>JAWZSL010000012.1:11743750-13042500 GCA_034769285.1 Lutjanus argentimaculatus | reverse complement strand
CACATTCATGCATTTTTCCATGCCAAATATGTGGAGAGAATATTCTATAATTTATCAGAAATGTGCAAATATGCAGTTGCTCCGATTTATCCCCCCTCACAGTATATTAATACCCTGATATATTGCCTCTATGTTCTGGATATTCACACTCACTCACCACACACACACACACAATATATATATCACCATCACACCTATCACACTGATCTTTGTCCGTGTTTCAATCCCAGCTCCACTTCACAACCTGCTGTAATGTGTGAACACAGAATATGTAAAGCGCTGATGGTGTCTCTGATCTCTACACTGCCCACCTCACAAAGCTCAGCACAGTGGATACCGGGGAGAGCCAGAGGTTACAGGTGGATGCTCAGCTGGAGGGCAGATTTATGAATGTAAGTATGTATTATGACTAGCAGAAGTAGATGCAGTATACACAAACTGAGCACTGAGGCAGCAGCAGATTAAAGGAGTGAGCAGCAGATGTCAGCTTTAACAGAGTGCCTTTTTTAGCCAGTTATTATTGTTACAGGGTTTGTCACCTGTGAGTGTAGCAGTGCAGTTCCAGTAGTCTGCCTGAACTGGCCTCACAGGCTTTGGTCAATTTATTGTTGTTTGACTGGGCAAACTACAAACGCACAAACCTTGTTTGTCTCAGTTTAATAGTGCCTGTAAAAGTTGTCATCACCCCCACAGATTTTGATGGCAGTAATAGTTTCATAGTATCATATTTCTGATTATAAAAACAGCTATAAAGAGCCTGATGTGTGAAAAGTGATAATGTGAGTGTGTAACTCTTAAATTCAGCCAGATGAGTCTTATGATCTTGTGCAGTCATGAAAAATCTAAATGTACTACTTAGCATTTCCTCAGGTTTCCAGGTTAATTTCAGCTTCTTGGAATGTAATGTACTCCAGCCAATAGATGCATGGACTACAGAGAAAATACAATTTTAAAGACAATCAAGTATGTAGTGGTTCTCATCATTGGTTTATTGCAACGTGGTACATACCTAATGTAGGACTGATCAATTAATCAAAATTTTACTGAAATCGCAGTATGGCCCACTCTCAGAAAAATGATGGTTCTTAAATGGTTCTTCAAAAGGCTCTTCTACAAAGAGCCTTCACCAATTAAGGAACCTCTTTATTTAGGGCAGTGGTTCTCTTGAGAGGCATAGACCCACTGTGAGCTGGAAGGTCGGGGTGGCTTGGGGAGAAATATGAGTGAAACAAAGTTGAATGAATATGATTTATGTAGGGGGAAAAACAAACAGCAGTTTGCTGATGCTGTAATGCTGACTTTTATTTCACTATAATCAACTTGAATCCTTTATCAATTGTTTCACCAGTTACTGTTAATGATTAATAATAACTGGGGAGTTGGAGGGTGTGAACTTTTTTCAGCTTCTGAAGAGGGGCATATCAGAAACAGCTTGAGTACCACTGACATAGGAGATGGTTCAACATGTATTTTGTGGTTCTTTGAAGCACTAAAGGTTCATCATTTGGTGTGTATGTGGCATTTAAAAGGTCTTAAAGTCAAAGACAATGTGTCTATGGCTCGCCAATGCCTTCAGTGTTTCTTGATGTTTAGTCTGAATCCACACATGGCTCTATGTTCTCCCTCACAGTGACTGATTTTGTGTGTGTTTGGCCATTGGACTTACTTGCTTCTCTTTGTGCTTCTCTGACATTTTTTAATACCTTCCTTGTCTGTAGTTAAATGAGGTAAACTGTGGTGCAGTAGTTAGCACTTTTGCCGAATCAGGTCGAATCCAGCTTTGTCTGGGCTTTCTGTGGGGAGTTTGCACATACTCCCCATACTTGCATGGGTGTCCTCTGGGTGCTCTGCTTTTTCCCATCATCAAAAAGGTCAATTCCCCAGTCAGTGCCCCTGACCAAGGCGCTGGCTTAGAACTAGAGTTGGTCCCTGGGTGCTGCACAGTGGCTGCTCACTGCTCCTACTAAGATGGGTTAAATGTAGAGACTCAATCTGACTGTATGATTGTACTCTGTAGAACTGTATATGTCACAGAGTTGACCTTTACCTTTAAAAGGCACTGTAAATAAGGTAAAATGTGTGTGAAAATAACATTTTGAATTGAATATTGTTGTGCAGCAGAGATGGCTTGGCCTACATATCATATTTAACAGGACAGGATCTATACCAATGATCTTTCTTTGGTACAGATACCTGAAAGAATTCAAATCATAATCTTTTTAATATGTTATATATTATATATTATAGTAATGTAAAAATTATAATTCCTCTAATATCGCAAATCATATCACAATTGCTATATCAGTCAAAATAATCGCAATTAGATTTTTTTTTTCAAAATTTTCAGCCCTAATGTAATGTGGCTCAAATATAAATCATGAGCTTAATAATTCAGCCCGCTCCACTCCTCTGCTTGTCACCCCAGCCAATCTCCACAACAGCTTTTTGTCAGTTTCATATTTGACTATTGTCAAACATTTAGAATCGACTGTCTGCCGTGGGAAGAGAGAAAATAACTCAATGTAAAAGTCATCTGTCCTGTCAGCGGTGCATCCATGGTGATGTTCAAGTCCCTATTATGAACCAGAGAATCTAAAAAAAATTTCAGTTACAGTAGCTTAGAGACATTGTGTCAGCTAAGACTCAAGGCCTCCTCTCCTCTGCTCTGCTCTCCTCCTAATTTCTCCTCCCTCCCAGCCTCTGTGTGTGTGTGTGTGTACATTGTATTGGGCTTTATAATGCTGACGGGCAGAATGAGAGCAGAGGGAAGCTTGGAAAATGAGAGAGAAGGAGAGACAGAAAGGAAGAGAGGGGGAGAGGAAGCAGGGAGGGTGGGTCGCCTGTCAGTCAGAGCCCAAACCTTATCATTTACAAAAAGACAAAAAAGAGTGAAAGAGAACGAGAGCTTGTGTGTGCCAGCATGTGCCAGTGTGTGTAAGTAGGTGAGAGGAAAATTAATAACAAGAAAACAGAGTTGCATCTAAATTAAGTCTATTTGTCAGCAAATGCCAGTCATTGTGTGTGGCCCCTGGCATTGTTATTGTGAGGAGCGTTGCCTTGCATATTTTAGCCGAGATTGATATTGTTTGCGGTGATTGAGATACATGAACCTTGTTAGCAAGGTTGTCTACATGTGGCGTAAGGATTGCCTCCCTCTCTACTTTGTCTCTTTACACGATCATCCTATGAGACAATGAGGGAGAAAAAATCAGAGAGAAAAAGAGAAAACTACAGGCATGATGAGATAAGAGCTGCTCTAAGCTGGCTTTAATAAGTTGGGTGTGTGCTTTGATTAATGGATCAGGAAACACAGACATGTATCAGCACTTTTCATTAAAGATGCAAAGCTATTGGTGCTCATTTTGCAATGCTGTTTGCGGCAGCTGAGACACAAGCTCACTGATGGATTCGGGGGGACAGAGGGGTGCCTGCCCCCCCTGGTGGCTCCATGTCCAAAAACACAGCAAAAGTCCCCTATTGGATGCCACTATGGTAGATACAACATGATTAATGCCCTCTATAGTGGCCTAGTGTCCAAGACAATGTGATAAAGTGCTCTCTAGAGAGCCCTTCCAGTGGATGAAACGGGTTGAAGTGCCCTTTAGGGAACTGCTCTTGGACAAAACATCTAGGGTGCTCTTCCAGTGGACAAAAGTGATAAAGTGCATCATGATTTCGGTGCACTGGTGTCTTTATTTATTGTTTTTGCCCCTGCACCCAAGACAGCCTGAGTGCGCCACTGCACACAAGCTAAAATTTTATTAAAGCTAACTAATCATTCATGTACCTGCCAAGCTTTTTTGCATACATGTGCCTAACTAAATCTTTCTGGTGCCTTGCCCCTGTTAGCAGCTGTCGTCTCTCTGCTAAAGGTGGCTTGTGGCCTAAGCAGGACATGAGTAGCTGTCCTTGACCTTTTCTTGCCTATTAACATCCTCTCCTCCCCCCATTAAGGGCAGTGGAACAAGATGGAAGAAAGGGCAGCTCGGGGGAAGAGAGGCTGAGGTGTGGGTGGGTGTGAAATGGGAGAGAATCTGTGTATCTGAGTGTGTGTGTGTCCTGCTGATCAGCAGTGTTCACTCTGTAGGAGTCCAAAGTGAACAGCGTTGCCTTCAGGAGCAGAGTAATATATTCAGCTGATGAGCTATGCTGTGTGCTGTAAAGTGTTCCCTCCAACGTACTCCTGCGAGCTCTCCCAGGGTGCTACATGAATAAACACTCTCAGGGCTCCCATGACTCTTCCTTCCAGAAGCTGAATATTTTATACTGTGTTTTTAGGGGGGTGAAATGCTAATCTGATCAGCTGCAGTTTTAGAACAATAAATATTGAACCTAGTAACTCATTCAGAAGAAGTGGGTGGATTGCGTGTTGCCTGTCTGGATGTTCTGCACGTTCTCATCCCAATCATCAATACCAACGTTTTGCCACCGCCCCTTGGCATCTTATACTGAGGATGCAAGAAAGGCTTTTTAACACATGGTTAATAATGTGAAATGGTGGCAGTTTTGGTGTAGGCACCAAAACTACTTGGGTAGAATAATACGTGCAAGTCATGTAACATTATGTAACTTAAAACTTTAAATAACATTTTGGTTTTCACATAGGAGATGAATCCCGGCCCCCTGGATGAAATCCTGTGCTTGTTTGAATCGTCCGTCCACCTCTCCTCCTCCATATGCAGGCTACTCCCACTTTATACTACCTCAAAAGTAGGAATGTTAATAATGATTCATTTTAATCATTTGATATTGTTTTGTCTGGCAGAGCCATTAACTGAATAAGAAGCTTAGAATTAAATCAAAAGTGAGAAAAAAATTAGGGAAAAAAAGAGGAAAGAGGATGTGTTTTGTATCTTATTAATTATTAATTACAATCAAGTCACTGAAAGCCTGTAGTGTCTCTTTCAGCCGCTAACGGGTACTGTCCACATCTGTATGAGTCACCGACGGGCGGTAACAAAACTCTGCATTTGGTAGTTGGGAATGAGACTAAGCTGGGATGTTGTGTGTGTGCGCATTTGAGGAGACAGACAGACAGACAGACAGACAGACAGACAGAGAGGTCCCTTTTCCTGAATGTGGCAGCAGCAACTCTGAATATCAATGACGCTTCATTCCTCAACAGCAAAGACTGCAAAGAGAATGAGTTTTATACATGTGCGTGTGTGTGTGTGTGTGTGTGTGTGTGTGTGTAGAACACCTACTGTACATTATTCAGCTCTTGCCTGCAGTCTCTGCCCAGCTGCAGCCATAGGCCAAACACCAGTTTAAAGTTTATAAACAAAATTACACACATACACATTCTTGCTTGAGGCAAGCTCTTAAATTGGATTGAGACTACAAACTGATCAAAGCAGTTTGTAGCAGGATTGATGCTACTGGGAGTCCTAACCTGCTTATAAGAAAGCTTCGCAAACTCAACCCAACCCACCCGCCTTACCCCCGTCTCCCCAAACACACACAAACATACTGTTTGCTAGAACGTTCTTTTCAGGACCATGTTGCCGTGTGATTCACCGTCTGAGCAAAGACTAGTGCAGCCAAATAGAGATGGGGTGAATATGACTACGTGTGTGTGTGTGTGTGTGTGTGTGTGCATTATAATGATTAGCACTCAAATCAAGCAAGCTGATGTCTGACGCCTTGGGTGTGTGTAGGCTTTTGGCTCCATACGTCGGTACACATGTCTCTGATAGATTGTGTTTACATCTATTTGGCTGATGCTCCTCTAATGAGGTCGTCTGCTCGGTTAAAAAGTTCAAAAATCAAACCGTCATTTATATCAAACGTTGATGCTGGATAATTATCATCAGAATAACATAAGATCAGCCTCTAGTATAAATACGGTCTTTATTTTTAACTCACAAACCTGCCTACAGAATCACACAGGTATGCACATACACAAACATAAGCTCTCTTTTCTTCCTTAAAAAATACACCATAATCCAAGCAATATTGCCATGGAGATGGCAATTCTTTTCTCTGTCTGCCCATCCAGACAGATGTTTACATCTCAGTAGTGATAAGTTGCTATGAGGACTATTCCGGTGAAAAGTCCTCATGCCCACATACAGTATATAACGATGACACAGAATGCTGGGTATACTGTATAATTTTATAACAGTCTCTGAAGTGATGCCATTGGCCTGATTTCCAGTCTAATTCTAACAGGCCCAAGCCAGCGTTTCCCCAGAGGAACCTGGCCAGATCAACCATGAGAGCATGAGCAACGGAGTTAGCCTCCGTGGCATACTGTGTGATTCACTGCTGAAGACTCCTGCAGCTACACAGGCTTATGAATTAGACACTTGATGTACTGTGTTTTTGACTTAAAGATCTGCTTCACTCAGAAATGTGTTTTTCTAATGTGTGTGTCACTTAAATGCCTGACCTTGACTATACTGACTTGTATCCATGCAGTTTGTTATTAAAGAGGTGATTTCACATTCCTCTACTGAAGAGGGAGCCATCTGTGCCCTTTCCTAAAAATCTGAGATTATAACATACCCCAGGCGAGCTAGATAACTATTTTGAAAGCCAAACACTAATATGTCTAATACGCAAATACCACCAGCAAGGAAACCTGAAACCTTCAGTGCAGAGCGGACTTGTCAGTACAGAGAGTGAGAGTCAGCATTAGCTGTGTCACCCACTGCCAGTTACAAGCTAGCAAACAACATAAATTTATACTAGATGCTAACTACACTTACCATTCTGATACGTCTGCTAGGTGACAATTTTGATTGACAACAGACTCCTCATCTGAAGCGAGGTCTGACTGAGGCTGACGTTTAATTATCAGGTTCAGTTTAAATTACTTCCAACTCCTGTGCTATTCTCGTCAGTGGTCACAGTCACCCCTCTATACCTGTGCCTGCTGTAGTGTTATTTTTTTCTTTTTTCATCTGTATGTCATAGTTTTCATTGGTCTGTTTGCAGCTATCCAGTCTTATTGGCTATAAAAATGCAGATAAAAGGTTTGCATATTAATTGGCACTGTAGGCCTAATCGATACTGAATTAGATAGTTTAATGCATACATAAAGCTATAATATGCAACTTTTCTGCATTAAAATGTCTAACAACACTTTTGTTGTTGTGTACTTACATTATCCCAAATGTTTCCAACAATCTTCAATATAACTATAATTTATTCAAATGAAGGGTGCATTCCCTGCTAGCTATTTACTAAAATGACTTTCAGGAAAACACAGGATACATCGGATATGTCAGAGAGTAAGGAAGAAAGTCAGAGAATGTGACTAACATAACGTGAATAAAATAAAAATCCTACCTTGTCCATAAACATGATTTCTGCCTGAGTCATATCAAATTGATTTTCATCAGCTGTTCGAAAGTGAAGATAAAAACTCCCATGATTCCACGCTATTTCACAACATCATAAAACAACATCTAATACCATAATACTGTAATAACTGTAAATACTGTAATTTATGACTCCCATCGCTGGAGGTGAGGTACAATGGAAGGGCAGTCAGTCATTGCCCATTTGCGGTAAAGATCCAGTTTGCATTTTGTAAGTATAATAGGGAAAACAAATAATTATTGTAATATGGATATGGGCCAAAAAAAAAAAAATTCACAACATCTTAGACTGGTTTGTAGTGTTATGCCAGTTTCACAAAAATAAAGATGGATAAAGGTAAGCCACCCTAACTGCTAACCAAGAACTAACTAACTAACCTCCATGTTAAACATGATTTGTTAAAATTGGTGCAGAGTGAGCAAAGAGACAGGGAAAAGTTTTAAGAGAACTCAGTAATTCATTGGAAATATATAACAGTGAGGACAATATCATTTTCTTTTGACCAGGAAAACTCCCCTGAGCCTGACTGACAAGTTGCTAATTTTCTGAGACTTTTGAGATTTAACTGAAAGCTGTATATCATGGTAAATAAATAAAAATCTCTTGCTCTGTCTCTCTCTGTTGAGTCACAGTGGTCTCTATCTGTCTCTGCCTCTTATTTTTAGCCCATGTCTCCTTACTGATTCAAGACTGATGATCCCTGATTGAGCATGAAAGTAAATATGCAGACAAAACATGAACACACACACACACAAACACACAGACAAGGGTGCATACCATGGTGTCAGAACAGGAGCATGTGGTAGTATGTAGCCAGCAGTGATGTGTATGGTTAATGTGATTTACTCAGCGCTACCACCCAGAGATATTTTATCAGATTCTGCGACTGAGAGAGCACTGCATAGTAACACATTAGTACACAGTACGCCCCACTGCCTCCATTTAAACTCTTGATCTGATGCTATTTAATACCCAGGTGATATGCTATAGAAAATTCCAAGAAGTCACAATTTTTTGCAGAGTTTCCTATCTGGACTGTCAAAGAAACTCAAGGGACTGTTCTGTCAATTAAGCTAGTGCCCAGCCATCCACCCACACACAACCACACACACATCATTCCTCCCTTAATTCTCACTCTCTCCCTGCTCTGTGTTCGACAGATGCGTCAGTAGGACAATAATGGAGAGCAGAGGCATATGAGTGAGTCCTGAGATGACAGAGAGCCTGGCGTCCCCAAATCCCCCTCTACTGCACCATGGCTCTTTGTCACGGTATAATCCTCCCGCACTCGCTCAGAGGCCAAGAAGATTCAGAGAGAGGAGAGAAGCAAAAAGAAGACAAGGAATTAAAAAAATTAACAGATGTATAGTTATAGCTGATCAACAAATGGCAGAGTTAGTTAAAAGAAGAAAGCAAATGGATTTAAAGGAGGTGAGCTATGCTAAGAGGGAGTCACTTGAAGAAAACAGCTTGAGGGAAAGGGTATGACTCAGCTGCATAGGCAATTAGGACAAGGTGCAATTCTTAGACAGAATCCAAATTAAAGAAAGGCATTTAGAAACGGTGCGTGTGAGACACAGAGCGAGAGAGAGCGATGGCCGTATGTGGTGTGTGTGTGTGTGTGTGTGTGTGTGTGTGTGTGTGTGGTGTGTGGGTAGAAGAAGAGCGAACGCAACACAGGGCGGGAGCAAAATGAAAATAAGAAAGAGTGGAAGACTAAGGCAATTAGCTCGTTTGAGTTGACAGAGCCGAACCAGAGTGTTTGGAAGTGATAAGGTGGTGAATGTGCAGCACAGGCAGAAGGCGAAACAACTGCATCTTCTCATCCCCCTATTAATACAACTGACACGCCATTGAACACTCTTGTTTCCAACTTAGTCATTTCTAAGCAAATACACACACGCAGAGGCCTGGAGCACATTTGCTGGTGCTAATGGTCTGCGTAATTCAAACACAACAGAATTAGTGTTGGAATAAAAACACATTTATGCCCCCTATGTTTACCAGCAGTTTATTTCCAAGCTGATAGTTTGAATTTGTGATAGTGATTTGGAGGGTAATTCTCTGTCTATTAAGATAAATACTTGTCCTAAGAACGCATTATTTTCCCACATACAGTAAAAAACCTGCGTTAAGACTTGTAACCTCTCATTCATACTTTTTCTATGCTGCTAACAAATTGGCCCTTTATTTGCAATCAGTTACATAATGTGTATAATTGCCAATATGCTGTCATTCCCTACCAGACTGTGTGATTAAGTGGCTTTATTGCCTCACATAAAACATGCTAAGGCCAACATATACAACACACACAAACATGTTTTTTCCTCTGCTGTCATATGTACTGAACCAGAATGCTGAGATTGTTAGTTGCTTCATTTATGTGACGAATATGTTGCAGTGATTGAAAACAGATGACACTGACCTGTGCTAAACACTTGCTCCTGCATTCAGACACAGTGCATTGCATCATATTTTGTACATCAAGTCACTCATGCTATTCACACACAGTCTCTTGTCAAGCGCAGCACATCAAATCCAACAGCTGTCAGTGTAACAACAGAGATGATCTGTAGCATGATGGGTGAGTAATCAGCTAGCTAGTTTACTGAAATCATTTGTAGAAGGTCAGAGATGTACAATGCTCTGTAGCTGCACTAAACAAAGCCGCTGAAAGCAACAAAGCACATCCCCAACAAAGCCTGTTTATCAGGACAGTTATTTTCCTCTAAAACTGATTTCCTGCTTTTCTCTGCCTTTAAGAATGACGGAATGCAGATCATACAGTTCAGGTAAGAGGTCTGTTTTCATTTACGTTTTTCATAGACCCCTCCACTGCTCCTGAAGTAAAAAGTCAGAGGTAAAACAAGGTGTCAAAATTATAGCCCGTCAACAGCTCGTCAAAGTATGTGTCAGAAACCAAAGGCGAAAAAAATGTACATTCAAAATATCTTTGGTTTCACTGCCAGACAGCAGCTTCACACAAGAGCCACAGACTGTGAGCAACAATTAGCTTCCCTGTCTCGTTCTCATTTAACTTACAAACATAAATACATATCTTGTCCTGCAGTTTAGCTTGTTGAACAAGCCACCAAACAAACATTCGCTGGGGAAAAGTGCACTGTTAACATCAGTTTGCAGGCTAAATAGCTAATTAGCCGGTAGACTGCAGAATATTAAACAGCATGTAAACGTACCTGCAAATATAAGTTTAGTCTGTTTAGATGCTGGTGTGCTCCTTGCTCCTCTGCACCTATGCTAACTAGTGCTGGACTAATTAGCTGTGGTTGTGAGGAGTGATTCCTCATCATTTCAGTTGGGAGACATATTATGCTTGTGTTCAGGTTGATACTTTTACTTTTGGGTTTTAATGAAATAGATTAAAATGTAATTTTCCTTTTATTGCCTACTGCAGCTCTATTCACCCTCTGTCTGAATCACCTTTACTGGCTCCCCTCACGAAAAGCCTAGTCTGCTCTGATTGGTCAGTTCCCACAGCCCTGAGCAAGCACCACTTAGTGTGATTCACTAGGTTTTCAGTGGGTGGGACGATCACCTTGCTGGAGGTGATCCTAGGTCCTTTGTGACATCATAAGGGGAGGCAAATCTGACTGGTGTTTTGGAACGTACAATTTTCTGAAAGGTGAAGCAAGCAAGAAAAAAGGAGCATGGTCTTTTTTATAAAATTTTGGGGGTCTCTGGATACACCGGAGACACATATTTTTGTTGAAAACCATGAAAAAGTGTATTTTGAATAATAAATGACCTCGACCAATAGATTTTTAAAGTGGAGGAGATAAGATTTAGGGATGATGGTAGCATTACAGAAGAGCCTATCAGCTATGTAAATGTAAAGGTGTATCTTTGCAAGCATTTTAAGGCCGAAGAAGGACAATGCATTCAATTGCATTCTATTGATTATTTTTTAATACAACCCAGCTGTCCTCAAACAGTCTTTGTTTGCTTCAGCTTAAGAGAAGTATTTTCTGAGAAAGGTCAGTATTATAGACAAGCCTGTGTTTTAATGATAAGTGATCAATATTTGGTTAGAAGCCTGCATATTCTTAAATCTGCTCCCATTGTGCATATTTGTAGTTGCTCATTGCTAAACACTCATCACTTCCCCTAACCCTTTAATGTTAAAATCCTTTCAGTAGTGTCGATATAATGCCTTCTGTGGGAGACTTTTATTCTGAAATATCTGAAAGGAGTTTTTTTCATTAACAGCAACTTGACACGCAGAGGGCAAAGAAGTACAATTGTTTCACAGAAATTAAACTGTGTATTTTATTGTTAGTTTTTTTATAAAAAAGAAACAAAGAAAAGGAGGGTTATGAGTATAACATGACAGCGTTGTACTGATGAAATTAATAATACAGGAATCTAATTTGAGCTAAATTAAGCACACAAGCCATTATAGCGCAGGTACTGGAGGTCATTATTTGATTATTGGCTTTTTTCTTTAGAAATAATGGTTGATATTTCCTTTCCAGAAACTGTCAGTTAACCTCCTTAGAGATCAGCTCCATTGTTTGTTGGAACGACAACGAGGTTGTATTTTTGCCATTTGGTCTTTTATTGCAGCACACCATTCAGGTCTGATACTAGATCAAACCAATGTAAAAAAAAAAATTTTTTTTTTTTTGTTTTTGTTTTTGTATTATTCAGTGTCTTAAAACCTGGCCAGGGACAAGAGATGAAAAGGAACCAC
Organism: Lutjanus argentimaculatus; assembly: GCA_034769285.1. Classification (NCBI taxonomy): domain Eukaryota; kingdom Metazoa; phylum Chordata; class Actinopteri; order Lutjaniformes; family Lutjanidae; genus Lutjanus; species Lutjanus argentimaculatus. The sequence goes on along the minus strand of JAWZSL010000012.1, from coordinate 13,030,463 downwards.
TTCTGAAGGGCAACTCTGACTCATTTCAGTATTACAGTATATCTTTTGGTTTGACCCTGGGCAAAATAACAAAATTGCAGTCTTTGCTTTGTACGTTCCTCCATGTTGACACCATAGTGAAGGTTGGGGGATGTGAAATGCCAAAAAACTAGTGGAAATTGCAAGTACTTTCAAGAAGATATTATTGTTTTGCCGTACATTTCACCTGCTACTGATTGCTCCTTGCTGGCTGAAATGAAGCATGACTGTGTAGTCTTCTATAAAATGGATAAATCATTACAGACACTGGGTGCTGGATTTATCATTACAGATTTTTTTTACCATGTCTTCAAAAAAGATGCTGATTTCAATGCTGGATTTTAAAGGTCCTAAAAGGGATGCGATCACATTGGAATCAACACTGTAACAGTACAATGCTAGCGTTAACATTAGCTTAATGTTAGCCTTTCTTGCTGAGCTTACTTCAGGGCTAACCTCCTTTACTTTTCCAGCAGTTGGGAAATAACAGACAAGACTTTCTGGTCTTGAGAAGTTACAGCATTTGTTAACACTGTAACCTGTACTGTACATTTACTGCCAGACTGACAACTTGCTGCTTCATTATGGGCATCGCCGTCACTCTCAGTCTGTTGGTTGCATTCACTCACCTGGAGCTGCAAAACATTACAGACTGCCTTAATCCTTAAAGGAGCTATGCTATGCTTATGACAGTATGCTTCAATAAAGTCCATAATAAAATTATATTATTAAGGTAGTTGCAGTAAACTGCCAAAGCTATATCTACCACTGCAGTGACTGACCAGACACAGGGATCAGGGAGTTGGAGAGCATTTTTCTGTTTAATTTTTGTCAAGAATAAAGGATGAAGACTAACCATGTGTTTGGCATGTAATGAAGCTTACCTGACATTCGATCATGAAGACTATCCACCTCATTTTCATGCTTCCAATTTAATTAGCTGACTGAGGGCATTCATTCTCTCAGTTAAACCAATCAGATTCTGCCATAGTCGCTGTAAGCCAATCATCTCCTTGCCATCAAATCTTTAAATGGTTCCTTTCTCTGCAGCTGTCATTTCAGTCTCATGTGATCCTCCTCCACCTCATTCACCTCCAGTTTTCACATCCAGTGCCCATGGGTCCTTCCACTGAGCTCATCACAAGTCCTGCTGCACATCACACCCTTCCAGATCTTCATTTGCCATTGCTCTTAACTTCTTCACCACAACCAGGGGTTATTTTTGTATAGTACCCCCTTAAAACAATGACGTCATGATGGGGTCTAATTGTCAAAGACTCATTTCCATTTCTTCAACTTTTCTGTCAAATAAATTAATTTAATTACTGTTTAAGCCTCCTTTTCAGCCGAAAGCCTTGAAGATTAAAATTAACAAACACCTGAATCCGCTGGTTAATGCTAATGCCAACACTAAAGGATTAAGACTTTTATTTTTATTGTTACCAGATTGGGGGGAGAGAAAAAAATATGTATCCCTGCATTCCTATTTAGGGAGGGGGCTCAGGGGGCTTGAGCTTTACCCAGCATTCATCGAATGATGGCACTGAAACCTCTTAAAGATGTTGCCAGTCAAGGGGCTAACTCACTCACACACACAAACACATTCTCACTCACATTCACACCTACAAGTAATTTGGGTCTGCAGCTCACATGGTCAGCTTGTGTTTGGGCTGTGAAAGAAAACTGAAGCACCCCGAGGAAGCAGGAACATGGGGAGGCCATGAAAACTTCACAGAGAAATGAAAAGGGCAGAGATTCAATTTAACTGAGGACTGTTTTGCTGTGAGAAGACTGCAACTGTGCTGCGAGCGAGTTTTCATCTTTGCAGCAGGATTTTGGCAGTGCTAAAAAAAATATTTAATATTCATTTTAAAATCTTGCAATATAGTCGCAAAACAGGACTCTGACTGGCCTTAACAATACTTTACTCACTGTCTCAAGTCTTGTTGGACCACTTTGCTTTCTGTTCCCACAATTCAAAGGAAATGGTGTAGCATAATTTAACCCTCAGGGTACATTGTACTGTAGGCACATGTGGGAACAGAATGTGTAAGACTAACCCAGCTAACTTGTTTCAAATTTAGGCTAAAATGCTCTCATGTTCTTCACTTAACACTTTCTCTGAAAGGGCATGAACAAGACTACATTACACTGTCATAACCATGTCATGACACCTGCCTCAAGAAGTCTTTAAGAATGTTTATGACTGTTGTCATTAAATGTCATTTGGTCATTTATATCTTTTGTAATGCAAATTGTTTGAGATGTCCTTGTGATGACAAATCGACATTAACCAAGACAACATAACCTGTAATGTCTTCATCATGACAACTTGACATTATCATTATCATTAGCTTTAAGTTTTGACATTACATTATACTGTTATGTGGTTTGTTTTTGACACTGGCTGTCATGAGAACATTTTAAGTGTGTCATGAATATTTTCCTTGCCCTCAAGTAAAGTGATACCATTTGGACTTGTCATAAAGATGTCATTAAATGTTATAAGGCCAGTTTGACATAAGTGTACAGTACCTGAATTGATTTAGCCTGCAGAGTTAGCTGGTGGACATACAGCAATTATAGCTTGTTTACTTGTTGCAGGCTAACCACTGTCTGCTGTTGTTTGTAGCTGGTGTTAGCTATTAGCTCAGTTAGCTGTGGAGCTAGCCATCTATGTAGCTGACTCAGCCCCGGGGTGCCAGGAGCCAAACCCAGCAAGAAAAAAGCATTGATACTCTACTCCCTGTTAAACTTGCTACCATAGGTTGTGGAGGCTGTGTCTGGCCCTGGTCAGGCTGGGATCTTCGGTTCAGCCCGGCTCAGCCATACACTGACAACGCTAGCATGGCGAGGTAAAACGCTGATCAGTACTGCACGTGTCCAACTCTCAACAGAGATGAGAAGGAAGCAAGACTGTGCTTTTTTCCTTTGCTATTTCCATCATCATCTCCAGAAAAATGCAAAAAAATCAGAATGTCATTGATTAAGACTTTTAAAAACAAGTTTTCTGGATGTGACATCTTCTGGATGCAGTCTGTTTTTAAAAAGTCTTAATAACATTCTGAATTAAACACATTGTTTTGTCTGGAACAGATGATGGAAGTAGCAAACAAAGACACTTTTGTCTTGGTTAATGTTAAGTTGTCATGACAAAGACATAATTGGCTTGATTAATGTCAAGTTATCATAACAAACATCTAACATCAACATCAAACACTGACATCTCAAACAATGTCAACTTTGCATTAAAATGACACAATTGACAGAATGACACTCAGTCATAAACATTCATAAAGGCTCCTTCATGTTCATGACAGGTGTCATGACATAGTTTTGACAGTGCAATGACAGTCTTATGTACGCCCCTTCAAATTGTGTTACCGCCTGTTTTTTCGGCATTTAAACATTGTTCTTTGGGCCTTATGAAACATTTTAGTCATCATATAAGCACTTTAAAATTATATTATATAGTAAGTGATCCTCTGGTTAAGAACTTTATCATAAGACACATGGAAAATATGAATAATACACCTCATAATCAAGTGATAGATGGCTACTATGTGCACACATATTATTTGTCATAGCTATTATTATTATAATTATCACTTGTAGCTGTAGTGGTGGTAACCTGTCACTGTTTCCCAAAATCAATGTCGAATGTATGACAACACATAATTCATTCTAATTTAGGCAAACACATTTGGTGCTCATGGATTAACATTGCACCATTAATTTGTGGCCTCACTTGAGTAAGAAGCTTTTGTTATTGTAAGGCATTCGCATTGTACAAAGTCAGCAAACAGCCTTACCTTTCTCCATGATTTTGGAAGCAATGTCGAGACAAAATGCCTCCTCACATTACTTCATATAGTTTTTTGCCATGCCATTCAGCATGACATGCAAGTGTTCTCCATTTTGCATTTGTAAACAGAACAACATTGCCGTGTTTAATCATTGGGTAATTTGAACAGACTTGTTACAAATATTTTTTCAACTGGTAGGTCAAATTTTGAAGGTAGTCGTAGTGTCATGCCATGTACACTGTTAAAACAAAAACGTTAAGAAAACTCAAAATTTTAAGTCAACTGTCTTCAACAGATTTTTGAGTTTTGAGCCTAACTCAAACTCTTCTGTGTTTTGTTGAAATAATTTACTTTAGATAAACTTCACTGAAGTGAAAGTCAATAATGGTTAACAATTTAATATTTTCAAATGCAACCATTTAATTTTCAAGAACCCAAAAAATGTCAAATCAGGCTCACAGCTCACTTTGAACATTTAAACATTTAAACAATTCATAAATTTTGGGGGGTTTCTAAAACAAAGAAAAATTCAAGTTTATATAAAGAAGAAAAGTGAATTATCACAACAAAAAACGATTATAGGTCAGCAAACCTTGTTTAGTTTATTTCAAATCTTAAAAGTTTGAGTTTGATTCAAAACTCAAAAATCTAGTGAAGACAGTCGCCTGAATTCGAGTTTTCTGAACTTTATTTTACCCAGTTTGCCTGATGTGCCTTTTACAAATGATTTCTTAAAATGCCTTTTGAAAGTTTTCAGACAAACATGCTAGAATTTGTTGGATTCAACTTGTGTTTATAGTCTTGGTTTTCCTCTTCACCCCAAAACAAAGAGATATTTTTGATTTGTCACATTTTGTTTTGTTTTCTTATAAGTGTTCTTGAAATATATATTATGTCATCTATGCTCATGGCCCCTCACCTGCGTAGATAAGAACATTTGATCACCATACAGATACGATAGATAGAATAAACACAGACATGAAATTAGTACTGCTACATTTGCACCATATGATAGTGTTTTAGAGTGGAGTTTAAGACAAATAGCACTAGTTTATTAAGTTGTGAAACCTGAATGAACTTGATAAATTGTTTAATTGTCTTGTAACAATCCATTGTCTTTACAGCTCTGCTTTGTGTGATTTGTTAGACAGTTTAAGTGATTACTTTTTCCTTTTTCACATCATTCTCGTCTATCTGCCACAGCATGATCTCAACACATACCAGCCAGTGAATAGGCCCATTGAGCTCTATTTGGAGTGGCTGTCTAACCAAGGTCCTCAAAGTAAATATGAATACAGTACATTCTGTCAGGGTCACAGTGAGCTCCCTATTCACACAGTCCCACGTCTACCACAATTTCCTCAACAGCCAATCACCATTGCACTGGAATCCAGGGAAACCATAGCAACCGCGAGGCCTTGGATGTTATTGGCAGGGTCAATCGAGTGAAAGAGAAAAGAGACGGAAGTCAAGTTTAAAGAGAAAAGCCAACTGAATCTATGCAACTGCCAAAACTGCCACTAAGCTGTGGGGATCTGACAGTGAGTCTGTTGATGAACCTACTATGAGCTCAAATAGACACTATTTTAATGGCTCATTGGCTTGATGCAGCTCACAAAGTCCCTATGTAGTGTTTAAAATTTCACTGAATTGTCTGCCTGTGTGTCTCTCTCTCACACTCCCTCAATATGTCTGGGTTGGTTGGTGGTGAGTCACCCATCTTGCTCACTCTGAGAGAAGGAGATTGGTGCCAGGTACGTGAATGATAGAGTGCGATGTGTTTGTGATGTTTGAAGATCTGCTGTATTTACTGTGTTTGTATTTACAGTAGTTTTGTTTCCTCCACCGAGAGAGAGATAAAGTCTATGATAAACTTATGGTTCATAGTTTCAATTTACTAAAGCAACACTGGAAACCACAGGGGGTAGACACGATACATTCAACACTGTTTTATGCAACACAAAAGTGCTCCAAACTGCAGCCTTAAAATTACATCTAGGTGACACTTTCATCTAGGACTGGGTGATATGGCTTATAAATAATATATCATTATTTTTCAGCTATTCCACAATGTACGATATATATCTTGATATACACATTTTCTCTAAAATAACATATTGTGAAATGCTCAAATAGGACTGGGCAACATACACAAAACCAAATAAAATATTTTAAAGGTAAAGTTAAAGGCAAGGGTTTTAAACTCAAATTGGTTTGGGGCCACTGCTGGTAGGGACAGGGAAGAAAGCACAATATTTCTGAAAATCTACTTTATAAAATTTCCATTACTAACATGTTTTAGTTATACTTAACAAAAAATGCAAACAGTGAAATCTATACATTTTTTTAGCCATGCACTGGACACAAACTGACCTCAACTCAGCAAATCTTCTGTCACTTCAAATTGGTCTTTAATAGTCCTGATGAAAGTGGGAGCTGAGCATTGTTGGGTTTTATCTGGGCTTTTATTTTTAAGCACCAAATTGTGGTTTCATTTCAAGTGCATATGAAGACACAGTTTAAGTTGGTATGAAACAACTAGAAAAATAACTATAAGTAAAACAAAATAATTGTGTAGGCCGGATTATATTATATTTTGGACATCATGTCGTGGGCCAGAGGGAGAGGGAGCAGATGCCGGAAATAGCCCAGCTATTGGGTCAGCAGTTGGAGACCCCTGGGTAGAGGTTAAGTCAATTCTATTGTCACCTATACAATTATACAACATAGTCTGCATTTAATTCATCCTGGCATTAGGAGCAGTGGGCAGCACTGTGCAGCGTCCAGGAACCACTCCAGTTGTAAGCCTTAATCATCGATTCTGCAACAATATTGTAGGGATGACTACTGGTGCTTTCACAAAATATTAACACAAGATTTCTTGATAATTAGTCATCATTAATGTGCATATAATGATTAAGAGGGTAAAGGCAAATAATAGATCAACTAGAATAGTCATGTAAATTCACAGGATGATAAAACTGTATCCCTTTTTCCAAAAGAGCCCTGCCCACTTAAAATCGGTTAGAAAAGCACAGACAAAAACATAAAGGCTGTGTCCAAAATCACTCCCTGTTTGCAACAGAGTGAACTATATTGACTGTCTGCTTTTTTTTATTTTAGTTTTACTTGAGCACCACATTTAATAGATGTGAAAATTACCGTTCTGTTTACAGGTCACTCAAGTAAACCACTGAGTGTCCATTAGCAGTACTGAATGAGTGAATGAAGGAGTGATTTCCGATACAACAAATACAAGAATGAAATGAAATAACCAGCATGTTTCAAACTTTATCAGATAATGGTGTTTTCATGTTGGACTACATCACTTTTATTCAGAGGGTGATTAAGAAAATAGGTTTTCAGGGTTCTGTAAACTTCACAAAGTAGAATTAATCAGTCGGCTTCTGCACTGAATCGCAACAGTGTTTCTAATCTTTTTCTTAACCCCATGTACTGGGAATATGATAGGAAATGTAAAAGAACAGGTACAATTAATTATAGCTACACCCGCTGCAGGTTTAGTCTAGTCTGTCCTTTTTTTACGTGTTCATGTTTCTTTTTCCATTATTTCTTCAGTTTTGTTTTTGTTTTTGTTTGCCTCTCAGCGTGTGCTCATGCATGCGTTCTGCTTTAACCTCCCCAGCAGTGAGTGGGAAAGGTTAAAATAACAGAACAGTGGTTGTCACTGCTATGGAGGACACTCTCTTTCACACAGACTCACGCGCAGCACACAAGATAGAGAGCGACAGACAGACAGACTGACTGACAGCGAAAGAGACCTCCAGGAACAACTTCCAGCTGCCACCCCTTATCCAGAGCTGCACTGGTCCAAAGAGAGCACACTGGCCTACATTACAATGACACTGACATACACTGTACAGCAGCATATAGACGGTGTGTCTGCTTTAAGAAAGCATAATGACAGTGTCATATTTTATTTTATTCTTATTTTTTAATGTATCATTATGTGGACTCACATACATATGTGTGAGGGCATTGCATGAATAAGGACAGAGGTGAGTGGTTCGGACTGAACGTCCTTCCCTATTACAGTAAAGTGAGGTCAGTCTCATACCTTCTCCACTGTGAAAGAAAGCAGGCATCAGCCATAATTTGTTCATACCCTCAAAGGAATAATAATCTGACAGCATCATTTCTTTTTAGAAGAAGGTCACTCACCTGGTGCACACAGCCATGTCGAGGAATTAGAAACAAACAGAAGTCCCATCATCATGTGTCCCAATATAAAAGTCTGTTTCCCCTTCCTTCTATATTTACTGGGGTAATTCAAAGAATTGTTTTGCAGTGCAATTAGATGAAATTCCTTTGTTTGTTCTCTATTTTAATGTGCAATATTTTCTTTGTTAATTATGTCGAGGAACTGTTTGGGAAACTGAATCAATGGTAAAAAAAAAAAAAGCTATAAAACATTGACGACTGAAAACCTAGTTGGGACTAGTAATTATTTCTGTAGACTATTTGTAGACTTTGTTTGTGTTTATGTGTGTATGTTATTGATGTCAGTGTGTCTGCAAAATTAGCACTTGCTTTTTTCCTCCCATTGATCACTCTTTGTTGTCTTGTTTTGTCTTGACCAAAACCAAGGGCTGATGTAATTTAGAGCTGCAATCTTAACTCAAATGATTAATTATTAAAGGCGCAATATGTAGCAATTGCACATCTAAAAATTAGTACAGCAGTCCAAATAACAAGCTAGAGCCATAGACTGTATATTAAATAGCTTGATATCCTATTTAATATACCTGTATGATCTATAGTTGAAGTGAGTTGGTTCCCCCCACCCCCTGCTCCCTATACTTAAGGAAGTTCAGGCAGGTTGCAGGAACACTGCAGGAGTGCAAGATGCGCACATCATAAACTGACAATAACATGCGACAACACTGCGTCCTACACTGTAAGTTCATCAGCTGTTTTTAAGTGGTAATTGTCTGTCAATGTTGAGCTAAGCCAGTTATCCTGAAAACAAAAGCCCACTGCTCTGAAAATATACACTCTGGAGTTGGAGTTAAATGACTGTTTGTTTCACTGCCTGCCAGACTTAAGACTATCAGACAACTTATAAACTTACTCATTCAGTGAACATTCTGCATTAATCTTAACTCACTAACATGAAATGGGCAAACAATAACACAGTCCGAAATAGATATTTCAAAGGACACCACGACTGTAGCATTTTTTGGTCAGAGAAGCAAAAATAAAAATTTAACATATTTCCTTGATCTCTGATGACATATTATGGTGATTTTATGATTTATTACAATAAATATATTACAGATTTCTCCTTTAAATAATTGTCAGCTTTTGAATCTTTTTTTTTTTTTAAGTCAAAATTCTCTGATTCCAGCTTTCAAATGTGATTTTGTTCTGGTTTCTTTACTCCTTTATGGCAGTAAAATGAATATCTTTGGGTTTTGTGGACAAAACAAGACATTATCTTGGGCAATGGGAGACACTGATCACTATTCACCATTTTCTGACATTTTATAGACCAAAAAACTAATTGATAAATTGAGGAAATAATATCAACAGGTTAGGGGAGCAAGATGTAGCAATTGCACATGCAAAAATGATTACTGCAGCCCAAATAGGGAGTTGGAGCCATAGACTGTTTTAACTTAACATGTCTCCTTGATCTGGTGACTTTTCAGGGTTATTTTTTTTTTTTTTTTAACAGTAAACATATTACAGATTTCTCCTTTTATCAATAATGAAAAATTGTTAGTTACAGCTGTAACATAATTGAAAAACACCAACCACACAAATTGCTCTGATGCTTTGATTCAAGCTTATTTACTGTGCCTGATGTGCAAAGCACATCCACACACTAATTATTGATGTCTTTAATTTTTTATTATAATAATAATTAATAATAAATTCATCAGTGGGATCACATCCCATTGTTGTTGTATAACAAATGTAGGTTTATTTTTTCTCATTTTACTTTCATGAGTGGTTAAAAGTCCAGGGCCATTTTGTGACCAAACAGAATGAGTCTGTCTAATGCTGTCGCTATTATGAGAAATGCATTTATCCTTTGTTGCAGAGGCTTAGACATTTAAGTAGGGAGACATTTAAGAGTGAGAGCGTAGGCTCAGGTCAAGCAAAAGTATAGCACTATGGTAAAAGAGTGCAGTCAGGTGTAGGCTGACTAATCAAGCGTTGAGAGAGGGATGAGAATTGAGTCTAGGCCATTTCTCACTTCTAAGAGGACCATGGATCATTTCTTACAATCCCTTTGTGGGCACAGAAAGGCATCAGTCAGTGGAGAAACTGTGACAGAATTGCTGTGGCCTGCTGCCACCTGACCAACACCTCTTACTGCCGGGGACTTCATTAACAGATATGGATCTTGAGGCTCAAGGACTTGTTCCCAACACACCCTTAACCTCATAGAATGCTGTCTGTAGAACCTTATCCCAGCCCCTTTTTCCTGTTGTCTTTCCGCAGATCCTATCTAACTCAACTGAGACAATCTCCATCGTGGCAGTTTAGCCATTCTTTTCACGTCTTCCATCCCCTGCCAATATGGACAGCATGAGCTTCTGACACACGGCTTACTTCAAAAAGATGCATCATGTCTTTGGCTAAAGCTTTATCAGAAACCCATTGGCTGAAAATCTATAGGAGGTGGAAAAAAAGAAGTGGGCATTAGTGAGCATGCTCCAAAACACTATGCAAATTTGTGACAGTTGCTGCGCCAAACAGATAACACGGGAAAGAGAACAACAGCAGAGGAGGAGAGGCCGCCTTAAAACACAACCTATCTGCGTTATATTCAGGGGGTTTCAGTCGATGATTTTAAATCAATTAGTGAGTGATGAAAGGGAGGGGACACAGAAGAGGGAGACGGCAGCAGTTATGACAAGACATCTTCACAGCTCATTTGCAACAAGGCAACATACAGCCAAATTCAAAGCATACTGTATGACTGACTCAGCTGCTGGAGATAAGACAGCAGTCACCCCAGAGAGAAGATTCATATTAACCCTACTGATGTTGTCAGGGTAGGACTATTGTCTGGGCTCCTTGTTTGCAGCGGTTAACACAATGGCCATTGCACTCTGGCCCTCAGGCTCTTCAACCTCGACACTGGTGGAGCAAACTTGAATAGACTGAATGGTTGATAGTATTATGTTAATGCCGGACCTGCCTCCCCTACACTGAAGAGGAGGAGGAATAAAGAAGAAAGGAAGTAGTTGTCAGTACTCCTCTACGTGGCTGGTTATCGGGCACGTTAAAAGGCTTTACAAACAGCCAATAGTCCTCTTATATGAAGCCGCTAGCACGGCCAGAGCCACGCTTTGCTGAGGAAATAATAAGAGTCTGCTCTTTTTCAACCCACACATACTGTAACAACCAAGAACATTCTGTGTTGTCAAAGCAAAGAGCAGCCATCGCATTCTGGCAGTGATTGAATATTCAGCCGTGTGTTGCCCTCACATTTTGAAGAAAATGAAGACACTTGACAGAGTCATAGGAGTTCCATCTGCTTGTTGAGGCCCACCTGTACCAACACTCTGCCAGGTGTGCTGGCAGAAAACACTAGAACCTCTCCATCTAGCCATCCAGAGCGTAAGAAACCTCCAAAAGGAATATTTCACTAGAGATGTTCCCTTTATGCCAGGAATGTTATATGCCTTAATTTGTTTATGTTTAGGCCCTCAGTACATTCTGTTTAAACAATACCTATTATTTCAAAACATTAAAGGAGCAGTACGTAGCAATTGCGCATCCAAAAATGATTACAACAGTTCAAATAGCGATTTGGAGCCAAAGACTGTTAAAAAAAATTGAAATCCTATTTAATATATGATCTATGGTTGTAGCAAGTTGTTTCCCCTCGCCCCCTCCTCCACAGACTCAGGAAAGCTCAGGCAGGCTGCAGGAACACTGCAGGAGCACAAGATGAGCTAAACAGTGTAAACTGCCAATAACAAGTAAGTATGAGTCTTACACTGTAAGCTGATCAGCTGTTTATAACTGTCAGTTGTCTGTCGGTGTAAAGCCCGTTATACTGGAAACAAATGCCCACTGCTCTGAAAATACACACTCTGGACTTTGAGTTCAGTGACTGCCTGTCTCACTGCCAGCCAGACTCAAGATTAACATATTGCCCAATTTATCTGATATAAACATCTACTCCTTGTACAAGATTATTAATGATTTCTTAAGACTCATAAACAGACACTAATTCATTCAGCGAACATTAATTTGAACTAATTAATGGGCAAACAAATCAGTTTTTCCAGCATGGAATAAAAATTTCAAAGGGGGACAACGCAGTTGTAGTGTTGTTGTCAGAAAAGCAAGTATTTCTACTTATAATGTTTCCTTGATCTATAATGACATATTGTGGTCATTTTATGGTTTATTACAGTAAATATATTACAGATTTCTCCTTTAAAACAAACTCCTGAGAAAACTGACTCCCACTCAACCTGTATTCCAGACTGTTACATAATGGCTGTCCCTGTTTTATTTTACTGCACCAGAAGAGTGCCTACTGTAATGCAGTCATCTTATTGTGGATGTCAGAGAAAATATGCATATATACATAGTAATATGATGCCAGTCAGTACCTCACAGCACATTATTAACCGTCTCTTGATGCAGGAAGTACAGCCTGGAGGTTTCAAATGAAGCCGTGGGATTCCTGACAACTCACCATGCTCCATAATTATCACAGGGGTCATATACTGTAATTTCCTCTTTATCCCCAAATAGCCTCAGCAGGAGCACTTTTGTATTGCAACATAAACCTTTTTAAATGACCAGTGACCTGCAGGGTTGAATACTAGCATTTGGTGAAATCAGTACAAATAAGGAGGACCGGTGAGTGGTTGCATGAAGGGCAAACCATATACTGTAAGGTCACAGGTAAAGCGTTTCAGTCACCACAGAGACTGGGCACATGTATTTATGCTAGCTGACCTTTTAACTGCATGACGTAAAGATAATTCAGATTTCTCAGAAATGCACTGACATATACAGCATCGGAAAAAAATAGTAATGAAAATGAGGCTGCTTCTCCATTGTTAGGTGATATATTAAATTGCACTGTCAAAGTACTTGCTTAAGTAAAAACACAAGCTTAATTAGCTCCTGTTTTACCTCATATCATGATGAACCAGCCACTCTTATTATTAAAAACACAATATTTATATATTTTTTCACTTGATAAATGTCAAATTCAGATGGGAACTAGAACCTGCAGGTGAGCATGTAAGGAAAAGAAACCCACAAACTGTAGAACTGTGGGATACATGTATTTTTCCCCTTCACAGTCACTGAGAAATCAATGTTAAAAACTAAGCTGAGGCATCAAAGACCAACAGCCTATCTGACCTGCATAGAGCCCCACTGTGGGGTATAATGCAGCATTGTACACCAGTTACTTAAAGACCCATTCATGCAGACACTAAGTAAATGCATAGGACCGTAAGATGGGGGGTTCGGGGTAGGATACGATTTACAATACTGCCTCCAGCCTTTACGATTAAACAGCTTACACACAAATGGAAATATATTCAGAGAGAAGAAAAAACATCAGATGAAAGTGTTTCTGATTAGAGAAATACAAACCAAAGGTTTTTATTTTTCATAGCCTCCTTTGTCTCTCCATAAAAATAGTGTTGCTCAAAATAAACTGTTAAAAGAAAAAGAAAAACAAAGTCATGTTTCAATGTAGTCCATGGAAAAGCCCCAGTATCAGACATTCATTTTGTTTCACTTCAATCCTCTGGTTTTTTTTTCTCCAAAAGCAGAACGGTCAGCAAAGCCCTGTATCACTGCACCACATGTCTGTTCCTTTGAAAAATTAGCATCGGAATGAGCCCTTGCAGAGACAAGTCAGGCAACTGCTGTAATGCATTATTAAATTAGCCCTAAACACTACACAAGCCATTAAGAAGCATGTAAAACCTAAGGGAAAAGAAACAAAAAATACAAGATGCAACCAATAACAGAACAAAGTATTTGCAACAACTGTTATTAGCCTGCACTTCATCTTTGCCAGTTAAACCAGTGGGGAATCATGTGCACACTAAATAAACATGTTTAGATACGCTACAACTAAGAAGCACTGGCACTGTCAAATAAACGCAGCTTAGCTCCAGCGAACAGAGGGTTAAACCTTAGCTGCAGAAATTCACTGCAGTCCAAAAGCATTTGGCTGATAGCTACTGAACAGCACATTCTATCTGTGCCATTACGCTGCTATCCTCGAACAAATGTTTCTATCTATCTAGATTTTGCTTGTGTGTCTTTTTGTGTTCCTAAGTCTGGAAATACCGTTTTATTGCATATAATATTTGGCACAGTAAAAACTGGAGCTTACATTTGGGGCTGTATTTAGAAACGGGTGCCTGTATAAAGAGTTTTTTTACTGCATCCTAAATGTGGTGAAAAAAACAAACTAAATGCCTCTTTTCCTACAGTAGACAGTACCACCTTCTATTATCAATCACAAAGCATTTCAGTATCTTTGTCTTTTTTTAAATATAAGTCACCAGTTATTAGAAAATAGTTTCAATTTACTTTCTTTTCTAATATAATCTGCATGTCTCACCACTGCCTGACGGTAGTTTCATTTATATATATTTGCATTTTTTCATATTTATATACTTATGTATAGGCATGTACAAGAAACAAAAAAAAACTGTCTCTGTTTTGCACTTCTGTACAAAAGAAAGTTACCGTTTTGTTCTTTGTGCATTCTATTGCATGGACTGGTGAGCAGATGGGTGGAGAGGAGAGGTTGGGGCAGAGTCAGAGATAGATCCACAGGGAGCATTACTCAGATTTGGGTCTCTTGAACCTTCTCCTTGCCGTGAGTAGTCTTAATGACGTAGGGATCAGCAATGGTGCTGATGTGGCTGTGATGCTGTCTGACTGAGCGATGAAGAGAGTTGTTCTGGGTCCAGTGGGCTCCGTAGCCCCCTTGGCGGGATGAGGAGGAGGAGGACACATACCCAGGCTTAAAGGTGTTGCTGTTGTGTTCCACTAATGTAGGCAGTACCAACCCTGTGTCATCAGAGCCACTAGATCCGGAGGTGGGTGGTGGAACGGAAGGAACTTCTTCCTCCATTTGTATGATTTCTATGGTCCTGGCTGCTGCCACCGTGCTCCTCTGTTGATGCCGCTTACGCAACTTGTAGAACGCTATCAACATGGCAGCTGCCAGCAAGGTAACAGCAACAAAACAGCCAATGATGATTTTGGTGGTTTTCATCACCTCATCCAGGCTGGCGGGTGGCCCACTAGGGACTTTGGCAGTGGGGATTGACACCTGCCTTGGAGTCTGAGTGTTTTGGAACAGCACAGTAGGTGTGGAGATGAAGACGGGCTGAAAGACAGAGGGCGAGGCAGGGACAGTAGGCTTGGGTTTAGGGGTCTCCTCCACTGTGGGCTCCAAAACTTCCACTGTTACGGTGGTAAAATAGGACAGATTAGATGTGTTGAGTTCGGCGTTGCTGACGTTCAGGTAGGCCGAGGCGTTGGAATTTCCTGCCATGTTGCTCACCATGCAGGTGTAGACCCCTGTGTCTGACGGGAGAACGTTGGAGAAGTTGAGCGTCCCGTCATTTAGGACAGATATCCGCGGGTGAGCTGAGCCATGGGTCAACACAGTTCCATTGGGGAGAAGCCATCGGACAGAGCTCATGGCGGCTGTGCGACATTTCAGTTCTGCCACCCTCGCTGCTGAGATGTTCAGATCTCTAGGAGCATCAAGTATGAACGGCGCCGAACACTGAAAGGTGGTCTGATCGACTTCCACCAGGTATCGTCCTCTCATGTGGACCGGGGTATGGCAGCGTCCACAGCAGGTGGAATTTGTGGGAATGTATTCTCTGAGCCACCAGGAGAGCCACACTACATCACAGTCACAACGCCAGGGGTTGTGATGCAGGTGCAGCTCCACTAGGTACTGTAGAGGGGTGAAGAGGTTATGAGGGAGGGACGACAGGTTATTATGGGCTAAATTCAGCTCCACCAAGTCTGTGATGTCATCAAATGCATTCCTCTCAATGGTAGTGATGGCAGAATTCATAATCCACAGTTTACGTAAATTCTTAAGCCCACGGAAGGCCCCGGGCTTCAGTTCAGGGAAAACATTCTCTGATATCTCTAGCTCCTCCAATCCCACCAGTGGTGAAAGAGTGGGAAACTCCCGCAGGTTGCACATCCCCAAGTTGAGGTACTTGAGGTTTTGAAGGCCCTCGAAAGCTCCGTCAGAGATGTACTCCAGTTTCCTCAATTCTCCCAGGTCCAGTCTCATGAGGGAGGGGACACGGTTGAAGGCATAAGACGGGATGCTCTCAATGGGATTGTTTCTGAGCCACAACTCTCTCAACTTTGACAGGTACTCAAAAGCTCCACTGGGTATGACCGTCAGTCTGTTGTCGAACAGCTCCAGAGTGTTGAGGCTGGTCAGGCCGTTGAAGGCCCCCACTTCAATCTGTCTGATAGCATTTCTGCCCAGCTGCAGTACCTCCAGGTGATGCAGGTGCCTGAAGGTGTCTGCCTGTATGGTCTCTATGCTATTTTCCATCAGGTTCAGGTACCTGGTGTTGGGTGGGATGTTCGGAGGAACCCTAATCAGGCCTCGGCGGGTACACACCACCTTGCTGAGCTGATTAGTGCAGGAGCACACACCTGGACAGTTCTGTGGGTTAGCCGAGCCCGACGCGGGGCCTGTGGACTGGCACATACTCAGAGCAGGCACCATGAGGGAGAGCACGGCAAGCAGGGCTGCGTTCCAGGTAGGCTGCACACTAACCTGGCCCAGAGGACTCATGGTGTGGAGGGCTCATTATTCTGCATGGTGGGGGGAGACGGCACACACCAGAGGACAGACCACCCTAGCCTGGCTGGAGCAACTCAAGGCTCCCAAGTTCCATCGACAGTGCAGGGAGATGCTACAGCAAAATTGATGTGTGTGAGAGAGAAGGGAAAAAAAGAGGGACCAAGAGGGAGACAGAGTGAGTGAGATTAATACAAGAGAAGAAGCAACGGAAAAACAGTGCAGCAATGTGAGAAAAAGGTTGAATAACAGTATCAGTGACGTACCTCATTAGTTTGGAAGTGGTCCTTTCTGCCTCTTTCCAAATGTTAAAAGCAACAGTCATGCATCACGCTCATTTATAATTCCCTTCCATAGAGAGACATGAGATCAATGTTTTCTTGTTTTCCCTTTCTGAAAAAGTGAGGTGGCCCTCTATTAGCCAAGGGTACAAAATGGCTCCTGGTATTAAAAGACTGAGAGCAGCATGAAAAGCACTCACAGGCAGAGGTAAGGCCATGAAGGCTTGGCAGGTGCCTGGATCCCTTCTGCCCCCACTAACTGCCCCCCTGCCAGGCTGCAGACTCCAAAACGCAGCTCCACTGTGGATAAATCACAACGATCCATAACGCAGTTAAACACAGCAGAGGAGGAGAGAAGAAGGAGAAGTGACCAACTGAAAGAAATAAAATCCCCAGTTCTGTCGGCTCCTGATGCATGTGTTGGCTCGTCGGCTGGTCGCCTGTTTGGTTGGAGAGACCTCCCTCACTGTGACTTTGCCAAGGGCTAGTCGGTCGCTGATTAGCCCCGTTGTGACAGAGACTGAGAGACAGAAAAAGGC
Source organism: Lutjanus argentimaculatus (assembly GCA_034769285.1). Classification (NCBI taxonomy): domain Eukaryota; kingdom Metazoa; phylum Chordata; class Actinopteri; order Lutjaniformes; family Lutjanidae; genus Lutjanus; species Lutjanus argentimaculatus. The sequence goes on along the minus strand of JAWZSL010000012.1, from coordinate 13,012,993 downwards.
TAAAGAACTCCCGGCACAGTCATCCCCCCTCTCCTCTCCTCTCCTCCTCTGTGCTCCTCTTGCTTCCTCCCAACGTTGGGCTGGCCCTGGTCAGAGCAGCTGCAGGCTGCCGTGTGCACAGTTAGCAGTAATCCGTCTATTCCTCCTGGGGGGAGGAGGAGGGGGGTGGTGGGAGAGATGGTGGCGCTGGGTGGGGGGTGGAGAAGGGGGATGTGCTGCACTGTTGGAGCTTCGCAAAAGGGCTGTCGGAAGAGAGAGAGAGCACTCTTGTCCTCTTCTGCAATGAGAGAAAAAGAGAGGAGGATGACGCTGGGAGGATGTGTGTGGACTCCGTATCTGTATCCAAAAAACAGAGAAAGGTATTGAGGATTCTTCTCTCCACTCCGCTGTTCGTCCCCTGGGCTGTCTCCTGCAGTGCTCTCCTGCTTGCTTATTTGTTAGTTTTTCTCCAGGGCTGAGGTAGTAAGTTGTGGCAGTTAGCCATGTGTGTGGCTGTCAGACTTGCGGCTGGCTGGTGGACTACTGCAGTAGCCGGAGTAGAACAGAGAGGGAGAGAGGGAAAAAAGAGAGATTGTGAGAGAAGGAGGAGAGAGAAGCACTGACAGATCAAGAGCAAGAGAAAGATAGAGTGCGCGAAGGAGAGAGGAGATGGAGAGGAGGAGGAGGCACGCGAGCACTCAAACAGGCAGCCCACCGTCACAGAAGCAGCAGGAGCAGCATTCTAATCCACATCTCCTCTTCTTCTTGTTTATTCTCCAATCTCTCTCTTTTCTCTATTCCCCCCCCCCTCCTCCGTGTCGGTGTTGCAGGCAGCTAAGATGCTCGCTCTGCCCCCTCCCTTTGTCCTTCAGTGGGAACGTGAATGTACTGCTGACGCACTCCTCTCAGCTGCTCAGCCAGCCTCAGAGCAGTGCATTGGTTTGATGCAGTGTTCCTGTGTATTAACACATTCAACCTCCCCTCCTCCCGTATCCCTCCTTCTCCCTCCCTCCCCTCACTGTAACTATCTTCTCCTCTCTTTTCCGTCTCCGTTTTTCTCACGTGTTCAGCCCTTCGCCTCCTTTCTTTTTACTCACTTTACCTGTGCCGCTCTGTTGCTGTCTGTCTCCGTGCCACCTCCCCGCTCCAACCAATCGTTAAAACTGAAAGCCTCCCATTCCAATGTATCATACAGAGACAAGAGGTCAGACTTTCTACTCCAACTCCGGAGTGGGTTTGTGTTCTCTGTCTCTCTCTGTCTCGTGAGCGCAGCAGTGCGCCAGTGCCTTCCGTGGAGCTGCGGCGTGCTGCTATTCCTCACCTCTTGTAAGGCACAGTTTGGTGAGTGTTTCCCTCATGCATTATTACCATAAAGGACAAACAGAGAGAGTTGATTGTTGTAGCTGTTTTTTCCTTTTTTTTCAGTTATTATGTGTGCCTGAGTGTTTTGGAGGTGGAGGGGGCTGGGTCGGGGGGTCCGTGACATCATAGAGGACCAAAATGCTGACTCTGCTCCTCTGTGTCTGCTGGGCAGTCTTCTCTTCAGGGAGGAGAAAGATGAAAGAGCTTGCACACAGTTATCTCTTAGAAAGATTAGAGGGAGAAAGACGGAGAGATAGAGGAAAAGAGACTTACCGAGGGAGAGAGAGAGAGAGAGAGGGGGAAAGAGAGAGGGAGAGAGAGAGAGAGAGAGAGAGAGAGAGAGAGAGAGAATGGGGGTGGTGGGGTGGTGGGGTGGTAGATGAGGCCGGGTAGGAGGAGATATATCCACGTCCTTGGTGAAATAGGGGGAAAGGAGCCTATAGAATGAAGAGAGAAATTAGATAAATAGGGATAGAGAAGAAGGATGAGGGAGACAGATGAGGGAACATGCTGCATAGTAGCCTTCTCAGTGAAGTAGCAGAAGAAAAAGAAGGATGAGGAGAAGGGGTGAGGAGTAGGCAGGATGAGAGGAGTGTTGATAGTGTTGGATTAAAGCATCATTTGAATGCAGGGGAAGGAGTCTTCCTCCCTGCCTTGGTTAATGACCACATTCTCTCCTTCTCCTCCTCCTCTCTCCTGACACATATATTTGCGATTGGGGTTGTGGTCTATAGAAAGAAGAAAAAAATAAATGGGCAACTGTCAATTCCAATTTCAAGTCCAATTTATTTAACAAATAGGACATGACTGGAATTTAGCATTCCGCTATGTAAAGATGTTATTGAAAAATTTATGCTCCGTGTCCACATGGACCATAAAGAGGATGAAGTGATACTGAAGCTAATTTGAATGGATGCAAGGTGCAGTTTACAGAAGTGGAGCATGAGGACTAATGCGTTTGTGTTACTGTATGTGAACCTCTTGTTTGTGTAAACCAATATGAATATGAATAAAATATTATGCTGAACAAATGGTAATGCTCAGTATTATCTTCTGGATACATCGAAATAAAAGAGTGTTACCCTTCTCTGTGCATTTTACAGCATTTATTTTATTCCTGATGAATTCATGTCAACAGTCCAAAACAGTTACCTCGCACTCGTCAAAAAAATGAAGCAACATGGACATGATGTGCTTAGACAAGACAACAACAGAAGAAATAATCTTTTTTCTCTTAACCTTCAGCAGACCAGATTGACTGTGAGAATGCATTCCAGCTCTTATATGCTTTTTTATTGCATCGTGCAAGTTCCAGATTGACTAGGAATGTAACAATATATCGAATATTGCAATCTCACTAAAAAAAATGTTACGATACCATAGCAGACTGTGACGATATCTACCGTGATATTACATGGTTAATTATTTTATTATTTTTATTTTATTTTATAAGAGGACTATTACCAACTGCTGCATTGTTTTTGTCTTGCAGTTGTAGATAATTCAAACATTCATTGCCAGACAATTCATGTAATTTTTTTTGCAAATGCTTAGGTCATGGCTGGGCACTTTTATTTCATTTCATTACAGAAGGAAAGCAGAAACACTTTAAGTTAAAAGGAAAAACAAATTTTATAAAATTTATGAAACTGTCAACATTAGATTTTCCATCTAATAAAGAACATTTTGTCAAGTCGTTTATTTTTTTAATATAACAATAAATATAGTCTTTTTGTAGTACTGTCTCATCCCTAGTATTGACAATTGTGTGCACAGATTTGTTTTGCACATGGTTCATATAATTTGTCATGCCAACATGGCTTTGCCTTTATGTTCATACTGAGAGAAGGGTTTTGAATAATTAAGAATTGCAACATCTGAGAGAGAGAAGAAACTGATGATAACTGATGATAATGACAAATATTTGAAGTCATTTAATTGGTCATTGATTTGACATTTTGTTCATCAACAAGAAATAATGAGGAGTGACAGGAATGGCCAGGACTTCGGTCAAAACCACCATTTGGAATAAATAAAAAAGTCTGACAACATAGAACAAATATTGTGAAATGAGGAGTTATGGCTTTGAATTAACAATCAACCTACCAATGTATTTAACATGCAAGAAATAACGACACACAGGACCTGAAGAATAAACTATGTAAGAAACAACTGGAATAAAAATATAGAACTCATTTCTTTCTTATAATATTATTAGTTATATAGTAGTACGTAGTAGTTATGGTTAATTTACATTATCTGCATTATTTTCATTGTTGCTTTATATGATGATTATTTTCTCAATTAATTGATTGGTTGTTTGGCTTGTAAAATGTCTGAAAATTGTGAAAAAAATCAATCAATGTTTCCTAAAACCCAAGATGACATCCGTCTTGTTTTGTCCACAACCCAAAAATACCAACAAATACATTTAAGAAGGTGGAATCAAAGATTGTATTCTTAGATATCAAAAAGACTCTTAGACACTGTCTTCTGCACTTGCAGTCCAAGATTTTATTAACAGTGTTTCTGTACAATAACTGCCATCGGATTATTTCGACTTTTTTTTAAATGAACCGATTACTGGATTATCAAAATTGTTGGTGATTAATTTAATACTCACCAAATCCATTAATCATCAGTTTGCATTTTGTGTAAAATGAAAATAGACAGAGCACATGAGGAAATCTGTGTCTACTGCATCAGTGTCTCTGTCAAAATGACTGACAGAGTACTCCCACCCCCCTGATAGTGTGTGATACTTTAAATTAGGACCCATGGCAAACATGAACTCAATCAGTAAATAGCTCCATTTATTAAAACTGCATAGGCAGACATAGATGCTTTTGACGGAGTCCCCCAGTTTCTGTTTTAATCAGTGCTAAAAAAAAAAAAAAAAAAAAAAAAAAAAAAAACAGTGATTAAAACATAAACAGAAAACAATGACAGGAAGTCATTAGGAACAACTGATTGAAAAAGTCACGAAAAACTGGTATAATTCAATAAAGCATATGTGAGATATGACAAAAAGTATACCTCTCAGGTCTGCAGGTACCCCAGTCGATAGGATTAAGGTTAAAGAAGAGTGCAGAATGTCCTTCATCGACCTAGTGTACTGTATTTCAAAGAAATTTTATTGTCTGCAACAAAGGGAATGAATGAAACTTCTATCTCACAGTTTGTTTTATGCATCAAAGAATAGCTTTAAGAGTGCCGAAATAACAGATGAAAAACAGAAAGATGAATAAAAAACTCACTAACATCTGTGTTCTTAGATAAGTAACACGCCAGATGGACTAGAAAAGCGTTTAAAAAAGTGCCAAGTGCTGCTCATGTACCTATTCTATTCCAATTAGATATGGGGGAGATAACTATTAGTTAAGGTGGTGCAGGCAGGGTTGGTCAGATAATTGATGGCCATGGTTTGTAGCTGCTGTGTTAATGCTATTACAGGGGGCATGCGCATGAAAAGGTCAGTTAGCACACTGATGTTCCCTCTTTATGGCTGTCTCGCTGTCTCCACCTCTCTGTCTTCCTCTCTCTGTCTGTCCTTTTTCTGTTTACATGGTTCTATAAGGTATCAGAGAAATGTCAGCTACAGTCTCTGTAATCCAGTTCTCCCTTTAAATGTGTGATATGAGGTTCAGGGTGAGGATTTATTGCCATCTGAAAATTAATATATGGTATGTGGTAAATCACAAGGGGTTTTATGGAATTACTCTGTGGTATGATATAGCATCTTGTGCTACAGTGTGTCAATTCCACAACATTACAGCAATAAATAAAATAAATGTTTCTGCTTAGAGATTTCATATATTTTGAGCTGGATGGGGTATCTATTTAGCTAATTTCTGTGTTTGGGTCCCTCAAATTAAATTCTAAATGACAACAGCCGCTACACCAGGCAAATCAGTGGTCAGACTGATGTTCCTGATCAAAACAAGCCACGGACCATTTTTCACACTGATCATCAAAGTTTTGCACCATAGCATTCATTCCTGCTTTTGTTTGTCAATAATATGAAAATATCAATGTCATTATTCTGTTAATGGAAACTCTCTATTGCCTGACAAGCATATGGAGCGGTCAGCTGGCTTTTTTTTTCATACAAAATGCAAGGTGTATGAGTCAATTATAGAACTATTCAAAGCAAAAACTGATCATAACCTGTTATGCAGTATGCTTAGTTTTCCTGTTCAGCATGGCGTCTGTGGACATTGAAGCTGAACCTCTCAGAGCGCTAAAAGTATTATATATAAATGTCTTCAAGATGAAAACAAAAAAACTACAGACCCTGAAAATATTGATGAGGTGATGAGATACAGACATGCCTGACAAGTTCAAACAGTCAACTGGTGGTAACCCATGTTCAACTGCAAGAGTGAGCTCAGAGTGCAAATCTCACCAGGCAATAGATGGTGAAGCACCTACTGCAATGCCACCACAACTGCAAGATGTAACCAGCAGAGATTTGCAAAGTTTTAAATAAAGTGTTTTTGTAGAGTATACAGTTGTCTTTAAGATGGATAGAGTAGTGTAATGGTATGGTAACTGAGTGTCTTAGATGCACCTAACTGTATAAATTTAGTAAGAAAAACAATAAACATCATTATTAAGCATTTCCCAAAATCAACTGTCTTGGAAGGGTGAAAACACTGCTTGCTGCTTACGTTAAGCCCAAATTTTACAGCCTTTACAGCTTATACATAAAGCCAAATATTAGTACCTCACTCCACTTACATAGGTAAGATGAAGGAAGTTTACAAATGATGCATATGCATGTTGATCCATAATCACGCAGTATTAAAGCATGAAATTTGACATATTATGCTAACTTACATGCATGATGGAGGTTTTGTGAGGCCAGTGAAAATCTGCCATTCAGGTGCCGGGACTCATCTGACTGACCACCGACTAAATAGACGAGCAGTCATTTACGTTATGTCTAATCTATCATGTTGACCAACAGGTTCCCAGTGTAGAGCCAAACCTACAGCCAACAGACATTTTGGCAGCTTACCTACATTATTGAAAGTAGTGAAACAATGACTGCTGTTAATATTAAATGTCGATTTAAGCTGATGGGTCCAGTAGTACACACTCACACACCCAAATAACTGCATGATACCCTTCAGGCATTACACAGAGATAAAAATTACATTGTTATATTATTTACTCTTAACTGACATAACTGTAATTGTCACTAAATAGAGCAGCACACAGCACAGGGAATAATGCCAACATATTTCAACCATCTGAGCCACTCACCTCTGTTACCTTCAGTACAAGGTTGAATAGACTTAATCAGATCAAATGTGGAACTGTGCCCTGACCTGTTCAATCACAGCTGGGCATATCTGATGCTGTTTCTCCTTGTGGACCTGTTATGATGTAGAGTGAATAGGTGGATTCAGGGGATCAAGCCCCTGATACGGGACACTGAGTGCAGCAGCTGTCAAACTTCAAACTCACTTTGTTAGTCTGTCATGGTAACCGGCGGGCTATGTCCACTCTGCTGGAAGAGAGGGAACCCTTTAGGCACGTTACCATATGGCCCCGAAGGGGCAAAAATGACAAGACAATCCAGGCAGATGAGGCTCAGTACTGCTGAGTGTTTTTACAATCGTTGGAGGGTGTGGGTCAATACCACACCGGGATGGAGGGGGCTGGTGCAAAACATCTGTAGGCTAAATGCAGTGTGGTGCAGGCAAGAGTAGGTCAGGTCAATACAGAGCGAGTGACATCCTGCCCCACAAAAGCTGCGTCAGGGTTAGAGGGGAAATTGAATGTTGCAGGAAGTTGAATCCACGTGCTGATAAATGTGTGTGTGTGTGTGTGTGTGAGAGAGAGAGAGAGAAGAGAGGGTGTGTGTGTGTGTGTGTGGCCCAATTAGCCTGTGTGGATTGTTACTATCACTGAGGGTTCAAGCTATGACGCTAGGTGGCTCTGGGACTGCTACCAGTCATCTGTAGTGACGCTGTTGCTTCATAGGTCTGCTGCTAATAATAACTTACACATTCTACTTCTTTCCCTTTCCTGACTCTGCTCACTTTCACTGCTGACCACTGACTTTTGAAACAATGTGATGACAGGCTGTTATGCTGACTTCAGCCCTATTATTTTATAGATTTTTATTAATATTTTGATGATAAGTAGAAATATCAGGTTAATGTTTCCTGAACTGAACTTTCCTGAACTGTGCACAATTCACGGGGTAATCAGAAAGTAAACACAAGCGTTATCAGGTCCTAATGTTTTAATGTTGGTAAAATATGGGGGCTGATTTTCGATAAAGTTATTTAGTCCTGCTTTGGCAGTCTAATGGTGAGCCTTTCAAAATAAAATTTATTCCTTCTTAAAACAAGTGATTTTACACCAGGGGACATCTCATTGTTGAGGTTCTATGAGAATTTCCTTGAAAATCATTCAGTCAATCAATCAGTCAACGAGACTTTATTTATATTGCACTTTTCATAGAAACAGAATGCAACACAAAGTGCTTCACACAATAAAAAAACAATAAAACAAGTATACTTTTTTTGCTTAAAGTGTACTTTAAAAAACATACTTCAAAATAGAAAATGTACTTACACAATAGGTACTTTATTGTAAGTGTACCGTAAATTGCACATTAGTACAATTTACAGTACACAAGTGCTAAGTTAGTGCTAAGTTAGTTTTTTAAAAATAATTGTCTTTTTTAATTCAATATTAATATGCATCATTAAAGGCTACTTAAATTTCACTTCATTTAAAGTGTATTTAGGTATGCTTTTTTTTAAAAGTGCACTTCAATACCAACTTATGTTAAGGAGAAATTTATAATATATTTACTGTAATAAATCATAAAATGACCATGATATGTCATCAGAAATTAAGAAAACATGCTAAGTGGAAATACTCACCACACTGACAACACTACAGCCAGCATGTTCTCCTTTGAAATTTCCATCTTGCGCCGGAATGACTGTTTTTGTATACCCATTTCACGTTAATTAGAGTTCAAATTAATGCAGAACATTTGCTAAATGAGTAAGTATCTGTTTATTATTAGTAATACATCATTAATAATCTTTTAGAAGGACTAGATGTTTGTAATTGAGCTAAATGTTAATTGTTACATATTGCTCCTTTAATTACAGCTAAAATATACTTGGTACAAAATAAGTTGTTCCAAAATAGCAAACTTCATGTTAACTCCTCATTAAAACAAAGTTGACGTATATAACTTAAAGTACACTGATGATTGGTCTGACAACAAGCACACACAAGTATGCTAAAATTTTATATACCTAGCACATCATTTTTCTCCAGGGTGGTAGCAGCTGTTCCTCCTGAAGTGAGTGAGGGTTAAAAGCTGGAGACCGACGTTGCTAGCTGACCCTGGTGGTCACGGGCCAAACACATATTCTATTGAGCTATTAGGGTCAAGACTCCCATAGTCTGTGACTAATAGTGCTACTGCCACCCACTGAAGCTAGCACTACCACAGTCACATACCAGTGACTCGATCACCCACTCCTGCTAGCGCTAATAGCACTCTTGTAGCTAACAGCTGTAGGGCACAAAACAACACCTACTGCTTAGTTACTGTTAGTGACTGCTTCACCAGTGCAGCTTTACCTCGTTCTGTAGTTAGAACTGACGGATCTAATTAGCTGCTAGCATTAGCCATTACCTCGCCTTAGCTACTGCTCGATGTCTCCTGGCCCCTGTGGATCCCTCGCCACTCAGCCCGTGCTTAGTGTGGCAGGTCAGCAAAGTGCTGGAGCAGCATTTGGCCTGAGAATAGAGGAGTGGATGGTGAGAGGGAGAGGAGACCGGTGGAAGCAGATCGATGTGGCCTGTATTCATTAACCCTCGCTCACGGCTCCCTTCCCTCCCCAATCACAACCCCGCCATTTTAGGACGGCAGGAGGTGATTTATTAGCTGTCCTGGCTCAGTCAGCACCATCGACCCACAGTCTGAGGAGAGTTGACTCACACCAGGATATACCGATTCCCTCACTGTGGGCTGAACTCACTCAGTGATCCGACACTGTTCAAAGAGGAGCCGTGCTGGAGGAAGCAGGATGATCAGCATATATTTATTTCTTTGTGTAAACTTTGTCAGAAGGCAGCAGCGGAGGCTACGGGCCAGGCACGGGTGTTATGTCTATTTAAATTGGGTCATCACAGGGGCAAGTAACGTGGTCCCTCCAGTGCAGAAAAAAGGAACATTCTTCCTGCAGTGAGTGTGTAGAGTGGTGACAGGTGTTGCTAGATGACCCTGTGGTTATGGGCCAAACAGCACTGTTCATTGTGAGGCCACACAGTTTTACAGGTGCAGTGACAACACCGACCTATGATTTTTTTTATTAGTTTTATATTTTACATATTTCTATGATCTGGAAATAGTTACAGTATGTAACATTGCGTATTTGAATTAGTGTCGGCCAATAATATTGGCCCAATATTGGCCTATTACAGGTATCAGCATATACATATGTTGTCTAATATGCTCCTATATGAAAACTTTCTTTGAACAGAACATAATGTGGATTGCTTTCATTTATTAGCATTATAACCAGCATTCTTCAGCATGCTCATGATTAATCATTAATAGATGAATTAATGAAGCGATTAAAAATGTATTAATTGATAATTAATTGATCTAAAAATGGCAATAATTCCACCTCATATGACATTCTTCTGTCTGGCAGAGCCATTTGTTGAATAAGGAAACTGAAACTCTCTGGCAGATGCGTAAGTGCCTGATATGATCTCTGATTCATTAGGCCTCCGACATAATGTCTCTCAAAACTCTAGAAGTAAAAGGTAGATCATGAGGACAGGAATGGACAGAGAAGTGTTAATCTTCACCTGGTTTGCTAATGTTGCTGTGTCTCCTTTGCAACAAAACTCTGTTAGAAATTAAAGCAACCTGTCAGAAATTTCTGTGCAGTGAAATATTACTGTGGAATTAAACTTGTATTTTAATTAAAGAAATATGGTATGCTATTATTTCAAAGTGGTTTTAAGATTAATTTGTTATTCAACTGTGATGTCTGATCATTTTTTAAAGAAAAATACCCAATATTTCATAAAGCATCAGTCTGATGCTGGTTTTATTCATATTTTATGACTGCACGTACATGAGCTGCTTTTTTCCTGGCCTTTTCATCTGGTATGTTTATTAGACTTCATTTCAGCACCAGGAGCTGTCCACAGTGTGGCCTGTTAAACATCCTGATGCAGAACGAGACCCAATTTGATAACTACACGTTAAATCAGGGCAGTTTTTTCACAGAGCTTTTATTTCGATTAAGGGTCCAGTGTGTAAGATTTAGGATGATTTATTGGCAGAATATGACAGGAATGGAATATAATATTCGCAAGTATGTTTTCATTAGTGTATAATCACCTGAAAATAAGAACCCATGTTTCTGTAGTACCCCAGAACAGACAAATGAAACAGTGGCTCTAATTGCAGCCTTTCACATTTTTCACAAGTTTTTCAGCCACTGTAGTTTCCCCAACACACTTGTAAGGGGAGTGTTAGGGGAGCGGTATTCAGTTGTTTGCAAAATAAAACCTCATTGCTAGATGCCACTAAATCCTACACACTGGTCCTTTAAATCTATATTTTATATTTGCGGGAATGCTGTAAAAGCTGACATGTAAAAAATAAAATAAACCAAATAGCTGTGGTTAGAGGGAATAGATTTGATGCACTGGCTGCTATCTGAGGACTTGAAGTAGTTTATAAAATGAGAACTATATGCAATAATTTAAATTATATACAGTATTTTGTATACAAGCATTGTCCCATTGTCTGGGATTATCACGTACTGTTTTGATGTTCAAGTAAACTTAATTTTAAAAGTTTTTTTTTTCTTTTTGCTTTCTCCCTTTATTAATTTCAGGGTGAAAACAGCTTTTTCTTTCAAGAGGCTCTTTGCTACCTTCAGTGTAGTAGGCTGACACCAATTTCACAGTTACAGTTGACACCAAAAATCAAAATACATATTTTTCTTCTTTCTAGTAGTGCTATTTATCTATTTTGATTGTTCTGGTGGGAGTTGCCACGTTTTGGGGAAGGTCGGTCGTAGAGATATCAGCCTTCTATCAAATGTAATGACACTCAATATCACTCAGCTTGTGACACTCAAAGTGCTGTCAAAAATACATCTGAAAATCTTGACAGCAATGTCTCTTTCCAGAAATCATGACCCAGTTAGTCAAGATAATCCACATACCTGGTTGTGACTAGTTTCATTTAGGAACTAGGGCTGCACGATATGTAAAAAAGTCACATTGCAGTTATTTGACTGAGTGATTGCGATTGCAATATGCAACACAAGTAGTGGGAAGGATCGTTTTTGGATTGCAATTTTCTTTTTGGCTTAAAAAAAAACAAAAAAAACAACATTTAAAATTGTGTTGATGTGACATTTTTTGGGATCTGTTCCAAACATGTTTTCTGCCCTCTGGAGAACAAGACTTGCAGGCTGGGGCAACTCTGCAGCACTACCGTATTTCATTGTAATGCTATTTCCGCATATTTTTTGTTTTTCAAAAAAATGCAATTTGGTTCTGCAATTTGAGTATTGCACTGGGCCATATTTCGATTTCGATAATTTTGCGATTAATTCTGCAGCCCTTGTAGAAACTATTTTCTTCCTAGCTGAAAGAAAGTAGTTCCATTAGATTCTACTGTTCTACTGTTTTCCATAAATCAGAAACTCACACCAAAACATGGATAAATGACAATACAGGCCAGAGGAATTTTGGGGTGAACTGTCCCTTTAATACATACACATGTCATTAATCACTGTAAGACAACATATAGTTGTTACAGTTTGAGCTAAAGGTGCTGATGTTAAGATTGTGTTGACACAGAAGGCCTTTAGTTAATGTTTATTCTTCTGCTGCATTTGTGTAAATCGTGAAAATCAAACATGTCGCTGATCATTTTTGTGACTTATAGACATGACTCTAAAATTAAACAGTAGTCTATTTAATATCTCACAGTTGCATCATTAAACAAATATTTTTAGGCCTATATGGACATCTGAGACGGATCAGACGCAAAAAGTGTTGAGTAAGAGTCAGACATTATGGAGTTTTGGCAGCGCAGATGAGTGCATCTGTCAAATAAAGCCCATGTTGTGTTTCCATGTTGTTTTGTTAATCTTCCTTCACTCTAACAGCTGACCATTTTGTTTGAGAAATCCATCATCCAGAAGTCACATCTTGTCTGACAAACAGCTCTTACTAGAAACAATGCGGCTCAATGGATTTTATTGATTTCCCACAACTGAGAACACAGTAGGTATTTGGTAGTTGGGACACAAGTGGCCAGTGAATGGGGTCAGATTCTTAATCCCATGCTGCTCACACAGGAGGAATCTGCACATTAGGTGAACAACACTGACAAAGATGAATGAGATGACCAGTAGTAAGTGTAGAAAATCATAACACCAGTCACTGCACGCTTGTCATAGAACAATTGCTGTCTATTAGTAATACTGCTTGTTGTGCTAAAATTCCTTATCAATACACATGTGCCTCATTGCTTTCAATAAATACCATCAACAATATAGGCTATTGCTTTTGTCTGATCCCTTTGTTTAAAAAAAAAAGTATTAGGTAATGTTCGGGATGTGAGGAACGCTGATAACAGTGATTATGACAGTAAACACTATTAATCAGAGCTGTGCGCTTCTGTGGGAAAATAAATAAATAAAATCCCTCAGGAAATTAGCCTTCAACAGGTTGGAGTATTTATCTATTTTTGTTTTCATGTCTGGATGCTCAAACCCAATTAATTGTATTTGTGTATCCCATTAGTGCTGTGATTGATTTTGTGAGGTTGAAATGAAACGTGCCAGTTCTTACTTCCCATGTGCAAAGACTGCATTTCTGGACAGAGCTCTCATTGTTCATGGACTAATGACCTTCATCACACACTTATTTGTGTGTGTGTGTGTGGGCGGGAGGGTGAGGAGCCTGTGGGGGTTGGGTGTGTGTGTATGTGTTGCGTTCTGTCTTCAACACTAGGATTGCCAGGGGTCATTTTTACCTACCTGGCATTTTCAAATTCATGTAATTCTGTTGTTTCAGCTGTTTATAACTGTCAGCTGTCTGTCAATGTAAAGTTAAGCCCGTTCTCCTGAAAACAAAAGTCCACTGTTCTGAAAATACACACTCTGGAGATTATATTCAGTGACTGACTGTCAGACTCCATTAACAGATTGTTCCATTTTGCATCTACCTCTTCTAAAAGATTATTAATGATTTCTTACAACTTGTAAACAGACACTTACACATTCGGTGAACATTCAGCATTTATTTGAACTCTATTTAATGTGAAATAGGCAAACAATAACAGTTACAGGTTACAGGATGGAATGGAAATTTCAAAGACACCTTGACTATAGCTTTGTTGTCAGAGAAGTGAGAATTTTAGCATGTTTCCTTAATACTCTGATGATGTATCATGGTCATTTTATGATTTATTAGGTAGATATTTTACAGATTTGTCCTTTAACTTTTAGCTAATGTCCTTCTACACCGATTAAATTATTTAAATATGTCCATTATTTAATTTAGGGCCTATGTCACATTTTAAATGGCTGTACACTTTATTAATGAATTTAAAAATGTATTTGACTTCTTTTGTCTGCAATTAAATAGAGCACAATCATAAATTTTTAAACTTCTAGAAATGACCCTGTTGCATCGGGGTGGGGTGGGGACGTGGGGGGTGGGTGGGGATGACACATGGCGGTTGGTGGATTCTAGTGTTAAAACTGCAACTGGACTATAGTCACCACAGATGATCATTCCCTGCAGGACAGTGTATTATGCAGAGTCCACAGGAAGGAAGAGTTGGTCAGATTTTGAAAGTCTGGTTAGCCACGTTGGTTTCATTGCTTAAATCCTCAGAATCCTTGTACACTGGGTCAACATGACCCCAAAGCTGTTGCTCATCATGCAGAACCAGAGAATTACATTTATTTGCCATAAAGGATTTAACAGCCCTGTGTACTTCACTGGAAATATCTGTACTGATTTGAAGTAAGTGCAGTTGTATTTCAATGGTCAAAAAAAAAGAAGAAAGACCACTTTTACAAATGAGTCACAGAGCAAATTTTTTTGCCAGCCCCTTTTTGTGACAAACTCAAGCGTGCACACAGATACACATCCCACTTTGCTGGAGATGTATGAAGGCAGTGTGTTGGATGGACTCCCTCACCTCTCATATGCAAATAACTTTCCCCCATGCAGCTCTGTGATTGGCTTGCTGTTATTAATATTCTGCCAGCGTGTGACTTCGTTAGCCCGGAGTTACTGTGCCAACAGGCAGCACTAAAAAGGGACTTTGTCAATGTTTGATGTCTCGTGAAGTGATGCAGTGTGTGTGTGTGTGTGAGAGAGAGCGTGTGTGTTTGTGAGTCTCTGTTTTCTAAGGAGATTCAAATTTGGACAGTGGGAGACACTATTCCCCGCTGACACCAGATTGAGGAGGAAGTGGCTATCTGCTTCTGAATATGATTGTAATAAAATTCTCTGTATGAACACCCATTTTGTGTTATCTCTGTAGAGTAGCCAGGCACATGGCTGGCTCCAGCCTGTCTCTCCCTCTGAATCACAAGGTCTAAGTACAGGTTTGGCTTATGGACTCTGTCAAGGCAAAATCTCAACCTATTGCTTTTCATCCATTTAACTCTGGGCTGCTGCCAAGTACGCCTGTGCTTGTAAACAACAAGCATCTTTAGTTGAGTCATCCAAGCCAAACTAAACCATGTATAGGGATGTGATGTGGAGCCTAAACTAGCTGTGACATATTTGCCTGTGGCCAGCCTTCAGTCACCCGTCGTCACACTAAGTCACCCTGTCACTGCCGTATTTCAACAATGACAGCATGAGCAGTGTGTTCTCAACACAGATCATAGGGTTTGTCATGACAAGTGTAGAAGGGCCTCTCTCCTGTGTGTGTGTATGCAGGTGTGTGTGTGTTTGTGTGTGTGAGGGTACAGTAAATCCCCTAAACTGGAGCTTGTGACCCTCAGTAATACATTTCCTTTGGCAGACCACTTCTGGATTTCCCCCCAGGTGCCCCACGGTTTTGTAGGGAGAAAAGTGTAGGGCAGCATTTTCTAAATTGAAGTCAATACCAATCGGCCATTTATCTACAAGCACCCTGACGCTAAGGGCATCTAAAGGCGCATGTGTGCACAAACACACACAGAGACGCACATACACACAGCTGAGTTTTCATTCCAGAAGCCGAATAAATGATTTACAGCCAACAATAATCTTAAAATGAAACTAATTTTCTTAATCCTAACTCATTCAAATATTGCCCGTTCACTGAAAGACTTCTATTGTATGTGGGTTTGTTTGTATCAAGCTCCCAGGGCCAAGTTTCTCAGGAAAGGGATTGTTTCTTAGGAAACAAGAGGATTTAACAATACAGAAACTAATTACTCCTCTTCACCCTTGAATTGCACAGACTATTGGAACCACAGCAATAAAGGGGAACATTATGCATACAGCAGCAGTCAGCTTTCATACATCTTTGTACTCCATACATCCTGAAGATGTCGAGTCATCATGATGGAGCTCTCTCCCTCTCTCCCTGTCTTATTGGATTTATGACAACATAACGTCTTAGCGTATTACAAGACACAATAACAGCAATGATCCGTCTTCTTTGTCTTGACCAAAGGTTTGCAATGAGATTTTAAAAATATAACTGACTGGACAGAAGAACCAATCAGGTAGCTTCTTTATAGTTTGTGAAATCATCAAGACTGTTGTCTTTGTAGCTGGTTCAGAATGCATAAATAGATGAACTGACTATTTTTAAAACAAAAATCAAAATGTTTTATCATGAAAATGGTTGTGTCTGCAGGAGTGTGCGTGACTGCCTGTGTGATCTTTGTCTGCAGCTAATCTCACATATTACTGAACCCATCAATCATGACTGGACCTCTGTGATTCACAGTTTTTGAAAAACCTGTTTTATTAATTGCTTTTTATCTTTCTTTTTTTTTTTACATCAACTACCATTTCCTTCAACTATCTTAACCAACCAGTAGGGGTCACAAGTCATCAATTGCTAGGCTAAAAACATCTTATCTAGTCTGTTTTGGTCTTTGTTGTGGCACAAAATCTGACATCAATAGAAAAGTTTAATTTCACCTTAAACCAGAGCATCTGCAGGTTAATTCAATATCTGATATGTTCTGATCACCTAAAGTTACGAAGGATATGAGATGAGGAAACCCCTGTTTTGTTAGCTTCACCACCTCCTCTACTATGCGTCTGTGCAGTCGCAATTTTGGAGCATTCAAGTTCTGCTAGTAAACAGATGGCAGGTGCAGACTTCAACTGTAACATGCCTAATTTTGAGCAGATTTTCATGAAATTTGGTTTGTAAATGTAAAAACATGATAGTGGTTACTTGTTGGAATTAAATTCGGTTACTAGGAGAGATATAATCAGCTTTAAACCAAAACATTAATCTCCTGAATGACAACAATTTCCACTGGGACATGCAGACAAGGACCTAATAATAAGCAACATCTAGTGGAAATTATTGACGATTTCAGCTTTTGTGAGTTTCTCTCCAAAAATGCAGATCTCTCTCTTTATATTATATTGTTGTAAAGCTGCCTGGTTGCCTGTAATGTTAAAAAATAACAATGAGAAAATTTACATTATACTGTATTATACAAAAAACTTTATTAAAATCTGGCAGTTGTGGTGGCTTTGCAATAGGTGCTTCACCATCTGTTGCCTGGTGAAGATCTGCACTCTACTGAGCACACTTTTCTTGTTTAGTTATCTATTATGTAAAGTTATGTGCGTCTTTCATTTTTCCATCTTCTGCTTATTCAAAATTATTCAACTAATTCCTTTGTGCTTGCACTTACTCTTGCTGAGGATTTAGAAGGTTTTAGTGATTTTATGTGTTGAGTTTCAGAGTTTATGGTGATTAGAGGGGAAGATTTGGTTTTCCTGGCTTTTAAACAAAGGGATTATAAGTCACTGAAGGTTTCAGTCAATTAAATGCCAAAACATACTGAAGCCCACTGTGGTCGTCTATACCAGAAATATGTGCACTTAAGATGTGAGGTGTTATGAGGTGGAAAAAACATTTGAGCAAATGAAAAAAGAGGTTGTTTATTCACATAAACAGCAGTAAATAAGACAATAAGAAGGATAAAAAGAAGGACAAGGACACAGCACTGTACACTGCATTTCTCAGTGTCTCTTAACATGACATACTGTTCAATTATTTTGCTATCTTGCACTGACTTAACAGAGGCATTTCTATTGAGTTCCGTCCAGACTGGAAGTTGGAGCATTTGTATTTTGGCAACATGATGTGGTGCAGATAGAACAGCTAGAGTGGAAGAGGTAGGCTGTCAGAGAGCTTAAATGCAGACTAAAGACTACACACCTCCTACCCAGTATAAATTATTTGTCATCATATCTCCCTACAGCAATCTGGTATATTCTGCATGCATCATTTAAAATATTGTGCATGGTTTACTTCATTTCATCATGGCTTTGAAAATGTCCCCAAATGTGACGTATGTGTTTACCTGTTTCTCCCCAGAGGCTGTTCAGCTCAATTTCTGCATGACATAATAATAATAATAATGATCTTAAAGTAAAGGAAATAAACCAGCAAATTATGATAACTACTGATCCATAGTCAAAATTTTTACTCTTGTACTTCACCAAGAAACTGTCTTGCCACCTACACACTAAATCTGTCTTTCTAACCATATTGCACTTGTCAGGCCAGTGTAAATGAACCGTTTTGCAAAGGAATGACTATTGATTGTGTGACTGTATTTTGAAGATTTGTCCCGCGTGTTTCTGCAGAGTGCAGCTGCGATTGTTGTGTAATTTCTCCATGAGCTCCTTCATTATGAGAGGTACTCTGCATGTTCTACACTGATCTATATTCAGGGCCTAACCCTTCTCTTTGTGATGGGGATTACGCGCTCTAGAGGCAGGGTAATTTGATATCCATTGATTGAGTCAAGAGCCAATATGAAATTGAGGAATTGTAGTTATTGCTATTGATTTTAATAACTAGGCTGTTACAGTTCATTCAGTGCAGCTCTAGTCGATACAGAAAGTGAACTGTTCCCCCTCTTCTGAGAAAATGACAGGGCTCAATCCAGTGCTATTGGGTGTTTTTCTGAAATATGCTGTGATACAGTTATAACCTTATCTGATACTGTTCATTACGCTATCATGAGGCATGATAACCAGTGATCAAGACAGTCACAGCCATTACAGACACAGAAACATTAACACCATTTAAAAATCAGTATATGAGCTATTATGTGCAATATTAATAAATCTGGGGTGTATGTGAGCCATTATTGCTCGCTCTGCATGCATACTTTATAGTGCTGCACATATACTGTTTAAGCCCTTTCAATAACCTCACAAAGCCTGTTAATTTAGTTGAGTCCATGGAGACCTTCACTCAAACTTTCTACTGATCCATATTTAACTAGTTATTGGTTTCAGTCTCCCTTAGGAGGCTGTATTCATTACAGGTTTCAGTAGAAGTATAGACTGTAGGTACCTCATGAAGCTGACTGTAAAGAATATTCCAGGACCTCGTTTGACACAAAACCATAATGTTTTAATGTTGTAAGATGATATATTATAATATGAAGTAATGTTTTCACTTGAGTTAAATATTTAATTGCCAAACTTTTGCCAAATGAGCAAACAAATCATAAGAAATTATCAATAATCTTGTACAAGCTGTAAATATTTATCATGGGTAAATTGAGCAATATGTTAATGGAGTCTGGCAGGCAGAAGGGAGGAAGTCACTAAACTCCAATTCCGGAGTGTGTATTTCCAGAGCAATGGGCTTTTGTTTTCAGTATGACAGGCTTAGCTTTACATTGACAGGCTTAACTTAACTTACAGTTATAAACAGCTGATCACCCTACAGTGTTAGGACTCATCCGTGTTTGTTATTGTCAAATTATATGCTGCAGACGTCTCGCGCTCCTGCAGTGTTCCTGCAGCCTGCCTGAGTTTCCATTAAAATGTATAGGCTATCAGGAACGTTATTATTAATTATCTTCAGAATCCTTGGGCTCCAGTAGTTGTAGGAGTATTTTCTAAAGAGTCTAGCAGCCTAAAGAATATCTCCAACATATATTTTTCCCATGCATGTCCATGAGAGAGTCATGGGAGTCTGAGCCTTAGACAAGAAACGTTGGGCCCACAGTGAGGTGTAAGTCTGAATCCATGCTGGAGATGTTAAAGTCAGTGTTGTCTTTGTTTTCAATAATTTTCATAACAGTGCCGAAAACATTTGACAGGGTGAGACAGGAAGAAAGGAGAAAGAGACACCAGAGGCAAGAGAATTATATCAAGTATGAGTGGTGAGCAATCATTTGTTTACACTAATCTGAGTTACAGTCACAAGCATTAAACTTCTATGATATTTTGCGTGCACATTTTTGTCAGCTCGTCTGTTCTCCATTGCTGTCTTGCTTTTATTCATTTCTACTCAGGAATTAGACTACACATGAAATGGCCTAATGAGACTAAGAGCCTGTATTCTGAGATAAATGCTAATGTCACCATGCTAATGTACTCAGTGACAATGTCATGCACTGGATGATTTGTATGTATACTGTTCAACTATCTTAGTTCACTGGGTCAGCAATATTGCTTCTTGGCTCTAAACGCAAAGTACAACTGAGATGGATGACCAATCTGTGCCAACTGATTGACTTTCTACACAAAGGAAGTACTATTGTCAACATAGAAAACAACACCACAGATCATAGAGAGATGTGGGCCAAAGGTTTTAGTTTCTGCTCAGGCAACTAATGATTATTTCCATTGTTTATTAATCTAGTGATTATTTTCTTGATTAATTGATGAGTGGTTTAGATATTCAGTTTACTGTCATTAAGCACAATAGAAACCAGAAAATATTCACATAAAAGGGCTGGAAGCAAAAAAATATTAGTGAATATTTGACAAATAACTGGTTGATTGTTGCAGCTCTAGTTTCTGTCAAACAAACCAAAAAAATAAAATAAAAATAAAAAATCATCCCCATGCTTTCTATTTGTGGTCCATGTGAATTAAATTGTCCTTGTCAAAATAAGATGTCTTGTTTGAACACAATGGCAAATATTTAATAGTAAAATAGGGCATTCTGTCAAAGTCAGGACTTTTTCATGAATATAATGAAATAATTACAGCTTTTACACCAACCATAATTGTGGTTTTTTCCATTATCGTGATGTTTAAATGACACAAATGATGATTACTACAGAGTTGACGATGGCGGGTGAAGGGATGATAATGGTAGTTAAGGGTAATTGTGATTGTAATCATTGTAGTAGTAACAAAAAAGATGATGGTTTATGCAAAGTTCCTTATCTAAACTACTACTGTACATAAATGTGTCTAAATTTGAATGTGTGACATTTCTCCTACAACGCATCAATCTCTGTAATGTGAATCTGGTCATTTGTTGGCTGTTCTGCACAGAGCAATGCAGAGCCCGTGGTTGTGCAGCGATAGGCAATCCTTGCTAAGGAGACGAAGCGTGGCTATTGCAGCTCTAAGTGGGAATGAATGGAGGGCTAATTTGATGGGAGCCACTTTTCTCCCCACCACATTTAAAACCCCATTACACTAACATCCAATGTGAATACCCCACAGGTCCTTTTGAGATGAGTGAGCTGCATAGGTCACGCACCCCATACAAATGCATAGAGTGTGTAAGCTGCAGTTTACCTCAACAAGCAGGGCTGAAAAAGAAGGGTGCAATAGAAATTACTGGCTTAAGTAAATGTGCCATTGCATTATGGTTAGTAGACCATGAACGATTCTGAGCCTTTCAAAGGTTATAGCACACACACAGTCTCGCTCTCTTCTCTCTCATGCACACACACATTCACACCCACACACACCTGTCACCGAGGCCCATTAGCACCCATGCTGAGGTTCTGTTTGGCTTTTAGTCTCAGGCACAGAAGACCCCCTGTGAGGAGAGGGGCTGGCACTGTCTCCCGCTGTCTCCCCTCCTCAACTGTAAACAGCAAGTGGGACGACACTCAAAGAGACGCTACTGTACTACAAATACAGAAATACTTCACAATACGTAATGGAAAAATGTGAGTATAACAAAGGAATGAGTGAGGAATGACCTGACACTTAATCGTTAATAAGTAGTTGCCCAGTTACTCAACAGAACAACAGACCTCAGATACTATATCAAAACTAAACATTCCTGAAATGCAAGCATATGTTATATATTTTGTTGAGTGGTGTTCTTCGATTATCCCAAATGGTTCCAACAATGGTCAAATCCAGAGAAATATGTAATTTATTCAAGGCCACAGTGCATTTCCTTGCTATTCTCTAGTTCACACGCAAGGCCCATGGGACGAATCCAGCCGGGCAGGTCATTCTATGTGGCCAATGAGAGCTTGCAAAGTGCAACAGAATTCCATGCTGTGTTACAGAGGTAAACTAAATTAAACTACATATCCCAGAATACATCATGATTTTGTTAACCACGCACTGACGGTGTCTAGCCATTAGACATCAATACATACAAGGCAGCGTCTCAAAATCATGTAGCTGTCTCCAGCAGTGAGACAGCAAATACAAACTTTTTTGTAGGCTACACAAACTGAAACCACACTTATTGTTTCATTTTATTACTTATTACTGCTACTACTTATTACTGCTTTGTATATTTCCATCTTCCATCATCCATCAACCTCAACAGTGTCTTTCAACACCGGCCCAGCAACAGTTCATCACAACTTAGCGCTGCTAACATTTATGCTTAGTCAAAAAAAGCATGCACCAAAATATATAATTTACAGTCAACATTAAGATATGTGGTATATGACATGACAATATGCAAAGTTAACTAGCTAGCATGTAGTGTTTCTGTCCCTGTTCACTGTTGACCAGGTAAACACCACAACCCAATAGGATGTGTGTCCTGTCAAATGGCAAATGCAGACACACAAAAGTTTTGCTTTGGGGCGCAAGTTTAGATTCTTTGATCACTGATTTTGGCTGAACAAAAACACTAAGCATGCGTGGTATGTGGTTAGCATTTCTGCAAACATCAAACATGGTAAAGTTAATCTATACAGCATGACTCTCAGTCATCTATAATCACTAACCACCTGTTCAAGGAACTACAGCGACCAGAGACATGATGCAGTGCTGGAATGAAGGTTTGTTTCTGTTGAGTTTTGGTGAACAGTGATTGTTTTCTTCATTTTTTGAATATTTAAGTCAATAGAATTTATAAGATTACGCTAACCCCTGTTTATTTTGTCTCAACAAGTCTGGCTGGCCCCCACAGACCGTGTGAGGAAAAGAAAAGACGAGAAGAACTTGCTCGACTATTCAGCTAACAACTGAAGGACCTTAAGTGTTTACTAAATCTGTCGTTTTTTCTGATCTCTCCTGATGTGGAGGACTTGCATTTTAGTTCCATCTACATACCTTGATATCTCAGAAACGAGAAGATAATTTTGTTAGGTGGATTAAGGTAAAATCAATGTCATGTCAACTATTTTGTCATAGTAACTATCCCTGTTTTTTTCGTCTCACTACTTCAGTACGTTAGCACAAATTGAATGATACTTGAGAAATATAATTCTCTGATATAGGATGCAGATACAATGTATTTATGTCTATCAATAACAACAAGGTTGAGTCAAATTTGTTGTAGTTCCCTGCTTGTTGATTATACTGATTGATTGGATTAAATGCAGGGGTATTAAAATATTGAACAAACTATTAATAAGGGGAGTGCTGAGGATGATTAGTTATTCACGACTGAGGAGATGCTCTCTTCAGTCTGGTGATTATGGCATTGAAAACTTCTGTATATCCTGCTGATGCACGCAGGTGAATCAGCCATGTGGTGGGGCGATATCATCCTTGAGCGTCCAGGTCTGCGCAGGAACCGTCTCGATGTTCACTGATGCTTGGTAGATTGGATCAATGTTGGGCAGTTTAATGCCCGCTAAGTTTTGCACTAATCCATGCCAGTTGTATGTAATGTGTCCAGCCCAGATGCTCTTATTGCTCCTGGTTAACGTTAACATGAACCTGGCATGGGAATTTGCTTCTCAATCCCAGAAACAGCAGATTCTGACTTTCTTTACAAGTGGAGATGTCCAGAAGGTTCTGTGATGTTGATTCCCAACACAAAATGTTCACCGCCACCTCAGCTCACTGATGTAGACAGGGGTGTGAGTCTTTGCCTCCTTTCTCCAAAATTCAACAATCAGCTCTTTGGTTGAGCGGTAGGTTGTTTTCTGTGCATCACTCTGCAAGACTGTTGATGTCCTCCCAATATGAAGTCTCATCATCATTTGAAATCCGACTGATGATGGTGGTGTCATTTGTGAACATTTTCTCCATGTTGGGGCTGCAGTCATGGGTATACAGAGTGAACAGGAGGGGCCTGAGCACACAGCCGGGAGGTTGAGCACTAGAGTGGAGAAAGTCTCTAACTGTCTGGGGTCTGTTTTTGCAGAAGTCCAATTTCCAGTTGCAAAGTGTGGTGCTCAGGCCCAGTGTGTTCAGTTTGCCAGTTAGCTTCATGCGGGAGATTGTGTTGCATGCTGAGCTGAATCCAGCAAACGGCATTCTGGTGTTGTTCTCATCAAGGTGAGTGAATAAGATAATTAAAATATCTTGCCATCTCTGGTTGGGAAGTTACTGAGAATTCTGATTCGTCCCTCATTCTACTACGCACACTTTTGTGGACCGTATTTTAAAGTGTTATAACGCAAGCATGTGTGTGCAGACAGACTCACACAGAGCAGCCGCTAGCAGTCCTGCAGTGTGGGATCACCTTCACAGGATTAAAGCTGAATTTTCATCTAGCGCACACAGACCACTCTGTGATCGATTCAACAATATTAAGAGTGGCAGACGTGCAGATGCACAAATGGCTCACTGGCACATGCGCGTTTCTGCACATGCATGTTGGAGGGTGTATGCTTGTGTGTGTGGGTCTGCTGTCTTGTCTGTGTGAAATCTATTGTGTAGGTGTATGTGGAGAGGGAAAATATCAATATGTTACAGGATTGTTTTTTTCTCACCGCTGTTATCTTTGCTTTCCCACCTCCATTACACCCCCATCAGGCTTGGATGGATTAAATCAGCAATAAAGACCTCCATCCATGTCTCAGTAAAAGACATGAGACACATTAACAGCACACACACAATGAGCAGTCTTCTATCCACAGGCGAATTTTACAACATCCATATTTGTTCTGCCCGCTGTTTTTGTTGTGTATATCTTAAGGTGTGCATGCTTGTGTTCCCATACATGCATCCATGTGTTTGTGTACATAAAAAGAGCTGAGATGCAGCAGGAAAGACAAGGGAAATGTGTTATTCACAGCACCTTGGGCAGTGCACATTCAGATGCCTGGCAAATGATTAGAAATGGCTTTTATTGACATTGTAAATGCGTTTTACACAGGCAATAGGCTGCCAAGGGGATAAAAGACTCATGCTATCAAAGCCACGTGTGGCAGGCCTCCCACAACGCAGGACTGTGTGTGTGCGCCAGTGTGCGGGTGTGCCTGTGTTTGAGTGTTTTTCATAGCTTTTCTTTTAATTACCCCCCTTGCGAATTAGCTAAGAAATAGGAGACCGGCTATGCAATGTTGAGTATCTTTGCCTGGGAATTATCTGTTTAGTCTGTTCCGTTTGATCTTCAGGAATAAGTCATTAGTTTGCAAGCAATCTGCTCCCTCTCCATCCCTCCCTTTTACTCCTTTTCTCTTCTTTTCCTTCTCCCCAGCGTAGTGTCTTTATTTAGGCAGCTTCTTTGGAGCTGGGTGACTCAAATTTCCCAGTTACATAACAAAAGAGGGTATGGAGATGAAAAGAGAGGAGGGTTTGGTGAGGACATGGTTAACAGACAAGATAGAGAGAGAACAAGTGAAAGATAGAGGATGTGAATCTTTACTTCCAGCTGATCGGGGAAATGAAGGGGTTCATTGTACAGTACATTGCACATGGTGAGAGGAGGCCGCTTCTTCTAGCTGCAAGGCACGAGCAAAGATTAAAAGTGTGAGTGTGTGTGTTTATGTGTGTGTGTGTGTGCTTGTGTGTGGTGCTCAGACAGGGTGCAGATAAGAAGATTGTTAACACTGGATGAAGAGCAACCATTAGATGGTAATTGGCTGACCAGATGCTCTTCCTGCTGCATACAAATTACAGTCTTTAACTTCACCATGCCTCTGGCTTACTCCGTGCCATTACTGGTTAGCGTATATACAATTGGAGCTTTCACTCACAAGTAAAATTGAACTATTTTAAGGACCAAAACTATAGCCATCAAAAGCAAAAGCAATATGATGATATATTGGTAACACTTTAACTGAAGGGTATGCATAAGACTCAAAGAGTCTTTATGAATGTTTATGGCTGTTGTCATTGAATGCCAGTCAATTACATCACTTTTAATTCAAAGTTGACATTGTTTGAGGTGTATTTGTTATGACATCTTGACATTAATCAAGCCAATGTCTTTTTAATGATAACTTGATAGTAATCAAGCAAATAATGTCTTTGTTATGACAACTTGACATTAACCAGGACAACATAACCTGCAATGTCTTTGTCAGGACAACTTGACATTGTCAAACTTAAACTGTTTAACTTTGTTTTGCCATTACATTATACTGACATACAGTATATGTGGTTGGTTTGCCACTGGCCGTCATTAGACTGTTATAAATGTCTCCTGATTGTTTTCCTTGACCTCAAGTTAAGTGATACCGTTTAGACTTACCATTAAATGTGGAGATCCCAGCCTGACTGGGACCGAATACAGCCTCAGACGGTGGCCAGTTTGACAACAGGGCATACAGTACCAAGGTGGTTTTCTTGCTGGGTTTGACTCCCAGCACCCTGAGGCTGAGTCAGCTAATTTGGCAGCTAGTGCCTTGGCTAACTGACCTAATTAGCTTACACCAGCTACAGATAACAGCAGACATCGGTTAGCCTATTTTAGCAACAAGTTATATATCCATCAGGTAACTGTAGGCTAAGTCTCCTTTGTTCTGATAGTCTGCTGTCAAAGTGGTCTTATAACATTTAATGAATGTCTTTATGACAAGTCCAAAATGAACCACTTTACTTGAAGACATGAAAAATACTAATGACACACTTGGTGTCATGATGGCCGGTGTCAAAACCAACCCCATATGACAGTATAATGTCTTTGGCTGCACATTATGGTAAAAAAAAAAAAGTAATACTGCAATTTTTTTTGACTGAAATTGTAATGGTGCTATGCGGTGCAATACAAGTGGAAATTATCATTTTTGGATTAAAAATTTTATCTTTATTGAAAAAAGAAAATTAAAATCATGATTATGTGATATTTTTTGGTGTCTGTGCCATGTCGTCTTTCATCAGGAGAACAAGATTTTCAGGCCAGCTCATCTGTGCAGCACTACAGTACTCATTATTATCATTATCATGATGTTTTCTCACACATTTTTCATTTTTCAAAAAAAGTCCATTTGGTTCTGGTTCTGCAATTTGGAAATTGCATTTGGCCATATTGCGATTTCAATAATAATAATAAGATGATAATGTCAAGTTGTCATGATAAAGACACTGACAGGTTATGTTGTCTTGGTTAATGTCAAGTTGTCATAACAAAGACATCTAAAACCGTCATTGTAAGTAAAAATATAATTGACTGAATAACACTTAATGACAACAATCATAAACATTCAAGACTCCTTCTGTTCATGACAGGTGTCATGACATGGTTATGGAAGTGTAATGGCAGTCTTATGCATACCCCTTCAAGTGTTTATCAGTGATTCTGTTGCATCTGTGTCTGAGATACAAGATTTTGTTATCCAGCACTTAAAGGAATGTTTCAGTAAAAAACATTAAAAGTGAAAGTCTGTCTCTCTCCCTCTTCCTCTGTGCTGTTTGCTCAGTGTTTCAGGGTTACTCAGAGCACTTTCTAAGTCTTTTTCAGACAGGGTGCCAAACTGTGTCAATGCCAAGAGAAGCATTAGCGGACCCTGCGCAGCCCCCCCCCCCCCCCAAATGGATATTAATAAACCCCGCTCCGTCTAGCATCTACCAGTCCCACTTCTTCTCCCTCTCCATCCCTTCTAATCCCTTCCTATCTTGCACTCCATCCTCCTTTTCGTTTTCTGTCCCCAGTCCTTTTCCCCTTAAGTGTCAATAACTCTTGCTCACAACAAACACACACACACAAACGCAACACACACACACACAGGCAGTAGTTGCAGTGTCAGGCTTTCCACAGGGCCTGGTATAGTTATATAGTAGACTCTATGGGTTTAGTAAAATCCTCATTAGGACTCAGTGTAGGTGTGAGCATCCCTGCTGCTGTCTCACAACAAAGTGCTTACCTCAACAGAATACTCACAAACACACACACAGCTGCACATGGACCAAACAAACAAAAAGGAGAGTCAGACACTGATACAAGGCAGGAAACATTCACACCTACGCCTGTGCACACTTGCACACAATGTATGTTGATTATACTAATGTGTGCCCCAATCCTTTTCCCAAAATCTCAAACACACACTTGCTAACAAACATAAAGTGTTAGCACTGTTGTGCGGTGACATTTTAATGGAGGATGACGTCTCCCCCTAATTAATGTCAGTCAGGACAGCAAAGTATTCAAAAATAACTCTTTGAATGAGGCCTCATACACTGTGGTGCCACCACCCTGGTAAACCAATTATAATACTCAGACTATCAAAATATCCAGCATCATTTTTAATCTGACAGCTATTTGACCTGGATGATGCTGGCGGAGGTATTTGTGTGGATTTTTTAAATATGAGAATATTATATCTAGCCAAGAGAAATCTGTCACTCTAGCTTTAAAAGGCAAAAAGAAGACAGTTGCCATATTTGCTGCCATTTTCCAAAAACACGCAATCTGGTGGTTCTACGTCACTTGCTTGGGGGAGTAAACTGTACAATATGTACAAAACTGAGTGGTGGTGGGGGGAGTAAATCAAGTACAGTATGTTACTGGCATTAAACAGTGAGCATCCTCCGTCACCATTTGTACAATTACAAAGTTGAAACAGGCAGAGCGCTGAGAGTTGAGGACACAGCCAAGTGACATCAGGTTCATCGTCTTATTAAACGGGAGATGTTCAGACTTCTTAAAACAACTCCTAACAGATCAGAGGCGACAGCAGGCCCGTCTTTGGCAGCACGGACAGGAGAATTCAACAGCAATCCAAAACCTTGGCCTGGATAATAATCTGCAGAGAGTTAACAGTATTTAGGGACCAAGTCATGAAATGTCAGCCTTTGTATTCTAACATGATGAATAGGCAAAATGTAAGTATTTGACATCTTCCATATATAATGATTTCTAAAAGTTTTCCATGTCTATGGTACTTCCAGTTAAGGATTTTTTCTGCCCCGCTCGCATGCTATTGTGTCACTGAGTCCCCTGCCGCTTCTGAAATGTGTGAAAGGTCTGGCCATTTACATAACTGTTGAAGACTTGATGCTGTTAAATATCAGTTACATATGCATTTCAATGGGGATTTTTTTTAAGGTAGAAAAAAGAAAATGGAAACATTTATTTTCTTTACCATTCTCCTTTTAATTAATTTTCAAGAGAAATATTTCTTGTTTCACTGTTTGTTCATTAGATCACAAAGCAACAGCTCCAGATTTGAAAAGCATTTTCTTTTCATTAATAGACATAAGATAATTGCTCTGGGCTTTATCTTTAAAGGTTAACACAATAGAAAATTAAATGTTTGATTTTGCTGTCATTTTATTTGTGTTCCTTCTTATTTGTCCACATAACTTGGTAATGGAAAACATTTTTAAAGGATCAATATGTAATATTGAACAGAGATAATTATGCAAAAAATAATGGAAATAGTTCACTGCAAAATGTATCTGTTGCTGTAAAAGAATCACAACACAATTGACTTGATATAATACCGTGTGTGACATGAAGGCACAAATCTGAAGTATTTAATGGCCATAAACTGTAGATATTATTCTAAAAACACATTTTGGAATTTAAACTATTCACCTGAAATACAGGTGAATTAAAGAAGAAACATATAAGACCCTTGTGTTAAAAAACGAGTACTGCAGTCCATAACCATAGACGGTATATTAAATCTGTTGAATCCTTATTTAATACACCATTTATGCTTGAAGCAAATTGTTGTTGCTGCTTGTGGGCAGCCGGTTTGAGCTTTGGACACTGAACCTACACCAATGCAAGATCATACTTTGATAAAGGCGGAAGATGACAAGTCCTACTCTTTAAGTTGATCTAAGCCTGTTATCCTGAAAACAAAAGCGGGCAAACAAAAACACAGGCAAGAAGGGAAATATCAAAGGAATAATGTTGGTCGTAGCATTGTTGTCGGAGAAGCCAGTATTTTAAGTTAGCAGGTTTCCTTAATCTCTGATGACATTAGGGATGTCACAATTTCAATATTAAATTGAAAATCGACTGAAACGAGCTTTCACTTTCAAGAATTGAATCGAAAAATCTTAACAATACAACTTCAACAAAAAACTTTAAACTCTTTAAGATTGAAAAATTGAATTGTGAATTTGGACACTAGTGACATCCCTAGATGACAGATCAGGGTCGTTTTATGATTTAGCACAGTAAATATGTTACATATATCTCCTTTAATACCACTGCATGTACAGAATGTAGTATTATCATAGAGACAGTCAGTTCTGCTTGTTGCTACACATTAATTAAAATCATATTCATCATTTCCTTTTCAAACTACGATGGGGCTCTCTTAACGGGCTCTTAAAGTCAACATAGACTCTGCAGAACTACTGTGGGATGCTCCACAAACACAGAATCAAGCCTGCAGCAGTAAACTAGTGTTACCTCCTCCAAACCTCCTACAGGTCTGCAATCTTCACGACACAAACATAAGAGCCACAGAAATATCCGTGTTCATATGTAAATTCTTGCAAAAATAAACGGCCACATTGGTGTGAAGCATGTCTGACTGCGTCTACCTGATTACAGCTGAAAGCGCCACATGATGATAGCTCCACATGAGAGCCCACATCCAGCATGTCAGCAGAGTGCTGTGACTAATGATGTCTCCATCCATTCTAGAGAATAGCTGCAGATGTTTAGTTACATTTGACAAGTTAAACATTTATATGGGCGTAACATATGTAAGGTTGATTGCTTTCCAAGAGTGACTGTGAAGAACACCTGTGCAGTCTGCACGTTATGAAAGACACAGACATGACGAGCGCACGCACACAGAAAAATTAGCATGCACTTAAACGCGCTTGTGTGGGCTCTTTTCTCTGTATCTCTCACACAGTTTCACACCACACACACACACACACACACATGCACTTACACTTGAAGGGCTGCTCATTTGGCTAACAGACCTCATTACACGGGTGGATGGACCATCGACCCCTTGGTGGAGGAATTAAAGAAATCTCCCTTTTCTTCTCTTCCATCCAGAATGTGTGACATGATGTCCTGGAGTTATTTACCTGCTCTCTGTAGCATGACAGCTAATCTCACCTGCAGCCCCAAGACCCTGCACATGACAGCTTAAATGTCTGCAACAAAATTATATGGACAGAGTAATGTTTTTCCAGATCCTTAGTGATTTCAGATCGTAAGAATTGGACTATTTTGCATGGCAACAACGAGCTTTCTAATGTGTTACAGTAAGACTGACACAATACTAATGTCTAGTTATACAGTGTAGATTTAAGGAAACATACAGTTGGAGGAGGTTCAAATATTGTCCTGCCCTTTGAACTGCAATTAAAGTTTTGCATGTCACAGTTATTTTACTAGGCAAAATTCCTTACATATCTCTGGACAGAGCCTTGTCAAGTTACATGCAGAGAAGGTATTACAAAAGATGCTATTGAGTTGCATTATGGGACATGCAGGATGCAGGCTTTTTTTTTAGACTGAGGGGCCTAAAGTTGGGATATCGTGGCCTGTTTATCATTCTTTTTCTAATCTGTGTCTGACAAATTTACAGATTATGCACTTATAAGGGAATCTTTTTTTCTGCATTTTTGTAGGCCACTGTTTACTCTGTCAAAATGGTGGATTTTTTCAATTACTGTTAAAAAAAATTCAGTCAGTGATAGAAAATATATAGTATACACACAACCTGCATACAACAGCAAAAAAAAAAAAAAAAAAAAAAAAAAAATACTTCTTCCTTTTTCTACCTGCAAGGTAAACATCCCTATTAAGCTCACTAAATTGGCTTTTCATACATTTTAAATATATACTGCCTCAATTTAAGTAACATTTTAGTTAAAGGCACTACAAGTAGTTTTTAACTGGTTATAAAACAGTCTCAATTTATATCACTAATAGCTCTATATGACCTGCCACCAGGTCAGATTCTCCTTGAAATCTGATGAAATGAGCCTGTGTTTACATTTTCCCAGGCAAGGTTACAGTTACTTAGCCAGTGAAAAAGAAGCAGGAGATTTTTATTATCATAATTTTATTTTTGACATTATGTTTTGTGGCTGTTAAAATGGAAACGCTACTGCTTTTGTCCACAGGGTACAGTGGCCGACAAGTACAAATGCGCTGCAAATACAGAAAGCACTCCATATAAGAAAACAGATGCAAAAGGAAAACGCTGCAAATACAGAAATGTCGCTGCATAAACAGAAACGTGCTGCAAATACAGAAACGTGCTGCAATACAGAACGTGCTGCAAATACAGAAACGCGCTGCAAATAAGAAAACAGATGCAAAAAGAAAACGCTGCATATCAGGTCATACAACGGAAGTGCTCCGGGCCTCTAGGGGCAGTGCTGAGTGTCCACCCAAGAGAAAATTGGAGTCGGCAGAGGCTACATGAAAAAGTACGTATTCTTTTTTCTTTTTCTTTCTGTCTTTCTTTCTTTTTTCCACATGTGGCCCTCATCTTTTACTGTATTATTAAAGTGCAGCCGACTCCAATTTTCCTCCCACCAATAACTTTCTTCTTCTCATCCACTCATCTGCTCCACACGTTGATACATCCGTTGTTTGTCTCTCGGGTGGAAGCTCAGCCCTGCCCTTAGAGGCCTGGAGCAGTTCCGTTGTATGACTGGATATGCTGCGTTTTCTTTTTGCATTTGTTTTCTTATTTGCAGCGCGTTTCTGTATTTGCAGCATGTTTCTGTTTATGCAGCGCGTTTGTACTTGTTGGCCACCGTAACAGGGGCCTCAAAAATCAACAAAATATATAAGCTTCTTGTACCTTTAAAATGAAAGTATCTCTCAAGCCAACGTGTGTTATAAATAAATTCATGATTTGTCAATCAATAAATATACATTTAAAAAATCTTAACAAAATAATTACCAACATCTCCTGTACTCAAACAAACTACAGGGATTTAGGGGGCTGAAATGTGTTTGCTGGTCATCACATCTAATAACTGTTCAGAGCCCTTTCTCACTAAGCTAGCATGCACTGTTTGGTTCATTTATACACACATTCACACGCAAATCACACCTGAACAACAGATGTGCACACATGTGATATGCTATGCTAATTTCACCTCATGTCTCAAAGGGCCAGTATAGATATTATTTATATTTGGCAATTCAAGTCCGATGACAGTGTTACTTCTATTTATTCTAATTGTAAGGCAATCAGGGGTTCCAGATGTGTCCAGAAGACTGCGGGCCTGTTATACAATCTGTGGCCACAGCCATGGAGACTCAAATTATCATGACAACACTAATTAACATGATGACAACCAGTTAAATCCCCACCACAGCTGGGCTCTGGTCAACATAGTAACACATCACAGCCAAGTGTTCCTGACATCCTTTCCAGAACATTGGGCATAGTGTCCCACACAAACGCTCCGTCTCACACATCCACACTGCTCACTGCGCAGCACACACACACAAACACAGAGATTTACTGTAGACACACACACACAATTACAGGCCTTAGGAGGTGTATATGTGTGACTGGATTTTGGAACAGCTTGGAGCCATGTCTCATCTTTTGTGACCTCCCAGCTGCAGGCCAGCGGAGAGAAAACTATCAAATCAATGAAGCTTGGTGAGGCGAGCGTGTGTGTGTTTGTGTGTGTGACCACGCGCATATATCACTGCTGCACATGTGACCATCAAACGCCTTGGGGGAAAAATACATCAGGTTAGATTGTGCCTTATTACTCATTGTCCCTCCCTTCAGTCATATTCGCAGCTTCCCTCCTCCATTGAGAAATCTCTGAGTGACTTTGAGGTCACTTTTGGTCAGCGCCATTCCTCACATCTCCTCCCTTCCTTCTCTCCCATCTACTTCTGCTCATATATTGCATCCCTCAACCTCCCACCCCGAAGCCCCCATCTCCACTAAAGATGTCAGACAATGGTTTCACACTGATCAAATGAGACAGTGTGTCAGTTCCATCACAGGCCACAGGGAACAGTAGGAGCAAGTGAAATTGTTTGTGAGTGTGTCTTCGAGAGTGAGAGCCTGTGCGTGCATGTGTGGTAATATGCCTGTGTGTGTTTGTGTGTATGTGTGTGCACAGAGGCATATCAAATTGCAAAGGTCCAGATGTGTGTGCATGTGTGTCTGTCTGTGATGTTGTGACGTCAAGATATTGCCTCAGAGAGCATGCAGGGGAACGGAGAGGAAGGAAAGGAAGGATGTGCTGGGAGACGGATGAGAGGTCCATCAAGCAGAATGAAAACTGTCTGTGCCACAGAATAACTGTTGTGGCATATAGATTCACACACTCTCTGAAATGTTATTTCCTACGTATAGGGGCTTTAAATTCTTACTTGAAACACACTTTTATAGGCTAGCCTTCCTGTGATCCCCTATCTTACTTTTTTCTACACCAATTATTTTATTGCTTATCTCCTGACTTTATTTATTGTTTTTATTTATTGTTATGTTTTATTACTGTATTTGATGTTTACTGCTTTTATATTGTTTATTGATGGTGCCATTTCTCTTAAACTTTTATGACTGGCACCTACATGAATCCAGTTGTTAGCCGTTTTCAACCTGTAAAGCACCTCGTAAACCCTGTTTTGGAAAGGCACAATATAAATAAATTTTATTATTGTTATAAAGTCAATAGGTTTTCTCCATCTATAGATGGGGTCATGATGAGTACAGAATTATTGTGGTCATGTAATGCCTACCACAGGGTTGAGGTCATTACCCTCATCACTGTAGATTTTATTTTGGAGGGGTAATCTCATGTTATTTTGAGCCACTGTACACACAACAACTCAGGACCACAGCTGCTACAGGGTTGACAAGTCAGAATCAAAGCCTCGGATTGGGTTTGTCACTCAACCCATCATGGGATTGCCTGTGAACGCTGCAGTTCAAGTCTGGATTACAAAACTTCTGAAAACAGTAACATCAGAGGCAACACTTCCTTTCCTGCTCAGTTTACTTCGAGACTAACATCCTTGACTTTTCCAGAAGTTGGAAAAAAAACGGATAAGTTTTCTCAGTCCTGAGAAGCTGCAGTGTTTACTAAGTGACACACTGTAACCTACACTATACATTTACTGCCAGATCGATAACGTAATGCTAAGTTCCTCTGTGTTCTCCTAGCAGCACATGAATGCAAATCGGTGTTGCGAGTCCAATACCTGATGAATGCCCTCCGTCTATACCGTACACCGTACCGATATTGGATTGGATTGTCCATCTCTGGGGAATATGTTGCTTTTTCACTGTGGTCAGACAAAATCCATACCGCCACAGCCCTGTCTATAGAATCTATAGCATCCCAGGAGAAGGTATCTGTGCTTCCTCAATTCCCCCCTATTGTGTGTTTTCTTAAAAAGCATGAAATGATTGCTGATGTGGGCCTGTAAAGTCCACTGAGACATCATTGTGCGTGATGTACAAAGGAAACCTGACTTGGCTTAATTTTACATGAGTTGTGAACTAGATTGCTATAGTTAAACACAAATACATGCAACCACCCTGTCACAATATATTCATTTTTAACGACACAGGCTCAGTGTTAGACTGCTACCCATTTGTGGCCATGCCTCCTTCACTTAATCTTTTCAAGGTGGGAAAATGCACTATTGGTGCGGGGAGCAAAACATAATGCCCCTGTTGATAGAACCTTGGCAGAGTTTCACATCATTTCTTGGAGCTATTAACGTTCAGTACAATGTGTTTTTTACAGTCCTTTTTCACGTTTCCCTCCCTGACTATTGCAAGCTAATGCTGGCTTTACACTAAAAAGAGTCTGAATAGATTTCAGAGTTTTGGATTTAAAAGAGCCTTCATTGCATTGTTCGAGACCTGCTACATAGCATGCAGACTGCATGCTACCAGGCAGATACCGAACTTTGCATATCGGCCAAAACCAAGTATCAAACCAAGAGTGTGTTAAATAAAAAAAATCTCAGAGTTCAGTCTACTCAGTAAAGAATCAGTTTTGTTCTCCCCACAACCCAAAAATAGTTCAGTCCAATACAGTTCACCACACATAAGAAAGAACTCAAAAGGTTTGCTCCAGGTTTTACTATGGATCCCCACAAAGAAAAACCAAATCATCAAATGAAAATTGTGTCTGTATTCGCAGTTAAATATCACAGAGTATGCCAGTCTTAGCTCTGCAATTCCTGGAAAAACTCTGACTGGGAAACACAATCCACCAGATCATTCCTCCTTCTGACACAGACTTTAGAGACTGCCTGCCTACTAGAAGCTGGCTACAATAACACAGACTTTGCAACGTAATCGGATGCCAAGGTAAAGCTGGCATTTCTCTCCCCCACTGACCAAAAAATTGTGCGTATGGGATGCTGCTGGGAAGTAGCAGGATCCTGTTTCAGGGCTAATACGCTGCATGGTGTTGGATCGGTACACTGACTTGCATACTTGCCGATACCCGATGCCACATTTTAGGAAGCATTGAAAAAACATAAATCATTATCACAATAATCAGAAAGCCTAAATTACTTTGCAAATGAGCTTCAAACTTCTAGAAAATTGATTGAACAATGGAAGCACATCTATGCCTATTGTTGGTTGTTATTTGGGCTTGTGTTGTTTTAAGTCAACATGTACCTTGACATTTACTTAAAACATGGACACAATAGGTGAATTCTGCCACTAAGGGTCTCTCTCACATCAAAACAGTAGCAAAAGAGGTAGTCTGATGATGTCGTGAAGTAGTGTGGGATCATGGGAGTTGTTATCTTCACTTTTACAAAGCCACCATAGATGATGAAAATCTAACATGACTCAGGCATGACTCACGTTCATGGAAGAGGTAATATTAAAGTTTTAATCACATTTACATTATGTTGCGTTTTTACCAAAGTTATAGCAACTAGCTAGCTAGCTATACTGTAACTAGCTGGAAACATACGTTACTTTAGGATAATGTAGGTACACAACTCAATAAAGTATATAACATAGGTCTTGTTTTTAGATGATTTAATTAGGAAATATAACATATTATAGCTTTAAATGACTCTTTCAGTTTGATTTTGCTCTCTATTGGAATGCTGGGACAAAGCCTTGTCTTAACTTCACAAACTGTGCCAAATTAGCCTATTATTTATTCCTGCCAGACTACAACAATGAACTGAACAGAGAAATGACAGTGACTGTAGACTATAGACATTGATGGAGATAGAAAATGACAATTAAAAGAAGAATGTATAAAATTGTCTGTCACATCCTCATTGATTTTACATAAGAAATCTTAGTACTTGCCAAACTGTCAGATGCATGGTGTTATTAAATTCTATTTCATATCATGATGAATTTCATCTTTTGCAGTTAATGTATGTGATTATATCCATTTATTATGGTGGAATTTTCACTGCAAGTTTGACATATCCAAATATCAGCAGTAGATATGAAAACAAATATTGGAAGATGGGAAAATGAGTCTGCTACTGTCATCCAATGCCTTCCTCAAACGTAACCCAATTAATTCCATATTCATTTGCACAGCACATATTGTTGATACATTTGGCACAGACTTTGAGCTGCTGGTGCCATTCTTTCTGCATGTGGTAATTGTTTACATTCTGTCTAAATATGGTCCTAAATGAATCTCTCTTCAATTATTCTGTGTCTTTCACACCTTTAATTGACTATAATTTTATGAGATACACACAATGCTATGAGATTTTGCTTCCTTTGAACACAGTCACAGTTATTATTGCTTTTATTATTGTCATCTCTCGACACAATTAATATTATTTCAATGTGTTTTAAACCTTTATAATAAGCCCTACTTATATGAAAACACACAAAAGCCCAGGCTTATGCATTTAACCTACACTTCCCCTTTCTTTAGTGCATATTCAGTGATTTTTAATATAGCGGAGCAGCGATAGCAGTCTCCATTTGCTTCAGCCACTCAAACAGACTCTTTTCATCTGAACCTGACCCTATTTCCGAACATTTTACAGCTGTCTGGTGGAGTTTTGACTTGTGTTAAAATGTAATATTACATAAAATCTCAGAGTGCATTAAACCCAACACCATGTCCTTCCATTCAGTTTACTCAGCTTTTGACTCAGTATTTGGATGTTCAGACTGTCACTCTCTTTAAAATACAGTCCATTGGTTTGCAAACTTTGACACAACCATTGGTGAAACATGCACACAGACCCACACATGCAGATTCAGCCTTTTCCTCCGGGTATTGCTGATGTGACAGAGAAAACCTGGTCTGATGTAGCAGGGTGAGGATTACAACTGCAAGCTTTTACATATGCACACACATACACACACACAGTATGCAGGCCTTGAGCAGATGGATAAAGTAGGGAGGATGTGACCAGAGGAATGATGCATGACAGGGACAGCTGTGCTAAGCTCACTTCACTCAAGATATACAAGCTCAGTCACCGTACGCAGGCAGTGGGGCAAAGTGTCGAAGCGAGAACACAACGGATGCCTGCTACGCAGACACTCAAAGGAAAAGAAAACATATTGCATATTTTAGAGGAACAAATGGAGATAGTGGGGCCAAAGTATGTATCCCCTCTGTATTTTTCAATATAACTTCACAGAGACATCACAGATTTTTGTTTAAACCTCACACCAAGGACATTGTCCTTGTGATCAAACTCAGGGACAGATTTGGTCATTTGGATTAACTGATA
Organism: Lutjanus argentimaculatus; assembly: GCA_034769285.1. NCBI lineage: Eukaryota > Metazoa > Chordata > Actinopteri > Lutjaniformes > Lutjanidae > Lutjanus > Lutjanus argentimaculatus. The sequence goes on along the minus strand of JAWZSL010000012.1, from coordinate 12,974,430 downwards.
TATTTGTGCTCAATTTGAAATAATCTGTCTCATTCTGATCTTTTCATCTATTACAGCTTCAGACGGGATAGTGTCTTTAAAACAAGATTACGATCAGTGATGCTGTGTTCACAGGATGAAGGAACGGTCACTGGAAAACATAAAGGCTCAAAAAATTATTTGATGCCTTGACAAAGTTTGCTAAACACTTAAGGCACATATAATTCTTGTCTGATTTATGTTTCATGATCAGTTTTAAATTGAATCCACATAGTGTGTAACAAATGGCAGAATAACTTTGACAGTTTGTATAATTCTAATAAGAGAACTGTTCATTTACGCATTAAGAAAACATATGAGTCATGATTGGTTGAACTTGACTCACAAAATCTTGTGAACACTCTGTTTCTCTGATGGCAAAGCATCACAACAGCAAAGCAGTTTAATTTAAAATTTAAATGTGAGGTTGATTTATTATAGTTTATGTTATTTCTTTGGCTGCTTCTATTTTGTTATATTTTAGGGCAATGATATTGGATATTGTTATCACTGGGCTGATTGACATGCACTGCTGGTTTCTCAAGTAGATGTGATATTTGCATTGTTCAGTTGATTGACATGACATATTTTATGTATTGAATATCTTGATTTACTATAAATCAAAACAGTGTAAGTACAGATTCACAGCTATAATAAATACACAAACACTGACTCATAGAAGGCCGGTGAAACATCCTTCCTATCTTAATATTTCATATGTACCAGCAAAAGAACAGAAGAGCTCTCCATTTTTAATGACCTAAGAGGAGTTTACTACCAAATCTTGAGTGGATACAGTAAAAACAAAATTTTGCATTTCATGACTATTTATGTTGTTGTCTTTGAGTCAATTTTGAGTGTTGTGTGTATTTTAAGAGGGAAGAGAAAAGAAAGAATGAGAAACTCAAAAACAGAGAAATCCAGTAAGTGATGTTTTGAGTTTTTTCTGATTTTGTCACTGTAGAGTAACAAACCATGAAGGCCTGAAGCATCTTTCACTCGCAAAATCCTTTTAATATTAGTTTGTGGATAAAATGTGTTATGCAATACAAGTTCACTGAAGTTAAGGCTTTGCTTATAGATATATAGCCAGTTTTGAGAGACTTCGAGAGATGGTTTGATGGTATATCGACTAATGAGTTTTTTCTTTTTGTAAGAATCTTATGATCTATTATACATATCAATCTCTTATCAGACTGACCATGAATAATTGATGACTGTAGAGTGATTGATTTTTTACCATGGTATTTTTCTGTTTTGAATCTGTCATGTTTTGAATGTCAAACACGATCAAAAGAAAGAAAGATATGCACACGCACGCACGCACACACACACACACACACACACACACACACGTACATAGAGATAATTGCATTAAAGAAAATCAAAGACAGCAAGAAATACATGATAGATGAAAAGTTGAAAAAAAAAAACACATAAAGATATACAAAAAACATTGATGGCATACAATTTGTCCAAACTTACATAAGACACAACTTTATACTATTCAAAGTCTTTAGGGTTTTCCTTGAATGCAAATATAATTTTTTCCCAAGACAGGGAGCTTAAAAGGCCTCTAAGTCATTGGTGAAGGGATGACATGTTTTTCTTTTCACAAATTAAGTTACACACAATTTGAAATATACCAAGTAAACTTAACTTTTCCAGGACATTTTCCTGAACAGTGATACTGTCCCTTCATGACATTTAATGCACTATTCAGTGGTGTTTGGATTGAATTTGGGTTTCATTTAGCACCCATACTGTAAACGTTTTAACCTGGAACCTGCTCTGCCTTTATTATTTCTTCTCCAACATCTTTAGCTTACTCCAAGCTAGTAGTCTAACATCTGATGAGAGTGAGAAAGTAAAGAAGGGTTTCAATACCATCTCTGGTCAGACGCAGTGAATACTATTTAATTCTAATCACTGAGAAAGAGCTTCTGTAATTATTTTTGATTTAATAATGAAATGTGTCTACATCGGGTTACATGCAGTCATTCGTTGTTTCAACAGCATTCAAATAATGTTCATTTTTTAGATAAATTCCTTAATAACCCTAATCCTGGGTCATTGCTATTAAATGACTATATTATTATATGAAATAATTTATCTGCAATGTCAACATCTAATCAGTGTTCACTTCAACATTTTGAGCACTGATTGTTTGAGTAAGATATTTTTTTTATCTCAGCTATGGTCTTTACATAATATCTAAACTGTCACATCATCATAAAACAGTGTCTTGGTTTGTGACCTTGCAAATCTGAATTGGTTGGTGTGGATGGCGAGCATACAAAGACTTAAACTCCACAGGGTTCGCATATAGAGTCGTGCAACAAAAGAGCTTTAGTTGAGGTTAGAGAAAGATTGTCATTTCAGTTAAATGAAAGACACTGTCAGTGAACATTTTGCTGCCACTTTCGGTATCAACATTTTTGTGACTTACCAATTACGTCAATTAACATAATTTCCTCATTATGTTAACAGAAAACATATTCTGGTGGGCACTGCATTTCCCTCAAAATGTATTAGTTATTAGTATATGAGTCAGAATTCATGATTTATCTGGGTCTAAGACCACTGTAATCAGTGCCTTTGTTAAAATTCAAAAGATTAATTTAGCATTGCTTTAAGTGGCCCTGGTATTTTCTCTTTAAAATGGTATAAATGTCTACAGGGAATTGATCTGGACCTGCTGCATTTCCTTCCTTCATAGAGGTCATAGCTGCGAGCTCAGCCATGTCCATCTTACTTGTAGATTTGTCATCCAATATATACATACAGGCAAATCTAAATCATCAAAAAAGCTTTCCTGTGTTCTCTAATAATGTATTTAGAATAAAAAAAATGCTCTTTGCTTATGTGGTGTTTTCTGTGAGGGTTTATTTAGGATGCTGTGGTGTGTGTAAAAGTAAACAGAGTTTGCAAATCAATACCTTAAAAAAGCCTAATATGTTGTTATGTCAGGCACAAAGCCTCTTCCCTGGGGAACCTAAAGAGCAATAGAGGACCATTCAGTGTGCGTTGTCATCATCCAGAGCTATTGAGCTGAACCTGGGAGTCAATACAGGGCAAATGGCTTTCATTGTGTTTCAATGGTTCCCGAAAGAATAAGGAAGAGAGCGCAAACAATCCACTTTCAGATGATTGCTGTCTTCGTGTTCCGGTGAGAGAGAAAATTCACACAATTTTTAGAAACCAGCAATCCTCAATCAACAGTGTAAAACCTTGCAGCATCAGGGCTGATAGCAAGGGCTGATACATTTTAAAGGAAGAAAAAATGCCACAGGGAAAAAATAAGATGGCTATGAATAAGTACCTCTTTATCTAAGACAGCCAACAAATAGTGTCTTATGAAAGCTTAGGTTTTCTACTGTAGTTAGTGTTGTCTATTTCAGTGAAAGAGAGAGAAAAACAGGAATGTAGTGACTAACAATAGTTTGTGCACCATATATTAATTAAATGTTGACAGAGGTGTCAAAAGTCTCTGAAAGATTCTGAAAATTCAAAGTATAAAAGTAAAAAGCAGCCCTCCTTATCTGTTATGTCTTTGTGTCGTTTTTCATCTCGTAACATATTTTTTGTCTTGATACATCTTTTGTATCTTGTTAGGATTATGTCTTTTTTTATCTTGTTCTTGTTATGACTTTTTTCATGTTACATGTTTTTTGTCATGTTACATCTTGTCACATCTTTTATGTCTTGTTACCTCTTTTATGAAGATTTTCTTCCTCTTACATCATTTTTGTCTCATCTGTCATGTGTGAAATGCACTGACGGATACACCAAGGAATCGTCTTTTCTATGTGTAATTGTATCATCCTTTTAAGTTGAAATCAGGTTTGATGTTGGGAAGGCAGTAAATAATAATGCAATACAAAGATAACAAATAATTCTCCTAAAATGCCTAAATTAAAATAACAAGTCTGTTTTGAAAATGTAAGGAGTAGAAAGTACAGATATCTGTGTTATAATATAGGTGGTAAAAGTTTTTAAAAAAAAAGCCAAAAAATAAAGACTCACGTAAAGTACAGATACCTGAAAATTCTGCCCAAGTACAGTAAAGGTATTTGTACGTCGTTACTTCCCACCTCTGCATGTTGACAGATTAAATTTATATTAAGCAATATAAAGTAAAACCTCTCATGTAGAATTTGTTATACACCACATTCACTTGTGTTTGTTCATGGATATTGATAAGATTAGTTTGGAGGACTCCTGTGCACCTGTTCAGATGTTGCACTGAGGTACTCAGCTGTTTTCTGGCTAAATGATTAATTCATCATTCAAATCTGCAAGAAAACAAACAGCTGTTAACATCATCCTCTTTCTCCTCTGTTCGCTCGTCTTGCATTCTGTTGTTTGTCCTTCACTGGCAGAGCTGCTCTTGTCTTAACTTCTTCTCAAGGTCAATTAGAAAACGAGTATGGCAAATTAGTACTGATGAATTACCCTTTATTAATGTGAAGTACAGTGACAGACGGTTGATAGTTTGTGACTCAACATCAGGTCAATTACTGAGTGGAAATATATCACAGATACTGAGGCACACAAAAGCAAAACTACAGCTCGTATAAAAACTCACTGATAACACATCACATTAATTATAAGATTCAAAACTACATCACACAGGGGATTTTATCCCAGACTTTGGGTCTCTGTTCATGCCCCTAGCAATTTATTTTCATCTCCAGTGAGAATGAAAATTATCCCACTAATAGATTTATGCTTAGGTTGAACCTTTGGCTGAAACCATAGCTGAGGGTTTAAAATAAGGATGAAACCAGGATAATAGCCGAAGGAGCAAAGGGGCCTGCTCTGATTCTCCAATCGCTCAGTTCTGAACACAAACAGAATTTTTAAAACCATTCTTACATTGTCATGCTGGGCACATGGTGAAGTCCAGACAGACATAAAATTAGGGATGCACAATTCACATTATTCCCTCAACCGATTAATGATAATTAATAATAAAGATAACCAATATTTTCTCCAATTAATGATTCTGTGTAGATTAAAACAGTGGTTTCCAGATGGTGTGCCATGGGGCAAGTTCAGATGTGCCTTGGGATTTTGTGACAACCATACATTATTATTATACAATATACAACTATACAAAAATGTATTAATTAATTTGCAATTCACTGTATCAGTACTTTATATGGACTCATTTCCCAATGCAGAGGCACATTCAATACGCTAAAAAAATATATGTAATATATAAAACCTTACAATGCAAACTGCAGTTTTTGTTGTTCTTGCAGGATGAGTGCAGGGATAATAATGATTAATCAATGACTTAATCAATCGTTAATACTTTGATTGAAGTAGAATTTCATCAATTTACTATCAAATAAAGATCTGAAATATAATAGAGATTTTTTTCATGAGTGCACACTACATGTTATTTGATAATCAAGTATATGTGTTTGACATATAGGCCTTTTATGTCTTTATGTTTCATATGCAGTGCTGTTGATAATGATTAATCGATTAATTGATCATTAATGTTACCAACTCTAACTCATGGCTAGTACTTGTTCCCTCTGTTGGTTAGGTTGGTTACAGAGGCTATTTTGCACGAATATGAATGCAGTTGTGCCTTGAGATTGTGGCTGGCACTTAAGTATACCTTAGGCACAAAAAGTTTTAAAAGCACTATTTTTTCATTCTGGTCAGAATGTATTCCAAAAAACAGCAAAATGAGGACTATTCTGGAGTGATTCATATATTTCGTACTCAAACTTTGGGTAAGGATCACTTTAAATTTTTAATAAAAGGAGAAATTTACACAAGATATTTTGGCATTTCACAGTAGAATAACCCATTTCAGTCTCATGCCAAGGCATGTAATAGACCTGCTGATTCACTAGAGTATACCATGTCAGTGTCACGTTTTGGCTTGCCCAGGCATGAGAAGTACACACTTATGTTGGTGTGTATAAAGGTGTAGTACCAGTAGGGGGTGATAATGAGGGAGGGAGCCAAGATGGATGGATGGGTAAAACACAGGACTTTCACTCAGGAAACAAAGGTTCAATTCCAGAGTTAAACAAATAGTCACAGCAGAAAGTTAAGGAAGTTTTTTTATTTTTCTGGAAAACCAAAACCATCATGTTTTCAAATAGTATTAGTGTCTAAACTTAACCAAACTGTGACCATCACTTGAAATGTTTCTCACCAAGCTTTATTCTGAAAGTCTAACCGGACATTGCTCAACTGTTGTTGCTCAATTGACTGAAAAATGACAACTTTTCACGCCCATAAGCGAGGCAAAACGTGACACTGACACAGGTGGAAATAATACAATTAATGATTGCTTAATTCCATTTAGCTGCTTCAGTTTCAGGGTCCTGATATTATGCATGCCAGATCACTCATACTGTCACGGCTTACTGGGACACTTGGATAGAACAGAGCCATAGTTAATGCCATTAGTAACACCTGTGGTTTTCTACCTGGATGTGGTACATCATGGAGCACCATCAGGTTCTGTTTATGTTGGTGTTGAACTGGAGCGCATATCAGCAGACTTTAAAGGACCGTGCATATGAACATCTTGTCGCATAGCAGTTATTAAATAATTTAATAATGCAGGCATTTCTCACTTCATTGTCAGTCCAGGCTTGTCCCCTCCCAGGTCACATTTTGGTAGCAAATGTGCTCCAGTCTCCAAAAGAGGAAGAGAAAATGTTTTCTAACCAGTGAAATGACACATACAATCATATAGCGTTCACACCAGAAACAAACCATTTCACCAGACACCAGTCTGAGACCACCCCTTTGAGGTGGACCAAAGAGCAGTCGGATCGGTCCACACCAAAGTTGAAGTCCAGCATTCACACCAGCTGAAACGAACCTCACAGAGGGGGTAAGTGCTTCAGGATTTGGTTCAACTGGACTAAACAAGGTTAGGAGAACTGAGTGCTTAGTCAGTTTAGTCTTATTACAGTCTTTGTGAGAGTTATTTAAAACTTAAAGCAGTCAGTAGAAATTCACCTCACCTACATTTAGCCACTGCCAAGCAGTGTTCTCAATTTGTGAAATACTTAAACCAGTGGTGGGAGGAAGGCGCATTAGCAATCTAAGGACAGGGTGAACAGGGTTCAGCTTATGTGGGTGTCATGTATGAGAGCAAATTCCTTGGTCAATATAGATGTTTCTCTTGAAAAAGTCATGATCATCCATTCCCTATAAAATTCTTAGACCTTCTTTGACTTCATGATGAGCGGAGGCCCTCCTGTCTCTGTTAATGTTGTCGCCACTCTCTGTTTCTTCCTCCTACCATCCTCTCATCTTGGGCCATTTACCCTCCCCCTTCTCAGCTTCCTGTAGCCTTGGGCTAAAGTGTGAGTACTGTGGTGATTTAGAGGCACACATAAAACTCTGTCATGCGCAGACAGACCAAGACAGACACAGAAAGACAGAGACAGTGGCAGTGGCAGGACTGCTTGTGTAAGTAAGAAATCGAAAGTGTGCGTGTGTGTGTTTTGGTATCCATATATATAATCACAGATCCCTTAACCATGAACGGAGCATAATTTCCAGTTCATTTCAACATGTCAATCTCCTCAACCAAAGAAGACCCGTCATTATCACCTAGTGAATTGGAAAAAAAATCAATTTCCTGAATGCTGCCCACATGACTTTATGAATCCATAGGAGAGGTGAGCTCTTTTTACACTGCCACATTCCACTGCAACCACCGCCACCAGTTAGCTCCGCACTCACCTCCCCATGGGAGACATCAAGGAGAAGGAGGGAGGCAAGAAACAGGGAGGGAGGCATATATGTAGCTGTGCTGTAAATGGAAGAGGTTGATTACTTGTCATGGGCGAGAGGCTTGCAGGAAAGGGTCAAATTCGGCGCACAGAAATAGAGAAGGAAAGAGACACTGAAAGGGTGGTGAAGCGAGTGGAGACAGTCGTGGAGGTAGAGATATGGGAGTGTGGGATGCAGAGAAACAGCAAAGACAGCGGGAGTGGGACGGGACTGGAGAGAGAGGACGGGAAGGATTTTTAGTGTAAGCCAGTAGTCGGTCTAAAAATAGTCTTGATGATATACGTCTGAGAGCATTCAAATGAGTGTTTGTGTGTTTGTGTGTTTGTGTGTGTGTGTGTGTGTGTGTGTGTGTGGTGTGTGTGTGTGTGTGTGTGTGTGTGTGTGTGTGGGCAAAAGCAGAGTGAGTGAGTGACTGTGCCCAACGGTAGACAGAGTGAATTTATTACATTTTATTTACATAAGTGCAGAATCTCCAGTCCTCCAGATTAATGACTCAAGGGCTGAGTGAGTGAGTGAGTGAGTGAGTGAGTGGTGAGTGAGTATTGCTGCCTTCAAATAGAACTTTTGAGCTTGTAGTTACGACATAAGAAGTTGTGTAGACCAGTGTTTTCCAATCTTCTTCCTCAGGGCCCACTGCCCTGCATGTTTTAGATGTTTCCCTGCTTCATCACACCTGATTCAACTGATCAGCTCATCGTCAAGCCTCTGCAGAAGCCTAATAACAACCTTACTCACAATATATTAACTTACCGATTTAAAAATTTGAACATTAAGCCAAATACCTGACTGGACCAGTAGTATTGACTTTTACCACAAAGATTTGTAATAACTCAGCCACTGTAGTAACTCAGCCACTCCCAGCTCGAACATAGAACAACCCATGAACAAGGCCAGTTTACACGTCCTTGTAAATGTTTCACAATAAAAGTCTTGAAATGAGGGAGTTCTGTCCACGCAAATACCAGAGGAATTTTTATTTCAAACGGAAAGAGAAAATGTTGAGTTTGTATTCATGACGTAACACACTAACTTTAACAGGACAAACTGGAGCAGATCTAAACAAGGCTTCATATTTGCCTTACTGCCTTATATAGCAAACTGTCAGGGACCGGATTATATCAGAGTTACATTGAAAAGGGAAGACGTTAGAGTCATTGCTTATTCAGTTTCCATAATTTTCATAAGCTAGGTCTGCACCACCGTCTGCTCAGCTGTGATGCATACTCTGCTACATGTGCTGCAGAGACTTCCCATATTTCCCATGATGCCTTCTAGTGCTGGAACACATCAGCAAACCAAACAAAGCTCACTTGTTTGCTGCTTTGTGTTCCAAAATTGAAATGTTACGGTTGTACATTTATGCTGTGATGTGTCTGTTCATGTTTTTTATATTATGTTATGTGCTGGATTATACTGAGCGAGGTGTCTATTACATTTCTTGGGGCCAGCTGTATTTTGCATATGTTATTGTAAATATGATTCCTGCACTGGGTGTAATAAAAGGAGTAACAATATTGAGAGCCTCCTTTTATAACCTGGATATGTATCAGAAAATTGCATTTAACACTAGAACCGCCAAGACGGTCTGACAGACCGTTTGGGTTTTTATAATCCAAATAACTTTGTTTTAAAAAAAAACTACAAGCCTCTCATTCTTTGACTTTTCCTAAATATGTGTTTTGTACTTTTTTTTTAAGCTTATAAGGTGCTTAAATAAAACACAAAAGATTTCTGAGCATTTATACCTCCAAACGCCACAGCGGTCACATAGACCGCACATAGGTCACCAGGTGCGAAGTGATACATTTCGCAGTCTTGTCTTCCCGCGGCAAAGTTGTTTTTTTTTAATTAGTTATTATTCATATTTATATATTCCATATTCATACGCAGGAACAGTCTGAACAGACAGAGACACAGAGGGAGGGATACAGACAGTCACATGGACAGAGTGACAGAGTTTGAGAGCTTTTGCCCCAGGTGTAAGCCGTTGGTACCGCTGCGCTCTCTGAAGGCGCTGGTGCGGCGGCGCTTTCCAGGGTGCTGATCCTGCCTTTGTTCATTTGTTTGTTTGTTCGGTACTGTTTCACTGTTATTTTCTGCAGTTATTTTTGCACAAATTCGTACTTCGTAATTTGACAGTGCCCATAGATAGCCTTTTGGGGGGCGTAGGGATTAATATTTTCCATAAAATTGCATTTTCTATCCTGGAAACAGGATAGAAACTATCCTGCACTATCCTGATGTATGTAGGTTCAAAACCTGATCACTTTAGTGTTTTATCTGATGGTATTAATAATTATTACTGAGGCAGAATGTCATTTCAACATTAATCAACATTATTATGAACATAATATAAAGTGCGCAGCTGCGTGCAGCTTGACTTTCGCTGCGGCTGCATGTGAGGATGAAATGCCAACTTCAGCCTGTGATCTGTCGCTGTCTGAATGAACAGCCTCGTGGAAATGAGATTTTACAGTTCTTCATATTTTAATCTAACGAAATTCGTTTTAAAAAGTCAGTTGGTGTTTTCAAAGTCATGATATTGAGCTGAAACAGGTTCCACACTTCGTTCCCATTCACAGGCTGCTGCTGAGCAGAGCAGACGGCTCTCACCGCGCGCACTGCAAATGTTCAACATCGTAGACTTAATAAAGTTAATTATCGCTGAAAGTTAAAAAGCAAAACTAAAAAAGCTCTCACTCACTTGGTCTGGGGCTTTGGATACATTCTTCGGGAGATTTTGGCGTCTTTCTTCAGTGAGGGGCGCTTTTTGCCACAGCCAACTGCTGATGGTAAATCCATCACATGTAGCCTAGTATTTCACCCTGACATGTTTTGAATAAAGTATAGCCTAAATCCAGTGATCTTGAAGCTTCGAGCTGCACCTGGAATTTTATCTGAGATTCTAAATGTTGTAGCGAACATCAGTCCAGTGGATTTTTATCCCTCCAGCGCAGCGCACAGTTTGCATCTTCATTGTTTAATATTTTGAAGTATTTTCACACAAAGCTGGTGTCAGACATGGTGTTGTGTGTCTCATTTAGATGATAGAGCAAAACGTTTCTGTATTAAGTGCACTGATGATCAGAAGTGTTTGAATTCGTGGCGATTTGTGATCGCTGATTGACTCATAAAAGCACCAGGTGTGCTTGGCCGGTAGCACATAGGAGCCATAAACCCCGACTATACCGCCTGGAAAATTAAATTTTAAGAATAATATAGCACATGCTATGATATTATGATGATATAGTAGACTAAAAGGTATGTATTATTTATTATTGTAGCGTGTATTTTGTCAATTATCCACTTTAATGGGAGATGTGAAGCAAAAAAAAAAAAAAAAAAAAAAAAAAAAATTAAAAAATGCGCACAATAAAATAAAAAAAGCGACTAGTAAACTGATCTTAGACATTGAAAAGTTTGAGATCCTGCTCTAGGCTGTGATATTTTGTTTATTTATCATAATTTCTGGTATAAAAAATGCATTCTTGGTGTGCTTCTGAGCACAAACAACGGAATTACGTATAACGGTCTGGCTGACCGTTGTGGCGGTTGGAGGTGGTACTAGAATGCTGGCGGTCCTAGTGTTAAATAAATCAAAGTATCATCAATTAATGCAAAATAAGACCTTTTTACATTAGTACACTGGACTGGACTGGTGCAACAAGAAACCGACCAACCATACTTCCATGGCTTCCACCGTCAGCAAAGATGTCCACGTCACAACTTGTGAAGTCAGAGCTTTCAGAAAATTTCTACTTTGGGAATACTGCAAGAGGGGGCGTTCATTTGGACTGTTCATGAGAACACAGCAAAAAAAAATTGAGAGCAGCATGAGTGAGTGAGCAAGCAAATGATTGACTGAGAGAGAATATAAGAGACTTTCTGAGTTTAAAACCTTCAACATAGGCCAGTCTTCATGGTATTCTGCTCTATTTTTGTGCCATAGTCAGCACAAATGTCACTCTGGTCATATCAAAATTCGTTATTCAGTGTGTTTGCCTCATTCCATACGTTTGTGAACATGTGGGTGTTGCCTATCAGAGTAGCATCTCTCAGCACACACTCACAGCAGAGTGAGCAAATGAGCAGGGTGACATACAGAGCAGCTATCTTTGCTGACAGCCCGTGTGTGTGAGTGACATGATAACGATTTTCTCAGGTGGCACTCTAAATACAGGTTACACACATTATATACTGAGAGGAGGAAGATAGGAGAGCAGAGAGTGAAAAATAAAATCAGGGGGCAGCAGATATAGAGGAAAAAGAGCTCAGTGTGGGGGGGGATTGGAGACGGATGGCAGGAAGACAGCAATGAACATAGATAGATATAGTTCTCATGTTTCTTATTTATGGGTAAATACAGAAATTCTTTAATTCCAAGATGGATTTTTTTAAAAATCTGTCAATAATGATTTCAAATGCAGTTGCCACTAAAATACACAGTTTTACTCTCAATAATGATGGTTTATTTTAGGTAAAGGCATTCTTTTCCCAGTGAGCAATAGATTACTTAATATTTCCAAATAAATGCAACTCTCTCATTAAGCAACAAAACTATTTAAATATTCAACTCTCATATTCAAATGAGGGCTAATAATTGAATATCTTTATTTAGACTGTGTAATTATTGTGTCCACAATGTCTGAAAGGCAGCAAATAAGAAAAAGAGAAAATTTATCTTGCAGAAAGAGATGTAATAATAAAAAAGTAATAATAAGTGCTGTCTCAGAGAAAGACAAAATAGCAAGGAAACAATTTTGAATCACGGAACAAACTGAAAAATAGTGTCGAGTGGTCTTGAGTGGTGTGTTTGTGTGCATGTGTGTGTGTGTGTGTGTTTGGGACACAGCCTGCAGTCTAGGTCAGAATTGTCATGTTGGTGCTATAGTAAGCAGACAGGACACACATGTCCTCCCCTCCGCCAACACTCATTAACACTGTGTGGCCCTTTGGACGGCAGTGTTTAGCATTCTATAATGAGTTTCCCTCCAGAGCAGCGGGCTTGAATGTCACTCACAGTCAACTGCAGTTTGAGTCGGGAGGTGGTGATGTGTGTGGGTGGAGCAGTGGGCACCATGTTTGTGCCTGTTTTCTGATGACTGAAGACAAAGTAAACAGACACTAGACACCTCTTATGAACATGAGTGAGGGCAAACAGAAGGAGGAAAAGGCAGAAACAGAGGATTTACAGAATACTATGGCTGTGTTTAGGGACATGTTCTCAGCATGCTCTCAGGACAGCTAAAATGCCAGAATAAATGCCACAGACAGTGTGTGTTTTATTCCGGGCATGGCCTTTTAGGATAGACAGAGTTTATTATTCAATTAAGAGCCATAGTACCCACTGGTCTTAAATAAAACCCCAAAATTGAACCAAATTTGCAAGCCATGCATCATACAATGAGAGAGAGTGACATTTTTAGTGCGCTGATGAGGTTGTGCAACACAACTGCTACAGTACATCTTGACATTTGTTAGCAATGCTGGTGTAAACAAACAAAAAATGTTTGAAAGCCAGCCCATATACTTCCATGGACTACTTAAATAAGAGATTTTGGACAACAAGTTCTTGAATTTGACTTGAATTTGAATTTAATGGCGTAACACAGTAGTAGCATTTTACTTTTAAAGACACCATGTTTATGATGTAACTCCACAACACATTTGGGCATTATTTAATAAGACTGTCCTCACCAGACAAACAATAGTGTTTATGTTTTCATGACAACTGACCTCTTGTGATCGTGCAGATAATTGTCTACACTAAGAACACTCAGAATACTGAATAGTACTGTTCCTTTTCAGAAGCAAAGACCTAAGTACAGTAGTGTGACATTGTTCTAGGACCACAAAAAGCTGAGGAGGTGGTGGCCATTTGGATGGATAAAAGGCATACAAAGAGTCTAACTCTGACACCCCAGAGCCCCATTTCCGATCGAACCAACAATCAACAGTTTCCTTTAAAAATAACCACTATTTTCTTCCTCCTCCTCGAGAATCTCAGTTTTTTGACACTCAAATGGGTTATTTTGGAAGAGTGATATTTGGGCACCACATGGCAAACAACCTATTTTGCCTCTTACCTGGAGCGCTATTTATCCATCTTGATAGTTTTGGTGTGAGTTTAAGTGTTTTGGAGATATCTACTGTAGAGATGTCTGCTTTCTCTTGAATAGAATGGAACTACATGGCACTTGGCTTGTGGTCAAAACCAGACAAGAGATCCAAACACCAAAAAATAGAGGTATGACATGTAGAAAATAGCTCCTATGTAAAACTGTTTTTAAGTTTTTAAAATGTATTTTGGTGCTTTGAACACTAGAAAGCTGAAGGCCATCTAGTTCCATTATATTTGAGAAATGAAATATATTTGAGAGAAGGGAGACATCTACAGCCATTATCTTCAAATCTTGGCAAACACACACTAAAACAATGTAGATAATCTAGGATAAATATCACTGGTAAGAGAAAAAAATGTACAATGCCATTTCCAAAAAAGTTGGGAAAAAATAAAAACAGAATGCAATGAATTTTCAAACCCTTTTCAACTTGTATTCAATTTAATATAGTACAAAGACTAGCTATTTAATGCTCAAACTGGTCAACTTTATTGTTTATTTGGAAATACACACTCATTCTGAATTTAATGCCTCAAACACGTTTCAGAAAAGTTGGGACAGGGGCAACAAAAGACTGGGAAAGTTCAAACACCTGTTTGGAACACTGCACGGGTAAACAGGTCAGATTGTAACGTGACAGTATCATGATTGGGTCTTACAGGGGCATCCTCAAAAAGCTCAGTCATTCAAGCATGGATGGGATGAGGGTCACCACAACAGTTTAAGAACATTTCTCAATGCAAAACTGCAGGAATTCAGGATTTTACCATCTGCACGCCATAATGTCATTATATGATTCAAAGAATCCAGAGAAATCTTTGTGGGGTAAGGCCGAAAACCAAAACCAAATGTCTTTGACTTTTGACCACTTAGGAGGCACTGCAATAAAAACTTCATTAATAACCCACATACTTGTATAAAGGGTACGGCATGGGCTCGGGAACACTTTGGAAAACCATTGTCAGTAAACACAGTTTGTCACTGCATCTACTCATGCAAGTTAAGACTCTAAAATGCAAAGAGAAGGCTTAATACAAACAACATCCAGAAAGACTGCCGAAATCACTGGGGCCCGATCTCATCTGAGATGGACTGACGCAAAGTGGAAAAGTGTGACGTGGCCCAAGGGTCCACATTTCAGATTGTTTTCAAAAATCACGGATATCATGACCTCCACGATGAAGAGGAAAAGGACCCTCCAGATTGTTAGCAGCACTAACTTCAAAAGCATCTGTGATGGTATGAGGGTGTGTTAGTGTCCACCAGTGTCCAGCATGGCCAACTATCACATCTGTGAAGGTATACCTACAAAAAAAAAACCAATATTTTTAATCAGTTTAAATTAACCTCAGATCGTGACAATCCTGTCAGATTTGAACAATCAAGTAAGTTACAGATCGGTGTGTAAACTGGCGCCGTGCCTCTCTCTTATGCACACACCCTCATCCTATTTCACCCACCTGTAATCATCTGTTATTTATCAGGAAGTTTATTTTTATGACCAGTGGATTAACTGCAGTAAAAGCAGAGTGCATGGGTGTTTAGAACCCACCTATTTAGGTTCATCTTACTGTCTGAATAATGTGTCATATAAATAGTAGGAAAACACTGTGCCATTAAATTTAGACCAGGTTTTTGTTGGTCAATGGCGCAGTCACTTTCTGCTCACAAGATAACAGTGCACCGGTTTTGTAGCTGACCACACCTCATTTTAAGAAACACACACCCGTGGGCACACAGATAAGTGCAATTTGGTGCCTCCACAAAGTGGGTACTTTGTGACACAAAAATTAATAGAATTAAACAACCAACATAAAACATGTTAGGCTAAATAATTTTAACACATGTGGTACTGGGGTAATCAAAAAGCAACAGAAAGTAATCAGGTTACATTACTTTAATACTGTGAGACTTGGAATACATTATACATACATTTTTAAAGATACCCTCCCAAGCCTGTGTTCACACCTACTTGTGCAGGAGAAGGTCACCATTAAAGATTCACACTGTTTTCCAGTTTCCATTTCGGTGTCAATTTCATGGTGTCTTTACCACAGATTTTGCTTAAAGATCGAATTCATAAATTGAGGATTATGTCCATGTATGTGTTTATGGTATAGTTCAGAAGGAGGTCTATCCTGCTGTTGCTGACCTCCAATAAAGGGCAAACAAGGCAGCAAACCTGGTTTAAAAAAGCCTAAAATTCTGTATTTTAATCAGTAGGTGCTTTAGCGCTCTCCTTGAGATGGAAGAATCAAGGTGAAAGTGAGATAAAAGAACAGTTTTTGAAGTAATCTGCTGTGAATGCATGTTTCTATGTGTATTTGCTGTGTGATCACATGCTCCTGTCCTTTATGTACTATATCTATGAGTTTGTGTAATGTAAATGTGCTTGTGTCTATGTTTTACCTACAAGTGTGGTCCAGAGTGTGTATCTGTATTCTCGTTAGTAAATGTGGTCAAGCGTGGATTAATTAGCAGTAATGTAATTCACACTGTCACCTCTCATTACTTTCACATTCCCACCCCACTCTCTGTATCCCACTTTCCCTCTCTCTCCTCTTTTCTCCCTCTCTCACCTTTCTTTTCCCTCTATTGTCCCTTTTATGTCTCCCCCATCTCTCTCCACACACTTTCTGCATCACATCAAGAAAACACAGCCTGGCTCTTGTTGTCTCCACCCGTCCCTCCCTCCCCGCCTCCCTCAATCACTTCCTTTCTCCTCATGGTTTTCTGTCTCACCCTCACATCACCTTTTATCACATCAGCTTTTCCATCTCTCAGCACTTTGAGCATTATTGTGCCATCCCCATGGTGGACATTGTCAATTCTCTTGTTTTTACCCTACGGGCCTGGTCACATGCGCCAGCAAAAAGAATTTAAGATGTATATCAGGAGAATGCCATTTAATTTCAACTGAATCGCCTCCATCAGTGGATTCACTAGTAAAACCAAAGTAAATCCGATTGGCCAAGAGCAAATTGTCCTAACAATGCTGACATAAGAGGAAGAGTCCAATACGAAAAACTGTATGTTATTAACTGTGTTGCACCATCCAATTTTACATAACTCTCCTTTGCTGGAGTATAAACAGCTGCACAAGAGACATGGTTTGCAATCAGTCATGAGACATGCTTCAGTGGTCAGCTACAAATAGAGAGCTGCAGTGAAACAGGAATCTGTTCCAAAAATAAGAAAACATAAGTCAAAAGCAAATTGACATTTGGAACAACTCAAATTACTCAGAAAAAAAATCAGTCTTGGAACATTACTTTGTTCAGCAGTATGTCATGCAGCTTACTCCATTTTTCAAGACAGGGATGATCATTTTTTATAAAATGATGTAATATTGTTTAATCAATATTTCTGTTTTTAGCAATCTGAAATGAAATCCCACAAGCCCAAGACCTTAGCAGCTTAAATGTCACCAGTTTGACAGAGTGAGTTCATTCAAGTAGCCCCAGCTGCTGTGTGGCTGTAACAATAAGAGGACAGGGGAGAACAGCAATTGAACTTTCTTTTACTGCAGAGATTATACCAAAAAAGTTGAGATAACTTTAGAAGTGTTATCAGGGTTGAAAAAAGAAACAATGACGCATGTATGCTCGGGGCTGTAATTTATTGAACTCTAAGAAATGAGTCATCGTTTAATGTTGGCAATATCTATGTGGTGGAGAAACAAAGTAAGCAATTTGAACCCGTGGGAAAGATCTAGCCAGGATCCCACTGACATGCAAATACAGAGGAGAAAGTAAGTGGTGTTGGATTGGACACACCCTCAGAAAATCTGCCACGAACATCACCCATCAAGCCCTGAAATGGGACCCCCAAGGAACAAGGAAAAGAGGTCACCACAGGAACAGCTGGAGAAGAAGTGTCCATGCAGAAATGTCTGGAGTGGGGGGTCAACTGGGGAGATCTTGAACCACCAACAACCAAGTGAGGTGGAGGATACTAGTCAATGGCCTATACTCCTTAAGGGAACAAAGGGCTTAAGACAAAGTGAGAAGATGATATTTGAATATGAGAAGTAAATCACAAGAGTTTCAATTCAGAAAGACTGAAGAAATATACTCTCCACAAGAGATTCCATTAGAAGCTAGTGAGAAGTTGTCTGGCAGTTAGCAAGCCATGGCTGGCCAGCTAGCAAGTTATTGTGCTTGCCAATTACAATAACTTGCCAACTTTCCCCACACGCAGCATTGGAGAGTAGTGAACTACATGTAATTAATCTACATTTTTGCAGTAGCTTGCTGGCAGTTCAATGACAATTTTTATTCTTATTTTACCATTTCTTCTCTACTGGATATTGTACAGTTATACTGTCTTTTGCTGGCATGTGACTATGTTGTATTGCATTTTGTTATATCAGTCTACATTGATTTGCTGTCTGATATGCACCTGTAATAAAGCTGATTGTTTTTTTCAAGCTTTACAGGCAACATTCTGATCCTTTGTTGATTCAGATTTAGTATATATGTATTTTGTAGGGCTGTCAAAGTTAACATGTTAACATGAGATTAATCTGGAAACAATAATGCATTAAAAAAAATTTACGATTAATCGCATCACGTGACTTAGGTAGAGTCTGTCTGTGTGCACAGTCTGTGGTCTGTGTCGCCACTGGAGTTGTCACCCGGCCGCTGAAATACGGAATCGTCCCGTATTTGAGGATTAAATATCGCGTCCCGTTTTGAATCAGTGCGGGACGGGGTTTGTCTCGTATTTCCATCTTGAATGCAGCTTCATCCCACCCGCTGCCTGGTGAAGAGCCATCCGACTCTGCCCGTGATCGGGTAAAATTCGCTGCAATGAGGTGGTTTGATCACACACAAAAGTGGAAAACACTGTTAAACTCTTGGTTTGACAGTGTCAGTGACAGTGGCGATCAGACTAGTTGTAACTCTGTCTGTGTTTCCTATGACGGACGGTGGCCTGTCAGATGTACAGCAGCTTCAGGGGGACAACATTCTCCATTCAAAATGAAGTGACCATAGACTGTATAGATGTGGCTTGTTTATGAAAGTTGAGGTGTGCAGACGGATACATAGGCATTTATTTAATACACTAATCAAAATGTAGCACTGATGTGAAAAAATAAACAACTATGATGTGTTATTATTTTTCACTAATCTGTAAAATTGCATCCTTAAAGCGATATTCCACTCTTAGATAATCATCCACTCAGTATGTACTCACCCTTATGCTGATGTGAGGATGGGTGAAGATCTTCAGTTCACTAAACAATCCTGGAGTTTCAGCAGAAAACAGGGTTGCAGCCAAATCCGGTACAATTGCAGTGAATGGTGACCCAGTTTAAAATGTAAAAAAAAAAAGAACACAAAACTGTAGCATGTAGCCGGTAGGATGTAAACATGGTGTCAATCTTGCGATATTTTCACACATACGTCCATTAAGAGATATACGAAGTCTTGCAAGATCGACACCATGTTTACATCCTACCGGCTACATGCTACAGTTGACATTTCGGCTAAAAACATGGCGTAAATGGCGTCTTTTGCGGTTAAATTTTAATGTCGCAGCTCGTGGACACTTGGATTACACCACACAAGCAGGATGGAGACATTTTGTGTTTGTTTTGGGTTCTTTTTTTTTAACATTTTAAACTGGGTGACCATTCACTGCAATTGTTCTGGATTTGGCTGCAACCCTGTTTTCTGCTGAAACTCCAGGATTGTTTAGTGAACTGAAGATCTTCACCCATCCTCACATCAGCATAGGGGTGAGTACATACTGAGTGGATGATTATCTAAGAGTGGAATATCGCTTTAAATTGTAATGGATTAACTGTATTGCATCCTTCAATACTATATAAGAAAGCATAGAAGAAAATACAAGTAATATTAGTATATATATGTAGTATTTTAACTGTGATTAATCGCGATTAATCACAGAGTACTATTGTGACTAATCAAGTTAATTTTTTTAATCGTTTGACAGCTCTAATATTTTGTTATATTTGTATTTCTTAATTTATAGTTACTTATAATTAAAGTTTACTGTTTCAGTCACAATGTGATTTTGGATTTCTATTGTCACACTGTAAAATATGTTACTCATTTTTGAAGGGCTAATTACAAAAAATGTATGTTTATGTGTATATTCTAAATTCTGTATAAAATACATCAGCCAATGTATCGTTATCAGATTTTTTTTAATTCCCTAATATAAGTATCAGCCTGAAGATACAGCATGGATTGGGCACCACTTATCATATGTACATTGTTCAAGGTTTTCCCCAGCAAAGTTGTTTGGCCCAGTGGCAATTATCTCTCAGCAGGGGCAATACAACAGAAAAAAGCCACAACACAGATTTCATAGGGCCCTACATTAAAAAAAATCTTAAAAATACACTGAAAATTAAATTCCCCAATGCCTAAGCCTGGTGGGGGCTCAACTTAGGCCTGGTGGGCCACCAGGCTTGCAATACACTGGTGGAAACACTGTCATTTGATTTTTTTTTTTTTTTTTTACAATGTAGTTTTAACTACTTTTTCTAGGAAGCTCCAGTTAACCAAACTAAATTTCTCCCTCGGGTAGCTGTGCTGTGGTTCAACTTCTTCCACTGTGAAGTAATTGGTAGCTGGCAAAATTATGCTTTCAAATTACATTCTCCAACACTGCAAGTAATCAGCTTCCAGCACCACCAATTCCACAAGGACACACAAATACAGCTGTAAATGTTTTCTTGGAATTTTCAGGTGTGACCCTGTACTAAGGTCAGATAAAACCCTGTTCCTTCAGCTCAGAGCAAGTTTTTATCAATAATTCTCACTTTTCCTAGCATACGCTTACTCATCTTATGCATGTCATCTGATAGAGCATCTGTGTGTGAGTGTGTGTGAGAAAGAGGAGAGATAGAGGGTGAAAGGCATGTCAAGGTTGAGTGAGGGCAATCTGTTTCTATTAGCTGTTATTCATCAGAGCGAAATCACTGTCTCATCATAGATGCATAATACATGGATAATGTGATATTACATAATGAATTCATACATCAAGTCCAGACAACAAAATGGCTAGCAGAGAGTGTGACGCCTGTTTGCTTTATGGATTAAATATATATGCAGCCTTTGTTCTGGACCTTGGCTGCATCCCGGCTGGTTGTCTGGTCCCATCTGATCCAAACGCTGCGTAGAATTCAGGGGAGCAGTAATTGGCCAATGTGAAAACCTCCTGTCAGTTACAAGGACATCAGTAAAATGAGAGTGATACATGGAGAAAAATCTCCCTTCGTGCTTCTTGTCTCTTAATATTGTATAATGAGACATGGAGAGGATCCCCCTCTACCACCCTCATGCATTATTTCACCTTCATTAGGACATTAGCTGGAGAGCGGTATCAGGCCGAAGAGAGGTATCAGAGGGAACAAGGATAAATTAGCGGATAAGAAAGAGAGATCCAGATGATGGTACAAATTAGGAGTGACATACTGTGCTTTTTCTTGTCAATGTCTCATAAGATTTTAGAACAAAGGGAAGTCATTCAAATGAGTGGTGCATTGAAAAGACAAACAATGGCGTTCAAAATGTTCCACTCGACTGATCGATGGTCTGCCAAACATCAGTCACTGCTCTTTTTTGGCGCAGTGCTACCGTGTGTGTTCGTCCTTTCTGATGGCTGAGGTAGACTGAGGACATGTACGTGAGAGACACTGTAAAGGCAAGTCCAACAATAAGTCATGATTGATTTTGTCCCCTGCCAGTTGGAGGAAGAGACAAACACATTCCCCACAGGGCCCCGGTGAGACAGATTGTGTACCAAGAATGCCATTGTTACTGAAAAGCACATTTTCCCTGACAAGGCAGCGCTATTTCTCCTCCCCCTCTCCTCCTTTCTCGCAGTGACAAATACTCTTAGCCTGATAGATGGTATTGTTTCCAATCACACATCTCTCTCTTTGTTTCTCTTTACCCCATGCCAAACACACACAAACACATACAGTAAGCAAGAGAGAGTGTTAACAGCGAGTCCATATATCTGCCGTAATTTTTTATAAAAGTCAGCAGGGAAGAAATTTAAGCACAGCTGGACAGAACCTGATACGCCCACAGAAGCTTTGTATTAAAATTAGGAGGGAGGTTAAATAAAACAGGGGTTGGTGTAAAATACATGAAGGACTCGACACAAGAACAACAGAAAAACATGGTAAAACATATGCAGAACAATAGGCTCTTTGTCATAGAGACTCCTGGAAAATGTTTCTTGTTCAAGCAGGTCACACTTTATTCTAAAGCATACTAATAAGATGTAACAAGTCATACTTTGTATCAAATTAGTATCAAAAACTGAAAATAATATGTTCTTTATTAGAAAGTATTAGGCTTTTTATTCAAACCTTATAAGAGCTTTTTAGAGTGTAATAAGAGACACATTACAACAGAGCTGTACGGTAAACTAAAGTGCAAATCACATAAAGTAACAGATATGTGGGATCTTACAAGTTTACAGTACAGTTTTGTTGTAATGTGTCCCTAATTACCCTCTAATACATGTATGGTGTGCAATTAGGTACAACTACTGTCTAATAAAGAACATAATATTTCTAACATTTTCTAATCTGATTCAAAGAACGGCTTGTTACATCTTACTAGTGTACCATTGGGTGTATGCTGTCTAATTTGAAACACAAGTACAGCTTGTTATGTCTTATTAAAGCACTGGAAAATAAAGTGCGACCAGGGTTTTATATCGAACATTGATTACTGAATAAAAACATGAAATCTGCAGTAGCTCAACACTGAAACTTTCAAGCAAAAAAGTTGAATACACAATAAAACTGTAAGGTATTTAGTTCTTGAGTTCTCCAATCATGGGGCTGGTGCAGTTAGAACAAAAGCTGTGTGGGACGACGGAGCCACATTGTCACCATACAGGACGCTTGCTGTGTTTTCTCATCTGCCAGTCAGCTCCTGTTGATTACAGCTGGCTTCCAGGAAGAGGAGAATTAATCAGTGCTGTCAGATCACTATACAGATCATCTGATCAGGCTCGGGAACACACTCACTGACGCACAATTTATGCAGAAAATGCACAGAAAATCAATTTATTAGATTGTGAGATTTTCTTTGGAAAGTTGCTTAACCTTCACAAAGTTGGATTCTGTCGCCAAATGGTGTGTTGACTGAAGCTTAGACTGCAGTCGAGAGTCCCTCTGAGATATGGTTTATTTTGAGTCAATTTAAGTAATTTAAATGATTTGTGTTTAACTGAAGCATTTGCTTTGTGTGGACAATTTTGAATGGGAATATAAAAACCATGTGAGGTTATTATCTCAAACACAAGGCTGGGTTAATGACAAAATGGGAAACCGCTGCACATCGCCAAGTACTATTGGGAATCAATGAGTAGAAGTGTTGGAGAGCTACTGATTTTTGACTGACACTGATCTCTAGCTTATGAAATCATTCTCTGTGATTTTAGCTGTTTGAGCTGGCGTTGACAGTGTACGGGGAAATACATAACAGGCAAAAGGTCACTCTGCGCTGACTGATCACATCAATAACCGTCTACTTGAAATTATGGTCATATAATAATAATTTTGTCAAATACAGTCTTTCACTTCATTTTTGCCTTTTCAAATATCTAAACAAGACCATTATCTTCCCCTAGCCAAGTCCCCAAACCAGTGGTGGAATGTAAATAAGTACATTTACTCAAGGTACTTATTTACTATTTTGGCGTATTTGTACTTTACTTGAGGATTTCTATTTTCTGCTATTTTACACGTATACCCAAATTAATTTCAGAAATTATTCTGAAATGAGCCATTATGCATGACTACTTTTTGGTATTTTACATATATTTTGATGCTGATAATTTTGGACTTTTACTTTTAACATAGTATTTTTACACTGTGTTATTGCAACTTTTAATTGAGTAAAAGACCTGAGTTCTTCTTCAACCGCTGGCCCAAACAGTCATAAACAGGACAAAACAAGAGTCCACAGCCATGCTAGCTGCTCTGTAAGGCTGTACTTACATCAGCATGCTGGCATGGTCAAAATGATTAATGCTACAAAAAAACATGTTGATGTTTTAGCAGGTGTAATATTTGCTGTGCTTACCATTTTAGTTTAGCTTGTTAGCATGTGAACATCTGCTAAATAGTACGTTACAGAAAGTGCAGGAGAGGCTGGTGAAAATGTCATTACTTTTTGTATGTATGTTGTCATTAACCAAAGCATCAGACAAAATCAAATTTTGATCAGATGATGGTGCTACTGTAGATGAAAACTCAGGGGATCAAAGTGATCATAATCAGTCCTGAAAGGACCATGAATGTGTGCACACAATTTCACAGAAATCCACCCTACAGCCAACAATACATTTTAATTAAACCCCAAAATGTCAAGCTCATGGTGGTGCTAAAGGAAAAGTCAAGGAATCACCAAAATTAGTAGGATCCATCATTTGTGGAACACAGATGGCTGCACAAATTTTTCATGCCAGTCAATTGTTCAGCTATGTCAGTTTGGACCAAATGGTGGACAGACATATTGTACTGCAAGAGCAGGTATTGTAGGGTAAACAAATCTGTTGTCAGTGTGCATTTTTGAACACATTCTGTTTTAACATTTTGGCAAAAACATGTTCATGAAAAGTGTTTCCTACTTATGTTGATTAATAAAATTATTAATTCAGGAGTTGTTAAGTATCCACTGTTGCAAATTTGTAGTACAAAATTGTAATTTCTTGGAGAAAACATCAAAATACTTCTTTTTTCTAAGGAAACTGAACCGTATCTTGTGTAATTTTGATGCTGGATTAGCAGTTGTCAGCTTGCCATTTTCATTCACAGGATTTCCCCCCTAAGGTGAAAAGGGTGACTCTTGCTACCACAGTTAAAACCTCTGATTATGTCTTTGTTTTGCAATTGAATGAAAATTCTGCTCCTACCATTCAGTTCATCCGTTATATCTATTTCAAAACTATTTCAGTAACCATGGTCTGTGAAAATGACTCATGGAATACAACCTCTAACACTGTGCAGAAACAGTTCGAACTGTAGACTGTGTTGAGAGAATGACACACTTCGTTGATGGAGTCTCTTTAATGAAATCATTTTAATGCATGCTGGCAATTCCATTATGATCAAGCCATACAATTTCACAGTATTTAACTAGATTAATATAGTTGCTCCACTATGATCTGAAAGATGATTTTTCTTAATGGGTTATATCGGTCACACAAAATAAAGAGCGGTATTTATCAGAGGATGCTAACACAAGGACCTCTGCCTCTCCAAACCACCATATCCATTATCCTGCCACATTTTCTCCAAACCCCAGCTAAATATGGAATATCATTTTTCTTGTTGAAGAAATGTCATGGGAGCATGCCTTTCCCATTCTCTGCCACTCCTGGCTTAATTAGAGTTCTGTAATTACTGGGACTGTAATTTCTGGGTTGAGGAGATGGGATGTATAGTGTGGGTTGCGGAGGAAATCCTCTGAGCTTTCATGCAAAGCAATGCTAGATACTTTCTCTCTGATGCAATCATGTAGGAAGGCTCCCAACAGTCTAATCTCCAAGTGAAGATAAATTGGGATTGGTTTGTCCCATTATCTTGGCTTATTTTACCATTTTTAATCCATTTTAATCAATAAGGGTGCTAACATTTATAATAACTCAACAGTTTGACCCGCAGTATGACTCCTGATCATAGAGTCAGGCCGTTATCTGCCAGAAACACTGGCACTTGGCCTGAATCCAGCCACACAGATGGGAACAGGTAGAACTATTTTTGATGCTTTATTTTAAGTGCCTAGAGAGGAGTAGGCCAGCTCGGGGAAGATAAGCCGATTGTGTATTATGCTGTCGGGCTGACGATGATGCAATCTCAGGCAGTGAACTCTCCCTCTGTTTTTTAATTTCCCTCAAGCATCTGTTTCTAAATGGGGGTTTTATCCTTTAAAGCTGAGGCACGTTGTAACCTTCAGCTGTTTTATTCTTTTCTAAGCTCTAAGCAGGATAGCCAGAGGGAACAAACGGCTGCCAGGACACTGTACACTCTTCAATACGGGTAATTACCGCTACAATCAGTTCAACCCATTACTAACTCTGCGCTTAATAGGGAGAGGGAGGAACATGCATGTGGATTTACAAATTGGTGCCAATGTATAGTGCATGCATATTATAATTACCGCTGGCACCGTATGTAGTAGACTCCATTTCAATTTAAATTATTCAAATCCAGCATTTTTTCTTTCTTAGCATGCTTGAGAATGTCTTACACAAAGCTCTTTTCCCACATCCCTTTTGCTGATTTAGATTTGAAAGGCCTCGCAGAAGTTGTCAATTTATCGTCAGATGCTTGAGTCCACACTCTCTCCCCCACTCACTCTAAGTGTATTATGTGTTGACAGCTCTTTGAACTATAGGGTTTCATATTTGTGAGCTATTCAAGCAAGCTAAAACTGATGTGGATCTACTTCAGAGACAGAGAGAGAGTGTACTCTGACTGTAAACTGACAAGAGTTGTCCGATCCCTACCATTAACTTGTTTTTCTTGTCTTGTCTATTAATACGGGCAATTTCCTGAAGTCCTGATGGATTTACAAAGAACTTGAGCAAATGAAGTGAGTGAATGCTACGATGAAACCTAGATATAACGTTGTTGCCTAACGCATTCTATTGCTTTTTGCATATAGTATAGGTTTTGTTCATGTTTGTAAGAACATAGTTTCAAAATGAACTTCACCATACTCTCTGCTGCAACTACTGTTGGCTGGAGCTACTAGCTGCTGTTAACTCAGTTAGCCCTGCAGCTAGAGGCCAAGGCCCTGCTATGACCAAGTATGGGGGAGTGGTAACGTTTAGACTGCGGGCAATGGAACCAGGCTCAGCAGCCTCTCAGTGAACAGAATTGGACTGGAACAAAGCCTCTGAGACCAATGGAGGCCAGTTTGATAACAGGGAATACTGTACTGAGGTGATTTACACTGGCTCCGACCAGGACTCTGACTCCAGGAGCAGTGAAGACAGCAGGTGGAGACAAGAAAAGCGTGAAGTAGAGAGAAGCAAGAGGGAGGTCATGCAGAGAGTATGTAACGCCATAGATTTGTTTTTTGCTTTTTTTTGTTTTTTTTTTTTTGGGGGGGGAGGACTGAAATTACTTTTAAACAGAAACACATTTGCACTCAGCCCTACATTTAGAAATTAGATTGCCCTGTCTATTTGTCTATTTGGAAACTTCTCTCTGGCTCGGGCTTTAAAAGCTTATCTGAGGCGTCTGACACAGGTAATCTGACTGCATTCACTTCACTTCGCCTCACTTTACTCAGTGACATTTCTTGTGTGATGTACTACAAAGTTTAGGTGGTTATTTATCGTTGTTGGAGATGAGTTAACATCCCTATATTCCTCCCTAATCACTGATGCATGTGATCACATTGAATCAGTTGCAAATAAGGGCTGAATGTGACCTTATGAGAGGCAGGATACTGCATGCTGAAGGTGGACATAATGAACTGGACAATCGTTATTAACATTGAAAACTGTGGAAACTTAAATGTGGGAAGCCCAGGATAATATAAATGTATCTGTTAATGCCAGCTGCAAAAAGTACACTCAAAAGTTAGTTTTTGATTTAACTTAATCTAAAAATGTAAACAATTTCCATGTGATCAAATGCATGTTTTGCTTCCTTAGACCTTTTCTTTTTCTTTAAAATTAGCTGAACCAACTCTATCAAATTAAGTTGGACCCAACTCATGTAATAAGATAAATTAACCCTAAGAAACTGCCTCAACCCAAGGAAAATATGTTGAACCAACACCATCGCTTAATGCTGAAAGAAACACATTTGAACATGTGGAAATACATTCCATGATTTAATTACGTTCATTCAAAGAATTATTTTTTTGAGTGATGTGTTACCAACTCAGTTGAGCAATGAAAAAAGGTGGAAGAACGTAACAAACTGCTCTGAAACGATATAATTTTGTTAAATGTGCATGCAGGGCTTTCAAAGTATACAATCACATGGATATTAATATTAAACTGTTGTTCCGGTGAGTCCTGTAAACGTTTGAAGTTTTAGAATATGAAGAATATGAAGCTCTCTCCATCCAGACAGTTCCTAAAAGTTTTTCCCCCCACCATCTGACTACATCCACAGTCGATGTCAGCAGTTCTCCTCCCATGCTGAGGACAAACTGGGCAAGGCTGTCTCTTCCTGAGTCATCTGACAGCTTGTCAAAATGTTCTTTGAGGCAAACTGAAAATCAATCTCCTTGAAACTCTTGAGTTCTGCTTTCACGTCCACAGAACTCTCACTCCTTATGACCAGACCATACCTGTGTGCTGATTTGGGTGTTCTCTGGGTTTACCAAGCCCTGAAAGGCCTCCACCTTCAGCTTGGCAGCTTTCTCCACTACTGGTGTCCACCAGCAGGTTCTTGGTCTATCGCCATGATAACGTCTGGCAGCCATTCAGATTCATGGACCCCAACATTTGCTGGTACACAGAAAAAAGTTTCTTCAGATCAAGATGGGGAGTTGAACCTCTTGAAGACTGGGGCATAGAGGTCAGGCCCTCCCAGCTTATCCTCACTTTACATTTGGATGTTCTCCACCAGCCTTGATGTTGGCATGGAAATTCTGCAGTTGTTCCTGGTTGTTTTTAGTAGACACAACTCCACTTATGTTGTATAACGCCTCACTTGCCCATGTCAGTAGTTTTACATTGGGCACTCTGACAGGGATTTGAAAGATAGAGTGGCAGAACACAAACACGCCATTAAACCTAACAATGTAGTTTACCCTACGGCACATCATTTCCATTAATGTCATCATAGTAATGATAGTCTTTTGAGAGTGGAGGGGATTGAGTGTATAAAGGTTTTTTTTTTTTTTTGAACAATATCCTTGGCTCAGAGCAAATGTGCCTCAAGTAAACTCAGTGGCTTTCCTTTTTGTTGCTGACAAGTTTGACTTCAAGAGCACCTTACATTCACCTGGAGTTTCCCACCTTACCATGAGCAGCCGGTGTATTTGTTACAACAACTTTGGCTTTCACTACATGTTTTTTTTTAAATCTATAAAATAGCTTTTTATATTTTTTAAAAAAAATATGTAAGGACAGTATATATTGTATTCTAAAATTGTTGTGTTCCTTTGTTGTAAAAAAAAGTCCATTGACATTGTGCTAAGGTTCACAGAATCCTCTGTATTGTTTACAGTGAGCAATGACTACAAAGCCGACTGAATTTAATGTGGACTCCACTCCACTCGACCCACAGTCACTCTATGAGTCAGAGGATAGCTAACATTAATAAATGAGCATGAGGTCGACGAGCCATTAAAAAGTGCTTTGAAGCTCCATTTAAGAAAAGATAGTCCTATAACCTGCTCCATGTAATTTAAAAGAGAAATAGGCTGTGTCAGAGGACATTTACACAAATTAATATAAATGTGGTTTTGGAAAATATTTGTCAGAATGAGGCAGTGGTTATTGTAATCACAGTCACAAGCCATAACTTCACAGTAACACATGCCATATGCCGCTATCTATCTATCTATCTATCTATCTACCTACCTACCTACCTACCTACCTACCTACCTACCTACCTACCTAACAGATGAGAAGAAGAGGTATAATAAGCAGAGAAGTGGCAATGAAGGCAGCAAGGCAGGCGTGAAGTTTAGGAAGTGTAGGAATCAAAGAGAACCATAAGCTGTGGGAGCTGACGGCACTGTTTTTCTTGATGGTGTTTATTTATTTATTTATTTTCCCCTCACACAGCACTGACAGATCTGAGGCACTGAGACAACACTCTGGAGAGAGGGATGGATGCTGACAAGGATATAGTTAATACATGCTGCATGGCGAAGTCAGAAGAAAGGAACAGCTAGGCCTCTAATCACACAGAAGTCAACACAAAGGCCCCTCATGGTGAGTCTCAAAGGGAAAATAAGGGGAAACTCAGGTGGACGCAGAGAGGGGAGAGAACAAAAGAGAAAAGGAAAGCAGGGGATTGGAAAGAGGAGATAAAGGGAAAAGGGAGATGAAGTGATGTTTCATCTTTCAGGTCTTTGTCTTTTAGTGTCATCTACTTCCCCTGCAAGGCTCCAGGCTTTGCATATTTACATATTTATTTTATTTACATAACTATTTACATAATTACCATAATGAAAACTGTACCCTGCCGATGCTTTGTGGTATATGAACCTGCAGTGAACCCATAGTTTCTGAACAGGCGTTGAATGCCTACAGATGCATGTTCACATACAACATCCTCCCTGCTTTCTTCTCCTTTCTTTCCCTCTTGCACACACTGGTGGACTCAAAGGGGGGCAAGGTAGGTGACTAACCCCTAAATGATGTCACCTCTTGGTGAGTACCCTCTTAGTTTCCCCAGTGGGAGACAAAACATGATTAAGTGCCATGTAGGGTGACCTTCCAATGGACAAAACATTATGAAATCCTTTCAGTGGAGAAAGCATGATAGTGTCATAAGGTGCCCTACCAGTAGAGAAAACTTGATTAAGTGTCTTCTGGAACACCGTTACAGAGGATAAAACTTGATAAAGTGCCCTCTAGGTCCCCTTTTAGTGGAAAAAAACATGATAAAGAGCCCTCTAGTTGCCCTTCCAGTGAAGAAAACATGACAACGTGCTAGAACACTACAAAATTAGTTGGCCTCTATATGCCTCCAAATAGGTTACATAGTTAATATTTCCTAGCATGTTTTTATAATAGTTGTTGTACTTTGAGTCTCATAATACGACAATTTTATACAACCAGAGATTGGAACTGTTTCTCTCTATCACGAATTTTGCTGTGCTGGTGCCCCTATTTTTTCGCACCTGCCCCTCAGAGTCTGCCACTGCTTGCACATCATCTGTTTTCTTGTTTTTTTGGTCTTCTTTTTGTCCTCTCTCTGCCCCCATGCACACCTCACCTCCCACTGCACCAGCATGAAAGGTGCAGGATGTATTACCAATGCATGTGTGTATACGTGTGTGTGTATATGACCTACTGTGGCCCTGCTGAAAGCCCTGTACACCATAAGGACCTCTCCATCTGATCTGTCCCATCTGCTATCAAGACAGGTATTGTCTACACCTGGGGGAGAACTCTCTTTTTCCCTTTGTCTTTCTGTCTTTCTCAATTTGTCTCCCCTTCGTCCGTTCAACACACACAACCTGCACACATGTGCTCACACACCACTGTGTCAGGATACAGAGCACTTGTTATTGAGACATCTGCCAGAGTGTAGACTGACTGACATCAGTCATCCGGCTGTAACAGATGATGATGAGGAGCAAGGTCAGTGTTGTCTGTCCTGTCCTCTCGAGCCCTGGAGGGCCTTTGGCGTGACTTTGCTCTGATCTCTGAATCTACTCCAGAAAAGTAAGAGCATGCTCACTAGGTACTGTAAGCTGTATTTTTTGCTTCTTGTCTGGCACTGGGATTTTATTTTGGCCCTGGAGGTTAAATGGAGTGCATGTTTTCAAAATCGGTTACAGGGTGACTTGATTTTCCTTGGTGACATTTCTGCAGAGACATCTCAGCAACTAACATAGTAGCAGAGCACATGCTGACACATATGGCACAGGGACAGCCACAAAACAAGTGCTGTGCTACACATAAACAGCAGTCCATAGTCACTCTGCATTAAAAAGCAGTTTAGGCTGTGAGTGTAAGATGAAATATAGTACAGGCGTTACACGACATGACCTCCCACAAACTCCAACAGAAACTCTTTCAAATGTTGCAGTCTCATAACATATCAAGAGTCTTAAGAAACCTACTTGTGGAAAGTATTGAAAATAATGAAATTGGTGATGCCACAGTTTTCTCTTGCCACCCATATTAAAAAGTGATATATGTATGTGTACTTGCCTGATGTCAACACAAAGGGTTCAGTGCTGTCCACAATGAGACATGGAGCTTGATGCAGAACAGTGCAGGTGCAAAAGGAAATGCTTAACCTTTGGCTGCAGAAGTGATTCAAAATTACCGAATGGTTTAGTTTTGTTTGTTATATTCTGTGATATCATCTGTTTTGTTTTTAATTTATGTTAATTGCTGCCAATATTTAAATGGATTAGTGCCAATTTTTCCTGCCTTGGATACAAGTATACTAATGTTGATTTAAATTATTATTTCTAGGAAACAAAAAAGTGGTACCAGGCTATGGTTAACAAATAACTTTGAAACACCTTTTGGATCTCTTCAGACGTTTAATATGTTATTGAAGAGATGTTTATGAGTCTCTGTCAGTTTTTCTGCTGTAATTTGTAGGATCATAGGCAATTTTCAAAATTGTTCTCAAAACTTTCCCTTTAAAAGATTCCTTAAGACCTTTTTTATCTCATTCAGAACATACTGAGGACACAAAATTTGTTTAGTTTCTTTATGCTACAAAGTGAGGTTGACACACACTTTTAGGTAAAATGCCTTGACTACTACAGTCCTAATAAAAGTAATAGAAAATTGTATTTGAAAATGTTCTAAAAACACAGAAACACGTGGTTTTACTGTAGAATTAAAAACAACACAGGCATGAAAGTCAAAGCAGCTTTTATAGTCACTTGTTGATGGAGCCATCATGATTCTTATTGAAGCATTTCACAGAGCTGTGGTGTCTGGTATTTGTGAGTACACTGAGTGACATTACTCTCCGGGAGATGTGCCCCAAAGGGCATTTCTCAGAATTAAGTTAATACTGTGTTGAAATGTCATCTATTGAGTGAATTTCTTTTTGATATCAGAAAATGCACTTAAAAAGCAGTCTCACAGCTTAGATTTAGAAGAATGACTCTGCCTCTGGGAATGGCAAGTAGAGCTTTTTGATTATTAACGATGTTCTGCTGTTAGTTAGTGTGAGAGCTGAGTTTCATTTGGATATTCTACCTACAGGGCATTATGACATTTTGCCACAGTCTTATCGGTCAAAACCAAATTGTAACAATAAAGTCTTTTATGAGCAGGAGCTGTTAGCACAGACTGGCACATAATGTAAATATCTGATTTGTGCGTCCACTCCAGGCAAACTCAGTGGACACTCACAGGTAAAGGATTGCTGTGCACTGTTTGTACTGAAGGATGTAAACAAAGCTTTGAGCTGAGGTGGCTAAAGATGTAGATATCTCCTTGTTATTTAAACTACTCATTAAAGAAAAATAATTGAACTAAAGTGAAAATGTCAAGGTATCCCCAAAGAAAAACTGTGTTGCATCACTGGTTCACATGTCAGATGCACTGAGGGGGAAACAGGAGAGCCTGCAGGACAATGAACACAAGGGAGAAACATAATATACAACAGATTAAAATTCAGAATGTCAAGGCATCCTTTTAACCGCTCAACAAGTGTCTGTACCTCCACTCTCTCTCTTTCCATCTCCATGCCCCCCCTTCCTCTCTCTCCATCCTCCATCTCTGCCAAGGACACCATCCCTGCTGTTGTTACCATGGAGACAAGCCCAGAAGGGCTGTGGGCGAGACATGTGAGGGACTGTGGGTGACTCTATGTGTGCGTGTGTGTGTGTATGTTCCATGTGTTCGTGTGTTTGTGTGTTTGTGCCTGAACATGTTTGTGCAAATCTTTGTCCTTGTTTGATTTCTTGTGATTTTTCAAGTTTTCTTCACATTTGTTTTCGTATTTGTTTTCTTCATCGTTGCAGTACCCAGCAAACATTTGAATACACAGTAGTCTAACAACTGAGGTATGTTAAGATGTTAGTGAAGAATATAGGGAGTCATGGCTAAAATGGTTTGTCAAATAAATTAAATGCATTAGGAATATTGTGAAACAGAGCTTGGCAATATATCAATATTACATTGACATTGTGATATGAGACTCAATGTCATCTTAGATTTTGGATATGGTTATATTATGATATGGCATAAGTGTTGTTTTTTCTTGGTTTTAAAGGCTGCATTAGAGATGTAGTTTTCTGAACTTAACACACTTACTAACAATTACTGATCGATCATTATCAGTTCATCTGTACATCATTTTCTCAGTTAAGTTGTCTGATACATAAAATACCAGAAAATGTTTTTAAAAAGTTTGAAAAACACTTCCCCAAAACCCAAGGTAATGTCTTCAAATGTCTTGTTTGTTTGCAACCCAAAGATATTCAGTTAGAGGACTAAAGAGTCCTGAAAATGTTCTAATTTAAGAATCTGAAATCAGAGACTTTGGACACTAAAAAAATGACTCAAAATGATTTATCAATTATCAAAACAGAGACATGTTGTATATCACAGAATGGCCTTAAAATACAGAGATACTATTTATAAGCCATATCGCTCAGCCCAAGTATGAAATATTTTAAATGCCGTTTGCTTTAGGCTCATATTCTGTTTAATGCTGTATCCTTATGCACGCAGTTGTGGCATTATATTTATTATATTTTGCTGTAAGACTACACATGATTTTGATTTATTTCCCAACAAACAATATAAGCCTCCAAGAGTAAATGCCTGCTTTTCTGTGTGTGTGTGTTTGTGTGTGGGATGGCGATGGCATATGGGGCAGGAGGTAATGCATGTGTTGACAGCAATAATTCACCCCATTTAGTGAATGAGAGATGAGAAGAAAGTGTCATTTCCTTGCTCCAGCCACTCTCCCCACTAAGAGATGGTAATGTCTCACTTTCACCATTCTTGTCTAAAAAGCCTAATGGCCCAACATCAAAGCCCTCTTTTTCCTGCCAGCAATCGGAGGTTTGCAGCAGTGATACATGTATTATGTGAGAGTTTATGCGGAGCATATTATCGGTTTGAGCAGAATGTTGGATGAGTCCTAATTCAATGACAGATTTATGGAGCTGCCTGCAATGCATCATTTATTAATTTCTATTAGATCTCCAGATTTTATTTAAGGTGCTGCCAGGCAATCTGAAACTCGAGTACCTCAGTCAAGGGAGATTATTGTACTGATACAACATAACACCAAAGAGCCACACACATTTCTCCTCTTTTTGCTTCATTAGTATCACAGTGAAAGTTCGTATGGAAACAAGACCCTCCCCTCCACTTGTTCACTGATGAATTGAGTGATGGTTAAAAGCTTAGAGCTGCGTCTCTTCATGAAATTAATTTAGCAAGGTGTCACTCAAATGTCAAGCCATACGTGCACACACACATGCACACAAACACAAAAACATGAACAGAAGACAGCAAATCAAAAGCACAAACCACACACTAATAGTGCCTTCTCAAAGTGTGGCCCACGGACCAATGGCAGCCCTCAGAAACATTTTGTGTGGCTCCCATTTGGGATGCATGGATTACATTTTTACCATCTGAGGTTCATTTCCATACTTAAAAGAGCTCAGCAGTGATGCCTACTGTTTAATGGCTCTGGTTGCGGGAGTGAATGTCCTACTCAATCACTCCACTGACGTTTCACAAATCCGTATATAAAGAATTTTAAGCTTGGAACCAAGCCAACCAACTACGAGATGAATCATGACCATAAAACAAATACGGAATGATAAACGGATAAAAGGGCAAAGGTATAAGACTGTGTGCATAATTATTTTAAGAGTGAAGGAACTACTCATCCCATAAACCATTGCAAAGAATACCACTTCCTCTTAAATTTAATTTTTGTCATTATTATAGTGTTTATATTGTTAACAACAGTGTTGTAACACAATGTAGTTTGTGGTGTGTGTATATAAATGATATTCACTGCAGCATAATTATTATTATTATCATTATTATTAAGTAAGGGATAATGTAGAGCAAGCGGGTCACTATAGAGAAATAAACCCCGACAGGGTGATGCCGGACCCCGCTTATTACATGGCTACTTACTAGAGAAATCAAAATCTTGACATAAAATGTTGATTTAAATATGATTTTATTCATTTAGAAAAGATTTCATTGCTTCTGCTTGAAATAATAGTTTGTTTCTACAGTTAGAACTGCGTCCATAGCAACAGCAACTCTGTAGCGAAGATGAGCCTACTTAGCATTATAATTCACATTAAACTGAACATTTCACAGTCATGGCCCATACCGTGTACTGTTTAGTATTTACTTCATGTGTGTCTTCTTCAATTTTGTCAATTTCCTTGTCGTCCAGCTCCTTGTGTTTTTTTCACCTCTCTTTCTTTCTCTGTGCTGTTTTCCTCTCCTCTTCATTTCTTTACTGGGGACTGGTTAGCCATTAACCATGAATCAAAGTTTCGTTCTCTCCAAATGTATTAAAATTGATATGAGAAAAAATATTTTTTTTTTTCTGATGGAGCAACAGAAAACTAACGTTGATGGTTTCTTGCTGCAGGGTGT
This sequence comes from Lutjanus argentimaculatus, assembly GCA_034769285.1. Taxonomy (NCBI): domain Eukaryota; kingdom Metazoa; phylum Chordata; class Actinopteri; order Lutjaniformes; family Lutjanidae; genus Lutjanus; species Lutjanus argentimaculatus. The sequence continues at coordinate 12,938,230 of JAWZSL010000012.1, read as the reverse complement.
AGACGTCTTTCTGTGGATTGATATGACAGGACGTGATCTGCCAGAGTCGATCAGAAGCGTCCATAGCAACGGTCTGCTATTCATAGCAACGGTCTGCTATACAGAAATAACAGACTTTAGAATGCTGTAATTGACCAATCAGAATCGAGCATTTGACAATGCCGTGTAATAATATATTATGATGACTCGTGTTAGTTACCAAAACTGGCCGGCCTGCTAGTGAAACTACCCGTTGGCAGAGGCGGTAAATGTACAGTAACAGTGAGCTCCACCAGACATCGCTGTTATACTGGGGGTGTCCTCTCCAGGACATTACGAATTAAATGTGTTTTCCTTAAAACAAGGTTGATGTGATATGATGACTTGTGGATTTTAAAGGAGCATATACCATCATTTCATAATCTCACAGTTCGTGGTCAGTCTACCTTGGATAGTAACAACATTATGACTATTAATCTAAATCCTATTTTCAGAATTTGAATGTGATTTTCACTTGTGGAACCTCACTACTGAGCTCTATACACCACTTGACTACTGCTTCAGACCGTGTCCCCGCTAACAAGTGTCTGTCAGGTTAAGAATGACAACTTGTAGAAATCTGGTGGTTTCAAGATAACTAGTGATAACTAGTGAGTGTTGTGGTTTTGTCATCAGTGCCAGTGCTGCTAGATAAAGCTAGTGATTTCAGTAGACAACTTTACAGTTCAGTGTTTAAATAAGGAAAATTAATCAACTCTTACTTGGTCTGACCTTGGAGGACAGATAAAGTGCCTTATCTGCAAACAAGTGAATTAAGTAATTTAATGTTAAATGCCATCATGAAACCAAATCCTACAACAATTTCATGGGTTTTCCTGCGCAGCCCTCAATCATATGCTGGCTCCCTAAATAGGCACTTAAAACTTTGAGAACTCCTGTTATAGTGGATGTAAGTTGAAGGTCTTTATGGATATCACACTGCAACAACAGTAACACACTACATAAGAGGGGGCAGATTGTTGTGTTTACCCATAAATCTTACTATAAAGAACCAGCCTTCTGTTATTCCTGTTGAGCCAAAAACCTGTTTATTATTGCACATCTAACACCTGTGACATTTTCAGTCAGGTTCTTGTGAATGATGATTCACTAAACCTGCATGTATAAACATCTCGTAACCTGTGATACAAACTACTGGTGTACCGGGCGATGCGCCATTCTGACTGATGTCTTTCCATCCCACTCCACTTTATAAGCTTTGAATCACCTTGTTATTTCCCTCTCATTTACTCCCATCTTCCACCCTGCAATGAATGAACTTTTCAAGGCCCCCATGTTTACACTCTCAGCATTATAATAGCTATTTAAGTTTTAGGTTTCAGACTGTGCCATAGACAGCAGGACTAGTCAGAAGGAGAGGGAGCAAAGGGCTAATAAGAGAGAAATAAAGACTAATATACTGTAGGTAATTACCCTCATTAAACGGCCATATATTCAGAAAGACAGGGGATCATTTTTATCATGCGTGTGTGTGTCTTTCTCTGTATGTGTATGCTTTAGATTGCCTCAGCTCCAGCCCACTGGCATTGATGGAGCATCATCATTATCACCTGGGCTCATGGTAAAGTGGCTCCTTGGCTAGACCCTGTCGACAGGCACTGCTGGGTGTCACACTTTGTGTATGTGTGAATGTGTATGTGTGTGTGTGCATGCCAGTGACTGAATGTATTTTTCTATTGCACTTTCAGTAATTCCGTGGCCACACTAACATGGCTTTACTGGCAGGTCCCTTATGCAAACAAATGGCCTTGGCTGGCAGGTTCACTGAAGGGTGACGGTTGTATCTGGTTGCATCAGGCCGGGGAATGATGGGCACAGCAGATTCAGGGGAGAAACTGTTTTCATTTCACTTGCACTCAGACCCACCACAGGCCCCAATAAAACACACACAGCAGCCAGGGTTGGCCTTAGACATGTGACATTGCTTTACACTTTGAGTTATTTAGTATTAAGTGTCTGTGTGCACTGACTTTGGCACAGAAGCACTGTTGTCAACTTCTTTTTTTCTTTTTTTTTTGAAGGTCAGTTAAATAACAGCCTAGTCTCTGCCTGTATCTAGGCAACAGTTCTGCATTGATAAAGCAATTATAGTCAGTTTAACATGAGGACAGATTGAATAAAGGAAATAAATACAATTATTCACCTGATATCAACAATTAAGCCTATGATCCATAACATTATTATAGTGATAATTAATCTTCTGTAAGTTACAGCTTAGATAAAATTCATTAATGAAAGTTCAAAAGACAGAAAGGAGAGAGAGATTAAAGTAAATTTCTTTGTCTCACTTCAAAAAACTGCTTTCTGTGGTAATCACTCTCAAATAATGTGCTGTCACATGTCAGAAAATTAGGTTATCCCCTGCTCTTGCCTTTATTGATACAGATTTTGTCTTTTTTACCAGTCCCTTGGGTGATGCCAGGGGGACAGAGGCGATATGTCCAACCAAACCTCTGAAAAACATTAAGTTATACCCTGCCCAAAAAAGTTATTTCAAAACAAATCATGTAATTGAAAATACATATTTAACAGAAGTCAACTGAAGTTCCTAAATAATTTGCACAAATACAACACTTCTTGAAGGTTTGGTTTACATCCCCCATCTATCATGCTTAGTGGTGTGAACATCAACAATCAAAACCAAAGGGCAGAATCAACAGTTCTCCCTGTAAATATTTTCTCTCTCAATCTCCAGCCAAGTTGCTGTGTCTGGCGTAGAGTGACCAGTCGTCATGACAAATTACAGGCAGTTGTCTTTATTTGTCCCAAAAATGCACCGTTATGATAATCGATAATGTGAATAACATGAATCGTAAAATATGTAAGAGTATTGTTGATGTGTTTTCACTTGTCTGTTGCTCTGATTAGACTATGAAATAATATTATATAATATATATATAAACCAGATGACTGGGAGTGCAGCCGCCAATGCGGGAGGAAATAGTGATGAAAATATCTAAAACTGTGTTTGTAAGCTCCTACTACTTAATAACAGTTTAAAATGACTCTAACATACTGTACCTGTCACCTATGTGCAATGATTCATGTCTTGTAGACACAGCCAGGACACTGTGCTTAAGATCATCCACAAAATCTGTAACTGATCTTCACAACTAATTATCAGAGTTACAGTCTGATGTTACTTTAAATTATTCTGGACATTTCTACCCTTCTGATATGATACATTAACCACTACCTCCCCTGTCCCAAATTTCACCCATTCTCATCTGGTCACCCTAGTCTGGCGTGTGTTCGAAGAAAAAAAACCTAACAACACTCATAGACAACACAGTGTAGATTACACACACGCCATTATATCACACCTGACACCATATAGACTAGCATACAGACTTTATCTTTTTAAGGCAGAATTTGAAAATGCAAATGATAATTATCAGGACATAAAACCAATGCTCTGTTCATCTTATGAATCAAGACTCGATTGCCTAACAATCGCATAGTGGTCAGTGCAAACAAAAAAAAAAATTAAATCCAAAAATCAAATCATAACCTCAAAATCAATAGGCAAAATGAATTGTGGATTTGGAGAATCATGACACCCCTAATGATGTGACTGAGTAAGTGACCTTAAACTACAAAACACCTGCTTTTAGAATAGAGTTTGGTTTAACAGTCTGCCCACTAGAAAGACCTCCAGGGACCTCCAGGGACAGGGGGTATTTTAATGTGAATTATTCACAAAAATTGATCTGACCTCCCTTCTAATAAAGTAACAAGCAGTTAAGTCCAGGGCTGAATTCCATTACTATCCTCTCCAAAGTTGCAGGGAGATCTTTCGCCCTTGACCAGCTCTACAAATTTAAAAGTCAGTTCAAGACCGTAGAAAGTCAGTATTGTTTTTAACTTAATGACAGGACGTTCTGACATTATCAGACAGGATTTGTGAGGTTTTTCTCCACTGAAGAGTAAAAACTCCTTCATGTGAAGTAAAAACAAAAAACTCAGCACAGTCGAATGCCGTTTTTGCTCTAATTTACAACTTCTTTTTAACAGCACAATGAACACATACATTTGTAATGTGGAGTCGACCTTCTTTCTCTAGGTTACATCAGACTAGAAATTCATCAGACAAGGTAATAGCGTGGTAATCCTTTGCCTTGCTTTGTTACAAACTACTGTAGAATTAATAACTCCATACATGCACCCACGCATAAACAGCAAACATACAAAACCTATCTCACACACACACACTCTCACACACACACACATTGTCACACTCTCACACACAGTTTGTTCCATATTCACGGTGAGCAACAGGTGTGATAACAGCCTGCGTGAACTCTGTGATTCTCAGCGTGGAGAGTGAGTAGGTGTTTGTGTTTTGATGATTAGTTAAGGATGAATACATGCCAACACATTAGGCCTCATGCAGCCAAAACACACACACAGTTTTGCCAATGTCCCAAGAGGGGTTTAGCAACTTCTCACCTACACCCACCGCCTGTAAAGTAATTGCCTGAATATCATCTATCCACTACCTCTTATTACACGATGAAGCAAAGCTGATGCCCTTGGATGAAAATGTGTAAATAAAAAGAAACAACCTTGCATTTTTACAGTCATTGTGCTCGTGCTCAGCGTGAGCAGATTAGTGTTCATGACAGCTGTGAAGCTCCATCTTTAGTAGCCAGTAACAAAGATATTTTTATACCAATGGTTGGTGGCATTTTTTTGGAATTGCACAATGGATTCTGTCAGTTGAGTACTCAATTGGAAAGAAAACGGGAGCCGAAACATGGAGAGAGCCTGTGAAGAATAAAAGAAAGCCTTCCACATTGTAGGCATGAACTGTAATTTAGTTTAATAATGAACTAAAATTACTGCCTTGCAGTTGTAAGCCTCCACCAACCAGTCTAGTTGCAGCTTACAGTACATCCATGTCTATCCAGATCTTTACTATACATATGTGTAGTAAAGACTTTGCAAGAATTAGTATTAACTGTATTTTTGGCAAAATGGAAATTGTCAGTATATTGCCATGTGGAATTCCTGTGAATAATTAATTAGTTTAAAGTGAGAAACATGCTGTCTTCACTTGGAAACTATTTTTACAGAGGAGTACAGAGGACTGATAGAGAGCTTCAAGTGTCTTTGCAGAACATTATGATGTCACTATGAAGCTGACCTTTGACCTTTTGGATATAAAATGTCATCACATCATCATTTTATCCTAATAGACATTTTTTGCCATGGTTTTCACCAACACAAGGGCATAGAACCTTCAGTCTGTGGTAAAAAGGACTGTGAAGTTTTCTTTCTATGGAAAATTGCCATTTGCAATTTGCAATCTGAGGAACTTGGAAAATGTGGGGTTCATTCGTGGACGTCCTGATACACCCAATAGGGGAGTTCCACAGATATTGTGTCTGTTTTTAAAATGAACAGTGTGTACAGAACAGTGAATGCTTTCTACTGCCCAATCAAACTTTACAAATCATCTACCACATGTCGAGAGATGGACAGCAGAGACACGGGGTGCTGAGGAGGCTGCAGCCTCCATTTCAGTTCTGTTTGTTAGTCTCTCTCTTTCTGTCTTGATTACTGTCTCTCTGTGGATTACAATCATTACTCTCTGATTTATGGGACATAATGGAACATAATGTGCAATAATGGGACAAAAACATGTGCAATATCACTAACATAATCATAAACATTATGAATTAAGCAATAAAGACTTTAAACTTAAACATTACAAATTAAATAAGCAAATGAGGAATTATCTAATTAAATATGCATTCATTTGCATACATTTCCAGCACAGAAATGTGAACTAAAATAAAGACCTAAATGTCTGTTTTGGATGTTTTCTTTCCTGAAAGAAGACATGTTAGGGAAGCAAAATTGCCCAACATCTCAAAATTGACCAGTGCATGGAAAAACAATGTTTTGTTGTTTTTGGTTTTTTTTTGTGTTTTTTTTTGGTCTCACCTTTATAATACACACTGACCTATATTTCAAATTTGATAGTGTAAATACAAAGCTATATGCCATTTCTGATACATATCAATAAGCAACTGCTATACTACAATTTCCCTCTGGAAAAATTAATTTCTATCTTATGTATGGACAAGATGTGTATCAAAAGTCATCTGATTATGTACAGATTAATTTTAATGCCTCTTGTCTTGTAATTTGAGATTTTATTTTATTTTATTTAGCCTACATATTTTCTTTTATCCTGATAGGGTTTGGCTGATCTTTTCACACATGCAAAAACTAAATAAATAAATCTAAAATAATAAATACAAAGTGTCATTATATAATCACACCAAATCCTTAATGTTGAATCATAAATATCACAGGAAAAATAATTAACTAAAAAAGTGCACATTTTGGATTTTGTCAATAAATCCACTCACAAAGTAGACTTATTTTACAGTCAACTTGCCAAATAAGGAACCCCGCTCTTCAAATACCCTCACAGACCTTTACTGTGAGCCTGTGGGGTGTCCCATGTGTGGGTGCTGTGGGTCAGTGGAGCTGTCCCTTCAGCACCCACAGCCTGCCACTGTTCAGCACCATGGACAGCAATCCTTAGTGCCACGCAATGCGGAGTAAACTGCAGTGTTTGGGAGCTGCTGAGTTAATTTCAAACTGACTCAGCGTCACCATTTCACAAAAATAAGCTCTGTAACACAGCATGTATAATGCATGTTGCCTGCTGAGGAAAAAGAACCGACACAGACAGACCTGACAGCCCCAGGGAGTCAAATGAGTGAAGGAGAAAAGTTGATTATAAGGCTCTTAACGACTCCACTAATTACCATTGATGCTAATTAGCTGGAGCTCCAAGTTAACTGCACGGAGGGTAATCAGTGTCTGGAACGAGACAGAAGTTAGAGTCAAACTATCATCTCTCAACCCTTCATGGGGCACAGTAAGACGTTATACACTGCGCTGTTATGCCCCAGAAATGTTAGCGTGCTTTTTATGCTGACATCTGACAGGCCCTCAAGACGACAGTGAAAGTTTTAATTGTAAGCCACTTCTAGCAGAGCAATGGAGTTACTTAGATACTTAGAAGAAAACTTGTCTTTGTAATCTGAGATGTATGTACAAAATTAATTTCCAACGTTTGACCTTCACAGCAAAGGTTAATGTGTTAGTTTCTTTCCAAGTGCGCAGTCTGTAATCGCATTGATCAATGCACTATTTCTCAAAACACACAACAACACACACACAAACACACACAGACACACGTCCATTTAGCTTGACTTATGTGGTCTGTGACTGTTATTTTGTGCAGTAAATCCAGGTTTCTCCCGATGCGAGATACCAGCTTTAATCTTCTCCCAGGCTGTCGACACAACAACCGGCGGGGCTGATTTACTGTGGTCAGCTTCAATTACCAACCCTGAGAGCCAAAGGTATTCCTCAGGGTCTGGATGGCCATACGTTTCAAGGACAATTATTTTTAATGAGACTGCTTCCAATCCATCTGCATGTGGGTCGAGGGACGCTTGACAAATCCGTCCTTCAGAGGGCCTCCTCCTCACTCTGATCTATGGTTCCACTTCATTTCCCCTGCCTGTCATGCTGTGTGTAGAGCCGCTATCAGTATGTTTCACCTGGCGCAACGTCTCACCAGTGGAAGGACAGGCCGTGTGACTGATATGGCAGTATGGCGTTTGTAGTTCTAAAAAATGAAGTCACTTTAATACACTGTATGATGATGAATGAGACTAAGACTGGTAGGCTTATGGGAGAAATGAAGAGTTAACTTTTACCCAAGGCATCTCATAGCACATACAGTTGAGTGAGTACATACATTATTTACCTGCTGTTATCCAGGCTCTAATTTTACAGATCAAACATGTTCAAAAAACAAAAACAATAACAAAAAAGCTCTAAGCATGATTAAAAAGTGACAGATCACAGGCCAAGACAAGTTTTTTTAATGGCTATGGAACTCAATTTATGACCAATGCCTCTATTTGTTTATTTATTTGTTTATGAAAGGAACCCCATTGGTTGATGCCAGGAAAATCAGCTAGTCTTCCTGAGGTTTACATCTAAAATACAACACATACCACATTACATAAATAAACATTAATAGTGTTAATTTACATCAACATTATATCAATATAATCAATACATTAAGCCAGTCAACACTGTACATATATTTAGGTAAATACTATTCTAAATCAGTATATAATTGATAAAAAATACTTAAACAGAAAGAGAATTATGCAAATCATATGAAGAAAAACACAATATTGAAACCAGCACAGAGTTACATCTCCTATTCAGTCTGTCATCTGCATGCCAATAAATACCTCTGCATATTCTTTTTAAAGGTTAATCTATTTTTATTAGGCAAATATTAAGGGGTAAATTATTCAAATTTATTTACTGGCTTTGTAAATGGGTTTTTCCTCAACAAATTATGACCTACATAAGCAAACAAGACCATCCACAAGAAGATTTCTGTATGCTTGTTCTTAATGCCTGCCACCAGGTTGGTTTCTCTGTGAAATCAGATTAAATGATCCTGTGTTTACATTTCACAGGGAGAGTTACAGTGAATTGTATGTTATCCAGTTAAAAAGAAGCAGGAGGAGATTTTCATTTTGATAACTTTATTTCTGATATCCGAACATGTTTTTTTGTTTTGTTTTTTTTTTGTTTTTTTGCAAAGATTTGTGCCAAACAAGTCAGAAGTGGATTTGTAAGCTGGCACGTCTCGGCAGCATTTTGACACATATTATGCCTTTAACAAGCTTGGGCTTCCTTTGGTTGGATATTGCACTAGCCCATATTGCCATTTCGATAGAATTCTGATTAACTGCTAGCCCTACAAATGAATAAAACTTGGAAAATAGGGCCAAGGTAATAAAAAACAAAGAAAACTGTCAGTGAAAAAGCAGAAGTCCATGGGTTGGTCCTTGACACATTAATTAGGTTAAGATTTCAAAGCACATTTCAGTTTTGTTCATGACACGTTTTTGTTTACAGCACAGACTACCAAAGAAAAACTGTGTAACATTACAAAATCTGTAGGGGAGCAGATTTAGCCAAGCTGGTCACCATCCATGTCTCTGAGCTGAAGAAACAGCTTGGCTTCATTAATCTGATCTATTTTCTCCACCAGACTTTGATCCTCTGCTGCTGCTGAGTGTACATCTCCAGAGGGGCTCCAGCCCAAGGGGAGTGTCTCCTGCTGTGATTCCCAGCAGAAGTCCTGGTTGTGGGGTTGTGGGAGCACTATGGGATCAGCAGCGTGCTGGTTGTCCAGGCCTTTCATGTCCCATAGGGAACTGGTATTTAGGAGGGAGGCTGTTCGATTTACCAGCTTGACCTTATGACTGTGGACAGTAATCACAGCATGAGGTTTTCATGGTGTTTGTGTGCTCATGTGCATGTGAATGTCTGGGAGGAGAAATAAAACATGCGAGCAAGAGTGGATATGATCTGTGTGTCATATCCGTGTGTGTGTGTCTGTCCTTGAGTCTTTTAGCTTTTGTTCTAAAGCTAGCTTACTGTTCTGTCTGATAGACCACTGAATACCACATTCTTATTACTTTCTCTGTGATTCTAGCCTCAGGCTGTTGTGTTGCATTTGTTTCCTGCCTCCACCTGTGTATCTTGTGGTAATTAGATGTATTGCATGTGTCACACTGGGTTTTGTCTCCTGTTAAACTCTGTGACCAGATAGTGATTGAGTTGTAGCACTCTTTTCTTTTCTACTTGGTCCTCTGATGAAGAGTTCTCCCTGTAGGCCTGGCACTCTGGCTTAATTCGCTGTGGTAAGAGAGCCTGTAATGTCGCTCTACATGGTAATCACTCAGAGCTGCTTCACAAACACACCATCAGCACCATCAGCACGCAGGCACACACAGCATCAATAGGAAAATAGCAGCACTGGAAAAAATTCAACTTTGCCAACATCCAAAGAACACAGCGTACAAAAGATGAAAACCTCAATCTAAATAACAAATCAGCACTCATATTGCCCATGGCAATGATGGTGTCTGCCTTCTGTTGCCCTTTAAATTGTAGAGTTGGATCGGATATTGGAGTGAGTGAACTTGGTTACATAGAGTTTGAGTCTTTTTTTTTTTTTTTTACCTCCAGCCATGCAGTGTGACTAACATTGGCAAACAGACAGACAGGCACAAGCAGAGTGTTTGATGCCTGCAGGAAGCAACAGTGACTGTTAGGACTGTAGGCAGCTGTGTCTCACAAACTGTTCATCTGGCCTGTACCAAGGAGCTGGTACAGCTGAACCTGCACACTGACCTTCCTAATGGTGGTTGAGTCAAAAGAGAATTTTCTGTACAGGCATCTGTGTTCTCAGCAAGCACAAACCAGGATTTCAAAGTTGATTTCTAATTGAAAAGTGGTTGATATTTGGTCTGAAGACCTCTTTTTGTCCTTTGTTCAACAGGCTAAAATGCGGTTACAACATCAACATGTCACAAAACTCAAATTTGTTCAATCATTTTGATAATTTGTTCAGATGTAGGTTGAAAGACAGATGATACTGATTAGTGTCAAGGCATTTTTCCAAGGTCCCCCTGGTGGACGTAGTAAGTATGGCAGGAGAAATATAAGGAGCGAGAAAGTCAGCATTTAGAGGAGGCGGGGTGCATGGATGACTCAAACAAGCACAGACGTTCACCCAAGAGACTGGGATTCAAGTCCTGTGTGATATGAAAAGTAAATAGCATTATTTAAAGTTTTTTTTATAAGATTTTATTTTGATTTTTCATTATACTATATACAATAAACGCTTTCCATCATAACAACACTAGACACACCGACCTAACAAAACAGAAAAAAAAATAAAATAAAATAAATAAATAAATAAAACTGACAAAAAACAGAAAACAATACAGAACAAGACTTACAATAATACACGTCACACACATACAAGCTCAACAACTACATATTCATATCCGATCATCTCTCCCACTTTATAACCTCAAAAACAAAACAATCTTTAGATTGTAACTAATAATTGTATCTACTTATCTCTTTGTATAACAACCGCATCAATGAAAGAACAAGTAAAGGGATTAGGACAAAACAAAACCTCAAATCAGATTTGAGTACATGGACCACTCTTTTTCCCTCATTTCTTTGTGCACTTAATGCTTGTAATATTTCTCCCATATGATTTCAAATTGAGTTAATTTGTTCTTTTCCATGGCTATTGTCTTTTCCATGTTCAAATAATAACACATTTCATTTTTCCAGCGTATTAGTGTAGGAGAGTGTATGGATTTCCAATCTTGAAGTATAACTTTCTTTAATACAATTGAAGAAAAAAGAGCAATCCAACTCCGTGGATATCTCACAGTGTCATATAGCATGTCCTGTAATTTACAAATTGAGGGATTAAAATTGAATTTTACATTCATATCTCTGATAGCCAATGTTCTATTTCAAACCAAACTTTCTGAATTTTGTTACATTCCCAAAATGCATGGATCAGTGAATCGGTTATTCCACATTTAAGACAATTCCCAGAATTATTTCCATCATATTTCTTCACCTTATCTCTTGTACAGTAAGTTCTACACATTATTTTATATTGGATCAAACGCAAATTTCATTTATTGTTATATCTCTGGTTAAATTCCAACAATCACTCCACCTTAAGTCAATATCAGTTCTCTTTAAATCTAGATTCTCTTTAAATCTAGATTTTATTTAAAGTTTTGATTAACTTTGATTAACTAAATTTCTTTATGGATGTGACATGTGGGATGTCACTTCCATCGTACGAGTGACATCACTTCTGTCACATGACATATGTAACATAGTTATTTTAACCCAAACCATGATCTAAGATCAAGTAGTGTTTGTGCCTAAACCTAACCAAACTACAACCATTTTACAATGCAAACCATGGCTGAGGTCCGGTACGCCTGCGCTGGCAGTAGTCTCCCCCGGGAGTAATTGACAATCAACCTATTCTGACATTCAGATAGGAGGATTGTTGGCTGCAAAGGGTGTGATGGATGGGTGGGTTGATTACAAGACTTTCATCGAGGCAATTGGGTTCAATTTCTATATGTGGCAGAATTTTATTTCTGGCTTTCAAATGAGAAAGTCCAACATAGTTTCAAAGTAAGGGTCCAAACTGACAATAGGCTATTATTTACAGATTGTAGAGGGTGAAAAATGTCACTCTTGCAAACCCTGGTGAAATATGCTCTAAATATGAGGTTCAATCCACATCTTCAAATAGTCAGTGAAAAAAACTTCACTTTTGTAGCTTTTCTGACCATCTCTTCGCTGGTGACCATAGCTGTTTTTTAAACGTCTTTTCAATGGAAAAATGCTCACTGGTTTTTCACACAAAATTATTCTAAAACAAAACTATTTTAGAACCCTATAGAAGAAGTAAATGCATATGTAATACAAGCATGTTACATAGTGTGTCCCCACATAAATTTTTAATACCCCAAGTCAAAAGCTTTGTTGTGTCCAGTCTTTTCTTTTGTTTACTTAAATTACTGTGCTCCGCTCTCACTTCTTCTCCAATAAATACACGTAAAGAAACACAACAAATCTTATTTGCGAGAACAAATGCACATTCATATCCTTCACTTGTACACACTGGAGAGGTCCCCCTAATCCAAGTACTGTATGTGGCAAAGCGCAAATAATGTTTTTCAGTGAAACACTGTGCATTGAATGCCTGTAATCAACAAGAAATACATAAAGCTTTAATACTGAGGGAATGAAAGAAATGGAAGAATTGCTTCTTAATTGATTTAATTACTCATTTATCATTAGCGAGGGCAATTTTTTGCTTTTTCATGTCCCGGTGGGTCTGCTGCTCTGCTCTGCTAATACACCGCAGCTTGTTTGCCTGGTAGTGGATGAAAAATCCCTGTCCTCTGAGCATCTGCTCAGTACAGCGGGGATGTTGTATCTCCCCAATGCCCCAGACTACTTGTCTTCACAAAATACAACTTAGAGACATGTGAGCAAAAACTACTGGCTAAATCCTCAGCCTCCAAACCCAGTGTAATGAATATAAAAAATTTCAATTGTATTCTCCATACCAAGTGTTAAAGCCACTTTCCAACTAATGAAAATATAGTTTTGCCGAGGGAAATAATTTATCTTTATTCTTTAAAATGACTTTATTTATGCAAATTTAGGATTTAATAAGTTACATTTTTATTTTTTCTCTCTTCTGGCTTGAGTCGTTATGTACTGTAACTTTAGTTCATGAGCAGAAAATTTAAAAAGGAAATGTCTCTGATTAAATGATTCTTAGATATGTTTTCATCATTGTTGTTACAGAAAAATGCACAAGGAGCAAGATCCCCCTGTCCTTTTATTCGGGCAGAACAGTTTCATGTGACTGACAGCAAACACTGGCAAACAGCATGGTTAAGGTGAGTAGTAAGGTGAGTGGTGGAGCCAACAGATCTCCATCAGAGGGCAAAACCTGTGTTGTGCTCTGAGTGCCAAAGTGTCTTTATTTCTCAAACCTTTGTTCAGCCAGGATTTTTCCTGTTTCATAGCCCAACCCAAGGACTGACTGATAAACCCAAATGCTCTTCTAACTGGCCGATCTAGTCAATTTTGGCCTTTTTCACTTCACTGATTTAGCATTGCACTAGAATAACTTTGACTAAGGATATTACAATACCAAAATCTCCCAGTATGATAATAACACAATAAAAAGTCCACCATAAGATATTCATCACAATACTAAAAACCAAAGAAAAATGCTGACTTAAAAAACGCCTTTCTTAAATAATAAATCTGCTGTGTACAGCATTTCTGTTGGAATAACATTTGTTCTCCCTTTTAACCTAAAGCTGCTGCTTTCCTTGTTTTATAAAATAAAATAATTATAGTTGCCATGATGTGCAAAAAGATTAAGATTAAGACATGAATTGTCTTTGGGAATAAATGCTTGAATTATGTATGTACAATCACATCACAAAAACAATGCAGCAGTCAGTAGCAGTCCTTTTATAAAATGAAATAAGAATAAAACAATTAACCATGTAGTATCATCATAGATAGTATTACAATCCCCAACAGTAGTGAGATATTTTTTACTGTGATCTCTCAATATTCGTTAGAGTGTTACATCCCTATTAAAGACACAATCTTTTCTATTCCACACATTTTTCTTTGTTTTCATGGATATATTATATCAACTAAGATGGTGCCCATTCAGCTCATAAGAATTGCTTGCTGGTAGGGATGCACCATTACCGATACCAGCATCGGGTATCAGCCCGATACTATCCTCCATACTCATGCTCGTACCACAAAACTATTCCGATACACACCCGATACCACGTCACGAAAACACACACAAGCAAACATCTAAAGAGCCAACGCGATGTAGAGTTCAATGCGCTTGCTGACGCTTACCTTCTTTTTTGGTCGCGTCATCATCATCAGCGAGGGAATCGCTGTCCTCAAATAACATCTACTAATGATCGTAGCGACTTTGGAAACTGTCCATAAAATTCCATGTAAATCCATGTGCACCTGTAGACCGCAGCCAGCCGCTGTCCAGTAAGTCCCGGCGGGTGTAAAGTAGTTGAATGTGACTAATTAATCCGGAGACGAAGAAAAAAACACCACTGCCACCAGTCTGTAACCATCTTTTCTTCAGTAATAAGCTGCTACAATTCTCTTTGTGTACTTAATCTTCTGTGAAACGGCCTGACAGCACAGTACACCCAACTTCACTCTTTGGGGTTCACAGTGGGGTAAACAAAACTGTTGCACATGGCACCACACTCATACCTGTCCCCCATAAACAATGGCAGGTAGGAACTAATTAGCTCTTAGACAAGATGGACACAAAGAAGACACTTAGATACCACACATGCAGCTAAATGTGTAATTAAAATACTAGTTAAAGTGCTGTAAATGATAATGAAATAATTTTCATATAACACCATCTGTAACAGTAAACTTAATTCTGTTAAGTCCACAAAATCTTAATAAGGAACAAAAAATCAGTAAAGTAACAACCCAAAAATGTCATGTTTACAGTAACTATGATTACATTGTAGCAGAAAACAGTAACAATGATTTGTTACATTTAGAAAGTGAGCATCTAATGAAAATAAAATATGTTTTTAAAGTTATTGTAAGAACTTTAATGGCATTATTAAGTACTCGTATCGGTATCAGTATCGACAAGTACCCAAATGTAAGTACTTGTACTTGTACTCAGTCTGAAAAAAAGTGGTATCGGTGCATCCCTACTTGCTGGGCACATACAACCAAAAAGTTTGGTTTACTTCTGCATTATGCAGCACACTGACTATGCACAGAAGTGGGTCTCCCACTGGCCCCACCCATAAGCTTTGCTCAGCCAACAGACTTTATATTGCATGACATCACAGATTTTCAAATTGCTTTTGTTTGCTCAAGGAACGTTTTACAGACATAATAATTCATGATAGAAAGAGTCGCAACTAGCCTTGTTTGCAGTTCAAGCTGTCGTGTCAATAGTTTCACAGATGTCTCTCTGTCTCTTGTGGCTTAAGGGGAAAATGCTTTTTGGGCCACAGGGGATATTTTTGCTGCAATACTGCAAGAGCCACTGGGAAAAACTGGAAGCGAGGCTGAGCACCAATGCCCAATCTAGTTCCATTATGCACCTGATGCCTACATTACCCACAATCCAACTCAACCACCTACGGTTTGGTCTGAGATTTGGGTGTGTTGTGCTTCTAACAGTGAATGTAGCCTCAAGTCCCTAGCCTCATGCAGAGATAAACTCAGTTTTCTCCGACTCCACACCAGCAGATTTTTTTTCATACTTAGTCTTTAGCCCCATCTGATGCTGACCCAAGTGACACCACTTGAGCACTTCATCAGACTTTGTGAACTTCCCTCTGGAGCCACAAAAAGCTTTATCCACCTTTTTTATTCACAAATGCAGTAAGACTCTAACAACAGGCTTTGATACTGTATCAAAAGTTTTTAGTCTTAGAGAAAACTTCAAACAAAGTCTATGAATTATCCAAACTAACCAATGCAATGTTGATCTTTTTTGTTTGTTTCTGTTTGTTCAACCAAATAATTTGTTTGGTTGAACAAACAGATATATAAACACAAATAGCATCTTCACACATCCCCAGTGCAAACACTCACACACTGCTTGTGTCACAGCCACAGCTCAGATGTGACCCACACTCATGTGTGTCAATTATATAATGATGTTATTACATAATTCTGAGCCAGTTTAATAGCAGGACATCTTCCCTGTATGCACTACTAACCACTGTGGGGGAAATCCCTTTCAGATGCAACCCTGTCCTCTCCACTCTGCTACTCTCTGCTTGCCTGCATACTGACAGTCTAAGATGCTGACCTCACATTACACAGTACAGCACACAGAAGCATCACTCCATTGAACTTGCCGGTTCAGGTTAGCAGCAGCTATCGAATTGTGTGTTCTCCTGTTGGTAGAAAGCAGAGCCACGTTCGCTCCTGCTGTTCTGTGAGTGTGAGAAACCATTAGTGCTGCACTAATACAGGTAGAGAGTGTAGACCATGCACCTCCATGCTGACAAGTTTAGAGGCTGTTAAGTCGTGTGGTGCTAAGATACGTAGGTGTGCAACATCAACATCAGCTCCATGTGTGATTATGAGAAACCCAGAATAGTCAGTAATGTAATGTCAAACATTATACAATATGCTGCTATTCACTGACCACTTAAGTACAACAACAATTACTGTAACACACCTGCTTTGTTAACACAGCTGTAGCCAAAATATTCACCACTATATGTGCAGCTATTCTAGCACTGAGAGAACGATCATTTCCCCACATAAGGTGTGAAAGAGGAGCAGTGGCTGCTGTGCAGCACCTGCGGACAAGCCCTAAGCCAAGCTTGGACAGTGGTACTAACTGGAGTATTGACCTAGATACATGTTTGAACCTCCACAAAACCTGACAAAAGATGGCCAACGTGAAAGAAACGTGGCAATATCTTTGGTTGTGGTCCCGTGTCACACTGTGACAGAGGTTCAAAGATGGCCATTCTCACAGTCTTGCAACCAAAGATAGTTTGAGACAAAATTCTGACAGTATCAGAAATTTAGGATAACCATCTCACAATGTGACTGTTGATTCAACCTACAGTATGTCTACCAACCAAAGGGAATGCATGAACATACAGTATGTTTATGTATGTTACTTTAGCATACATAGCAAATACCTTGCAAGGCAGCTGGATTCACAAGATTGTGAGCTCATGTGAGAATCCAGCTTGCCAGGCTCCAAATTATCAGTTTGTGTCTGCACTAGAGCTGGTGCGAGCCAATCAGTGTCCTCGGAGGGACTACTGGCAGCTACGGGCATGCAAGAAGCATCCATGGAAACAACTCATCTCGAACAAACAATGGCTACTCTTGAAGATGTTAGCATGATAGCATCAGTTTATCAGAAATAGATAATTATTTCTTCATTGAAAGAAGAGCAAAGAACGGCAATGAAGGCGTTTATTGACGGAAAAGATGGATCTGATTGGTTGAAGTTAGCCTGTGTTAGACATGACAGATGATTCATCCAGTCACCTCCCAAGTATTGTTTAAAAGCACCCACCCTATTCCAAACAGTTTCTATGGACGCGATTGTCAGGAAATTTCTGTCCCTCTCTCTTTCATTAAGTCCACTGAGTTACACTGCCAAGTCTCAAACCAAACACTGGCTTTAGACACAGCCTTTTGTGTTTTATACAAGTTTCGTGGCCACTGTAGGTTCTTTTATGGCCCCTTCCATACACAGAGCTGGCCTGGCTCGATTCGGTCTGACTCAGCTCGTCAGCCTAGCACGGCAGGAGTTTGCATTTCTATTACAACAGGGCTACCCATTTGAAGGTGTGTCTTTTAACTGAAAAGGAGCTCGAGGAGGCTCAAAGAGGCTCAAGTCCAGTAGCTGTAAAGCGTGGATAAACTGTTTATGTACGTCTCTGGGATACACACACTTCCTTAACTTCTTCAAAATAAAAGTCCTGTGATGTTTCGTTATTTAAACGCTTTTATTGGGAAACAGCACAAACAGGAAATGTTTAAATTTGGGGGTTTCGTCAGCAGCAACTTAACAACTCAGACACAGCTGAAAGCAATTATGAAACGGTAAAATAATGCAGATACCTGAAAGTTCAAACAGGAAAGAAACTAAATTTCAAAACACAAGGATTCTGTTAGAAGCTACAGAAGTACTGAGAGACTTTAAGAAGCGTCCTTCTCTCTGCTCTCCTGCACACACATGAGATGAGTATCACAACACTTGTTTGTTCGAGAGGGAGAAAGGAGGCTCGTCATGGGTTGGCTGTGGGCCGGCGAGATGTCATCGCAGCCTGTTGGAGGAGGGATGGACTCACTTTGGCCCCTGTCCAGAGTAGGTCCATGTAGGGCACGGCTCAGCACAGCTCAGCGCGCTGAAAGTGATAATGGAAATGCAATTCAGCGCGGTACAGTTGGCTCAGCATGGCCAAAAGCACCAGCGGAAAAGACCCATTACATGCTTAAAAGGGGAGAGTGACACAATGTGCTTGCAATCTGCAAACTCACTGCTAAATGCTGCAAAATCCTACACACTGGTCCTTTAACAAAGGAAAAATAATACATTTCTGCATCCAGCAATGCTCTGAAGAAGATGAACAGCCAAGACAATTCTTCAAATGAAAAGTGATGAACGTTCACATTTTGCACAGATAAAAGATAAATTTATCCAGTGTGTCACTTAACAGACAAAATTGGTGACACATGTCCTCTGTGAAATGGCCTTTGAGTGTTCCTCTCTGCCAGTGTCTGCTATTGATAAGAGACTGCATGTCCTGGCTGTCAATCATTCAATCAGTTAGGAGCAGGCTGGTTGCGTCAGGTCATAATTCAGCTGTGAGTACATCAACTGAAGTGATATCACATCATTTCATCACATCCTTTCATCAGCCCGACAGTCTTTCAGATATACTGCTGCTGGAGGTTCACCACAGAAGCCACAGTTACACGGAAGGTCACACCTGCCCAACGCAACTGGATCAAAGTCCAAAACATGGACCAGATTGAGGACTTTTTTTTCAATCACATGGAAACTAATCATGTATCAAAGGTACTTCAAAATAACCTTTTACATCAGCTTCTCAAGGTTAAAAAATATTTATTAAATAGCTCTTTCTTCCTCCTTAATCTCATTAAATAATACCACTGATGACTAAACTGAAACAAGCCTTCCTTCCAACCTACATAATCTGTGACCTTCAAGAAAAGATAGAACATTAATGCGGCTAAAAATATTTTCACTTTCTTACACAAAAACCTGTAAATAAAGCCTCTTTAGGGTGAAGGCAAATTGACAAGATGTGTGTCTGTGTCCCAGTAGAGTGGGCTGGATTAGCAGGTAAATATGTAAGTCAGTGTTCGTCCCGAGGTTAGGGAGCGCTGGAGTCATATCAAGAACTGTCACCAGCTGCCATAACATTGCATCGAAATTCATGGAGGCTGAGTCAGTCATGAATATGACAATGTAGGGATGGGATGCTTGTGCATGTGCAAACACGTCAACAAACACACCTAAAACAAAGACACACAACGCATGCTTATAAACACGCACGTCACAGCAAACACCTACTTGCCTCCCAGCGGTCGGGATGTAAATGCATTAAGAACTCAGTGTGTGACGTGAGGCAGAAGGAGAAGACTGCCAGCTGACACAGGTGGCACAGAGCAGAGATACAACTTATTACAGCCAATACAAAAACCCTGCTGAGGAGGGCTGCTAAGACAACAAATATGAGCAGCACGCTGGCAAAGGAAAGCAAAGACAGGAGGCGGAGATGGGTTTGAAGAAAGGAGGAAAGGACAGGAGCAGGGTAGAGAGGGGAGCTGAAGGAAAGACAAGAGGGGCAGAATAAAGGGGTGGAGAAATATTCAATGAGATGACAGAGTGAGAGTTAGTGTGTGTGTCTGTGTCAGAGATGTGCGGCCCACTTTTTTTCATTTCTAATGCAGTTCCTAGTATCTGAATTTGATTATGTGCTAATATTGATACTATACTGATACTAGTGCTCTTTTTTTCTTGATTTTAAGATTATTTTTCATTATTATTTATTATTATTATTATTATTATTATGAGTAGTAGTAGTAGAAGTAGTAGTAGTAGCAATACTAGTAGTAAGACTGCATGAGGCCGAAACTGAACTTCCGTCTGGAAAGCTTGCATAGTTCGTGTAATGTAACTTGTGCAACCATTGTGCGGTGCTGTAGGATTCTGGCTTGTGACATTCACATGTGCAGCTAACAGGCTGAGAGACGGCCCTGCTATTTTATGTTCCACAGTGCAAATGTTACTGTTTGTTAGTGTTTGTAATGTGTTCATCAAGCTTTTGTAATGTGTTTTATTAGATCATGGTGGTTTATGGTGGTTTTTGTGGCTAATTGTCATTTTTGTGCTGGTTTATGACACAGTAGCACAATATCTTGGAAAGTGTTTTCCTTGGTTTACATGCAAATGAAGAGTAGAAGTGGGAACCGTGATACAGTCCTCAATTCGCACTGCTTAGCCTAGTGTTGACAAGTAGAAAACAGTGGAATTTAGATTAAAATACAGATCAGTGTTGCAAGTCTGATACCCAATGAATGCCTCACTAGGGGTGTAAATCACAAGTTTCATCACAATACGATATTATAGCGATTCTTTGGACAATGATACAATATTTGCTGATACCACAAAGTTTGCCAGGATACGACTTCAATTTAATTCAATTCAAGAGCCTGTGGTCGATATATCAACTCACAAAAAGCAACTTAATCATGATTTCACAATTTAATGACTGAACTCTTCCAGTCATTTATGTCACATATGCCATGTGATTTTAAAAATAAAGGTGTATCTTAAAGACGAGAATACAGATTGATAGGTTCACTTTGCATCGATAATATTGGATCATTGAACATTGAATCAATATAATGATCCAGATCAATGTATTGCTACACCCCTATGCCTTACAACAATATCGTGCCCATAAACGATATTGGATGGGGTCTCATTCTAGTCTGTGTGTGGTGTGTGTGTGTGTGTGTGTGTGTGTGTGTGTGTGTGTGTGTGGACGAGAGAAAGAGAGGAGGGTGATAAGAGAAGCAGTTTGGCTGAACCTGAAAAGGGCGTGTTGGATTAGGACTGTCTACGGAGCCAGTTTTAAAGGTTGCCCAGTATCACTATTTATCTCACCTGCATCCAAATGATGGCACGGGCTCAAACTTACATACACACATACACCCACTCACACGCACACACACCATGGATAGCACCTTCTGCAGCAAGAGAAAGCGTATGTATTCGTAAGAGAAAGACTTATTGTGCTCCACTGCACCTGTGGCAGGTTTCCAGTATTCAGAGGTAGATAAATGGTCTGCTCTTTGAAGCTGGCCTGCAATCTGACCACTCCGCTGTTTATGAGAGAAGGGAAGTGAGAACGAGAGAGAGTTGGTGAGAAAGAGAAAGAGATAAGAGAGGTAGGGAGGTGAGGAGTAAGCGAGGGGTGGAGGATGAATAGGGAAATGCACAGTGGATGATTTGTAACATGACTACCTTCTATTAATCTCCCCTAATGCACTCCTCCACTGCAGGGAGGGAGGAGCAGAGAGCAGCAGGAAAAGATGACAGAAGAGAAGAAAATTAGAGACAAGTCAGACGTGAATTTACAGACAAATACATGTGCAAATGAGAATATATTACAGGCAGACAGAATTTGAGGGCCCAACCTCCCAGTTACCAAATAAGTTTATTATTCTGTGTCTATTAATAGGAAGTTTCAGCTTTGTTTTTCAGTTGTCAGTCTCACACATGTATGATGGAAAAGATGCGCTCTTATTTTAATCGATCCAGCTGTCAGCAATAGATGCGTAATAGCTCCCATTTTACTCACCAACGCGATGCGAACCACATTTTTACACTTCTATTTTTACACTATTTTCCATTTTACCCACGTAACTAACTACAGTGAGTCTGTGACGAAGGTGACCTACACTCAATACTGAGCGTGAACGCATCATGTGTGGGCGCAAACGGAGAACTGAAGCTGCTGCTCAGCTAACATGCTGCTAAAATTGCCCACTGGTGTAGACACAATGTAAGATACAAAGATCAAATGAGACCATCATTTGGATTAACCTACAATTTTAGATTTTTTCCTGTAGATTTATGGAGGTTTTATTAAGGATTTTACTTCAAGCTGCTTTTATCTTGCTCTCACGTACAGCATGTGTTCACCGTCATTGAAGTCTCAGGTACACCAAGCAAAAGTAGGAAAACATGGGATTTAATCCCCACAGAGACAAAAGAGGCCTAAAAGAAAATGACATGGAGAGATCAAAGGGAGTCTAACATTAAAAAGTCTGGTTTAGAGAGTCCCTCACTAAGAACCACAAAACACCCTGCTGTAATATTAAAAAATGGTGAAAAACAAACCCAAAATTGAAAAGGGCCAACTGACAAAAAAAAAATTACAATAAACAAAGATATGGCAAACTTATGACAACCAGTCAAATTGTCTACCAAAACTTTTCTTTCTGTAGCACCCAGTGACCCTACACTGTGTTTAAGATGCTGTAGATCAACTTTAGACTGGTATAGGGGCTTTTGGGTTTGTCAATCAAGATACCTACCACGACAGTTTACCTATTTATTTATTTATTTACATCCACCAAAAAAAAAGAATACTTAACTTAAATTCAGGCATATTCAAATACAACCATATCTATACTATATACAGTATGTTGCACACACACATGCCACAGAAATCTTAACCTGCTGCTACTATTTTTTCCTCCATTTATTCGAACATTTCCCAATCTGCAGACCAGAAAAATGCCTATGAAAGAATGAGAGATTGCACTGAAATACAGAAGTTAGTGGAACATTTTGGGATATATTTCTGTTCAAAAATGAAAAAAGAAAAAAGTAACCTGACATTTCAAGTCAGCATATATCACCATTGAAGTTTGTGTTCTAGTGGTCAAAAAAATCCAACAAACTTTCAGGACAATTATTGTTTTATCAGTTCTATAACATTTGATATGAAAACATAAGAATTAATAGTCTACTGTATCCAGCTAGCACCCGAAATGAATATTCACTAATGTGACCTAACCTTTACCAAGTTATGCATAGAGAATGCTAATGATATTAACAGCAAGTATGTATAGTTAGCTTGCTTTCAAAAGTGAGGTTTGAGCAAGTGAGACAACTGAAGAGTGGCAGGTGATTTTTTTTTTCAAAGATGGATGGGATTGTCTCAAAGACTTAGACTTGAAATAAAGGATAAGTCTGGAGGTATTAAGAAATAACTAAAACCATCAATGAAGTAAACTGACACAGGTAGGCCTGTTGGCCGTGGTTAGATTATTCCTCCACTGTTGCATTGAGTGACATGTTCCTTCATTAAAATGAGCATGGGCAGTTTATTTTGAGTGGATCCCACATACACCAACCTGCTGCTGTAACAACTCACCAGCACACCAAATCCTCAGCTAAACATAGTCCCCTACAAATGCACTTTACTCTTGTCTGAGTAACATTTGCTAAACTACAGCCCGCTGTTTTGGGAATCTGCTGAGCCTTTCTGAAAGCAATTTTATATTTGTGACCTGTTTTAAAGACTTGCATCTGCGAAACCAAAGGTTTCAGGTGAGAGCCACAGAAAGGATAGGAAAGTCATAAAGTATTAGTATAAAGTACAATACTAACACATTCCCTGTTTTCATGGGATTTTTTGGATGAAAATCTAAAATATTGTTAGTCTTACCCTTTAATTAAGGGGAAAAAATGATGATCAGAAAATTCTGTGTTTCTTCTCTCTCTCCATTAAATTACAGTCTGCCATATCTGTAGAAAACCACAGCCCTCATTTTGCTCCCTTTTCCCAGCTTTTGATCTTCAGCGCCTCTCTATGTAAGGCAGCCCTTAATGTGCTCATGAAACTCTGACGAGCTAACTAACTGACAAGCCTGCCAACAAGCCTGTAAGAGCAAAACACTGCACTGAAGATGAAATTAATTTATTATGAATAGATCCAATATCTGTGTGGTTACACCATGTAGACAGCATTTCTGAGGAGCAAATAATCAACTGTCTTCAGTCTGAATATCCTGTCCTGTAGTTGCTTCACTGTACATAAATGTAACATTGATGATGGGGTGGGGAGGTGGAGGGGGGATTGTGGGGCTGCCTCCGTCAAAGCTGTGATGGTGCTCCAAACACCATTTCCCCGGAGACTCTGTTTCCAGGCCAGATACACATTGCTGATTAAGACACTCATCCTAGTATTGATGCGGCTATAAAATACGAGATACTTCTACACGTATTGATCCGGGTCTTAACCTAACACAAGAACACACAATAATGTGTACACTTTTCAGCATATGCCACATGTGCTCACACATACAGATGCATAAATACATACACTCGACTACAAAAAAAACCTACTAAAAAAGAACATATTACCTGACCAACCGTGCACACACAAACACACACAACCAATAGATCGACCCGAGCTGTACCCAGCATGGGTCTCCGGCTGTAGATCGATGAGAGACGAGGCTGGAAGTGACAGATGTGAGTGAGAGGCCTGGAGGCAAGCTGCACTATGGGGGAATCTCCTGTCACAACGTATAGCCTTTACTGTCCATGTACTCAGGTGTATGAGAACCTGACATGCATGTGTGTACGCACATATATGTCAGAGAATATTCCTTAAGCCTGCACATGTCTTTAAGTACAGATGTACAATCCACTTTTTTCAGTTCTGATCTGATTCCCATTTCTGAATGTGGATATCTACCCAAAGAAATACTACCAAAGGGTTTTTTTTTGTATTGATGTTATTTTAATAGTAACAGTAGGGCAATAGGAGAAGTAGTAGTAATAGTGTGATTACACAAGACTGAAATTGAACTTCAGTCTGGAAAGCTTGTGTAGTTAGTGTGACTAACTACACAACTTGAATTTGGATATCTGCCAATACCAATACTATACCAATACTGGTGCTCTTCTTTAAATGTTTTTTTAGTAGTAGTAGTAGTAGTAAGATTTCATGAGGCTGGAACTAAACTTAGTCTGGAAAGCTTGTGCAGCTTGTGTAACGTAAGTTGAATGTGTTGTGTGTGTGTCCTTCAATCATTGTGGGGTGCTGTAGAATTTAGGCTTGTGACACTCACATATGCAGCTGATAGGCTGAGAGATGGCCCTCATTTACAAAATTTCCTGTGATGCATTGCTGACAGTTTGCTATTTTATGTTCCAAAATGCAAATGTTCTCAATGTTATGTTAATAAATGTTAATATGTTATGTGTTCGTCTTGTTTTTTTGATGTGTTTGTTCAGAACATGGTGGTTTATGTTGGTAATTGTCATTTTTGTGCTGGTTTATTGTTACATCATGAGTGAGGTGACTATTACATTTCTTCACTCGAGCTGCATCACAGTAATTTGGAACGTGTTCAATTATATTAAATGCAAATGCCAAGTAGGAGTGAGAGACATTATTCAGCACTCAATTCACACTGCTTAGCGCAGCATTTACACGATGAATGTCTTACATCAATATTGGGCCCTGTTACCAATATTGGATCGGATCGGCCCTGTCTCTACCTTTAAGTGAGTATTTTATAATTCACTTCAAGTGTAGGTCGAGTGCTGGGCAGTACGTATGTGTGCTTAACGAGATGATGGTGATGTTCAGGTTTTAATCATGGCTGTGAGGTCTCTGACTGACTGGTCCTCTGTTCCTTCTTCCTTTCATCCTGTGATTCTGTAATTAGTTGATTGACCTCTGCTGTCAGGGCCTAATTAGACATGGTAATTAAGGATTAGATGGGTCAGGAGGGAGGTGTGCATGTGTGTGTGCGTGTGTGAGCGTTAGGGTTGGAGGGGAGGGTGGGGGTTAGTATGTGTGCGTGAAGTGGGCTGATAAGGGATGTGAAGGTCGATACGTTGCTTTTAGTTTTAGGGGACAGGGAACTGTCCACTCTCCTCGGCAAGCAGCTGCCTTGTTTGTAAGATCAATGCAAGATGGATGCAAGATGAATGTAAACAATGTTAATTAAAAAGTATCACTGTACTAAACCTCCTCTATTGACATCAATGAGCTGACGAATGCAATACAGTAAAGGACTGCACTGTATTTCTGGAGTTGTAACACCCACTGTTTGGGAAGTGCTCAGCTGGCAAAATAAGTGAGGAAGGGATGATGTTACTCTTAGGAAATGTTACCAAACCATTTATGCTTGTCACCAGCACATTTTCAGGACAAGTAAATAGAAAAGGACTGTATATGTGGCCGCTAAACACTGTTAAATTATAGCTTGAACGCTGCACTCAACTATACTCTTGTACTATTCAAATCAAATTAATTAGACTACATTTTATACTACAGAAGCAGGTCACACAGACATTGTGGGAAAACAGCGAGCACAATAGAACAGCAAAGTGATTCAAGTAACAGCAATTACAAAACCACAATAGAATCCACAAAAAGAGCCACCGCATGCATAATACAAAACGGAAAATGAGGAGGTAATAGGAATAGCATTGTCCAAATAAAACACCTGACAATAGCACAGCGTATGACAATTTAGAATAAATCTATAGACACGCATTGTGCTAAATTATGTATTTTCTCCAAATTAAATAAGGTGCTGCTATCCCATTTAGTGCTGGGGAATCAAAGGATGGGACTGAGAGACAAACAAGAGTCTGAAGGAAATTCTGCTATTGACAGTAAGGCTGTCACACCGGGCACAGACAGTTTTGCAGCTTATGGAGTGCAAAGGGGGAGTGTGTTGGCACCAGATAGGGTGCAGTGACAGACAACCCCAGGACCTCGCGCAGAGGGGGGTGCCCATCGCTCACTGCTGCCCTGTGGGGGGCTGATACGCTTTCTTCTCTCCTCCCTTTCTATCTCTCTGTCTCTTGATGCTTTGCTGTGTGTTTTTAAAAGAACTGTGTTCTGTTGTCATTTGACACATGGCGGGAGGGTTTGAAGGAAAATAGTGATACATGATGAACAACAGAGATGTGGAGAAAGTGGCAGAGAGAAGAAAGAGAGATGGAAGTGCTTATAGTATCTGAACTTATTATGGATCAATACAATTTAGATGTATGAGGGGAAAGAAGGGTAAAAGCTGATGAGAAGAAGCAAGATGAAGGGAAGCGTGCCAGGAAGGGAGAACAAAGAAAAGGACTTTGACAGTCTAGTAAGATGGTTGTGGGAAAAAAAAAAAAAAAAAATCTATTTTAGACTGAGGAATGGCTTTACATTACATTGCCTGTACCAGTGATATAATTTGCCTTTGAATAGATTTTATTGTAGTGTGTTTGTGAGAATTAAAGTGTACATGCACATGAATTCTGATTGGTACAAAGAAACTCTTTTCTGGCACTTTTTTGCCACAATATGTAATTGACCAAGCAAGCTAATAAGCTATATCACATCAATGGAACAACTATGGAAGGATGGTGTCTCAGAAAAAGTATTCCAGGTCGGATGACTTTCTCGGGGAAAAGTACTGACCAGACTGTTTTAAATGTGTGAAAAGGTTTGTATCTTCCAATCAGATTGTGGTTCTTCACTCGCTGGCCATCTGACTGACAAGTAGTGGGCTGCTAGTCTTGGCAGTCATTTGTGACAAACGGAACTGTCTAAACATTTCCAAACACAAACACCCTTGCTCTTTCAGTCACAGCGTTTAAAAGGAAACTGGATCAAGGAGGGCTTTATCACAATGTTCCCCGAACTCGAGGTCTTTATGGACAGTTATGGCATAACCATCCATACAGTAAGATGAGTTATTGCCACTCACCTCAAAAGCCAGCTTGACACTTTCAGCATAATATTCCCAAAACATCACAAGCCTGGATATGCCAACCTTTCACCATCTTCAGTGCGCAACACCTGTCTTAAGAACTGGAGGATGCCCTGTTGGACATCGCCTCTACAAACTGTTTTCATGTACTGCACACTGGAAGAATTATGGCTAGAGTCCTGCACCAAGTCGGGTACCCATGGGTGCACCACATAACAGCCTACACAACCATGCCAAATATAATCAACCCACACACAACAACAAACTACAAGTGTGCAAGCAATATGTGGCCTTTTATTACTACGATAAGCAAGTGGACACTGCGGTCCACAGCAGGAGCAACACATGACACTATTTTCAAATAGCCAGACAGCCAGCATCTATATCAAGCTCATGTCATCCCAAAAAAATGAATCAAAACAACTTACCAGTGATGTCTTCATCAGCAGATATCAGTTTGAATCCAATCCTGCAAAAAAAAAAAAGACATTGTAACGTTATAAAAAGTCCAATATCCAAAAACTCCAACACATTTGAACACACCAAACTTGAACTGAGTATACACACATAACACATAATGTGTTGTGATCTTATCACACCATAGCTAGCTGCATGATGCTCGCTAACATTTTCAGTTGCTTGGTCAGTAGCGGAGCAGGACACTTTGCAGACATGGAGGATTGAGATGTTAAGCGTGAGAAGAAGTTTGTGAGCGAAGATTCTTCTTCTGATCCTTATGCTTTAGTTCAGCCAACTTTTTTTTTCCCTATTTTAGCCTTCAAAGGCAAAATACAGCCAGCTAGCTTACACACTACTCATGTCAAAGACATGCTCTCAGTCTGACTTTTTAGTTCTTGCCACAATCAAGGCGCACAAACAAACTTAACTGAAAACAAAAACAACTAAAACAAAAAAAAGGAAGACCACACCCTCAGGTTCTCTTGGGCCACTACAGAAAGGCACCCAGTGGACCACATCCCACTGTCTTTGTACCATCAAAGAGGGCACTTTATCGTCGAAAAAAAAATAATAAAAAGGTTACCAGTGGTACTTGGTGGGGCATTAGCACACAGAAAGTCATAATACACTTTGTCACCTTTTTTTTTTCCATAGGAAGGCCAACCTAGAGAGAACTCTATCACATTGTCTTGGACATTGGGCCGCTCTAGAAGGCATTTATCATGTTTAATGTCCTGTAGGGGCACCCATGATGGCACTTTTGCAGTACTTTTTCAAACATAGGGGGAATCAGTGGGGCATTTCGCCCAGTGCTCCATTGCATCATAGCAGAGATGTGAAGAAAATACTTTTTTACAAATTAAGTATGAGGGTGGAGTGGGTTGTGATAGGGAGAGGAAGAGAGATAGTGGGTGGTTAGTGTGCTGGTTAACCGCTACATCTGTCAGTGCTCCTCACAGAGCAACTCATCACTACTGCTTTACTCTCACATAAGCCACACTGCCGCCCAAAGCCGCAGGAAGACACAAAATTGTAAAATACAAGCAGTGAGTGTGAACCATGAAATACCAAGGAGCAGCTCTTCAAATGAAACAGAGCAGAGATGGAGATGGCTGGTGATATGGCTTTAGTGTTTTGGAGTGAGGTGAGAATGGGATGACCTAGTTAGAAAAGAGTGACAGATAAAAACAGAGTGAGGGAGAACAGAGGACAGTGACAAACCAAAGGGAATAATGGATAGAGAAGCAATGTTTAGTTGTTAAACCTGCCAAGTGGTTGCATGACATCATATGATATGTTATCAAACAGCAATCGAATAAAATATATTTGCCTAAATTAGAGGGGAACTTTTTTCTGAAAATAACATGCACATTTTTAAGAGTCTACAGCCAAGGCAGCAGCTGTGCGAGCCAATACTTGAGCAATGCTTTGAGCTGAATGCTAACTGTGGCATGCTTACATGCTCCCAGTGACAATGCAAACATGCTCATGTTAAGTAGATTACTGCTGTTTACTATTTTCACTATCTCAGTTTAAAAATTAAAGCAGAGACCGATTGGAATATAATGTAATTTCCTTTGTAGGTATTTGATCATAAACAACACATCTCCTACTTGATGGTGGAACTAAATAAATCAGGTGATCTCAAAGTTATTACAATTAAACCTGAGGGGGATATCTTTATGAAATTTCTGTAAAAAAATGTCCAGGCATTTTGATGTCTTTACCACAAATCTCACCTGCCGGAGGTGTCAGAGGATGACCAATATTAGTAAGATTCCTCCATTTGGGACCATGAATGTCTGTTCAAGGTTTTGTGCCAACCAGTGAAGGATGTTAAAATATTTCACTGGATAAGCCAAGATTATTCACCCTCGGGTTGTGCCAGAGGAAAAGTCAGGGGATCATCGAAGTCTTTAGTATTCATCTTCTTGTCATCATGGATACTTATATCAAAGTTCATGACAACTCATCCAGTACTTGTTGAGATGTTGATATCTAAATGGGTGGACCAATCTAAAGACCAACATTGCTGTCCCGAGTGTGGTTCATTCTATGTTTCTTATATTTTGACTATACATTTAGAACAGTAAATGTCCTTCTGAAATGAAGAGGACAGCTGCTCTAATGTCACAGAGTGAGCCGGTCACTTTAAAGGAGTATTGTATTAGGCTAAGACTTGTCTGTTTGTTTTGTAGCTAGGTTAGTAAGTTTCTGTATGAATGTATTAAGAGAACTGGCAAACATTTTACATAACATGCTCCACTATTCTTTGAAATTAAAGTTGCTTACCATGTGCATATGCCAAAAAATATAGTTTAGGCTTCCAGCTTCCACCCATGGATTTTATCTAGTAGATGGCTGACTTCCTGCGGACTCCCAGTAGAGTACTGCCCACACTGAATGGCACGAGAAAAATGTGCTGGTAAGACTGAGATTTTTTTAATCTTTTATTGGATCTACAGTCATGTCTCAAATTATGATTATACTGAAAGCCCTCTATAGTCACAAGAACACTACTTTGCCCCTCTGCCTTCCCCTGTTCTGACACGCCTATTGCTTTCACTACCTTAAACTTTACAGGGTCAGGATTCATTTTATTGCAATACTGTAAACAAGGTGATATATTGCTAATTTTTAATCTAATTTTAGGAAAACTCTCACAGAATAAAGAACATGCCTCCATATGCATTAAATCTGACTTTCAGTAAAGATAGCTAACAACACTGCTATCTAGTGTACTGGGGTTTAAACACAACACAAACTTAACCACTGCCATGAATCTTTGCATGTTTCATAAATCAATACAGTTACAATAATTAATACAGGGTTGTGACCATATGGATTTTTTCTGGCCGCAGTGAAAGAGCAACATATTCCTGAGGGTGATGTCAGTTTACAGCGACTCCAAAAAATGTTGTTTTATTGGATTTTATAAAAGGATCTGTTATGCGTAGCATAGTGTCTTAACTCTTTCCCTGCCATTGACAAGATATCTCATCATTTCAGCCACAATGCTTCCCCACCATTAACAAGATATCTCGTCAATTTCACTGCGAGGCTGGTAGGGTCACAGTGATGCATCATCTGACAAATATTGTCACTTGAAGAAGAAGGGAACCACTGGGGTGAGCAGCAGTAGAAGAAGATGGTGTTATTTAGCATGAAAACATCAATATTCAGCTGCAGATCCACGGTCAGAGAGCATTATGACCCAGTCACAGAGTCTGGGCACATAGCGGAGATGCTCGCGCTGTAGTCCAGACCTCCACAGCAGCCAGGACACAGCGAGGCTGCTCACACCGCAGCTCCTGGGAGTCATGCCACAGCCAGGTCAACAAGCACTGCAATCCAAGCACAGAGCCCAGGCACAGAGAGGGGCTGCTCACACTGCAGTCCCCAGACCTCAACAGAAGTTGGGACACAGCAAGGCTGCTCACATCACAGCCCTTGGGACATGCACCGCAGCTGGGGCAGACAGCACTATAGCCCCTGGGCCTCTCAGACAGTGTTTTGGGCGGTGGTGGGGGACACACACACCTAATGTTAACCACACTGGTGACAGTGATTTTACACACATAATATGTGTAACTGACCAAAAACCAAAAGTAATGCTGGCTGGCAACTTTATTGAAAAAATGCTGGCAGGGAAAGAGTTAATGGACTAGGGTAGTGTGTAATGAGTGTGCGGTGTGCATGTGAGCGAAAGCAAGCAGCTGATTGAGTGATGGTGCTGCTCATAGGGGAGCAGAAACTTGAGCTATCAATCTGGCAGTAAATGTACAATTCAGGTTACAGTGTGTCACTTAATAAAAACTCCAGCTTCTCATGACCAAGAAAAGTTTTGTCTGTTGTTTCCCAACTGCTAAAAAAGTGAAGGAGGTTAGCCTTGAAGTAAGCTGAACAGGAAAGGCTAATGTTAAGCTAATGCCAACATTAATGCTACTGTTGTACCTTGACAACATTAGTTCCTGTTCAATTATATAACTTTCAGAAGCTTTGTAATCCAGCCTTGAACAGCAGTGTCTTTTTGGAGATGTGGTAAAATAAATCCATAATGATAAATCCATCCTGAATGTCTTCTGTGATTATTTGTGACGTTTTTCTTTGTAGGAAACACTTGTTGTTGTTAACATGTTGGTAGCTATCCACTAGCAATCCCCTGATCCCTTGGGTTTAGTGTCGACCATTCAGAGGCTGTGTTCCTGACTTGTGTGTGACAGCACTGATCCATAGGTGTATTAATAGATCCATGTGTTGATCTCAAATGCATTGTAAGATTGACCCTTCAAAATAAAATTTGTTAAGATGACGGTAATGATGCCACATGGCAACGGTATTGCAGTAATGCAGTAATCGTCACAGCCCTAAACATGGTATAATAACATAATGTCTCAATACTCAAGTGTATTGGTATCTTCCTTACACACCTACTGAACAGGGCCTTAAAGACAGAGTAAGTGATTCTGGAGAACGATAGTTGATTGTTGAGTCTCTCAGACTTTGGGCTGGTGCCTCACGACGACCTGGGAATAAGACTCAACAATCAACCGGAAAGTAGGAAGCAGAGTGCGGAGTGCATCATTGTTATTGTCACAATGTGAAGATTATTCTTTCAGCATATTTATTTATTTTTTCATAGGATCACCCACATACGCAGTTTTCCTATTGTATGCCAAAAGAATAAATGAAGTTTTCTCTTCACAGTTAAGACTTGATCAAAAAGTTCAAGAAAGGTGAAGGAGAAACAAGCATGTCAACAAAAGCGAGGAGGAAAAGAAAATAAACTTTTGTTAAAACAAGATAGATGAAGACGAAGTGTGTCCTTGTGTTTGTGACAGTGTGACTGAATTTCTTCTTCTGACAACTCTGTCATCCTTGGCCTTCCTGACACTGACTCTAAAAGACAACCTAACTCAAGAGACTAGGTTTGATAGCATGCTGTATTGCACAGAGCAGTCAGGCCTGTCTCTAAACTGAGCATATTTGATTCCTCTGTGAATTACTTGAGACTAGCTGCCATGAAAAGTCCCTTGACCTTAGATTTTTTTTTTCACATATTTGTCAATTCATCTATTTCAGCTTGAACACACTGTTCAGAAAAAAAACAAGTGTTCCATGAGCTGGACTGAACTCATACATGTAAAACAGAGCCAATTTTGGAGTGGTACTTCTCAAACACTGTACACAGTCCTTCTCTGTTCTATCTTAGGATTTAAGCACTGAAGCCCGTTTGTTTGCCGGTGCACAGAGGATCCTAATGCATGCAAACAGAGAGAGCTGTGTGAGCATGGGTTCACCGGGGGAGAAGAAAAACAATATTTTAACACACACACAAACACACATGCACAAAAATGCACTCACATTCCATGCAGCAGGAGGCAGGCTTATAGTGGAGAGGAGAATTGTAATGAGGCAAAGCTTTGTAATATTCTAAACTTGGCTGCAGGTCTCCTGACGCAGGTAAGTGTTCACATCGCACCCTCTTTCCCCTGCGTTTCCTGCTGTGCATAGATGAGTGGAGCTGTCTTATGCTAGATATTTCCCCCTTAAGGCTGCTTCCATTTGGGGTGCCGGGAATAATGTTACACACTCCATTATTTTTATAGGCCTTAGGCATCTCACTCAAATCCATTCATGAATATATTGACTTTCATTTTGCTGCATGATTGAGGCTTGTTTGCCTTACTACCAGTAGACGGCTCGGACAGACCGGACCGGAAAGGATGAGCAAAGGAAAAGCTCCACCACATGCAAACACACTTTCTTGGCAATGCGGTTGCAATAGTGATGGTGTTGAAACTGCTGTGATTATCTCAATCCCCTGCAGGATATTTTAAGCATTAGCCCCACTCTCTCTGTAAAGAAATAGAGACTGATGCTCCACATATGATTAGATTAAGATGGAGAAAACGACAAATGTTTGTCAGTTTGTCAGTAAACATTGCCTGGCTCTCCTTTATATATAACCAGAGATGCACCAGAGAGAGTAGAGAGGGACACTGTATGTTCTGATTTGAACTTATTGAACTTATTTAAGTTTATGGATATCTGTCAGTGTGCAGTGAAAGGTGATATGGTTCATGGTGCTTGTTTTCATAATGGTTTTCAACCTGTGTACCAATCTGTCAGGAAGTGTGCTTCTTTCACTCGGTTTGCTCCCCTAGCTTCTGTCTTCTGCAATATTACATCATCTCTGCATCTCTACATGGTTTGTGTATATATGAATAAGTGTGGAGGCAGGAGGAAGAGTTGCCTTAATGTGAATTGCCACTCAGCTTTGCACTTTGTGTGGATTCCTCCAACCACCCGAGAAAATGCCAGAGAGAAGAAGACAGATCACCCACACATCCATAACATTCTTCCACATTTTGCTGTTTATCTGGGTCTGGGTTGCAGTAGCAGCAAACTGAGCAGAGCATTCTTCTCCCCAGCCACATTTTCAAGCTCCTCTTGGGGGATCCCGAGTTATTCCCATGCCAGATGGGATATAAAATCCCACCAGCATGGTCTGGGTCTGTCTAGGGTTTCCTCCCAGTAGTATGTGCCCAGATTACCTTCACAGAGAGGTATACAGGGCGCATCCTGATCAGATGCATGAAATACCAGGGCTAAAGAATAAGGATCGCCCGACTGCCTGGGGCAAATAAAATGTCCCTTAGGGCTGATAAATCAAGCAACTTACCTGCCCAATTAGCTGTGTGAAAAAAAGATTTTAACACATTGTTTTACTGGGAGCTGATGGTGGATCTCAGTACTTATGAGTAATGATCGCGCACAAAAGAGAAAATGGTGGGTAAAGACAAAGTTTGCTACCTGAAGTACAGGCGAGCATCTAATTGGTTGGTGTTAGAGGATGTGGGCGAAGCTCCAACTAGGCCTGTGTATTGCACAGTTTGCCACAAGCTTGAGAACAAGGACGTCAAAGGCACATCAAGTTTCCAAAAAACAAGAGACAAAAGCATCTTCCTTGCATGGCCATTAAGAGGGCTGCCAACAACCCTCCTCCAGGGTCTTGGTGGTGCTTGTCCAAAACATGAAGACTGAGGCAAATACAGTGATCACCAAACTGATTACCAGCATATCATGCATCAAAAAACCCTGCTTAATAATTCTACTAGTTACTTTCTTGTTATTTGAGTTAAATGCTAACTAATAAAACTAACTATATTGTATAGGGGCAAGTAAAAATGTCTTTGGACAAATAGCTTTCTGATCTACTTGTCTGACTGGGCATGTGAAAAAAAACATTAATAATAATTAAATAATTCCCTTTGATGCAAAGGAACAGCATTTAACATCCAGTTCTTTTTAAGTTTACTGTGCAAGTTCCAGTCTTTCCCTTAGGGCAGGACACACTGCAGAGGAAGCTTATTTTAGATCTCTGTATCATCAAAATAATGCTTTTGGTCACTACCCATTGTTTGTGACCCTCCTGATCACTTTAGCTTCCACTATCATTCCCAACCGTCTCCCTGGTGCTCCCAGTTGGAGCCCTCTAACCACTACAGCCCCATCCAAGTAATCCAAAAAGGCCAGGTACTCCAACCTAATGACAGTCAGAGACCACTTGCTCTTAATTACTGAAAGCTCTTTACTGCTCCTTAATTTTCTTACATGGCCATGGATACAAATAGGTGTGTTTGCACGCACACACAACATGCTTTTGCATATGTTTGTATACGCTGCACTGTCTGTTATTCATTAAAGCGCATGCTTTTAATTATAGGGATGTTAACAAGCACGCTGCCCCTGCTGGTGACTGAATTGTCCCTGGACACTCATTTCCTTGTGGGGAGCCAAACGCAAATATGTCTGTGCTCGTGTACTGTGACACTGTCATCATTAGTCACATTTATTCAATGTGACACTGAAACCTCTGTTACATCAACTACTGCAGCCCTTATACCCTTGGGTAATGAGTAATTCTGCTAATGATGAGCGAAAGACACAGACACAGTTTAGTTAATGTGTCTGAAAGTGACACCTTGAATGCAAACTAAGCAACTGAAAGGTAGGAGAACCTCTGCTGCTGTCAGACATTGGCAGAATAATATATATATATGCAATTATGCAGTTACTAGTTCTCGCTTATGATTATGGCATTCTCAAAATCCATGATTAAATCTGACTTTGGATTTTAAGGTCAAGATTCAACTTGATTTTTCAATTTAAACTTTTTTTAAACGGATGGCTATGCCACTTTTAGACTATCGAGTCTTAATTTGACAAATATCAACAGATCATTGGTTTTATGCCTTGAAAGCTGCCATTTACATTTTCAAATTCTTCTTTAAAAGCTAGTCTACATAGTAAGTGTGATATAAAGGCCAGTAAGCTAAGCTGTGTCATCTGTGAAGGCTTTTTTCTTTGGACTCACGTTGGACACTAGGCAGGGGTCCAGGTGTTCCTGAGATATCACATTCATGAGAATTGGGCAGACATGAAGTCACAGTGACCTTGATTCTCAACCTCCAAAATCACAAAAAAACAGCTTGATCCTTGAGTCCAAGTCTATATTTGTGGCAAGTCTGAAGAAATATTGAGACTATAGAGATATTCACAACAAAGAGGCAGACATGAGGGCACAGTGACCTTGACTTTTGAACTCCAGATTGTAATCAGTTCATCTTTGAGTCCAAGGGACATTTGTGCCATGTGAGAGGAAATTCTGTCAAGGTGTAGATGGATAGCAGTCCACAGCATGCACTGCCACTGTGTAAATGTGTCTGATGTTATGACATAATCTAGTTATGACATAGTTCCGCACAGAAATATGCCTCTTCTTGTTTACTAGTATCCCTCTATACCAGCACATGAGCTTTTGATATGTGATGCCCATTTCTAGATGGTCATCCAGGTCAGAGTGATAACAGACTGAGCCGTATGAACTCTCAGGCCACCTGACAGATGCACTCCACCCACAGACCTCGGTCAACCACAAAGCCTTCTCTCAGTTGGTCAGTCTCAGAACACCCTCAATGGAAGATAGCCAGTAAATATTGTTACAAAAGGAAGGAACACCAATCTCAACACGTAATTCCTCGTTTCTGAATCGAAGCACCAGGAACTGAGAGATTCCAACCAAAATACTGCCTACATGACTAATTGGGCCTGATTACTTTAATTACTGGGATTATTTTTTAGCTTACATCTAACATTGTTATAGGATACATAATTAAACATAATCAATGAAAGCTCATTAAAAAGAGGAAATTGCTACTTAGTATTTATAACTTATCTTGATTCACTCAAAGGTATATTTCCACTGCTCTGTTTATGCCTGCTCTTTCCTTTGTGATCCAACTTGTTGGTACTTGTATACTAGCTAATTTATGGCACTTACATGGAAAAACAGTGGCAATGTGTGTAGTTTAAAATAATAACCACATTAACACTCTGACACTGTTCTGGAGCAAACAAAAAAAGAGAAAAATGAATATTCTCACTTACGATGGGTTCACTTCCTTGATTGACATGATCTCATTTAAACATCTCTGTAGGTTCCAGCTTCTTTTTTGAATTTGGGCTATGTTCTTGAGCAAGAAGGTCAAGTGAAAAGAGAAGTTCCTTAATGGGAATCAGTAACCAGAATGATGAGAATCCAACTTTTAACTGAATCTCTTCAATACTTAAGAACATTTTAAATTGCACAGACATATTAGTTTTATCACACCCAATTTCCATCACTGCTGTCTTCAGCTTATTTGAGATTGTCACAAGACAGCTAATACATGCAAGGCCACTGGCTGCAAGCCAGGCACACACTGCATACTGTAAGTGCACCCCATTAGAGCTATTTGAAAGGTTGTGGTTACAATCTTAAACATCTAATTTGAAGTGGGGTCTTGTGTAAAAGGTTCCGAGGCAATGTTGAGGTGTGGGGTGGGAGAGTTGAGAGAGTGGTAGCCTTTGTGGTATTATGCAGTACTACTACTAGCAGCGCTCAAAGGTAGTAAAAGGGGGACAGGTAAGACATGGGTGACAGGAAGAACAACTCCTCCTGTCACCAAGCCACTGCTGGTAAATTGCAGTAAATGTGAGAGTACAGGCACACACACACAGTTTTGTTTACTGTTCAAGGTTGATGGGAAGATACTCCATTCTATGGCTCTTGCATTGAAGTTCATTGTAAAGGGACTGTTATAGGGATTAGGGGATTGTGATGGCCAGGTCTTTGACATAAATTTACCTGAATAGTCTTGAAAATGTTCCCAGAAGATTCTTGCACTAAGTGCAGGAAGCATGAATGCCAATGATCCTCTTAGGGTATACTATGGCCATAAATAAATTTATGTCGTCTGCTGTCATGTTCAAATGTGCTTTGGCATCTCAGCATACTAATACAGGAACTGTATTGTGTCTTTGGAAAGTTCAGTAGCTGTACAGCCTA
The DNA here is from genome assembly GCA_034769285.1 of Lutjanus argentimaculatus. Classification (NCBI taxonomy): domain Eukaryota; kingdom Metazoa; phylum Chordata; class Actinopteri; order Lutjaniformes; family Lutjanidae; genus Lutjanus; species Lutjanus argentimaculatus. Next base: position 12,899,502 of record JAWZSL010000012.1, on the reverse strand, counting down.
GTGATGTTCAAACACTTTTTTTCAAAGTCTGTTAGGTCTAGCACTGTCACCTTCTGGTCGGTTGGTTGATCGGTTGGTCATTATGCTCTTGTCCAACCAAATTCCATTGGGCTGCCAGTCACTGGTGTTACTTTAATAAGGAAGGAAGCACTTCTTATTTCAATATTTTTAGAGGTAGGAGGGACATATGCAGTATTGTATTTTTGAGGGATGGGCTATTTACTGAACATCTACTGGCTCCCAACTAACTGACACCATGTCAAAGTACCAGCACAAATGTCTACATTGGCCCCCAGCCTTGGAAGACAGAAAAGCTGAGTCCATCGGACTGCCTCATCAACAAGGGCTAGTAACCGTTCAAGATGAATGATAGATCAATACCAACTGTTTGTGAGCTGACTTCAAACTTGTAAGCTCTAAGTTTTATGTCATTTTAATTTTGTAGGTTATCTGTTTGAATTTGGTGTTAGCATGTTGCTGCTGTTTCTGCCCGCTGACTGGGATGATGATGGACTAATGTAATATTGAGGGACAGTCAAGAGAAACTGCGTGAGCAGTAAGACTCATCTGAAGCCAACTAAATAACGAGAGTAGTAGGTCAGATGCCGTAACTGTTAACTGTTTGTTAGGGTCACCAGACGTCCCAGTTTTCTGGGGCCTGCCCCCATTTTTGGTTGCTTGTCCCTGAGAGAAATAATATTTTACATGGCAAGAAAGACCAGGCAGCAGAGCCTGTCACTTAATGTTTCAATTATGTTGTGTGTGTTTTGGCCAATAAGCACAATGCAAAAATATACTGCTTGGAACCAATGTAGTTTGAGCATTTTCTTTAACAAAGTTACTTAGTACAACGTTTTAGCAGTTGGCCTGCACTCTAGTTTATTGCAGTAGAAGAGTTAGCATCAAAATAAATGAAAGCTGTAGTGCCCCCCTTTTTGATTTCATAGTTAATAAAATGGGCTATTTTAATGATGTATTGACTGACCAACTGGAAATGTCCCCAGTTTTTCATTTCAGCAAATCTTGTCACCTTACTGTTCTTGCAGCTTTTTGTAGAATTTTATGCTGCAGTGCAATCTGTATAAGTACTTGGCTTTGATTGTATATGGCAGTTATTGTGACCCTGGTTGCAGGTGTTTGTGTTGCTGCTGTATGTAAATTTACTTGATAGCCATGCCCTGAAGGTAACAATATGCTATGCATGAAAAAGAAGTGGTCACGCTGCAGAAATTCATTTGCCAAACAACGCCATGTACCTTTGATTAGCACCCATTTAGACTACCGGGTAGAGTCACTCAGTCACTGTGGTTGATTTAGATAATGTGGAGATAATATGCATTTTTTCCCCCATCAGCCCATGCACTGGTGCAAAAGTAGATAGAATCCCAGTTGACCAAGATTTTCTTTGGTGGACTACAGCACCAGTTAGGTCATATTAAAAATCGACTTCCTCTTTGATATCCAACATTTTATAAAAACAAATCATCACCCTATTAACACAGTTCACCTTGAGACTGGGCTGCGATGAGGTGATGTGTGTAACTGTAATGTAATACAGCCTCCTTCCTTACTGCAGGGCCTCTTATTCAGAGCAGCCGCCTCCTGAGAATAACAGGCAAACGGAGCATGAAGGGAAGGCGAGGTCTGGACCAGGGGAAGATAGCATGACTGTCTGACAGGATGTGCTTAGTTACACACTCTCTGTTCCTACTAGAGCCCAGACAGCCCACCAAGGCCACACATGGGAGAAGAGAGGAGGGAGGTGGCTACAGGACGAGTGTGTGTGTGAGTGTGTGTCTGACGCAAGAAGAGATATATCGTCCCCTTCTTTTGCCTGGAGAGGCTCTGGGACGCATCCAAGATGCCAACAGCAGTGACAGCATCATCAACAAAATGTAGCCGTGGCGCGCCGCACACACACACACACACATACGCATGCACACAGATTGCTGCTGAGCCACTTGAGAAAAACACTCCAAATGTGTTTAGGAAACTGCTCTGCCCTGGGAGGGAAAATCTTTTTTTTTTTCTTTTTTGTCCCAAACAAACAAACAGCAACACACTTTCCATCCCCACTCCACCAAGTGAAGATTCCCTCTCGGTGGAGCAGCAGGCTCAGCATGAATCAGTCTGTTTTAGGAGGAAACTTTTCCCCTTCGTCATGTCTACTGACCATTAAGCCAATTACAGCCAAATGAAACTAAGTGGGACAGGCTTAACAGAGTGTCAGGCTGCTCCTGAAGGTCAAACAACACTCAGAGTGAATGGCTTCTGTCTATAAATCCCTCAGGTCGGATGTGTTGCTTATTGGCATTCAACATCAGCACACCTGTTTATCTGATGAAGCTATTCCCTATAAAGGAAGACTTTAAACGTCTGGCTGTTTGCCCAGTTTACCTTTATGGGCCATCTCTTGCTCTCATCTCTCTTTCTCTCTCTCATCTCTTTTTCATTTCCCAAGTGGGTGATTCAGTACCTCGAAGCAGCAGACATTTTTCACTCTTGGAACCACCTGAAAATAACAAGCCAGCATGGATAAGAACCTAATATGAAATCCGAAGATGTGAGGACAGGAGAAGACATGCTGACGAGAGGAAATGATGACAAGAGATCTAAAGTTGCACAAACGGGTTTTACAAAATCTAGAGTCTGCTTGAAACAACCTCTAGTAATTAGGCTCCCTATTAACTATACTGTATCTGCTTTTGGGTTTTTAATATTTTAAAGGAGAAATATGTACAGAAAGACCCTAGCATTCAAAAGTAAGTACCGTAGTCAAAATAGCAAGTAAGAGTGGCCTGGTAGCTCAGTTGGTAGAGCATGCGCCCCGTATACTGAGGCTGTGAGTCCTCTGCAGTGGCTGTGGGTTCGATTCCTACCTGCAGCCCTTTGCTGCATGTCATTCCCCTACTCTCTCCCCCTTTCCTGTCATGTCTTCAGCTGTCCTATAAATTAAGGCCATAAATATCCCAAAATATATTTAAAAAAAATAGCGAGCAGGAGTCACAGGCAGCATATTAAAAACACTGAAGCACTGTTTAATATAAAATCTATGGTTGAAGTGAGTCGTTTCCCCCGCTCCCTCCTCCCTAGACTCAAAGCTCAGGCAGGCTCCCTGTAGTGACACTGAACTTACACAAGAGCAAGACGAGCACAACACTATACTTTGACACTGACAAGTAATGATGAGTCCAGGGGCTTCCTTTATAAAATGGACTTCACTGTCAGTTGTCTGTCAATGTAAAGCTAAGGCCGTTAGCCTGAAAACAAAAGCCCGCTGCTCCAAAAATGCAGAATTTAAGTTCAGTGACTTCCCATCTTAATGCCTGCCAGACTCCATTAATGTATTGCTCAGTTTAACACTTGTAAACATCTACTCCTTCTAACAGGTTATTAAAGATTTCTTACAACTCTTAGACAGTAAGTCACTCTACAAATATTCAGCATTAATTTTAACTCCATGTAAAGTGATCAAATGTGAAATGGGCTAACAGAGACAGTTGTTTGGCCTGGAATGGAAATTTCAAAGAACACACTTGCGTTGCTGTCAGAGAAGCCAGTATTTTAACTTACCATGTTTCCTTAATATCTGATGACACATCATGGTTATTTTATGATTTAGTACAGTAAATATATTACATATTTCTCCTTTAAACTATCAAGTACATTATATTAAAAAGATCCCTTCAATTTATTTTAATTAGCAGCAGTTATTAAAATACATGCACATACACATATATACTAGTGAGGGGGTGGTATCACTGAAGAGGCCAAAAGCTTAATGGTGTAAAATAGATCTCAGGTGAATAAGGCCAATCATGTAAACAAAACACTGTGTTAGACTAAGAGGCATACAGGTTTTTATTTTTAAGGTGAATGACATATTTTCGGTTCTCCCACTGAATGAACGAGTGAATCTATGAATGACTGACTGAGAGGAGCTTGAATGAGTATAGAAAGACCTTTGACACTGCGAGTGGGAGGAATAGTAACAGAGGAAGCAGCTGAAGTAGAAAAAGAGAGAGTGAACCAGAGATGAGAGCAACATATGCTGATGATGAGGACTTCCCAAGAAAGATTTTAATATTTCATGTGTCCTAGATTCCACCCCACCCCACCCCCCACCCCCCACTTTCCCCCCTGGGACACAAAAAAAAAAAAAAAAAAAGATGACTGAGGATCCAGGGACAGAGAGATGGAGGGAAGGAGGGAAAGAACGAGTGAGCCATTTTAAAAATGGGAACATGAACATACAGTTGGTGTGAGTTAGACCATGTACCCTCAGAGGATCAAAGTAATACTACACCAGGTCATTTGTTTTGTAACACCTATGGGAACGTATGTACCACTGAGCACTGAGCTGAAACTCACACACTGCGTGACGATCGAGACGATAAAATGAGTTTTTACTGTGATGTTTGCACTTTACACTAACAGTGATAGCAGGTGGCCCGAGAGGTTGTTTACTGACCAAAAAGGGGCTCTTTACTTACAAGTTTATACATTGCATTTTTTCTGCATCTACTGTATATGACTTGACTACTATTTGGCAACACTGTCTCCTAGAAATTACATTTCTGTATTACTAAATAGTGTTAAAAGTGCAGGACTATGACACCACACTACAGGTTCACATTGACACTCGTGCAACAAGCGCACTTTGGTTGAGGTTAGGGAAAGATCATCATTTTGGTTAAATATTGATAAATAAATCTCATGTCTCAAGTCACTGCTGACTTTTGAATAATGTGGTGCTACGACTGGATACTGTATTACAAGGTTGTCTATTTTGTGACTTGCTAGGTGAATTCATTAACATTTCCACATTACTAATTTATCGATATACAGTATATATAAGGAGACAGAGCTGTATGTGAGAACATCTTGGGAAAAACAATCACTGTCTAACTGAGCTGAGATTAATACCACTCTCATATCTGTGCAGTAAATATGAAGCTATCACCAGTAGATGCTTCGCTTAGCTTAACACAAAAACTGGAAACAGCTAGCCTGGCTCTGTAGAAAGTTAGCAAAGTGCATATGACAGCACCCCTAAAGCCTATTCACTAATTAAGTTATATTCTATCTGTTTAAGCCACATTTAGTGGCTGCAGCTAGAAGTTGAGCAGGTCGTCCACCAATCGGAGGATCGCCATTTCGATCCCCGACTCCCTCAAATTCACATGTTGAAGTATCCTTGGGCAAGATATTGAACCCCAAATTGCCCTGAAGGCATAGCCATCAATGTGTAAATGTGTGTGGATGAGTATTAGTAAGTTTTTGATGAGCAGCTGGCACCCTCCATGGCATCCTCAGCTATCAGTGTGTGAATGGGTGAATGTGACATTGTGTAAAACGCTTCGAGTGGCCAGAAGTTATATACAACTGCAAGTCCATTTACCAAAAGTCCATTTAGACAAAAATCAAAGAATAAAAATGACATGTTGTGTGCCTGACAACCTCACAGTGACCTCACACATGGATCCAGGAAGTCACTGCAAGCACCCAAGATATAATCCATAGCCAAACAGCACATAACCCCCTGTAAAACCACAAGCTGTCGTTTTCATACTTTTGTTGGCTTTTGTACAGATTAAACAAATGAAATATAGTGAGCTAATTAATGAGTTTTAGAGGGACTGCTATGCGGATTGTGTTGCCTTCAGATACAGCCTGCTCCCCCTGTTTCCATTATTTATGCTAAGTTAAGCTAACTGGTTGCTTCGCTGTTGTGCACATGAGAATATTATCAATCTTCTCATCTAGCTCTCAGCAAGAAATTGAAAAACGTATTTCCCCCAAATCTGAAACAATTCCTTTAAAAGTAATAAAAGAAGTGATAAGAAGATGAATGGGTGCCATCAAACTAAAGATGAAGTGGGTGGAAGAATATAATAGAAGAGAATACAATAGAAAAGAAATTCTATTTCTGACTGACCTTGACTTTGTTGTTCAAAGACGTTGTTGAAACTGCATGAGAACAAAAAGCATCAGCACTTCCCGCTGCACACAAAACATCATTAGTTGTTTAAGTCAGTATTCTTCTCTGTACAGTACACTGCATATATTGTGATTCATCAAGAAGGAGCCACCACAACCCTGCCACCTATATTTGTCTCTGCCACTTGATCAGACAGCTAATTAGCATGAAAAGTAATGTTTCTCAGTGTATTCATGTGTCTGTCAGCCTGCCTGTCCACACACTTGTCCATCGTGTTTGTGTCTCTATTTGTCTGTCTCTGTTTATACTGTGACATGTGTGTGTGTATGGTGTGTAGCATTTTGTGTCTTGCTGGTCTGCTGCTCTGCTAACAGTGTATAGTTCAGCAGAGCAAGGGTGCCCGAAGCCTCTGACCCTGCTAATCAGCTCAACCCACAATAACCCTCCAACTGGCATCTTAATTAATCATGTTACGGTGGTGGGATGTAGCCCTGCATCTCAATGTTCTGCACTACAATAACACAGAAATATTAAGATAATCATAATTGCCTCTACCCATTGTCTTGTTATGAGATGTCAGCTGCTCTCTTGCCTGCGTGAGCTTGAGCTTGTGTGTGTGTTAGAGCAGATACAGCACTCGTGTTCACCTGCAGCAAAACCATAAAAAATGATTTAAGGGTGATGAGAAGCCTCGCACCTCTCTGCTGGCTGCCACTAGGTGTTATCTTTAGGATTGCCCTGCAACTCACTTCACCCTTTCATTTATTTTTGAGATAACATGAGATGCTGCTGGTACCGACACACTCACACATGCAGGCAAGTACACACAGACACACAAAGACACACACACACACATACACACAATGACTTGCATTCATTACCTGGAAGCTAACCCTCACCTTACTGTAACTGGAATAATGACAGGAACTGGCTTTTAGCTCATGCTGAATACTATGGCTCTGAGACCAAATAAGGAACATTTTTTTCACTGAAAAATAGCATGTTTATGCTTTTTTTTTCAATGTGGGTAAACCCAATGAAAACAGGTGTTTGACCATTTTCCCATTGCCAGTTGACAGGTTCACCTTTCTGTTATTTTTTTTCCTGATGTGCGCTGAATAGCTGAGACTCAGCTCATGTGTGGACAGGAGAGCAGAGATAAAGGTGTTTTTAAAAGTGTTCAGCTCTCAGTGCCTTTTTAGCTTCTAACTGAATCTCTGTGATTTGAAGTTTAGGTTCTGTCTTTCCCTGTTGTTTGTACTTTCAGATATCTGCTTTGTTTTACTGTTTCACTGTATGGCAGATGTGTTAAGTTACTGCTAATGAAAAGCTTTTAGAAAGCAAAATAACAAGGAACTTTTTATTGTGAAGAATTTATAGGAAATAACATGCTTGTCCACCATTCATTTGCACAACTAAAGACGAGCACATATTAAGTAAATACACAATGTCAACTGGGTGGAAACTCTGCTGTGCTGGGCTGATGCACCCAGTCAAATTGATTCAAGCATGTGTATGGAAAGGTAGCAAAAGAGTCACAGAACTTACCAACAAGTGGTCATTGCCACCAACAACAGGGGGTGAAAATGAGTGCATCCACCTGGGTGTCATGTTTCAATCACTGTCAATCAGAACTGGAGCTGATAAATACCTGTGACTACTGCAGAGTCATTTGACCCGGGAGTGGATGCTGACTGTAAACTTTTCCATTGAGGACAAAAGCCAGATGTGTAGTGGGTGTATTTTTTGTCCACTGCAAAAGGGGTTTAATTTTGTCTCTAGTTAGACAGGCTATCCTCCGTCATTGTGCGTGTGTGACTCAAAATAAACCCAACTGAGACTTACAGAAACACACGCACACATTTTTGAATGTACAGTACATTCTATGTTTGCCACAGAAGGATTTCAGATTAAATATGGCGCAAACCACCACAAAATTATTATTCTCCTCATGGAACTCAGTCTGCTAAATCTGCATGTTTTACACTGCGCTGTCATCCCTTTATGGGACGGCATAATGATGAAGATACTGTTTAGATATTCCCTTATTATCTCCCAGGCTCAGCTTGCAGACAAGTTAAGGCTCTCTGTACTAACCAGAACACTGGAAATATCTCTGGTTGCCTTTTCTCCTTTTCTCCCTCTATCGCTGGACAATTACAATATTTATGAGAGAGACCCTGTAGTGGAAAAACACAGTTTTATTCTCTAGCTATTTCTTTTCCCCTCTTGTACTGTAGATTTTTTTTCCTTTTTTTAATGAAACACCGCCAAGAAAATCACTCAAGCATTTGTCAGTGTAATTGTACAACACAATGCCATGAATGGATATGAGCCTGCCGTTTCAAACTGCTGACAGGCACAGAATAAAACACCTCGCACTGAACAGGGGATTAGGGCAGAGAAATAGAGTGAGTTAGAAAGACAGCAAAGGAGAGATGATGAGAGTGTGTGTATGTGTGTTTTTTTTTCCCTTTCTATTATTTCCTTGAAGCCTTTAGAAAAAATAATTCCATTTTAATTGAGTGGGAATAAAACGTTGATTACGCTAACCTTTTACACACGTCATGAAACATTTAAAGGAAGAGCAACAGTTGTGCTGGAGGCTTATTCACGTCACTCTCATGGGAAACTTGGAAGTGTACGCTTACCATTCGAGTTTGAAATGTTAATGTAATTTTTTATAGAATTTAATAATATAATAATTTAATATAATTTAATGCAATTATGGATGTTTGACTGGGAGCGTTTTTACCACTATAAGGATAATATATATTCATTGTACTTCCTTTGTTGGTAATATGATGCCACCTTGATCTTTCCACAGTGGAAATATCTTCAACTTTATGGTGTTATCCTTCCTTTTTATATTTGAGTGATTTGATGTCCAACAAGCCTACAAAAGCAGAGTTGAACGATTGTCAGATTGCATCTAATTGATATTATTTTGACTGATATTTGCAATTGAGATATGATTTGTGATTATGGGGGGAATGATAATTTTTCTATCATTATTCTCTATTATATTCTCATTTTCACTGAAAAACATTAAAAATAGCTATGGTGTTATTTTTGCATGGATCTGTACCTGTTTTCTACAGTCTGTGGAATACGATGCATAATCCAGAACATCTCAAATGTTGCACCTCCTGCAATTTGCAGTAGGTCGTATTGCGATTTTTCTAAAATTTCAATTAATTGTTGAGCCCTACCCAAAAGGTCTTTTTTTTTCTTTGCTTTGCTTTTTTTTTTTTTATTACTTTTGCATTTTGCAATAGGTTTTGTGTTACCACAGATGGCGATGGGATGGCTATTAGCCATTGCTGTAGCTGTGATGGCTATAGTCATGGCTTATGGACATTGTTGTGCTGGCTGAGCACTACTGTGAGGCCACTTTTGGACTCCTGTAGTATATTGGTAACACATCTTGCTCGACACACAACTCCAGCCAGAGCCTTTGCAATAACCACATCCATAGCCACAAACCCACCCATAGCTCAACCCAGAGCCGGGAAGAGCAGCTACAGCTGTGGCCACAGTAGCTGTATATACTGTCAGAAAGGAGTAATGAGCAATAAATGGCAATGCATAATGTATAATAGTGTTAGATCATTTCTCCTTTCTGTAGTATCTGCAGATCAGTACCATAAACTAGCAGAGTATTATACCTCTCAAAGACACCAACACAATAACTGTTGCTGTGGGTCAGGGGCAAAAAGTATTGCAAAGTAACTTGAAAGTGTTTGCATGGGAACACAGAGGTGTTTGAGAGAAAAAGCAAAAATGGCATCACTGTCCAGTGTCAAGGAATTACATGAATGCAGGTGCCTGGGTAGCTCAACTGGTAGAGCGTGCACCCAATGTACGGAGGCTGTGAGTCCTTTGCAGCGGCCGTGGGTTCGATTCCTGCCTGCGGCCCTTTGCTACATGTGATTTTCCCCATTTCCTGTCATCTCTTCAGCTGTCCTATATGAGTATAGCATAAAACACACACACACACACACACACACACATATATATATATTTATATATTTTTTTTTTTTTAAAGGAATTGCATGAATGATCAGTTTAGACCAGAATCCAGATAATTCACTTCATGGACTGCTGCTGTGCTTCACTAACAGGGAATACAAGGGCCAATACAGACAAAGGTAATTTGAATCACTGTTCCAGCATCCTCCTGGTCTCTCCTACTCATACACACTCTGTAGCCTGTCATACAGTGGTGGAAAGTAGCTGAGAACATTGACTCAGATACTGCACTTTTCACATGTATGAGTTGTTATCCACAAAGAGTGATTTCTGATCTATATTATTTTCTGATAGTATTTTTAAGGTGTGACTGTCATGACTGAATATTTTTACAACAATGTACTGGTACTTAAGCAAAGGATTTTTACTTTTTCCACAATTGGTTTCAGATCATCAATACCTCTAGAGAGATTGTGTATTCATGTTTTTATCCACTATACGTACATACTGTCCCTCCCTCCATGTCCTTCCCAAACGTTAAATTATTCCCTGGGAAATTATGTTTCATATGACTCTGTCCATGGTGACAGATGTGCCAGCTCCTTCGGGATTTTGGAGGCTGGAGAGCCTGAGGCCATGACCAGGGAACCATAACGAGTAAATCAAACCTCAAATGGCTGCTTCACAACAATGCAAGTCTTACTGAAGCTTCCCATGTAACTCCGGGCACATTTTGTGCTATCATTTTCATACAGCTCATTGCTACAGTTTTGGCTTATCACGGGCAAAAGAGCAGGCTTACTGTGTAATTTGTGTGTTTAGTCTATTTCACTCTGCACATGGAGTCTTACATGGGAAGACAGAGAATTCAGCTTCACCTGCCCAGGAGCTTATTGCTCTCGATTCATATTTGCATTGGAAAATGTGAGGGATCACAACACATTAGCAAACAGTGAAATGGGAAAGCATTCTCAGAGAGAGCTGTATATGTGCAGAGTAACTGAATATAAATGTGCCCTTTTTATGAAAGCATGTTTCACAGCCAGACTGGGGATTGAATTTAATCAAGTGAGACTTCTTCCTCCACTCTGCTCGATAACTCTGAGATTGAATAGACTGTAACCTGTACTACATGCTACACGTCACATGTCCACATTCTATTCTATCTCAAGCCACCAGGTTCTCCATGTATCCTGTGGTGACTTTTAAAGTCTATGTACACGTGAGTAATAGCCATTTACTTTGTGTAAATGGATGTGTCGCATTGAATTAAGCACCTTCTTTAATTTCATCCCCCTTCCCATCAGGGTTCCCAAAGCACACTGCAATTTCCTTTTGATCACTTGCCTGTGACACTGCAGATCAGCATGTGTGTGTGTGTGTTTTTTATGAGGCAAAATTGTGTGTGCATGCATACTGTATGTACTTTTGCTTTTTGTGCCATGTGTGTTCGCACGCATTCTTTGTGCGCAGGCGTCCTTGTCAGGCACCAGTTATGAGAGCATCCTGCAGTCTATCTACATCATTATCCCACAAAAAGAAAGGCACATCACACACAATTCACATTTACTCATCCGTACCTGAGTGAATGATGGATTGCAACCGTATTTAAAGTCACCAGAGTAAAGTGAACACGAAACCTGTTCTCTTTGACCCCTCCTGCCTCTTGTTGTACAAGCACAAGCACCACTTACCTGAACCTGCCACCCAGAAAATCTAATTTTGCATCTGTCAACAGCAGCCAAAAGCGCATGGATTCATTGCCTGGAAGACATTTGTATTTAAATGTATACATAAATATTTCAGTGACATATCCTTGAAATCCGAATCGGCAATTATTTCTGAGTCGTTAAATAAGTTACCCATTCACCCTTCTCCCCAAGATGCTAACCTCTTGCCTGACTGTCCTTGTAAATATGTTTTCTTTTTCTTTTGTGACCTGCCAGGAAAAGTAAAATCTTAATATCGGTGCCTTTAAAGTCCTCCCCATGGTTGCAACAGGGGACAGGCTGAGGCAGAGAGTTTTTTTAACCTTGAAATCAATCATGCATCCATAAAGAAGTCATCCTTAGCTATAGTTTTTATGACATAAGATACATTTTATTAGCCTCACAAAGCCAGACCACTTGCTTCAATCACTGTGATCTGACAACACTCAACAGGCATTTCCTTGAGACGGACAGTTGGGAAAGAGAGAGAGTCACATTCACTGTACTGGACAGGTTTTTTTTACTTGCAGAAGCAGATGATGGAGACTCAACAATCATAGAATTATTATAATTGACAGGACTTTTTGAAGTTAAACGTTTGCACTATGTATTACTCAAAACAAGTTCAGCTTTACTCATTTTAGTCTGGTAAGACTATGGAAGGCAAAGACATAATTTCATGTAGGCTGAATAAAAGATGACTGACAGTACCCTCCTTCACTGAGACATCAAACCCTTCTTAGGTGAATGCAACAGTCACAATTTTTAAAATAGAAAGATATAGCAGCTGTTCTGCCTTATGCCGAATTTCTCCTTAGTATGTTATTATTTCTCATCCTAAACATTACAAATGGTTTTGAATACCAGGGTTTCCCCATGCAAAGTTATTAGGCCTGGTGGCAAGTATCTTTTGACAGAAGCCAGCGGCCATGTGTCTTTTTTGATGCAGGTCCAGCCGGGGCCAGCGAAAGGCAGATGGTAGCATTAAGATTGAGAGGGGAAGTCCCTCCCCTTTCTGTGAACCCAGTGGGACCTTACTTTGGAAAAAAAATGACTTGTGAAGGTAAGAGATAAATTACTTTTTGTTACCTTTTGAATTGTGCCACGAATTACACTTATGATATTTGTCAATTTAAAACATAATTTTGCAAGATGAAGTCATACTTTACGTTAGGTTTGTCCGTAGTTTACTTTTGTGTGAAACACTCCGTGAACTACATCTCTCATCTCGTGGTATAGACATCATCAACACCAACATCACTGTCCCTTGTCCAAACTCGATCAAAAAATTATTTGTCTCTTGCCATTGACTATCATTCATATTTTTTTTCTGAAGTAAGGTCCCATGGTGGTCCACCAGAAGGGGAGGGACTTTGCCTCTTTATAGTTTCTGTGATAACATAATCACGGCTATAATGGCTGAATTGAGAATCTAAAGAAGCTACAGCACAGATTTCATAAGGCCTTAGATTAAGTCAGTGCTAAAAGCTGACTGGAGATATGAAAATATTACTATGTAGTGTGTTGTTATAAATAAGTCATTTATTCAACATACATTTGAAAAAAATCAATAACTATAGTTTTACAAAGACTTTTACAAAGAATCTGTCTATCTTGGAATGTGTTTTCAATAACAACAAAAGAAATTAAATTGCAACTTTCCAATCCGAGCATTCCAACCATTATATCTAGATTTGTAACCAAGCCGCCCCACTGATACTCCAGTTAAAAAACATCTTAAGAATACATCCTCTAAAATAAAGGCCTCCATGCTGGCAATGCCTTGAGAGAATTTCTTCAAACGTGGCAAAAATGACCACTTGGACTCAAGGATAGCGCTGATTAAATTTTGGTGGTCAAAGGTCAACCCATTCTTGTGACGACTCAATATCTTAAGAAGACATTGAGGGATTTTCTTCAAACTTCATACAAATTTTCACTAAAGACTGAACCAATGAAATTTTAGTGGTTAAAGGTCAAAGGTCACTGTGACCTCACATCCATCCCACTCTTGTGAACGTGATATCTAGGGAACACTTTAAGGAAATTTCTTCAAATTTGGTGCAAACTTTCACTTAAACTCAAGTATGAGTTGATTAGATTTTGGTGATAAAAGGTTACTGTGACCTCACAAACTGCGTTTTGGGCATAACTCAAGAATTCATATGCTAATTTTGACAACATTTCACACTAATGTCGCATAGGATACTAGCACTGCTGGAGAGATACTGCTTATATGGCAGTAGTTACTAGTGTTGTCACCATACTGGAATTTCTAACTTCAATACAATACTTTAAATTCCCGGATGCTTTGGCCCATTGGACCACTGGCTTGTAACACACTGGGGGAAACCTGAATACATAACAGATATACGCATCTATTTCTATAACATCTACTTTCAATTGCTGGTTAGTAGGGCTGGGTATCGATTCAAATTTCAAGAATCGATTCGATTCCGAGTCTTGAGATTCAGAATCGATTATTTCGATTCGATTCGATCCGATTCGATCTCGATTCGGGTTAGTGTTATTAAAACCGTTTTTTGAGCTGTTACCTGATTGTCTAGTTGTGCAACATATTAATAATAGTTTTATATTGACATTTGGCAGCAAATTAATGAAGTATTGGTAATTAATGATGGCAATAAGACTGGTAAAAATGGCAAGGACCAATCCCCTCCCAGAATGTTGATAGACGAGTATTTTACAAACATGATGTAGGGCAGAATTACTGGTGCATTATTAAAAATATGACATTCAGAATTCACCCAAAAGCTGTTGCTGTTAAATACAAATGTACCTTTAATTTGGCCATTTTGTCCACGTGTCACTAGTGTTGCCCAATCTCTCAGCTGACTGCAGCTTGCTTTTCACTCCTTCTTTCACTACGTTGTACATGTTTGGGATAACTTGTTCAGCCATGCGTTTGCGTGTCACCACAACGTAGTGCGGTTCACATACCTTGATGAGCCGCCTGAAGCCCGGGTTTTCAACAACGGAATACGGGACCATAGCACTGCAAATGAAGCCCGCAATCGCCTCGGTTATTTTGTTAGTGCGTGGAGAGCTAGCTGGTAGTTGTAGAGCTTCCTTAAGTTTTTTCTGTTGCGGTCCGGTGGGCTTGGACATGATGTCTTGGTGGTGTCGCTGCATGTGGTTCCTGAGGTTGGTCGTGTTTCCGCAAAACTTTACCTCCATCTGGCATATCTTGCAAATTGCTTTGCTCTTGTCAAGCTCCTTTTTTGCCTCGTCGTTTCTAAACCCGAAATAGTTCCAGATATCCGCTTTGAGCGACTCTGGCCTTTTCAAAACTGGAGTTCGGCTAACTTCACTGCTACTGCCCGACGCCATGTTGTTATGAGAACTCGCAGTATCTTCACACCGCGCCTACGCGAGTCACGTCACTAGTGGGGTTAAAGTTCACCCAGGAAAAAATATAAAGAAAATATATATATGTATAAAAATCGATCTTTGGACGTGCGAATCAATTTTTTTAAATTAAAATGAGAATCGATTTAAAATCGGCGGATCGATTTTTTCAACCCAGCACTACTGGTTAGGGTCCACGGGTTTCAACATTGTGGATTCCAATATAGTGGCCAGTGTGGGTCTCCTAAAACCTTCACCTTGGAATGAATATGGGCCGTGCAGTTCAACATTAAGCATTTATTTCATATTTATAACAGCTAGATTAAATAGTTGTTCACACGGTTCAGGGGTGTTGAGAAACAGTTTGTCTCATCATCATTTAAGCACTCCCCATAGTTTACTAATTAGTCCAGTTTCCAGCTGCTGGGCTCAACCAACTCTCAGTGGACATGTCTCAGACAATGTTCTTGTAGAAAGAACTGAACTTGCAAGATGTCGCCTGTCTTTACCTGAGAAAATTGTCGCTGTGGGCTGTGACCATTTATCTATCTATCTATTTACCATCTGACGTAAAGTCATCACTGGTTTTGCGACTGCAACACTCTGGCAGTTTTTTTAATGGTCTCTTTTCAGAGGAAATAACACATTTCACACAGAGATGCTAACTTAAGTAAAAGGCTAATTCTCCATACATAAATCGTGACATTAAAAGTCACTACACATGTGTGTGCAAAATAGGGATTGGAGCTGTGAAAATTAAAATGCCACGGTGAATTAATATATGTGTTTCAAGGGCTTAGGCATCCATTGCACATTTGACACAGACTTCTTTAATCAAAACCCTAATCTCCAGCTTGGCAAAAGTAGGAATCATGTTAATTATATTTGATGAAGATGCTATCCCTTTGGAGTGTTCCTCGTAGTAATCCCTCACAGCTAAGTCTCTTGCTGTCTACAATAATGGGATGCCATCTTGAATCCCAAGGTTCTAAGGGAAAGTTAGACTGCTGATGACAGAGACTGGGCTTTCATGGGATTTTAAGGGAAGCTGGTAAGCCACTTAACATCCCACAAGTCAGAACATGAGGCGGGCTGCCAGTGGCTCACCATTTAGATTTCAAAGAGCTGATTGCTGAGCTCTTGCAAAGTGTGGTGTCAGAGATTTCAGTTTAAAAGTGCTACACACATGTGAAACACACACACACACAAACAAACAAACCATCTGGCACACTTCCACTTCAACAATGTAATTGCGCAGTTATGTGACTTTTACAGCACGTAAACCAACAGGATGTTTTCGTTTTTCCTTTTTGTGTTTTCGGGCTGTCACAGCGGTTACCAAAGGTTTCTCTAGGAGTAAATATGTAGTGATGGAGCAGCCCATTGAAATCCAATGTAATCCTGTTGACGTTTACTTCAAGACTCTTGTCAGTATTGCAGAAAGTTGCTTCATCTGAAGGGCACACAACAAATGAAAAAGCAGCTTCATACAGAATAATGGTCAGCTTTTTCTTGGACAGTTTTCACAGACGACATGTTGACATGTCACAGTACGAAAAGCACAGGTGTAAACAATAAAATTCATGACATTCAAATTCCATTTAGCTTCAGTTTCAGGGTCCTGGAATTGTGCACACTACCTCACTGTCACACTGTCATGGCTTTCTGGGACATGGTTTTCCCTACGATGACATATCTGTCAAAGTCAAAAATCTGAATCATCAGTCATAGGCCACTCAGGCGACTGAGATTCTTGCAGTCAGACAGTCATTTTGTTTTCCTTTGTCAGCCAGTGTGCATTATAACAACACGATAAAACAGATAGAAGGTTACAAAAATGCACAGTGATAACATTTTAATGAGGAATTATAAAGAAGGGGAATCATAAATGTATTTTTATATTAGCTGACAAACTTATCCAAAAAAAAAAAAAAATCATGACAACATGCGCTGGTGGTTAACTGATGACAGAGGGTGAAACAAGTGGTTGATAAACAAGTCTCAGCTCTTGTTTTTTTAGCTGCATCATTGTACACAGAACAATGTAACAGCATGACAGCTGTAAACTCTACAAACTGAGTCTCTAAATGACCACAAACAAAAAAACTAACTGTGATGGAAGCGGAGAAGAATGATAGAAATGGAGTGCAGGAGACTGTCAGCCACATCACCACAGCGCACCGGTTTGCTTGTTTATGCCGCTGACAGGCTCAGATTGTTATTGTAAGTGTCTGACACTTATAATAACACTACAAAGGAAAGGATCACTACAGTGAGAGACCTTTTTAAAGAGTAAGATATGTTTTGTTTAACCAGAAACAACTGTTTTAAATTCTCTCGCCAAACTCCCCAGACTCCCTTTGAAAAACTGTAATTTTATATAACATAATCATAATCAGCTTTATCCATATTCGACAGACACAAAATAAAATGTCTTTCTACTGTTCAAACAACAGCCAAATCTGGTTTGGTAGAAATAAATCCTCCTTAATTCCAGCATGAAGGAGCACAGAGTGTGCGGGGCAGGTGACACCTGACAGCCACTGCAGCTGAACTATAGGAGGACACACACATTTTCTTTTTCTAACTGAACAGATGACAAAGAAAGGCAGTGAAATGTGATTCTTACTGTTAAGGCATACTGTAGGTAGAAATTTAGTGTGGCGTACTGAACTAAATAAATAAATAAATAAATAAAAAGGCTTGTCAAGTATTCGTATATAATGGCCAAATCTGATTAGTAGTATCCTGGTAGTAGTATGTATCCTGGGACAGTAGGGCTGTTGATAGTAGGCCGGGTGCTGGAAATTTCCTTTATTTTCAAACCCCAACGTGGACAGCATTGGGATTTGAAAATAAGAGTAATTTCCAGCACCTGGACGTCTGACTTTCTAATAATTTTAAATGCTGATTTAGGCCTAATTAGCCTATTATTGCTTCATAATTTCACTTCTTACAAATTCTGTTACTTTTTATTAGCCTCTAACAGTGTGAATGGACTCCTTAAAAAAGATGGGAAATCCATGATGATAAATAGAACTAGACAATACTCCTCTAAGGAGGCAGTTCACTGAGGAGTGATACGGTTTAATACCACAGGTCACAGAAGTCTATGGCAAGCAAAACAAACTATTGTTGTTTCAATAAAGAGCTCAGGCAATAACTGGCAGGGTACAGTGAAAGGATGCCTGGCTAAGAAGTTACTTGCTGGTGTAGCTGCCTGCAGCTCTTCATCTAACAGCTCACTGTGGTTGCTCCTGACTATTTCATTACTCATTGACATATTTCAAACTCATCCTGGGTAAAAACATGCAAAAATTGTATTTCCTGTGAGTACTTTAAAATAAAAGTCTGATTTTTGTTTTGTTTTTTAATCATTTTTTCCTTGCCCCTATTAAAATTGTTTTATTAGTGGTTAATAAATAACAACAGAGACTAAAGTTAATTGTAATGTTGAATCTAGGGTGCAACATCTATAAAATATCAGAAAATAGGTTTTTCAAAGTCCAGCATGATATCTCATTTTGTCACAAATATATTCAGTTTAATAGGACAATTAACAGAGAAAAGCAGGAAATCTCCAAATTCGATCGGTTGAAAACAGCATTTTCTGCCATTTTACATGAAAAATTTACCTTTAACAATTAATTGATTATCAAAATAGTTGAACAGTGTAATTCTTTTTGCCCAACATGGCATATTACATGCCCTCGGCAAGCAACAGTCCTTATTATTTAACCCTCTGACACAATTTCACCAATTAAATACTTTTAATGTGAAGCTGCAGCAGCAGCAATTTTTTGGTTTGCATTTAGCAGTAACATAACACAATGTTATGTCTACTTTTTTCTTGAGAAAGGTTAAAAATAGGGGACATGTGTGGGAAAAATTTTAAATGGAAGGAGAGCAGGAGAGAAGGGAAAAATACATGAGAAAACAGGAGGGTTGACAGGTATGTCAGGTATGAAAAGGGCCTGTAAGTGTCAGTTAGTTGAACCAGCCAGGGTTAATAGAGGTGATGAAACGGGTATGAAGGAGAAAACATGTTAGAGAATGTGTGTGTGGGTGTGTGTATGTCATGCGTTGGCTGGGTCGAGCCCCTGCACTAAGCCACAGGACGAGATGCCCTCTGAGCACTGTAGTCATTAATCGGCCACTCATTATTGAGCTGTGCTGTGAGATTTACACACAAAAGGAACTAAACACATGGGCATTCAAGCCATGCACATACACACACACACACATACGTGCAAAAGCACACACACACGACTCAGTTCTATTTCAGTCCCCCTCCACTGACCTCCCAAAGCCCCTCCTTATATCCGGCAAACACATAAACCATTAGTCAGCATCTGGGACTGGAGGGGCGAGGGACACAGAGAGCAGAGGTAAATTTAAAAAAAACTGCAGATTTACAGGACGTATATAGTGTGATAATCACCAAAAGGCAGCTTGCATTATTTTCCACACGCCACCTTGGCTGTTGAGTGAATTTCAGCAGACCTTGAGTGGACCACTTAATGTTGCCTCATGAATCTATTTATAAGGAAACCAAGCCAGCAACCCAATGAGCTTCACTGTTAAAACATTTGCCACTTCCGCTCTACTTAATTAGCATGCCGCATATTTAGCATATCCAAATGACCATTTAATATTTATCATTTTAGTGTCAGCTGTCATGGCCGCAGGTGTTCTTGATTACATGCCCTCAATTTGTGTGTGTGTGCGTGTGTGCGTGTGTGTGTGGCCAAAACACATCATTATGCAACACCTGTTGGGGCAAGAAGTGGTAATGTGTGGCCTGTCACTCATCACGGGGCCGTTTGGCGGAAAAGAATGGCTCTGAAATTAAGTGAAAATGTCTCGACAGTCAATCATTCTATGATAAGTGCTTGAAGAATTACTCAGTGTATGACTGATTTCACCAAACGGCTTCCATTCACCCCATTACATGAGGACACTGTCATATTCTGCGGCTCTTTCCCTTTTCCTCCTCAAGGACAGAATCATATTTATCCTTTAAGTGTAGTTTCGGGAAGAGAGCGTTTCGTGCCCACTTTGCCTCGCCTCAATGCATTTCTAACCTTATTTCCAATTCTTCAAGCAAAATATTACCATCAATCAACCACACACACACATCTGTCCCCGCTGTCTCACAATGGTGTCACAAACAGCCTTCGCCTGTTGGTGTGGGATGAAATCTCTTTGTTCCATACAAGACAAAGATTTATAACAATTCCCAGTCCACCACCACCTACTCCTCCTCCCCGTCCACATACTTTACACACCACCGCCATCTGTGTCAGTTTGGAATGAAGAGACTTGACTGGCCAGTGATCTACTGTGTCCAGCCTAAATCTCTGTCCAGCTTGTTGACCCCAGCGAGCAGTCTCAGAGAATGCACATATGTGTGTGCGCATGCTTTTATGTGTGTCAGTGCTGCGGCAGTGCCAGTCATCACCGTGTGCTGTCATGGAGGGATAGAAGGGCTGTATCTCTGCTGCCTCACGCAGGACAAAGCTTGCAACTGCAGGGAGACTCATGTCCTCCATCACATCTAACACATGTAGAATGAATCTTACACAAGCGGTTCTCCAGTGTCCTTCTCCATCCCTCAGGAGGGCCGATAACAGTGGTAGGACTCCAGCTGCTTCTTCACTTACGCACGCCACGCATGAACACTCAGAGAGGCACCCATGCGTGCACAGACACACACACACATATACACACACACAAACACACGTATCCCTGAGACTCCCTGCTGAGAAGGTGGAGAAAGAGTGGATCACACTGACATTTTCTCCCCAGGCGGTCCCAGCCAGGTGACTGCTGTATTGTCTTGTGTGTGTACGTGTCTGTGTATGTGTGTGCGTGTGTGCGTGCGTGCTGTGTGGCGCATGTGTGTATGAGAGGAAGAGAAGCTAAGTAAAAAGAAAGAAAAGAGTAGGAAAGGTATATACAACAGAATAAAGGAGGAAGTGGGGCAGGGTTACATAAGGTGTAAAGAGCATTTTCAACTCTTGGATGGACATGAAACTCTCTTGAATCATCAGCACAAGTGTTAAAAAATATATGGCTTATAGATAAAAAGTCAAAGGTACAAGCGCCTGTACATGAAATCTTTAGGAGAGAAGACAACTTCGCCTCCAAAAGAGCACTGCGGTAAGAAACATCCAATCATCAAGCTTAAAAATTCTGTTTCCGATGCTGCGAGTGAGCTGACAGTAGAGGTTGAGCTTTAGACGCTGGTCAATACATTCAGCAGCCTGAGTCAATTTGGGATTCTGATCCATTTTGGATCAATTCAGCACCTATGGGGCTGCGTTTCCTTCCTCACCACATTGATGAAATGTTCTCAATACACTACAATCGGTCTGGCTGGTGTATTTGTCCAGCGTATAGACTGCTTTGGCTCACAAGTAGAGCAATTCAACATACTAAACTCAGGGCTCAACATGAATCTTTTTCAGCCACTTGCAGTTCAGCCAAGTAGTAGTAATGTTTTACCTGTCCAACAGCCAAATTTACTTACATCCAAAATGGAAAATGAAAACCTATTAAAAATAAATAAAAATCAGCAGGCATATGGACAATTCTTATATTACACTTGAATAATTTTACCTTAGTAAGGTTTAGGTTTAAGGGTTTTAAGCTTTCTCCTTGAACAAACACTGACTTGTGGGTTGTTTTTCCTGGAGTGTTAGGGATGGTTAAGTCACTTTAGTCAGCCATAAAGTGTGAAGATAAGCTCAGAATGCTGAAATTGTTAGATGCTGCCACAGAAAAGAAATAAAAAGTCCTTGTTTATGTAATTTTACTGCAGCATCTGACTGTACTTTTGACAGCGTGCCTGAACAGAGTTAACAAGCGGGCATGCATTAATGTTGAGCCAAACTGATGAAAAAACATTATTTCTCAGAAATTAAGTTGATCTATTTCTCGTCTTGGGTTTTTGCCATAGCAGACATTTTAGTCACACATTCTAATAACATTAATTCTGGCTTTCTTCTCATCATTCATTTTATCATTTCACATGATAACAGGCTGAATTGTTAACTTGTTACACTCTGTTTCAGTTGACTTGGTGGAGTGGGCGGATTCAAAGGTCTGGACCAAAGCAATTTATTATTCACACCTGTGCTTTTCTTACTGTGACATGTCAAAAACCCAGGATGAAGCGACAGTGCTGCTGCAAAATAGTGTCAAGGGGGAACTTGTTTTAGTGGAACATTTGCACGTCGGAATCAAAATGACTACATCACTGCAAAAGAAAAGGTAACAACTGTTAGCTTGTTTACGTTTGTACTATTAGCGTCCAAGGCACTAATTTGCGGTTTTCAGCATGTAGGTTGCAGCTTGAACGTTGTTGTCATTTCCCAGGGAATGCATACAGTGGACGCCACGACCAATAGCAGACTAATACTCACAGTGTGCATCCGGTGAGTCAGACTAAATACCAGATGACTGCTTTTGCATATTTTAGTCCATTTCCTCACCTGACCCACCTGCTTTTGCCAACAATGCTGTTGTGTTTTAGAATTTGAATGTACTTTTTCTACTCTTGGAGCAATCCATCGTTTTCCATTCATTTCCATCTGGTACAAAAATTAGTTAGAAAACTTCCTGCTGTGTAATTCATCATGCTTAAAACCAAGTCTGCATATTTATTTAAGCCTGCATTATTTCTTTTTTACTTTTTTTGGTCAAAGTTGTCTTGACTTGTCAAACTAATATGCAGTTAAACAGCTTCTGCTGAAAAAGAAATTACAGACTTACAAGTCCAGATTTATGAGGATTCATTGGTAGAATATGACAGTAATTGAATATGATATTCATAAGTATGTTTTCAGTGGGGTATAATCACCTGAAACTAGAAGGTGTAGTGTTTTCATTACCTTAGAATGAGCAGATTATATCTATAGAGGGCACAGGTTCTCTAACATGGAATCCACCCAGTTTCATGAACCCCCAGTAACCCAGAACAGACAAACCAAACACTGGAGTGAGTTTCCCAGTCACTGCAGGTACTCGTACACATTTAGACGTGAAGGGAGGGGGGCAACACACTGGATGCCTACATGTCTCCTTTAATGTTGTCTGTGATGAACTACAGAACTCAAGCAAGTTTACTAACAAATGTTTTAAATTATATAAATTGAATTGGACAGGAAACCATGGCTATCTGGAACAGGAAACAAGGGAAACAAACACAGTACATAATATATAAAAAGTCTATATACATTGGAAATGCTCAGCAAACATGTAAAAAGGACATCATTAGTAAAGAGCTAAAGCTGGCAAACACACTGATACATTCTGTGTTTATGTATTTGAAAACAGTCATTAAAACTATACACCCAAACATGAATTTACAGTTGGGAAAAATACTTCCCAACCTTGCAGCTCTGCCAACACAGCGATCCGATATGGGACATATACCTCACAAATCGGTGGTACTGTATGCATGATGTTCTCACTCACACATATTGATAGTAGTATTACATACACCAAAGCAGGGACAAAATAAGTACAAATATTTGATCTTCACATAAACAAAACACACAGAACTGGTTTCAGGGGAGCAATACTGCTGACAGATGTCTTCAAGAAAAAATAGCTCATATAGAGTTTTCCTTCTATTAATATGTGTGGGCATATTCTCAATAGATTTACAGCAAAACAAACAAACAGTGTTGATAGAATATCAATCTCCCTTTTCCTTCTCCACTGACTGTCCTTTGGGTATTCTAGCCGAGTTTGCTGTTTTGTTTTGTTTGTTCACTTTTGGTTTTTAGGCCAGCATTTCATCATCCATCACACTGTAAGGCGGAGTATAAAATCATTCCATCCGCTGCTTGACAAAGATCTTCATTCTTTTTCCTCTGAGTGATGCAACTTTATCAATATTTGCCGAACAGTGGACACTGAATGCTTATACAAGCGATGATATATGATATTGCCTTAATATTGCTGAGAAGTGAATTACGCTCTCTCAGTGGGTCCTGTTTTCTCATCCTACTCAGCAGGTAAGCAATGTAGATCATTCGGGTAGAACTTAGAGGCTGAAGACTGTAGCTTTCTCTCAGTTTTACCATCCTGTAGCTCATGTCTTGTAATTACTGAAGTGATCCTGTTAGATGTCCACATTCTGCACCAGTCAATAGCTTTTCTGCTAATTCACTCCCCAAACAATCAACTCATTTAGACTCCTCTCTCGAGGTAATTAATGGAAATTGGCGTTGATATGGATTCTCCTGGGCTGACCTGCTCATAGCTACTTCATAGATGTAGTTTGGTGCATCAAAACAAAGAGCAACAGTGTTAAGCATATATCTCTGAAGATATGAAATCATCAGATCTTTTATCAATTCTGACAAACAATAATGTGAAAATTATACGATAAACGATACATAAAAAGTTTATAGCCATGCTCGCAGCTCTATGAGGTTGCAAGTAGGCAGGCACAGTGGTGGTTTGAGCTAATGCTAATTTCAGCATGTTAACATGAACACAATGACCGTTACTATACATGCACACTTATTTTCTATTCAGAATATGACAATACACTGAATTTGATATGGGTCATGTAAAAAGCATATTCTATTTGGTTTCTCTGAATTAGGACTTATTCTGAGTTTTTCCGATATGTGGGACGTGGCAGTATCATTCAGGTTTTAGGACAGCACATTCAGAAAATGCATCTTTTGCAACACACGTCTCGTTTACAGTCATCTCTGACAAGGAGACAAGCCTACTTTTAAATATTATGAAAGAAAGACTTGGTTATCAACAGGTTTTTGGGGAAACACAGTGAAGTGTCGACCTTTTCAAGAACTTCGACATAAATGCTGGCACCGTATGCAAGATGGAGGCTGTGTTTTCCCTGCCAAACAAGAAAAGGGAAACCTCTAACAAAGAAGCTAGTGGTTCGAGCTGTTCCACTTATCCATAATCAGAGTATGTGACAGCTTCATGTAAAAGTGAATATTAGTGGAATACTCATTTTCATCGCCCATGTAAACAGCTTGGAATATTGTCTTTTTCAGAGTAAGGTCAAAACAGAATATTTTGTGTATGTAAATGTAGTCAGTGCTAATATGCTGTTAAGCAGGTATAATATTTACCCTGATCATCACCTAACCCACCAACATTTGCTTATTGGTGAAAGATTGTTATTTATCTGTGGGGTGGCTGAGTTGACTTCATTATTTTGTTTGTTTGT
Source organism: Lutjanus argentimaculatus (assembly GCA_034769285.1). NCBI lineage: Eukaryota > Metazoa > Chordata > Actinopteri > Lutjaniformes > Lutjanidae > Lutjanus > Lutjanus argentimaculatus. Next base: position 12,874,289 of record JAWZSL010000012.1, on the reverse strand, counting down.
TTGTTTTTATCTCTATCTAACCTAAAAAATGATCAGGAATGTGGCTATGATGAACTACCGTAAGGCCTGTTAAGTTCAGAAAATTACACATCGCTTTACTGTAATGCAGCCTTTAAAAAACAAAAAACAATGTTGTGATACCCCAAATCTAAGTCGATATAGTCAATATAGCTATATTGCCCCGCTCTAGTATGGAGGAAGAGAGTTACTACAAACATTTGCTTGTATTTCAACAGGACTTACAGGCCTGCAGGAACACTCCAACGCCAACAGCACAATAAATTCACCTGTGTCTCACAGGATTTACAGCGCAGGTACACTCATTAAAGCCAACAGCACATTCTCAAAACACACTAAACCATCTGACAGCAATCTATAGTGTAACATTCAGCAAATACAGGAAGACTTCATGAGCCTAAATTAATCATAAAATAGTCTCACCTTAAACGATGCGTTTTTCCTGGCTGTGCGTCGTGCAGCAAGTCCAAACTATTAGATCAGGTCGCGCTGAACATCCTGAACGAGTGTCGTGCCAAAAAAAGTTAACTTCTTCCAGAAACTTGTTTTGTAACGTCCAGTTTAGTGTACAGCTGCTTTTGCATCTTTTTTGCATCTAACAGTCAAAGCGTGGAAATACGCGTAACTTTCTGTCCGTGGTAAGCACTAAGCACTGCTCTCACCTCTTGGCTTAATTTTATTTGTGTAGTCGATTCAAACTCGCGCTCCTTGATTGATTGTTTGATTATTTCCCACTTGAACTCTGACGTCATGATCCACATGACGTGGTGGGGGAGGTGACGGGGGGTCACCTGCCTACAGGAAGCCTGGTAAAACATATTTTAGAACAAAGCGAATTTAAATTTAATATACAAACACGACTATTTAAAGTTGTGCATCCTTGTCCTCTTAGTAAAATTTAAAAAAAAAAAAACAACACAAAAATATAAAATTATTTGACGTGCCTCTCCCATTATGTTGATGGAAATGTCATTAGTTTTGCAGGTATTTGGTCACAGTGATGGAAAATAACTAAATACATCCCTCAAGTGCTGTACTTACAGTAAAGTGATCAATTAATCGCTCAATGATTTTTTTACTATCTAATAAGCCATTCTGCATGATGAGTCCTTTTACTTTCAGTCCTGTAAGTATATTTTGATGCTACTACTTTTGTACCCTTCCTTTAATGCAGGTCTTTAATTTGTAACAGTTTGTCTATACTTTGGTATGTCTACATTTACTTTGCATAGTATGCTCCATTTTCCTAAAAAAAAAATGTTTAGACTCATATAAACATTATCCCTGTCAGTCATCACTTATGACTCACTAGAAATGTGTGGTGGTGTCTGCAGAGACCCTACCCTCTGCCAGTATTTCCTTATTTTCTCATTATTTTACTGCACTTGGGACACTTTACCAACTGGACAAATCCTCCTGATTCTAACATTAAGTAAGTAATCTAACTGTTTAGTCCACTAGTGGAAATATTGAATTGACAGGAACGTGATATCCTATTGAGACATTTTATACATCAAATTACATTACATAACATTTATTTAAATCAACTTCATCAAATATGCTTAACTGCCACAAGTGTTACATTTCAAAACAATAAGAGATAGAAAATGTTATGTTCTTTTTAATGGACTAAGGTCTGAACAGATGGGTTTTCAGTCTGCAACAGAACATGTGTAGAGTTTCTGTTGTCCTGATGTCAGTGTGGAGGTCATTCCACCTCTGGGGTCACTGGAGCCCAATACACCAAAAGAAATTATTTACAGTGATTTTACATTTCACACAAAACCTGGGGAAAAACTCAGATGATCACTGAAATCATTAGGCTTCATCTTCTCTGAACTATGAGTGCCTGTACCAACTTTAGTGCAAATCCATCCAATAGATGTTGAGATACTTCACTGGAGGAGTGAAAACTGTCACCTGCTGATGGCGCTACAGGAAAAGTCACGAGATTACCAAAGTCATGAGGTCTCACTTCTTTAAGCAGCATGAATATCTGTACAAAATTTCATGGCTGTCCTTCAAATATTTGTAGAGATATTTCAGCCTGGACGACAGTGATGAACTGATGAACCAGTAGACCAACATTGCCCATGACTAAAGGCACATGCATGCACATGTAAATCTACATGGCCAATCTGTCTTTTTCCTGGAATTCAGAGACCTACAGGGGTTCATTTGTTGTTTATGGGAGTAGCAATGAAGAACAAGGAATAAAACTACATCAGTGTCTCAGTGAGTGTCTCTGTGTTCCTATCTTACTGGACCACTGGGACATTCAATTCTTTATAAGGCTCAGTGGCATTTCCATCTGGAAGAGCATAGAAAAGCTACAGTACAGTAGTTACACATGCATAAGTATGATGCATGAGACAAGATACTACAAGGGGTTTCTAAGAATTGCATAGATAATTTAAAATGGATGAATTACACATTAAAGATGTATGAATTAGGTATATACTGTGGATGCTGGGCATGGGCAGCTAAAAGCTCTCATCCTCTCAGTGAAGCTTGTAGTTCAGGCTGGACAGTTATGTGTTAAGTATATTCTGACATTTCAACAAGGTGGCTCATTTAAACTGCCACCTTCCCATCATTCCCTGTAGCTTCTACTGTATCTGCAACACAGGAACTGCTGTTTCTCCATCCACCACCCGACTTCCTACTGTTTAATCAACATGTTAAGATTTGTAGGCCTCTGCAGGGTTCTGTGTTGAATTTATGTATTCAGGAGCTCGCATGTGAATCTGCTGTGTGCTCTTCTACGTATGATGTGGAGATTTGATGGTGTTCCCCGTGGAATCTGCTGCTGCATGCTGCCTGGAAATCTGCAGGGAGCTACCCAGTGAGCAAAACATGTACCACCAAATGCAACTATAAAGCAATTTCGCTGTGATGTTCCCTGGCTGAACATACATTGGGGAATGGTGTTTTGAGCTTCAAACCAGGCAAGTGTGTATGTGGGTTGGTGTCTTTTAGCGTCAGTGTATTGCGTGTACACAATGCCGGCTCAGCAGATTCCAGCCTTCACAGACTATTGGCTTATACAACAGCATTACTCTCCTCTTTAATATCTTCAGTTAATGCGAGTCTCTGGCTAATTGAAAATGAACTAGTCTATGTCTCCCTGCAGTGCCTTTATAAAGCCGTTAAAGAGACGCACACCCTTTCGATGCAGGACAAACATCAGAGACCTCCTACTGTATGCAAAGAATAGCTTGCTCTTGTGAATAAATCAATAAATTCTTTAGTGCAGAGGCACTATACCAGGCGAAGCTGTGGTACTTTTATTCCTTGCCGAAAAGGAACAGCTGATAAATCAGGAATATGTGGAGATAAAACCACACATAAAGCCAGTGCAGAGCGCACGTCTCCAGTGGCAGTGATTTACAGCAGGCTGAGCTAAACTGCTTACCGTCAGGAGCTGTAATGGATGCCAGCGTCTGCTCTTAATTTCTGTGGCTGGGGATAGATATTGCTGCTGTTATTTTCTCCCAAGGCGATTTCACTGATGTTTCCCAAGGTACCCTACTGTGTTATATTTGAACCATATGGGCGCAAAATGGTGCAATTAAAAACACGCTGAAAGCCTCTGAAATTGATCACTAAGACAGGCAATTTTGGTTTCAATAAGCACTGTAATATACAAAATGTCTACAGTTTCTCCTACTGTGGATGTCGTGATGAGTCCCGAGAGTCGAGATCAGAAGAGACAAACATTAGTGAGAGATGAGCTGGAAAATCTGGCGTAGAAAAAATAGATCTGGTATTAATGATGGAAGTTGTAATTAGTGTGTTGGGATGGAAGGATGAGAGCTCTCACGTGTACATACTGAGGTGCACATGAGAAGAGAACGTGAGTGAGGAACCCCCTCCATGGTTCACTCTCTGACGAACATAATTAGCATACACTCTTAGAAAACTAACTAACTTATAAGTAGAAACATAAAGCGTTCTTCAGATTCAGCTTTTTGGTTCCTGGTAGAACCTTTGATGAAGGTTCCAGTTCACCCTTTCAGAGAGTTCTACCAAGAAGACAAAATAAAGGGTCATCCCTAGAACCTTTTGTGAAAGGTTTCATCCAGAAACCTGTTTAGAGGTTCTACAGAGAACCCTTATGTGGTGTAATGGTTCCCCCTAGAACTGTCTCAGGGGTTCTTTCCAGTTCTACCAGGAACCTTTTTTATATTCCAAAGGCTTTATCCACAACCCACTCAGGGAGCTCTGCGAGAACCTTTTTATATTCCAGAGGTTTTATCAAGAACAAACCTGGAGATTCTCTACAGAGACCCTTTTTATATCCCAAGTGTTTTATCTAGAACCCACCGTGGAAATTCTACAATAACCTTTTTACATTCTAAGGGTTTATCTAAACATACTCAGGGGGATCTACTGAGAACCTTTTTTTTATATTCCAAGTGTTTTATAGAACTTACCCAGGAGGTTCTACAGAAAACTTTTTTATATTCCAAGAGTTTTATTGAGAGACCACTCAGGGGGGTTCCACTGAGAACCATTTTATAACTGAAGTGTTTTATCTAGAACGCACCCAGGAGGTTCTAACGAGAACATTTTTATATTCCAAGAGTTTTATCCAGAATCCACCCACATGGCTCTACGGAGAAAACCATTTTATATTACAAGGGTTTTATGTAGAGCCCACCCAAGAACCCCTTTATATTATGGTACACAAGACCCTTGACAAAAGAGTTTTTGAAGGATAGCAGAAATCCTTGAAGAACTCTTTCTACCAAAAGGGGTGATTTGGATGAAAAGGTTTTTAACAGAACCCTTAGTCTTGACAACCTTTTCTTCAACAAAAGGGTTCTGCAGAAGCAAATGGTTCTGGGTAGAACTTCAGCCCTTCAGGAAGAACCCTTGCGGAACCCTTATTTCTAAGAGTGTAGTCTCTGCCACACTTTCTGTGTTGCCTGATCATGGCTATGATATGAGAGTGTGTAAAGTGTCAGAGCCACAGCAAGCATGCATATTCACAAACAGAGTTATTTACAACTTGCAGAGGCTCATGCTTTGGCAGCTCATTGGAAAAAAAGGCTTACATAAGCTGCACTATACTTTATGGATGTGTTGCAACAGGTTTGCCTCCAGATAGTGCTCCCTCCTGCCACCTGCTGTTCAAGGAGCCCATTGCAGCTCCCTTGAACATCATCCTCAACTGCTTCAGTTCCTCCCTGTTCTCTCATCTGCAGATCTTTGCTTGTCAGGAGAAATCCAACATTCATCAGTCTACAGCAGAGGATAATACATGTAAATTGAAAAAAAGGGTCAAAGTGTCCATTAATCAATCCCCAATTTTCTGCTGGACAGGAGGAGAAAAAGAGAAAGCAGATCATGTCTCCACCCCTCCATTTCCAACTAATACCAATCACCAGCGATAATACCAGACTGCACCACCAGGTTAGGGAGTGAGGAAGGCTTCTTCTTCCACCTGTGCTGTTTCAAGGATGATGCAACCCAGTTTTCTGTTATATGCAGGTCTCTTAAATAACCAGTAGATGGCATCAGCAGTTTAAGATTAAGACAGTGAGCCACAAAGCTCACTATCAACATAGAGTATAATAGCTATTAGATCAGACATGGCCATTGTAAATACTGCTCTTTTATTGAAGCCAAACAAAACTAAAACAATGATATTCAACTGCTTGCCACAAGACCATTAATGACTGTGAGAACTGTTGATAGTTGTTTAATTAATATTCTGATTGTGTTAATGTTTTATGATGGTGACTGTATCAGAATGGGTTGTGTTTTCTGAAGATGGCAGGTGCCATTTCTACTGTGTAGAATAATGTTAGTGCTGCCTGTTAACCAGTGCTACAGCACATAAACCTGAAAATAATGGTGAGTTATAGCTGCTATGATGCCATGAAACAAAACACAACAAAAAAACAATAAATAGATTGCACTTGTGAGTAGAGCTGGGTACCGAACTTTGATAGTTTTATGGCACTGACCAAATTGATTTAATACTGTCAAGTATCAAAAAGTGCCTTGTCATTTCATACCTTAGGAGTAAATCTCCAAGTTGTGATTTATTTTATTTTATTTATTTTTGTTGTAAAACTACTCTGAGTTGAAAAATGCTAAGGGATGCTCTGTGAGTGAATGATCTGGGGTTTTGGGAGACAAACAAGATGACGCAGTTTCAGTGGCCAGCTGGCATATTTCATCTCAGTATAGAGCACTGGTTTCACTTCAGGAGCTGAAAAAAGGTCACATCAACACCCAACAATATTTTTAATCAATCATTAAAAGTAAAATCAGTAGGATTTGTCTGAGCTATTTGTAAATGCACCAGAAAGATATTTGATTGTTGTGTCTTATTCCCAGGATGTCAAATACCAGTGTTTTAGGTTGGTAAAACATCCAGAGCACAGCAAAAAAAAAAAAAAAAAAAAAAAAAAAAGAGAGAGAGAGAAAATAAGAAAATACAGGCAGGGGACAGGGTCTCTGCAGATACAGACACCACCACACACTTCTACTGGGTCATAAGTGACGATTAAGATTAGTTATGTTTATATGAGTCTATACTTTTTTTTTCTGTGAAAATGTTGCATATTATGCCTTTAACAATGGTAGGGGAATCAACAAATTAAAAAAAGGAACAATGTTGAATTTTAGTGAGGTAAAGATCAGCATGAGAGCATCAGCAAACTCTTGTTTATTTTCCCTACATGAATCATATTCATTTAACTTTGTTTTACTCATATTTTTTCCCTTGTCATCCTCACCCCACCTGCAGTGGCTCTGTGTCCCACCAAGGGAACCGGCCCATCATTTGAGAACCTCTGGACCAGAGGCTAACAAGGCTGGGGGAGGTTACTTTAAAGTAACAGTTTAACTAGGAGTATAATGATATTAAAGTAAAGTAACTTAATTACTTGCACCCTTATTACTATGTTTCACCTAATATAATGTTTTAGGTTTGTTAATTTTTCATCTAGTTGTTATGTGCAAAACATCAAGTTAACCATGATAAAAGTATTCTGGGGCTTTTGTTTTTACTGGCACATCACCCTGGCCACCAGTACGACCACCTATCACCCCAAAATATTGTTCAGTAAAAGTAGTATTATTGTGGCAAGCTAACTGGATTGCTGTGTAGCTATAGTCTGTGGTTGATCTGTGTAGCTAACATCAGGGACATAGATGCATTAAAATTAATTAGATAGTATATGCAAAGATGGTGACCATTCTCATCCTGTTGGAGATGCTCTCCTGCCGCATAAGTCGAAAAAGTTTTCTAGCTTCCAGCACATAGACATTACATTGTGATGATGTCAAAGATATTTAAATCGCTTTCTTTCAGCTCTCAGGTTTTAGGAATATAAAACCTCCATGCATCAATAATACATCATAGAAAGAGTCATAATTGACCTCATTTGCTGTTCAGGGTGTTGCTGTTACAGAGGTCTCTTATAGTGGTGGCCTATGAGGGAAATACTATTTGGGCCGCTTGGGAATTTTATACTGCAATACCACGAGTGACCACTGGGAAGAATTGACAGTATGGCTAAGTGGCAATCATATTGTGGTTTGTGGTTGGTCTATGTAGCTACGTGAGCAGTATTGTGACGTTGCTCCTCTTTTCTGATTTTAAGACAAAATAATTTTTTCACTTGAGTCCATGATAATAAATTGGCAAATATAAGGTTTGCTATAGTTTCACTGAGACCAGAGTGGTGTTGTGAGACTTGTGAAATGTTGGGATGTGAAAACATTGTGCATGCTAGTACATGTAATGTATTTTAAAATTGTAATCCTGTTAGATATCACCATTTTTACTAAACATAACTGCAATCTGATTACATCCTACAATTACATTTTTTGTATCCTAATTATAATCCTGTTACATGTAATCTGTTACCCCACCCCCCACCCCCAAGCCTGGAGGCCAACATGGCCTTGCAGTGAAACCATCCCCTCTGATGTTATATGTCACCCTCAGCGAAAGCTTCTTGTTTGATTACAATGAATGAATGAATGAATGAATGAACAGTGTCTTGTACAATGAATGAATGGCTTATAGAGGCCACCTCACTGTCAGTGACAGTCTGCTCCACTGTGTCCACCCATCATGGCCAGGCCTGTTTGATGGCCTGTTAACTAGGTTTAGGGTCTTGCCTCTCCTCCTCCTCCTCCCACCCCCACCACCACCACCACCACTGCTGGCTGGCTGGGCTGGCTGGGCTGCTGGATGACCGCTCTTTTGCTATTTTTATCCCTGTGGTGCTGTTTCTGTTTCTCAGCCAGCAGCCAGCAGAGAGGAGAGGAGAGCAGAGGTGCGGGCGTCTCTCATCACACCCACCTCTCTCTCTCTCTCTCTCTCTCTCTCTCTCTCTCTCTCTCTCTCTCTCTCTCTCTCTCTCTCTTTCCAAAAATAGCCGTGAGTCGTGATCAGCTCGTCCTTGAGAGGCAGAGAGGGAGAGAGGACTGTATTATTGCTCAGAATCAGAGGAGGGGTTATGGATTGATACAAATAGTCACCCCCGCCAAGCCAACCCCAGCGCAGGCTGAATTAATGTGTTGCTATTTTTGGGAGCCCCGTGTTTCCAGGGGAGACCTAATGACGCAATGACGTCAATGCGGGTCAATCGCAGACTGGAGGAATTGAGTGTGGCTTCCATTTGGGGCTTTTGCAGTATTTCCTACAGAAAGGATGGAAACGAGTACAAAATGGAAGTGTATTTCCTCCAAAAATGCATCGCAAACAGAGGTGAATCAAAATGCAGAAGTGAAAATGATCACAGTGGCATCACGTCGCCCCAACCCTTCAGCGAGCATCAGCGATAGTAAGGGAGGTGTGTATATAAGGATGCTTTTTTTTTCCTCCTCATCCACAGCGCATCTGTGGGATGATACCTGCCAGTGACTAGCCTTGTGGAATAACATTTTCGACAACAATTTTTATGTGTAATGGTTTGATTTGATGTGCACAGCCGCGGCTGTTTGTTCTTCGTGTGATCTTTGTGTGATTGTGTTGTTTTTTTCCCTGCGTAACGCTATGTGCTGTCTATCTCTCTGCCATTTAGCTACATGTGATTATATATCTCTGTTTTATTTGCATTTTTCTGTTTATTTTTTTCTCCCAAGGGCTTTACACAATCCCGACCTATTCCAAGCGCTCGCATCTAGACGCACAGAGGTAACGAACACCTTCTCCCTCATCATCTCATTAAATAACACAGCTACTGACCATCTATTCTTGCATTTTACATGATTATTTTCATGTGCCGGGTTTTGTCTTTAAATTGCTGATAAGGATGTGTGTGGTAGTGAGAGGAATATCAGTTATTGTGGCTCAAGATTGTGCGCGTCATGGTTGCTCGCAGATCGGCGACCTGCCGACGCGCACAGCCAAACCAAACGCTGGTGATGCGTGGAGATTTCTGTCTTTTCCAAAACTTTGAATACGCCTGTGGATCATCTCTTAACACTGAAAGTTCAATGTGTGTTGTGAAGTGTTCGTGGTGTCATTTCTGTGTGTTTATCTCCCACTGATTGCGAGCGCATCCATCATTATTCTTCAGTGGGTAGTAAGTAGGCTGCTGGCCAGGTGACGTGGGTAAAGGCTGGATGAATTGACAGTGCAACCCCTTGCTACAAGAAAAAGCCCAAGAGAGATGCATGTTGCATGCAGCAAGATGTTCCTGCTTAAACACACACACAAACACACACGCGCGCGCGCACACACGCACACACATACGCACACACACACACACACGTACACACATTGTCGGACACATTCAGACAGACAGACAGACAGACAGACGCACAAACACACACTTGCACACATGCACAGTGTCGTGAGAGGAGGTGGGGGGGATTTTAGGGCGTTTACCGGCAGGGCTGGTGTGAGGCTTTCAGAACCATGGACAGCTCACATGAAGCTCATCCAGTGTGGTCTCTTCTTCTTCTGTCCGCACCGGCTGCAGCATCTTTGCCAGTAGAACCCTTCATAAAACAGCCCAGATAACTCTGTCTTTCATTGCTTTAAAAAAAGCATTTTATGGATCAGTAATACAGATATGTTAACTCATAGTTAATTATAGGCCCCGCACATGACTTGTTTCACCTTCTCCATCAGCCTCTAAGTTTTTGCTATTTGGCACCTGCGTGAAATAGTGTCAGGTGTCCACTATTTGGGTAATAGATGTATCACAAAAGATAAAACCCTAATGCTTTGTGTAATTTTCATTTGGATAAATAATCTGCACCATCTTGCCTTTACACCAACTTGTGCTCCACTGTAAGAGTGGGTCCACGTTTAACACCCCAACACACAAAATCTAGAATTTCCCTTTCTGACTTTGTTCCTGACTATAATTCGACAAACAATTTTGCACAAAATGTACCCATATTCTCATCTTTTTAATTGTTTTATCAGCTTTTCTAATTCACAAACACTACGTCATTCTCGTCTTCTATCAGAAACTCTTGAGCATGCTCTGGGACAATTTAGTGTTATTCACAGGTGCTTCAGTTTCACTGAGTTTCCTTTGTTCATAGAGTAGCAAAATACATAAATCTCAAAGGTTTTTTGATTAATATTGTGCCAATTTACAGTAAACCCCATTGTCAGTTACTGGTTTTCCCTGGTGTAAGCTGTGATGGAAGTAAATCACAGAAGGAGGTATTTGGAAGCTGCGTAGAAATCAGTATTTCACAAATCTTTCAACTATAATTCCTTGCATTTAGTTATGGATAGGCTATATTACAGGGATTGCTGATTTATTGATAGGTGTGTGTTGGGTGTATGAGATCTCTCCCTACACAATCTTTAGATTCTCTTTTCCCATTCAGTGTTTGTCTGTATGTTTGTCTGTGTCAAACAATTATCAGTAGTGATAAAGCAAGCACTTAATTATCAGTGACTGATTTTATACATGTTAACATAAGTGTATTCTCTCTAAACTCAGAATCAGCCAGTAACTCAAAATCAAACTTGAATCAGGGACAAATACATTTACGTGTGTAATTGTTACAAAGGTACAATTTCTCTATACAAAACTAAAATAATAATAAAATTGTTCAATTGGATCTGTTCTAACACATTAAAATCTATTTTTTAAACAAAAGCAATTGTGATTAAAAAGGGATAAGAAGAACAAACATCAATCCTGCAAATATTTAGATGACAACCTAAAGTACAAGCTGCTGCTGCTTAACAATAACCTCTTAACAATAACCTTTTACTTCAGTAAAGTGTTATTAGTGTATTCACATCCAAATGTACTTAAACATATTTACACATAAACCCCTGCATGCTCTCATGTTTCCTTTTTTCACCTCTTTTTTGTAGTATTTTGGTGAAATGTCTAACAAATGGTACAGACACTGAAGTTAGGATTGAGGCCTGTGGGAATAGGTCACACTGAAAATGTCTACACGTTTGATCGTGTCATCACGTCTATAGTTTATTTTACAGTTTTAGTGATTATTCAGCCACACAAACTAAACTGGCCAAGGCAGTGGATAATTAATAAAAGAGGGATGAATGTTTTCACTATTTTTCCTTCAAAGCTTGATGTTTGAGTGTCAGATTTACACTCTCTCTGAAGTGTTTTAGCTCCAACTGAAAAAAGTGAAATCCAAAAGAGGATTTTTTTTTTAAACATATGAGCCATTTCATTCCTAATTTCCATTCAGTCTCATGGATCTGTAACTGTGTGTTTCAGATGCTGCACCAGCTGTGTTTCGGTCGTGGCCATCATGATTTTAGCTGAGCCGTCTTGTTCTTTTCAGGTCTTTTTGCGGTCTGGGCTTGCTGTCAAATGACAATCCAGGAAGCCCTTACCCCAAAAAGCATCTGCAGGGGACCCTCACATCAAGGAAGATTTTCATAAAATTCCCACCTAACACTTGAGCTCATCTGGTTCATTATGGAGTCCTATTTTCTCAATTTGTTCATCAATTAAGTGTGAGTGTATGCAATTGTGAAATAGTGTGTTTGACTTTCTTATTCAATGCAAAAGTATGTGTGTAGTTTAAGTATACATTTTTCAATGAATAATTAGCCAGTGCAGGATAATACAGACCATGCCATTTAAAAAAAAATCATACCTGCTTTTAATCCTGTGGTTACTATTTTGGTCAGCATGAATGGTGCAGTGCAGTTTCTTCCCAATTAAGTAACTTGTTAAAACTTTTATCTAATATGTAAAACATTCCCTGATTATTTGGTTTGACTGGAAATTAGCAGGCTTCTGTGTCCTAAAAACCAGTATTGAGACTCATTTGTCAAATTCTACATGTTTCTAAAGCACCACACAATTTCTCCAGAAGGTGGCAGCATTGCTTAAATATTTTGAGCAAATTTGATTTAAAATCAGACAACCACATAACTAATCAAGGTTATATGTGCAATTAAGATGATGATCTTGATTATGGTGTCCTTGTGTGTAGCCATTGTTGCTATATTGCCATGAGTTAGTATTTCACTGTTCTTACCCATTATTGCAGTGCTTTAATGTAACTCAGCTGTGACATTTTGTTTGGCTGTTGGTGTGTAGTCCATTTAAAAATCTGGGGGCATCTGTGTGTCCATAAACTGCATGAGTACTGTTGCCAGTACTTTAATGAAGGAAGTGAACGATGACCTCCTGTGAACATGTCTTTGATCAATAAACCACTGATGTTAAAATTTGTCATTTCCTACTTATTAGTCATTTCTGCAACATTTCCTCTGCCAAGAGGTTCTTTGATTGAATGAAAACCAGGATAAAAGCACAAACAAGAAACACGTGCAAACCACTTGTTTCACAATTTCTGCGCAGCTGCAGTGTGATTTTGCTTCCAGTAAAACACACACAGACACATTATTAAACAATTCTTCACCCACTTGTGTCATACATTCATTTTTTTAAAAGTCTCTTAAGGGTATAATATGCAACATTGTCCTAAAAAATGTATAGAGCCATACAAACACAATCCCTTTCAATCACTTATGACCCACAAGAAGTGTGTAGTGGTGCAGAGACCATGGCCTTAGCCTGTATTTTTCTCATTATTTTGCCATGCTAAAGGTGTTTTACCAACTTAAAACATTGGTATCCTCAGTATTGGACAAATTCTACTGATTCTACCTTTAAACTCAGTGTTCACTTTGGGGCGTACTCTGATGATAAATGCTTTCCTTTTTTCCCTTTAAAAAATTCCTCTACTGCACCACACAGGGCTGCTTCCACAGTTAACTTGATAATGGAACTGGGGCAAAAATTAGTTTCCTTTCAATACCCAACAGAAGCTGTTTGTTTGACTCTTGCAAGGCCACAAAAAAGTGTCGATGCTTTTTAAAGGCTACTGTATCTTTGCTGGAGTCCACACTGTGGGTTTTTCAACTGAATCCCCTTTGGTAGAGATATACAGTACTTGCTTCTTAACCATGCTATGTGTACATGTCGCATTACTTTCTGAGGACATGGACAGCTTATGAGGGGTGGAACATATCAATATTGTGTGCCAGACACAAACTCTTACATTACACCTGCAATTGCCATAGACTTGACCCATGTTAAGTCTGGGGCGGATTTGACCATGAAATGCAAAGTTACAACAACTTCCTGTGCCATGGCGAAACATCAAAGTTCACCTTGCTGCCAGCGCAATGCCATTTGACAAAACATTCCAATACAGCAATATCAAGGCTTTGCTGACCACATCTGGCTTGGATATGGTCACCTGCTAAGAGGAGCACATCCAAGTCGAAGACATGTCATTTCCTGTTGCTAGTAGATGGTGCCAAGATTCTGAAATATTGTCATGCAGTTGTGTCAGGGCTGGACTCTTATCAAATATGTGAAGTCTGGTGCAAATTGGACCATTTACTTTGAAGTTATAGCAATTTCGTCCTACAACAATAGCTAAATCTTTTAATTACTTTTTACAGAGGAGTGCAATGGACTGACAGAGAGCCGGACATTATGTCACAGTGAAGTTGACTTAGGGTAAAACAAATAAATAAATAAATAAATAAATACCTGCAGCAAATTGGTGCTCACCCATCAGTGGCTACATAGGCTACATCTCCAACGAGGCGGCCAGGCCCAGTCCTTCACACCAGAATCTTTCAGACGTCTTCTCACAGCAACTGACACAAAGTAGGCGCTGTTTTTGATGATGAAACAGAAAGGGTCATAAGAGACATTTATGCAAATAATTTTGATTAGAATTATATTCCAATCCTTGTGTGAAGCCTTTAACCTGTGTTTTTTTCCCACTTTACAGACGTGAAGTTATAAATTTGAGTTAATTTGCCAAAGATAAATTCACAATGTTTAGAGTTAACTATTTACAATTTTATGTTCATGGCAGCATCTTTAAAAACAGTTAAAATAATTTACTAAATCTGCCTCTTGTGGTTCTCATACATTCACCTCAATCTACCAAAATCTTTCTAGCTTCTGATTGGTCGGTTCAGTCACATGTGAGTCATAAGCAGCAACTGTTATTGTGAAGCTTCTGGAGTATGGAGAACACTAAATGAAAGTTATGTAGTCATCCTGCTGTTTCTTCTTAAGAATTATCCACCCACCACACATGAAACCCTCACATTATCGCTGTAAGAAATGTTTGAGTGTTAATGTTTGAGGTGACAAATGAAATGGGGTTAATACCTCCCACATTTGTAGCTTTCCCAAATGTTACTGGGGCTCTGGACTGCACCCATGTGTGTGTAAAGCCTTTGTCCAGTCTGCACAAGACAGACTTTTGAAGTGTATTTTTAAGCATGTCTCTTGTTTATCTGAGGCAATATAAATGAGGAAATGATGACTACTACAACAGCATTCAAAGGAAAGTAGGAGAAACCAGAGAACTCAGCAGAGGTAAAAAGGAGGAGGGCATGTTATCAAGGATGAGGTTTGGTCACATCTGTTTAAACACTACATTAATGCATAAACCTGTTACAGGTAGATGTGGACTACGGGAAATGGTGAAGCATACATTTTTTATATTGTCTGAATAAACAAGAGAGTAACTAAATATACTGTACTAAAAATGTACTAAAAATAAACCAAAAGACACTACACATTAGAGGAATGACAAAGTGCAGACTGGACAAAAGCTTTAAATACACATGTGGATGCAGCCCACAGCCACAACAACATTTGGGAAAGCTACAAAAGTAAAAGGGATTAGCCTCTATTTGTCACCTCTAACATTAAAAAAACATTTTAATGTGAGGGTTTCATGTGTGGTGGTTGGATTACTCTTGTTAAGAAGAAACAGCAGGATGATGATAGATACCTTTCATTTACTGTTCTCCATACTTCAGCAGCTTCACAACAACACTCACTGCTTATGACTAAAATGTGACTGAATTAACCGATAGAAGCTAGAAGGATTTAGGTAGACTGAGGTAAATGTGTAAGAACCACAAGAGGCGATTTAGCAAATTATTTGATTATTTTCAATTAATCAATTAGTTGTTTGGTCCATGAAATGTCAGGAAGTGGTGAAAAATGTTGATCGAAAGTCCAAGATCACGTCCCCAAATGTCTTGGTTTTTTCCACTACTCAAAAATATTCGTTTACTGTCAGAAAATAGATGCAGATTGATTCAGTTGTCAATTAATTGTTGCAGCTCTAAGTGTTTTATGTTCATTGTTAAGTTTATTAGTTCTTCTAGCTGTTCCATCCTTTGTTGTGCTGTTGATTGATTTCAAGAGAAATATTTCCACCCAGTTGAATTATTTTTTCACTATATAGGCCTGATATGGCAGCTGTGTATGCACTATGTATATCGTTCTTTATTTTAGAATTGTGATCCTGCTAATAATCCCCATTTTTGCTAAATGTATCTGTAATCTGATTATATCGTTTTTTTTTATCTGTAACTGTAATGGAATACAGCTACCTCTCTTTTTTATTCAGATAAAGTAATCCCATTACATGTAATCCATTAATCCCCAAGCCTGAGCATTTACTAGAATAACCAGGCCGTCCCATCTAGTTCCATCGATATCTCCAAAACTCTGCAACTCACACCAAAACAATCTAGATGGATAAATAGCGCTATTTTTGATTTTGAGGTGAACTGTCCCTTTGATGACAAAGCATTCTTCCCCAAAACTACTCAGCATATTCGTAATTTTTGTTAGTAACTTTTTACCATTGATGTTCAATGCAGTATCATTCAATCAACGTAGTTTTTGTTTCTACAGATCTTAAACTCCTGCTCTGTTCTGATCACAGTCACCTGAGCCTGCTGCACAGGTTGTTTTCATCCACATTTCCTGGTTTCACTGGCCTGTTTGCAACCTGAGAGCCTTATTGGCTATAAATATGCAAATTTAAAGTTTGATTCAACAAGAAAATGTTCAAATGGAGAGAACTGAACATGGTATGTTACTAAGCAGTCAAAACCGTTGCCGACCATTTCCACCTTGGAACTGCAGTGTACCAGTGACAGCCTCAAAAACATGGATTCAGACAGCCGGGGTTTCATATGTCACATGTCAAAAGGAGAGGTATTAGAGGAAAACCCAGGCGTAGGTACATAGTGGTATTACACAAGCCAAATTCACTATTTTCAAAACAAGGGCAGAGATATGTTTCTTTTTTAGTTGCAAAGTTGTAAAACAGAAATATGTAACCCTTACTGTAACTGTTACTGTACTGCCAAAGCAACAGTAATTCCAAGCGAAATGAGTGCACTTTATTTGGAAAAATCTTCAAGTCCCAGCCAAACTTCCAGAGAAAACTCAGGTTTACAATAGTAGTCTTCCAAAGAATTCATTTAAAAGATTTACTCAAAAACTGTTTAAAAAAAGAAAAAGAAAAAAAAAAAAGCTCTGGCTGTAGCTGTGGAAAGTAATGGGAAACATTACTCAAAACAGTCTGAGAGATAGTTAAGCTGCTGAATTATGGCTATATTCATTGTGATAATTCTAACAGAAAACTTCACAACTTTGGGGTTGTTCATGAAGAAGCATGATCATGATAAAAGGCGTTCTCATAAGATGTGAGGGTAGTGTTAGATAAGATAAGATTAAAGTGCATTTGGTATGTGAGAGAAGTCTGCCTTCAGGGGCTTCTGGCAGAAAGCCACTCTCTGACATTTGAATTCATAATCTGTGGTTTTCCAGTTCATTTGTGGGTTTGCTCTTGAAGAAATCAATGAAGACCCTGCCACACTCTTGACTGACTTGGTTGAGTATTTTGTCTACACCGATACTGGTAAGCTCCTTAAAATGTGCACAAGTTGCTTTTGCAAAAACGTCAAACCCTTGTCAACTCCTATGTTAAAGATTGCCTAAGGTTCTCTCCAAATGGAGGTTCAGGCTGCTATTGTGCACATCTGTATGTGGTTGTGGGTCCTCTGTGTCATGCTCTTAGGCACGTCTGTTGCTCCACTGCTCTTTCATCTGCCTGATAGAGAGTATTCCCAATTAGTTTTAATTTTTTTCAAGGGGGAGCAGCACACCATTTAATGTTTTAGGATTTTAAAAGCTCTTTGGGTATAGGGGAGGCAATATGCTGGGCTTGGATTAATTTCATGTTTTCTCATTTCATCAGTAACGATACAACTCATTTTGCCGTGATCGGAGGGAAGTGGGAATTTTTCACTCGCTACTGCACTGCATAATTTACTTGCCATTTGGTCCAAGGGAACCTGAAATGTCTCACACCATGTAATTGCTGTAGATGAAGAAAGGCTTGGTGGGCTCATGGTGTCCAAGGTGACAGCGCAAAAGGAAGGGAGTGATTTTTGTGGAGCGATATCGCCAGGCCAATGTTGTTCAGAAAAAAGACTACAGTAATAGATATTGTTTGCCATATGTAATGCTGTCATATTCAGATCTGTCATTAACAAAATGCTTATTTAAACTGTGATGTTATAATAATAAAAATGTAAAACTTGAACATGAAATTGCAATTGCAATCTTCATAAACTTAACAGGAAGTCATTAATGCTTTACAGATCCACTTCAAGAGCCCCCTCTACATTCTTAACATTATCTGTACTTTCCACATTGTTGCAACAACCAGTCTATGTTACTCATCTCATGATGATCAGGCAGTGCTTTGCCCCCCCCACACACACACAACCCCCCCAATACATTTTTTCTTAAAGTTGTTGACATCATTCTAGAGAAGCAGAAGATTGGTGACGTCCCACAAAGAAAACTTTCTTTGATGAAGTGAACAGAATCCCATTGAATAAGAATGGTCTCGATTTTGCCAAATGTGAGCTCCGTAAAGTACAAACACTCATAAAGTACAAGAAACATTTTTTTCTATTTAGTCTCTTAGTTAAAGTAGGCAGTGGTTTCTGTGATATCTTCATTGTAATCTGGTGGGAAAAAAGAGTTTCCTTTTCCACAACATGTGGTGGAGAGAAGCTGGCAGCACTTTAGCAGCAGAACAGATGCTTTTCAGCAAGAGTAGAACACAACCTCTTTAAGTGTGCAGCTTCCTGCACATTGCTTTTTAAAATATGTGTGTTTGCTCTCAAACAGGAGTGTCCACAGATGAATGAGTGGCTGATACTGGACTGTTAGCTCTGGATACTGGTGAAGTAATGGTGCTTTGGCCTGAGAGGGTGATCAAGAAATAGTTTCTTTGGAAAAACAGTCCTCTATCTACCTCTACCTTTTAAGAAGTTGATCTGTCCAGAAGAAATGGCACGTGCACAAATGAACTCCAGCATCTGCCGGAGCTGCAGGACAAGTTGCCACTCATCATTATCAGCTGGGTTCCTATTCTTGTTTCCAATAAACCTCTTAGCAATCTCAGGGAACACCAGTTCTGTACAGCCTGCCCTCCAAGTTTGTCACTCCCAAGATTTACCTCACATGGCTTACCCTATGCATCATCACCAAGATTTCTCCTTCTATTTGGTTCTACGAATGTAAATTGTTTCTCAACTTTGTTTAAAGTCAAAGTGGGACACCTTCAAAGAGATCCTGCCCAATGAAGGGAGAAAAGGCAGACTTGCAGACGTGGTCATAGTAAAAGAAGTCAGATTTGAGCCCTTTGCTCTGGTGTACCATCTCCAATTGCCTTTTTAAGGATGTTCAGTCCTGTTGGGTCCTCTTGAAAGTGAGTTGGCTGCAATTTCATAGGATCTGAGAAAGAAACCCTGTTGGTATCAGAGCCCAGATTATCTCCTGCAATGGGACACACAAGCCCTTTCTGAATCTGGCCATCAGTCTGTTTGATACCACTAACAGACCTCAAGGTTTTTGAAATCCTGGACTGGTTCTCCTCTTACTAACTCTTGACCAAAGTACTAAAGATCTTGCTCTCTGCGATAACTGCCACAAAGCACATCTGTAAAAGACCAAGGGAGCCAACAATTTGGCAAAGTAAGCAAACTCCTTTTAGACTGTTGGGTCAATCGTCCAACCGTCCAGAAGTCCATCACTCTGTATTTTTCAGAATATTACAAATCAATTAACATCTGTATCTATACAAGTTTTCTCTTAAATGCTACTAAAATGGGCACAGACATTCTCTAGATGGTAAGTATCAAGTGTATATAATTGTGTTCAGATGTTCAGAGTTCAGAGGAATAGCAGGATGAGACCCAAGCACTGATGACACAGAGAGCAGGATGTCTTCTGAGATCTATTTTCAGGCAGGCAGACAGTTAACGGGATAAAGAAACAAAATTCCAGAGTACAAGCAAATCAAAGCAAGCAATTTGCAGCAAAACAAACAAGTAACAGGTCAAGGGATCAAAAAAGGAGACAAGGAAATGGCAAGGAAGCATCAAAACAGCCAGGGTGAACTGGCAATGAACAAAAGATCTAGGCTGGTATGTGTGGTGAGTGGCTGATGGGGGAACGATGTGCAGGTGGGAAGATGGGTGGGGAAACACAGGTGAAGGGAATAACTAGATAGCGGGGCAGATGGGAGCAGCAGCAGGAGGAGGAAAAAGTCTGGGGTAATCTGGTGGATGAACTAAAAACGGCAATGAATGTGTTTCAGGAAGTGAGTATGTGGAAGCACAAATGGCCAGGGCTGCAGACTGTGATATCAGATCGATCAGTGAAATGGTGAAACCACAGTGATATTTAACATCTTGCTGTAATTTGTAATGTATGCACAATATTTTCTTTTATTTCATCTAAATTTTGATCATGTTTCACAAAAATATTTAACAATACACTCAAGAAAAGCAGGTTGAAATTTTTTTCATAACTGTGTCCTTAACAGTTACATTTTTATGTGAATTTTTGCAGTTTCGTGACATCCCCTCTCTCTGATTTTCACTTATGAGCTTCTTACTGGCTCAGCAGCCAGTTGGCAAGGTCAGAGAGTCATGAAAACAATTGCACCTGGTCTTGATTGTCTCGTGGTCTAAAGAAATTTGTTTTAATCATAAGGTCACAGGTTCAAATCCCTAAGTGAACAACTTTACTCAGTACTCAGGCATGTATAATGACACTCACTGACCTCAAGGAAACGTAACTTCAAGTTTTAGCAATCATCTCAAAAACAGCTTAGCATAGAGACAAATTTTTTTCATAATTTAAATCTTTCAAATCATCAGTATCTGGTTTTCTGATCTAAAAATGTCTTTTTCGCAACCTGAAAAACATACTTGCAGGTCTTGTTTGGATGGATGGATGTTGCAAACTATTACGTAGATGCTAATCTCTAATATTTTCTTTCCAATCAGGTAAGACTCAAGCCCAGCAAAAAGACTCAAGCCCAGCAAAAACATTTCTTTATTGAGGGGTACAGATTTACAGTAATCACATCACTGACATTCACCATCCTCACAGTCCCCACCCACACCTCCACCCCTCCTCTTAAGAGCTGGGATAATGTTGACAGTGCTACTCTCTCTGCCTGCCTGTCAGTAATGATAAAACAAAACAAAACCGCAGCAAAGAAAATCTCTCCAGTTCTTCTTGAATAATTCTCAGTTTGCATTTGAAAGATGACCTATATGGCATGGTGACACCACAGCACAATGTATTCTGAAAAATAAAAGAGTTAAGGTGACTTAGGTTCATTTTATATGTTTTTTTTTAATATTCTGTTTTGCAAAATGTTGTTGGTTGACTGTTCAGCTGAGTTGTCTGTACTCAGGCTATACAGTCATAGTCCTACAAAAGGTTCAGTTCCAGACATTGAGTACAAGTGAATCTGCACAAGTGTCTACATGATGGTTTTGATTTCAGATCTTTACTTTCATTATGAGTCACTTTGTTTCCCTCATCCTGCCAAGGTTTTAGTGGGTGTCTGTGCCTGTGATGCACAAATGTGTAACAGGTGTAGGATTTTGTTGTAGAACTAAAATTACAGGCAGAACAATAATCTTTTAACATGGCATAATAGTTAATACTAACAATAACTACACAAACCTGTCCACAAAATACTACACATAAACATTTATATTATCCCTTTAAAGATAGATGAACCATGTCACGAGCTTAAATTATCTCCAGTGATGGTTATGGTACTGGTTTTCAGTATTTAGAATTACTTAAAATAAAGATCTCTGCAGAGGACTCATTTACAGGAAGTTAGTTTCAGCGTGTTGGCTAAAACCTTTACACTGCAGGGATCTGGCTGGCTAAAATAGGAATTACTGTAAGTGTCTTTCAAATGCATTATTGAAAATCCACAGAAATAAAAAGCCTCTTGATAATATGCTGGTGGGAAGCGGCATCAGCAAAATAAGCCCTGAAATTGCTGGGATCTTGCATAACATGTCACTAGTTATGGTCCTCATGAAGTCACTCAGGCGTTTTAAGACTTTCAGTGTCTTAATCCTTTGTAACAGGTCTCTTTTTGGTGTCATCTTTAAAGTATAAATGGGTCTGTTTGGCCAGTGTTGCTTAATATGTTGTTTAGTTAAAGGTATTGTTTGCTGTGACTGGACGTTTACAGAGCTCCAACTCATTCTGAGGCACCCGCCAAAGAAAAGCTGATTCAGGCCTTTTCAGACCAGTTTTATGGCATCAACGTCACTCAAGTGTCTGGGGATGAAAACAACACATCGTTCTGAATGGCAGCACATGCAGGATCGCTAAATCTGAATTCCCGTCATTCCTGTGACTCATCCAGGCAGGTCCTGCTGAGTGGAATTCCTGGTTTCCATGCTGCATCTGGACAAGTAATCTGATACTGTGTTAGGCTTGTTAACATGGCCCAGCCAGTGCTACAAGGGAAGAGGTCAGCAGCACTTAACCTTCACCTTTTTGTCTGTACATTATTCTACGTCATCCCCTGCCAAAGTCATTAAACCCCTTCCCCTAACCTTAAAGGGTTAATGGATACTGTACTACTGTGTGTGTGCAAGTATAGTTTGATAAAAGAGGGGCACACACTTCTTTTGGGGGTGTGACTCATATTTCCCATAAGTCATGTGACACAAAGCCCTCATGAATTATTAATGAAGCCTTGCAGTGTCCTTCTGTTGGACTCCAGGTCTGACAGGTGACTCCCTATCGTGCAGGGATGCAGTCTTGATTGATCCTCCATGATCACAGGGGACATCCAAACATTAAAGGAGAAATCTGTAGTATATTTATTGTAATAAATCATAAAATGACCATAATATGCCAGAGATTAAGGAAACATGCTAAGGTGAAATACTGGCTTCTCTGACAACAACACAACAGACACTGTCCTCCTCTGAAATTTCTATTCTGGTTTGTAACTTGTGTTTTTGTTTTTCCCGCTTCACTTTAATAAGAGTCGAGATTGGTATTGAATGTTCACAAAATGCGTTAATGTCTGAAGACAAGTTGTCACTGAACTACAACTCCAGAGTGTGTATTTTCAGATCAGTGGGCTTTTGTTTTCAGGATAACAGGCTTAGCTTTACAGAAAATTCAAAATGAAAATGAAAGTTATAAACAGCTGATTAACTTAGAGTGTAGGACTCATCACCGCTTGTTATTGTCAAATTACAAAGTTGTGCTCGTCCTGCGCTTTTGCAGAGTGCTTACTGTCTGCCTAAGCTTCCCTCAGTCTGAGGAGGGGATGGGGGAAAACAACTCCCTTCAACCATAGATGGTATATTAAATAGGATTTCATATATATTTAATATACTGTCTGTGGCTCCAACTTGCTATTTGGACAGCAATAGTCTGTTTTTTTGGATGAGCAATTGCTATATATTGCGCCTTTAACTCTGGATCCAGAAAGCTGCTTTTTGCACTGTTGGTTTCTAATGGACCCGCAAAAGAACAAATGTGTATCTTTGCTGTTTGGAAACAATTAATGCATGCTGAGAAGTGTGGGCTAAATGAACAGATTCATAAGCTAATAGCTCTGTCTGTCTGGCTAAGAGGAAGTACCTTTGACTAATCCTTTTTATGAGAAGCTTTTTGCTGAATCAACTGAGGAAAGGCAGAAAGATTTTGATCCTTTGAGGTCAGATCAATAACACCATGATCCCACCGATCCATATAATAGTAAGCATGATGGACATGTTTATTTACAGATTAGCACCGAGATATAATTAACCCATATTCCACTGTGAGGTGCAATGAATAACCCACTCAGTAATGACCATCTACATTATCTTAAAATGTTTCCTGTCTACTGAGACGTCACATACTGGCAGGCAAAACCCTGATTTAAAAATAGTCTTAGCGACAGGCAGCTTTTATTAATTCCAGATGTTAGGAATTTTTTTTTGCGTGCGATGAAACCTGCTCAGTTGCTGGCAAGAGAACTTGCTAAACCACCAGAGAGAAGCTCTGAAGAAACTTTGAACAATATTTGGACACTATCCATCCTATTATATCATTCACTTCATTCCTTTGTGTTTTTCTTTCATGAATAATAGACAATTCCTGTTGAACATACAAGTAAGACTTTGTCACCCATTTGCTTCCCTTCCCAGAAATATGTCCTTCAGTGTGTCTTTTCCCAACAATTTTCAGATCCTATCACATTTTTGTTTATTTTGCCCAAACTGTGGCAATGACTGTGTGCTAATAGTTTTATGAGACATCTGCATCTGTGTGTGTGTGCATGTGTGTGTGCCCTGAGCATGTTGGAGCACGTACATGAAGTGGTTAACTCTTTGCAGGATTTACTGTAAGTTGCCTTCAGAGAAAGGTGAAATAATCATTATCAGTTTGCAGGATTTACTGTAAGTTACCATGAGAGAAGAGTGAAATTATCAATATGGTCCTGTTTTGTTTCTGGTTGATGCAATTCTCCCTCTAACCACACACAGATTATTGGCCTCTCTGACCTCTTTGTTTCAGAGAAACAGAAACTTGCTCAGCACTGCCGCTCCCCTCCTTTCTGGAGCTTAACACACATCTGCTGCCAAAACTGGCCGCTTCGCTCAGTCTGGAAAAATACATAGAGTAGATTTCAAAACACTTCAAAGAAGAGCATTGAATTAGAGCATATGTGATAATTTAGCAGAATGAATTAAATGGCAGGGAAACGTGTGCTTAAAATGCAGTTGACAGATCTATGAAGGCAGGAAGCCTGCATTGAAACATCTGGTAGCCATCTTGTCGTAGGAGATAACAAAGTTATTGTTGTTTTTTAGAAGAAAGAACTTGAGGCTCAATTCAACTATTCAGGACATTTAAATAATATTTTGGCTATTGTGCATTCATACAGTGCATGTGTGACTACTGTTTTGTGCTTGTTGTCAGAAGGAGAAGCTGATACTTAGGAGAGAGTGTTGGTACTCACATTTGGGCATGGAAGTAAAATGTAATACCACGTGCTTATCGCAATCATTCTGTGGAAATCTGACCGTATGATTAAAGGCCACTGCTATTTTGCTTAGCTCAATGCGGTTAGGAAAAAAATGCAACTGCTGTCTGAGATACATTCAGGACATCACACTCCTAACCAAACCTAACCAATCACACTGAACTAGAAAAGATCATGCACAATGTCTTCCTTGTGTTGAATATGCAAAAACTTCAGCTTCAACTTATGTCCATTCAATATCTGAAAGTCTGAGTTAGACTACATTTCTTTTCAGCTGTACAAGCTGAAATATAATACATAGGAAACACGTTTTTTGCTTGTTTGTTTTTACCTCAAATAATATGTCTGAATTATGTGTGAGCAGATGTTTGATCTGTGACTCAGATACTGTATGTGTAGCTGGGTACACTGGAAAAAAAAAACAAAAAAAAACAAAACGAAAAGTTGAGAAAACTCAAAATTTCAAGACAAATTGAAATACTGAAATAGATTTTTCAGTTTTTAGCCCAACTCAAACTCTTAAGTTTTCAAAAAGTCTTACCAGCCGAAAAAGTTTTGATGAGGGAATGAACTTTTCTTCTTTAGATACACTTGGATGTTTGAGTCTTAGAAACACCACAAATTGCTGAGTAAACTTAATTAAAATTAAAGTGAACAATGGTTTATATTTTCAATTGCAACTTTTTAATTTTTCAAGCACCCAAATAATGAAACTTACAAGTTTCATAAGAAAGATTCAAGTTTACCTAAAGAAGAAAAGTAAATTATCTCAACAAAAGATTGTAGATTGGCAAAACTTTTAGTTTATTTCAGAACTTAAGCGTTTGTGTTTGATTCCAAATACAAGAATCTAGTCAAGGCAGCTGCCTTGAAACTATGAGTTTTCTCAACTTGTTTTTTACAGCGTCTTCAAAAAAAATATATTTATTATTTCAACATGCATCTATTTTGTTTCCCTGAAATTTATATCTATCTATAGTGATAGAATCATACTAAACTATGTATATAAGATACAAGAAAACTGTTATCAAAAATCATGTTAATATAGTTTTGGTTCTTTATTTTCTGCTACTGTACAGACATGCTTCAACACACGGTGTGATGGTACATCCTAAATAAATACTGATGTAACTGATCTTGGCACCTGGCGGCATTAGGCAATGTTTAGAATGAGCAGTGAAGATAAGTGAGCATCAATACAGGATATGTCATTTATGGCATATTGATCAGTCAAAGGTTTGCTTGGCAGTCACAAAATTAGAAACATTGTTGTTATCATTATCTGTACACTGTCAGTATTCTGAAGTTTAGACAGGGATATGGAGGTGCAATTGAGGTTGAGTGCTGACATGCCTTTGAGCAAACATTTAACACACTGCCGCTCCAGTGAAGTTTATCTCTTTTTTGATTTCCAAAGGGAAAAAAAAGTCTCACAAGACAAACACTTCCGAATTTTGATCCAACTGTTTGTGTACCCTGTGACTCAAATGTGTCACAGAGCAGTTACCATAAATGTACTTCATATTCAACTTGCATCCCGTCTCTTGCAGCACCACCAGGGGATTCAGGGGTATGAGATGGAGAGAGGTAAGTGAGGGGGTGGATATGGGGGAACAGGGGGTCAGAGAGAGGTGAGTAAGAGATGAGTCAACAGCCCTCCACTATAAGATATCCTGATGGAGCCAAACAGTGGCATACACTCAGTCACCAGTGAAGGTAAGGTCAACTCTCCTCTCCATCTCGTTCACTGTCTCTTTTACTCTTCAGCTCTTCCATGCTTGTTTCACTATCTGTGTTCTTAGTCAATCTTGGTGTATCAGCGCATGTGTTTGTTTAACAGCTTTTTGGGATGTTTAAATGCTGGATTTATTTGTAAAAGAGGTCAGTGACAGATGTTGTTCCTTTCAGAGAAATTCTGGTTGCACTTTATTTTACAGTACACGAACTAACACATTACAACAGAACTGCACTGTAAACTTAAGTGTGTAATTTCTACAGTTAGACTTGTATTTGACCTTATTAGAGGGCAATTAGGGACAACAGAACTGTAAACTCAAATACATTGTTTTTCACTGTTAGACACTTTCTCGGAAGGTAATTAGAGACACATTACAACAGGGCTCTACTGTAAACTACAATGTAGTATTTCCTGATGTCTACTAAGTGTCTAACAGTGGGAAACAATACATGTTAGTTTACAGAACAGTTCTGCTGAAACGTGTCTCTAATTACCCTCTAATTAAGTCTAATAAGGGTCTAATAAAGGGTCCAATACTGTCTAATGAAGAACACATAATTTCTAGTTTTTGCCTAATTTGATTCAAAGTACGACTCTTAGTGTACTGTTAAATAAAGCGCAACCAAATTTTCTTGTTGGTTTTAGATTGTGTGTTTTGTAGCTGAAGTTTTTATAAGCTTAAGCTTCAGTCTGTTTGTGACAGAGCACATACTGTAGCAGAGATTTGGAAAACCGGGGGCTGAGAATAATCATGTCAGCCAAAGTCAGTGATCTTTGTACCTGTTACACAGTCAGAAATTCACAGGTGTCTCTATCACAAATATTTGCTGCCATAATCAAACATTCTGAGTAAATTACTGGAAGAAAGCTTGTGTATATGTGTAAAATGATGACATGCAGACATGAACTCATGCTGCTATTTCAGTGAGATGATACAATGGTGAAACAGCAAGTGAGAGATGGATAACTGAAAACATTAAAAGGGAAGAAAACCCTGCATAATCTCTAATCAAGTCCAATTTCATTCTTCTTCTAGGGATACCAGTGTTATTGTGAATTCTGTACGTCTGGGGAAATACCATGAATATGGACTACACTTTGGCCCTCCTGCTTTCTCTGCTCCAGCTTTTAAGTGTGGGTACAGCTGCTCCCCTGTCAGTGGAAGTAGTGAAGATGAAATCAAAAGTTAAATGGATGGCTGAGCAGCTGGTGGTTCGGCTGAACAGAGACTTCCAGGTAATATTTGTGTCTAAATTTATGCTTTTCAGTAATTGCAAAAAGGATGGATATCACAGATAACATCACATTTGTAATAGAGTTCATATTGAGCAACTACTTGAAGCAAAATTTTATAGCATATATATAGAAAGAGAAACGTGTAAAACTATTGAAATTTTAAACAAAGTAAGGGACGCTTTTCTTCCCATCATATCTGTATTTTTCACTTATTTTGCCATATTTTGGATATTGCACAGAGGTGTGGGGCCACACAGGTATTACAAATACTAAACCTTTTTATGTGTTACAGAAAAGAACAATATGCATCAAAATAAGCAATAAACGTTTCAACAGACCGTTTATTAAATCACGTGTTGAAGTTTAAAGACTATTACCTGAAAATGGTCATAAGTTGTTTATATTAAATTCAAATAATGAGGATCATAGAAGGAAATTTAATGTGCAACATTTAAGCAGATGTGTATTTCAGTATATGATTGATAATTATAATGAGAATGGCTGAATCATTTAACTCTCTAGGTAACATACTCATTGCTGTCCCTTTACAATCACAAAGTACATCCTCAATTATGATGCAACACTTAAAAAAAAGCAGCAGGGCCCTGAGGAAACTAATAGCAGTGTTTTAATTGTCACATGAGTCTCTGGAGGTCATGTTGAATCCCTTTTTTGCAGCCTTCCTCACGTTTCATTATCTCTTACCACAAAATGTAAAGGAAGACATACTGTATGTCAGGAAAGACACACACCAGGAAAACTGAAAACAAGCATTTAAATGTAACATTAAGGATTGAAGAGGGCTTACAATAGTTTGGTTTGATAGATCTGTTTTTGTAAAACTGGCATTGGCAAAGAAACACTTAAGCGAAGTTTGTATGTTTTTGACCGAGTCATGTTCACAGCTCTTGCTGCAGGCTCCTCCTGGCCTGATACTCAGCCCACCCTCTGATGACCTGGATGGAACTTCCTCCATAGTGGCAGTCTTGGAGGGTTACAACAGCCTGATCTCCGACACCCTCAGCGGGGTCTCCCAGGTTAAGTTTGACATCTCTTCGCTGACGGGATTCATCGATCAGTGGAGGCAGAGCCACTGCAGTGAGCCGCGGCCGAAGCCCCCAGTGCCTGGGCCGCTGCAAGAGCTACAGAGCCGGAAAGAGTTCATCCACACCGTGAGCATCGAGGCTCTTATGAGAGTGAAGGAGTTCCTCAATCTGCTGCTGAAAAATCTGGATCATCTTGAGACTTGCTGAAAGATGGACATGAGGATCAGTATTTGTAAGATTATGGCCTGATTTTTGGACAAGATTTGGCAAATCTGCATCATCGATGTCAGACTTTGCATTCTCTCCCTGGCCATGTTGAACCTTTGCAATGTGATTTGAAGGAAATTTATTTTTGAATGTGCACTTATTTATATACACGTATTTATTTATATATTATATTTAGAAAATATGTATTTTGTAAGAAACATTGTTACAAGAAACTTTCATCAGGATGTTTGTAGCAAAAGTAAATGTTATGCAGGAATGAATGCAAACTGATGTATGCTTTACACACATAAATCAGCCTCTTATAGGTCTGTATTATTCCATCATTGTTGGGTGGAAAATATAAGCCTATATTAATTCAGTAATGAATCAACTGTGTAAGGATGACTGGCCTGCAACAAGAGAAAACATCACAATGATCAGCAACGTCATCCCTGGAAATTCCTGAAAACCAACCTGATACTTGCCAAGAAAAACAGATGTGCTTGTATTTCAACTACCAGAACAGGAAGGGCAAAGGGCGACTTTCATTTCAGCGCAGTGTCATCAGCTCTTCCAAACTGGCTATTTATATCTGTAGATGATATTTTGTATATTTTTGTACAGTTGACAATATTTTTTAGATCTACTGAATTTAAACTATGAATAAATATTTTTTAAAACATTTTTTGTGTAATGTGTAAGTTTGTCAGTGTTATGTAATGAGATGAAAAAGGCACGTAGACCAGGTTAAAATATGACATCTCTTGCTACACTTGTACATTCAGGGTTTGTGAGTGGGAAGTGTTTATCAGAGTCATCGGCTTATCATTAACTCCTGTTAAAAAACAGCAACACAAAAACTGAATGTAATGGTCATTGTGAACTGGCACATCTGTCAATTCAACAGATATGGATTTAATACAATAATGTAAAGATTATATAGTAAACACAAATTCAAGGGTTTTAATATATTTTCATAAAAATCCATGTACATTTTAGTAAAAAACAAGCATGAGCATGAATTACGGACATGCTTGAACAGGATGGATGAAGTTAAGTGGGCATCATACACTGCACTGTACAAACTGATTTATGAGAACCACTGTGCTTCAGGTTGTCGACATTTTCTCTCTCTCACGCACACACACACACAAATACAATCATACACACACACACCACTAACTATCAAACCACTTGTTTCTCTTCATGTTGGAGTTCTTGTCACTGTTACCCATCAGTTTCTTCTTGTACTGCTCCACCAGGCTGTCGAAACAGTCCTGATCCCTGCGTTTGAAATTCTTCTTTGCTGTTTTAACCTTTTGGAAAACAACCAAATGAAGACAGTCATAAGGTGTGATTAAGTGCCACCAAACTAACATGCTCCTGTTTCAAATATTAAAAGTTAAATAGCACTGCTGGTAGAGATTAATGTCCAAAGTAAGATGTGTGAACATGATGTACAGCACAATTTTTCCCAATTTACGGTGTAATTTTTTTTTAACTTATGGTGTACAGTGCAGTTAAAAATACTTTCAGTATAAGACCTCTTTAGGTTCCTCCCAACACCAGATTATTGCACAGTAGGTCATACTGTACCATGTAATATGAAATAGTAAAGATCCACAAACTAATGTTCCCACATTGTTATCGCCTTGTTCCCCTCTACCTATATGTATGTATCGGTAAGTGCTGTACTGGTACACTGTAAACGGTAAAGAATTACACTGTAAAAATAAAAGATTGTTACATTTCAACATATTTTGTTTTGTTTAGTTCAGCACCAACAGCTTTCATTCATCAGTGTACTCTAAGTGAATGATACTTTTTTTTATATTTTCATCTTTTCTGTGTTAACTTGTTAGCCTAACCAGTTCCCACTTTTAACAAACGGGTGCAACACAAAGTTATTGTGACGGTCAACAAACAGACCAACCAACATTTCTGCAGTGTCTCAAGTTTAACTACAAAGTACAGTGTGACTGAAAGAGGACATTTAAGGAAAAAAAATCTATGAGCTAATGTTTGGAAAAAAAAACATATTTGATAAGGATCCTTAATATTCTGTAGTAAATCTGACAAAGATATGTACAAAGTGGGACATTTTACAGTTGAAAAATAAACTTGTTAGTGTTGTCTGGTTGGCAAGCTATTCAAAGAAGACACTGCCTCTTAAGTCATCTCAAAAACATCTTTGATATTTATCTTCTGCAGTTTCTTATTAATCGAAATATGCGCCAAGACCAGTACATTAACGACAAGCTAATTTTGGCGTGAATAAATCTGTTTCTACTATGAAGATTCATAAACAGAATAGAGGAGGCAGGCAGAAGAAACACCGGTTAAGTCACACATATTTTCATAGTGTCAGAAAAATCCCAGTCTTTAAATATAACTATCCATATCATTTAATGCCTGGCTGAAATGAATGGCTCTGGAAAGAATTGACAAAATACTCTGAAATAACATTACCAAAGCATTAACAAACAGAACTACTGAAAAACATGAATGTGTTGTCTTCACTGAATCTGGTGCAACATTTTTTCATGCTTTCATTTCATCTATCTTTGAAATAAAGTTATGCATATTTTTATAATGTCAGTTTTGTTAAACCTTTCAAAAATGTTGACCCTTCACAGGTCTACTAGACCAGACTGCAGCAACCAGTTTTAAACTCATTCTGATTTAGTTTTGGAAAGTTTCTTGTCAAGTATGAGTCTTCTCAACTACCTCTTAAGCTCACGGATATAGAAGCTTTTCTTGGGGCTGTGCCTTTAGGTTTTAGTGTTTTCTAATAAATCAGTGCAACAGCAGCTACTCTTCAACACAAGATGTGTTTTGAATATGACCAAAGATTAAAAAATAATCATATAGACAGAGTTTGTATTAACCTGGTTTCTGGGCTGTGTGGGCTTTTCCATCTGTTGTCTTTGGCGCTCTTTCCTGTTGGATCCAGGCCTCGATTGTTTCTGTGGTGGAGCCTTTTGCTTTCCTTTGTCACGCAATCTGCAAAACACAAAAGTTCACAATCTGTAACATAAGCCTGGAGCCTACTGAGTCATAGTCAGTTTTACATATGGATTTTCTAATGTCTGGGCCACACTACAAGACTTCAAATGTTGTCAGATCACTGTGCCATTCACACTACGCCACTCTCTGCATGGTAATCGTGAGTCCTGAAGTTGCTGTGCTTTACATGTATGACTGAGACAGGGGGTCACTAACTACATGATAATTTACCCAAGGAATCCTGTGTCTGCTCTCCAAACCATGTTTTGTCACAAAAAAAAAAGCTAGAAGTGACATTTGATTATTAAAACTGAAGCATCAGCCTGCAGCATGTGACTGTTGTTTCCAGTTCCAGATCTATATGACCTAGATAAGGTAGGGTTAGGATATCATGGCTAAAATCGCGTAGTGTGGCCTTGGATATGTTTACCTACTGCTTTATGTGAATAATTCAGTAAGGTTGTTCATTACTGACAGATCGAAAGAGGTCATATAATTTACCCAAGCTGAGAAAGATCACTTTTGCTCATCAATTTCCCCTCGGGGATCAATAAAGTATTTTTGATTTTGATTCTTTGTAGTAACCGAAGTGAAAGAGTTTAACTTATGAACAGTCAGTTAATTAAACTGCTTGACTCTGATACTTCAACAGCTGAACAAACATAAGGCAGATCAGCAAAATACACAAGAGCAAAATCCAACACTATGATGTTAAAACAAGCCACAAACACAAGTTCGTTTACTTAAGTTAAATAAGAATGAAAAGTCATTCAGTTATTAATGACAGCAGAACTATGTGATTTTCCCCTTGGTACAACACTTACTAGTTGTGTTTACATAACAGAGAAGCAGATTTTCTAATGTGTTTTTTTTCATCAGCTTGTTTAATTGTTCTACAATTTTTTGCAGTTGTTGTAAGTCATTTTACCCATCCTCAGTATGTGTAAATGTTATGAAATTTGCTGCTAGGATTTGTCTGTTTAAAGTTGGACTGCGGGACTTTTACACATAAATGAACTACATTACATTCTAACTTAAGTCAAACAAGTTCACATCATGCTGATTAAGCCAGTAACCACCAGGAAAATCTCTGTGTATTTCACAGTGTGGCAGAGTTTTTAAATCTGGTGCTGGGATGTCATTCCTGCACTAGTGTATTGGTAGTGATCAGTTTTATATCAACAAGCAATGACTGGTTTGCAAAAGCTGAAGGAGAGCGACCGTAGCGACCAAGCAGGCTGCAGCAACTCGGAGTATGGAGGAGGCATTAGCATGTGTCAACAGCATGTGTGACATTACTCTCACTGCCAGAAGGGGGAGACAAAGGTTCAACATTTAGTGATACACAATATTAACAGAACAAACCAACGAAGGTATAAAAAAAACTGTACCTGAGCTTAGGTCCACGATGGGAGGGGAAAGGTAGAACCTTCCTCCGCTTCTTTCCGTTCTCCAAATCTATGTGCTCGACCTCTGGGTTGGTCTGGAACCGAAATAGTGGCCGTCTTGCTTCTGGTGTTGAGGAGGAGCTGATAAACACAGAAAATAGACAGAGAGGAAATCAAATCAAGTAAAATAAATGTAAATGGCAACAGCAAAAATAGGTGGTGTGTTCCATCACCTATCACAAGCTGCACAGGAGAACAGCGACACATTTAAGCCTCTCTGCTTGAGATCCTCAAGTCCACCTGCCTAATATGTTATCTCAACTGAAAAAAAAAGAAAAGAACGTAAACAGAAATAAAATTTTCACACCTCTCCCCTTTGCTGGCTGCTCTGATGAGGTCTGCGCTTTATTTCCTCCTTTCTTTGGGCCTTTTGCATCTCCTGCTGTCTGGGACTGAGGTTTCACTCCTCCTTTAAAAAGCCGATTTTTGAGAAACTCCTGCAGAAATATCAACATGGGGTTACTTTCCATTCAGAAAAAAAGAATTTTATAAATTGAACAGGGAATCTTAGGTGACATAAATTTGGACAAACCTACCTTGTTCTTTTCTTTTCGCATTTCTTTTATTTTGAGTTTTCTTGAATCCTCCAGGGAGAACTCAACAATAGGTCTCTGCAGGATGACATGAAATGCACAGTTATGCTTCACTAACAAAAGACTGTTTGTGGATCAAGAAAAGACACATGTACTGGTTTGTTATATTATCCAGTGTGCCAAACCAAATTAACACCACTGTGCTAA
This sequence comes from Lutjanus argentimaculatus, assembly GCA_034769285.1. Taxonomy (NCBI): domain Eukaryota; kingdom Metazoa; phylum Chordata; class Actinopteri; order Lutjaniformes; family Lutjanidae; genus Lutjanus; species Lutjanus argentimaculatus. Next base: position 12,840,175 of record JAWZSL010000012.1, on the reverse strand, counting down.
AGCTACAGTTGGTAACTGTGAAATATAATTGTTATTTTTGCTGAAACTGTCACTATATCTGACAGAAGTAAATGAGACAAACATTATAAAATTATAAATCTTAGTTATATTTTTGACTTGTGTGATCGACTTTATTACATTATGTCAGTTTATAGGTTCAACAGAAGTCTTCAAATGACTTGTTTTGTCTGACTATCAGTCTAAAACCTCTAAACTATTGAACATAAGATGACAGAAAATAGATATAAGCAGCAAATTTGTGATGAAGGACTTGTGAAGAATTTTATAATATGATGCAAAACTGTTGGTTAAACAGTTAAATGTGTGCAAAAGTAGCAGCAACTATAGATATTTTAATTACAACAAATAATTAGGTATGAATATTATAATAAAAAAATTCTCTTCTCTAAGAGAAGAACAAAAATAAAAGCATTAGAATCCCAGAATCAATGGGTAATAAAATAAGAACAAATTGTAGATACTAACAACAATAAGAGAAAATTTGTTTGTAAATGACTTCATGCATGAGGCTTATTGTTGGAAGCTGCCTCTGACTGGTTGTTTTCATTCAGGCACCGTGGATTCTTGCAAATGCTATTAGGAGCACTAGAAGGAGCCAGAGGAACTGGATTTTTTCATATATTATCTGTCTCATGTACTACTCTCAGGATATATTGACAGTTTCAGCAAATGGACACTAAGTTATTTTTTTTATAGAATCTTATCAACAAAAATTTTAAGGGGAAAATAAATACAGTGGCAACACAACAAAAACACCTTGACAATGATTCAGCACGTACATAATCCATTACAAAATTGTACCTTGTTTGGGCCAAAGATGTTGGGGTTGTTGTTAAGGTAACGAAGTGCGCTGAGAGCATGTTCATGGTCCCGGAACTCGACAAGCCATAACCTAACGATTGTCCCATCATCTGACCCTTCGCTGGCTTCTTGTCATACATCACCCGACACTAAAAGGAGAAACAGAAGTCACACGCACAAACATCATGAATAAGAATGACAATAACACCCCCTACTGGACACACGGGGATAATGGTTTTAATTTAAAATACTACTTGCACAAAACTACTCCCAGGAATTTCTTACAAAGCTGCACAGGAAAGATCATATAATGTTATAATGATAGTGCCATATTTAATGAAATATCCACCAGAATGCCATTTTGTTTCTCACCTCTGTGATGCGGACTCCCTTGTTCTCTTGTACTGCTGCTTGGCAGAGTTCTCTCAGTTTGCCATTGTCCACTGACTTGGGCAGGTTATGGACACACAGACGAGTCTTTGACACAAACACATTTATGTCCCGAAGCTTGGCCCTCTTTATTTCTTCAAACTGGGGAAACAGACAACACAAAATATACATGTCGACATCAGAGTAGTTAGAGATATGATAAGTCAAAGATAAAGTATTATGTAGGGCTGGATTTAAATTTTCATCATCGATTAATCATTTACGGTATAAAATGTAAAAATTGCATCCTTTGTCCAACCAACAGTCCAAAACCCAAAGACTCTTCATTTACTATCATAAATGACAAAGAAAAACAGAAAATCCTTACATGTAAGGACATAGAACTAGCAAATTGTTTGACATTTTTGCTTGAAAAATGACCAACATGATTCATTGATGATCAAAATATCAACTTATTTTCTCAATAAATCAACCAATCATTGCAGCTCTAACATAAATTAAAAATTGTTCTCTAAACAGAACGGTGTATGAATGGTGAATGAAAAATGAACTCACTCTGGTTCTTTTGATCATGTCTGCTTCAGGCACGCCCTCTGCAGCCTTGGTTCCAGCACGAATCACTGGGTGTTGCAGTCAGAAGAAAATAACATAGAGCGTAAGAACAGATTCAAAAGCAATTCATCAAAGAAGTGTGAAAACTAAACCTATTTTAATAGTTTAACAGCGAGCTCACGGGACAGATATGGCTTTGGGAAGTAGTTGTTAACACACTGCAATTTATAAAAGAGGTTATTTTGTTTAATGTCTCTCCGTATAACTGCATCATAACAGAACTCCAAATAACCGTATTATGACATTAGTGTCACATTGAGATATCTTGGTTCAGTTTCCACATGTAGTGTTACGGGGGTCAATGATGTGATGCTTTTGTGTCCCTATGGTTTAGTTGCATTTAAAAGGATTCAAAATGAAAAATAAACGGACAAATTACTTCCATACATTCTTTTTTGAGGATCAAGTCTAAAATTCCAGTTTTCATCAATTTTGAGAGAATATTTGAGAAATGAAGGTGAAAATGTCACAAATGTGGTGTAACAGTTAATCTTTGTAAATTCTTAATGAACTAGTTTAGCAGAATTTAGATTAAAACTATTTAATGGTAAATAAAAGTAATGGATCACAAAGTGATGGAGTAATGTGAGCCAAGTCAACCTCCTAAAGTGTCAAGCGGTGTAACCAGGTGGTGTGCAAGAAGACCATGAAACAGGAAATTGTATCACAGAGAGGGACCCCCGATGAGCCTGCTGCTTGTAACTCTTTAAAATATAAGGACATTTTTAGATTATGATCAGGTATTTCTTAGATTTACTGTATATGTCAGTGAAAACATTTATTCATCATAATTACAAATATTAGTATGCACTTTAAAAGTTGTGAAATGTTCACACCAAGGCCATGTGCTTACATTGGTGTCCATAATAATGCCTGCATAGTTTGATTTTAAGTTGAAATGTTTAAAGGTGTAAACAGTTACACTTTTTGACATTTCACTTCCATTTATAAGCCTTTCTATTAGAGACCGGTTTAATAAGATATCAACAGTGTATGATGCGGATTAAAGATGTAATGTGAACTTAGTTAGTATGTAGAACTATTTTCAAGTGCTTAGTGTTTTTTTTTTTTTTTTTTTGAAAGAGTGATTTATCCACAACTTCATTATCAAAGATCTGTAAGGCTCGGATGAAATCATTATGTTGCACATCACTGGTGTTTTTGAAATGTTTAGCTTTAATGCATGTGTATTCCATACACTTGCAATTTTAAATTATATATTTTAAGTGATACATAAAATATAATTTGTTTTGTTTCACATAATTTGTCAAAGGCTAATTGGAAAACAGTGTTTTCAGTGTATGCCCCCTGCTCAATATTGCAAAAATGTAAAAATCTAAATTAAAATTCTATTTTCATGTGATATTTTAAAATGGAATAATTATTTTTATGAGTACACTGGTATAAATCACTAGGTGGATAAAATATTTAATATTTCTCAGTCTTTTGTGGTGATATGTTCAGGTGCATTCAGTCTTACCTTTTGTAAAAAAAAAAAAAAGATACAAATGTCATTTCAAATGACATGAAACTAACATAAATACAAAATGTACATTTCAAAAAACCTAATGTTACTTTTGAAACAAGTTTTTAAAAGATTTTTGAATTGTTGTTCTTGGCAACCGTTATTTGTTATTGACCTATGCCAAGTCATGTCTGCATAACACAATACCTTGAATATTGACAGGGAATAACTCTTTGTAACATGACAGGATCACTAGTAGAGCTGAGTGAGAGAACACACAGGTGGTAAAGACAGAGAAAAGAAGAGCATTGAATGGGTTTACTCACATCCCTCTCTGGCCAGGTACAGGTTCCTTGTGCCTGTTTCTACTTTCACCTTGTCCACTTTAAGCTTAGAAGCATCTTCTCTGGTCACTGCTGCCACAATCAACAGCTTCCTGCCATCGACACGGATGCCACCAGTCTGCATCAAATAACCCAACATTAAAAGGCGGCAACATCTACTCATTGCAAAAAACAAGATAGCAGATGATGCCATGCCATAAAAAGGCAGATACAGGGCATATGTATAGTTAGGTATTCAAAACTGAATGCATATGAGATTGCACATTACCTCTGCCTCATCCTGCGCTGCAGCAATGCAACTATCTGCAGCCTCTTTAGTCTTAAACTGAGCAAATGCACAACCTGGCAAAATAACAAACCCAAGATGAGTCAATCTGCTGGTTTCTCTAACAACAGAGAGAAAAGTGTTTCACTCAAGCTCTGCTGACTGACCTTTTGAATGTCCTGTGTCTGGGTGGATGACAACCTTTACGTAGTTAAGCTCTCCATACCGTAGCAGAACTTCCTCCAGACCCTCTTCTTCTGTGTCAAATGACAGGTTCCTAAATCACACGGGAGTAAGATGAACAAAGATGGTGATAAGATAATAAATCAGCATAAATTAGAACTGCAATTAGTGATCTGCCATCGTCGAATCATTTCAGTCATTTTCAAACTAAAAATTCAAACATTTGCTGATTCCAGCTGTTTAAAAGTAAGGATTTACTATTATTATTTACTATTTACTATTTATGATAGCAAATGCAATGTGAAGACATCACTTTGGACTTGGTGAAATTGTGGTGAGCATTTTCCACATTTTTAAAAAAACATTTTATAGACTAAATAAGGGTTTATTAACCATAAAATAACTGGCAGATTAATCAATAATGAAAATAACTGTTAGTTGCAAACCTATTATTAATGCGCAGAGAATTTGAGGGTAGAGAAATGGACAGCTGAGGAGCTGAGTAAGATAAATGAAAGCAGGTGTGAGAGTAAGTAGCAAGAAGAAGAAGTGCAAACCTGATGAAAATTGTTCTGCCCTCTTTCACATCTGAAGGGAGAAGTTTCCTCTGGGCTTTTTTCTTTTGAGCTGGAGATAAAAGTAGCAGACAAGTAGTGTTGAAACAACATTTTATGATTGAAAATATCTCACATATACACACACACACATATATATATATATGAAACCCATAAGAACTTATACCTGATTCATCTTCTTCATCATCGTCCTCATCTTCCTCTTCACCGTCACTCTCATCTTGATCATCATTAGAATCAAGGCTACTCTTCTCATCATCATCTTCATCTTCTCCCTCCTGGGACACATCATCATCATCATCATCATCATCATCATCATCGTCATCTTCTCTTCTTCTTCCTCCTCCTCCTCACTATCTTGTTCCTCACTATCATCTTCATCATCTGACTGGGATTCCTCCACCTGCTGCACAGCTGGTTTTGAAGCAACTCTGGAAAAATTGGCACAATATTAACCAGTGAGGAAACTTTTTTTTAACACCTCGTGGCATATTAACAGAGTTATACACATTTGAGATGCATTCGTACTTTTTCTTCACATGTGCTGCTTGTGTCTTTTCTTCATCCTCATCTTCATCACTCCCTGTGTCCGACTCTTCTGCACTTTCCTCCTTGGTATTCTTATTTCCTATTAGGTAAACAAAAAAGTGTTGATGATTATCTTAATTTTTATGTAGACATACATATCTTCTAATGACTATTAGGAGACAGGACATTGCCATTTTTAATGTTAAAATCACCGGCACTTGAAGACTGCTGTGTCCCAATATACTGGTCCTTAGGCACCGCCCAGTCTACTGCTACCTGCCGACCTGTGAATCAAACAATGTCATCTAAAAATGCAGTTGCATGACAAAATAAAAAAAATAAAATACTTTCAAAAGTGAGATGTCAACAATGAACAGTATTTCTCACTTTAACAGCAAGGTAAGTGTCTCACTCACTGACCTTTGATCTCCTTCAGGTTCAGAGCATTAAGTGCTCTTGCTGCCTGAGACACATTTTTAAACAGAACAAACGCAAATCCTCGCATCTTCCCATCTATATCAAGAAAGAAAGACAGAAAGAAAACAAGAAAAATAACAATCAACCCACTCAACGGTCACACAACAATTCAATGTGGCTTATTTGTATAGTTAGGAGGTAAAACCCATTTTCACCAGGTTTGAGGGGAATTTTGGTCTCAAGAACTGTCCCGAACTTGGCACAAACATCTTTCAGTCCTCTTCAGAGCACTGTAACACAAGACATATCGTGCAACAGCTAAAGCAACCAATTTACCACTTTAACAGCAGATATGTAATTCAGAGAAAGTGCATCAAAGCGTGCTTGTCGGCTGCTGTGTTTCACCATCGCCTTGTAACATACTGTACCTTAAAACTGAGGTTCCTTATGATGAGTCTAGCTTTCAGACTCTTTTTCCTGAAGCCTTGGGGTTTCTGCTCGCGTTCCTTTGGTGCTGTGACTGGCTCTTTAGGTGCTGTATGAAAGACATGAGCACAGTTAACGATCAGGCAGAGCTTGAGAGCTCTCCCAGCTTAAGGATATGGCTTAATACACACCTGATTTCTTTTTGTCTTTTATTTTCTTCTTAGCCACCGACAACGAAAGTTTCTTTCCGTCGTACTCTTTTATTTCCTTCAGGGCTCGCTGTGCATCTTCCTCCATGGAGTATGTGACATAACCGAACCCTCGACATTTTTCAGTCCCTGGTTTATAAATACGAATGGGTTAATTGTGTTCACATTAATGATTTATTACATTTTTTTTTAACGTACATAGGTACATAGAGTACATTTTATCTTTAACGTATTCAGTAAAATTCCCAGAGTAAATGACAATGAAAACCTCACCTTTCTCTCTGACAACGAAGCATTGCTTCACTGGACCAATTTCAGAGAATATTTCCTCTAAGCGTTCATTTGAAGCTGCGGTTGGTAGAGAACCAACGAATATAGTCTGAGCTGGCATTGCTGTCCGCTGCCTCGCTGACGGTAACGTTAGCTCGCTAATGTTAGCCTCTCGGGCTCGATAATAACTCGCAGATGTCTACCTTAATTTGTTAACAGTACAGTATTTGAAGCGAATATCAACCTATTCCATGTCACACTAACTCATTAAATGAATGCGTGCTATAGAACTGTTTGACTTGAACTCCTCTAACTTCAAGTCGCATGTTTACACCGTGTGGGCAGCCATCTTGGAAATTTAACGGAAGTCGAGCCTGCAGGAAGCCGCTCGTGTTGCCACCTACCGTCCCGGAGGGTTAACTACATGTTTCAATCACGCTTCCAGTTTGGACAAATTAACTTCAGTAAACGACGTAAAATTTGAAAAAACATAAGAAACGGATATAATAAGATTTAAATATGACCAGTGGTGGAAAGTAAGTGAGTATATTTACTCAGTTACTGTATAAGCACAATTTTGAGGTACTTGCACTTACTTACAGTTGTACTTACTTTGTAGATTAGTAATACAAAATATTATCAACAAATAAAATATCATATTATAGATGAAACTACCCAGCAGTATATACAGTCATTAAGAAATTTGCTCTACCTTTACTAGCTGCAATAAATGATACATTTATGAATCCATCAATAATTATAATCAAATAATGCAGTATTTATTATTTTACTTTTGGTATTGTTTGTATATTTTTATCCTAATACCTTTGTACTTAAAGGTAGAATTTCCTTTCTGCCTGTATTTCTTTTTTTTTTGCAGTGTTCAGGATGTTTCACCAACCCAAATAGTTGGTATTTGATGTCCTGGTGCTTTTTCGAACAGCACAGACAAATCCTACTGACTCTACTTTTAACCTGAAGTCAGATTTTGAATGCAAGTCTTTTATTTGTAACAGAGTATTTCTACACTGTGGAATCACAGTACTACTTTTACTGAAGTAGTACTTATTTTACCACTAAACAGAACTGTAATGATAACTACAATATGTACTGAATATAGATGGTACAATGATATTAATATACTTGAATGATCATTGAATGTACATTTGTAAAAGTCATATAGATATTGCTAAAGCCTGTTCAGTAAAGTGCAGAACTGTCCCAAGAAAATTATAGTTAACTTTGCATTGAATATATTTATGATATAGGAATAAATTGCACCATGTGATGTTTTTCTTGAGGGTCTAGAAGTGAAAGAAAAACACAGGATTGGTCACATAAAAACAATCTGTAAGATCAGAAAAGTGATGAATAAATGCAATAAATAAAAGCTAAAGTGCAGATGAGGAGTCTGTCCTTATGTGAGGACAGGACGTAGGGCTTTACTTAGAGGATTTCCCTGTCCCAGCACAGAGGAGACATTGTTGAACAGGCTGATGGCAGCTGGCAGGAATTACTTCCTCTATCATTCCTTTTCACAGCCGAGCTTAATGACTTTACCCTCTTGCTGAAAGTGCTCTGAGCGCTTTAATTCTCTGTTCCAGTTTTTTCCCCACCAGCTACAGATTCTGCTCTACACTTGTGCAGTTATAAAGAATTAACTTTTTTGTGTGGCTTCTGTTAGCAAGCCTAGTTTCAAACTGTAAATGAATGCATTAGACTGGCACTTTAGCCCAAAACACATAACTCTCAATTTTAAAACATTTTCAATTTTCTATCAAAGAACATGAAAAAATAAAACAAAAGACATCAAACAAGATGCCTTCACATTTATTTCCTACCCACACACAAGACTGCAGAATGTATGAACAAATAAAATTGTTCAACACACATTTCATTCACTTGATAAATGTTAAAACAATGGAAATGTCTAAGCCAACTATTAGCAGACATCAACAGTTTCAAGTCTCACTCATTACTTTGGTAGTTTGAAAAAGCACCATTCATTTGTACATATTTATCACTGAGGCTCACTGTGCTATCGGTCCCTAGAGGTCATGTGAACTCCTGGATGTGTTATGGTGCTATCACATGGTGTTTGGTTCAGCACCACCAACACACAAACACCAACATGGTGGAATTTCTTGTGGACGAAGAAATATTCTTCTAAGCAAGGGCAGCATTGTTTGCATAAATATGAACGTCAGTGATGAAATTATGTTTTGACTGAGAGAAAGTACAAAACAGTGTATGCATAACGGCTCCTGGAAACTTGCATTTATATGTGCATTGAAGAGTAGGTGCTGTAAATCTCCTTTCCGACAATATACACAAAATCCTCCCAAGATGTTATTGATTGTTATTGACAGGAGTGAAGTGGTTTCTTAACACAGCGAGATTCAATGATAAACACTGGCTGGTTTCACATGTAATATGCCAGGTTTCATTTCCCTATGCTCACTGTCACAGTCCCAATATACATTATATATATATATATATATATACATACATACATGCATATATTTAAATGTACAACTTATACATCTTAGTAATACACGGAATTCAGTAATTTTACTTCCTGAGATGACAGTATGGTCAAACAGCACTAAAGGTTAAAGTCACTGTGCTTTATGATGATAAACAAGGCAGGGGTGAAGTGTAAGAGACACAACTAGAGAAACAACAAACAGTCCTTCATGAACATTGTCTACTTTGTTAACTATACTGAACAGAAAAGAAAAGCAGCAAGACTTATATGTGGCACATTTTTGCAATAAAAACATGACAATACACACCATGGCACTGATTTAGTTGCTGGATTTCAATATCAACTAAATTTTAGCCACGCAAACAATACAGAGTTGGAGTGGAGCGTTTTGGAGCTGTGTTTTTCAAAGTGGAGCGTCTGAATTCATTTAGACGTAAAGTGAAGTGTCTTTTGGCTTCAAGCAGTAAACGGACAACTGTTTGAGACAGATTGATTTCCAAGCTTACCAGGAACTCCAGTTTTATAGGTTTCTAAACATTCATAGCATTACACGTCATTTTAAATTCAATTCTAATATACTCTCAAGGCACTTGTTGCTGTATGAACTACAATATAAAGCACTTGTTAATGAAGTTTGACATTAAAATAAAATGGCCTTAGTTCATGACGACTGAAGCTAATGTGACTGTAAACATCTCTGTTCATGTCTTTCCACTGACTTTGTTTGCGTTCATTTCATCTCTAAAAACAGCCTCAGATTAGAAGATCAAAATGAACCAGGTATTTGGAGAATGTAGTCCAATCTAGTTCAAATAAGTGCTCCTTTTTCTATTTATTATTCTTTAAAAATTTGTGTGTTATTTATTATTTTAAGATTCATTTATTGGTTTTTCAGTGTATATTAATTATTCTGTAACGGAGCTGCAATTAATATAACTGATTAGTCGATGAAAAACAGCACATTATTTGATAATGAAAGAATCATTTTGCATATATTCAGCTGTTGCATTGCAAAATAATATGTTCATTTACTGCAGCACTTGTGAAAAAGAGTATGACTTGATAAGTTATAGACAGACTTCTTGTTTTTTTATTGCACACAAACTGCATGAGACTGAAACTCTAACATCAGCGAGGTATTAAATTGATCTAGAGGGGCTCCTATAAGTTATGAAAACCACCAGATGTCACTGTGTTAGTTAATTTTAAAGCCCAGTCGCTTCAAATCTTTTTTCTGGCACGAACAGAAAGATTCATAAAGCATACAGCCCCATCCACTCATCACTTCAATAAACTCACAGTCAACTGAGTGTAACATAGAATAAATAAGATTTTTTGTTTTAGTGTTGTTACTGTTTATTGTTCCGTTGCATTTGAGTAATGTTTTGTGAATTTTATTTAACAGAACTGGGAGCTGACTGTGTCGTTACTCCATCTACATAAAGTACTGTTATTAATGTGTAAATGAAATGAATGTACTTTCCCAAAGTTAATTATTACTGTATCACTAACACACTAACACATAGGCTAACAAACATTATATGTTAAACACAGAAAAAGAGGAAGTCAAGCTAATGTGTGTTTTGTTTTGGGTTTTTTGTAATGAAACCATCTTACATCTTGGCCTTCAGCGGGGCGAGGCGGAGTGATTGGATGAATGTGTCTAGGGTGGTCAGGTAATCTTGTGTGTGCCTCTTTAGGTGACCTGCATGTGTTGAATCCTCCCACTTCTTTGCTGTGACATCCATCCCCCTCTTCCTCCAATATTCAATCAGTTCCTCCATAACTCGCGGGTCGCTCATCACATCGTTTTCGCAAAAGAAGAAGAGTGCAGGAGCGGTGATGGGAGTGTTCCAACACGCATCGATGCTTGCGTTAAAGTAGTCCACTGTTTGGCGTTTGAAAATGCTGAAGTATAACAGGCTTACTTGTTTTACCAGAGTCTCCAAGCGAGGAAATACGGTCTTACCGAGACCTGGGCGCAGAGAGAGAGAGAGAGAGGGAGAGAGAGAGAGTAAAAAAAAACACACACATCTTTCATTTGCACTGGAAAAGCACCTACTCTTATTTATACATGTATCATTTCATGTATTAATACAACCCTAATGCCAAAAAAGTTGTGACATTGTGTATAACATAAATAAAAACAGAATGCAATGATTTGTAAATCCTTTTTGACCTATATTCAATTGAATACAGTACAAAGACAGGACATTTAATGTTCAAACTGATTAACTTCTTTGGTAAGATATGCCTGCAACACGTTCCTAAAAGGTGGGACAGGGACATGTGTACCACTATGATACATCACCTTTTTTGAACAACACTCAGTAGGTGTTTGGGAACTGACGACACTAATTGTTGAAGTTCTGAAAATGAATTTCTTTCCCATTCTTGCTTTATATATGACTTCAGGTGCTCCACAGTCCGGGGTCTCTGTTGTTGTATTTTGCGCTTCACAATGCACCCCATATTTTCAATTGGAGACAGGTCTGGACTGCAGGCTGGACTCTTTTACAATGAAGTCTCGCTGGTGAGAACAACAACAACAACAACAACATACAGAATGTGTCGTGGCATCATCTTTGCTGAAATAAACAGGGACGTCTCTGATAAAGACCTGGATGGCAGCATATGTTGCTTCAAAACTTGTATGTACTACTGTTCATGTAATAGTTACCCATGCAAGGGGCAAAAACACAGCCCCATACCACAGATGTTGGCTTTTTAAGTTATTATTGAAGGTATCAATCTGGATGGTCCCTCTCTTCTTTAGCCTGAAGGACCTGATGTAAAGGATTTCCCAAAAAAAAGAAAAAGAAAACTGAAATGCTGAGTTGTCAGACCACAGTACACATTTCCACTTTGACTTGCACTTAACTGAGCCTGTCCCAACTCTTTTGAAACGTGTTTCAGGTTTCAAAATTACTGTATTCTGTTTTTATTAATGTTTTACACAACGTCCCAATGTTGATACCAGTGACATGAAATTGATGAATGTGTTAAATCGAGTTAATACTGACCTATAGCCATCTTCTCCAGAGAGCCCACCACCAAGCTGTCATATACTTGGCCTTTGAATCTCTGTGTGAGCGCCTGATATTTCTGCATATCCTGGGACACATGCACCAGCAGCTGAGCAAATGTGTAGCCACCAATAGAGAAGGCATGGACAAGCAGGGGGCGGGAGACAAAGCGCTCACTCTGAAGCAACTCCAGCAACCTCTTTCCATGATCCAGACCCCAGCGAGGCCACAGGAACTCTTGGACCTTGTGTAAAACAAACAGAAACCTCTCAGTCACTTATCAGCCACGCTGACACAAGGTCCTTTAGGGACATCTAGAGCAGAGCGCATTTTTTTCTTAAAAGAAATAAAGAAGTAATAACTGTGGGAATTTGTCTCAAATTGTTTTGCTTCAAAATTGCAGTCAGACAACATCAGTCTCCATCTAACTGCCACAAAAAAATCTTTATACCACCTCTGGCTCTTTATCTTTAAATGAGAAAAGAATGCTTATAACAGACAACATAGAAAGGGGAATTAAGTGTATGTAGGTCATTAACCTTTTTTAGTTTAAAAAGAACAGCAGTTGCCTTCTGCCAGCTTCAGTTAGGGGTCCATCATTTTACTGAGTATTTAAAGGTGCCAATTAACTCTGAATATGTTCAGTCTGAGTTAAAGGGCAGGACCATTATCTTTTATTTATATTTACATTTATATTTTATTTAAAAATATTGTGAGAATGGCCAATCGTGCTTTTGATTTCAATTACTGAAAGTGTACTGCTCACTCTGATTGATTTTCAATTTAGAACTGAATTCGTGACACCCATTGTGTAACCACAGTAAGTGACCCACAGTTTCTGGAACACAGCCCTTTGAAGTTTTCTTGTAAACAAATAAAACTTATGATAACCTTCAGCGGTTCTCACCAAATCATATTGTGTGTTTCTAATGTGCTGAATGCATTTCCTTCCTTATAAAACATTTGCAAAGCCAATCTTTCTTAAAAGGTTGAAACCTGCATTGTTTACATCATGTTTTCTGCCTAATGCACAAAGCATCACTGCATATTTTGGCTTGTCAGCATCACTTATATTTCAGTTGGAGGTGTACATGCAGTCCTAGATACATTCACTGCATGGACATTTGACCAGAATCTAAAATCAGAATGTACTTTCACTGTACACTGAGATCTCACATTACAGCTACAGACCTGACATGACCTCAGGCATTCGCTCAACTGCCTCACAACAGCCATAACAAAGACTCCTCTAAATTAACCTTTGTAACACTGTTAATGACATATATCTTATCTGCTGCTGTCAACGTGAGCATGTGGGTCACTTCAGGTTGCAAGTCTGTTCACACTCGTGTGGGACAGGGGTGACGCATAAAGATGTGTGTGAACAGTCGTCAGAGAAAGATCAGATCTGAGCAAAAAATAAATGTGTAAATAATGTGATGATATATAGTTTCAAAACAGCGGTTCTCTCAATCTACTGTAAGAATACACTTAGTGAAAGAGCATCTACAGATATGCTGTTAATGTGTCATCCTAAATCATACAACTACAAACAACTGAGTCTGTTTAATTTCATCATCAACATTTCATCAACAGTTCTATATGGTTGTTATATTGAAACACTGTATGAAACAACTATAATGCGTAATTTTGTAAATCTCTGGGCCACAGATTTATATTGTCCTTACCTCACTCTCTACTACAAGCACATCAAAGCCGGTGCGGAAGTAGATTTCACAATACTTGGCCACAGCTTGGGGACGTGAACCCAACCAGGGAAGCATCAGCATCAGGGGTTTATGTTCGTCAGAGGCTTGGCTCTGACATCCTGAGGCTGGAGGTGCCATTTCATTCATGTAGAAAGTGACATTCTTACTGAGGCGGAGGGCAGTAATGCCTTTGCTCAGTGCTGTTCTGCCCAACATAGCAGCTGCTGTCAGGCTTCCCACTGGGTCAGAAGTGTCAAGAGTGTCTGCACAGAAGAGCAAAGAAGGGGACAATACATTGGTCAGCTGAAAGCTTTTTTTTTTTTTTTTTTAAAGAACACCATTACATTTTGTATAACATAAAAATGATGCTTGGGGTGATTTAGATTTGGCACAAAGGGGAACATTTATGAGGATAAGAGGAGCTCCCTGGCAGGTGTAAATGCTGAGAAACATCTTCTTGTTTTACAACATGTTTCTAATTAACTGACAGTATTAAATCATAAAAATTATAAATAAAAGTTAGGCTACTTGTTTAAAAACAGCCTTCTGAGTAACTTTGCATACTAATATGTGTGCAAAATCAGCACAGAATCAATCTGGATCAATATATCACTTCAGTGTTCAATGATCCAATATGATTGATGCAAGTTGAAAATATTGATTGCTTTTATTTTGAAATTCCCATGGAATATCAGTGAGTAACAAATATCTGGAAGAGTTTAAACTTTTTGCCTTTCAGCGTTTAACCGAAGTCGACGCCCACGCATGAAATAAAACGAAACTGTTGAGACAGCTGATGCAAACTGAGAGATTGTGAAGACTGTAGGTGAGGCGATCAGGATATCTTTATTTTTGCTACCTTTTTTTTTTTTATCAGTGTTCAAGCAGTTCTCTGAGAAAAAAAAAAAACATACAAACAACCGTCACTTTGTAGGTCAGCGTTAACTTAAACGTTAAGTCTCTTTAAATCTATTGTGTCCGCCGGCTGAAACACTAACCTGCTTCCCGTTGTGTGTCAGTGATGCTCTAATGAGTGAGGAGAGATATCCAGAGGCACGGTTTCATCTTCAGTGTAACGTTGAACATTAACTGTATCAAGGACAGTTTCCGATTTTGAGGATATGAACGCTCTACTTCTTCTTCGTCGTCTTCATCCGCGTGTCTTCAGTTGTTTGTCAGGGTCATCTCCGGCGCTCTGCTGCCCTCATCCGGAAATAAACTGGTGAAAAATACGAGTCTGACCAGTCTAACCAGTAATCTTGTGTAACACCTCTAATCCTATAAACACACTATGCTCTCAGGGCTTCTTCACACAAATTAAGTTTATTTTGCTTTGACCAAATCAGTCGACACTTATTCATCAGGAACATTTTGTTCTTCATATATCAACAAAACACTCCTCTCTACAAGCTAAATCATGGGAGTTAAATCATGGTAACATAATAATCAGGGTTTCATAATACAACATGTGAGTTTATAGTGGCTTTATTATAAGGCTAACATTTTGATTTTTGTTTTCATGTCATATATCAGTCCTAAAATGTCCATAGATACTAACATATATATTAGATATTGATATTCCTGTAGTGTATGTTCAAATTTATTAATTGTTCATTTCATTTCACAAAAAAAAAAGGTGTCACAGTACATTCAAAGGTTCATGGTATTGTATTGTATTGTATTACAGAGAGACATTCAGTATCATATCAGACTCAACTTTATTGTTCAAGTGTACACATATACTGACTCCTTTTTTCATTACTCTCAAGGCTATTATAGACTATTATGTACACAATTATACAAAAATAAACAGGTGTATAAATATAAAAAATAGATGAACTGCAAGAAATACAACCTCTGCTGGGTCCTTCTGATGTCTCTTGCCAAGGGATGGGAGAAATCATCAATTCATAGATGCATCACGATTCTCTTTTGAAAGATTATGAATTGATGCAGAAAAGTTAATAATTGGAAATTTAAAACCCATTTCTTGACATTATGATCTCCTGTAACAATTTTGTGAGACAGGCATACATTCTTTATAGTTGAACCAACTGGATGGTAAAACGTAACAGGTGTGAACATGATCTTTGTGTTTATGTTCTAAACTAGGCTATTTCTTAAATCTTGGTGAGGATGGTTGAGCGTGAGCAACTGCAGATGCATACAATCTGACATCCTCCGGCTTAAAAGCTTAAAATTTTGATGCATCAAGATGCATAGTTTTATAATTGTCATCATATTTTATAACTGTATCATAGCCCTCTGAATTAGATACAGAATCTAATTTGAACCAAAACAAATCAAATTGTGGGGTGCCAAGAGATTCCCTTTTTATTCTCAAATAAGACATATTTTTATCCCCAATTTTTAAACTGTAGAGAAAAACAAAACAAAAACTTTATGACAAACGTAGTGAATCAGAATAAATGTAATATGAATCAGAATATGATCAGATACTGCATGCTAAGGCAAGCTTACTGAATGTCGCTAAAATACGAGAGAAGAAAGAAACTAGCAGGCACATGTGCTCTAGAAACCACTCAAGCAAAAGAACTAGTATGCTCAACTCAAGTGCCTTTAGGATATAATGAGTGTCAGTCCAAAAAATGACCTGTAGGCTATTTTAATGAAATACATTTTCTTATATCATACTATTATGTATTTTATTTTGATACATTTGTTGAGCATATTATTGTAATTTGTAATGAGATACTTTTGAAGTATTTGTGCCCATCTATGTTTGTTACAAAATGGATACTAATCCTCTACCAGCCAGTTCAGTCACTGTAGCACTGTCACCTCAAAGAAAAAGGGATACATGTTGGATTCCTTGTCTTCAGAGTGACATAAGCTTTACTTTTCCAGGATTCACATGAGTTTTTCCTCCATCCACAAAGACATGCAAATATATTTGTGACTGCGGTTGTGATTTTTTAACCCTTAAAAGAAACAAATGGGTAAGGAAAAGCAACAAAGGCTAGTATTTAGGATGTAATATACAACATATAACTTTATCTTATCCACACCTTTATCCTAATCAGGACCATGGCTTGTTTTTATCCTCTTTGCTTGTGCAGCTTTGTTTCTGTATCTTGTCCTGACTGTCCACATTCCCAGCTGGACCCCAGTCCCTGCTGACTTTGTCTTGTTGGAGGATGACTTGTTTAAACAGACACCAGTTGCCCAATGAATTGGGATAGCAAGTGTGAGGCGGCAATAATTTGGCCGTGTCCCTCACTGAGCTCATATGTTTGGCCTGTCATTGTTCCTTTCCAGTCCCTTTAGTTACGGCTGGGTTGGTGCTTTCCTGTGTCCCCATCAGACAGCGGGTTAACCACACCCTCGGGAAGTTCCTATCTTTACCAGTGACTCATGCCTAAATGATCTGAAATGGCTCTCACTGTCTTCAGTTATCTGAATCGCATTCTTACGTGCAAAGGAGTTTTTAATCCTTTAAACAGAAGTCAGTGCAGAGGCAAGTGAGTAAACTGCTCTCTTCACTGTTGGCTACAGCATTTGCTGTCACAGCCAGCATTATTCTTGGCATGCAGAACCAGCCTTTATGTCTTAGTGTGTCTGTGTGCTAAATATATGTTTGGCAGGTTTGTTTGGGATGATGTGTATTCATCAAATTCTTTGGACAGAAGAAGAATCAATGGACACTTGGCAAAATGCCCACACTGCAATAATCCTGGCTTGAAAAATCCTGTGTCCTGCTAATTCAGCAGTGGTCAGTGGAGAGTTTAAAACAGAACTTTTTCAGATCCAGACAAAGAGACAACACATAAGTGTGACTGTGCTTTAAACTCCCTGAAAGTATCCAAAGGTATGTGGATCAGTGTCTATTTTGGAACCATCCCTGGGAATTGAATTAGGACATGAGGCTACTGGATTTCCCCCACTGGGTAAAAAAAACAGCACACATGAACAAGTCTGATAACACTGAAAGGAGGAAAAGAGAGAAAGCAAGTAACATGGCACCATGTCAAAGGCTCTTGCCACAATAACTGACATGGCAACAAGGTCACTGGCAGGCTTGGGGGTAACAGTGTACATGTAACAGAGTTAAATAGTTAGGGTACGCAAAAAAAGGTAACTGTATTGCATTACAGTAACAGAAAAAAGATGTAATCAGAATATTTACCGAAACTGGAGATTATTAGCACAATTACAATTTTAAAATACATTTAAACATAAAGAACGATATAGTACCATCGCAATGCACACACATTACAATTCGTGAGTCTTTCGACACCTCTGTGGTCTCAGCTAATCTTGCATCATCTGCTCAGACAAACTGCTAACATCAGCTACAGAGACCAACAGCCAACATTAGCTACACAGACCAACCGCTAATATTAACTACACAGAAATCCAGTTAGTTAGCTAACCTGTCAATACTCATACTAATTCTACTACTGAAAAATACTGTATGTCGGGACTGTTGGTGATCATGCTGGTGACCAGGTAAAAACAAAGCCCCTGACCAGAATAAGCACTGTGAAGTGTGAATAGCATAATAAACAAAGTGCATTTAAATTATCCTTTACCATTATTAATCTAAATATGTATTCACACATAACAAAGGAAGGAAAACCTGCACAAACAATTAATAAACCTGCACTGAACATAAAACAATATATTGGGCAAAGCAGTTTCACCATATTTGCTGTTGATGCAATCCAAAGTAAGGGAAAATAATCAAGTTATGTTACTTTAATATTGTGAAACTTGGATTAGGTTACTAACTACATTTTTAACAGGTAATTAGTAACTGTATCCGAATACATTTTTAAAGCAACACTCTTCCGACCATGGTCACTAGTGGTCGTTTCAGATTTAATGTTAGCAATTCTTTATTTAAAAAATGCATTCACTCGGTTCAGATGTGTATGCACAAAACAACACAAACACAACACACACATACCTCACATGCATTTCAATTCATCTGTAGTCTAGAGAGCGAAGAAGGGCAAAGCATCAGTTGTAAATTAGTCAACGGCATGTATTGATCTGTAACACTGGTTAGTTCAGTGCAGGCAGTACCCTGATTGTGCTGTGGCCCTTTTGACATATTTATGCCTCTTCTCTTCTCTTCTTTCTTCTCTTCTCTCTTCTCTTCTCTTCTCTTCTCTTCTCTTCTCTTCTCTTCTCTTCTCTCCTCTTCTCTTCTCTCTCCTCTCCTCTCTCCTCCTCTCTCCTCTCCTCTTCTCTTCTCTGTGCATCATAGACACCAGAGGGATGTGTGTGAGTCTATGTGTGGAACACAACCAGCAGTAAGAGATGAGACTGAGTGCGGTGTGGATGGATGATGCCTTGGAATGAATGGGATCGTGCAAACAGTCAAACTCAGTGTCAGATGAGCGCAGCGGCAGAGTGTGGGACAGCGGGGGTTGTCTCTGGGAGGTGGGGTCTGTCCCATGTGTCGGCTGTCTGATGGAGAGAAGAGGGGCACAGCACAGTGAGTATGAAAGGACACAGAGTGCTACGCAGAGAGAGACTGCAGGCATGCAGCGACACAGAGCAGCATATATGTTTAAAGAGGCTGCAGCAGAGTGGGCTGTTGATGAGGTAAGAATGCTGAAACGAGACCGACAGCTATGGGAAAGCAGTTGTGTCTTAATGTGTTGTCATTACGAATGAATCTTTGCACTCTGATGTTTGTATTATGTGTATGTCACAGGACTTCATAGGAAAAGGGAATAGGGTTTTAAATGTTTTCCATATACAGTTAGTATTCACCCCCTGTGCAGAGATTCAAGTTATTTACTGCAGTATTTGATGAGTGGTTCCACTGATTGTGTCTTGAATGTGATTTACCTTTCCTTTATTTCCAGGTCTGTCAAGCATGAGATCCCCAGAGACCTGAGGTTATAGCTCTGTCAAACATGTGATTGGACAATACCCCCTGAAACCTACAGCATGTGACGCTGCGGTGGAGTTTGCAGACCCTCACCATGCTCTCTCTGTGGAATCTTTATCTTCTTCTCCCCCTCTCCTTGCTGCTCTCACTTCATGTCACAGCCTTTACTGGAGAGAGTGTCAAGGAAAAACGACAGTTAGACACTGACAAAGCAGTGCAGCATCTTGCACACAGACCTCATAGATCTGGTCCTATTTTTGGAGCTGAGAATGACTTCCTACCTTTGAGTTTCTCGTCATATGAGGAATCAGATAGCCAAGGTGTGATTGGTGAATACACTGATTTACAAGAGAGCACAGATGTGAAAGGACTTATCATATCCAGACCCACAGATAGTGCTTCAGAAGATGTTACTTCCAAGGCAAGTACACGACCTCAACCTACCCAGGAACAACAAACATTAAAGTATCAGCCAGCTGAGACCAGTACTGGATCTTTATTGTATTCTACACAGACTGGAGAGAATGAGACAACTTTCCCAGCCTCACAGAATGAGACGACTAATAGCCAGTTGCCTTTTCTTATGTCTGGCTCACTTCCATCAGACCAGGACTCCACTTCACCACTGGCTGCTGGACCTGGGCCCAGCCCTGAGCGCCCTACTCCACCACCACCCGCTGGCAGCTGGGGATGGACCGCTGGCCCTTCTGTTATCACACAGGGAGGGACACAGGAGGGGACTGTCCCAGTGAAAGAGACCAGAGGTGGATTGATCGATATTACAGATCGTATTTTACACAGAGGAGCTGTCAGCATGGAGGAAGATAAAAGTAAGAGTCCTTCCTTGACTGAAATTTTATGCATTTGGAGCATCCATCATTTACTTAAGCTACCACTAATCACAGTTAAAAATGTGTCACTTACGGCCTAGTGTTAATGGTACACTCTAAAACTAAAACCATAAAGGGTTCTTCAGCTTTTCCTCATAGGAGAACCATTTTTGGTGACTGGTAGAACCGCAGGCCTTTCCTACCAATGGAATGGGTCCAATTCCAGTTCCAGCACCTAATGTTGAACTGTTCTGAGCGTTTCCACCAAAAATGAATTGGTTCAGAACCTATAGAGTTGGTTCCCAGCTGGAGCCAAAAAAATAGCAAGTTTTCCTTGGGAACCAGAGTGGGCGTGTCATATTCTACAGGTCAGCGTGCATTATGCAATGACCTTGTTGATGAGCATCCTTGATAACAATGGTTCCACTCAAAACCGGTGAAAAACACAGGCTGGTTCACCAAACAGCACCAAGGTTCCAGGAATCGGAACCGGTTCAAAAACCAGAGCTAATTTGGTATAATGGGACCCAGATCTGGCGGTTCTATCCAAAACCTTTCCATCAGGACAATAACAAGAACTCAATCATGGGGTTCCGAGAGCCCAGTTATATACCTAGAGTTTTATCTAGAACCCACCCAGGGGGTTGTATTGAGAACCTTTTTATATTATGGTACAAAGAACCCTTAACAAACCCTTGCAGCACCTCCAAAAAGGGCTGTTTAGATGAAAAGAACTCTTGAAAAACCCTTTCTTCCAAAAAAGGGCTCTTAAGAAGCTAATTGTTCTGGGTACGACCTTCATGGAGAACCTGTTTGGAACCTTTATTTCTAAGAGTGTAGGATTAAGAGCGTTGCCCTCATTAAATACCTAAAATAAAAGATGCCAAGTCTGTGTGACTGCAGTGTTTGTGATATGTATTCTGCTGGCAGACACAGTTGTTTTACATTCACAGAATGGTTTGCATCACTTCACTCCCCCAAGCTTTCACTCTCTCTCAAAAATCTCTCCCTTACCCTCTCTCCTGTCTTGCTCTCTCAGTCCTCTCAAAACAGATTCTCCCACTCATTCCTCCACTATCATCTTAATGTAGAAACATTCCCATTGCACTCAGTGCCGGTTACCCACATCCAAATGTTACTGGATCATGTGGTGCACACCTGCACATGCAGTATTTGCTGTATACACACACACACACATGATGGCACTCACTTGTCAAAGTAAATGATGTGTTGTGTCCACAACCACAGAAGGAGGGGGACTTTGACAGAACTGTGTGAGAAGTTACCCTTCCTTGAGCTGCCTATGCATTTATAGAATTACCAGGCATCATTTACATCATTTTTGTTGAGGACTGGTGTCAAATATTACCAAAATGTATTGATACTTGTGTCACAAGAGGACCAACATGTCAAGATCTCTTTTTGAAGATTTTGAAGTGAACACAGTGAAAATGCCTTGTTTAAAAAGTCTCACTGCTTGTTTGCTGTTACTGCATTGACACAATCATGTCACCACTAATGGAGGACCAGAAATAGGACACATTCCATTTATAACCAGTAGGTTTCCTGATTCTGGTGGCTCCATTCAGCGTACTCTGAACCTTATTTCACCAGAGAATGAGATGCTTACATTATTTATGGGTTTGCACAATCACACTCAGATATGAAAGTTAAATACAGCTGCAGATTGTGATAGGAAAGGATGCAACGTTAATGGTCGCATAACACCTTTTGACCATACTTAATAATAGCCACACAAAAATGAGAGCAGCAATGAGGTCAATACTGGCTAATCAACACACATCTCTCTCTCTCACATACACACA
Organism: Lutjanus argentimaculatus; assembly: GCA_034769285.1. Taxonomy (NCBI): domain Eukaryota; kingdom Metazoa; phylum Chordata; class Actinopteri; order Lutjaniformes; family Lutjanidae; genus Lutjanus; species Lutjanus argentimaculatus. Next base: position 12,817,924 of record JAWZSL010000012.1, on the reverse strand, counting down.
CACTGTGTGCTCCCACTCCCGCTCTCTCTGTGACCCAGTTAAACATTCCCAGTTACAAGCCTGCTCTGTTTTATTATGGATTAACTTCACACATGGCAGATTCTCTCCTGTTCTCTTTTTCAGAAATAAAGACAGTGACAGTGTAACAGTGTAATTTACTTTGGCTCGTGTTCATTATGTTGGCTATTATGTCATCATTGTTAAAACTGCAGATTAATAACTCAAGGCCAAATATGCAATGTCAAAAAAAAAAAAGAGTACAGAGCCACACAGGCAGTAAAGGGAGGCTGTATTTTGGGCACAGCAATGCTTTAAGCTAAATGCTAACATGTGCATGCTAACATACTCATGATGATTAAATGCCATGTCCTCAGGTAATGCTTAGCTAGTTTGACTCACTGTAAGTGTAGATTCACCAGATTGTCCCCCTGTTTCAGGCAGCATATACTATACCTGCTATCAAAGTCCCCGTCACTATGGGAAATAAAAACTACGACTTCTGGGCTAGCAATCTACAAGCTGAAAATGGCATATTAGCGCCTGGTTGCCAACGGTGTGAATATAAACAAACTAGCAGGTGTTTCTTCTTCTTTTGCAGGGATTTAGCTATTTTAATGCCAGGGCTCAACTCCCTACGTACAAACGTTCCACCTAAGAAGTTTCTGTCTAATGCTTTTTTGCAAGGGCATCATTGCTGCATTCTAAGCTTAGTGTAGCGTAATGTTTTCTTCTTTATTTTTTCTATAGTAGAATGATTATGTGTGGACCCAGACCATTCAAGCAGACTATGGAGATAGATCTAGCTATGCGAGAAAGAAAGGCTTAGCATACTCACCTTATTGCCAGCTAAAAACTTAAGTAATGTCTGTATTTAAATTTTCTACCTTCTGGTTCTCTGTTGACACAACAGATAACTTGGTAATGTTTCATTTTATTGTACTTGCTTTACAGATGAGTTCAAAGATGATGACCGGCATGTCTTAAAGACCGATGTCACTCTCTCACTCGATGCTAACATGGACACATCTACAACGACCTGCAAAACATCAAACCAGTCCTGGACTCCTACCTACCCAGATGATTTGACTCCCAATGAGTCCCTGCAACCCTCCCTGGCTCTTAGCCCTGCCCTTTTCGTTCCTCTGTACTCGGACTGGAACTCTGCCCTCGCCACATGGGGATTTGCGTGGGAAGCACACATCTATGGCCTAGGGTCTGTCTTCACAGTATTTGGCCTGATCTCTGTGGTCTGCTTGTTAGGTCTGCCCCTGCGGTGTCCTCCAGGAATCCCCTACCTCACCCTGCTGCACTTGTTCCTTCTAGCATTTGCAGGGATCCAAGCTTTTTGTTTGCTCTATGATGCTTACGGTCACCAAGATCGTCTTCCCCCTCTGGGCTCTCTGCTACTCTCTGAGCTTCCTTTCCCCTGTTTGATCTCAGCATTCTCCCTGGCCATCCTGCTTCTTTCCTTACGCTCACGCATGCGTCTTTCACTCCCACTTGCTAATTCCACTTCAGTCTTAGTCTTGCCCAAGCCTTGCCTGTTACTGTGCATGTCCCTATTGTATTCTGGAGTCTCTCTAGGGTGTGTTGGCATGCTCCAACTCTTCCACAGCCTTCCCATTATGATCCTGCTATTCCCTCAGGGTGTGTTTGTATGTCTCACAGTATTTCTCTCATGCTCCTACCTCATCTTCTACTGCTTAATACAACTCGACACTAAACACATCTACAGACTGAATGACAATGGAGAGGGTGGAGGATCTCCTGAAGTGATGCGACCCGCAAGTTGCCCTTTTGCCAAAGCAGAAGACTGGGGTAGGGCAGCAGGAGCTGGAGTAGGGGCTTCGTTGTGTTTGTTAGGGTGTGGAGGGTTCCAACTTTATGGGATTCTGCACGCTCTTGGTTTGGGTGGGGTTGATGGCTATGGGTTCCAGCCTTGGCCCTGGTGGGGCTACCAGGTGGGCTGCAGGCTCTGTGAGGTTGGGGTGTGTCTAGGTCTGTCTCTAATTGGTACACACCCTCTATTCTGTCACAGCAACTCCTCCATCAAGACCATAACTCATCCTCGGCCAGGATCTTGGTCACGCCTCTCCTGCAGCTCCCCTTCACGAGGACTTACCCTCCCCTCTCAGGGAGGTGCAAGTTCTCCTGTGCTGTCCTCTCATGATTCCTGGTCCCAGGGTAAGCAGGAAAAGCAGGTGGTCTGTGATGTTAGTACTAAGGGGCAATCAGAGGCTCTTCCTCTTTTCTCAATGGTGGATCCTCCAGGAAATGGGCTAGACTGTGTCCCCAAGTCCAGCCAAATCCGGAACACTGTATTACCTCTACCAACACCCCCAAGCCCACCGCATGAGCCTAAAATTGCAGCTGAGTCTCAGCTATCATCACTAGATAGCTTACGCCTGGAGACTGACTCTACTGTGGACTTGCAGCCCCCGTCTCCCATTAACTTGTCTCGCAGCATTGACCAGGCTCTGTTCAGTGAATCGCTTTTCTCTCACAGTATCTTTGGTTTGCCAAGACTATTCCACACTTCTTCCAGCCACTCTTTGAACTCTCCTAGCTTGTCAAAGCAAGGGCCTAGCTCTGTGGAAAATGCCTTGTATCGCACATCTTCCTGTGGAGACGTGGATCAAGAGAACACCCTGTCCACTTCAAAACCTTCCCAGCCACATGAATCTTCGACATCCCACAGCAAATCACCAATGTCACCAGAGCAATGGGATTGGAAAGGGAGTGTCTCTGGCTCAACCCAGGGTCTTTGCAGCAACCCCAAGGAGACAGGAAAGCTACGCTCACATTCCTGGGCCAACAGAGGTCAAAACTTTGCTCAGAGCAGTCTCCCTCGAGCAATTCCTCACCTGTCTTACCACAGGCGTTACCGGACCCTGAGCTTAGCCTCGCAGGACAGTCACGGATCCGGCCGGCTGGCAGGGACAAAACACCTGAGTGAAAGCAAACAGCTGGAATGGGACCTGGCTGTGCAGGCAGAGTTTGTCAACGTGTGCAAGCAAATTGATGCTCTGAGTGTTTGCAGTGACACCATTGAATTGTAGAAAGTCATAAAAGTCCAATTATGATTGGATACATGATATTGTACAGAAATAGCAGAATCTGATTAGGGTCGATGGAAGAATTAAATTGTACAGCATAAAAGTTGTACAGATGAAAATAATTACTTGAACTAATGAAAGGGGAATGGACATTATTAATAAAATATGTACCCAACTTATTTTCTATAAATATTGTACTGTTGATAAAGCCTGTATTAAAAACTTGATTTTAAAGGCTGACTTCATCACACTGTTTCCAGCAACTTCGCTAAGCTCTTCTCTTTGCAGTAATGTTTTCTTTTTGTAATAATGTGGAAGAATTATAATTTAAATGCTCATTTCAGTTAGACATTCATGAATGTCAAAGATTAAATATCTATTGCTAAAAGTGCAAATGCTATGAAGAAATTAACTTAACCAGGAGTTTTAATATTTGTAACATGTTTAACATTTTTGTATATCCTCTATGAAAGGAATATAAATGAGAGCCTTTTTTCAATAGTGAGTGGACAAAATTATTGAGATTTTCACTGTTTATGTACTGTTGTGATTTCATAAAGGACCTAACATGTAAGTCCCTTTGACTTCTTTCCTATTGTGATTGTATGGACACACTTTCATCTACAGTGATTATCAATATGAGGAAATATTAAAAATCTAATTCATCAAAAGGAGCTAAAATTTACAGGTTTTTTGTAATAGTGAAGAATAATATTTTGCCTACATATTATAAGCAACTTGCTGGAAAACTTACAATAGGGTACATGGGAATAGAGTTTGTCATGTGGTATTTTCCCCACATGATTACAGCATATGTTATTTAAGTGTGGTGTAATAAACATGGACATTCAAGGAAAATTTATATATACACGGATGAGTTTGTCTTTTTGTATTGCCTATTTAGTCAAGAGCTTATTTAAGAGGTAATTTTGAAAGTTTAGCCCATACTGTCAAAGTTGCAATAATTTGAGTTTCGTTTTTTTTTGTTTTTAATACAAGTGAGTCGCAGACTGTCATTGTGTATTGCCAAGGTTAAAACTTCTGGTCACACTTAAAGACATTTCTGAAAGAGTTAAAGATGAATACTGAGGTGGTTAAATTCTGAATATATTGCCCTCTAGTGGTAATGAAAAAAAAAAAAACACATACAGGAGGCAAAATGATCAGTGATACTTTTTGCTGCACATATTTCTGGAGAAATGACAAAAATGTTAAACCAATATCAAAACACTCTTGTCAAAATTATCTTTATTCAACACTATTTACAATAAATATAATTTTGAAGCTTCTGGGTGGGCGATAGGCGAAGACAAATATATTTTCTGTGTTTTCTGTGACCCGCAAGTAAGAACAACTGTCAAATAATTTAGTCAACCAGTACAGTAGCTTATTTAAATGATTGCAAGTTATTGAGATCCAGAGTTTAATATACAGCATCATATGTTATTCCAAAAACAAAAAATAAGCAATCTCACTGAAAACTGATAAATAAAGTTTTGTCTACAATTCTATAAATAAAGAAGTCTAACTTGATCAGTTAGTTTGTCTCTATCCTACTCCACTGACTTAATAGCCCTACTTCATTCATTCACCATTTAATTTCTTTGAATACTGAGCGTGAAAAAAGGAAAAATAACTATTATGTACAGTCAGTAGCCATATAATTAATAATATGTTTTTGCAAAATGAAAATATGGAAGATCACAACATGTCAAGCCAATGTGACTCAGACTCATGTGTATTATAAATATAAACATGGGGATATTGTATGAAATTATAGTTAGATAACTAAAATGTAAAGCCTGGATAGTCTCCTGTCTTGTCAGTCACAGTATTTTGTTATGCCAAATAAGATGAACAGAGGAAATCGAGAGTGAGATTACACATGATCGCTCCTTTAAAGCGCTCCTTGCTACAAATGTTTATGTGTGAAATAAGGCGCTAAACTTTAGTCCCTTCTGCAACAGTGCAGCACATTCAAAGAGCTCACCGGCTAAGGTTGAAATTACATGCAGGATGATCAGAGCAGAGCATCCATCATGTAAAAGCCAAATTACATTACAATTTGCTTGAACAAAAACCAACTGGTGCAATAAAGAACATAAATGCACCGTATGTACCATACTGTATGTTTCCTCCCGGCTCAGTAAGCTTTATACACTAGGTTGTGGGCTAGAAAATGTGACCAGACATATAATTTGAGATTATGTTCCACCTCTGGATCTGCTGTCAGCAGAAAGCTGTCTTAAAGCTACTAAACTTTTGTGTTACCTTCCTCTTTTAATGAAATAAAATGTTAAACATTTTAAATATGCCAAAAACAAGCTGCTGTCTTTTTTATGTGTCTTGTATTCTGTAAATAAAGCATCTGATTGCCTATCCTGTGAAAAATGTTTGTTGCATACTCCTTCTCATTAGATCAGCACTGATAAGCTTTTCCTAAAGACGTTGATGACATGTGTTTTCTTGTGGAAAGGGATCAACAGAGTAGTTAATTCCATTACCCCCACAACACCTTTGACAGCAGCGGGAGAAAGACAGATAAAGAGTTCAGTAATGACAGACTGCACATGAACTCTTTGACTCTCTTTTGAACTTTACATTCAGGTTAAAGTCTTTTGTTTTGTCAATCTTTGAGGGGGTCAGAGAAGAGACGGACAAGAACAAGAGGGTGTGGATGTTGTACAGCAACGACAGCTTTATGTTTGTAGTTTGATCATATGACCCCAGTGCATCTGCTCACAGCTGCTGGGGATGGGACGCTGGGTCCTGATCGAGCGTTTCCTCTTCCTCCCGCCTCAGTAAAGCCGCTTTTCGTAACTATGGATAGAAAAAAAAAGTAGAAGAGCATAAGCATTTGCTGTGTTGTGATCACATTTCACCACTACAAAAGTAATCTTGGATGGAGATGACTGAATGAAAGAAGAAGATGGGGGTGTGATAACAACATGAATGTACTTACATGGCACAAAAGAATATCTAATGTGATAGCATGGATAAGAAAAGAGGAAGAGAGACAAGAGAGACAATTTTGATGCTGCTAATGACAGATAAATTACATTCCATTTGACAGTAAAGGGTTTCTTACAAAGAAACTGAATACAAACGAAGCTTAGACACAGTGTCAGTGCCTTTACTGTTAGAAAATAAATGTCACATATTTAGAGAGGAAACCACTGCCACTGAAATATTTAGACAGTTGAAAGGGGAATCTGAGACGCAGAGGAGAGGGAAATGTCAGAAGATGGGTGTGAGGGGTCAGAGGTCAGGCTTACGAGTGGAGGCCATGGACTCCTCCCTCCATCTGAGCAGACATGGTTCTCTTCTCAAACTTCAGCTCTCCAGAGTACATCATTGACCTGGTACACAGACACACAGCTTATGCTAGCCAAAAGCTCTTATACAACATTGTAAAAAATCAAACAGGAATTTAGTGGAATCAACTATGTTTTCTCATTATTTTAATTTTATTTATAATGAATATTTTATTTGTTCAGAAAATGTAAAAGGAAATCAACTTTTCATGATGATGTAATGTTCATCAGTGTGACAGAAGAGTTGTTGGTTCAACTCAATATCTTAAGCTTATTGAACATATTTTCTCAAGTACAACTGAATTATTAGTTTATTTGACCAGAAAATCTTTTTTGTCTTGAATCATTACAAAATTAACTCAGCCTCTCTTTTCAAGTTCATTCAGGCAACTTAAAATTTTAAGGCGGCCAACCAACTAACTTTTTAAAGTTAAAATAAATTGTTTATTTAAATTTTTTTTACAGCAATTAAAAACTTACAGTAAACACACAAATATGCACAAATACGAAATTTCACCATCTTACCGTAAAATGGATAAACTCTTGGCTCCTATGTCCTGACAGCCGTGTTGGATACCAGCAATGAGGTAAGGAACAAACTTATGGATGGAGCCTTTGTCTTGTACTGATCCTGAGACACCTTGAGCCACCTTCACCTTATCTCCCTCACTGGACACACAAATACAATGCACACAGAGTAAGAGATAAATGTGTCTCTATGACAGGCTATGAATAAACCTCTGTAAGCCCACTCCCCCACCTGAAGTAGCGTTTTTGACTGTTATTTTTCTCCATGGCATCCAAGGAGCCCATTCCTCTGTACTTTTTCAGACGCACACCGTCTGAAAAGAAATATTCTCCTGGAGCTTCAGTGGTTGCCGCAAGCAACGACCCCATCATCACTAAGGGCAGAAATATGAGAGGATAAAAAAAATGGGATGAAAGGATGCTGATTGCAAAGGACAACAGGAAAGAGCAAAAAGCCTACAACAGTTGAAGGCACAATGTGCAACATTCAACCTCACTAGATGTCAGCAAACAGTTATTTGCTCTGTAAAGATATAGTGGTGTTATGGCGTGCATGTTTTTGCATGCAAGTCACTCTTTGCCTTCCCCACATCCAGAGTCAAGTTTCCATTTACATCCATGTCTGTCCAGACTCATATAATATACGTATTAAAGACTTTGAAGGAATTTAAAGTTATGAGGTGTATTTTTTTTTTAGCAAGGTAGAATTTATGACTCCAGTGAACAATTTCCAGTGAGAAATATGCTGTCTTCATTTAGAAACTATTTTTACTAAGGAGTACAGAGGACTGATAGAGAGCTGAACATTATGATGTCACAGTGACATTGACCTTTGACCTTTTGGACATAAAATGTCATCACCTCATCATTTTATCCTATTAAATATTTAGCATACTTAGCACATGAATTAATGAGTTATGGCCAAAAATGTGTTTTGTGTGGTAACAGTGTAGTTGACCTTTGACCGGCCTTTGACCTCTGACCACCAAAATCTAATCAGTTTATCCTTGTGTCCAAGTGGATGACTGTACCAAATTTGAAGAAATTATCATGGCTTTTTAGAGCTAGCGCGTTTACAAGAATGGGATGTACGGATGGACGGTTGGACAGACAACCCAGAAACGTAATGCCTCCGTGCCAGTGACAAGCGAGGCTGGAAGCATTACAAACACTGCTGCAAACACTGCTTTTATTTTGAAAAAGCACACAACATAGGCTACAGTCAGATCACTAGAACTGCCCTTCAACTGCCATGCTTCATCAAAGATGTCATTACATAGAAGTTTCCACTGAATGATCCAAATGAATATCACGCAAATTTAAAACCGGGAGGATATTGCATTTTGCTACCTGTAGATGCTCCCAGGGCCAACGCTTTCACCACGTGTCCAACAGTCTGAATGCCTCCATCAGCGATTACTGGCACTCCAAAACGTCGGGCATACTCTGCAACCTTGTACACTGATGTACCTTGGGGCCGTCCACATGCCATCACTGAGGAACAAGAGCATAAAATGATGTGTCGGCAGCAAAATATCCCTAGTACAACTGAGAATAATACATTATCATGCTCCTTTCCTTAAGCTTATCACATGTGAACTAATTTTCTGTCTCTATTTTGGGGCACTTTTGCTGACTTTCTGGGTGTGCAGAGCAAGGTTTTATTTAAACCCAGCTAGCAGTCACAGTGCTGCATCTTTAATCATACCTTCCTGGGTGATACAGATGGAGCCACAACCCATGCCCACCCTCAGAGCATCCACACCAGCATCTATGAGGTTTTTAGCCTGAGCAGCTGTCACCACTAGAGAGAGACAGACCCACAGAAAAGAGCTCAGTGTTATGCAATAGGTTACAGGGCGCAGTTGCGCAGCACAGTTGCTGAAGAAAGCCAGAGGAGAGCTTACCATTTCCTCCAACTACTTGTAGTTCTGGATATTTCTGTTTGATGTAGTTAATCATGTTGATTTGATACACTGAGTTTCCTTGGGAGGAATCCTGCAAAAAAAAAGAAAAGTGAAATAGTTTCAATGACATCTACTGTATGAAACACACACTGCAAGTTTAATTTGAAACAATAAATACTGTACAAAACCTACCAGGACAACCACATCCACCCCAGCCTGCATGAGGAGGTCCAGTCTGTATTTGTCATCTTCCCTCGTACCAATGGCAGCTCCACACAGCAGCTGTTTGCGGGAGTCCTTGGAAGCCAGAGGATAATCTCGGTTCTTCTTCAAGTCAGTCCGAGCTATGATGGCAACCAGCTCATCACTGTCATTCACTATGGGGAGCTTCCCTAGGAGAGCCCGAGTGTGAAATGAGTGAAAGAAGACAGACAAAAGCCAAAGTGTCTATCAAAGTCACATTTGGTTTCTTTTGCTCAACAGTAGCGTTGACCTACTTCACAAATTTACCTTTTTTGCTTCGTTGCAGAATATCATTAGCCTCTTTTAGTGTGACTCCAGCTGGTGCAACAACTAAATCTTCCCTTTTTGTCATTGCCTGAATCACAAAGAGATTAAATTGATTCAAACAGTGAAGTACATGTATCGATATGCCGTCCACTTAATATACAATATGTATAATTAATATAACTGACCTCTTCCCATCCATTTTGGAACCTTGTTAATCTTTCTCTTTTCCTGCATTCAGATTTGCTATGTGTTTGGCTGGTCTATGTTGAAAAGGAAACCAAAGCTTGAAAATGGTTAAAAGAATTTGCTTTCGGACCTACATAGTGATACATACATAGTCTCATCTTAAGCTACTGTTTAAAAAACTCTGCTCTGCTTTTGATATTCATTTGCATTGAAATGCATTTTGCATTTGATTTGTTTTTGTTTTTTCTCAAAATAGACAAGTGCAGGAAGTGAAGTGCATGAAACAGGTAGAGAGAAAGTTGACAAATGTTCTGCAGGGTACCAAGTTTGGTCAACTGTTATTAGACCACAGAGCAAAAAAAGGGGCAGGACTTAGGATCAGTTAGTTGCTGCATATATTATGTTCTCATACACATGCATACATAAACACATCAGTTATACACCCACCTCCTCCAGGGGTCTGTCATGGTCCTTCTCAGACAGAAAGTCTATGTCTCTGGAGGTGACTATGCCGACCAGCTTGCTACCCATCTTGCCTGTCTCTGTAACAGGGATCCCAGAGAAACCATGACGTATCTTTGCCTCAAACACGTCTCCCACTGTGTGTCGGGGACTCATTACCACTGGGTCTGTAATAAAGCCTTGCTCAAATTTCTGGCAAGAACAAACACATGGAATGAGTGTTTAAGCAGCATTCAGTGAAAATTGAAAATAACACTTTATTTTGAAAGTCACAGATGACTTTCTCTTTCTTTTCTAATTAAATTTTTTGCTGACATCATACCTTGACTTTGCGCACCTCATTGGCCTGGAACTCAGCGGTACAGTTATGATGAATTATTCCAATCCCACCCATCAACTGAAACCAGCCAATCAGAGACATGAGAGCAGAGAATTTATTTATGAAATAACACTGAAACAGTAATCAAGACCTTCAATGTCCTTGTGCACTTGGAGTCTGAGTGAACAATTAACTATGGTGAGTGTGTGTGAGGTTGTGCAGTACTCATACTCACTGCCATGGCGATGGCCATGGATGACTCTGTGACGGTATCCATGGGAGATGAAATAAGAGGCGTCTTCAAGGTTATCTTCCTCGTCAATGCAGAGGTTAGATCCTAAAAATGTTGTGCATTTGGAAACAAAAAAATCATCTTGTGTTCTCAAAACACAGCAAGGTAAATCTTAAATTATTGCTCTGACAGACTATAAATTATTCCAAAGGTGTGCACTGATGCTGACTGACTAATAAACTTCATGTTACTTTCCACACAGTGTTGCAGCTGCAGCACAAGGGCAACACATTTGTTAACCAAATGCTAAAGTTTGTTTTTATTTTGCAGTGCAATGAGCCTTAAAGCCAGTGTGAGCACATTAGAGAGACTGACTTGTTGAATTCACCTGCTGAGTGTTAGATGACGCAGGTGTGTGTCTGTTTTGAACACCTGCTATCCAGCAATAACCCATGTGACCTAGGCATGAAATTAATTTACTGTCCCAGCAGAGCTTGCAAAGACGAAAACAAAGCAAGCCAAATAAACAACCCTGTGCTCAAATGAACATAAAGAGTTAGGCTATAGCAATTGCTGTCTGTGCTCATGAAATCATTGTCAGGGATATGAAATATGAACATTTGTAGCCCAAAGGAATGATATGCCAGCATTAGCACAAAATAAAACAGCAGCAACACATTGTGTACACCCAAAGACAAATGTAGCTTCTTTGTGCTATACCTGCAAACAAAAACAGTGTTGTGATACTCACCACCTCATCAGAAGTAAAGTCTATGAAACCAGGGAGGATCAAGAAGTCACTGAGAGGAGAGAGAAAAAAGACACGTGGTTAGAGAGAAAAAAAGAGAACATCTTGCTTTGAAACTGGACAAGTATTATATAATTGAGATTAATATCGCAAGAAACAATTACTGTCCTAAACAAGAATCATGCAGCTTTAGTTGTGTATGTGTAACAGCATATATCCATTACTAAAAAGCAGCAGTTTTTTAAACTTAGCTGACAGTGAGCAGACATAATCTGTCAGCCTTTCAACCCACTGAAACATTCTGCATTTATCCTCTGCACACTGATAAACCCCCGCATACAGCCTCCATTAAGAAAACTACACTGACACCCATTAAACACACACACACACACAGCATTTAATGTCTGTGACACCACTCAAAGTCATCCTTGAAAGTAGTATTACTCATTATAATCCTCCATATAAATCCCAAGCAGATGTGTCATCACTGATATTACTAAACATTTAATGGAAGACATTGCATAACTCTAATGTGTGTTTCTGTCTGTGTACATGCATGCATACCACGTGTGCACATGCATTTGTGTCAGTGTGTTAAGTGTGTAATACCATAAAATACAAGACCATAAAATGATTCAGAACAATGTATCTGTGTTTTATCAAGCGCTTGACCAAAACTGGATTTATGAGGCCAATGCAGCTAACAGTGTAGGGAGTCAAAAAATTCCTATGTCTATATATTGGCTGATATTGCAATATTGTTATCAACACTAGTGACAAAGATATGTTAATGGAAGCAGGACATTTTGCAGAAATCTAAAAATGACATCGGGGCACTGAAAACTTTCACTGGCATTTTTAATAATTATAAATAATTATAAATGAAAAACACATATTGTACCATAATATTTATATATTAAAACTGAATTCCTACTTGTATGTGAGTCCATCACCTATGGAAAAGAGCTGTTGTGCTGTCAGTCCATCTTCAGGAACATAACCCGTGCCTCCACTGATCAGGTAGTCTGCCATGCTGATATATACAAGCACACACATGAACACAGGACACAGATAAAAATGTGAATTACTCAGCGTAAGGTCTGAATATTTGGTGAAGTGTGTAAAGATATGACAATGAATACATGGCAGTAACTTCACATCTCCATAGGGTCAATACTAGGTTTGAATTGACACTCTAATTGATAGTAGTTATTGTTACAGATTTTGAATATTCTAATGAACATTTTATTGATTGTTTTAACATTTAATTGGGTAACCACTTATAAATAGAATAATTATTTTTCTATTTTCAAGTGTATCTAGGCAACACTGACACAATTTAATGATTTCTTTTTCAAAATATGACCTTTATTTTTTGATTTACACAGGATTTCCCAGGATGCATTGCTCATTTAAGGTATAAATGAACATTTACCCCTTTTTAAATAGTTAATTTTGCTAAATTTAAAACATTATATACCCAGTTAATTAATTACGTTTTTGTTTTGCATACAGGGTTGTGAAAAAAAAAACCTGAAGAATAGTTATTCACATATATTTAGAGCATTGGAAACAAATCTTATCTTTGAATAAATTGTGCTATTAACATTTATAAATAAAACATCTTATGTCTGTTTTTATGCCACCATCTTACACTAGCAATATTCTATCAAGTGGCACAACTACAGATTTCACCTCTTTCTTGAACTGTAGACAACTGCTGACACAAATTCCCAGAAAATGTGAACACTGGTGAATTAATCAATAATACAAATTTAAGCATAAAATAATTGTTACACATTAATAACATTGATCATCATAGAGTAAGGGCCTCAAAACAGAAGTTTATTTGCGAGTGATTAATACAATCCTCCATTCATTACTTTCTGTGATCGCACCATGCATAAATCTGTTGTCACTAAAAATAACGTGATTGTTCAGTCAGCCATTTATTTCTGGAGGTATTAATCCCTTGTGCAAAACATGCCATGTTGTCTTGCTCGTCTCTGTCTTGACCTCTGTTTCTTACACTCATGCTGGAGCCAGATCCTATTACAAATGTTACGGTCGAGACAGGAAATGCTAACAAAAGGAATCCGTTCTTCTATACACCTATGACGGCAGTAGAGTAGGTAAGAGGATTTGGTTGGCTGCCCAGGTAGCTGATAAATGGGCTTGTAAAAGCACACAATGAATGCAATTAGAAAGTGAAAACAACTCTGTAGCTCCCAGTGATACAAAGTTTACGTGTTATAAGGCTTCACACTCACTCTGCAAGAGAAGGGCCTGAGCCTACAGTCTATGCAGTGTGGTGACAGAGACTGACCTCTCTGGTTCATATCCAGCTTGGATACGTGTAGCACTGTATCGCTGGGCTGCAGTCTCATGCCCGTGCCCATGTGGCATTGGGTGGGCAAAGGCCCCGTAAGGGTGAGGCTGCTCCCCATCTCTGTTTGAGATGCGCGGCCGTGCCGGTTCCATGTCCCCTACAATCCTCCGGTAGTCGATCTGGTAATTGTCCCTCTCGCCATCTCCAAAGCGGTCATAACAATGACCCTCCATCTCTAAGAAATCCAGGACTACAGCATCCACAGGGCCCCACCACCTCCCTCTCTTACACACACACACACACACACACACACACACACTCTTCAAGCACTTTTGACTTGTTTCATACACACAAACAAAGTCACTGCAGCAGCTCTCAACAGTTATAAGCACTCATAAACACCCAGTGCTTTGAGTGCATGCTCACACAAACACCTTTCAGACACACCTGACATGGGACGAAGCTGTCTTGCCATCTGTTTTGTTACCACTTTGAGACTTCACATATCCACGTTTTCAAAAAATCTGAAAAATACAGAAGCAGCAGCAACAAAGGTCCCTTAAAACAAAGTTGTTTGTCCAGCAGAGAGTTTGTATTCCACTTTGTCAGCTCTCATCCTTGAATTTCGATGCCATTAAGGCCACCACGCAGGTGCACAGAGTTTTTAGATAACCTGTTGATGAAGTTGACTACACATGCATGTTCCCCATGGAGCCATAAGCACTCTCTGGGGGAGCAGAGTCAGGTCTTACTTAGGTGGCGGAGTGTTTGTCCCCCCTGGAGGCCCAGAACACAGTGCTGCCTGGGTATCTGTGGAGCTTCTCTCTCCTCCGTTCTCCCGACGCCTGCTGAGCTTAACTCTGTTTCTGACAGTAGCAGACGTCACTCTCCCACAAAGAGGATTGGAGGCATTAATACAGGACGGGGTGGGGTGAGATGGGTGTGTAGGGTGGAGTGAGGCAGTAGGACTGAGGAAGAGAAGGATGGGTCAAGATGACACTTGAACACACTTTCCTCCTCCGAGGATTACCATGGTGTAGAGGTGTGTGTGTGTGTGTGTGTGTTTTGCAGAGCTCAAGGAGACGGAGCTGTGAATGAGACAAAGGTCAAATCCCAGAATACGGTTATGCTGCAAGCTTCACTCCTTTGAGACGGAGAGACCACATGGAGGCAGACAGATAGACTGAACTGTCTTTATGTCTGAATCTATTTTTATTTTCCTTCTTGACTGTATTGTTTTTTATACACCAAATTGGCCCTTACAAAGTCCCTCCCCTTTTTGGTCTGTGCCCCTATAACAGTTGAGCAAGCTTTGTTCCTTGGTCAACCTTCTCCTTTCCTGTTTCCTGTACTTGGATATGCTATGTGCCATCGATCTATGTTGAAAAGAAATCTAAATTTTAAGGCTGGTTAAA
This sequence comes from Lutjanus argentimaculatus, assembly GCA_034769285.1. Classification (NCBI taxonomy): domain Eukaryota; kingdom Metazoa; phylum Chordata; class Actinopteri; order Lutjaniformes; family Lutjanidae; genus Lutjanus; species Lutjanus argentimaculatus. The sequence goes on along the minus strand of JAWZSL010000012.1, from coordinate 12,802,918 downwards.
GATGTTGCTAGGGGACTTTAAAAAGCCACATATATTTACATCTAAAAGAGATAATGCTTTAATTTCTTTATGTAAACATTTATGTTAATTCTACGTATATTTAAATATTTTATTGTTGTTCTTGTTCTAATCTTGTTTTCCTGTCACCATTTTATTGTATCTTCTGTATATGATGTGCTCTTAAATTGTGTTTTATTTTTCTGTATTTTTAGCTTATGAAGCACCTTGTAAATCTGGTTTTGAAAGGCACTATACAAATTAAGTTTATTATTATTATTATTATATTGCTAACTAGCTAGCCAAGTTACATCAATCATTAGCTAGCTGGCATTTTGATAACTTTACTTAGCAAGTTAGCTAGCTTTTTGATAACGTAAGCTTACTCAAGATGTGACCCTATATGTAATTTTTACAGGAAAAGGAAAAAGTTGACCTTGGTACCAAGTTTGCTCAACTGTTGTTGGAGCATAGAGAAAAAGGGGGACTGGACTTATGAAGGAGCAGTTGTTGTTTTTTTTTTTAATTTTTTTTTTTTATTGTTGCTGTTGTTGTTGTCGTTATTTTTTTTCTTTCATAAAAAACCTGATTTTTTGTGTTTTTTATTTGCTGCTTTTGGAAAGTATTTTGTAACTTGGATTTTGAAAAGTGCTCTATAAATAAAGATGATGATTATTATCATTAGATAGCAAGACATTTAGAAGTGTCTGAGTGTTGTCTGTGAAGGCACAACTTTAAAGGTAACATGTTGTAATTGATTCTTGAAACAGCTCCCAAGGCACCTGTGACTATTATTTTCTGTCAAAGCAGTGTAATAAAATGGCCTCAATAAATACACCAGAAGCTCACACACACATATATATAATATAGAATTTTAAAACCACCAGTCAGAAAACAAGGTTCATGAAGGCAAGGAAAGGCATTTTCACAAGTCTGTTCTGTCTTTACAAAAGTTGTTTTTTCACAGTTTGGACCATTATTCAGCATAAGATTAATGAACAATGAAGCTGTACATGAAACTGAGACAGGAGAGTAATTTGTTGCCTGGGATGCCCTCGACACCATCATCTGCAGGTGACTGACTGACTGCTTGTGACAGTTACCGAGGGATTGAACCAGAAAAGCCTCTTACCCAGTCTCTCTCTCTCTCTCTCTCTCCACCCCCCCACCGGAGGAAACAGGCAACTTCCCCCTTTCATAATAATAACAATGGCAAACATGTTTATCACTGATAATTAAGCCATAACCCTAAACAACACACCATGTTACTTTTGAACTGATAAGAAAAGAAGGTTGTAAAATATGTTTATTAAAATATCAAAAATATCCATCATATTCATCATTTGTTAAAAAAAAAAGTAAACAATAATAAAATGTCAAGAAATTTCTAGAAATTGTGTATATACAAATCAATTAAATGTATACATTTTTCATAAAAGCTGTTTGATAAGGGCGAGAGGCAGGGGAAGTCTGTGACACTTCTGTCCATAAAATGCAGGAAAGCCACAATTTCTTTAGGATTAGCCATCTGAGGGAAAAGAAAGTGAAATTAAAAACTTTATTAACACAGATTTAATGGTTACATTTCGCTTACTTTGTATCAGAATAGACAAAAACTAGAAATTATACACATTTCAGTATTTGTCCCTTTTTTTAGGCTTTCTTTGAGGATATTTAGGGACACACTAGGCTGATGCCAACTTCTTTGATCAAATCACATTATCTGCCTACATATTACAATTATTCTGCGGTCACCCGTAGACAAAATATTCCTCTACCTGTATAATTTTGGCCTTTACTTGGTAAAGCTGATTCACATTTTTTTTTTTAAATGTGGAAGCAGCAGATATGTGATTTCACTTTAGCTTACAGTTCTGTTATAATGCTGACCCAAATTACCATCTAATAAAGTCTAATATGGTACTAATAAAGAGTCTAATACTGTCTAATAAAGAACACATTTCTAGTTTTTGTCTCATTTGATTGTAAAAGAAAGTGCAACTGTTTTAAGTTCTATGTTTAACTATTTTATCTTAAATCCTACCGAGCCTCTCCACTAGTTCAGCATGATGTTCTTTGAGGGCGTTGTAGAAGGCTGCTTTGACCCTCACGCCTCCTGGTGGAAATGTCTTCCGATACAGCAATCTCATTTTATCCTGGCTTGTTGCTGTAACTGCAATCAGGTCATACGTTTCCCGGTGGACCATGCCTCCAAGCGCCTCTGCTATTGCCATTACCTCAGAAACGTTTTGAATCAACACCGCCATGTTGTCATCAACAAACTTCGCTGTTTGAAGAATAAAAGCATTTAATTAAAAACCATAATTCGATTATTATTGTGACCCTTCATAAATGAAAATATCATCTCATTTGAGTTCTTTTTTTTGAAAACACAAGCAACGTAAACAAAAAATATCTTCAATTCATTTTCAGGGCATAAAGCATCAGTACAGTAACAAAAATACTCACCCTTATCTTTATCACTCATTCTTTTGGTAGAAACACTGGCAGAATCCTGTTTGCAAAAAGAAAACACATTTTCAGTCCTAACTGTGTAAGTTATTATTACACATTACATTATTCTGAAATGATAATAAACCATGGTGAAGGTGATGCCCATTCCCCTCAAAATAATATTATTTTTAATGACGATACAAAAAGTAATATAATACAATCAAAATTAACAATCTTCCCTTTACATACCTCTTTGCACACTGTTTTTTTTAGCTGTATGTTAAATCTGACTTAAGGCTAAATGTTTTTGTCTTCAGGATTCTCTTGATCTCAATAAGACCTGATTAAAATTATTTGATTAAACAAAGCTATTCGAGGTAAGTGCTTATGGCATACCTGTAGTGAAGACCTCTGAGTTTCTGTAAATCTGGCACGATCCACAGTATCATATGGCTTTGACTGCTCTGAAAAGAGAACAAGAGTTCATGTTTTATTGCGGAAAGTGAGGAATAACTTGAGACATTAAAGTCACATGTCCCACAAACAGTATTAAACAATCTACCTTGTGCCTGAAGAGGCCAACTGGATGCCACACTTGTTTCTGAATGCTGATTACTGGCTGGTGACTCCTACAGCAAAACAGGGAGAAAATGTTATATATCAGAGAAATAAAGAAGTGATTAGAAGTAAATTATGAATGATGGTTAATTATCATATATTATTTTCTAAGATTGAATTCATGAGTTGTACCAGTCTTCTCAAGACGTCATCGACCGCGTGATGAATTCCCTTCTTGTGCTTTGTGAACACTTTCTCAGTGACTTTAAGACACTCTGAAACAGACACCAAGTTTCATTTTAAATACGTAGTGAAAAGTATGTGAAATACTAATGTGCAATGGACAGTAGCTTCACAAAGAATGCACTTGTCAATCATAAGTGTCAAACTAGGCTATTTCTAGTCTAAAAGCTAGAGTTCAGTTGATTTAAGAATTCTCTACTTGCACAATGTGTGTGAATATCTACCCCATCTTCACGAGAAAAACGTGTCAAGGTCAAATGTGCAAGCAGCTTATTTCGATTCATATTTCCGTTCATTGCTAGTCAGCAACCTCTAGCAGGCATAATGACAGGAGAAGTATATAGAGCGAAAAAGTCTGCATATGGAGGAGGTGGGGTAGATGGACCTGTGTGAAAAGCAAAGTAAACATAGAGTTCTACCTAATTTTCATTATATACGTGACTTTTGTTGCTTTACTTCTGTCATGTGAATGACACATGAGTGACTTCAGCCACATGTAACATTCTTATTTTAACCCCAACCAATCTTTTTCTAAACCTGCCCAAGCAGTTTTTGTGGCTAGATCAAACCAAACAGCGTAACCACGTGGGTAATGTCACCTGGGTTAAGTTACGTGGCTTACGTAGCATAAGCTCAGGTAAGCCTGCAGCTGTTCGTTCTCTCCACTGGTAATGTTGTTTTGGGAGTAATTGGCAATTGAACTGTTGAATGTGTGTTTTTAACATTATAGTAATGTTACTTTACCCAATTTTTCATTCTTCAGTTAGTCACTTATTTTTCTCAGTTAGCGTGGTACATATTGTTAATAGTATTTACTGTTCATTTTGTAAAATAGTGCATTTCAGCCTTTTCCATAATCAACTCAGTGTTTCACTAACCATTAGCAATATTAGCTAGCTAGCTACATCATCTTCATTCAAACTCAACAGAAACAAAATAAGACTCACCAAAACTTCTTGGCTTGTCTTTCCACTGCTCCAACAATCACTAACTTTAGTTTGGTCAAAATAAATCCTTAATTTACTGAGTTATGTGGATGAGTTGAGTTTTTATTTTGTTTCTGTAGAGTTTGAATGAAGATGTCAATGCTAGCCCGGTAGCTAATGTTGCTAACTCTTATGTAAGACACATGAGCTGATTAGAAAAATGCACAAAAAATACTATATACAAAATGACACATGGTTTCTAAACACCATTAACAACATGAATCACACTTAATGTGAAAATAGAAGTAACTATGATGCCAAGTACCTCTGTCCATAAGGACTTGGCTTGGGAACCGGAGGGTTGCAGTTCAAGTCCAGCATGGACCAAAAGTATGGAGTGTGAACTGGTAGCTGGAGATGTACCAGTTCACTTCATGGGCACTGTCGAGGTGGCCTTGAGCAGGACACCTAACCCCTAACTGTTTGAATGGGCTGAAAGTATGTATGCAGCCCCCTCATTCTGACATCTCTCTGATGCATGTCTTTGGGTGTGTGTATAAAGAATTAGAAAAAAGTGAAAAATGGAATTTCCCCCAACGGATTAATAATGTATGCCTTCTTCTTGTGAATTAAAAGGTAACGTTACTATAGAAGGCAAAGTCACGCCCCTTCTGGTGCCACGTGGGACCTTACTTTGGAAAAAATATGAACAGTTGTCAGTGGTGAGAGACAATAATAATATTTTGTTTCCTTATGAATTGTGCCTTGAATTATGTATATGATGTTTGTCAATTTAAGAAACAAAAAGGTCAAGAAAGTAGCTGTTTGTGGTAGGTTTGTTGTAGTTTAGTTTAGTTTTGCGATTAAACTGCTCAATGAACTAAACGTTCTCGGACAATATACAACATTAGCACCAACATCATTGTCCCTTGTAACACTATCTCACCTGTGTTATCCAGCAACTCCTGGTCCTTTTATCAGCTGGGAAGCAAAAGAACAAGCAAGACCTGTTGCTTGTGTGACTACATCCCTGTACTAAAACATACATAGGTATCATAGCTTAGCTTTTGGAGTAAGAAAGTCATCACATCACTTATGTGACAGTTGGGTGTGTTGTGTAATTACGCGTCTTCATAGTCTGATACTTCAACAGTTAAACAACAGACAGAGACTTTCTTGACTTGTAAAATTAACTTTCAAATTGACAAGTGTCTCTCGCCATCGACTACCGTTCATATTTTTTCCCAAGTAAGGTCCCATGGTGGTCACAGTAAGGAGCGTGAATTCATCTCACTATGGCGTGAACAGGAAGTTAAAAGAAAAAGTGAAGCTTGTAACGGAAATGTCACACTACGTTGTCAAGTAGAGAATACAGAGTAGAAAAAGTTCTTATAAGGCAAGAATGAGCATGTATATTACAATAACAAATATCTACCTTTGAAAGGAGGCCTCTTGGAGGGATCCCCATCCCAGCACTTCCTCATGAGGTCAACCATCTCTTTCAGCCCATCTGCTTTTGTCTCGTCAATGACTTTATAGTCAGGTCTCTGTCCTTTTGGGATATTCAGTTCCACAAGACTGGATAAAGCCACTACAGTACACACAGTGACACAATGTACGCATCCATCAAAACATGCCAACACAACTGAGTATGTGTACGTGTGTGAACTGGACCTACACCATATTTAAGTTATAAATCTAAATTATGTGTGAACCAATACAGAGATCAAACAAACTAAAAAAAATAGATGGTCAGGTGTGATTCTATTGAATAAAAGTTTGGAAATGCCAAAAAAACAACAGGGCGGAAAATGGTTGGACAATAGTGAATATTAGTGAACTATACATACTTTCATAGGGCTCTTCACCAGTAACAATGGACCAGAGCACGATACCATAGCTGATCAAGAGAGAGGAAGAGAGAAGTTTTTCAGTAATATGTTAACACACTTAAATTTTTTACCATGAACAATAGAATTCTTGTTGATAGGTATTCTTTTTAAATGTTAACCTGTAGATGTCGAAAGCACGGACAGGACTGTATGAATCATTAAAAGCCTCGGGAGGCTTGTACTTGTATGAACCTCCGTTCTTTGTTGTTGTCTCTCCGTTGCTGCTCGAACCACTCGTGGAAACCCTGGACAAGCCAAAGTCAGCTATCTGCAGTGTAAGAAGGGAAACATTAATTACACAAAAAATGAAATCAGCTTAATATTTAGTTTTTAGAGTTTTGTAAGAGTCACTGTCAAACTCAAGGTCTAATCCAGCCACCTCATCTTATGTAGCCTGCGAGAGCTTGCAATATATTATACATGATACAATAGACCTTCGTAGCCAGGTTTGTCATAGGCAACTGGACTTGATAGAGTTCTTGAAGACGTTTCGCCTCTCATCCAAGAAGCTTCTTCAGTTCTGACTGACTGGTTTGGGAGTTCAGATATTAAACCTCTTTGTGGTCATTAACACCTAGAGGGGCATGTGTCTCAAGTGCCCATCCTTCCATTGTGTGGACCTTGGGTTTCACCTGGGGAGAGGTGAGAATGAGAGTTGTTAAGGTCCCTGCCACCATGTGGCTTGTTGGAGTCACATGATTTCAGGTGTGTATCCAACTGTCTGGGGAGTGATCTTAAGACTGCATTGTATGTGGCAGATAAATTATGTCTTCGACCACCTCCTCTGTTGAGAGATGGCCTTTCCAGGTTAACAAAAATGGCTCCTTTTACTCCTCTCTCAAACCATCTTTCAGGTGTAGATGGACTGCTGAGTCCTGACCTGAGGAACTGGCTCTCCTGTGTTGAGCCATGCGCTTGTGCAGCGTTTGTTTTGTCTCCCCAGTGTACAGGTCTGTGCACTTCTCACTACACTGGACGGCATACACTACATGTTCCCGCTTGTGTCTGGGTGTTCTGTCCGTGGGGTGGACAAGCTTTTGCCTCAGGGTGTTGCTGGGCTTGAAATGCACAGGAATGTGATGTTTGTTAAAAATCCTCCTGAGTTTTTCCAAAACGCCCGCAATGTAAGGAATAACAATGTTTTTCCTTTTGATGTTGTTTTCCTCTCTCTCAGACCTGTTTCTTTTGTTGGTTTTGATAAAGGCCCAGTTTGGGTATCCACAGGTTTTGAGAGCTGCCCTGATGTGCTTTTGTTCCTTATCCTTACCTTCAGTACTGGTTGGAATGTTCTGTGCTCTGTGATGAAGGGTTCTGATGACCTCTAGTTTGTGTTCCTGTGGGTGGTGTGAGTCAAAGAGGAGATATTGGTCTGTGTGTGTGGGTTTTCTGTATACGTTGATGTTGAGGCTTCTGTCCTCTTCAATGTGCACTGCACAATCCAAGAAGGCCAGACTGTTGCCTCGGACATCCTCTCGGGTGAATCTGATGTTTTTTTCCACTGCGTTGATGTGGTCCGTGAAGGCTTCAACCTCCTGGGTCTTGATTTTGACCCAGGTGTCATCAACATACCTGAACCAGTGGCTTGGAGGTGTTCCTCTGAAGGAGTGCAGGGCTCTGCTCTCTACTTCTTCCATATAGAGGTTAACCACTATTGGAGACACAGGTGAGCCCATAGCACAGCCATGATTCTGTCTATAAAGACCTTTGTTGAACTGGAAGTATGTGGTGGTCAAGCAGGGCACAAATCCGTCCGTGGTGAGGTTGGTATACAGGAAACCCACACACACAGACCAATATCTCCTCTTTGACTCACACCACCCACAGGAACACAAACTAGAGGTCATCAGAACCCTTCATCACAGAGCACAGAACATTCCAACCAGTACTGAAGGTAAGGATAAGGAACAAAAGCACATCAGGGCAGCTCTCAAAACCTGTGGATACCCAAACTGGGCCTTTATCAAAACCAACAAAAGAAACAGGTCTGAGAGAGAGGAAAACAACATCAAAAGGAAAAACATTGTTATTCCTTACGTTACGGGCATTTCAGATTTTTAACAAACATCACATTCCTGTGCATGTCAAGCCCAGCAACACCCTGAGGCAAAAGCTTGTCCACCCCCAGGACAGAACACCCAGACACAAGCGGGAACATGTAGTGTATGCCGTCCAGTGTAGTGAGGAGTGCACAGACCTGTACATTGGGGAGACAAAACAACCGCTGCACAAGCGCATGGCTCAACACAGGAGAGCCAGTTCCTCAGGTCAGGACTCAGCAGTCCATCTACACCTGAAAGCTAAATGACACTCTTTTGAAGATGGCAATGTCCATATTTTGGCCAGGGGAAACAGATGGTTTGAGAGAGGAGTAAAAGAAGCCATTTTTGTTAACCTGGAAAGGCCATCTCTCAACAGAGGAGGTGGTCGAAGACATAATTTATCTGCCACATACAATGCAGTTTTAAGATCTCTCCCCAGACAGTTGGATACACACCTGAAATCATGTGACTCCAACAAGCCACATGATGGCAGGGACCTTAATGACTCTCATTCACACCTCCCCCCAGGTGAAACCCAAGGTCCACAATGGAAGGGTGGGCACTTGAGACACATGCCCCTCTAGGTGTTAATGACCACAAAGAGGTTTAATACCTGAACTCCCAAACCAGACAGTCAGAACTGAAGAAGCTTCTTGGATGAGAGGCGAAACGTCTTCAAGAACTCTATCAAGTTCAGTTGCCTATGACAAACCTGGCTACGAATACCATGACCTGGATGACTGAGAACCTTCACAGACGATACAATAGACCCTTCCTAAGTCCCGTCCCTTTTTGCTCTCTCAGCTCCAATAACAGCTGAGCAAATGGTTTCAACTTTGTCCTGTTCCTGTAAAAGCGACGATATAGGATAACATCTTAAGTTAGCTAATATTAGCTAAATGCTTTAAAAAGGGATGAAACTAGGTCAGATAAATAAAGAATAACTGGGTATTTAATTTTTTTTTTTAATTGGTCATGAATATTTTACAGTAATTTCAAACTTATAAAACTGAAACTTAAAAATGCTTTATTTATTTTTCATGACCTTTCAAGGCCCACCAGCAGGGCCTTCACAGCACATCAGTGGGCCGCGACCCATATTTTGGGAATCGTACTAGATTGCATCTCAAAATCCTATAGCCTTTTCCAGCAGTGGCATTCTAGCCAACTGTTTGTAGCTAGTGACGTTTTAAGTAGCAGCCGAGCAAAAGGTCCTAGAATATAAAAGTTGACGCAGAGGGATGGGATTCAATGAGAGATGGGAAAGCGAATACATCTTTGTGCTTGAAGGAGACAAGTCAGCATGTCTTCTTTGTCTTACTTCATTTTTTAAAAATATTGTATAATAGTTTTATACTTAATTGTCTGCTTTCCATTATTTTTCCAAGATTTCTGCTTTCAGAGTTATTTATTATTACATTATTACAAAAAAAAAAAAAAATTATGTAATATCATAGCACGTAGATACATTTATATAATCTTGCATTTATAACCGCCTTTGAGGACACCATAATGTTGATGTGGCTTGGGATTAAATTGAGTTTGACACCTATGGGTTAGGTTTGCAGCACTCTACCTTGGCATTAAGGTCATCATTCAGCAGTACATTACTTGGCTTCAGGTCATGGTGCATAAGTTCTCTTGAATGGAGGAAGTTCATGCCAAGAGCCACTTGATGGGCCAGGCGGAAGGCCAGGGAATACGGTGGAGGGCCAGACAGGTCAGTCAGCATAGACTGAACAGATCCTCCTCCCATGAACTCCATCACTATTCCGTGTTGCATGTATGTTCCTGGAAGTGGCGGACATCCCTGATAAAATCCATAAACCCTCAGCACAAACTCACAGGAAGCCTTTTCCATGTGACTAGCCTCCTCATACAGTGCTTTCTCTTTAGGCATGACAGAGCTGGAAAGAGGGAGGGGATTTTTGAAGGAGTTGGGAAAAAAAAGAGACAGAGCTGCTTGAACTACTATTTAACATGTATGGATGCGCATGGATTAATCATTTAAACTAAGTCTGCCAAGTTTTTAAAAAAAATTGCAGATATTTGTAAATTTACCGAACACCATCACGAAGTATCTTAATGGCCACATCGAAGCCCCAGTCCTTGTGTCTGGCCTTGTAGACATGACCAAATCCCCCGGAGCCGACTGACTCCCATTCCTCTAAGCTTTCATTGCCAACCGGCTCAGTCTTGTGGCGTAGCAGTGCCATCTCCTGCTGAACTCAGGTAGAACAACTGCAATCTCAATGATGGGAACAATTACAGAAAAAAGCAAAGAAAACAAATAGATAAAGTGGACCAGTGACAGCATAGATATATTTGTACACTACATTGTAGTTACTGCTTACAAAGTGGCCTTGCTTTCACACAGTCATAACAGGTAGAACAAGTTTTTGGTTAAAAAAAACTGACACATTTCCATTAATACTTCACTTACTTTTGTTTGTGTTATATTCTTAAAAAGCTGGATTCCACTCACCGTATGTCCCCTGAGTGTTGTCCCTCGCACAGGATTCAAGAGTTAGTTCATACCAAGGCTGTGGCCACACAAGACAACAAGTTCTCATTTCCTCCCCAGCTCACTAGGCATTCCGAGGCTGTAGCTGAGGGGAGGAGTTTGAGTTGAAACCTTGTTGAGCAACATTTGTAGCATACACACAGTATAGACTGCAGGTGTTGTTACTAGCATAAATCAGGTATCCTGCTTGCATAACAGAAAGTTAAGCATTAAAATAAAAGTGAAAGTGAGCCTGAGTGAGCCTCAAAGATGCTCCTCTGACATGTTTTAAGAGATAAAAATACTTAATGTGATTCATTTCCAGAGTAGTTGTGATAAGTGTTGTAGTACTCAAAATCTTTGTGATCTGAAGACCAGTCTCAAGCCCCCTTATCTAGGTTACACATCCTGTTTGCATAACAGAGAGAGAAGCATTAAAGGCTGAATTAAAATGCTTTGAAAGTCTGACTGCAGTTTTATTTCAGGGAATGATTGTTGGTTGTGTTTGTTGCTCATATCACAGCCAAAAAAAAAAAAAAAAAAAAAAAAAGGTATAAAAAGGCGTTAAATAATATAGAACAGCATTAAACTTTTCTTCACTGCTGATTTTTTTTCTGTGGTGAAATTAAGTGCCAGTGCAACTAGAACATATTTTGTTCCATTTTGTTACTATCTTTGTAGTGGCTATAAAAATGCTGTGACACATTTTTTTACTTCCTTAAAATACATGAGTGGTAGCAAGCATTGCACTGTAAAAGGAAGTTACTAAGGGCAGAATCATTTGGGTGGATGGTGAGTTTAAAATAAAGATAGGCAGAATAACTTATAACAGATATCACGGATATAACAGAATTACAAATCTAGCATTGTCTCTCTCCGTCGAGATTTGTCTTTCTCTTTTGGTGTATTGTAAATAAAAAACATTTTGCTAAGACTGAGAAGCATCATTTATATTAGTCACTACTGAGTGAGCCTCAAAGATCGTCCTCTGACATGTTTTAAGAGAAGAAATACTTAATGTGTTTCATTTCCAGAGTAGTTGTGATTAGTATTGTAGTACTTAAAACCTTTATGGTCTTGAGACCGGTCTCAAGCCCCCTTTTTCTGGTCACGTATCTTCTTCTGCATAACAGAAAGTGACGCATTAAAACACAAGTAATTGTGAAAGGGCTGAATTAAAATGCTTTAAGCTACAAAGTCTGACTGCAGTTTTATTTCAGGGAATGATTGTTGGTTGTGTTTGTTGCTCATGTCACAGCCACAAAAGATAATGAAAAAAAGGCCTTAAAATAACATAGAACAGCATAAAACTGGTCTTGAGACCGGTCTCAAGACCGTTTTTTTTAATATCACTGTCTTGCGCTGGGCTGCATTTTTAATTAGTCTTCTTTCAGGCTCAGACAAAGAGGACTCAAGTTCAGGAATATCAGTAAGTTGCCTGTTCATAGTCATCATTGCTGTGATGGAAAGTAAAACACTCTGCTTCAAATGCAACCAATAATTTTACTAATTTCTAATTTGAAATATTTGTTACTGTTAAACGCTGTAACCCTTCCCCACCTCTTTTACACTCCAGGAAAGTGAATGTGGAATAAAGGAGAAGAAGCTGTGGATGTCCAAGAAGAGGTGTTAGCCAGATCTTTTGTAATCAAATTTGTCTCCCTAAACCACAAAGAAAACACACAGCAGTATGTAAATTCTGTGATGGTTAGGACCAAGTCAAACTTTTATTGGTACTTAGAAAGGATGCATACATACTAGCTTTGGTTGCTTTTCAGCTCTGCCACCTAGCTAGGTGTGCAAGCTACCTCATTTATTTAAGGGGTGTAGCTAATGCAGTGTTGACTTTGTCACAGACTGAGGGGACAGGCCATGCAGTGACAAATTGTTGTTCTTAAGTTATGTTTTTGCTTGTGAAAAACAAAAACGAGACAGACCACATAAACCTATGTATATAAAGTTACTGTACATTACATCAATGTTAGTTCATGTGAGCTCCAACATAAATGCTACACACCACAATACTGCTCCTTCGCTTGGATGCGAGAGCTAGATATGTGACAGCACTATGTCTTGACTTGGTCTCGCCCTCTCTTGGTCCTGGTCTTCCCTGAAAGTCTTGTTTTTGTCTCGGTCTCAATACACTCTGGTCTTAGTCATGACTTGTTTGTGGTTTAGGTGGTTTTGACTACAGCACTGGTTGTGATGTCTCAAATTTTCATTAATGTTAGAAACTCAGATTTAAGGTGAGCTCAGATAAACTTGAGGAGATGACAAAAATAGTGTTATAGTGTTAAACTATGCACATACGCCATTCTGCATCTTGAAGGTCAAACATCCACATGAAGTAACAAGAAGATAAATACATTTTTGAGAGGAGGTGGGCTTTAATATGATGAAGAATAAGCATGTGATCTCTCATTAGGCCGACCAATTACAGTATTTTCAAAAATCTTGTGAGTAAAATGTGTATTACTCTTTCTCCATTGATCTTAATCCACTCTGAATAATACCTGCCCTTCGCTTTGTATGAAGAAAGTGAAACATTTTAAATATAACTCACTCGCACATGATCCATTGGGATAAAACGTAATGGAACTACTTTATGTAACTGTTAAGCTGCAGGTCCTTTTGAGGAAAAAGCATCATAAAACAAATTATATGATGATTAAAGATTAAGATTTTCGATTGTGAATAACGCAGTTCAAGTTCACAAATTTGAGCATAATGCTGCTATACTACCATACTGAACTGGCATTTAGAGTCCCCCAAAACAATTTCAAATATTCCAGCTTTAGTTAATCCCTTTTGAAACAAGGAGCCCTCACATTAGCCCTTTTCCATCACGACATCGCAAATTTTCATGATTAATTATTCTCCTTTATTAATGCTAGGGATGTTTGTGGCGCCTAATTACCTGACGATTAAATCCAAATTTAAATTTAGACTAGTTCACTAGTCTTACAGTAAGAAACCAGTTAGAAGAGAGCACAATAATAATAATGTAATACTGTCTGAACAGGATCACGGTGTCTGCAGGTACACAATATTGTGAGTTAAGCTAGTTAATGCAGCTGCTCAAAACCTGATCCTGCTGACAATGCCAAAATTTTGTGCAAAAGGAGGGAAAAGGAGGGAGGTAGGATTTTTTTTATAAGGCTTTTATAAGTAGTGCTATAGCAACCACGGAGGACACAACTTTTATCAGGGTGCATAGAAGAGCAATTTTCAAAAAAAATATTTAAAATAACAAAATACTAAAATATAAAAATTGTGCAATATAAAACCACTGTAAAAAATAAAACTTGATTACAGAAACAAATAAAATCCACATACTTCTGCCATGTGATACTAATGCTACTTGGTTGTACTAAGCCTTGCGTTCATTCCGGCTATTGCATTCATAAATCATATGATTACATGATTTCTGACCTTTTTCTTGTATCTTTTTCTCATTACTTTTCTTTATCTGATGCTCTCTCATGCACACACAAAACAAAAGCCACCCGAGGCTGATTCTGTCTAAATTATTAATGCCAAACATTGACTGCTGTTGAAAAAAAAAATCACGGTCGAGAGCGCAGGTGTCTGCAAACATGACAACGACCGTGGCTCTAAGACATATAATCACACATGCATCATTAAGTGAGGTGAGGTGTATTCACATCCCATGCTGCCTTGCTGTTTCAGCCGGCATCGATAGGCGCGGTCTGCTCTCGCTCCCTGCGTTTCCATTGCTCTCTTCCCTCCCTCTTCCCCACCCACCTTCATTTACGCTCAGCACGGTGTGGACCTCTCTCACCAGTGGCTGCTCTCTACACTACATCTCCTTCCTCCTGGCTGCCTTTTTGCTCATCCTCTGTCCTTTGGAAACTACTATTATTATTATATTTATTATACTCTGCTTTATTTGCTTCCCTCTCTGCCCTTGTCTCGTGCTGATGACATATGAAGCAGGGATTAGTCTAAAGGAAATCTCTCTGTGTGCTGGATCTTTGAGTGGAGAGGTGAGGTCTGTCTCTCCCATCACAGTGGAGGAGGAGTGCTTGAGACTGGGGAGCATCTCTGATGCAGGTTACATCCTCTGGAGCAGCGACAGGACAGCCTCAGGAGAAAGACTTAAAAACCCCACGTGCACGCCTGGATGTGCTTTGTGTTGTTAGGAGAGTAGACTGAAAAAAGGAGGCAGAAGGCAGCAACAGAGGGAGGGGAGCATTTAGAAAGAGGCGCCCGAGTCACAAGGGTTTGGGGGAGGTGGGCGTGGGGTCTGCGGGGAGTGTTTTAAAAGTGAAAGGAGGAGTGGGAGGGGGCGTCTGCTCTGCTCACAGATCAAAGAACTGGAAGAAGGAGGATTGCTTTTCACTCAGTCTGAAGAGTCGCAGAGAGACTGGGGAGTCACAGGCTCTCCAGGGACTGTGGCACTACAATCAGAGACCAGAGGCTGTCTGCAGCAGCACTGACTGAGAGACACAGGGAGGTGGCTGAGGACACAGAGTAGGAGGGTCAGTCAAAGGACCTCCTCTGGACAGAGGTGAGCTTGCGTCCCGAGTGAAGGCTAAGAGGAACGAGGAAGAGGATAACGAAGAGTGTCCCCCTGGGAAATTGGCGACGTTCCCTTTTCACAAGAATCTATAGGAGGATCCCATCATGGCTGTCCAACTCATGCCCGAATCAGCCGTGTGTTTGCTCATGGTGAGTCCCGGAGGGATATAGTATTTCCGGCGCTGTCTCCTGTATGTCTTTGTTTCTTTCATTCTCTGCTGTGGCTTTCTCTCATCACTCTCTCCGCATGGCAAATGTCCATGCAGCCACTAAGGCAAAGAGGTGAGCTGTCATCTCAGTCAAAGAGATGTTGCATGTTTGCTCCTCCCCTTTACTACAGCCCTAAAATCCTACTATAATAACTTCCCAGTGAGGCTCAGGAGTTCCTTTCCAAACTAAAGAAACATGTGTCTTTTACATCCAACTCAGAAAACTCTAGCTTTTGTCTAACTCCTCCACGTGTTCCACTACTGCAGTGGTCAGATGGGAGAAATACCTCACACACTATTGCAGGCATGGGGGGGCAGTGCTGAACATGGTGTCTGTGCATGTTGGAGACGGATGTCATTTACTATATCTCATTATATGGGTGTGAGCAAAATGATATGTGTGTGTGGCTGCAGTGCTTGTAAATAAGTTGCCAAAGAGAATTGCTCTGTGTGTGTGGTGTGTGTGTGTGTGTGTGTGTGAAAGAGATCAGTGTACATCATTTCCTATCCTCAAGAGTTAATCAATTCAATTACACATTATAGAGCAAACATTTTTTCAGCAGAGGATTGGTCGGATCTTGTTAGTGTAGAATCCAGTCTCTCCCTGACATGAAACAGATTGGCTTGGCTTGGCCTGGTTCAGATCTGGCCATAGAGAGTGATGAACTAGAAACACACAACATGCTTAAATCCATTGAACTCCTCTGTCTTCTCTGTCCAGCCGCAAAGTGAAACAATGGCAGTGTAGCTTTGCTGCATGTGTAGAATACAGATAAGGCCATAGTCCCCTCTTATGATAAGCTTCAATGAATTGAATGTACACCCTGTATGCAGGGTGACTTTGTATAAGAGAGCGTGTTCTGCTCATTCTCATTCTATAGTGTTGGCATTCTGCAGTCCCAGGGGGAGTCATGCATCGCCGCACTACCTGCTATCTCCACCTGTCATGGCTGTCTGTTACTATGGCGATAGGCCATGCACCCCACTCGAGGGAGAGGCAAGAGTAAAAGGAGCAGGATGGGAGAAGAGTTCCCGAGATGATGGACAGGCCAGAGGGAGGAAGGTGAAAAAGGAAGTGTGAGTGATGAGGGAAGGGATAGAAGGAGAAGGAGGGAATGAAAAAAGGAGATGGAAATGAAAGTGGGCTTTGATTTTCACAGACAGAGCCACACTACAACAAACATTATAACCTTTAGTCCTGTTTCCACCAAAATAGATTCATCCTTGTGGGATTTTTTGGCTGATGCCCAGCTAGCAAAATCTGGTTCTTACGATGTTCTGGAAATGTGTCTTTTTGGTTCTGGGAACATTGTTTGAATGTTCCTGCATGATGTTTCCAAGATGTTAAAACGGCAAAGTTTTTCTGACATAAAACCAATGTTGTTGTGACATTCCCAAAACGTTCTAGGAAAGTTAGTTGGATGTTCAGGAAAGGTTAGTTGAATGTACTCCTTCAGTGTTTCCTGAATGTTAAACAGAGAGTTTTTTTTATACAAAAGTAATGTTATGGTTATGTTCCCAGAATATTCTGGGAAGGTTAGTTGAATGTTTTAGGAAGGTTACATGAATGTTTCCACTCTATGGTCTCACAAACTTATAATTGTAAGTTTGCCTTATGTAAAAACTAACTTTGCTAACGTGTTCAGAACATTTTTTGGAAGGTTCATCCAGAAAGGTTACCAGAATGTTCTGGGAAGGTTTGTTGAATGTTCCTGTGATGTTCCTTACATGTTGCAGCAAGTTTTTCTCCTGTAAAGCTAAAGGTTGTAGTCCTACAATATTCTGTACATTTGCACAACCTTCTTAGAATGCTGAGGGAGGGTGACCAAAAATGTTACCAACAGGAAACCTCAGAGGAATTTCATTATAATTAATCTCAAAAAACATTACATCATGTGGTTATTAGAACATTTTGGGGATGTTACCTTGAGTAAAAACATTTGCACAACATTCTTAGAACACTGTGGGAGGGTTATCAAACTAGAAACCTGTAAGGAACATTACGAGAATGTTATAGGAACACTGACCATTCCTGCATAATGTTCCCTGGATGTCAAAAGGGCAACTTTTTCAGAAATAAACCAATGTTACTGTTATATTTCCAAAATGGGAACATTAGTTGAATGTTGCAGGAAAATCATTTGAACATTTTCCCTTAATGTACCCTCAAAATTATAAACATAAACTTGCCTTTTGGTAAAATTTCCAGACATTCTGGGAAGATTAATTGAATGTTTGGGAAAGGTTACTTGAACTTTCCCCCTGAGTGTTCCCTGAATATACAATGTAAAAATAGTGCTTTGGTTACATTCCCAGAATGTTCTATGAATGTTTGTTTAATGTTTCCTTAATGTTCCTTGATTGTTACAACAGCAAGTTTTTCTACTGTAGGGCAGGTTACAGAATGTTCATTTGCACAATGTCTTTAGAACGTCGCAGCAGGGTTACCAAATAGAAACCTGTATGGAACGTTCTGGGAATGTTATGGGAATATTTTGTGATAGCTGGGTGGTGTGGAGGCGAGAATGGGTTCATCTGCAGAGCATCATCTCATATTGCTGGGAAACAGTTGGTGTCCCTTGACTCCATTTTACCCTGCCTCTGCCTGAGCAAATGGCATTAGCATGGAGGGCGTTCCTTTACAAGTGCTCTTACTGTCATAGCTGTGATGCCCTTGCTGTCACCCCAGATTTTTTTCTGTCACCCAAAAACCGGCTTACTGTCACAACTTTTTACTATCACTGTCCCATTTATGTATGTTGACCCACATCTACAGTTTTTTCACCATTCAGAGATGCTCTTCACCAGTTGGCAATGAGCAACACATCTCCATATGAGACTGATATGATGCCTCTTTTGGTGTTTTCTTTGGCAGAGAATTTTTTCATGGCTGTTACTGTAAGCTTACCAAGGCTAAGAAATAGCACGACTTAAATCTGTTCTGCGTTGACTTTTCTCTTGAATAAAGGCTGAACAAGGTTGACATTGGATAACTAATTTCAGAGCTCAGTGATTTGTTCACAAAATCCATGGCATTTGTATTCACACTGACATGTTCAGAGCTTGAACCCATCTTAATTATTAATGGGGGTTTATGCACTGCTATTGTGGTGTGTGTGTGTGTGTGTGTGTGTGTGTGTGGTGTGGGTGAGCCAAGATTAATATTGATCATGCTTCCTGCCTCTGTGTGTATTAATATTTCAGGTGAATAAATGATTATCTAATTACACGAGCTGCTTTAATAAGTGTAATTCGCACTGACAGCACAACAAATAACTCACATCAGACATATACATAGACACACAAGTCATTTACATGGATGGATGGATGATGGATGGATGGATGGATGATGATAGATAGATAGATAGATAGATAGATAGATAGATAGATAGATAGATGGATAGGAAAATTAGAATTTTTTTTTGTTTTCCACTATGCATCTGTTGTGACTGATACAATAAATACATAAATGCAGTAAATTGTGTTTTAGGCCTCCTCTGGGCTTTATGGGTCTGGAACTAATGTGATTGGCCCAGACTTACACTGGCTCAGCTATAAAAGCGAATGGTCTCCTGTCTGTCATAGAGACTGGGCCAAGAGGGGGAGACTTTTCAATGAGAATTATGGCCAGTATTCTAATATTGTATTGTTATGAATGGGTTAAATCAATAAAATTTTATTACTTGGAGGACAAATTGATGAATGAGTCTTAGGGGAATTACACTTAATCTTCATAGAAGATTAATTAATTAGTGGGCACATTTTATATATATATAACCAACACAGGGAGGATTTCATGCCAATTCTATCTACATGAACAGACATAGCATCTCTCTCTCCATCTGAATGGTTTCATGGGTTTCTGTTTTAGCGAAGAATGAGGAGATCAATAACAAGTCTGTCTCCAGCTAAGACACACAGAGACATGCTGTCATCTGATATTGGAATGGATCACAAACTAGATGGTATCATTTGACCTCAATGGGGCATGCAATCACTTTTCGCTGAGATCTCTATCACAGTGATTTGACATGTCTTCCCGCTTTATATCCTTCAGCTAAACTGACTACTGCACAAGACTGAAATCTCTTTTGATCCTGGACTTGCGTGATTAAGGACAAGCCTTTTCCTTTTGTGGTTCAAACTAATGTGTGTGCTCTTGATTGCCGTGTTCCTTTTGTACTTTAAATCAGAACTGGAGCAGCTATAGTCTCTTCACTGAGCTGATTAGCTCCGCTCTTGAGGGTTCTTGAGAAGAGCAGCTCTTAGCTATCTTCAGAATGATGGATATACCCTGTGGGGTAACCCGAAGTACAAAATTAAATGCCAACAAATTAAATATGGGTTTTTATAAAGAGCTGCTTTAAATCTGTACCTTTTGATGAGCATGGGACATAAATAAGAGCAATGATTACAGAGTAAATCCAACATCTCATATGCTCCAGAGGTTTTCTGATGCAGCTAATCCAGGATTTATTGTAAGTTCAACACATGCTAATAAAGTGTCACATGGAATTATAATTAAAGAAGAGGATGGGATTGTAAAAAAAGCAAAAAAACAGGGAACACATTTTATCTCAGTGTTCTGCTCTGGCTCCTCTTGTTTTATTTTTGTGGATCTCAAAACTGTGTGAGAGTGGTTGTCATTTCCCATATGCAGGGGCAGTTGATCAATATGCATTTTGTATCTGTTACACTGGGCCCAGCTGAGAGAAACCAGGGCAAGTTGGTATCTTGACACACACAGAAGCTAAGTGGATTATCTTCATATTGCTGCAGGGTTCTGCTCTGCATAGAGTGAGAGAACAGCCATTCACAGCTCCACTGTTCCTCAGTGATACAGCAGCATACATGTGTTCTATCTGTGTACTGCATGAAAAAAGAAAAAGCTCTGGTGTGATAGATGACATCACCTGCCAAAACAATTACCACGTCTATGAGGCGGCAAGCAAGTGCATGGCTTGCACTTTGCCCAGTGTGAAGTCATGTTGATAGCCTGATAATGGAGGTGTTATTTATACTCGGGCAAGCATCCGGCTGTACGAACCTACTCAGAAGGAGAAGCAACCCAAAAACAGAGACCTTACGCTGCCCTCCATGTTGGCGTCCATGTCTCTTCATTACTTTCCCTCATTCAATTATCCTGTCACTGAGCACAGAGACCAGATGACTCAGTGTGCTCAAGCCAGAGGATTCATTCAGCAGTAATCAAATCACTGCTCTATGACGTGATGTATGAGTGTGTGTGTTTGTGTGCATGTATATACATGTGACTTAATTGTGATGTGCATTTAGCTTTTGTTAATATGTGTGTTTATCCCTAAAAAACTTGGATATCTATGTAGTAGTCCACAGAGATCGGCACAGATACATTAATAAATATCTTGTTCCAAATTACAAATACTTGCTCATCAAATGTATCACAATAAAATACAAAATACTGGTATGAGAACATTTGAAAGCACAAATTTACATTCTATACAAACTGATATCACGTTTTAGGCATTCAGTAGCCTCAGTAGGAGTCTGACGTTAACCTACCAACAGTAAAAAGATGAGGTCATAGGGTTAGGGTTAGCCAATCAGTGACAGAGTACAAGGTTCACGGTTATCTTTATTATCCCTGAGAGGCAATTTGTCGTACAGCAGCAGTACCGAGCACATAACAAACAGCAGACGATAAATACAACATACACAATAAATACAATATATAATTGCATTTTTAAAGTCCAGTGGTAGCAGGGACAAATTAGTTTTTAAGTTTTTATGTATCTGTTACCAGATGGAAGCTATTTCAATTCCTGTGCTCGGGAGTGGCTGAGATTGGTCAGGATTGTCTGGACCTTCTTCAGGTACCTGGCCTGACTCACTGAATTCACACTGCTGGACTAAGTCGGCCATTGGTCGCTTGTTTCAGGTAGTATTGCAGCGTCTGCTATCTACATTTTCAATGTCCTCAGGAAGCAAGAACAACCTCCAAGCTGCTAATTACACACTGAAAATGACAAATTAGCACATGGGATGCTTAAACATGCTAACAGTGGATGGGGATTTTATGTATTTTAGGTATTTCAAATACACAAATACAAGATCTTAAAGTATTTACTTACAAATTACATCTGAATATGTTAAATGCATTTAACTGCCCATGTCTGGTAGTTCAGATAATAAACATGAGTTCACGAGAATTACCAGTATTTGGTGGTTATTATTGTTTTTTTCCATCCCTGATCTGATGCACAGCATGTCAGAACAGCCAGTGTACAAATGGAGGGCTGAACAGTATGGGGGAGGGTGAGCAGAATGACATCATACTGAGATAATTGATTACTGCCCTGTAACAATGGCAGAGGAGGAGAAGCAGATAGCAGTTTGTGTATGTGTGTGTCTGTATCTAACTGGAAAGGAGTATTTAATACTTTTTATCTCTAGTTTGAGCATGCACATAGTAATTAATTCAATAATTCACATCTCATTATCTTTCAGTAACACTGTCAAAATGCTATGAGTCAACATGTCACTTTTAAATCTGCCCACAAACCACACTGAGATGTACAAACACACACATACAAGCATATGCAATACAGACACACACACACACACACACACACAACACACACACAAATACGCTGTCATATCACTGCCAGAACTGAAAGTAACCTCAAGGTTCCCCAGCTGAACCAGTTTATACCCTGCATAGATTCCTTCCTCTTATGGGTGATTAGTATGAATGAGAAGCACAGGCGCAGATGGCATTTCATTACTGCTGGGTTTTTTTTCTTACTGATGTTGTCTCACTATCTGCCACTTTATGTTGTTGTCTCACTACAGAACTGTTCTTCGTCTCCACTTCCCTTATTTTGGTCATTTGTACACTGTCTTTTTCTATATAATAAATAAAAACATTTAAATAATCATTTTCCAGTTCTTCATTTCCCAAAAGCTGCAGTCTGACTGCAGAACAGTCATGCCTGAGTGATGTTAGGAGCTGGTTCTGCTGATGTCAGCTAACTAATGCTCTGTAGTTGCTGCAGGGGGAAAGAAACACTTTTACTTTACAACAAAGAAAAATCCACCCATTGTGTTCAATCTTAACAATACAACCAACTGTTTGCGCTGTTGTGTGATAAAAATGGATATTACTAGGTTGATATGTTCTTGGAGGGGCTATACATATATCAGAAATCAAGGCTGTTGAGTGAGATAAGATAACTTAAATCCTTAACAGCTCAACTTTAAGCAAAATTTCCGTCCTATAATGGGAAGGAAGGAAACCTTGTGTAATTGCCTCAAGTTTTAATACATGTAAAATAGTAAAGCTCATAATATAAAGAACTGCTATACTTATATGTCCCTTGAAATAATTTGACGTATTTTTTTTTTTACACTTCTACTTCAGTCATGTGATAGAACAACACAGGAGAATATATTAGAAAGAATATTAGCACTATATAAACACATACCTGCAGTATACATACGTTTTTTTGGATCATGATACTTAAAATTACTGAATCTAAAAACCTTTTCTTAGAACCCCTGACAGAGTGCCACAGACCCGTATTTGAGAGCCATTGGTTTATAGCATTGAACATATACAGAAGTCCTGAAATAAGGGTCATAAGTGCCATTTGTGATATGAAATAATAGCGGAAAAACAAGTGTTACCAATGTTACTAATAAAGGCTTCTTTTCATCCAGGTTAAGCAGTCAGGGTGCTGCTATTGTGCATGTTGGCTCTTAATGCAACAGGACCTTAATTAGTATCATTGGTAACACCTGTGTTTACCCCACTAGGCTATTTCATATCAATTTGGCTGCAGTGAAAAGGGTCTTTTGCTATCATGTTAGCAAACATCCAGCAGAAATCCTTCCACAGCAGTGGTGCTTCTGGCCAACTGAAAATATAAGTCTGATATTTCTTCTCCTCTTTGTTCTAGTTTGGTCTCTTTCAGCATGTGAGAAAATGATTTGTGTCTTTAGCATACGAGCAGCTTGACTTTCTACCCCAGGTAACATTAGTATAGGCTACAGTGGATTTATCTAAGCTTGTCTGTCATGAACAGCTGCCTGCTCCTGCAAGGTGATGAGAGAATTGATGCTGAACCATAGGATCATAATGTGCAGTGCTTTAAACTAAGACAATGGTCTAAAATTCGGCAGTAGAGTTGAAAAGTTGAACATAATTCTTGCATTTTATTTAATGATATGATAAAAAAGGTTGATTACATGCAGGCTTATGTTTTTATTACGTAATTAATTGCTTCAGGGTTGAATGTAAAGCCATTTGCTGAGTCCACAAAGTCACGGACACAGCTCAGGTTTGATATTGATTGCAGCTTTGATTCTCTGGTGTCCAGCTTTGAAAGCTGTCTATGATCACAGTATTGATTGGCCTGTCTGAGATCAAAGGGGTATCATCAAGATATTCTGCTCCAGGCTGGACTTGGTTGTAACCTTGGTGAAATTGTCCATTACAGATGTTAAACATGATTTTGTTTGTTTGTTTCTTTTGATTTACTCAGCTGCAAAGAATTCACTTTTTTCAGAGCAAGAGGAAAAGAAAACATGCAAATGAGGGAAAAGGAGAGCAACTGAAAGGAAGCACAAATGAGAGAAATGGTTCTCACCTCTCACCACATGCATAAATGTATAAGGCTGTGTGTGTGTGTGTGTGTGTGTGTGTGTGTGTGTGTGTGTGTGTGTGTGTGTGTGTGTGTGAGACCACAGCATGCCATTAAATCTCCTGAGCTGTTTACACTGCAGCCTGTTAAAGGACTATTGATGAGCTGCAGAGGTGAAGGCGCCTCAATTCTAATTGACTTCACCAGAGTATCTGCTCGCTCAGCTGTGGTCAGTGTGTGTGTAGCCAGGGGAGGGTCTCAGGTGTGAATATGTGAAGTGTTTGCAGTGTGTGTTGTGTGTGTGTGTGTGTGTGTGTCTACAGAGCATCCCCTCCTGCATGTTAATGTATGCGGCAGGCTGTCAGTGGAGTGTGACAGCACTGCTTGTGCGTCTAATGGTCGACCCGGCGGTGAGCCAGGTTATCAGCTGAGCTTAGTGTGTGTAGGTGATGTGAGGAAGGGGTTAATGAAACAGCCATTAACGAGGGGGACGTGACCCAGCATGTGTGCCCTGGCAGATGCTCATCAAAGTCTGCCAGTGCTTCCCTGTGCTGTCTCCCTGCCTTCATCCTGATGTTTATTATTAGGGCTCTCCATCTCCGTTCTGGCCACCTCTGCAGGTGTGCTGCTGAAGTAGCTCAGATGAAACATGGCTGGCTAATTATGCGATTCTTGAGATTCTTGCAATTCTGAGATGTGGATTTGCATTCACTGTAAGACACAGGCCGTTTTATTGATCGAACAGCAGCCTGAGAAAGAGCTGCATCCTTCTTTCCTTTTCGCCCACACACACTCCTACACACTACGCACACATGGCCTACTATATGGTGCAGTGAATCAATGCATTCAGAACAAACAAAATGTTTTGGCTAGATGAAATTCTTGCACCAGCTTTAAGAGACCCCCATCCTATTTCAGTAGGCTTGCAGGATATTGCCCACAGCAAAGCCCAGATATGACATTTATCTGACGGCTGTCCCCTTTAGAAGGTCAAGCTGCCGTGGAAATAAACCTTTCAGGGTAGATAAATGAGGGCTTTCTGCTCGGTGTCGCAGCATCAAAACACAATAAGCTCAGTGTGTTCCAGTTTAATCAATCATGGCCGAATCTGAGGCAAGCCTCTGGAAGTGGTATAGGTGCACTGCGTTTACCAGCAGAGGTCATTTAAAGCACTCTGTCTACTGCTTCTTATTACTGGTGTTGGCTCTCATCTCTTGCCTTTGATCTACACTCAAAAATATAAACACACTTTTGTTTTTGCTACCATTTTTCATGAGTTGAAGTAAAAAATCTAAGACTTGTTGAAATCCATGTTAGCGAGCACTTCTCCTTTGCTAAGGTAATCCGTTCACCTGACAGGTGTGGCATATAGAGATGCTGATTAAACAGCAGGATTGATGCACAGTTGTGCCCTAGACTGATCAAAATAAAAGGGCACTCTAAAATGTGCAGTTTTAGCTTGAAAAGAGACATACTGAACTATGGCTATTTCACAAAGGGCTACAGATGCCTTTTTTTCCCCAAGGAGAGCAAAGTCATGACATGTCCTACTCTGAATCTGATTGACCACTTGTTGCCTTTGTTGGCTGGATTAGTCAGTTTTAGGCATAAGCTCTGATAGGTTAGCACTAGGACATGTGGCTAAAATGTGCATCACGTCTACACGTCTACGTCTACAGCTTTGCATCTTTTACCCTAAATTTTGACAATGGTTAGTCTTAAGTTTCCATAAGCTGTGGAAGTCTCAGGGGAAAAGAGAGAACTTAATAGTTGTGGCTCCAGACAGATTTTTTTTCAGCCAAAAATGGTTCTTTTGACCGTAAAGGGTTGCAGACTCCTAGGTTAGGGTTAGATTAGCGGTCTGCAACCTTTCCTCTCAAAAGACCCAAGAAAAATCAGACAGAAAGCAATCTTTCTATTAAATTCTGTATTTTCTATACTTTGTATTTTTTCTGAGATTTGACATTGCCCAGGGAGACTCAAGACTAGTCACTGGATATTGTTTTTGGTTATTGGTTTTTGTTTGTTCTGTTTTTTTAAACAAAAGCTATAAAGCATATTTTAGTTAGCAAAACTTTTTTTTTTTTTCAAATTGTTGTTTAATTGTAAAAGTGCACCAGCCACACGTTTTTACAGCTGGGTAATGTAAGAATTATTTTATACTTTAAACCTACAACAATACTAAATGAAAATTAAAATGTTTATAAAGTAAATGATATCATTTCCATATAGTTTTTTGTCAAAACCACAGGGAGCCACTGGAAAGGGGCAGAAGAGCCACATGCAGCTCCGGAGTCACAGGTTGTTGATCCCTGGGTGAGGGTAAGAATATCAGGGTAAGCCAATCAGAGGCAGAATAGGGCAGGTCATAACTTTGTCCTCCCAGGGAAAAAAATGGTGTCTGTAGCCCGATGAGAAATAGCCATACTTCAGTACCTAATAAATGTCTTTGTCAAGATCAAGCTGCACATTTTAGTGTGGCCCTTTGTTGTGACCAGTCAAAGGCACACCTGTGCAATAATCATGTTTAATCAGCATCTCTATATACCACACCTGTCAGGAGGTGTCTTAGAAGTCTTAAAATGGGAGAAAAAAACAAAAGTCTTTATATTTTTAGTTGAATGTATGCAAATTTGTTTTGGTGGTGAAAAAAGTTAAATTGGGTTTGGGTGGATTCATAATTTTGGTCTCCTGCCTCATGCTACTATTAATGTAATGAATACATAAATTATTTTGCAGGGCAACAGCAGTGTCACATTTGCAAGGTGCCACCTGTCATGTGTGCCAGGATGCAGGTTTAGGGGAGGGGCTGAAGGGTGGCATGGGAGGCGGAGAGTAGCAGAGGCACCAGGCGGTCTGATTGGCTCGCCATCTGTCTCTGGGACCGAGCAGATGTCTGAGTAGAAAGACCAATCTCTATTTTCTAAGTTCACTTCCTCTTCCCTTTGTTTGCATGTCTGCGGCTGTGGGTGTATGCGTGTGTATATAGGTGTGCATTTTTTTGTGTGTGTGCTACAGTGTGTGTGTGTGTGTGTGTGCGTCTGACGTTTCACACTCGGGTTGACACAGGTCCCAGAGGGGCTGATTGTCTTCCATATGGAGTGAGTTAACAGAGAACAGGTCCTTGTCATAATGAAGAGCCGTCTTCTTGTTAGCAGCATTTACACGATTGACAGCCAAGGAGACCCGATATGACCGCAATGAGCCACTTTGCACATGTAATATATTCAAGCTTTACTGAACAAACAAAAATAAACTTTTTCTTTCTGAGTCAAAATGAGAGTCAGAGAGAGCCGCTTTGTTTTAATCCTCACCCTCTCTTTCACTTCTCATCTCTTGCACCAGGGTTCCACTGTCCATCAGGATTAGCTAAATCTATAACAGTTGCTGGTTAAATTTTAATTGGCAAAGGCACACACAAGAAAAACACACATACGACACACACATTAAGTACACACACACCTGAACATGTGCATATTTATGAAACTGAAAGAATAGTTCTTCCTTTTCAAGTGAGCCACTGTGCCAGACACAATGAGAATTACAGAAAAAAAACTGAACCCTTCTAGAACTAGAAAAGAGGAAGGACCAGAGCCCGCTGATGAATTTACAGGATTTAATGCACAAAAATAATGATTTGATGCCATTTCTGTCATCATCTGGGCCAAAATGTTTGCTAAACAGTTAAAACACTCCTTTACAATTGGGGATTAGCTGAAATGTGCTGCTTTAATTTAATTTTTTTGTATCATATTTTAACAGTTGCGGTGTCTTTACTCTGTAATGTGGTATTTGGACAGTGGCTTACATGCTTTATACTGCTGAAAAAACAATTTTCCTACATAATCACACATCTGTTCATTTAAATTATGGATGTTAATGATTTTTCATTAATTGATTAATTGCCATTAAGAATTTAACCAATTTTAATTTTTTTTTTAAATGAAAATAAGGAAACTTAAACTTAGCATGAGAAAAAAAAAAGAGAGAAAAACCAATTAAAAAATTAAAATGATTAAGTGATTATTCGATTGTTATCCTTTTCAACTATTAGTTTAGGAAAATGCATAAAATTTGCTTCCTAATCAATTTCCTAATTGATTAGGTAAAAAAATAAGCATCAAGTATTTGGAAAAGACTGTATATCTTTTGTTATATCATTATGCCAATGTCCATTTTCCCCCGATGAAGACAGTAAGTGGTGAGGTGTTGGTCTGTTGCAAGAGAAATTTCCTATTTGCTTGTAGCGAGTGGCAGTAGAGGTGAACAACCAGCTATTGCCATTTTGCTTTATTGAGGTAAAGCACATGTGCATAAACACTGAAACCTGGAGGACGGAGGCCCAAGCACGAACATCCTGTGTGCAACAGGAAAGTAACATGGTTTTTGAGAAATGTGACCTGATGTTTGGTTAAATATCGAAAGACACTTGCACAGCCAGTACCACTTTAGAGCATTATTGTCTCAGTTGTGTTACAGTAACTTTCAGAGTGAAATCTTTACGCTAGTTAATTGTTGACTTTATTTTTTTATAGTATGTGTCTGTATCTGTATCTATCATTAACAGGGAGTTGCTGGAATCAGCAAAGCATTCAGTCCAGCTCAGAGACTGACTTCACAGCATCTCTTCTGTAGGGTTTCTCACTTCCACAGACCAAAGTGTAACCTTGGTTGTCCTAGCAACATCTGCTTTACTGCAAAGCATTTTGAAAGATCTTAAATGCTCTCTTTAATGTTCAGTACAAAGGTTGATAAACTAATTAAAATATGACCCCCACTCCACCCCGAGACCACTGATGTATTTATTTGAGGTATTTATCATTTCAGCTATTCAAAAATACGTATGGTAGAAATATTTCCTTAGGACCAGAGTGTGAAGACTGAAAACAAATATCAGGCATAACATGAAAACAGAGACAAATAGAAAGCACCTAAAGTGTGTGCGTGCATCAGAAAAATAATTAATGATTGTTGTCATAATCAATTAATCTCCTAAATATTTTCTAGATTACTAGATTATATGTCTGGTACAAAAAAATATAAGAAAATGGTGAAAAACATCCAATGTTTCCCAGAGTTCAAGGTGAGGCGACATCTGATTCATTTTACAATCATATAAAACAGAAAGAAAAAAAAAAAAAAAACAGAGAATCCTCATACTGGAGAAGCAGACTGCTGGAAAGACATGGTCTTTGTGCTTATAAAATGCCTTAAAGATTTAGCGATTATCAGTATGATCACTTAAATAGTTTTTTGACAATTGACTAATTCTTGCAGTTCTGCAAAATCTGAATGGAATTCAAGATTTATGTTTGTTAAAATAAACATACGTGCAAGATACTGTCTTATATGTATATTATATACCTACTTAAAAAGAAGTATCAACAGTGATGTCAGGTTTATGGTATATGTGTTTATGGTAACTGACACTAATGGAATGGGGAAATGGTGGTTTTTGGTGGTTTCAAATGTGGAAGTGGCTCCACACTGAAATACGATAGCAGAGCTGTGACAGGATTTAGAAATGTAGGGGGGATATTACCAACACACACATTTTACAGAGAGAAGATGATGAAAGAGCAGGACACAGCAGGAGGAAGAGGAGGAGGAAGACATGCAGGAAACTGTTTATTGTAGCTTCTCTTCTCGTCCTCTAGAGGGAGCTGAAGACTATTGAATCAGATCCAAATGAAGTGCCTCACTTTCCATAAGGAAAGAGTAAATTATGCTCACTCGTGCTTTTAATGATGCTCCATGAATTTTGCAGGGATTATTGGATCCCTTGAGGTTGCAGGCAGTGTAGTGCGTCAGTGTGCTCCTGTGTGTGTCCTTTGAATGGCATTTCTTCATGTGGTCTGACCACAGTTGCTTAGTTAAAACGTGCAACCCCTGCAGGTCTGAGCAGGTCAGGGAGCAGGAAGGCCAACAGTGGATGCTTCTCCACAGCATGTTCCTGTAAATGGCATTCCCCATGAGTCCGTTCACATTTGTGTAAAGGTTAAAAGCAGTTCATCGTTGTTACTTGTAAAGGAAGCCCTTTTTTTGTCCCAGTTAATGCAGCTGGGTGTTGTTAATATGCATATACGCTGATATGACTGATTGATGGCTGATATCAGAGATGCTGATTTTAAGCATTACAAGACCTTAGGCACACTAATCCCCCCTGTAATGCATAATATATTACCCTGTAGACATAGCAGCAAACAGCCTGTATAAGTATTGCTACATAGCCACATCTCATATAAGCATATGCACCACTTTTACCAGATCCTGTTTCAAGATGATACATTGGATATAAATTAAATTATTCTGTGTAAATTATCATCTACATCACTGTGAATGCAAAAGCTTACCAAACTAGATGGACAGCATTCATGTTTTTTTGTTTTTTTTAACTTTTGCATTTTTTCCTTTTTTTTCTTTAAACTTTCCTTAACCCAGATGAGCATGCACACATTTTTAAGGCACCATACCGTTTCCATAATAAGCTGCCCAGTGCAGCACACTCTTCTAGTAGTGATCACCGAGCAGCTTGAGCTGAGCCATCAGGAGTCAAGTTCATTGCACATAAGGTCATCTCAACCGTAGCTAATGAGGGAGGAGAGAGCATTTTACCCTGCTGCTTTCATCATCCCTCTATCAGGCCAGTCCAGAGTAGGAAACTTTAAACAAATCGAAAGTCTGCTTCCCCAGCCTCTAGGGTGCTGCTGCTTGTGAAAGTTGCTCTCAAAGTCCATGTTTTTTCAAGACAAGCCATGGAATATTATTTGGACTGAAGAAGAGCAAAGGACACACTAACATTTGTTTGTGTTCTGCAGTACTTTTATGACCTGTGTGACTTCATCTCTAGCCAAATGCTGGTAAAATATGCAAGTAGCTGATTGATTTGCTTCATTCACTAGGCAAAAAAAACAAACAAAAAACAATGTAATCTCTTGAGTGGGGCATAAAATTGGAACATTCATCAGCTATTTGGCCGGTGGACAAAAAAATTAATTTTAGACCCTAATCTCCTCCAAATCTCACCCTCTGATGTGCGACTATGCCTTTCAGATTTGTATACAAGATAGCTGCTCTTCTGCTTCTCTTCAGTTTTTCTCAGTCGTTTTGGCTCATTTTTCGAAACAGTCTTAACTTTCTCAAAACTGGAAATGCAACTGTTTCACTGAACATCACAACCTTATTGCATTTTTGCAAAAGGTAGTTACTCACCCAAAAC
Source organism: Lutjanus argentimaculatus (assembly GCA_034769285.1). Lineage (NCBI taxonomy): Eukaryota > Metazoa > Chordata > Actinopteri > Lutjaniformes > Lutjanidae > Lutjanus > Lutjanus argentimaculatus. The sequence continues at coordinate 12,771,715 of JAWZSL010000012.1, read as the reverse complement.
ATTTCATTCATGTTTCAAAACCTAATGTTTTTGTCAGTAAACTGGCAAATGCCACCAAAATGAAAACTTGATTTTATCATCGGTGAGCTGTACTGCTCAAAATGTTTAGCTGTTTTTTCACCATGACAGTAAACCCTGAAAATGTTTCTTCTATACAAATCTTTTTTGTTGACACTGATTACTTACTGTACTATGCAAGAATGTCAGTTTTGTCAAGTGGAATGCTATCAAGTATTGCACTGAGCTTTAGATTCAGATTTCAACAGTGGGTAAAAGTTTACTGGTAAAGATCAATAATGAACAATACTGTAGTACACAGAAAAAGGATATGCACATGTGTATGTATACAGTAAATTTAGTTTTGTAGCTATGTGTTACATACATGCATTTAGTGGTAAAAGCAAAGGTGGGTAAACTGTAGTTTTCATTTCAAATAAGTGAGTTTACCTGGGTTTACTCTCCACTTCACCTTTCATGTAGCCATACAGAAAATTAGTCAGAGAATGACTTCCATGTAATTCCTTGTTCATTACTGTCACCTAACAGCTTATTTGCCATCACAAACATCACGTCATATATATTTGAGGAATATACATGTATGTCAGATAGATTTTGATAATTGAATGGATCATTTTGCATGTGACGACTCAAACGACGAAAGAATGTTTAGAAACTGTGAGGAGCCTGACAGTTTTACTGAGAATCAACTCATCAGTTTTGATCAGTAGGCCACATGCAAGTGGTTATTGTGCAAATTTGTTGACAATTGTACTTACTCTTTTGAATACATGCAAAAAACATGTGCAATTTGCTTGAATTAATGAGAAATTCCACTCTGTTGTGAACAACAAACTGGGCATTCAAATATTTGAAAAATGTCATTCTCATTCAGAACAGAACTGAGCCAGAGCGAATGAGAAAAACTGTAACCTTTGCATCAAAATATAAATATATAAAATCCCAGTTTGAACTGAAAAACAAACCAGCAAATCCCCCCACAGCCATATCAGCAATATCTTGCAGTTAGAGTAATTCAGAGCATACCAAAGGTAATACCTCTATTCCAGTGCTTGTTTACTGCAGGCTTGACTGTTTTCGTCTAGATATCACAGTGGTGGCTGTGGCATCTACAATAGTGATAACAATACTAAAGATAGGAAGAAAGAATTAAATAATAGAATATCCAGTCAGCAATGGGAGAACATGTTTGAAACAATTTCTAACTTCTTGTTCTCTGCATTGGCCTGAATTTACATTCAAAAGGTCAGAGGGCAACTTCTCTGTGACATCATAATATTCAGCTCTCTATCTGCCCTCTGTACTCCTCTGTAAAAATAGTTTCTAAGTGAAGACAGTATATTTCTCACTGGAAATTATTGGAATTATTCATGTCAATGTAGTAATTCCTTTCATTTGCCAAAAATACACATAATACCATTTATTAAATTCATTCCAAGTCTTCACTTCATACATTATATGAGTCTGGACAGACATAGATGTGACCTGCAGCTTGACTGGTTAGTGAAGAGATACAACTGCAAGGCAGTAATTTTTTTTTTCTGCTCTGTTTTATACGACTATGACAGCTGACCTCTCACTCGTCTTAACTGGCCACTAGGGGCCGCCAGTGATTAGCAACTGCTTCAGTCTGAAATCTTGTTTCAGCTAGAGTCAATTTATGTGGGAGTCATGTTAATGGTGGTAGATAATTGCAAGTCTCTGCTGGTTGCATCTGGCAGTTGTGTTGACGTTGCAGTAGGTGCTTCATCATTCCATCTGTTACCTGATGGGGATCTGCACTCTAGTTTGTTTTATCATTAATCACCACCACCTTTTTCAAGCTGTCCAAAGATACAAGTATTATGGGGTAAAGTATTTGGAGAATCATGCAGCATGTTCTGAGGTGACAGATCCCATTGATTTGCACGCCACTTAATCTGGGTGATCTGCCAGAGGGAATGACAGATACATCCTGAAAATACCAACTGTACAGCAAAAAAAGCAATCACTCATAAATTAATACATCGCAAGATGAACAAAATTGTAAGTGACAAAGTATTTGTCAGACTAAGAAACATGGTTGGTGGCTTTTTCCTCCTCATCCTCACTGTTTAAAATGACATTTACCTTCCTTCTGCTGTATGCTCTACTAGTCACGTAGAGTTAGATAGAAATGATGTAGTGCAGTCGAAAGACCCCCTCTCCATATTCCATAAAATATGATGTCCAAGATATGAAAGTTTATGGATGTCATAGTGCCCAGCAATGTTCCTGCTGTATGATACTGTAGTTTTTTGTTAAAAAAAAATCCAATAAAATATAAGTGATAAAAAATAATAATAGCAAAGATAATCAACATTAACCTCCATACCCTACTGTTTGAACATCAGTAAAAGAACAATTTCATTTACCATCAGTACCATTCAATTTTCAGCCTTGAATTTCGTCAGCTTCCTTATCTCATCCTGAAACAGCAGAGTAATTTCACCGTGAAAAGAATCAGTATCTGAGTGACATGTTAATGGAACGCTGTTAGTGCTACGGACTCTTGGACAAGAATTCAATTATAGTCAGATCAAAGATACAAGACAACAAAGAGATAACTGCGATAAATAAGAAATGTGTTTTTCTGTATTAATATTCCAGTAAGTGATGGGAATCCAGATCTTATCAGTGTGGATATAGCAGATTGAACTCAGAGTTTTCATTATCTATCCTATTATTGCATCTTCCCTGCATGCATTTTTGCATTATTCATGACAACTGGAGCTTTAGCAAAGATCAAATTTTGGCAAACAGTACGCTAATTGATTTGTTATCCTCTATATTGCATTTGTAATGTCAAATTCTCACACACTTTGTCATAAGGAGGTCATATTTTATTTGAATAGAGGAGATGCCTGCCTGTTCTTTTTGAGGTTTAGCAGTAGAGGGCAGTGTATGAATGTGGGTGGGCAATGCGTCAGCAGTAGCCCATGCAATAGTTAGTGTCTGGCCATGCTTAAGGCATGTGTGAGCATACAGCATGTGTCAGAAATATAGAAATAGGTCAGATTTCTGTGGCTGTCTGTGCCTGCAATCAAATTCTGTATGCTACATATGCAAACAGCTGGGTTGTGTGTGGAACAAGCTTTTCATGAGCCATTATATGAGTAATGACACATGATGGTGGATGATTAATCTGGATTAGGGATACAAAGATTGTGTTGCTGTTAACACCATGAAGACACAGCAAACATGTAATTTAGCCAACTCTCAACCACGCTGTCACTCTCTATGTGTCTCTCTCTTTCTGCAAGGCTCGGTGTGCTGTCTGCAGAGAATGCTGGTTGCCCCTGACAACAGTTGCTAGGACACCACTCTGGAGTGACTTCATAGCATCGGGCATGCTTCTACCGTGGCTCACGATGAATAAAACCAATTCACTTTTTCTTCAAACGCAAATGTGCATTTAAATAGGGGGAAATAGTTTATAGCACTGGTATCAATACATCAAAGCACACATTTTGTACTGTATGTGGTGGGTAGAAAGTGTTTTCATATTAGTGCTGTTGCCTTCTTAGCTGCTATGAGGTGTGTTCTTGTGGGAGAAATGTGAACGCAGAGAGTCTGATGGTCATGATTTTGTCGAATCTGGCTAAAACAACGCATTTCTAATCAGCAGGACCACAAAGGCGGCTTCTTTAGCGGATGAAAGTTATGGAAATGAGATTGATTAAATATTCGCTCCCTCTCTGTCGCTGCTATTCTCTCTTGCCCACCCAATCCCTTATGTCCTTCTCCTGCAAAACCCTGCTCACATTACCCTTTACCATCCATCTCCCTGCCTCTCTAATTCTCTGTCTCTCTGCAATAGTGAGATAAGATGTTCCTCCCTCTGAGCTGTGGTAAGGTGTGAGAGAAGAAGAAGCAGGGCTTTCCCTCTCTGCCTTTAACTGCCTCCAGGACTGCAGGCCAGTGAGGGCAGCCACACACACTCTCTGAGAAATGAATGTGCAAGTTAGAACCATAAAAGGTTCTTTGTCTTGACCCCATAGGGGTTAGCGTTTTATAAAGGTTCCACTTTAGAGAGGTCTACCTAGAACCCAACAAAAAGAGTTATACATAGAACCATCCGAGAAAGGTTTCACCCAGAATCCCCTGTGAGAGGTTTTACAGAGAACCCTTCTATGGTATGATGGTTCCCTCTCTGAGGGTTCTATTCCAAATGTTAGCCCTCTTTCTAAAGATACTACAAGAACCCACCCAGGGGATCTAACAAAAAGCTATTCCAAGGATTTTATTTAGAACCCACCCAGCAGGTTCTACCAAACTTTTTTTTATATTCAGTGATTATCTAGAACCCAACCAATGAGTTCTACCCAGAGCCCTTTTATATTTCAACAGTTTTATCTAGAATCCAACCAGGGGTTCTACTGAGAACCTTTTATATTATGGTACAAAGAACCCTTGACCAACCAACAATGAACAAACAATCCAAACTTTTTCTTTCAAAAAAGGTTCTTTGGATGAATACACTTCTTAATAGAACAAGGTTCAACAGAATCAAATGATTCAGGACAAATCGTTTTAGAACGAATGAGTGCAGCAAATGTATATCTGCGCATATTAGTGGAGGACATTTTGTGTGTGTGTGTGTGTGTTGTGTGTGTGCACAAGGCCATACCAATGTGCATGTGCAGCATGTTTCCTGGGATTGCTGTTTAATGAACTTTAGATTGGATGTCAGACAAATTCCCTCTGGCAACAATCAGGCCGGCTCTCTCAAACATGGCCAGGACCCTTGGCTCGGGGAACGGGCTAAAGTAGTTTCACACTCCAATATATCATAGTAAATCTCAGTCTTGGCTGTGAGTCCAGCACCTAACAGCAGTAAATTGCGCTAAAGTCTTGTTGAAAGCTTCTGGAGCGGGGACAAACCTCTCTCAGCGTTCAGATGTTCAGAAGTACGTGTGTGTGAGTTTTGAAGATACTGCGGCCTATCGCTGCTGGAGTAATTCCTGGATTAACCCATCTACTGTACAGCAGCTTACCTCAAGTCTCCACCAGGAATGAGGATTTTAAATATTTAATGATGATAATGTGGTTAATTGATTTAGACAGTAATTAACACTCTTCTTGGCTTACTACTTTAATCCCACAGATACATACCACATAGATCTGTCCATATTAATTTAACAGATTGTGCTTTTGCCTCTTGTAAATGGTTTAATCTGGATGCTGAAAAAAAAGATAGCAGCTGAAAAACTTGTCAAAATGTCAAACAGAGCTCCCATGCGTAGTCAATTAATTGATTACTTGTCAGCTATTTAAATTAAAAGAGAAATCTGTGAAATACTTTTACTGTAATAAATCATAAAATGACCACAATATGTCATCAGGGATAAAGGAAATATATTACATTGGAATACAGCAGTATAACAGTGTCCTCCTTTGAAATTTCTGTTCCGGGCCAGTAAACTTTTTTTGTTTGCCCATTTCATGTTAATTAGAGCAAATTAATGCCCAGTGTTCACAGAATGTCAACTATTTGGATAACCAATTAATAATTTTGAGTCATTTTTTAAAGAAAGACAGTGCCCAAATCCCTTGATTTTAGCTTTGCAAATGTGAATATTTTCTGGTTTCTTTAGTCCTCTATGACAATTAAACAGAATATATTTGAGTTGTGGACAAAATGAGACATTTGAGGACATCACTGTGGTCTTTGGGAAACAGTGATCAATATTTTTCACTATTTTCTGATATGTTATGGACAAAAAACAAGAAAATGACTGACAGGTTATCAATTATGAAAATTAGTTGCGCCCCTACTGCAAAACAAAACAAACCATGAATTATTTTTCCACTTCAGGACAATGAAACATGGATGTTTGCGACTGAAATGTGTGTAACAGCAGATTCTGGTCTGTCTCATTTTCCATAAGACCACCCACAGTATTGACAGTGATTGTTAACAGGCACACATCTTGTCTCTCCAACTCCCTCCTGAGTCGATGTTATTGGTCGACATAGAGAAGAAGTCCCTGTTCGGTGTGCAAGAGTCAGCAGCAGTTCCCTCTCTAGTGGCATTGATTTAGCTGTAATGCCATGACAGGGTCGCACATTGACTTATGGGGCCCTCTGTTCCCAGTGAGACACCTGGGCACACTCGATGAATAACGATGAATATGACTTTTCTCTTTTCCTTCTTCTCTTTCTGTGTCTGTTATGCACTGCCACGGGACTGCCAACCTGCTTTTGTTCAATTCGGTCACCTGGGTTGCTGAACCAGGTAAGTTTTGATACAGTTTTGTTTTAAACACACACACACACACACACACACACACACACACACACACACACACACACACAAGCAGATATTCCCTGGATGAAATTCCACTATTGAATATCAAAAAGCAAACTAAATAAAGTAACTAGACAAATGGTGTCTGGCTAAATAAAGAGAGGAGTATTGGAACAGTCACAATGACAGATGGAACAACAGATTAAAAGACAAAAAGACATCAGGTTGAAGCATGAAGTTGGAGCGGTTGTAAAAGAAAAAGGAGAACCTCTAATGCTCCTTTTCTTTCTGTGATGCAGTTTAATTGATAATCATTGCAATTAATTCCTTTGTTTCCCCATGAAGTTACAGTCTGTTTAGCAGCAGCTAATTACTTCAGCCCACTGGACGTCTGGTTTTTGCAGCTCTAATTGCAGCTCTCAGTAGAAACACAAACAGCCAGAGAAAATAACAGACCATTTTCACATTTGTCCGTGATGTGGCTCTCATTTATTCGCACAGTGCAAATGCTGTTGTTTGTACTGTAAGATTTGCATTTTGGCTGCATGAACCAGAGAGTATTGTCACAAGAATTAAATAGTGTGGAATATGGAAATCAGAAAGATAAAGCAAAAAATGAATCACAAGGCATTAGAGTGATAAATCAACACACTCCAACCAAGGTGGTGTCGGTTCCCATCTGCGTGATGGAAACACTCACAAGGGATTCATTTTGGGGGTCCAGCTGGGGCTACGGGGACAGGAGTGAGGAGGAAAAGGGGGTGGGGAGACAGAGGGGGGTGGGGATGGGTTTAAGGGCAATGTGCAGTATATTGCAGTGTGCAGTGCACTGTGCAGTATTGTCCTGTGATTGTAATGGTTATCACCTCCTATATCCCATTCTCTCCTTTATGTATGGCTATGTGCAGGTTTAATAGTGGCTGGGAAGGGTTGGGGGCAGGGACGAGATGTGTGTTTGGTGTGTGTGTGCATGTGGGATTCACTGACAGGTTAACATTCACTGTCAGCAGTAATTCGTGATGGTGATATATGGGGCTGTGTGTCACTGTGGTTCGCCAGACTTATGCTCATCCAGCCTTTTGACAAAAAAGCACATTTTCAACCTCTGTTCATCCTAAAACAATATTCCTACTCTGGCAAAAATACAGTTCTGCCTAAAAACAACGCACACTGAGAGCCAAGCTAAAGCAGGCAATTTATTTTCGGCCAACTTTAGCAACAGAGAGTGTGTAACCAAAATACAACATGGATCAAATGAAGCATTGTGCGTTGAAAATTGAGAAAAGGCGTTCTGGGGATTGTGAGGGGTAAAGGTGCTCTAGGTTTATTTATGAGGCTGCATTTAGGAGACTACCTTGGGTCCACCACTGCTCCGAGGTCAAAGGTCAGCTGAATAATGAGATTTGAGGTCTTCCCACTGCCTCCCTATAAAGACCTCTGCGGCACTTATCCAATTTTTACATCATCAGTAAGTGTGTGTGGAAGAATTAGGGCTTGATATAGTGAATGCCTGTATGTGTTTATTCATCTGTGTCTGTTTCATGTCCTTGATACGTGTGTGTGTGAGTGTGTGCTGTTATACAATCATATGGTCTGATGGCGATGTTCCATGTGAAGTGGTAAATTGTCTGATGTGAAGTGGACCAAGGAATGTTCTCCTGTGGGAAATCTCCTGTTTAAATATGCTTTATAAATGAAATACATGACTATGAACCCTGTTCATGGAGGTTCATTTTAATTAGATGTTAATTAGCTCAATGATTATGACTATCGCATCAAATTTCACCTTGTGCACCCCTTGAACAGTGTTTTTGTTAATAGCATACATTCATGTTTGTGACCAGGTAGTTCTGTTAAAATCAAAATGTCAAGTAACCATGTCAAACATAGGAGGAAAACACATTTTTAAAAAAGTACTTAATTTAATAGTAGTACCTAGTTTAGTACACTCAACAAAAATAAAAATGCAACACTTTTGTTTTTGCTCTTTTTTCATGAGTTGAAGTAGAAGGTCTAAGACATCTTCCATGAACACAAGAGGCTTATTTCTCTCAAATTTTGTTCACAAATTTGTTAAAATCTGTGTTAGTAACCGCTTCTCATTAGCCAAGATAATCCATCCACTGGACAGGTGTGGCAGATAGAGATGCTCATCTTTTCCCCCCACAATAGCTTTTTGCTAATATAAAACCATAAAATGTGCAGTTTATAAACTAAAACCAAAGTTTTTTTTTTTTTTTTTTTTTTTTTTTTTAATTTTTGTTGAGTTTAGTTTCAGGACACTGACACTCTGATTTTTATTGATCAATTTGACACTACTTTTGCTGCATTAGCACACACACACGCACATGCACAACACATAGGGCCCCAGTGGCTTTGCCACCTGCAGGTTGAATGTTATTGATCTCCTCCACACATTGTTGTGCTTAGATGTCTGTGTCGTCCAGGCCTGCCTGCGATCAATGCAGTTATGCGACAGCAGGTTCCAGTCTATCTGCTTTTTCATCGCTGCAGTGGTTATGTGGCCATGTAACAGTCACCATACGTTTTCAGCTTGGCTGCACCAATCAATCAGCACGCCACTGATTACCAGTTGTTGGGGATTCAAATTCATGTTGTTAACACACATTTTAACACCAAATCATCATTATCAGACCCCTCTATGTTTATTGTGGAAAAGAGAAACTGATGGCTGAATGTAGTCTGACCAAGTGTAATGTATTATTCATGACATTTATTGCTGCTTTATTGCTCAGTGAATATCCAGTGAAATCATTTGTTTAGCAGTTGATTATAGGAAACTCTTTTTTATAGTCTTATTCAACCTTTATTCAGTCTTGAAGAATCATTGTGGGAGTGATCTCATTTACAATGATGTTGAGAGTACAGTTAAAACAGAATAAATACAACAAGAAAACTAAACAAAAATATATCATTTAAAATTAATATAATTATCAGACAATACAATCAAACTGATGATAACAGGATACACTTAAAACAGTTACTTTCCAGTAGAGTTGTTTATAATGAAGGATTTAAACTGACTTATGGGTACAAATGCGTGAAGTTTGAGTTTGTTGTAAAGTGTCCCAGGTGTGAGCAACACAAAAACTAAAAGCATTTTTTTTCCAGAATTAGTATTTGTATGGGGGACTTGGAATGTTTGTGAATCATTTGAACAAGTTTAATAGCAACTATTGCACCAGTTTAATAAGGAAATGATACATGATGATAAGTTTCCATTTCTGGCTTTATGTAGTGTTGACATGTAAATTGGTTAAACTGTGAATTCAAATGCGAAGGTCATTACTGTTAGTGAGTGTGTAGTAGTCCTGTGTAAAGTTATGTTGTATGTGGCACAGTAAGGGTATATTATCCTGTGCATAGAAGCTAATGAGATATCCTCAGTGGTAATGTCCGTTGTGGTTAATTTGGTTAATTTAATGCTTTTTTTGTCTTATCTGGGTCAACACAGGGAGGCCAGGCTAAAAATAATCAAGAGAGAAGCTAACAAAGAGAGAAAGCCCTTCACTTCACTGTCATGCAGTCCAGCAGGCACTGAGGCTTGTTGCAGTCACCTGAACCTCCACCTGTCTTCTCACTTCATAGCTGCGATGGAGAAATGCAGCGGGCAGAGGAATGCAGTGATTTTATTTATTTATTTCAGTTTGTAATGGTCTCTCCCTGCTTCTCTGTGCTGCCTCCTACCCTAACGGACATTGTTGCTATGGCAACGCCGAGATGCAGCTTGGAGCAGGGGTGATGATTTGTCTGTGATTTCGTGCATTTACAAGGAGGAACATTAACACAATTAACTCAAAGATGCATATCCAGTGGCACTCAGCCATCACCCTTCATTTCGCAGTTTGTCTTTAACGGCAGCCCTGTTACATACAACAAGCCAGGAGGACATGGCATCAAACCGTTGTTATAACAGCCTGCAACATGCCAGATGACCTGCTATATGTTGTGACTACATACCGTAGGTGATGGTGCAGCTGTAGCCGTGTGAACACTGGTGTATGTGTGTAAAGGAGGGACAGGGTTTGTGTGTTTTGAGCGGGTGACTCATGCCTTGTCTATTAAGAGAATAGAGGGTGATCAGGTTGCTAGGCGATTAAGAGCCACTATTGTCTGGAGGGACAATAGTGGCCCCGAGAGTGCCCTCTCTTCTCTTTCTCTGTGTCTCTTTCGCTTTTCTTTTTGCGTCTCTTTCACACACACGCTATAAATGTACATTTTGTCTGACCCCCTGGCTTGGGGCTTGGGCGGGAACAAGGAGCTCACAGTGAGCAGGAGGGACCGAAAAGGAAAGGCGTTATGGGAAGCTGAGAGGAGTAGGAGGAGAGGGAGAGGAGAGAAGAGGAGAGGAGAGTGTGAACAGAGGGAGAGCACTAGCAGGAGAGCTGTACCATGAAAAAAAGACCTGCAATCATTTGCCACATTGAAGGGAACAAATGTAGCTGGAGGCAGTGAGAGAGAGTGAGAGGGAAGGGGACAGGCGGAGAGGGAGAAGCCAAGGAGACAGAGAGACAGAGACAGAGAGGGACCTTCCATGGACACTGCACATTAATACCACAGTGCTTTGTATGGGAAGATCACACACCAACTGACAGGTCGGCGGAAGAAGAAGAAGCGCTGGGAGTTTGGCACTGCCCTCTCTCCTCCTGCTCCCCACTGTGTGTGTGTGTGTGTCTATGTGCCTCTACACACACACACGCACAGACTCTCTCTGTGTGCCTGCCTGTCAGTGCACTGGGTTCTCTCTGGGTGGGTAGGGAGCTGCGTTGTAGAGATGTTCACTCTGAGGATGAGACAGCGTTTCTAACAGGATCTATTTGCGGACTGGGATAATAACACTGCCACAGCTGAGGGGACCCGAGCCCACCGGAACCAACCCAATCAGCCATGGAGGGACTGCTGTCTCCAATGAGGACGCGGGTAGGTTACCATGGGGATTCTCAGAACAGCATCCCAACTACTGTTTCCTCCACAGGAATCCAGCAGCACTTGATTGTGCATATATAAGGAGATAGATGGCATGTCTTACAAGCTGCTGGGCTGCTGAAATGAATCAGTCCATGCCGCTGTCGCTGTGGTGATGCTAGAACTCGAGCTGAGAAGTTTCCGAGCTACCGGCGTTGCTAGGGGCGATAGGCAGAATGCTGGGAGAGAGTGGGGAGACGCAGGAGGTCTCAGATAGTGTATAAAAATGTTAAAGCATTGCAGAAAACTGAAATGCAGTTGCAGTTTGCATGCAATGTGTGTGCATGTGTATTTGTGTGTGTGTCCGTGCACAGATTAACAAGGGGATGCTTTGAAAGAATGACTCAGTGTTTCAAAGTGGTGCCTATCTCCCTTCAGTACAAATCACTGGCCTTTTGATTTAGGATAGAGAAAGAAGGAAGGAGCTAGCTTCAGTTTGTACAGTGAATTGGGTGAATATCTGAATTCACTATTGTTCTTCTTCTGTGTTAGATAGTCATGTCTCTGTCCGTCCAACATGGGAGCTTTTAGGTTGGTGTCTCAAAGAGCATCTGTCTGACAGTGGACGTCTGTGTCTGTGCTGTACAGAAAAGACTAATGAAAGAGGAAGATAATGTGTGTGTGAGTGTGTGTGTTACTGTCAGACCACACTAGGTTATTTGTCTGTATCCACGTGCCTGCATGTGACATCCAGCACTATTGTGTGGACATTAATTGACCCTGAGAGGTGTCTGCCTCCCAGTTGAGATTTGAGATGAAAACCTGTTTGTTCCGGCTGGGATTTTATGTTTGAGGGATATTACAGTGAGAGTGCAAAATGTGTTAGAGAAGGAGAGTTGGGCGGGTGAGATAAGCACTGTAATATAGAAGCTGTGATTGTGTTATTAATATTTATAAAGGCATGATTGCATTTTTGGAAGGAGAGAATGATTATCATTTTCTTACAGTTGCCACCATATATCCAGCCATTACTTTAACATCAAATCAACTGTGAAATGTTGCCCCACTTTGACATCACCTAAAAAGGGGTGTCAAACTCATTTTAGTCCATGGGCGTCATACAGCCCAAATAAATTTCAGACCAGTAAAACCTTTGCATAAAAACCTATGGAAAACAGCACCTCCAAATATTTCTGTATTTTGGTGTGAGGAAGTACAATTACATTATTAAAATGGTCACAATTAACAAAACCGACTATGAAGGAAAAAATAAGTGCAATTTCAACAACTGATCAGTTTTCCCAACATTGTCACAACATGTGTATTACAATATACAGATCACAGTGGATGTACAAATGCACAAACATGCACAGTATTTTTAAAGGAGAAATCTGTAATATATTTACTGTAATAAATCATAAAATGACCATGATGTGTCATCAGAAATTAAGGAAACTTTTGTTTCTGTATAACAGGCTTAACTTTAGACTGACAGATAATTTTAACAGTGGAGGACTCTCTTCAACCATAGATTGTATATCAAATAGGATTTCAAACCATTTAATACCTTAACTCCAACTCATTATTTGGACTGCAGTACTCATTTTTGGATGTATAGTTGCTGCATATTTTGACACCTCTGACCTAAAATAATAGGCTGTTCTTTTAAATTTTTTTAGTCTCTACTCTTTCTTCTGCCTTCTTTCCCTTCAGCCTGCTTCTGCCCGAAAGAACAGAGATGATTTACGGACCTGGCACTCTTATACATTCCTCTCTCCCTGCCTCCTTTTTATTTTATCACTACTGGTACAGACCTGTACAACTGAAAATAAATTCTCAATGCATCCTCCACCAACTATACATGTGAAATTTTTCATTTGCATATATATATTTATGGTCTGTTTGATCATATTCAAGCATACAGGATTAGCTCAAAACCATATAATGACTCCCACACAAGCCTTGACTTGCTGGAGTCGTGAGAGATGGTGAGGATGCTGAAGGGGTTAATCCACTGGGATGACCTGATGGTGTTGTCACACACGAACACCCCCATCTGCTCACCTTTCCTCCCTCACCTTTACAACTCACCCTTCTTCTTCTTCTCCTCATTTCATTGTAGTTTTGGCTAGGGCTGCAACTAACAATTATTTTCATTGTCAGTTTATCTGTCGATCATTTTCTTAATTAATTGATTAGTTAGCTCATAAAATGTCAGAAATTGGTGAAAAATGTTGGTCAGTTGTCTCAAAACTAAAGATGACCCACTCTAATGTCCTGTTTTGTCCACAATGCAAAGATATTCAGTTCAATTGGAGAATTTTGACTTTTTTCTTAAAAAAACAGTTGGCGATTAATTTAAGAGTTGACAATGAATTAATTAATAATTGCAAATGTAGCTGTTTTTTTAACCCCCTCATGCAAGATGAACCACACACTCTTTTTTGCATTTACGCCAAGAGTGTGTCTGTCTCTTTCTCGCTTCCCCATCCCTGTTTGTCTGCCCACCTGCCCGTCTGTGTGTCTGTCTGGCCCTTGCTGTGTCGTTGGCAGTTAGCACGAGCGCTGTAATTGGTATTTGCAGATCGGGCCCATGATCTAATCCAAAGAGGAGTGTTAGCGGGCTGTTTGGAGATAGACTTGGCTTCAAAGATATGGCGTGGAATCAAGCCTGCTATATCTGTGCTGTCTGCCACCCTGGCCAGATTTGCCCACGAGCTGTGGGAATCACTTTCAATGACTAAATGACTTTTGCATTTATCTTCATCAGCCACATTGAGCCTCACATGCCCCACAGTCGATCTGTGTATCTCACTTTTGGCATGAAAGTCACTTCAGTAGATTTATGTGAATGAATCACAGCAAAATGAGCCAGGGCAGGAGTCTCTCAAAGTTTACCCGCATAATCTCGCCTTAATGTGCCTTTTCTCACCTCACGGATGAAAGGAGGAATGTAGTGAAAACAGCGACTTTGATTTGTTGACTTTTTTTTGTCATATTTTTCTGTTTACTTGTAAACAGCAGCAGACATGAGAAAAGTAAAGAGGGGAACAAACCCCTGATATAGAAAATGGATCACAGCAATGCTCGGGTGTTTCTCAGCAGTGGAGCAGTGTATACTCGCAGCCAAAGAACACAGCAGCATCTGTAGTAAATCTGAGGAAAATCACTTCAAAGTTTATACTCTGCCTTGATACAAAAGTGGTGGCAGTGCCCCCATTAAAGCTTTTTTGCTGATGTAAAACCAAAAGATATGTCATTTTATCTTGAAAAAAGACATTATGAGGTACTGAACTATGGTTACAGATATCAGTTTTGCACATTTCAGGCTAGCCTTTTATTGGGACCAGCCTAAAACTAAAAATGTGCAGGCTTATCTTGAATAAAGACATTTATTAGGCACTCAACTATGGCTATTTCACCTACCAATACCATTTTTCCTCAGGAGGGCAAAGTCATGACCTGCCAGAGTAGCCTTTTATTATGATAAGCCCACAACTGAAGAATAATCATGCTGTTTAATTGGCATCTGTACATGCTACCCCCCCACTGACAGCATTTTTGCTCATATAAAAACAAAACCCAGTTCAGTGTTTTTCATGTCAAAAGACAAAAAAAAAAAAAAAGAAGAAAAATAAAAGAAAAAAATCAATTTCTTCTTGTCTTTGTAGGGCAGTATGCCTCTAAGTTTTGCTTCAGGGATACACAAAAGGTGACCTCAACCTCAAGATAACAGACAGCGAATAGCAATAGCCTGTAAAAGCTGAACTACTCCTAATCCCCGGCTCACTAAAATGGGAAAATTGTGCTGAGATGGCTGTGTAGTCTATGTAGTTGACTCAAGAGCTTCACTCATATCTCCCCGAAGCTCCCTTTCCTCTACATCACTCAAGCACATTTTCTATTTTTTCCCCCTCCACTCTGCATCACTCTTTCTCGCTTGTTTCTTTATTTAGGATGACAGTAATGGGCAGTGAAGCAGGAAAATGAAATAAAATAAGCATCAGTGAGCTGTGCGTCTGTGTTGCCTTTGTGTGATTACATACAACGGGAAAGCAGGTCAACACAAACACACAGGGTTTGCAGATGACAGCAAGCAAAGTGATCCTGAGGGAAGCTGAAAGGAGAAGTAGCCAATTTGTTATCTGCAGTGTCCATAAACTTTGCTCAGGCATATTCCTCATTATTGTATAGTCTCTCTTTATGTCTTTTTGGTTGCACTTTGTTTTGTAGTACACTGATAAAACATAACAAGCTGCACTTTGTATTAAAAAACATAATATAATATGTTCTTCATCAGTCAGTAAATACCCACAGTTATTCTACAATTAATAAGATGCAAAAAGCTGGACTTTGTATCAAATTGGACAAAAACAATGAATATATGTTCTTTATTAGACAGAAGTAGACCCTTTATTATACCCTTATTAAACTTAATTAGAGGGTACTTAGGGACACATTACAACAGAACTGTACTGTAAACTACAACTTGAGCCACACCTTCTTTGGCTGGTTCCAAACAATTGGCAGAGTAGCCAAGACTGATGCCTACTTCTTTGATCAAATTACATTATTTGCTGTCACCCATGGACAAAATATTCAGCGCATTCTCATCCCAGCTCGTCCCACACCTATAAAATGTCTGCGCCTCTCAACATATGATTATCGTAGTGAAAAGTCCTTTTAACACATGATTAACACTGTGAAAAGGTTGCAGTTTGGTTAGGTTTATGCAAAACTACTTGGTTAGGTTTAGGCACAAAAACTACATGGTTAGGTAAGACCATGCTTGGGGTTGCTATGACTACGAAAGTCACATGACAAAAGTCAGTCATCCGTCCACCACGCTCCTCCATGTGTGGAGTTTCTCCCCTTTTATACTACGTCACCGCCTGGGGCATTTTCTACAACCGCAGTTGGGTTGACATTGAAGTCAAAAGCCCACTGCATCAGTGTCAGCTGTGTAACAGGCACCACCCACGTCTGTAATCGCTGAAGGGCAGTGACATTTTGTCTGTATCTGACGAGTTGGGAGTGCAGGGCTGAAATATTCCTCTGCCTCTATAATTTCAGCCTTTATTAGGTAGATCTGGTTCGCATACTGTTTTTAAATGGGGAAGGAGCAGATATGTGATTCGAATTTAGTTTACGGTGCAGTTCTGTCGTAATGTGTCCCAAATTACCCCCACAATAAAGTCTAAAAAGGGTCTAATAAAGGGTCTAATACTGTCTAATAAAGAACATATTTCTAGTTTTTGTCTAATTTGATACAAAGTATGGCTTCTTACATCTTATTAGTGTACTATACAATAAATTGCAGCAGACTTTTTAATGTGACGTTATAGTTTATAGCAGTTATGTCAGTCAGGACATTCCTGATTCACATAGGTATTATTGCTCATGGTTTCCACATCTTCTCTCAACACATTATACACTTCTTATCTTTTTGTGGCAGAGACGAACAGAGAGACTCACTCACAGAATCTAAAAGAGAAAGATCAAGTTCCCTGTCGGTATCCCTAGTTGTATGTAATATATGCATATAGGTCAGTAGAACAAGGAGCTCCAGCTTCATAGAAGTCTTCCTCTCGAGAATGTGTGTGCAGTTGTATGTGCGTTTGTGTGTATCAGCTCTCCAGTTAACTCCTGTGTGTTAGTGGATCAATAGGGAGTAGTTATCAAGAGATTAACCCTGTCAATGCTCTATCAGTCTAATCAGAGACACTCCTCTGCTCTTCCTCACTTCATCACCCTCTCGCTCCTGTTGTGTATCTGCTGGCTCGCTCTTTTTTTCAGCAGTGTCACCTCCTCTCTCGTCTCTAGACTCTTTCCTCTTCAGGTCATGCGTGTGCACATGCATGTGTGTTTGCATCAGGGTTCTATGAAAATACAGTATCTTATAATGATAAGAGTGTCCATTTGCACCTGGGTGAGAATAGACACATAGCAGCTGTTAGGCTATTTACACCCAACATCCCTAGTTTAGCTATAAAAAGTGACAAACTGTCTGGCAGTAAAAGGTTGTGGTAGATTAACGGATTAAGCACGGGAAGTTCCTGCAGGAGAGTGGGATTCTAATCTTGTCCTGGGAGACTGGGATTTGAGTCTGGTGTAACATTAGGTTTAGTGTTAACTTAAATTTTTATACTTAATTGATTTATTATCATAAATACAAATATTATTATTTTTTATTAGTTTTCACTTGCAGTTTAGTTTAGGCAACAAAACTATTTGGTTAGGTTTAGGAAAAGCACATGGGTTGGCTCAGCCATGTGGCTGTAAATAGCCACATTGGCTATTCCACATGAATAGTAACCTCTGTATTGTGATACATAGTGTATTGCCAGATTCTTACCAATACACAGCCGTAGTGTGTGTATGTCCAGCTGCCCGTGACAGATGGAGCCATTAGAGAAATGGCCAAGGGCTTGGACATACATGCACATTCAACACAAAGACATATTTATTTTATTAAGGAATGGCCATTTCACACTCAACTTCCCCTCTTCTGTGTTGCTTTAGCTCCCCTGCATCACATGCATACATGCAAACCATCACAATCACTACAGCTTGACATCAGCCTGACTCATCGCTCTCCCTCCTCCCCAAAATCCCTCCAAGCCCTGGGTACCACATGTTTCTTTTGCCCCTCCACCCCCACCCCTTCGTTCCTTCCTTTCCCCAACCATCCATCCACCTGGTTCATTAGCGGGCAGGCGGCTGTCAGGATGGTTAAGGTCAGGGTGGCACAGAGGAGAGGACAAAGCAGCCAAAAGGGAAGTGACCAGACCCACATCCCCGAAGCCGACCGCCTCGCTGCCTGCATGAAAATAATGAGGACAGAAAGGCAGGGCTGGTGGGGTTCGGATCTGCTGCACAAGGTGGGACTGCCTTTGGCAACCCACTCAGACACTGAGGCACACACACACACACCACACACACACACACACACACGCTCAATCCACAGCAGGTTGGCTGGCAGCATTTAAAGGCCAAAGCAAACAGCAAAAGGGGGATGTCTGGTGGCTGGAACCACATGGGGCACATGCAAACAACTCACATGCTGAGGCACACACACACACACACACACACACACACACACACACACACACACACACACACGCTCATTGGATGTAGAGCTCCATCTCCCAGCTGTCATCTCAGTCTACCCAAGTGCAATGTCAAGAATACTCTCAATTGGGGACAACAATAGAGTTTATGTTTCAGATTTAGTCTCTACTTACTGTGATTTAATTAAAAGTGAAAAATAAATTTAATCACCCATTTTTGAAGAAATAATTTTTCTTTGCATTTCACCGATAAATATTTGGTTTTAAAGCTATAATATATAACATATTTGTGTTAAAATGCCAAAAACATATGGACATATACGTGTTATATATTTTGATATTTGAGTTTTATACTTACATTATCCCAAATGTTTTCTAACAATGTTCAAATCCAGAGAAATCTGTAATTTATTCAAGACAAAGGCTCATTTATGCTAAATGTTAGGTAGGCATATGCATATGCATGCGCATATGAATGGAGCGTTCTGTCCGTATTCTGTGTTCATTTTGTCTGTATTTCTGCACGTTTTCTGAAAGCTTACAGATACAGACTAAACATGGCAGTACTTCCGGTAGTTGTGGTGGGGGGGCAGTCTAGCAGTTTAGTCAATACTTGTGACAAATGACCACAGGACACGATGAAGAAATTGAAAATGACATTCATTGTCAATTAGTTAGTTAAAAGAATACTTTGTTCACATGTCGCAATGTATTTGATGACCACTGTTATCTGCAAGGCTGCCTCTGATTTTGTCGAGAGAGTACGTTGCCATGTTGTTGTCAGAAACATTAGAGTCTTTCTCCTCCTCTTTGGGATAATGTATGACCCCGAGTGGTGCCCCGTAATGGATGTATAGCTTATAACATCCATACGAACATAAAGGATGCATGGAAGTATGTGGGCAGTGACAGCTACATCGTTTAAAAAGTACACATCTACTTTTGTATGTAAAGGGACCAATGAGCTTTGTGCATTTCCTGTCAGCTGCTAGTTGCTATTTAACCTCTGGCGAAAACACAGGATATGTCGAGTGTGAAGAAGGAAGTCAGCAAACATGACTAAACATAATGTAAATAAAACTTCTGTGAACATGATTTCTGCCTAAGTCATGTCAGATAGATTTTCATCTGCGATGGTAGTTGTTGCTGACATGCTACTTCACAATGTCATCAAACTTTCTTTCATTATTGTTTTCATGTGAAAGAAACCTCTGGTGGCAGAATTTACATATTGTGCAGTTAATTGAATAAGGTGAAACTGGTAAAACTTTTTTTTGCAATAATATTTATTTAATTTATTATCTGTATTAGCTTCTTATGTCTTCAGACAGAACAAGAAAAATGTTAATCACACGTCCATTGGGACATAAATCTGTGTGTTGAAAACATACTGAGAGGCAGACAAGGACTAAGAGAGGCAGAACTGTTGCTTTACTGCTAAAATGAGATCAGTAGGCTGTCATGTAAAGAGAGAGATCCCCTCACAGCTCCCTGATTGAAGCTTTTTCTCTCTGCCGCAAATCTCCGCTTTCCTGTTTGAAGATGTGGCACTGTGAGTCGGCCGTACGCCATCTCTGATCATGAGTGTGTGTGTGTGTGTGTGTGTGTTGTCCATGCATGTGAGCATGCCCCACTGTGTCAAGCATGTCAAATGTGCTCTTGTCCCCTTGAAGAGGCCCGAAAGATGAGATCAATCAGGGCGCAATTGAGCAACCAGGGAAGCAAACCAGTGATGCACTTAATGTTAGGTGTTGTCATGGAAACACAGGGTGCAGATTTTCCACTTCATTGGCTGCCATCAGTCTACAGGCAGTTTTTTAAAATTATTTCCAAGAAAGGCAATTGAAAGATGGGAGGGGAAAATTAGTCAAGTGTCCAGAAAGATAGGTAGACGACGCAGCCAGACACAGAAGTTTTGTAATGAGAAATTCTCTGGAACACCATGCTTCAATTAAATACATTTGAGCTTGTGTGTCGCTGTTAAACCATACACTTTAGATTTAAGAGCCTCTAGCAGTCCTATTATGTATATTGACTATCTGTGTAATTGCATAGAAATGGATCGTCCCAAGAGACGTTTCCCTGCACTGCTTTTAGCCTTCAGAGAATCAGAGTGGCAATTACACTTTCCTATATTGGAATGTAATCACAAGCGTGCACACACACAGACACTCACACACAAACACGCACACGTACCTTTGATGAACGAGCAGCGGATTGGTGGTGTCACCCCTGCAACAAAGGGTGACCCTGCGTTGAACAGGTATCATACATCACCCTATCAGTAGATCTACATCGCACAGGCAATTTTACGCAAATACACATTCATACACTCACACCGGAAATAAGAGCTTCCCCTCACCCCATTACCTATTATTCTCTTATCTCTTTCAGTCACACACGCACACGTGTGTGTTTCCTCCACTCTTCTGCCATTTTCACCTCTTCCCCACCAGAGACCCACCATTTCTAGCCCATTTCTTCCCTCTTTTAAACCTCCATCCCTATACATCATCCCCTGGGCTCTGATCTGTGACCTCTTCACATGAGCAGAGAGAAGCTGGCAGTAGTCAGTAGCAGGACTCCTCAAATTTGATTGGTGGGCCAGACCTGGACTGGTGTCAACACTGTCCGGAGGGGGGCCAGAGAAAAAGAAAAAGCTGTGTTGTTGCAGAAAGAGAGAGACAGCATGTATTGTGGAACCTGTTTTCCAAAGTATTAGTACCAAGTACAAGGACAAAAAATTCACCATAAAACAACTCAACATTAAATACTCACAGTTGCAGCTCTGACCTGTTCACATGCACTGACGGATACTGGCTCTGTCACAATTACAAATGTAGCCCAAAGCGTCGAGTGGTGCAAAGTAAAATCACTCCCCCACCACCACCGCAGGGACTCGTGTTCGATCCCTGGCTGCCGTGTTTCTTGCTTTTGGCCTGGGTGTCCCCTTTGAGCGTAATTGGCAAAGTCACAGGTATGAAGCCACAGAGGATCATATCTTTGTTACTGCACTGATAACAACTGCTAGTTGGCTGGAGCACCCATTTAGGGATGATCACTTGGACCTCCATGTGTCATTGCCTCCTGGTGAACTGGCAGATGAAAAGAAGCAATGGTGTATCTGAGGTCTACACCGTCCCTGGGCCAACAGACGGAGTTATTACTGTAGCAACAAGAACTGCAGTGCAGAGGGAACTGGCCTGTCCAGTAAATATGTGAGGAAAAAAGAGAATAAACACTAAAGAAGAAAAGAAAAATACATATGCTACCAATTTTGTCTCAAACAAGTACTCTTTCAGTGACCATAAAAATCAATACATAGGCCTTGTCTTTGTAGAATATTTGTTCAGCTCTTTAGTAGTAGAACAAAGGAACTGATCCATCGAAAAGCCCTGCCCTCCTTAGTTAGTTATTACCGGGATTGCTACCAGGGCAATGTCAATTGAATTGGCATATGGTGACATTCATAGTGAAACAATGCGATGGACAACGATATTGTTGATATGGTTTTAGATACTTTCCTTTATACTGTGTAGTGTGTGTGTATGTTGGATATTAATAACAAATTGGAGTTACTTTATGCTGTTTTTCCTTTAGTAAATCAGCAGCAAAGTGCTATTATATATATATATAAAAAACCTTCATCCCTAATGTTTGCACTTTTTGGCTGACACTCATGAAAATACATATTCATCAGTTCCAGGGCACAGGAACACAGTGGTCAATGACTGTCAGGCATCGCAATGTACTATGGCTTCATCCACTGGCTCAACCTTAGTTGCTACGCCTGTCAAGATTTCCTCTTTTGCCCTGCACATTTTCCATTTACAGTAATTAACAGTGGCAGAATTAGCATTGAAATTTGCAGTATTTTTTAAACACTAGGCCTTCAATTCCACAGAGAAGTAAACAAAAGCACACTTCTCATTTCTAGTTGATGACCATGGATTATATCAGCTAAAATGATTAATCTCACTTGCAGATTTCATAAGTGTAGACAGATAAGGTGAGCTAATGCTTATGCTTAAATGACTTGAGTCAGCTGAGAAGTCCGTCTACAGATGACTTTTTAATGTTTCCATCTGACACATTTTAAAACGAGATCCCTGTAATGAGCTCTGAAATATGTTATTTAATTGCTGAGTGCATGATATAACATTAATGCTTAAAGACTGAGACTAAAGCGACATGTATGTATATGATATATGACATTTATGTCAGAAAAGGAAGCGCAGGAATTAGATTAGAAGTGCAGTGGCGACGGTCACCCAGCCAGACCAACCAGAATGCAACCATTTGTCATATGCAGTGGTATTTAGTCTGACTCACCAGATGTAGATGTAAGGTGTAAGCATGCCATTGGATGCTTGTATCAGGTGCAATCACAGCATCCACTATCTGTGTTTTCAAAGTCCCCAGGAAACAACACTCAACCTCAGAACTAGCAACCTAGCAACATGCTGAAAATGGCAAATTGGCACCCGGTCATTAATGGTATGAACATCATCAAGCTAGCATCTGTTAACTTTTCTTTTGTGTGGATTTAGCCATTTTAATGCCAGGGCTCACCTCCTTATGTACAAATGTTCCACTAAAAGAAGTTCTCCACCACTGTTTTGCAGGGGCACCATCACTGCATCCTGGTCTTAGCAGTGCCCAAGTCGATTGTGATTGGTTTAGAGAAATACAAACAAGCATTTTTTCTCCCTATAGCAGAATGATCATGTGTGAACCCAGACCTCTCTTCAGCGCTGAGTGCTATGGAAATTGTGGCAGTATGTAACAGTTTGGCCGGAGGTAACATTACTGCAGATTCTAAGCTTATTAGCCGGACATCGCTTCAACATGTAGAGAAATACAAAGCTTGACAGGCCTGCAGTGCTTTGTTACAGTTGCTACTCTATGATTGGACAGTTGCTGTGCGGAGGTGGGGCTTAGTGAAGGGTCAATTATGATGGAACGTTTCATGACAGATCAGAATGTTACAGATCTTATTGTAAACGTTGCATTTTTGTCTTGTACAGTAGAATAGCTTCCTTACCCTTTTTTCACAGTTTAGTGATTTAAGTTTAAAAACATCTTAAATGAAAATAACATGCACTGATTTTATATTTGTACTTTTTACGCTCCAGCGCACTAATGTCTAATTCATGATTTACTCACACAATTGCTCAGGAGACAAAGACACTGAACACTTTTCCATACATGCACAAAGAAAAAGCACACATACCCACAAAACACATGCATGCACACCGGTCAATTTGCATGCTCCATAACATCTACACACACAGCTCCAGACATATGGATCCATATATACTGCCACCAAATACAACCTTATTGATGGCTGGAGCTAGCAGGTTCAGAGCTGCTGGCTGGCTGGCTGGATGGCATGGTATGGATGGATGGATGGATGGATGGATGGATGGATGGATGGATGGATGGATAGATGGATGGATGGATGGATGGGGAGTGGAGGGAGTGATTGAATGATGATGATGATGATGGTGAAGGTGCCAGGATGAAGGAGGAATAAATCTGTTCAGAGTGGCAAATTGGATGTGGAGGGGGAGGCGATTCTGTAGAGCTGTTCTTGATTTTCAGCTCTTGATTTTCTGAAGCAGTAGTCCATGACAATGCAGGCAGTTTACCAATCCCATCCGGCTTTAGTGATCTTATTGGGGCTTCTCACAGGGAAAGTGTATCAGGGAGGAACAGGCTTTTAATAGATAGCCTCTGTCTTTCTAAAATAGTCCTACACTAAGGGATTCCTTCACTACTTGTTTAGGTGCACAAATTGGGGGTCATTTCACAAGATATATTCAAATGGCGGTGGGGAATCAAACCTTTGATTTACCCTCTTTCTTGCATCAACACCAAAGCATAGGTGATACTAAGTGCCTTCTTGGACTTGTCAGTTTTTCCCTCTTATCACCAATCCAGTTCTCCAGTTACAAACACTGTGCAGTGGTTGCCAGGTATCCCATTACCACCATTTTCCCATGTGTGAACAGCTGCCATTACGCTGAATTAAACCCAAATATGAAATCAAGGTTGCCAGATTGATGCTCATCCATCCTCTGAGGAATACTTACATCATCCTAAGTGCCTCGCTGACCCTCGATGCTCTCATTACTGCTTGTTAGAACAATTAGATGTGACGTGTGTCAGATTTATAACTCACCCCTGTGTGTTTGTGTGTGTGTGCACATACATTTGTTTGTTTCATTCTGAACAGATGTGAGCATCTGCCATTGCAGTTAAGGCCATTAATACATGTCTAGAGGTGTTAGCAGCATGGATGTGTCTGCTTTTCGGCAGCAGCTGTTGTTATTTGCTGTGTACTCTGTTTGTACATACGCCTTTGCAAGTTGTCTGACATACTTGATTTTAAATATACATGTGTGATTATGAGGCACAGAGTGTCACTGAAGGTGTGGCTTTTCAATTGGGAGATGACTCGATCCTGCACTGCCTGCTTTGGTTTGTTCAAGTTGCCAGTACACCTGGGCAATAAAGCAATAATGATAAGTGTAGTAAGAGACACTTCAACAATAGCAATAAGAAAATTAAAAAATAATAAAATGTCCAATAGTTTCACTTTAGTGCATTAAATGCAAACTGCCATGAAAGCACACAACAAATACGCCCTGGCTCATAATCGGCTTATCACATCCCTTGATAATGGTGTGTGCTAACAATTGACACCTGAAAGTAAGATTCGTCACATTTTTGTTACTTTAGAATGGCCCGTTTATATTTAGAGAGGGCACCTTTTCCATGGAGTCCACCATGTTGCATGACCATGTTTCTACAGTAGGACAGTCAAGACCAACAGGAGCTCTAGATACGGCCCTCCACAGCAACTTTAGGTTCTCCGACATGTTTAAGAGGAGAGTGACACAAGGGTTTTGCAATATGCAAGCTTACTGCTAGATGCCACTAAATCCTACACACTTATCTTTCAAATTAAACCTTTATTCTCCTGGCCTTTATTAGGTCAATATAAATGATCAGTATTTGTCAATATATTGACTGAAATTAAACAGTTTATCTTGATAAATATTTCAGTTTTATTGCCAAATCCTAAGTCACATTTAAGGGCATTAGCCGAATGCATTTAACATTAAAACACATACTAAGAAAAGCTACAACAACAGTATTTGGTAAAAACTGAATATTTCCAATACTTTCCAATAGGGAATTTTCGGACTCGTGAACAACTCTCACAATGACTTTAAACTTTCAAGATTAGACATGAAAGCTTGTGTTTTTTTCCCACACACAGGATATATTTTAAGCTACATGTCAAAACTTGTATACAGGGTTTGAACAAAACAAAGGAAGTGCTTAATAATACATAAAGTATTGTATATAATAAAGAGGTGGCTGACCCCTTTTATTCAGTGTGCCATCAATCTCATATGGAACGTTGCTGTACAAGTCCTGAGATGGGTGCAGTCGGATGTTGAGTAATTATTATGGAATGAATACAATCAGTTTCAAAATAATAGTGCTGCAGAAAGAGGACCTTTGTAAATCATAACGTAGTTTTCGGTGGGGCAAACGTTTGCTGGTTCCCAGAGGCACTGGTCCAATTCTGTGGTAACCAGTGTGTTGCAACTCTCTTGTTGGGTCTGTGTGTGAGCTTGCACCCACTGTACCTGTTTATCAATGTTAATTGTCTGACTTTGCAGCATGATGATATTTTATGAGACTGTAATCATATCATTTGGAAGTTGTGGCCTCTTTGAAGTCTTGAAGCTGTGTTTCAGTTCCACTAAATCATTGGTTCTCAAAAGTTTCCACATCAAGGACCCCTAAACTGACACAAAATAGACCACAGACTCCCATTTTTGCTTTGAGATGCTTTGAGATGTTTTATTACAGAGAGTGTATAGTGTTTCCTCTCTAATTTTGATACAGCTTTGGGGAATAATTACAGTATTGTCTCATATCTGTTGCTTTTCATGTCTTGATTATGCTCAATGTTGAGATTCTATTCTTAAAAATATATTTTAATTATTATATAATCATTACTTCTAAAGCATCTGGACCACACTTAGATTATTTAAAAATAACATGAAGGATAAATTACAATGTGTATACATATTACAGTGGTGGGAATTTCCTTGCTGTGATCATGCACCGGTAGAAACACTAGTACATGAAATGGGCATGCATTCTGTCATTGTGTTTCTCATGGAGGGAATTACAGTGACAATAAATGACTACCCTTTCTGCTGGGGATCCCCAAGAACACCCTCAAGGACCCCTTGGGATTCCCATTTGAGAGCCATTGCTCTAAAGTCCTTTTTTCATATGCTCTTTGTGTTATTTCACCTCCAACCTTTTCCCAGAGCTATACAGCGGTGTGATGCACTTCACACTCTGACCACCAGAGTGCGCTGTGTGATGGGATTCCCCTGTTCTAGCCCAAGGCTTCTCTAAAACCTGAGCCTCTGCACATCAAAGTCCAGTTGAGTTTCATTTGCTGAAGAAGAGCAGGCCCTCTTGGCCCAGTGTTCAATGTAGTGTCTGTACTTCTTCTTGTAGCTCCTCCAGTAAAGTGCTGGAAGTAAAGGTTAGAGGAATCTTTTCACAGCAGTAAGCGAGCATCGAGATGGTCAGCACTGGTGGAGAAAAACTCCAGAATTGCTTAAGGCTTGCGTCTGTCAGAAGCAACCAGGCTCTTTCTTGCTGTGTCCTGTCTGATGTATGGAGCCAATAAGAGGGGACCTTCAGCTCTAATGAGTGGCGGTCTGCTGCTCTGCCGCTGTGTGTGAGTGCTGGCCGTTTGGCCCCAATAAACAGTGAGCTTTATTGGACGACTCCACAGTTCATCTCATCTGTCATCACAGCTCTCCCAGCGACACAAGGGCTTGTGGAGGGGACCAGGTGGGGAAGAAGGAGAGTGTGTGTGTGTGAGGTGACCAGGGAACTGTTATGTGTATAATTAATGACCTCATCCTGCTCCTCCGGCTGTCCAAGAAAGAGACAATGTGGCAGTAAAAGACAAAGAGCGGGGATGGCAAGTGAAATCAAGAGACAGAAAATGACAAGAGATTGAAAGGAGGGAAGCATATGTTAAAGGCTGCACTTGATTAATAATTATGAGTTTTGTCAGTGACCGAGTGGCCATCCCATTACCCCTGCTGTCTGCTGGAGGGGCAATTACACAGGATTTACCCCCCTCCATTCTCCCTCCCTAATAAATCCCTTCTCTCTTCCTTCAGTCCTTCATTTTTCATGTGCCCAATCTTCAGCTCTCTCCTGCTTTGGTTGTCTTTTGTAGCTTCAGCAGCTTCTCTGTTCCCATGGCGATAAAGGGAGCTGAATGTAAATAAGTGGTAAATATCAAGGGACAGGACCTTGGCTTGGAGTGAAATCAAGCCCTGCCTGTCACCGCACATCTTTTTTCTGACTGATGTGGAGGTGAGGAGGTGTAACAAGGACAAAGAGAAGGGTGGGAGGTGACTGGTCCATCTAGCAGGGGACTGTGGCCCCAGGGGGTCAGTCTGGCCCCCTTCTGTCAGCCCACTCCCTCTCTTGATCCTTCATCTATCCATTTTAGACACAGGGCTTAGACAGCTGACCATCAAAACCTTAAATTAATCAATGTAAAACCATACAGACATAAACTACACAGCCGTGATTTCACATTCTCAGTGATGAGAGGGATGGCCTGGAGTGATGTCAGGAGGTGAAGATGATCTCCTCAAATTACACCTCTCTTTGCCTGAACCCCAAGGGCTCTCCTCCTCCTCTGTGCGTTAACAAAGACAATCTGCCTGACTCATTTGGCCAGCGTTTGGAGTAGGCTTGCGTGGCAGCCGAGGAGCCGCTGCACCTGTCAGAGGTGTGGGGCCCATCTGTACAGTAACAAGCAGCTTAGACCCACGCTGCCTGCAGCAGGAGGTGGAGCTGACACAGTCTGCTTGGGTTACTGCACTCTGGGGAGGAGGCATGCATGAGTGTTGTGGGTTATAGAATGAGGAGGTCATGCTGGCTCATTAGAAGAAGGAAAAAGGAAATGCAAGTATGAGTGCATGTAGAACGGTGTGCACAGGTGCATCCCATTTGGGCTTTGCATTTGTTTGTACGCATACTTTGTTACTTAGTGGTTTGCATGCCTGAGGGATCGTAATGATTCATTGTCTATAAAGAAGCAGAGTTGTGTAGTTACGAGAGGCTGAGAGGTTTACGGGGGTTATAAGCACAGCTGCATCCTGCATGTTGACAAATGAGACTTACGCAGAGGTCTAAGGAATGAAAACTGTTTGGCAAGAGTGTGAGGAACACAGGAAAACTTACATTAGTTTCTGGGCTTTCAGTAGTTCGCCTTTGCCCAAAATGTTTAATCCATGAATTGATCATTCAGTCAACTTTGAATTAATGGACAAATGTGACATTCACATAGTTCTGGCATTCAACTAAAATTATTTTACTGGTTACAGCTTCTCAAATAGAGATTACAATTAATCAATTAGTTGTCAACTATTTAATTAACTGCCAACTATTTTGATAATTGATTTATGGGTTTGAGTATTTTTTCAGAGAGAATAGTCAGCTTTGTAAATGTGAATATTTTCTGGTTTCTTTACTCCTCTATGACAGTCAGTTGAACGTTTTTGGAATGTTGACAAAACAAAACAAGATTTTTAAACAGATTTTTTGCCATTTTCTGACATTTTATAGACCAAAGAACTGATATTAGAACTGTTTTTTGACAACTTACAGTTGTCAACGACCATTTGATTAATTGAAAAAAAAAAAAAAAAATCAAATTAATCCATGATGCAAATAATTCTAGTCAACATGGGACATAGAATAGTAGCTCTGGAGCCTGTTTTTTGTAGATGATGCACCCCTAAATCTGAGTGCAAACAACCATTTAAATGTATAGTAAGTAATAGGGATGTAATAATAAAACACAAGGTAAGATAATACAATGCTAACAAAGTCAGCAATTAGATATTATATACATATGATATTAAAATCAAAGAAAAAACATGACTTAAAAATTCCTTAATTAAGGCTATTACAAGGAATTTTCATATTTCATTGATTTTCAGGGCCCAAGTGGACAAAAGTGGCAGCATTTCCACCGACATAACCACATACATAACAAATAAATTAAAAATAAAATGATGTAAATAAAAGTCTCCTCCGTTAAACTGGCTAGTGTACTACTGGCTGTGTAACTTTGTCTGGGAGAATGTAAATACAGACTTGTTTCTTCTGATTTCAAGGAGAATATGACTTGGTGTCTACCATTATATATTGAAATAGCCAATTTTCTCTCTGATGGTTTCATTTACTTATGTAGGTCATATAGAGACATAAGTATTAAACTGAGACTGTTCCACAAACAGTTAAAAGCTCCTTGTAGTAACTTTGAATAATAAATCTGATGTGTACAGCATTTTTTGCTTGTAGAGAATACGTCTTTCCTTTTAACTTAAAGTGCTTTTACTTTGCTTCTTCAATAAAATGAAAGTAGGCAGCCAAGTGTGCTGTGGCCACATGCAAAAAATGCGCATGCATTGTGTTTGGCAATGCATTTGAATATTTCAATTATGTATAATTGCGAAATAAAACAATGCAGTGTTAGTAGCAGTCCTTTTATAAAATTAGATACATTTTTCATATTTTCTCAGTAGATACCATTGCTGTCCAGTGCAATATTGAGACTCTTTTAAATTGCAGTATTATAATATTCAATAAATTGTTACATCCCAAGAAAAGAATCAAAATACAGAACAGTGATCCATTACAATTTTTCTACCTACATTACTAAAGCACAAAGACATGTACACACATACACACACGCACAAAAAAACACGCACACAAACACACATTAAAATGTGTTAACCCATGTTTCCCCCTTTCCCCAGTATCCCAGTGTTTTCCCCTGGGAATACGATCATGTATAACCCATTTCCCCTCATGATCCGGCCTGTAAAGATTAAAAATGTAGCCGTATCATCAAACATTTAACGCTCACGCTGCTACAAATCAGATTCCTAATCGTGTGTGGGACTTTGGGGATGGGGACTCACGTGCATGTCTTGATCCTAAGTTGATGTGAGTGTGCTGTTTGCACGCTAGAGTAATTCATAAAAGTCGTGCAGACTTGCAGGCAGACAGGCGTGCCTCCTTACCAGAGTGTTAATTGTTAAATCAGTGTTAGGGAAACAATGTTTTCTTACTCACTTAATGGTGTTGGTGGGTATGTGTGCGTCTATCTGTGTCTATTTCCGTGCACAGCGTAGGCTGGGAAGCCTCCTCAGCACTGGGTAAAGTGGGCTAAGTTTACTGGGGCAGAAAATGCTGAAGCGTGACTCAATCCAGCGCCTTCATACAACCAGCCTCTAAAATATGCCTCTGTCGCATTCTGTCTGCTCAGTGCCTCTCAGACACACACTTTCTCTGTGGTGAGAAGCTTATATGTAGGACAGGGAAGACACAAGCAAAGGCCAGGTTAAAAAAGGTGCAAGGTGTGTGTACTTGTATTATGAATGCCTTTTGATCCCCGTGCATATCAGATATTCGTTTTATTTTCTACTCTGTTTTGTCTGAGTATGAATAGGTCTGAAAATCCAAGGTGACTTTCACTGCAGCAAGAATGACATAAGATAGTAGAGTGCACCTGCCTCTCCCTCACAAGCCTTAATAGAAATCAGCCACACACACACACACACACACACACACACACACACACAACACACACACACAACACAGGCCTGTGCCCAGAGAGACACAACAGAGGGCCTTTCAATGTAATGTGGAATGACAGATTTGGGGTGCGGAGTGACACAGCAAAATTCAGATTACTAACAGTGCTGCAGAGAATGACTTTGCAGAATCCCTTTCATCTGCACTCGCTGTCCTTCGTCACTGTGGAGGCTGACAAAAAAAAGACACATGAATGAAGATGAAAAAACAGGACAAGACAGAACAACTGTCAGCAAAAAGATAAAAATACTGAAAGACAGAAACAGACAGTATAGCATATAAAAATCTGTTGCATTTTATTTTACAGTACACTAATACGATGTAACAAGCTGTAGTTTGTATCAAATTAGACAAAAACTAGAAATAATATCCTCTTTATTTGACCATATTGGAATCTTTATAAGACTCATATTAGACTTTATTACATCGTAACTGTACTGTAAACCAAAAAGTATTATTCCTAGTATTAGACCCTTCATAGACAAGTTTGGGACATGTTACAACAGGACTGCATTGCAACTTAAATGTTTTATTTCCCCATATATGCCCCTTATTAGACTTTATTAGAGGACAATTAGAGACACATTACAGCAGATGAGGTGCAGTGTGTTGCATGCAGACGTGCAGACTTTAACACCTACGTGTCCAGTGTACAAGACTGGCAGTAAACCCTTTAAACAGTTAGCTACAAACAGGTGCTTAATAGGCTTTATCAACATGTCTGGAATAGATACTATTTTTGAGTCTGTGAGTGTGTGCGCACTAACCTCAAACCACTTGGCACAGTGCCCAGAGTTTGATTAGCACATATCCCTATTTTCCACGCCAGGTGGACATCATGATCAATCACATTCACGCAGACACACGCTCTGCACTCTTGCTCAAAATTAAAGACCTAAACTGTCTTCAGAGCTTTTTACAATGAATCGGAATCAGAGAAGCTCGTTACGGCCACTTTTGAGATGTACAGTCTGAGCTGCTGCCATAATAACCACCACTCTGGTGTTCTTGCTGCTTACTGGACTACTGGGGCAGTCAACTTCAATGAGGAAACCGGCTGTGGAGAGACATGGAAAAATGCCGCACACTTAGACTGCTTCAATGCGTTTCATCTCAAGGTACTATAAGATGTAGTGAAGGTGATTTTTAACCTAAAATAGTTATGTAGCAAAACTGTGGTTTGGTCACTTTAATGTAAATCATTTTTGAGTAATGCAAGGAATTATTATTTATCTAATTGAATAGCATTTGTGGGGTGCTAAACATGCTCAAAAACTCATGAAACTTGGCATGTGTGTCAGATGTGGGGAAAAATTGTATCTGATCTTCTGAACTAAACTGCAGCCCAAGATGCACCAAAATTGTTAGGCACATGTATCATGCTCACATATACAAAATAGTCTATTGGAGCTAAAGCCTAAACCCAATAGGAAGCCAGCCATTTTGAATTCAGTGGTCATTTTTTTGCATTTTACAGGCTCTGCACTTAAACCAACTCCTCTCCTCAGAATTGATCAGATCATCTCAACAAATAATTGGTGTGTGCAAGATCATTGCGATGAAAAATCATCAAAAACTTGACTTTTTGTTGAACAGCATGGCTACGACATGCCTCTGAATTTTGATGTTTTGCCATAAAACAGGAAGTTGTGCTAACTTCAGTATAAATGAACAATTCTGCTCTAAACTTCACATGTTGATATGAGTCCTGGCCTGAGGACATCTACATGACACCATTCAGTCATAGTCATTGCGCCACCTGCTGGCAACAGGAAGTAAGCACTGTGTGACTATCATCATTTGATTTATATGAAAATTTCATGGTGTGGTCTACACTTGATATGCTGGAACATAGCATAGAATAACTGGGTGTTCTCTAGTGCCACATAGTGTACATAGGAAGTGACATTGCACTCCTTTGCGCAGTGTCCAAAACTCAGGAAAAGTGAAAATTCAGAGCTGTGTCCAATGGTCATGAGGCAGCCACTATTAATAATTTTAATTTTCTCTACCATTTCATTATACCTCATATGTATCTCCATATTTATATAATAGTTATTGTTTATTGATGCGTGCATTATAATGTTCATGAGGTTCACAGGGATCCTTGTGAATTCCTTTGTGTTTAAATAGATCTGTGCAGAAACAGTAGCTTTCCTGCTCGAAGTACCTATTTTGTGTAAATCACACAGTAATGTGTTTTTGTATGTGCATTTTTAAGTACACGTAAGCGTATCATGTATGTGTAGGGAGGAACATAATGTGTCGTTTGCTTCTGTGTATTATGCAAATAAGTGAGGTGATATTCAGCTCTCTGAGATGGCTGTTGTAAACATTGCACCAACGATTCATTTCACTACCTTCACTTGCCATCACACACCACACACACACACACACACACACACACACACCCACACCACTGGATTACACACAGAAATCTGGGTTTTAACCCTAGCTGTGCCACAGAGTCACACTGGGACATGCGGTCCTGTGTCGCCTCTCTGTTGGGGGCTAAGCTCCTCACTAATGACAAATGCTCGCCTAGATAGGCTACCTGCCGCTCTCGACACTCTTCACTGCTTTCAGTCTCGGCGTGCCACCTGCTTCACAAGTCTTAGTGGCCATATACTGTCCATCTTCATGCAAGAGGGTATTTATAATGCATGAGCGGCATGCAGATGAGAATTAGAGGGATATTTCTGAGTTATTAATGTGTGGGTGTTACATATTCACAGCAGACAGCATTAGGGGCGACCTCAGGAAGACAGGAAAGTCTCCTGAGGGCAACAAAGGACTGATGAATCTGTGCACTCTGTCTTTAACACCCAGTGATGTGTATTATGGTGCCTGTGTGCATGCATATGTGTGTGGGTGTGCACACAATCACGGCTGTGCACTAGGCTCGGTCACACTCCAGCGATCCTGACCAGGGAGCTGATGTGCGGGCTGATGGAGTGGCTGATGCTACACCCCAGAGGTCAAAGGGCAAAGGTCATTGGTACTCTGGGTCTGTATGGCTTAGGAAGAGAGCAGGAGGAGGACAGGAGGGAGAGATAAGATTGAGAGGGATGTCTCTGAGACACAGTGGGGCTGAAAGAGAAAAATGAACCGAGAAGAGACAGTAGAGAAGTAGCTGGTGGAAAGTGGTGAAAATGAATGTGAGATGTGGAACCAAGAGAGTGAAGGGGTTTGATTTGGACAGAAAGGAGAAGATGGATGGTATTCCTATGTCAAAAACGGCTCTCTGAATTATTCATTTGGCTTAACACATCTGAATAGCTATTTGTTCTCTGCACAACCCATAATGCCCTAAATGTAGTGTAAGCAAGAAATAATCAGGGTAAAGAATTAGAGAAAACTGGCTAACACTGCTACATTTTTTCCTGGTAAGCATATAAATCAGATTTCTACATGACAAAGACTACTGTGTACACCCTAGTATGAATAAAAACAAGTTTACTGATGCTAAACGTAGCCATACTTACTTGTTAACAAAGCTGTTATCTGTAGACCCATTTGCACTCTTAAAGCAGTTATCCCTCAGTTTAAAGGGTGACTCCATCTGCATTCTGTTCCTGGTTTTTCAAATGGGAACTCAGCCGCTAGCAAAAAGCAATGACATAGTTTAGAGTGATTATGCCCTTCAATTCCCTCCCTCAACCTAAGGGGTTTATATGTAGCAATGTCATCATGCAGAAAACCTATAAACTGTCAGGTTACATGAAAAAAAATCTTTTAGAATGATATATATGATATAAAAAGCTAAAAAAATATAAATAGATAATTCACACACCCTTTAATGTTGACTTCCATTCAGTTGGGTGACTCACGAGACAGGTTATATGCAGTTCATAAGATTTATTGCACTCAAAAACTCAAAATACAGAGGCTTACAGAAAGTAAGCAGGCAACAGGTAAAAATGTCTCAAGGCAAACAGATCCAAATGAACCAGGACAAAATTCAAAGTCCAAATAAAACAGGTAGAGTCCAAGAAAAACACAAAATTCCCAACAGGGAAAACACTAGAGTAAAGCTAGGACACCTGGGGTGAAGGATGAACTGGCAATGAAAGGAGGGAAATACACAGATAGGGAGGCTAATCAGGGGCAAGTGAAATTAGAAATCAGAATCAGAAAAGGGGTGAAAAAAAAAACCCAGAAAAAATAGGAAGGTAGAGGTACAAGAGGGAAGATGTACCAAAATAAAGCTGAAAATCCAAAATCATAGCACAAAATCAGCAAGGAAAATCCTGACATTTGTAGTATTTTTGAGTATAATAATTCAGCTTAATATCACATTCACACCCTTTCATTCACTCATACCCTGTAAAAACTCTGGCTCAGGTGCAGAGAAACACACAGGAGACAGAGTGAGGTTCAAACACAAATGACTGTCTTTACTAGAGTCCAGAAAAATCAAAACACAACAAGGAGTCCAAAAAGGCTAATACAACAGACAGAGAATGGGCAAAATCCTTAAATCCAAAAACAGGCAAAGTTCAAAAAAATCCAGGGAGACAAACACGGTGAATGCTAGAAAGTTAAGTCACGGGGAACAAAGACAATCTGGCAAAGACATAAGGAGCTGGTGGGTATATATACACAGGGATACTTAAGAGGATAATCAGGGGCAGGTGAGTAAGTGGCTGCAGGTGTGGTTGATGAAAGGCGGGAAAACACAGGAAACTGAAATGACACAAGAGGTTAGCATTTCAAAATAAAACAGGAAATAACATGACAAAATCCAGAATGTTACATACCCTTCATAACACAGGTTTTCTGTTAGAAGAGTCACAAGAGTTATTTCCTCAGACTTGAGAAAGCTCTGCCAGATTCACAGAAGACATGAAACAGCTGTTTTCACAGGCTGAGTGGCACTCCACATGATGAGTTGACTGACTTTCAGGTGTAAAATTGCTGCCAGTTAAACTTATCTGGAAAAAAGGAGCAAAAAACTCTGAATTATTTGTTGTATTTTTGTTTATTTTATTCTTTTTTTCAGGAATAGGGTCCAATTAAAAGTAATTGTACCAGAGTTAGCTAGCAGCTAATTTGCATCTCTTGTCCCCAGGCGGGACAAAAAAACAAAACAAAAAACAAAATAGCATAACACATAAACATCCATTAGTGTATGATAATAAATAAAATCAATATGATAAATACAATAAGCACTTTTGTGCTGACTTTAGCCAAAGCCTGAATCTGGTGTTAAACACTAACTAGTTGAATGGACACTACAGAATGTAGTAAATGCTGGTATTACTGCATTCTTCATTCTCTGATTTGCTGCAGTAACCTTCTTGGTTTCTTGAGTGCATAATCGTAGTTTGTGGCTCCCAGCTCCTTATATAGTCATATCCTGTTTGTTGGTCTAGCCAAGCTAAACTCACTTTCCTCTTTACCCCCCACTGTCTGACGCAGTCTCTCTTTTTTTTTTCTTTTTGTAAAGAATTTTGGTTAACTGAGAGAGTTGAGGGGGGGTACATTCCACCAGAGCTTGCCAGAAAAACAAAAACAACCCCTCTCACATGAGCGAACATCTCTCATCCCCCTGCTTCCCCTCTTTTCTTCTACTTTCCTTCCTCCCTCCCACCCCTCTCTTTCCCAATCAGCCCTCTACCCCACATGCCCTGTCCTCTGTAACCCCCACTCACCCCTCCCTGCCACTGTTACGTAAGCTTCCAGTCATAGATTCGGCCATATCGTTGTTGTCCCCCCCCCCCCCCCCCCAATCTCGTGTATCTGTTGGAGTCTCAGCATCCAGGGCCAGCTTGTAATGAGGCCTCTAAAAAGGCCCATTGATGAGAGGCCCAGTGTGAGAGAGGATGACCCCAGCCAAGAGCACCCAGAACTGGGCATCAGCTGCCCCGGGCTCTCCCTCCACACAAAGACATCCACTGTGGACGGAGACCTGAAAGGGCACAGGGAAAAAGAGAAAGAGGGGAAAAAGAGGGAGGAGATATCCTGTTCAAACAACTCAGAGAATGTGAGATAGAAAGATGTCAAAAAAATGAAACAGATGCATGACTTCATCACAAACTAGTCGCTTCTCCGACTATTAGCTTTCCTCCTCCTCCTCTGTTTGTCCTAAGAACAGTGAGACCCACCCTCTGCCCTCCCTCTGCCAGGGAGTTGTCAGTGTCTTCACCTCACCCATGGATCATAACTCACATGTGACGAGGGGACGGCTAGGCTCTAGTCTGTCACAAATCCTCATCAGTCGCCACAGGTTGCTCAAAGGAGCGATCGTAGCACTTTGATGGGACCCCCGCTCTCTTTTTGGGAACATTTGGAGCACTGATCGGAATCCAGACTGTGTTCGGAGCCAAGTTTAGTGGAGATAGACGTGAGTTGTTATCAGATTTGGACTACAGCTGGTCATTTGGGACGGAGGCTGAAAGGAGAATGTGGACAAATTAGGCTGCACTGTTGGAAGCTGTCAAGGCACGATCATTTGAAGAATTGGGATGTTATATGAGTGACATGGCTTAACTACTTGCTTTAAGTCATCTGTCAGTATCCCATGATCACACCTTATAACAGAGAGAAAGAAAAAGGGCTATAGAACTTGAGAGTAGGTCTTGGTTGAGATTTGATTGTTTTCTGTGGCTTTTGGATCAGCTGAGTGATGACTCTCGCAGCAAGACTCGAGGATTTGGAGGTGACCCTGGAGCACATGCTTATGGATGTCTTTGTAAGTTTGCCCACTCATTCTATTGGAAAATTGTGTTTTTCATCAAAGTTATTACCTTATCTGTCATAAAGTGCATTTTAACTGAACTTATCTTCATCTTTCCATCATTCCTCCTCTCTTCTCTCTGTGTTTCACATGGGTGACCTCTCCAGTGCATAATTGCAGTTGGAGACCAGAGGCTAACATATGTTAGCGTCTCTTTCCAGATGCTCTCTCATTAATTGGCCCGAAACAAACGTGGTGATTAAACATCAAACTCTTCGCACA
The DNA here is from genome assembly GCA_034769285.1 of Lutjanus argentimaculatus. NCBI lineage: Eukaryota > Metazoa > Chordata > Actinopteri > Lutjaniformes > Lutjanidae > Lutjanus > Lutjanus argentimaculatus. Next base: position 12,733,734 of record JAWZSL010000012.1, on the reverse strand, counting down.
GGGAAATTTAGAGAATACACTGGCTGATCAGGAATCTAACCTGGATCGTATGGACTATACCAGCATTTCCCAAACTAAAGGGCATGACCCATAATAGGTCACAAACCTGATTTTATTACCAATTGGCAGTCACCAATTGGCACAGCAAAATGCATAGCAGTGCTATTATATGTGAATTCCTTTTCATAATTAAAATAGAACAGGAGCGTTTTTTTTTTTTTTTTTGCTAAGCTGGTTCAGCTCAGATGCTGTGAGGGGCTCTCTGGTTGATCCATGCAGCTGTCTGCACCAGCTCCATACATCTCGTCGTGTCCCAGCTCCGTCTCAGAGGCGTAAATGCAGCCTGAAGACTCTAAGCCTATTTAACATTTGGTTGATGCCCAGTAAAAAGCCACTGAAGACACATATTTATCCACATTTTGTAACCGAGGTGTAGCAAAGTGAGCTGCTCTGTGGCTCAGCACGTGGTAAGCAAAACACTATGGCATTCTGAACTTCGTGTGTAGTGTTTAGTTGTAAAAAACTGGAACTTCACTGTACATTTACTGCCACTCACACTGCCATGCTTATGCCACAATCATTTGTATCGTGTTGATGGGAAACTGGATCAGAAATATTCACACATATTGAAGAAAAACTGCACACTGCAGAAAGTCTGGCTGCTCATTTGCAGCTGGATGTTTTGAAATGTGCAGACAAGGCAGATCCTGTATAAACAGATGCTTCAGTGGCATGAACAAGGATGTCATGTGAGTGTGATGCTGACATGATGATTGTGATCTAGACGGGTGTGACTAGGTGTGGTATTCCCTGACTCTCAACCGTGAGCATACAATGTGCGTGAATGAAAAGTAGAAATAGTTCATGGTGAAAGTTTTGGCTCCACCAAAACCATTTGAAATGCAGAGAAGAGGCCTCAATGTATTTTATGTGATGTGGTGCTGAAGAAAATGAGAGCTTAAACTCCAAATCAAGCATCCTCAGCATCAGGGCAAGTCAAAAGCAAGTACAGTCAGTCAGTCATGTGTTTGTGTAGCATTTGAATTTTTGTTTGTAAGTTGGGGACTTACTAACATTACCTGTCAGTGTTGACTGACATTACTGATTGGTTGATTGATTGATTGATCTTGCTAGCTGTGACTGATATTGTGATATTTAATTCCTGACACAGGCTTGTTTGAGTCCTGGGGAAACACCAAATTTCCCTTTTGAGTCTTGAGCAGAAAAAGTTTGGGAACCCCCTGGCCTACACTGTACATGACTCAACACAAGGTTAGCCCACTGAGTTAAGACTTTGGGAATGTTAACTCGGCATGTAGAGGAGATTTCATCCAACCAACTCCAAAGTATTAAATCTAGCTACTTTATGCTTTCTGTGGTCTGCAGCCTTCATGGCTATCTGCAGATAGTCATAAATCTTTTGATTAGGAATGAATGAAATCTCCAAGTGTAGGAAGTGGGGATTGAGAATGAGGAAATGAGGGATGAAAGAGGAATGAGACCGAGAAGGAAAATTCTGATGGATGTGATAGTCAGGTTTCTATTGCCCGTGACGCTTGGATAGAGGTAGATTACTCAGGCCCCTGCGGTTTACAAAGCATTCAGGCTGTGGGAATGAAAAACTGCTTCACACACAAATGTGCACTCTCACACACATTTAGATACAATATCATGCAGGCACATGCAGTCTACCTCTGCAGACTCACACACACGCACTGTAAATACGACATCAGAATCCCTGGTCGCTTTGATCTGCCGGCTGCTGTAATGAGTTTGGTCGTTAAGCTGCTGTTTTCCTTTAACATTGTTTACAGGCACAAGCATCTGTTGGAGGGAACAGTAATCTGTCCTTTCCTGATAGATATTCTGTGCTTCCAATGAACACTATCAGCACTCATTCCACTGCTGCAGGGCATCCATGTCACTAATATATGCAGATATTTGATGCCCGAATCCATCAACCTATTTTGGAGATTTGGTCATTTTCATATATCCAATAGATGATTTATGACTGAAGCAATAAAGATTAGTGTTTACGGCCGGAGGGGATTTGGATTATTCATGCACTGCATGTGGGATGGAAAAAAAAAGAGTCAGGGAGTCAGGAAAATGCTTCCTTCCTCTACATTTCCTCTCAGCATTCTAATTAGACTGCTTATTTATTTATTTCTCTAATTGCTGGAAGAGGTTGGAAAACAGAGGGTTATCTGGCCACTTTGCATACTTAAATTAAAAATATTCAAATTGGCTGCACCCTTTCCAGACTGAGTGCACATATGGCAATGCATGCGTTCACCCAAACGCACGTTAAGACATGCAGACATGAGCTAAGAAGAGGCCTGTTTCGGTGAACCATCAAATAAAGGCAGGGTGAATTAAATACAGCTTACCAGCAGCAGGCGTGTGTCATGGATCAGGCATCCTATACCACTGAAAACATTTTGTCAGAGTTACAAAACAGGAGACTAGCAGTAATATAATGTGTATACTGAACTTAAGTGTGTGAGTAACTGGATGTCAGCATACATGTCAGTGTGAGACATGTCTGTATGTATGAATTAACCCAGCAGTGAGCAGAGACAGGGGTCGTTAGAGGAAATATTAAGGGTCATTAGAATAATGACAGTGCTTCTCCATCCTCCAGCAGAGAGGGACCTCCAGAGCCCAATCTGTGCTGCTCATTGGCTCCAAGCAACAGCAGCAGAGTGCACAGCTATATTCCAGGGTGCACAGCTATTTTCATTAGCACAGCAGCAGTGCATATGAATGATTCAGGAAAGCCAAGTGGATCCGAGGCACTGAACTTCCTTTACAGCCTCTTTTACTACAAGAAAAGGAGGTCACTATTTTGTTGCCATGATTGCTCGCTGGAAGCTGGAGTCGAAGCGGAGTCATTTGTAGAGTTGTAGATTTTTCAGGTCAACACTTTTATTTCATCTGCATTCAGGACCACTATCATAGATTTAGAGCACATGACTGCACACAACATAGTTACAGAGTCATGCCTGCCGGCTTAGAATTCAGAAATCCAATAAGCAAACCTATCAACAGTGTTAAAGGGATAGCTTGGTTCAGTTATCTTACAACTCTATCAAATAATTTGAACAGTGCACGGCCATTGTCACAAAGGCAAAAAAGTTTGACATAGCGGATACACCCCCCCCAAAAAATTAAATGTCTTTTAGAAAAGACAGAATGTCTGTTCATTTTAGTGTAAAAATAGCAATAATCTGTGCTAATTTACAGCTTGATCTCCATGACATTTGTGCTACAGAGGTCTCATTCACATAACGAACACAGCAACACTGCCATAAGACCCTTTGGCAGGAACAAAATAGTGGCATGATGATCTGTATCTGGTGATTGGATTTTTTTTCTGGCGGCTGTAAAATGTCTGTTCATGGCGTCATATCAGCTCCTGCCAAAGCTGCTGTGTATTGTGTTGCTGGTCTGCTCAGCTGCGAGGGGAGGACAGAGAGAGAGACGGAGGGAGAGACAGCAGCTCTTCTTTCAGTGGCTGCCTCGCAGTCTCTCACAAAGGCTGACAGTCACATCAGGAAATGAAGCGTTGTGATTAAAAATGCATTCAATCCTTGTGTAGATTAATTGAATCTCCTCCTTGTGCACCCCACAAACCTCCCCCCTCCTCCTCCTCCGAATCCTCTCCTCTACCACCCTCATCCCTTCTATGATGCAAGCCTGGAGGCAGAGCTAAACATCCCTTCTCTCACTCTACTTCCTTCGTTTTCTCCTCCATCCCCCTCGTCTCCTCTGATGGAGGAAGACCTCAGCTGGATGGGATTGTTTCCATCACAGCTGCTCTTTTCAGTGCTGTCTCCTTTCTTTCCAGCAGCCATAAAGCACTAGTTCATATCTTTGGGAGAGCTGGTCTGCCACAAAGGGCCCTGCGGTCTCTGAGAGCATTCAGCCTGCAAGGACAAACACCGTGACGTACAGATACCGAGAGCTTGTGTTCTCTTCACGCCACAATTGTATCACAGTATTGTACAGTATGTGTGTCTATATCCTATTCCCCAGTGTATTATTCTCTGTGCTACTGTAGATGTGTTGCTTCAGATAGAAGCCATTGACTAGGTTTATTATGTGTGACCATTCTGTTATATAATGGGTGTGTCCTCTGCCCAGTGACAAAATTGTTCAATTATAGCGAGCCGACCTCCTCCTTCTGACCTCCTTCACTGTCTAGCTCTGTCTGTTTTCTCTCTCTTCTCCTCCTCTACATGCTTCTCTCTCTTTCTTTGCCTCTCTCTCCACCAAGCAGTTGTCCACATTAATCTGACAGTGGTATTTATCGATATGAAGCTGGAGTCATAGTGCCAAGTCGTGTAAAGAGAAAGACATAACTTGGAGAAATTTTCTGTGCAACCTTATGCAGCTTGTCTTGTTTTTTTACCAATTATTTTTTGCCTTTATTTGATAGCAGACAGCATGGAGGCAAAAGGCAAGGCAAGTTTATTTGTATAGCACCTTTCAACAACAAGGCAGTTCAAGGTGTTATATATATATATATATATGAAAATATATACTATTATACATATTTATACTCCATAGTTATTTTATGTATATTATATATTAGTATTTTAACTGAAAATCTAACTGCTTTAACAATTCTGATGGACGCCCAGTAGTCTGATGTCTTACGGGTATGTCTGGTGCATTCAGTAGTTTTTCCTATTGTCAACAAATCTCTTAAAAAGAAAGGAACCAACATTGTGTGTGCATTCATTCCAACTTAAGACTTAAATCTTTAAAAATGGGTCACAACTATAGTTTCCTTTTTTAATCAAATAAGTTGTTTCCTAGGGGCACTGTACTTTTTAACTTTTACTCAAACAGCAATAAATAGTGTATTTACTGGGAACTATTTTTAGTCATGGAATAATGAGCAGGTGAGGTCCCGTCTGCAAGATTTGCAGGGATTTATTGGAAGATTATGGCAGAAATGGAATATGTTATTCACTGGTATCTTTTTCTTAGTGTATAATTACCTGAAAATGAGAAGAGTTGTGTTTTCCTTACCTTAAAATGAGCTTTTCTGTATTTACAAAGGGCATGTTGAACTGCCACTTTTCTACTGTAGCTCAGAAAACACAAACCAAACACAACTGGGTCTATATACAGCCTTTTGAATTCTGTGCAACTTTCACGGCTGTCATAGTTTCTCCTACACACTTAGAAGTGGGAGTGAAACAAGGTGTTTGCAATCCACAAGCTCACAGCTAGATGTCACTAAATTCTTGTACATTAGTGCTTTAAAACTTCAAAAATGAGTCACAAATACAGACTATAGTTTCTAGGTTTTTAAATCAATTAAGTTATTTCCTTAAACAGCAAGGCACTGCACTTTTTACTTTCACTGAAAAAGTATTAAGAGTACATAATGCATTTATGGGGGACAATTTTTAGTTGTGATATAATTCACATTAATCAATAATGGTGTGCTAGTGTGTATTTACAGCAGCAGGATGGTGTATGTGGTCAAAATAAACAGTGCCTATGTTCACTGTAATGAAGGAACATGTCACCCAGTGCAAAGGTGTGGCTCACTTGTTCTGGTCTGCGACACAAAAGATTAAGATGTATCAGACTTCAGCTCCAGAGCCAACACTTGTTAGCAGGATCGGTTCATTGTTAGTCTTGATCCCTTCATTGGATTTTTTGACGAAAGAAAAACACAGAATTTAAAAAACATAGAACAGAGTAACAAATTCTGTGTTACACAAAGTTCTGGGAAAACTTGAGTTGCCTCCATAATATGAATGAAATTTGAATAATATAATCAGATTTAACAATCAGATGTGTCCCAATTTCTTGCCTCATTAGTCTTCGCTCTAACTGCAGAATCACCCAAAATAAATAGAGAAAAGACAATTATCATAAACTTGATCCAATTTTCATGTGCACATCCATAAACTAATCAGCTATTACCATTCAGACTTCGATTTCTATCATATGTGCGGTCCAGATTCTGATATGAACTGGCCCAGCTAGTAGACTGGGGTGAATAATTCAGAAGCCTTGCACAGCGTGCTATTCACTGAGGCAAATTGCACATCTAGCGCCCCATTCAAGTCTGCCGCTGCCCTCATAATAGACTCCTGATTGGCCCATTGGAATGATATATTCTAATTCCATTAAGGCATAAATGACTGTATAATGGACTGCACTCAGACAAAGATACAGTTAGTTTTTTCTAAGGCGATGCCTACGCATCTTGTCGTGGCTATAAACAGCGTACATTCAAAGATGAAGGTGATTTTTCAGTCTGTCTACATTCCTTTGGTACCACTGGCTGAAATTTTAATCATACTGAACAACACGCAAGCAGATATACAGTGTGCGCACCCACACACACACACACACAGTCACCTCACAGCGGGCTGAGCAGATGTTGTGCGGCGCGACATGGTTTGACCAGGACAACCTGTTCCCAGTGTTCCACCAAATCTCTCCGAAATATAAATATGTCCCAGTTTTCACAATGAATCACACAAATGTCCCCATTTCCCAACAAATCTCACAGGCTATCTGTTACCTTTGTGAGCATGTAAAAGTGTTTCCCAGGCCTTCTAACACAGAGACACTGCTTAGAGGATGATAATTGAAGTGGATGCTCCCCTGTGGAGAAGTCATTATGATTGGTTCTGGCCTGATGAGGGGTGGGAGGCCGTGCTTTTCTGCTCATCTCGCTCTCATGAGACAGAGAAAGACAACACTATCATACACTTAGAAGCATGCACAGAAGCACACAGCGAGAAATGAATTGCTATCCAGGGTGGTATTGTTTAGCTGTACAACTGTTTATCTGTGTTTTCTGTGTAATGGTGCAGTAACTCAGCCCTTTGTAATTTGTGGAATCTTGAAACATAAACATTCAACCCCCTCCCTCGCTGCTTGGGATGGGGAGTGAGTCCAGCTAGAGGGCATTTCCATAAACACACCCACCCACATACAAACACACGCACACACACATGCAGACAAACACAGTCAGGAGCAGGACCATAGGGATGAGTCAGACAGCCGTGGGCAGAGACTGGCTGGGTTATCAGGGTAAATTAATGCGTAACAATGCCAGAATTCCACAATTGCACACCATTGGTTCTTATTATTACAACTACGAACAAAGACTAAGCAGACACACACAAACACGCAGTAGAAATAAAACCCAGACAATCCAGACGCTTTGTTTGCACCTCCCTCATTAGCATCTCTTCTACGCAGGTAGTGATCTTCTCTCTTTCTCTCCTTCTCTTTTTCTTCTTTGTCCTCTCCCTCCCTTATATTATTTGCAAATAATTTATTTTGGAAATTTATTAAAAATAGGTTGTCATACTTCTTATATTAAATCGAAAATTTATCAAAATGAGCTTTCAATTTCAATAATCGAAATCAAAGGCAAAGTCTCCAATTCTCCCTTTTTTTTTTTTTTTTTTCACCTACTTACAGTGTCCGGCATGTGTCAGAGATAAAAACAACACTTCAAAGACCACACAGTGTAGCTTACCGACTGTTACATCACGTTGATACAATATATACAAGGATCTCTTTAAAGTAGCAATATGTAACAGTTGCCCTTCTAAAAATGAGTACTGCAGTCCTAATTGCAAGACTGTACATTAAATAGGTTGAACTCCTATTTAATATACCTTCTATGGTTGAAGTGAGTTGTTTCCCCCCCGCCCTCTCCTCCTCAGACTTGAGGAAGCTCAGGCGGGCTGCAGGAGCACTGCAGGAGTGCAAGACAAGCTCAGCATTTTAATTTAACGATTAATGACTAATCCTATACTGTACGTTGATCAGCTGTGTATAACTGTCAATTGCTGTCAATGTGAAGCTACGCCTAAACTAAGCTGAAAACTAAAGCCCACTGCTCCAAAAACACCAGTCTGGCGCCTCTCAGGCTCCATTAACATACTGCTCAGTTTAGCAGTTATAAACATCTACTCCTTCTAAAAGATGATTAATGACTTCTTATGACTCAGGACAGTTGTCAGAACAGTGATCTCTTTAGTTATCAGTGCAAAAAGCAATTGTAACCTTAAAATGGAACCCTACCAACCCAACCCTAGTGACAAAACAGCATTATAATGAAGTACTGCTGTACTGCAGAGATGCCCTGGACTACAAATTTTGTTCTCCAGATGTAAGAAAACATGTTTGTTTGATACAGACCCACCAAATGTCACATCATAATGATTTTAATAGTTTTTTTTCATTGAAAACAAAAATTGTGATGCAAAAGGATCATTCCCACCTTATCATATCTCAATCGTAATATCTGACAAAATAATGCAATTACATTTTTTCCCTTATCTTGCAGTCCAATTGTTATCTGCAGATTAATTTTTGTGTTAAAAGCTGTTAGTTCAGTTCAAGGACAGGTGCTCTGAACCAGTACCATGAGGTATGTCAGAATCTCCCGTTTTTGTTTTTTTTTAACTTTAATGCCATGTTGTGTATGCAGGATTGTATTCCACATATTTTTATTACCAAGTGCAAATCCCATTTGCTTTTATTTTTGCGTGGTTGTTGACTGAAATGGGTCATTGTGCATCTAGCCTGAGGCATCAAGAATAGTATAGTTGTTTTTTTTTTTCCTCCTGTCAAGAGGAGGGCTTATTACCTCACTGGATTCGAGACAGTGGAATCTTAAAAATCTCCTAAGGAAAAAACAAAGAGCTGCGGAAGAGAACAAACCATTCTTAAACTGTTCAATTAGGAGAGTGTATTGTCATCTCCCTGTCAAGGTGTCATACGAGATCCCTGAGAAAGCAGCATGGGTTTTTGTCTCCCGAATCAGCAGTGGCAGTTAATCTCTGTCATCGCGATGTGAATTGACATCAAACTCACATATCACACAGAGGTAAAGTGCAAATAGAAATGAAATCTTTTGGTTCTCTTTTCAGTTCCTCCAGTATGTCATCCTGAAAGACCTGAATGTCTGCACACCAAGTTTATAAATAGCCCTCTGATATTTTTCATGTAGGCCACAGTCACTCACACACTGATGTGGGCCAGGGTATTGAATAAATAATGCTTAGTGGGGATTACCACTGCAGATGATTTTCTCCTGTATGCCTGTCATGCGGCTTTAGCACAATGTGTGTGTGTTATGTGTGTGCTTATGTAGATGTGACATATAAAGTATCATGTCACTAAAGCTGTCAAGGGTCCTCTCTTTAAGAAATGATATGGGGGGTTGGGGTGGAAAGAGGCTTGTTTAGTTGCTCATTTTGACCGTTGGCTTTAATCTGATTTCTGTGACCCAGCATCAAATCACCTCATAACTGTGATAACCACCAAGCTAATTCTTTCTACTTATAATCCGGTGCTGCTACCTAGCCCATACAAGACGTGTGCTGTTACATATGTGAACCTGCCTCATATGCGTGTGTGCATATGTGCATGCCAAACATCTGTGCATGCCTGCATGTGTGTGTTGATCCACTTAAGTTAATCAGCTGACAGTTCAGTATTGATGTGCAGAGGCAAACAGAGCTCAGCAGTGAGTGATGATGAGAATATGACAGTAAGTCACTAGGTGCAGCTGTAACTCATGAGTCCAATAGCTTTAATGGACATGTAAAGACCACCGTGGTGGATACAGAGGACTGACTCAGCTCTCTGCTGCTGCGGCCACCATGAGAAAAGCTCAGGTCCACCACACTGAAAAGATCATTGGACAACTTAAAGCTACTACAAGGAGTTTTTAACTGGTTATGAGAGCTTCTCAGTTTACTACTGATGCCTCTATATGACCTACATAAGACGATCCGCAAGATCAGCTATATCTATATAGTTATTCTTAATGCCATTATGCTTGCCACTCTGTCGGATTCTCCTTTAAATCAGATGAATCAGATGCTTGTGTTTACATTTTGCAAAATTATGAATGTTCCTTAACTTTAAAAGAACTACTTCAGTTGGTAACAATTTCTTTTCAAATTAATTCAGTTTTTCCAAATCAAGATGAATACAATTCCTTAAGACAGGAGGTAATTAATAATCTGATTATTTTCAAATCATCAGTTTGCATTAATGCACTTACATTTAAGGCAAGTCTGCTTAAAAGTTTCCATTTTATAAGTGAATTACCCAAAAGTAAAATACTGCTCTTTAACAAGGTAGGTAAAAGTAGTCTTTATACTAAAATTAATGTGTTATTGTAGTTTGTTTAAATATAATTAATATCCCCTGCTAACACAAAGTTGTTGCAGGAATGTAGTTGCAATGTAACCTCTGTGACATGTGACGTTTTAGCAACCTACCAAGTGAGTGTCGTTGCCAGCATGTTTCCTCAGCACTTTTTGGAGATGTTGTGACACTGAAGCAATGCTTCAGCAACGTCATTAAAGGACGTTAAATAGATGTTATAAAAATAGCATAAGATGCCTGTTACATTAAACCTTTCAACAACCTAGCAGCTACATAACTAATGGTAATGTTGTGACTGTAATGTAGTAGCGTTATTACAACATTACAAATGATATGCCACAACAGTTGCAGACTTGGCAATGGCCAATGAGTTTACAAAAGCTTAACACAATTTAATTCAGGAGGACCATTTTGTATCAACATAATACATTATTTAACAACAAAATAAGATTTTGTCTTAACATTTATCTTTTTCTTCAAGTCACCAAGAGAAAATGGCGGCTCAACTGCAGGGAGAAAAATTTAGAAAAGACGTGGACATACGCACAATATTGAGAGAAACCTAACTGTTGTGCTTTTACTGAATAAGAATAGCAGGTAATATGTGTAATTTCAACCTACAGATTGCCATCACTAATGCAGAAAGCTGTCATTCCAAACATTACATTACTTCACTTACTGAAATACACTTTTTACAGTGCACTGTCACTGCTTTGTGGGAAAAAAATCAGGCTGATTACCACACTTTTCTGCATGCAGATGATGAACCAAGTGATAGGATGATCAATATCTGCATGGATGAGCATTGGGCATGCTTGACTGCAAAGATGCCTGTGTGTGAGTGCAAGTGTGTGTGTGTATTCCCCCTTTGTGTCCTCGTCCAGACAGTACAGGGAGAGAAAGCTGGATGTGGGATTTCAAAGATAATCTCCCTACCAGATGGCAAAACATCCCATATTCCTTTTGAGGTTCCCCACGTGATCCCCTGTAAGGGCTGAGTGCGTGTGTTTGTGCGTGTGTGGATGGTGGGAGTATATTACACTCACACACACACATTATTTTTGGATCACGTGACACGGATGCGTATGCTAATAACAGCCGTAACGTCACATTAATCCAGTGACCTGGTTAAGCCCCCAACTGAAGGAAGTGAGTGTGGGAGGCAGGGAGGGAGGGGAAGCTGGAGAAGAGAGAGGAGAGACAAAGCGCACTCCCTCTCCGTCTCACACACACTCTCACACACTCATTCACCAGAGTGGAGTGTAGCTGAGAGGAGCAGAATGGGAAGTGTTTCAACACAGAGGGGAAAAGAAGCAGAAAGAGGCACCTAGGACCCACACACACTCCAACATCACACACTTCTTTCCTCGTTACACACCCACGCGCAAGCCCGCGTGAACCCCGGCTGCCAGGCTGGACGGGACAGCGAGGACACCCACCTCACACACTCGCACACATGCTCACACACCCACAGAGACTCAGACTCTGGAGCGTACCATGGTGGTCCAGGGAGCAGTGACGCCGGGAGGACTCGCCGGCTGATGCTTAAGCTGCCGGTGGGGACTCTCCGAAGGAACAGCGGAGAGAGGGTAAGACGTGAGCTTCCCTCAAATTCTCACTTTCTTCTGTGACTTCTCTGTCTGTGTGACCGTGTCTTGCCGTGCTGTTGTGTGTGTAAGTGGGATTTAAAAAAAAAGGTTCTTGGCTAATCCAGGGGACGGTATTAGATTTGAGTTGGTGGAAGGCAAGTCAAGAGCAAAGCTTTTAATCTCTCCGGTGGACAATACTTCTCTCTGTCTCTCTGTCCCTGTCAGTCTGAGTCTGTCAATCTTTCCAGCACTCAGTCTGTCTCTGTCACGGTAATGTATTCCACTGCGGTCCCTCGGTTTTCAAGGTTACAGGGAAGTCTCACTGTGGGAGAGCTGTCTTTGAGTGTGGTTGTTTGCCTGTCGCTGTCAACGCAATTAAACTGACTTGAGACATGAGTTAGTTTCCTTTCATCGGGCAAAGCCACACGTAGTCTCGAATTCAGTGTTGGATCCTGTCCTGCACAGTAGAAATCAGTTTGTCTGCTAGGCATCAAAAGCTTCAGTGTTTATATGTTTGTGTAAATCTCGTGGGTGGTGGCTGAAGGCAGAAGATAATAGTTTCCAGCTAAAGCTTAGACGTGGAATGTGCGTTGCAAAGTTAACCTTTATGTCAGTTGTAAGGACAGGCTGTAACCTGCCAGGTGATTCACATCTTTTGCTTCTCAGCAAAGTTGTTTACACCATGAGAAAGCTGTAAGTGTGTAAAGATAGTCGCACATAAGTTTGCAGCTGTGAACGTGTGTGTGTTTGTGACTCCCCTTTGCATTCATTCTGTGATGTCTGTCAGCACTCTTTCATGTAGTAAAGACGCTGGTATTAAGTGATTCAGATGTTAGTACACTCTTCAGAAATAAAGGAGCTAACTAGAACCATAAAAGGTTCTACAGCTTGTCTCCATAGAAGAACTGCTTTTGGTTCCTTGGAGAACATTTTATAAAGGTTCATTGTAGGGACAATCACCCTATTGTACTATTACCATCTGTGAAAGGTTCCACCCAGGACCTCCAATTTGCCCTTTTCCACCAAATTAGCTGGTGGAAAATATCATAACAGAGGGTGTTGCTTAATGCAAACAACCTGTAGAATATGACCCGCCTACTTTGGTTCCCAAGGAAAATGTTCTGGTTCTGTCCAAGAACCAACTTTTTGGGTTCTGAGCCAACTTTTTTTTAATTGATTTAATTTTTTGTGGAAATGCTCAGAACAGTTCAAAATAAACTGCTTGAACCAGAATGGGGCCAGTTCCATGTTGGTGGAAAAGGCCTATATGAGATGTTCTACAGAAAACCCCTCTATAAAAATGGTTCCACCTAGAACCCTCTCTGGGAATTCTATCCAATCCACAGAACTCACCCAGGGAATTCTGCCAAGAATCCTTTTATGTTATTGTACAATGAACTCTTGAGAAACCCTCAACGAAAGAGGATTTCAACTATCCTTGAACAATTCTTTCTTTCAAAAAGACTTCTTTGGATGAAAAGGGTTCGTACTGGAACCCTTGCTCTTACAAAGTAACCCCTGATGAACCCTTACATCAAAAAAGGGTTCTTCCGAAGCAACCTGTTCCAGGTAGGTCCTCAGCACCTCAGGTAGAACCCTTTTGGAAGCCTTATTTCTAAGAGTGTAGAATGGGTTTGTGTTGTTGTGTGTGTGTGCAGGTGATGAATGCACCAGGCTTACAGCTCGTCTAAACTGCCTTCCAAAATCATGAGATTCTTATTGGATCACACTGAATTGAACTTTGACTCCTTTTGAAAATCTCAGTCTTCCCACTCGATGTGACGTGACTTTAGTTTCATTAACACGCCTCTTTGAATGAATGTGACTTCTAAATGCCTTGGGCTCTTCTGAGAATCAGTGGTTGCTTTGTAGTTCTCTCTTTGATTGAACACGTTCACAGATGATACAGTAATACACACAAGCACACACATACTGCGCCCATGCTATCGTAAATTACACTGTGTGGCTTCTGCATATTGGATGAAAACTGCTTTTACTTTAATAAGCTGAGACACACATATTCCCAACCTGCTTCAAGACACAAGTGACAACTATAACCTTCACATCTGCTTACACAGAAACACAGAAAACACAACCTAGATCCTTTGCCAAAGATTGCTTTTATAATCACTGTAGTAAGAAACCTGAGAGATCAATATTTGCTAGAATTTGATCTGATGCTTTCAGGTCTCACCATCCAAAGACTTCAGGTTGTGTGTCATTTATTCTGCAGTGGCGGGTAAAGTGATTAACTGTGATCCCACCGAATCTGGCTGGCTGTCATAATAGTGCTTGATTGGAGGAAACTGAATATTCACTGTCCTTTTGAGAGAAGTAATTGCTACTGCTTGATTGGCTGGAGCCTGCACACATACACACACACTCAGACACAGTCACTCAAATCACCTTAATTAATGGGGAAAAGCAGATTTTCTCACACAGGAATGGAGGGAGGTCTCTCTCCTGATTGCGTTCCAATCCTTTCTCTGCCTCCCATTCTTCTTGCAGCCAGCTGTGTGCAGACAGACAGGAAGGGGATTACTTGTTGTGATTTACATACACTCACTGGCATGATTGTGCTGCTGTGCTGGAAAAATGACTGGATAGATGTGTATGCATAGGGCTGCACAATTAATCGCAATATTAGCCGAGCCGATTATGAAGTGAAATATCTAAATCACAGATGCTGCAATTTTTTGATAAAGGAAAAATGTGTGATAAAACGTTACAATTAAGTATTGTTGTGCTGCAGAAATGCCCTGGCCTACTAGTCTTGTTCCTCTTATGCAAGAAAACATGTTTGTTTTGTACAGACAAACTAGGCTAGTGTGGGAGCAAATATCAGTGTTAACATTAGCTAATTATATTATATGTTATTATACATCGATTTTTCAGGAAAAGGAGAGAGATTGCAGAGGTACCGAGTTTGCTCAGCTGCTATTGGAGCAAAGAGCAAAAATGGGTCACTAGTGAATCTTATCGCAATATCTGCCCAAATAATCTCAATAATATTTTGTTTTTTTACCATATCTTGCAGCCCTACATGTGAATCAGCTTGTTGTATCAGGTGGTGAATGCGTCACATATTTCAAAAGTTATCTAACAAACCACTCAAGCAGAGAAACCAGTTCACTGATTGGCAAAGACGCTGTTAAAAAGAATTTAAATCATCAGACTCAGATTGATTCCTGTCCTGATGGCAGGTGAACAAAGCGATCTACCGGTTTCTTCCCCCGAGGCTTTTTAAAGGTTGACTGTCTGTTGCGTTACGACTTAAGCTTCCCTTACAGAGCCACTGAAATACTTTCACTTCTTCTATACGCAGCTGCAGCTTTGTCCTGCTCTGACTTGTCATGTTAGATAACTCACTGCATTATCATCCAGTCTCCGCCTTATACAACCATGTGAGATGCTTAGAGGAGAAACAGCAGACAGAAAAAATATTGACAAAATCTGTATCTTCAAGCAGCTGACTGAGCAGAGAGGAATGTGGTCGTGGAAATGTTTATTGCTGCGAGCTTAGATCCAGTTAGAAGTGTTTTGCACACTTGGGAGCCTAGTTTTTCATGTCTTCAGCAACTTTTTGCCATTGAACATGTAGAGGTTAGTGGGTGTGGATCACCACTGGCTAATTACTCCAGAACCACCAGGGCTCCTGAATTTGTTTGAAAGCTGTTTAAAAAATGGATGCTCCAGGTTGCTTTTCACCTTCCAGATTGCAGAGAGAAAAAGACAGAGCGTGTTCTCATCTGTGCTCTGTCACTTATCTAATGCAGATGAATCGTCTCATGTCCATGTCAGTAGTTTCTGATGGATGTGGGTTTCTATCACAGTTAATTGAGTAATATCTACTGGGAGAACATAGCCATCCTTGTTCACGGTCAACAGCGATGAGACATCTGAACAAAACATGCCTCGTTAACTGCAGAACAATAGAGGAGGAGACAAACTTGATTACTCCCCCTGTTCTCTATGAATCACCTTCTGTTTTATACCTAATTTTCTTCTTCTTCTACGCTTCGTCATCATGTCTTCATATCTAGACTTGTCATGCTCCTCATTCCTCCGTTCTCTTGCTTGTGGGTCTTTTATAGTGTTGTGATGTGTGTGCACTGTGCAAGGTAGTATACCTTCAAATGGTAATCCTACCAATAATCACCATTTTTACTGAATGTGTCTGTAAACTGATTACATCTCTTTCTCTTTAACTATAATGGAATACACTTACCTTTTTATTTGTGTCCTAATTACGTCATCCTGTTACATGCAATGACAAAATGGGATGGAAAGACTTATATATCTCCTCGCAAAACACTTGTGTTTACAGTTTAATAATATGATAAATTCCACAGTAGGTGTTGTTGACAGTTTAAAACAGCTTCTTTTAGAGGAAGTAAGCAGTCTGAATTAGGATTATCCACCGCCTTTGTTATCCTGCTATCATGTTAAGCTGCTCAGCTCTTTCCTGTGAAATTAAGAACAAAAACAACAAACAAAGGGAAGAGAGGGCGCTAGAAAGAGCGAGACATGTGTGTGTGTTTTGTGTGTTATCTGTGTGTTTGCGTGTGAGGGTGGGTGGGGGGGGGGGTCAAAACAGGCGAAAAACATTTCAGATTTCAGGAGGTTGAATCGCTCTCCAAGGAAACATGTTGTTGTCAGGGCCACCGCAGGGGAGCGAGGGTTTAAAGGTGGGAGGGGTGGATCACTGTCGGAGTTCACACAGGCACACACATATAGACACACGTGTTGGAAACATGCATTCATGAGCGGAATAGGAATGCAAACAGACAATAGCATGACTGTAATTTACCTCTGAAGGCCTCAGACTCAAACGCAGCCAGGCCAAGCGGTGAGGCAGGCATACTAATCGATCCTTGTTACCTTTAAACATCTTGTCTGCACCAATCACGGAGAAGGTCAGCGCTGGACTCAGGCGTTCTGTGGGTCAGGTTGATACTCCTGCTTGCTTCTCATCAGGCTGATCCAATTGTCTTGACATTAGAGTCAGGATTCATTTGGGCAGCTGCAAAGTTGATGTGAAAACCAAAGGAACAGCATTCAGCATGTATACACTCATTCAAACATCAAAATAATTAGCCTAATCAGGACATTATTGCTGTTATTCAGATTTTTGATATTCTTCATAATTTACGAAATATTTGTTGTTTTCGGATACATTTTCCCCATTCAAAGTAAATGACAGAATGTTCAAAACTGCCACACTTTCATCACATTTCAAAAACATTAAAATACTGCACATCATTCCTACATCATATATTATTCAACAGACATTATCTAACACTCCACATCATTTCTACATTAATGTTATTATTCGTCAGCAGTAGCAGTTTAGCATCAACTTTTCAACAGCCAACATTCACACCCACAATTTCTTCAGAAATTGCCCTCTCTGGTTTTCATTTATCATCTCTCTGTTAGCAAATATCAGTTATAAGCTTGAGTTTTGTGCCCCCACAGCTCTGCTCCGCCTCGCTACAGTATTGATTCCCAGGGATCTCAGCCTGCTGCCCCCCTGGACTGTATAGGTGTGAGAGCTGTGGTCAGTCAGTCCAATTAAAGAAACAAAGAAAAGGGGAAAGAGGGGAAAAAAGAAAGAAAGAGGTGGGAATAACTGGAGCTAAAGGCTCCTAAAGGCCCCTCTCGCACCACACCCTGTTCAGCATGAAAGGGGACCCCCCTTTTCTCCCCAAGGCAGCTCAGAAGGAAGAATGTTTTTGAGCAAGGGAGGAAGGGGTGGAGGGGGACTCCCACCCTCCTCCCCACCCTGTCTCTTTCATCACTCTCTGCTATGATTTTTTTTTCTGTCTTTTATTCCCTGTCCAAAATCAACCCGCAGACCTATAGACACACAGCGCAGCTGCGCATGAGTTCAAAGTAAATCTGAACAGAGCGCGATCAAACAATGAAGAGATGATCGCCTATTGACTGTGAGTGAAGGCTGAAGGCAGTGAGCTGCTGATAATGTGTTTTCTCTATGGAGACAGTTTTCTAGCAGGGTAGCTATGGTGAGTGGACTCCTCTGTCCTCTGCCAAAACATCCCCAGTGTGTGCAGGGGTGGACTTACCATTAGGCAAATGTCGGCAATTGCTTCATGCCCTAGAGGCTACCAAGGGCCCCTTAAATTGCCTCATAAAGTTATGGTTAACAAACTTTTCACTAATTGATTATATCTTTCTATATATTCATACATTAAAATGTCATCAGAATGCTTAAAGGAGCAACATGTAAGAATTACACATCCAAAAATGAATACTGCAGGAGAAATCTGTAAATAGCTTGAAATCTATTTATAGATTTCTTCCCACAAACTTGAACTACTGAATGATCTTACTGCCATTTGTTGAAATGATTTAGGAAGACAGTAGCTGGCTCATGCAAACAAACAGTTCGGCAGACTGTACAGTACACTATTGAAAAATAAAGTGAAGCTACCCTTGCACGGCTGAAAAAAGGAGGAAACGGTAGCATTCTGAATCCACCCCAACCATAACCTGTTCACCCGGCTGCCAAATGGTAGAGATACAGAGATACAGAAGTATTCACTGCTGTAGCAGCAGCTTTCTGGAAGTTGTAAGAATCCTCAGTTGACCCTGCCGTAGTCCTGCCCCTTTTGGAGCCTTGATCAACTCTCTCCTTTCCTGTTTCCTGTACTTTGATATGCTATACTTGCTAGGCTCATCAATTTTTTCAATGGTTCAAAGATGTAAAAGACACACATTTTAAGTCAGCTAATGTTAAAAAAAACACAGCTAGTTAGCTAATCTACTTAGACTGTTACCTAGCTAGTAAGCTAAAGTCTTACTAACATTAGCTAACGTAAGATGTGGCTATATGTCAGTGTTACAGGGCCCCCCAGCAATGTCCTTTAACCATTTCCAAGTTTTCTTTTCAGCACACATAAACCTTGCGCATTGCATAACTAAGTAGGCCTACAGGAAACAGGAAAGGAGAAAGCTGATCAAGGTTCTGCTGGGTACCACGCTTGCTTAACTGTCATTGGAGCACACAGCAAAAAGGGGCAGAACTTGTTTTCATGACTTAATTATTAAAGGATTAAAAAAGGGGGAGAACAAGGGATGAGGAAGGCCCCATGCCTGTGTTTGCCTCAGGCCCCAAAACGACTAAATCTGCCCCTGGTGTGTGTGTGTGTGTGTGTGTGTGTGTGTGTGTGTGTGTGCGTGGTGTGTGTGTGTGTGTTGTATGTGTATGTGTGTGTGTGTGTTCCCATCCTCTGCCACCTTCATGTGGCGCTCAGAACGGTCTCTTCATTATCTCTGCTTCTCTATTCTCAGAAAATGACTGCATGGAATCCTTTTTTTCAGAAAGAGACAGAGCAGAGGAGAAGAAAAAAGATGAGTGTGGGATGATGGGAAGGAGTCTGTCAAATTCCATCTCCCCCAAAACAGGATGTGGAGACCCCGAGATGTTCCTTAAATATCCCGGCACAATCTGTGCCCTTTGTTAGACAGAGATAACACGACTCAATGAGAACGGAGGCGCTGTCTGTGACTCACTCATATGAAGGGGTTTATTCATAGTTTTGTGTGTGTGAGTGTGTGTGTGAGTGTGTTGTATGAGTTTATGTGTGAATCAGAATAAGAAACAGAAAGGAGAGTTGGGGACAGAAAGAAAGAATATGTTGTAAAATTTAAAGACTTTCTTGAACATGGAGATTGGAGCTAGTAGCAGTGTGTGTAAGTGTGTGGGTGGGTGTGTGTGTGAGTGACAAAGAAAGACAGAGCGGGAAAGGGTTAGAAAGAGAGTGAGAGAGGTGCTTCTCTTGTTTTCCCGTGGGTGTACTGCAGTAACATAGTAATCCTCATTAATATTTATCTGCCAGGCAAAGTGGAGAGAATGATTAGCTTGAGAGCGTGTGTGTGTGTGTGTCTGTGTGTGTGTGTGTGCGCATGCAGCGTGCATGCCTTCTTGAGTGAACAACCCTCTGTGCATGTGTGTGTATAGCATATTACAGCATATAACACATGAACTAGGTCAACTTCTGTACTTAAGAGACTAACAAGTCCCGATACTTCAAAGGTTTCTGTGTCATCATGGGGTTCTCTGATTGCACGATTGCATAGTAAACAGTATTTTCATTTTAATTATTCCAAGCACACATATGAACAGGGAAAGCTTGGGACATGCACATACATTCTCACACACATAGGACATAAAGAAGCTCCCTGCTCTTATCCCTCTCTCGAGTCACATTACGTTACTTTATTGATTTTCCTGCTCGCACCTCTAATACAATCACATTAAACTAGACTGATCGGAATTGAATTTCAGACCGGGTCTATACACGTATGTCCCTTATAATCTCCATCACAGTGATGAGGGTTGTGTGTGTGGGTGTGTTGAAAATGAACCTATAAGGAAATTAAGCCTGCAAGAGCCAGGTTTAGTGTCACAGTTTTTACTTTCTCGTATACAACTGTTTTTGTGAATTTGTGTGCCATAGTGCCTCAGCTGAGAGTGTTCTTGCGAATTTATGGTGTCTGTGACCCATTTCCCTCCACTGCTCTCCCCTTCTCTCCCTCCCTGACTTGCCTGCACTCTAGTATAACACGCCTGAGTGGAGATCAGAGAGCGGGAGGGAGATTGAGAGATACAGAGGGAGAGATGAGGGAGAGATGAAAGAGGGAATAGAGAGAGGGAGAGATGGAGATAGTAGAAAGTAAGAGGATGGAAGAGTATACTGAGAGCAGGAGATGGAGTAGAGAAAGTGAGAGTTTACTCCTAATTTTCCTGTTCCTGCCCTGTCAGAATTGGGATGTCCTCTCAACCAGGGCTACGTAAAAATCTTCATTACCAGTACTTCGATCACTTCGATACTGGTTCTTAAACAATAGTTTTTTCGATACACACTTTTTTTTTTTTTTTTTACTAATAAAGAAACTGATGAAAAATCTCTAGTGGCAGAATGAGACCTCATACTTTCTTGGTGCTAAACAACAGCTAGCTCGGGTCTGACTGTCAACTTGAGGTGTTTTACTATTTTTATTTGTCAGCCTGCATGGGTGACCAGATGAGAATTGGTGAAATTTGGTACAGGAAAGTGGGGGTGAGCATGCCATGACAGAAGGATTGAAATGCGTAGAGTAATTTAGAGCAGCATCAGACCGTAACTCAGATCATTAGTTATTAATATTAATATCAGCAGATTCTGATTATATGAAGCACAGTGGCTGTGTTTACATGACGCATCTTCATATATCATTAATATTATCTACTACTTAAACAATTTGTTTTTGGGACAAACAGGACAAGATTTGGGACAACTGCTTGTAATGTCAGACTTGTCCTGAATTTTTCTGTGCCTAAAATAGTATTTTTCCTGCATGCTTCTATGACATGTTACATTAGACAGCCGGTCATCAGCATTATTAGATCTTGGTACAAACATTCTGCATGCTTAATTGCTCACTAACGCTGATGAGATTTACTCCTTAGGTACCCTTAGGACACCTTGGGTAGGCATTTTTCAATACCTGAGGCAATTCGGTCTGTGCCATAAAAGCATCGGCAAGTTCGGTTTTCATGTCTGACTGGGTCATGGGTATGTATTTGACATTTATTCATCCTAAATATGTGGATAAATGTTCGGGAGAAAGAATGAAATAACACAGATTATCTCCCTGTTTGGTTGTCAGTTCCTGTCCATCACAAGGCTGATTATAAAATCCCAAACAGTGTCTTCTTCTCTCTGTCTTGTTACTATGGTAATCGCCGGCCAGCTGACACTCTGGTGCTGACTGTTTACATCACAGGGCCTATATGACCTTTCCCAGGAATCAGCAGGACATTGCACACACATGGAATCATGGGAACAGTGCACTGTCATACCTAACCTCCCGCCTCCCTACCACAACAAATATTTACACCCCTCATAAATTACAGTGGCGGGGAGGTGAACGTCCCCAGCCTCCGTGTGTAGCTGCAGCCAAACCCTGATTCATTTTGGAAAATTCACACTATAGGAATGCCACACATTCCTCATGGGTTTCTTAAGACACCACTGAGAGGGCAACATGAGGCCCTGAGATAAAGGGATGGGAAACTGGTGCTGTGGAACGAAGGACGTTGAAGCATGTGGTTAGTGAAATTAAGAAAGACGCAAGCTTATTGCATTATTAGGGATTAGGATTTTTTTGTGCAATGAGCCTCCTACAATCCATTCAATTAGCCATCTGTGTAAAATATAGAGTTAACAAGAAAGAAGCACACACTATGAGAGAGACAAAATACCCCCATGGCATTAATAGCAAGTAGGGGAGACTGTCGACAGTTGCATCAGTTTTTACATTTTTTGCAGTTATTCAGAGACTATTTGGACAAGACCAACCAAATCTTTTTATATTAAATTTACATGTATCTGCCAATTATCCATAGTAAGATGATGACTATGAAATATCTTTCACAGTTTTTATTTGAAAGAAAGAAATTAGATGGCATCACTGTCCCCAGGTTTGGAGTTGCAACATATTAAAATACAGTAATTTTCATGAATTAACATAAGCTTTTTGTCTCAATAAGAATTGTATTCTGAAAATGTGCATTGTTTTTTTCAGAAATATTTATCAAATAACAGTTTTTGAGCTTTGTTTATGCGTAGAACATAAGCCTACCTTGAGTCAATGTGTAGATGTTACAAATGCTAAACAATCTCTCTGTATTTCAGTGTGAGACAACAAGAGTTCAATGCAGCAAACTTTCATGTACCATTTACATTTGCAAATGGGTGAACTATCCTTTAATGTACCCAACAGTGACTTGTTTATGATGAAAAATACTGTTTTGTGGTCTGTTTTGATATTGCAGCCAGAACACCATGTGCTAGTTAAAGACACTGACAGAGACACATGCTAAAAATGTCACTTAGAAGTCAACAAAACAAGGATTTAAACTGGGCAAGGTTTGATAAATTCATTTTAAAAAGTTGAGAATAAAATGAAAAAAATGCCAAAACATTTTTTTTGTTTTTTTTTTCAATAAAAACAAAAGAAGAAAAAGAAGAAAGAAGCAGATGTTGAATGTGTCCTCTGTCCTCTTGGTGGGTGGAGGGTCTAACTGAGCATGTGCAGTGTGTCATCACTGGAGAAATACGGCTTGTTGCGACCGTCCCCTTTTGAAATCATCCCTGGTCTACCATAGTATTTTGACACTGGGGAAAAACAAACAAAAAAAATAACAGTTTTTAATATCCAGTTTGCATAATATACTGTAGTTGATTCATGCCAGGGTAGTAACTTACTCACATTTATGTTGACATTCACTAATAAACAAATGGTATGAGCATCAAACAACAATTTGTATGCACATACACTAAACATACACACACCAAGTCAGCAGTGCAGGAGTGACCCTGTGCATCGATAAACCCCTCCATGAATCAGAGTGGGCAGCGAAAAGGCCATTTAATCCACCCACAGTCCAATTGGGTTTGGTAGGCAGGCAGAGAATTACTGTACAGTACAGAGTTATCGAATTCTCTATTGATCAAGGCTCTCTGAGGAAAGTGGAAAGAAAGTGGAAAAAAGAATCAGTTCGGCTGTAAAAACTATCGGACATTAGAGCTTTTTTTTAATGTTCAGACTAACATATACCCTTAGTGGAAGGAAGATCAGGGAGTGTGTGTCTGTGTTCGATTTCAGAATTGTTTTAGCATTCACATCACACATAAGACAGAACATTGATCATTTAGGCTGTATTGCTTTAGCAGTGCTGCAAAGCCAAGCGTTTATCACAGACTGGCAAGGATAAACACACACAGACTGTAGGCTTGGCGCAGGTTGTATGTGAGGGTTGTATTGCCTCCATGTGGCCATTGTTGCAAATGGGTGTGTGTAAGCAAATGTAAGATAAGCTTCATTGTGGATTTATATCTCAAGTAAACAATTATGACTGATTACAATCAATGTAATCATATTTACATGCTTTGCACATTCTGTGCAAGGAAATGTGTCAGGTTTGGTAGAGAGTAGCAGCTGGGTTGGATATTATTCAAATTTTTGAAGATTTAGAGAGGTCAGGTCAGGATACTCCAGCCTGGGAAAACTGGCTCAGAGGAAAAAATGTCTCCTTTTTTAAAAACATTCTGGCTAACATCCAAGTGCTGTTAGAAAGAAGCATACTCATGACTTTGGAGACCAAATATCAGTGTTTTTCAGTTCAGGGACTGTAATTTAGGCCCTGTTCAGACCTGGTATTAAAATGCATCCTGGGTGATCTGATCACAAGTGGACAGCTCTAAGTACAGGTGTGAATGCATCATTTAAGATCTGATCGCTCAGACCACATTTGGTGGTGGTCTTGGCCGCATGTGAGCATATTCTTTTGCCAGTATTACACCATGTGTCCTGGGCCACATTGAAAGACCACCCACTGAACTGACGTCCTGTGTGTACATCATCTGGTTCACTGTAAAGCAAATTACGTGTTTGGGCTCTCTTACCTGTAGCAGATGTTTGTGAACACACTAGTAACCCAAGAATCCCTTTAAAAAAGTGCTATTTTTGAGATTTGCTGAGTAGGAGAAACTTTATAAACTTTCTGAAATGCTGTCTATAACAAATTCATTGCATCAAAAATATTGTGACCATTTGTCCCAGCATGTTAATGGCTACTACTGTTGAGCCATCCCTATTGAAAACAACAATGTGTTTTGCAAATGTTTGCTTGCATACAGAGTAGGGAGGTAAAACTTCTATGGGGAATTCTAAATTATTGGTGCTTTCTTGTAAATGTGGCATTAAATGCAACGCATTAAGCTGTTTCACTCCGTGTGATCTGATCACAAGCAGTCATTTGAGACACATCTGGAGATGCATTGTAATGCCAGGTGTGAACTGACCTACTCAAGCTGTTCTCTTGTGATCGGATCACCCAAGATGCATGTTAATACCAGGTTTGAACAGGCTCTAAATCTGGTTATGATCTGGTTATGTCTTTGCATGTTTGTGTGTCTTCTTCATAGATTCAGAATGACAAGCATGTGTCCAGTCTGACCAAGTATGTGAGAAGGAGCCTGTAAGCACATCCCTCTCTCTTTGAAAAGTGAGACAGTGAGAGACAGATTGCTGTTGTCTGTTCTTGTCTCTGGTTGCTCTCCATGTGAGCTGCAGTATGAGAGTGCATATCACTTTAAAACTAGCAACTAGCAGTCGGGGAGACTCAGAGACCGGCTGCATTTCCTTAGTGGGAATGTTTGTGTTTGTGACGCTCTGACCAACGGACAGAGGGTGCATTGCTTTAGTGAGAGGGAACTAGAGAGGAGGGGAGGAGGAAGAAGAGAGGACAGAGTCAGCAGGGACCACTGGCTGTGTGGGACTGGGACAGAAGGACTAGCAGAGTTTGACCTTGAGGAAGCGTCAGACTGCTGAATCCCAGAGAGACTGAGAGGACAGGAGAGGAGACAGCCACAGGGTCCTCCTGTCTCTCTGTGGCTTATCTCTAGAGATGACCCAGTTATTATCTGCTGGAGCTAAGTGGTATCAAGAGGACAATAAAGGCTAATTCCTCCTCATTATCTGAGCCTCTGTGGATCTTACCTGGGATGGCTCACCTGTGCAAATAAAGGTTCGTTAAGGTGATACCTGTGGATATCTTACTTAAATCAACTCACACTGCTTTATTGTAAAGTAGTAGATGAAGTAATGGAGGCAGTGTTGTTGGGTCTAGATGAGGCAGGTCTGTACTCGGCAGGGTCTGCTGTGGACTCTAACCTCAACGGCCCTCCGACGCCTTCGTGTGCATGCAAGGAACCTTCCTGCACCCCTGCACCTATTACACACACACAGGTGTGTTTCTAGGCCACTGTACCAGGTAGGCTGCACCTCACATACACACAGAACAAACATAAACTAGACATGCACATGCAGATCAATGCATTCAAACTGGCATCCTTGCGCAAAGCACTTGTTGCAAATTTAAACTTAAATACATTTACATCTGTTAAGAGCAGGCCCCGACTGAGACTGGATTTTTGGGGCTGATGCATATATATAATATATATATATATATATTATATATATATTATATTTTTGTGTGTATATATATAACACATATACACATAAATAACACAAACACATATATCATATATATATATATTACTAAGCATAAAATATTGGCAGGTATTCTTTATAAAGCCCAAGTGGCTACAATATGGAAAAATGTGTTGTGTGTATAAATGCGTTTATGTGTATATTCTATATATCATGTTTACTATAAAGGAATACTAGTCGATATATCATTTCTGATTTTTGTTTACTCCCTAATGTTGGTAATGGCATTGGCCCCAAAAATCCTGTATCATTCGGGCCATAATTCTTTATAGAGAATATATAATATGTACATAAACACACATTTTTTGCAATGATCCCTCAGTGTGGTTATCAAACACCTAAAACAAAAATATGTAATGGAGGCAGGTAACAATAAACTTTATTGGACTGATAGGCATTTTTAATATTTTCTGACATTTTAAAGACCAAACAATTAATCAATTAATCCAGAAAATAATAAATGCAAAATAATAGTTAGTTAAACTATTGTCTAAACTTTATTGTCCAAAATTATATCAGGGCACTAAAAAAGTGAACTCTCACTGGTATTCAGTAATTATAAATAACTAAACATATGCGTTAAATTTTAATTCAGAAAAGGATCAAATATACAAAAATGCTGCTAATAACAAATAAAAACAAAATTCACTATGTTCTGTTAATGCAGGCATATAGCCCAGTATCTCTGTGATAGGCCGATATTGATATATCAGTAGGGCTCTAATAAAGAGATATTTAATCCAGGGATTACATTTGCAAGCACCTATTGTCTGTCTGCAAACGGTGCCACCTGTGGAGATGGATATCTGGTATAAGAAACCATTATTAATGAAGGAGTCCACATTGTGTTTCAAAGCTCGAGACAGACGGATTGAACAGATGATGTGCTGTAGGCCAGGTATGTCCTTCAGGCAATAGACCGGGGCCAGAGAAGGGGGCAGGGTTAAACATGACTGATTTGTTTCATTAAGCACGGAGGACAGAACTGGGTTAGATGTTGTGGCAGTGATCCTGCCAGTTAAATGGGACACATACTGTAAGCTGACATGGTTTTATAACACACAGCTCAGGTGCACGTGGAGTGTCCCACCAAGTTCATCTACCACACAGAAAACACTCCCTTTGTTTTACATTGTTTCCTCTGTGTGGAGTTCTTTTGTTGTAGTTGTTGTGTTCAGGATGCAGAGTCTGAACAGGAAGTTGTGTTGCTAGGGTAACTATTAAGGAGCCGGTAACTAAGCTGTTAAGCCTGTAAGTGTTTCTGTGGATATGTGAAAGGGGGATGCTTGCACACAAAATACACACAGACACTTTTATAGGCTGTCTGGTCAGTCACAATCATGCTTCCATGGCCTGACATGTTTACTCCCTGGTAACTTTTGATGCATAAATGTGTTGGTTTACCTCAAAAGAACAGTTTCACTTGAGAATTAATTATTTTAATTGTCTAATTAAAAGCAACTGTGTCTTCTGTTTGTTGAGCTGTGATTCAGCAAAATGGTTGATCAGTATTCACTTCACCATGTCTGAATTGGTACTGAGGGCTTTCATGAAGCCATTAGTATTCCCCTGGCGTCTCACCTGCCCTGTATGCAGCTGGCACCACCAGGACAAACCCAACAGGCTCACAGAGAGACACTCATCAGGCCTGTCGCTGGATTACAAAAAGCACACACTGTTCTGTATGAAACCGTACAGCGTCAGCAGAGTAACTTAAATATACACACACACCATATGTCTTTTCCTGTCTTTTTGCTCTAATTCCCTTTTTATTCTCAAGAGGGGAATAAGCTGATTTGTTATTCTAACTTTTGTCTTCAGATGTGTTTTTTATGTGGCTCCTAAATTTAAGCATCCTGAGGGAGGGCAACACAATCAGAGGAAACTGAAATAATATACCAGACCTCCCTGAGACAAGCCCGTCGTTAACACCCCCTCCTGGTTTAGAGACATCTGAAAGAAGCCACAGTGAATTTTCTCTCAAACAGAGGTCTTTTAACACTTTCCTAAACATCCTCTGGACGTTTACTTTGATGAGTTGCGAACACCATCTTCCCCCTGGCCTGGACAAGGTGGTACAGTCCAAGGTGGAGCAGTTAATAGTGGAGGGAGTTGCAAAAGCAGGGAAGGAGGGGTCAGTGTGTCAAGAAGCAGGATGGGGATATCCCTGGCTCACTACACAGCTTCCCTGCCTGGCTTCGTCTAATACTGTTAATGAGATACCCAGCCTCGCACAACTGGCAGACACACAATGGAGAAAGAGACACAGGACTTAACTGTGTCTTTATATTTTTATCACTTTCTCCACTTCTGTTCCTCTTTCTCTTTCATCCTGAAATGAAAATTCATTTCCACTCCAATGCTCTGACCTAAACCTGTACCCCTGTGTCTCTTTTTTCCTCTTTGACACTTTATGTTTGCTTTTTTCCCCCCAACTTAAATTACTTCTTCATTTCTTATTTAACTGTCTCTACTCTCGCCTTTTCAACTCTCACTAGAGAACACATCCATCACCAGCAGTCTCACATTCTCAATAAGGACACTAGCCCAGATATTTTACAGCGCTCCAGTATGTCACACATGTGTCAAGGTGAAAATTTTACGCTCAAAGTGCTCTGCATGTTGCGTGAAGCAGTGCCCTGTGTGATTGAACTGTGGTGTTACAGTAATCAGCAGACTGCAACATTTATGAAATGTTGTTTGCTCACACGGACGTGATCTTATTTGTCTCATGAGAGAACGCCGCCGCGTGTTCACACTTTCATACATCAGGCTGACTAATATTGACTCAACAGCCTCCAGTCACACATTTTCCCCTGGTGGTATGACCCTTTAAATAGGGTTAGTACCAACAGGAGTGAGGGCAGGGCTCTGCTGTGCTGTGTTAGACCGTCTTGGGGTAATTGTCATTTCTAATGTTGCTTTCCTTTTGCACTCATCTCAACTGTGGACATTGTATGTTTTCGCCTTTTATTTTTCTTATTTCTTTATTTGACCAGCAGTGTTGTCTAAAAACATAGACATATTTAATTCATTCAAGGTAACTGTGTGTTTCTTGCTAGCCCTTGCTAGCTAGTTGCTGGTTGCTTTAGCTTCTGGGAAAACACAGGATATGTCAGAGGTTGAAGAAGGAAGTTGGCAAATGTGACTAAACAAAACGTGAATAAAACTTGACCTCATCCGTGAACGTGATTTCTGCCTGCCCCAGTCATGCCAAAGATTTTCATCAGTTATAGTGGTTGTTTAACCATCCACCAAAAACATGAGCACTTCAATGTAAGGCTGAAACTAATGATTATTTTCTATTGCTGATCAACCTGAAGATTATTTTATTATTACTTATCGATTAGTAGTTTGGTCTGTAAAATGTCAACTATAAATATTACATTAAATTAAAATGAAATTAAACTAAATATGAACGATGTTGATCAGTGTTTCCCAAAATCCAAGGCGACTTCTTAGATGTCTTCATCTGTCCACAACCCAAAGATATTCATAAAAGAGCAAAGAAAACAGAAAATATTAATATTTAAGAAGCTGGAATCACAGAATGTTGACTTTTTCTTAAACTGTGGCACCCGGTTAGCTCAGTTGGTAGAGTGTTCGGGTTGAGTCTTCTGCAGCGGCTGAAGACTCTCTCCCCTTTTCCTGTCCTAACTTCAGCTGTCCTATCAGAATAAAGACATAAAATTGCTTAAACTGAGCAATCACCTATCAAAATACATTAGTTGGTGTTTAATTTAATTATTGAGTAATCATTGCAGCTCTAGTTCAATGATTGATGTTCTTTTAGCACGTTCATGCACAACACCTCCAATAAGCCTCCCTTCTGACCACCCTATCCCAAAGACAGGATATCCTGCATGGGGAAGAAGCAGGAGTAAGGACTATAGCAAACACAGGTGGTTGGATTTCCTCTGAGCTGCAAGAATTTCTTATTTACCTGTAATCATCACTGTCCTGAAGACTTACTACAGTTGTACAAGCTATCATTTTGTTTCCTTGGAATGTGAAGTGGCATGCTGTTCAGCAGAACTCATCCTCAGTGTGTTCAACATCCTTGTAGATCGTTTCAGACTTGACAAGGTAAACATCCCATATGCACCAAGTTTATTTCCTGTTACAGTGAATGCTAATAACAGTGGCTGACGGGAAGCTGAGATGTCAAATAAACTTAGATCCAAGCTGTTTCCTAGCAACGCGATCCCACTGAAAAGTTTAATACATATTTAAAATCTTGCATTATGTCAAATCTATCATACATATTCATTGCAGCTCAGTGCTCTGCTAGCTTGTGAGCTCTGCTGCATCATATTTAGGACTGAAACCCCAGCCGGTTTACTCCCACTGAACTCATCTGGTCCTGTTTCCTGTGAGAATAGCCCTGTCACTGATCATATTCCTTTCCCACTGATGAGTCCCAGCCCCATTATGATACGAAGCAGAGACACAGCAGCAACTCTAAAATAACCAGGATACACAATTCTCCCTCTGTCAGGAGCTGGTTCACTTGTGTCTGTTCAGTTACTTCTTTTGTGTGTGGTTTGATAAGCTGTGGGCACTCAGTCAATCCATGGTGTGTTCAGGCAAGTGGATTTCTTGGAAGTACAGTCTGCAGCAATTGCCAGCAGCTCCCCCCAATCAGGATATGATTGTACTTGGTTCAGTTTGTTAAGTCTCCGACTCTCGTGTTCAATTTATCATACATTTGTTCGCATATTCAGCTGAAACAGATGTCAATAAATAGACTCATGACAGGCAGGCAAATATCCAGAATAAGAAATCTGTGTGTCCTCGCTAATTCCCAGCCTCCTTTTTTCCGCTGTTTTCCAGCCAAGTAATTATTGGATAGAGGTTGAAGTTGAACTTGTGACATCCTACTGAAGAATTTTGATCACTATCCCTGTCTGGCATCCATCTTTGTTCCCATTGCCAAAGTCAGGATCTGTATGTGAGAAAAATCTTTTCCCAGAACCAGCAGAGAGACGTTTGGTGATGGGTGGGAGGGGGTAGAGAGGGCCAAAGCGGACATTGTCTCAAGTTTTTCCAGTGCTTTGTTTATTTTTTTTTGTAATTTTCTAATTTGTTTGCAACTAGCTGGAGGCATGTTTGTGTTTGATACCCTTGCAAAGGCACACACACAAACACCCCTGTGTAGATTCTGTTGGTGGTTGAAGCCGTTTACAGTGTCTCCCTGGGGATAAGGTCTTATTTGCATAGTTCGTCTGGAAAACATTTCCACTGCTCCATTCCCAGGTTTATCAAATACCCAGTGTGTGAGAGTAAATGTGTGTGTGTGAAAGAAAAAAAGGAAGAGCGGATACGGCTTGATGATATATGAACTTAAAGGGATAGTTCTGATTATTTGCAGTGGAGTTGTATGATGTACTTAACCACAGTCAGTGTAGTAGATGCGGGTCGGCACACCTCCAGTTTGGAGGAACAGCAGGCGAAAGCAAAGCAATTTACTGCTGACAGGGTCAGGAGCAAAATGGATTTTAACCAGCTAAAACAAGGCACACCTAAAAAAAATCAACATCACTTTAAGTGTACACTATCTCCAGAATATTTTCACATATTATTTGTTGTTATAAGCTGCTCTTTTTCACTCAACCAAACTCATTTTGCAAAAACACAGGAGTTACTGGTCTATGGCTGTCTCAAAGTAACATCAAAGTCACACAATAACACAAACTAACTAACTGATTGAAGCAGCGGTACACCAGCAACTCCTGTCCTGTCTCCTGCCCATCCTGCAAGTAAAAGATGATTGATTTTTTAAGTGGAGTTTGGTTGGTTTGGAAAGAAGAACATTTGGCTTATTTATCGGCAGTTTCCTGACCAGAAAGTCTGTCTGGTGACAGGGAAAATTGGTGAACATACCCTATATATAGTGTACATTTAAACTAATATCGACTTTTTTTTTAGGTGGGTTTTGTTTTAGACGGCTAAAATACGTTTTGCTGCTGAGCCCAGCCAAAGCATTATATTGCTTAGCTTCCCAAACCGGGACTCCTGCCCTAATAAGCACCTCACATCACCCCACTTCAAATAACCCAAACTATCCATTTAAGAAAAGGGGTTCCTGTAGAGATTTATCCTCAGTTTAACCATGGGAACAAATTTTCTCACCACTCCATAAATCATAAATTATGATCAAAATTTTATCTCTCATTCATATTTTGGTGATATAAATGTGTTTGACGAGTCTCTTGATGATTTGCGGTCTTGTTACACATTAAACATTTACAGCCCCTCCTCTGTCATGTGCCATGTCATTTAGTCACTGTGCACCATAAGCTTCTTAACCGTGCCAGAATCTAATTTCTCTGGTAATGTGAGAATGTGGCACAGTACATGATAGGATGACCACTCACTTGATTAATTACAGGCGTTTGCATGCTCAATGCACTCACTTGCTCACACGCGTACCACACAGTCATCCCAAAGGACTCATGTGATTCTCTGATTTATTATTGAATGAAAACAGGATGGTATTTCTGCTTTGGCATTTCCAGCAAAGCAACGGGGGGAATCACATGGTATTGTTGCACGACACACAAAAAATCAGCACGCTATGAGCCTTACTGACAGTGTTTTTGATTTCATATAAAAGCCAAATATGAACGCTTTCCCAGATATCAGTTACCCTGTTGGAGAATATTCAGATGTTAAACACGATAAAACAAACTGTCAGCAATATGTTGCTGGTGTTTTATTGGGCTATGGTTCAGGGGCCTGCCTGATAAATCTGGCTGGTATCCCTCTAAATCCTCTAAGTGTGTCTGAGTCCTGGCCAGGTCACATCTGCATTGGCCCGATGGACATGATGTAAGGTTTTTTGGTGGTGGTTCACTTCTATTGAGTGAAGCGATGATGGTTTAACTGTGGCATTAGCAATGGGGATATAAGGGCTTATAATGTTTTAAATTCAGAGGTTGGGACCTTGGTATAGAATGGTAATCCCAGAGGATTACTCTGAGAATCTGGTGAATATCTGAGGAAATCCCTCTCAGGGACTCTCAGATCCTCTGTTTGTATGGATATTATATCCTCCAACAGTGTGCTCACATGTGTTTACCGAACAGAGGTTTAAAGTTTTGTATGCGTGTTATCTTTTAGAGACTGGTAAGGAAATATCATTTCCCTGACCACAGATATTACAACAACAAAACCTTACAACTACAGCTGTAACCATTCATCAATTAATCAACTAGTTGTCATCTATTAAATAAATCGGCAACTATTTTGATAACTGATTAATCCATTTGAGTGTTGAACATTTTAAAGGGATCAAAAGTCAAATTTCTGTGACTTCAGCTTCTCAAATGTGAATATTTCCTAGTTTCTTTAATCTTCTGTGGCAGTAAACTAAATATCTTTGAGTTGTGGATAAAAGAAGACATTTGAGCAGGTCATCTTGGGCTTTTTGGAAACTTTGATCGACATTTTTCACCATTTTCTGACATTTAATAGACCATAAAACTAATTGATTAATTGAGAAAATACTCTACAGATTAAGGCTACTACAAGGAGTTTTTAACTAGTTATGAAACAGTCTCGATTTAATATTGATACCTTAATGTGACCTACATAAGCAAACAAGACCATCCGGGAGAAGATCGACTGTTTCTATATTTTTATTTCTTAATGCCTGCCAATGGGTCAGATTCTCTGTTAAATCACATGAAACAAGCCTGTGTTTACATTTACCCAAACAACATTGCAGTGAGTAGTACCTTAGCCAGTTAAAAGAAGCAGGAGGAGATTATTATGTAGATAATTTTATTGCTGGCATTATGTTTTCTGGTTATGCCAGTGCCACCTGCACAGGGGCCTCCAAAATCAACAAAATATGAAAGTTCCTTTAAGTAGTGTTAATTGACAATGAAAATAATTGTTAGTTGCAGCCGTAATCTGACCACAGTATGTTTCCCTGTGAAGATACAGTCACATTAATGCTGAATGAGAATGGAAAATATGTTGCAAGTCACATTTGAGCTTAGTCATTGATTTCCCATGATCCTTTGGGGAGGCATGGTCAGCCACTATACTACAGTGTGTTTAATAAGTCATACCAGTCATCATTTTAAGATAAATGTGAAAGCTGGAGGACTCCGTGTTGGCTCTCATGAATTTTTATCATACGTCCTTTAATATTGCAAATGCCGTCAAACTCTCTGTGCCTCTCTCAAGTATGTACACCTGTGGGCTAAATTCTGCATGCATAAATTGGGCACACACAAAACTGCAGAAAGATGTAATGTGCGCACACTCGCATATCTCTGTCTATCTATCTCTCTCTATCTCTGCCTGTTTTTTCTGTCTGTGTGTATTTGAATTTCAAGGTTTTCAAGGAACATAATATGCAGAACAAGCTTTTGACTAATAATTCAAACACTAAAGCTAAAAAATGCACCAAAGTCTCATGTGTAACTGTGGCACATTGATTGATCAGGTGTTTTTTATTTATTGAGCAAAAGCTTTCCACCTCCTACCTCCAGATTCTGGCTCTCCCTGAGGCAAAATGGCTAAATTGAAGACATTCAATACCTTTACAATGACGGGATACCCTTTGGACAAGAGGAATTGCACCACACACACACACACACACACCCACACACCACACACATATACAGACCACACATACTTGCCAAAGGGCTCTCCCTGCAGATGAGCTGGGTCATTTTTCATTACCCTGGCTCAGAGGAATCAAGTGTGTAGTAATGGAGCACAGTCACATTGAGCCAAAGCTATGGAGGGATAAATCCCAACTGTGGAGCACAGTGGAGGCAGAGCAGACAGGCTGCAGGACACAGCCTGCGGAGGGCCATATAGCTCTTTTTCACTCCTCTATTTGTCATTAGAATACCTCTGACTGGATCCTGGGGGAAGATGAGAGGAAGGTCTGAGGCTGCAGTGTGCTCCTCTTATCTCTCCATTGCGCCTGTTTTCTTTGTTATACTGACTCTATTTGTCTGCCTGCCTCATCTCCAGTTTATTCCCACTTTCTGTCCTACCTGTCTGCTTTACCCTTTTCAGACTCTCCCCCTGTGAATACTTTGCCTCACTGCCTTCGCTGTTGAAGTGTGTATTTGTGTTTCTCTTCTGCATACCTGTCCCTATACTGTTCCTGCACAACACTCTTACGTCACCTGAGCCAGTATAGCCTGAGGCGGAGCAGGGGGAGGTATGATGAGGTGGAGTGAAGAGTAGGGTAGGGAGGGGGTCTGTTTTTGTAAAATTGCAAGTGTATGTTGACTTTATAGAGTGAAGGATTTCCATGTCTCTGTCATCCGGGAATCATGAAACTGTCGTCAGCTGGATTCAATCACTTTGTGAGGGAGACCTTCAGTGCATTCCTTTTTACTTTGAGTTTAGACCTCTGGGTCCTATGTTTGCATGTTACAGTGTCTAAGCATTGTCTCCTCCTCTAAGTGCCCTACATTTCTGGCAGAGTGCACGCTAGATCTCCCGGAAAGTTGTCATGACAACTTTTGTTTGCATCTTAGGTTGGAGAGCACGGGGGAGTGAGGCTGGTCAAACATTTATGTGCATGTGTGCCTGTGTGTGTGTGTGTATGTGTGTGTGCGTGCGCTTGATAGTGCAGGTTGTGTCCATGCCACTCAGCCAAAGAAATAAGTCCTTTTAAAACCTAAGACTTATTATGCGGATGGAAGCTCACTGAGCTCCTGCAAAGCCGCCGGTGCCTTGAATGATGTCGCTCTGTGTCTCCCTAATTAGCCTGGAGGGTCCTGGAGGCCCTGAAGGACTCACACATACTGTACACACACACACAAGGGCAAAATTAGCAAAGAAAAGAGAGGATTTGGGCACTTTTCTACCCAAAACCCCTTTTCTCCTCTCCCCTGCTGTTCTGGTCTCAGGGTACATGTTTAGTAGGCTAGCAGAATATATTAGGACTGTGACACACACATACACATGCATAGAGGAGTTTGCAGACAGGACTGTTTAATATTCAGCATGCTAAATGATTAGAGCATTTGGTATTCTATCCAGTCACTGGACAGGGGATAGAGGCCACAGGAGTTCAACCGCTCTGCAGTACACAGTGCCCTTGAGTTTAGGCCACGAGCTGTGTGTTGTGTGTGTGTATTTATTTATGAGAAACTGAAAGAGACACAGAAGAAGCAGCAGAGATAAAGAAAGGTCAGGGATGAAAATCCATTGATCAACAAAGTTCAGTGGGTTTACAGGCACTTAAAGGGAAAACAAACACATCACAAGGGATGTGCACAATTAGTCGACTTAACGATTAAACATTGCTACTCTTGCAAGTCAGCACAAGAAATACTGGTTAAATTAAACTAATATTGATATTTTATTCATGTTCAAACTGTTGCCTCTAAGTTGTTATGCAACCAGCCGCCACTAGCCGGGGCTGCAGCTCCCCCTCTCCCTGCGCTCATACCCACATGGTCCGGATGTTGTTACAGTCAGAGTGGGGCAGATGACATCTCATAAAACCAGCGCGGTTTGGCAGTATTTTAATCTACGAAATAACATGAAGGTTGTATGTAGGATGTTTCAGAATAAACTGGCATATAACCGCTCAACTAGAGCAATGCATAACCACATTCAGCACAGGCATGTGGATGTTAACCTGCAAAGAGAGCAGGCTAGCTGGTGTTACCACTGCTAACATTAGCTACTCAGTGTGGCAGCTCATGTGTAAGGGATATTGTACAGTGAGCAGGTCATTAATCCGAAATAATGCAGGATCCCAACAAGCAAAGGGGTCTTGAACTCACTCACTCACTGTACTGCTGACTGTGCATTATGCTGCTTATTACACTGCTACTGACTAAAAGAATAAGGAATTTGACACAAAATATGAAAATAAATGATTTTGATGATTAAAAACTATTTTATTGCTCCTCCCGAGTCTAAGATTAGGACTGCATCCATAGCAATGGTCTGCTATTCAGAAATAACAAACCTAAGAATGTTATAATTGACCAATCTGAAACAAGTATTTAACAAAGCTGTGTAATAATAGCAGCTAATGACAATATTTACCTGAAACATGTGATCTTGCTTGGTCTGAAAAGATGATGCATTTAGCGAGTTGTCATGTTTTGTCACATATTTTTGGATATGTTTTGGATAATGCGCAATGTTCATAATGCACAGCACAAAGTTGCACACATTTCAGCAGCATTTAAAATACAATTTGGTTATTGAAGAATGTGAATAATGGCTTCAAATGGCTCTTAATACATGAAATATTTTTTGGACAATGTTTAACCTCATAAATTTCTTCAAAATTTTTCTGAGTGTAGACTTGTCGACTTGAATTAAAATTTCTGGGAACATCTTTCACATACACACTCCCCCCCCCCCCCCCCACACACACACACACACACACACACACACTTTATGCATTTATATATAGGATACTATTAGCAGTGCAGAATCAAACACCCCATTCTACGTCACTGTCTTTCTGTGTGCATTGCCAGCAGTATCAGTGAACACAGGGTCACTCAGGTCTGCGGTGATTTCTCACTCTGTAAATTATAGATGAAGACAGGAGGTGTAGGGGTAAAAGATCCTTCCCCTGTGAATGACTCACACATGCACACACACATAGACACACACTGACAACCTAGATCCTTGCAGATCAACCCCCATGATCACTAAGACTGTGTTTCATTGAGATAAAAGTCCTGAAGACATGACATCACTCTGCCTATTAGCTCTGAACCTCTCTGCTCCTCTTGTACAGCTGTTGGTGCTCTGGCTCCCCCTCTCGCCTCAATCGCTTTGTCCTCTGTGTCTCTCCTCTGAAGCTGCTTTAGTTACTGAATCACCTCCGATCTATTTCATCCAAAACACAGAGCAGATGCATGGCCACATTTTCAGAGGCACACAAAGATAAAACACATCAGACACAATGACCGTTGTGCTTATAATGGCTTTATCCACCAAGTGCTCCCTTTGGACTGGAATTTAAGGAATGTCCTAACCGTGTCAGTAAAGGCAAAGCTGGCCAGAAAGAAAGAGACTGAAGGAGACAGAATCATAAACATTTCCCTGCTTTGGAAAACAGGCAAAGCGGCTATTTTTCATACAGCTCATCCCCTTAAAGAAGCAAAAAAATGTAAAAAAGACACGTGTGAGCATCAAGTGCAAACACATTCAAATTGTTGTTGCATGCAAATAGGATGACCTGCATGCAAAAAGTGGCCAGTGGTGACTTGCTGTCAAACTGACACACTGTGGCGCAGTATCGTCACAGTGTGCCCAGGAAAGGTTTTTGTTTTCCTGGATGTTATCGTGGGACACATTGGCTGTAGTCCTGTTTTAGAGCCTTCTGTATTAAATTTAACTTGAGGCTCTATATGAGTGCCTGTGCACACATGTACATGAATTTGACCCAGTTTTTTTTCCAGACACATAGGCATCAGTAAAAAAAAAGTACATTGTGGATTAGCTGAGAAGTGAAAAGAAAGGAAACACAGACATGAAATCAGTGGCTGAACAAGGGTCCATTAGCAGTCATTTGTGTGGGACTGTTACTAGTTGGCAGCTAGGAAACAGATTCAATTTACGGCACAAGATACACTTAACAACTCAATCCTACAGTAATGTCACAGTTATGCTGGATATGAAATTAAATAAAATTTAGATATGATGAAACAATGTGACCTTTCAATAGAAAAATCTGAGAAGAATGAAAAGAAGAATTTCAGACCAGGAATTTATCAAGGATGAGGTGAGGTTGCTAGTGTTATGACTTTGAGGCACATTCAGATTTACTGCACCAATACAACATGGTAACTATGGAGAGGTACTGTTAGGATTTTTTTTATACCAATATCAATATCGATATATTTATTGATACCAATACTTATTATACCATACTACTGTACTCTTATTGATACTACTTACCATAGTTTTGTGCAAAAAAAAAGAACAAATCACACAAAAAGATTTGAGAAGTTTGTAAGTGGGGTAACTGGTTGTCAGGACAGCTCACACCAATTCAAACAGGCTACCTAGCAGTTAATGATTTATGCACTGGAGTCCAGTGCAGTGAAAGGCTGTAAATCTTTCACAATAAACTTGGCGACAGCCCTGTGACAATCTGCTGTCTTCTCCTGTGTCATTTTCCCTTGTGAGCGATGGAGAATTTGCTCAGTGTAGGTGTCTGAGTTTGGCTGTCCACTGATGAAGCTGTGGCCGCTGCTTGACTGATGTCCATTATTTAGGAACATAAATTTTAAGTGTTTGTAAATGATGCTAACTGTGTCCAAAGTTAATAACTAGAGAATTATTTTTTGTAATGATAACAAGTGTTAACTCGATTGGGTTGAGACAGTTGCAGTTTTTTGTTAATGCCACTGTCATCAGAGCATGGAGGCTGCACTGAAGACGTAATGTTCGTTGCAGGCAGCAGCCGCTTTGCTAAAGCAGTCAAACACGCTGCACTGCACCAGATTTACTGAGTGCTGTATTTGTAAGTTTGTTTCATGAAGTTGCTGGTGTTACTCCCATGAGCAACTTTTTAAACATATATTGCATTTAGCTTCACTTTTGTTAGAATTAGCAATGAGCCCATACTTTTGAACATTTAGCCCCATCAGCCATAACTGGAGAGCACAGAACATTAACACAATCACATTTACACAACATAAAATGTAATTACCTGACGCTGGCAGTTTCGTCATTTAGGGAATGGTTACAAGTTTGAAAATGCGAACTACATTAGAGTGGATTAATGTTACATAAATAGCAATAGGACCACAGTTTGTCCAGGAGCCTATCAATATTAAGTACTGACCAATCAGGAATTGGTACCAAATTAGTACCAGCTCTCAATACCTCTCCCTAACAGTAACTCACTGCCTTCCTGTGCTATCTTCACCACTTTTCTTTTTCGTTCTCTAAAGAGTCATTCAGTCTCTATTACAAACTGCAAATCACTGGTTCATATTTTATAGAAACTTTAATGGTTTGTTCTGCCAGTGAATATATGATTACTCTAACTTCTGTTGCACACATACTCATTTTTATATTTTAGCCTATAGCAAACTATAACTATAGACGTGCGGTGTATGTCTTGTGGGACTTCTTAGCAGGAGCCAAGAGACTATCTTAGCAATTCATTTGGGATTGAGGGAAGGCAGAGATGGATTTGTGTGGATTCAGCACAACTAAATTTTGGATCACGCAAAATTTGCCAGAAAAAGCATGACGTCTTTATTGTGCCGACTCAAACACCTCACAGCAATGTTCCCAGTGAAACTGCCTGTGTAGTATTTTAAATTTATAAACATCTCCATCTGTCAGCTTTGGTGAAAGTTGTGATTCTATGTTAAAATGTGGGGAAACATCTGAAACAATGAGAACAATTTTGGTAAAGTCTGGGAATGGAGCTTGCTAGTAAAACGAGAACAAAGCAGAGTTGGCTACAGAAATATCTCCAGTTTGTTTGAAGTGCCAGTGTGTTTCTGATTTTAAAAAACGCCCTAACTGGAACCACATTTCAGTCCCAAAGTCACTCACGGGCAGGGAGGGTGGAGCTCATAGACACACACACACATACACACTTGAACAAACAAAACAGATCTCTCCCGGTCAGTCGTTTCTCTAGACATTCCTGGCTGCCTTTCCGTGACCCTCCCTGCTCCGTCTCACTCTGCCACTACATGAAGCACTGGATGGAGAAGAAGACGGGATTTGGCCCTGCTATTATTTTTCCATCAGGTTTTCAATAACTCATTCAACTGAAACTGTAGCGTATTGAGAGCTCCAGTATGTTTTGCTGAATCTCGTGTTGTAACATAATCTGCACCATATGCAGATAGTGTTGCATTAAAACTGACGAGGAGTCATAAAGCCTATTCAGCTATCATGATCTCAGCATCATAAATCATCATCGGACTGCTTGTGTCAAACCATGCTTGCTCTCAAAGTGACGTGTTTAAGAGCGTGTGTTTGTTTAGTCTCCATAAATACGGGCGAGATGCAGACAAAGACAGACAGAGCAAGACAGCGAGGAGCATGGAGTGTGTGTGTGTCAGTCTTAACTGCCTACCGCAGCGTCCCACAGCCGGGGTTAAAGAGATTCTCCATCTTGCTTCAATTAACCGTTCAGTGCTGTTTATATCACATTCCACCAATATAGGTTACCTTTTCCAGTGCAGACCATCAACCCTGTTCCCCTGCTCGACCCTAAAACCTGACTCTAATACCCACCGCCTGTTAAACCCACCTCACCCTTCCAGATCTTTCCCCTTTGGACCCCTGCTCCATAGAAAAAGCACCAGATCAGCACCTCATTACGACCACACCTCAGCCCAGAATAGAAGCCCACTGGCTCCATAACAAGGCTCTGTCAGGTCCCAGAAATGTCACACCTACAAGTGTTTCTCACCTTGTGCTTCTTGGCACCACTCTCTGTAGGTCATTGAAAGGTGAACATGTATGGGGAAGTTAAAGGGGGATGAGCATCGGACAGATTGGATCACTAAATCACAGCTGCTTGTTATTGTTTCTTCCTGCCTTGCTTCCTTTCTTCCTTCCTTTTTCCTCCCCCTCTCATCAGCTTCTCCACTCACATCTATTCCAAACAGGAACCATCATTCACAAAGTCTTGTAGTTTAAGTGTTCAGGATCTTCCTACCACCTTTTCTTTTGCTCTCCTCTTCTGTCTTTGTCAGTTTTACCCCATTCCTCCACTGCCTCTCATTGTCCCCTTCTCCCTCCCTCCCTTGCATTGGTCAAACAACAGGGCCCTTGTGATAGCAAACTGAGGAAGCTACCAATAAAGAGAGATATGTTTTTTACCAGAGAAAGCGAAGGAGGAACGGGTGTATGTATTAAAGCCAAAGAAAGAGTCATCTGGAGATGTTTAAGTTGGACAGGCCAGTTTCCGGTGTCTGGAACAGGCCAAAAATATCCAGAAACAGAAAAATCCAGCAGGAGGGGAAAGGATACACCTCCTCTTTTCTCATGTGACCTTCTGTATTCAGCAAACTAAGCTGAATTTTGGGCATGCAGCATAAGCTATGGTAGCAAAAAAAAAACTGTTCAAGCCAAGCACATTAAATTTAATTGCATCTTCGTATTGCTTAATGTCTAGGAAGAGAGTATTTCTGAGAATATGGTGCAACAGCATCTGGCTCAGACAAAATATCTGTGACACAGATAATCTGTAAAGTTAAAATAATCAGTGGTTTTCAAACTGAGGTCTGCAGACCAACAGTGGTCCTTGAATACTTTATCTTAAAGCCAAAAAAAAAAAGGGGGGTGCGGGGGGGGTTTCCAAAATCTTCTCACATTAAATTCTGTCTCAAATGTTCATTTATTCAGGGCATCTTTGACATGAAAAGGTTTGGGAACCCCTGCTTCAGACAACAAATGGTCAACAAAGCCTATCCCTGATGCTATAGGCTAATAGGAGGTATAGTCTGCTACATACATATGCATACTTTGCATGTGCTACATGTGGCCTCACGCTGTTTTCATAACATGGGGATTGCTCATGTTGTAATACAATAATACAAAACAGACTAGCCTACACTTGCAGAGTCATTCAAAGACTTTATTGACAGTAGGTATAGCCTTATAGCCGAGTCTTCACAGCACATATTAGTATCTATTTATGGTACCAAAAACTGGACTGATCTTGTTATGTTAACAACTTGTGGTTTCAACGGCTGCTGCTCCAGCTGTGTAAGGTGAACACAAGTGCCCAATTTAGGTCATACCAAAAAAAAAAAAAAAGAAAAAAAAAAAAGAGTCAGTCCAACGGCTGCAGTGGACTGAAGGCCAGAAATGATTCAAGAAAGCCAAAAAAAAAAAAAAAAAAAAAAAAAAACCCCAAAAAAACCTGAGAGCAAGGAGATCTGTGTTTTAAACGTGCAGACAGGAAGAGAGAAGCTGAAAAGAGCCAAACCAGAGATTTCACTGAAACTCCTGCTTTTTTTTCAGAACCATGTAACCATTTTATTAGGAAATCTAGCAAAATACACATGAAATAGACTTGCGATTTAACTATTGTCAAGCACTTAGAGGTGGGACCAAGTAATTTGTTTGTAAGTCACAAGTAATTCTCAAGTTGTTGGTTCAAGTCCCAAGTCAAGACAAGCAAGTC
Organism: Lutjanus argentimaculatus; assembly: GCA_034769285.1. NCBI lineage: Eukaryota > Metazoa > Chordata > Actinopteri > Lutjaniformes > Lutjanidae > Lutjanus > Lutjanus argentimaculatus. The sequence goes on along the minus strand of JAWZSL010000012.1, from coordinate 12,690,759 downwards.
CTGGGACAAGTCCCAAGTAAATAAATCATAATGTGCTCTTCAACTAATGTAATTTTAGAATTTAGAATTGAAAGCCTCACCTTACCGTTCTTTGTGCAACCTCACATGTCCAAAGTTAGAAGTTGTTGCAACTCTGTAATTTTTGACCCGCATGTTTTGCATACTGCAATTCGTTCTTTGTTGACCATCTCATAGTTTTTGTACGTGAACAAATTTATCTTTGGTATCATTTTCTGGAGTTCAGTAACATAACATTATTTCGTTATAGTTCTTCTTTTATTGGAGGGTGTTGGACGGTTCAAAACAAAGCAGATCTGGGGAATTTAAGGCTCATTTATGCTAAAAGTTATGTATGCATACAGATATGGACAGTTTTCTGTCTGCACTCTATCAACATTTCATCTGTATTTCTGTATGCTTTCTTTAAGCTTGCAGATGGGACAAAACGGAGCCGCACTGGTAGTCGTGGGGGCAGTGAAGCATTGTAGCCAATAGTTAAAGCAAGACATGCCAAAAGGACATGACAAAGAAGATTTAAAATTAGTGAAAAGAATTCTTGGTCCACATGTCACAGTGTATTTAATGGCTGCACAGACCACCAACATCTGCAAAGCAGCCTCTGCTTTTGTCCATTTCCCAAGAGGTGTTTTATTAAAACCTTACTTAGTGTTGCAATTTTTGTTGTCAGAAACATTTTACTCTTCTTCTTCACCCTAACTTTTGACTCTGAGCAGCACCCTCCACTGGATGTACTGTAAAACTGCAATGATTAATCGATTATTAAATTAACCGCCAACTATTTTTATAATTAATTTATCGAGTTGAGTCATTTTTTAAAGAATAAAAAGTCAAAATTCTCTGATTTCAGCTTCTTAAATGTGAATATTTTTTAGTTTCTTCAATCCTCTATGATAGTAAACTGAATATCTTTGGGTTGTGAGTAATATAAGATGTGAGGTCATCATCTTAGGCTTTGGGAAAAACTGATTGACATTTTTCACCATTTTCTGACATATTAAAACAACTATTAATCGATTAATTGAGAAAATAATCAAACAATAATACTGATAATCTACCAGCAAAATAATCATTAGTTGCAGCTGTAATGTACTGCCTAACATATCCATACAAACGTTAAAGAAGCATGGAAGTATTTGGGCAGTGATTGTTGCATTGCTTAAAACTGGGCTATTTTTGTATGTTAAGGGGGCATAAATGAGTGTTGACTTGCTGGGAATGAACAGCATTAACATTAGTTGATTCAGGAAATGACGGAAAACTTTACAATAACATACTTTTTAATCTTTGGGGTTGTGGTAAGGTACCAAGTATTTTCAAGTCAAAAGGCTCAAATCCAAGAGAAGTCACGAGTCATTGGTGTTTAAGTCCAAGTTGAGTTGCAAGTCTTCTTTGATTTTGTGAACTCGAGCCTGAAGTCAATCATATATTTGACTAAAGTCTGACTGTAGTCCAAGTCATGTGGCTCAGGTACACCTCTGGCAATAAGTCATATAAGGATAGGATCTTTTAAGGGAACTCTCCCCCACAAAGCACGCATTTGTGAAAGCACAGCTGATTTAATAAAGGAGGTAGCCTGTAATCACTGCTCATTGTTATGTATCAGCAGTGCATCACTTGTTTTAAAGGCAGACTATTGGTGTGGTGGTGTGCTCTGCAGACACAGATGTCTGTTTGGGTTTGTAAGCACACACACACACACACACACACACACAGGGAGAGAGAGAGAGGTCTGCAGTTTCTCATGGCTGTGAGCTGCTGCAGAAAATTTCCCCTCATCTCCTCCTCTCCCCGCCCCCACATCTTGCCTCCATTATTCCCGTGTTTTCGAAGCAACTCCGGTGACAGCGAGAAACATAGCTGGCAAGTGAAGGCAGCGTGGAACATGTTCGACCGCGAGCCGTCTCTCCCCCTCGGTTGCTGACCGTTGGTACGGTCTCCTGCTCTCCGCACGTTCACTCACCGTTTGTGCACGGTGCCGGTAGAGAAAGGGGGGGTTGGTCGACCGGGACTAGCACCGTGAGAAGCTCTCTGCTTTCGGAAGGAGGGAGGTGAAGCCAGCCCTTGGAAAACGCTTTACGGTCGCCGTTAATTAGCGCGAGCTCGGATGGCGTAGATAAGGGATGTAAGGTCTCTCCGTGTGGCGTTTAGGGGATCCTGGGAATATTCAGTGAGCTGCGTCGCTCGTAATTAACGTTAACTAAATGGTCACTAACATGGATGCTGATGTGCCTCCTCCCCTAGGCCGGCCGGGAAAAGGGGTGTTTTTTGACGATTTTCTGGCGGTAACACGGCTCGTTTCTTTCTGGGATTAATAATTTGTTATTCTAATTTTTGTTCCCTCTCCCCGTTGGAGCCGGTTTTGCGTGGGGAGCCTCGCCGTGAGCGTTTGTTCGCAAGGTAACAAACTAATGATAACGTTGAGGTCGCCTGCACTGACCAGGCATCACTGTCAACTGTCTGTTTTGTGTGTTTGTCTCTAATTTTAGTCCCAGTTGCAGCTACATAATGACACGTTGTGAACATGGCTGCTTTGTGCATTGCTCATTTTCATGTCTTGTCTTTTAATCTCGCCGTTTCTTGCCAGTGAGTCAGGCCTGAGGATGCATGTTGGCCAATTCAAACCTGACCAGTAATAGGTCAGAAATGTTGGTGGATTTATGCAGCATGAATCACACACCAGGAGGAGGTGATGTTGCTGGTACTACATGTGTTGTCAGCCTATGTTTTTATCAGTGCAGCTACACTGTATTGTGATGTTTACAACATACTCTAAATCAGAGCTGGGATCAGAGTCAAGATGCTGTGAATATACTGATTTTTGCCATGTTAAAAAGACTAACCAAACTGTCTCTTGATGCACTGAATTATAATATTCCACATTTTCTATTTTTTTCAACCTGTATAATGACAAGAAGCTATTCATAGAAACTTTATTACATTTGGTTTCATGGTGGATAGAAACTCAGTAGCATGTGTCCAATACCACAAAGTCAATTTTATGACTAAAACCAATAAGCGTCTGTCTATGCCAGATTGGGCTGCCTAATTTTAGCCTCCAGGCAGTGATTTGTTACCTTGACGTTAAGGTTTGTACTATTCCCAGGTGCCCCAAGCAGAGTGCCAGTGAGAGTGTGTGTACTTGTGTGTATGTGCGTGTATACACTGCCTGCATTGCAGTTTTAAGTATTGCAGACAAGATACTAAAGTAAGGTGTTTGGCACATGTAGTCTTGTCCTCATATGTCCCTGCTCAATGATGGAGAAAGAAAGATTAGTTTATCCTGAAAAATGTTACCAAAAACTAAATATTTGCTTACAACTTACTTTACATCTCAGGGTTGTGATATTACCTATATTTGGTTAAAATGAATTATATTTGCACCACTGATCTACTACCAGAGGTGCCAAAAGTACACACATTCTTTGCTCAAGTAGAAGTACAGATACTTGTGTGAAAAAGACGTATCAATTCAACTTATTAACTCAACTAAAGGTGAAAAAGTACGGCCTCTGAAATGTATGCCAAGTACAAAAGTAAAGTGTCCCTCTGAAGGACATTTCTTTTGGCTGTCTCTGTGCAAAACTAAATGAAACTCACCTTTTCTCTGCAGTTCCATCTGCCTCTTGTCTGTTTGATCTTGTACACTGTTTGTTATATGTTTGTTATATTTGTCATGCATGATATGCAACAATGGCTACACCAAGGAATCGTCTTTTCTATGTGTTACTATCCCATATGTTTAGATTAAATCACTCTTGTTGTTGGGAAGGCGGCGCCCAATGATGCAAAACAGAAATAGAAAATAGGAGTAGAAGGTGCAGGTATTTGTGTCAAAATGTGGGGAGTAAAAGTGAAAAGTTGGCAGAAAAATACTCAAGTACAGATACATGAAAACTCCACTTAAGTACAGCAACTTAGTATTTGTATTTTGTTACTTCCCACCTCATGGTAGTAATTAAAAACAGGATATACAATATAAACATGGAACGTTTTGGAAAGATAATGAAACTCCAAGACAGGAGGGTGGGAGATGAAAACAATAGCCAACGTTGGAAAATGTAGGGTGTGTGTTGTGTGTGTGTGTGTGTGTGTGTGTGTGTGTGTGTGTGTGAGAGACTGTGTGCACAGGTGCACCCAATCTAAACCCTCAAACCACAGGAGATCAATGGTGAGTGGGAGGGTAAACCGAACCCTTCAAAGTAGTAAGAAGACACACATGCATGCACACACACTCAAACACACACTACTAGTCATTCAGTGGAGTTCGCATAGGTATGAGTGTCGAGGCAACTCTGTCACCCTTCTCTCTCTCGTATCTTCAGCTTTCTGCTAAAGTCTCACCTCCAACCTGCCACCTCAATGCAAGCTGGCACTAGAAGTGAGAACATAGGATTATGTTATACTCATGTTGTGGACACACCCATACCAAGTTGCAGTAGCCTCAGGTGGCCAATACAATCCTCATGGTGAGGAGTTACAAACCGGTTGCGCTTGTGCTCATGTTTATGGCATCGATGTTATGGAAGGAGTTCTCATCAAATGTTTGACAATGAGGATGTCTCTCTCCCTCTGTCTCCTTACTCCTTCTTTTTCAACACCCACCCCCCACCCCCTCTTCCCTCTGGTCTCCCTCCCCAGCTCCCAGATGTGAGGGAAGTGTGGGAGGAGCCAGGGGGTGTTTGTGTTCCTCAGGGTCCTCTCTTCCTGTTAAGTTGTAGAGAAACTCCACATGTGCTGAAAAACGTACACCAGCACCACACACACACACACACACACACACACACACACACACACACCAACACGCAAACATGCTTAATACTCTGGAAGAGTTTGCACATCTTGTCTTGAAATGTTTGACTTTATTTCTGCAGTGAATGTTGCCTCTGAATTTTTTATCATGCAAGTAGCAAACTTTCATACAGGTCTGGAGAGATTGCTTGGCTGTGTCTGTCGTGTGAAATGTGCAGTCTAACTTGTGTGTATGTGGCGTATATTTCCCACAGTTGACTGTTTCATCATTGCACCTGCTTCAGTGTTTACGCCTGAACTTGGCAGACGGATATTATCAGTTTTTTGCAGCACTATTCAGCAAGTCTTGTGTCAACAACACAGACAAACACTCGAGTGAACATTGTCAGCAGGCAGCTTCACTCATTGTGGTCACTGTAGTCCACTGATGGATAATGGATTTCCTGCTCAAGGAGGAATGTTAGAAATGTCCATGAGGAAGAGAGCAGAGCAGGACACTGTCTGTATAAGCCCATTGTGTGGTTAGCTCAGCTAACCTTGTTAAGACTTAACTGAGACAACAAACACACATGCACACTCCAGCTAACCACAGTGCACGTCTCTCCTACTAAGTGAAGTGGGAATGTGCCACAGTCTTGTTTTTTATGTTGAAATTTAAGTGACTTTCTTCATGTGATGGGCAAATTCGCTTTCGATCTGTGTTGGTGTAATTACTTGAAAACTAGCATATTAGCAAGCATTCTTTGTCTCTCTTTGCAGATGACAGAGGGGAGGCGATGTCAGGTCCATCTCCTGGACGACAGGAAGCTGGAGCTCCTTGTACAGGTGAGTCTCTCCCCCTCCCTCTGTCCCTCTTGATCTCTCTTCTCTTTCTTCCCTTTCTTCCCTCCCTCTCTTTGCACACTCTCATCTCCTTAGAGCGAGGGAGGAGTGATGTCTGGCGTCCTGGGGGATTCAGGTACTGCTGACCAAGGGAAATTTGGTCAGCAGTAGGTGACTTTGCGCTTTCTTGATGCTCACCTGATCTCTCCACACACACAAGCTTTCGTGCAATGGATCCAGCCCTGATTTACTGTCCCTGTAGAAGCAATGCATCCAAACAGAGCTGAGCATTGTTTTAAAAAATTATGATACCGGTAGCAGTACCCTTAAAGTGATACAGATACCCATGGAGTATTTCATTTGATACCTTTTTTCTATTTCACTCAATGCCCATCATGTGAATGGAAGCATTCCTGAAACAATCCTCCTGCTTTTATTTTTATCAGAAGCCACAAGTGTGTACTATAGCCACACTAGAACGTTTTGGTGGCATTTCAGCATGCTGAACTGCTAACTCTTTAACCTTCTAGTAATAATTTCCAGTGTATTAAAACATGGAAAAAAGTCCTGAGCTTTATGTTGTAGGAGTTGTTATCAATGACAGGAAGTGGAAATATACATAGTAACATCGAGATCTGTCATTTTTACCATTTTGTTAGTTAATAGTGGCACCTCCTTGGCTCTCACTGCCAAAGATAGGTGCTGTGTGGGCGGGAAAGAGTCAATAGGGATGACTGACCAGGTCGTGACTTTTCCACATATAATTTCAGCAATTTTTCTCATATAAGTTGGCAAAAACACTACTTACAACATTACTTTTGTTTGTTCTTACAACATAGGTTAAAATTAAGAGAGGATTCTCAGTGAAGTGCTCCAACATTATACAATTCGACTGGGGTCTAAAAGGTTATAATTCATCATGCTCAACTTCACCACCTACTGACTGTACAGCACGGGTGTGGTAGTTGTTGCAGTAGTGGGTCAGTCACATGTGGCATTAAATCAAATAATGCTTTAGGTGACAGGCTGTGAGGAAAACCACAAAAATAATCATTTTTTTCTAGATCTGGGTACAAAAGTTTTTTTCTGTCGATACCATAAAGGTATTGAGTACCTTCAAGATACTGAATACCCAGCCCAGACCTAATCCCAATACAGAGTTCAGTTCTAATGATGCTCTTACTTCCCCTAAACTAATGCTTCACTGCTCATTCTTCATCTCATCACCCATCCCAGTGTCAATGCCAGAATAAAAAAAAACATTCACTATCAATCAGTGTAATTGACAATTCTCCATTTTGTACTCTAAACACATATTTGTAATTTACAGTGCTCCATCTTATCCTCTAAACTTCTTGGAAAAACAAAGCAGCATGGTGCCCCCTTCCCCCTTCTTTCAGCCTTCAATCCTCCCAGCAGGCACTTCTGCTGTAATGACCAAAGGCAGCAGCAGCACCCACTACACACTAGGCTTTCCATCTTTTGCCATTTAAATCTCCCTTTATTTTAAGACAGCTGTTTGCTACTGTCTTCCTTTTGTTCTAAACCCAGGGTTAAACCTGGTTATGGATGTTTAGTAATGTCAGCATTAACATGTATTTTATTAGGTGGGGATTTTTAGTTGTTTATAAATTTTGTGGGCCTTTCTGCAGTTAGGTTTCCCTCTGCCTCCTCTTTTTCTTCATTGATTGTTGATGACATTCACTTTGGTCATCAATAAGACCCTTCTGATTGCTTGGCTTCAAGGTCTGAAGCTTTTTCAATAGAAGCCCCCTCCACTCTTCCTAACCTTTCCCTTATCCCCTTTTTGGGTCTGACTATTACCTGATTCCACTGGAAAAAAGAGAGGTAGACAAAAGATGGTAATTGCCCTGGAACAGGAAAAGAAAAGCAAGTGGAGAACAGACAGATTGAAGCAGAAACACGGGAGGTTGAGAGGGAGAGAGAAAAGTGAAATGGGAGCTCAGGAATGGAGAGACGGGAGATGACAGTAAAGAGATGGGAATAGAGAGGAGAAAATGGAGGGGAGAGCCGGGGATAGGTCTGCTGACTTTCTGATTTGATTACTCTGCCAGAACTGATCCTCTCTTTCAAATTGGTACTTCTTTCTGCTCCTCTTCCACTCTCTCCCTCTCTCCATCTCTCTGACTTTCCACTCTTCACTCTTCACATCTTCTTTTCTCACTCAGCTCCTCGCTTGCCTTTAGCTTCCTTGCCCTGGCTCTATCTCTTTCCAAATCTTCAAATACAGCTACAGCAGATCCATATCTCATCAATCAAACCTCTTTTCTGTTCCTTCAGACTGCCATCAAGAAGAAAATAACAAGGAAATAAACAAAAAGAGAGTTGAGTTGAGTAAACTTTGTTGTATGTGAAGAGTTTTACAGTTACTTGAAGATGCATTGTCAGTGAGAAAATCTGTTCTGTTTACTACATAATATACACAATGTAACAAATGGTATTTTTACAGTTTGGCAGTGGTATTAGAAAGAGAGCCTGGAAGAGAGGATGTTATTAACAAATCATTCTCATATAAATCAGGATACTGCAGTCTGTCTTTCTTTTTCTCTTGCTCTCCCTTCTTGCTTCTCTCCATTGGGCAGATGTACAGTAGGACAGTGTGTTGTTAATAGGACCGCAGAAAATTACAGTGTTATTCTTGGTTTTAAGAAGCAGTTAGGTCCTGCATTCATTTGCAAAAAGAGGATTTCTTGAAGGGATGATCATAACTCAAAAGTTGTATTTTTCAAATAAGGCCGCACTCCAGTATTACACACTCCACTGGGCTATTTCATGTCTTCACTGATCATTTAACAGGACTGTGGTGGTCCTCTTGAGGTTTTTATTTAAGTTTCTGCTGCTAGCCTCTGAAAGGTTGGATCTCATTTCTGTCACTGACTTGTAACATTGACCACCTGTTTGATCCCAGAAGTGTCGTTCACCTTTTCCTGTTCCTCATCCCCTTCCTCCTACCTTTGATAGAGTCTCCTCTGTGGTTTGTTTATGGTTCAACGCCCCATTGGCAGGGAACTATGTGCCAGAAGGCCAACACACCTATTGACCAGGCCGTAAAGACTGAAGCTAACCACCAAAATCACCACTGGGTGAAAATATATGTCAGTCGTATGGCCATCACTCCCTAAGGCCAGAGTGATGTAGGTTTAAGAGTGAATGGGGCATTACTATAAGGTGTGTAACAGTGTTGCTCTTCCATGTTGATGTTAGGAACTACATTAATAAAGAAACACTTCAGAGATTTATTGTATGATGACAAAATGTCACAGCATAAGCCTGTATATCAAGTATTAGTTAAAATATTAAAACATGTGGAGCATGTGGCTAAAAACCTTTTACTACCCACCCTTGGACGCCTAAGGACTGCCACTGATAAATCAGTAAGGCGCCAAGGGTCTGACTAGCTGTTTGTAGAGATTGGAACGTGAATTGCTGCCAGCCAGCCAAGTGAGCTACTGTTGTGTTTGTCACTTGTCTGGAAGTTTGCTTCACCATGTCTTCTCCTCACTTGCACCTCCCAGTAATTCTTATGCTGTTAATTACCTGTGGTGCTGAGGAGGCACAGGCCAAATGTCTATTAGTAGTAATGCTGTCTAAGCTAACAGAGAGCTTTACTGTCTGATAGATGGCTCCATAGTATACTGTGTTTGTATATGTGTGTTTGTGTGTATGTGTGAGTCTATATATGTCTGGAGTGCGCTTCTCAGTTTAGTGTGCCATATCACTTACTATATTACCTGTCATTCACTGTCTGTATCACAGTTTGTATCTTCGCCAACATTATTACACATCGGTTTAGTATCTGCCATCTCACAGATAAGGTGTAGTGTCAGGATGTGTGTATACGTGTGGAAGGAGTGAGTCATTACTTTAGAAGAGAACCAAACTTAATTATGCCGTTTCTACTGCATGATATGGCTCAACCCGACTCTGTTTGCTCTTTTTTGGTTTTCCATTGTCAAAAATTGTGGATTGTACCTTATAGTAGTGCCGACTGGTAAATTGTATTTTCATCATCATCACGATAGTGAACATGCACGATAAACACATCACAAAAGACTGCCTGAAATGCATTAACACAAAATAATTTTATTTACACGCCATGCATTCACTCTCAGCATGCAAACCTTTGATATATGAGATGGAGCTCTGGATACATGGGCCATATATTCACACTATTTGGCCAATCAGTGAAGCCCGGGCTAGCTGTCAGCAACCCTCAGATTAATTGGTGTCAATTTAATGATGACCAAAGGGCTGAGGAAGGAGAGATGAGCGAGGGAAATGTGGTTGGCAAAGACCTTATGGTGAAAAAGATAAGCACCTCTATAAAGATAAGCACACTATTTGGAGTTATTTTAGAGACGACCTATTACAAAAACACTATAAAACATCCCAAACAGTTATCGCAAGATTGAGCAAAGGTATGGCACAATGCAAATTTTCCTCATATCATGCATGCCTTGTACGTGGTGTGGATTTTGGTGTCACCTCAGTCATGTGCATGTGTGGCCTTGAAGATTATGACACAGCAGTTTCACATGGCATCACTATGACAGTCAGCTAAGAATCCTGCCTATGTTGAGAGGGTGCTATCTGCATTGGAAAGCAAATCCAGATAGGTACCTGATACCAAAAGTGAGTTGAGTTGAGCCAGGCTGTACTATGCAGTGGAAACAGGGCTTTATACTATCCAGTTCTGCCTATGTGATTTTTACAGTCTGCTTGGTATTCATAACAATGTTGAGGCAGGAACATCAACCTAAACCTTACTGGGGTCCTTCTGTTCATTTTCATCTTCAGTCATGCACTTCTGATGTTCAACAGTGTATCTGGGGCTCATTTTGTCTCTATATCATCTTTCCAACAGTTAACCATTTGTGTCCTTGTGTCCCTGTCCCCCACATAGTGTTTGTTATACTGTGGTGGCACGGATGTAGTTTAATTGATATTGTTGCAGGGCTGTTGACTGCTGTGAGGTAATGAGAGACCACCATTGTATGTGTCTCAGAGTGAACCAAAACATACATTACAGCTAATACTGTAAAGATAGACTGCTTCCAGACCTAACATTTCCACATCTAAAATTTTTTGAGAACTTCAAAGAGATCTGACGTTGCTCTTGTGAAGTTCTCTTAGTGAATGGCTGCCATACTATTTGGAGAAACAACAGAGCAATTATAGCCTTTGTGGATGCCAAAGTCAGATAGAACATTCTTTCGGTAAATCTGAATTTGAGAGTAGGGATGCATGATATTTTTCTGCTGATATCCAACATGCCGCTTTATACATATGTATAGATATATGTGTGGAGTATGTGTGTGTGTGTTATATATGTAAAATTATCATGCATACTCTTATCATGATGGTCCACTTGCACATGCAGACATAAAATGCCATGCTTTTCAAAATAAAATGCATTGACTTTCAAAATAAAATACTTTTCCCATTTAACACTACACTAATAGGGCTGAACAATTAATTTAAATTTTATAGGGCCTATAGGGCCTATTGTAATTTACGTGAAATTAATATTGCTGTGCTGCAGGGATGTCCTGGCCTAACATAACATTCTACAGACTTAAGGGAAAAAAATCACACCATAATCATGTGATTTTCAATGAAAATGAGAATAATGATGTAAAAATTATCTTTCCCTCTAATATTGCAAATCATATTACCACTGTAATATCGGTCAAAATAAATGCAAGTATATATTTTTTCAAAGTCATTCAGCCCTACTTCATAAATCTGATACATGAGAATATGAGGCAGAATCAACCTATAAGAAGCTCTCTCTCTATCTCTTCTATTCTCTCCTGAGCCTTTTTGTGTTGCAGGATCACTGTAGGCGTCGCTCTTATATGAGATCTAGGTCATTGGAGTTGTGTGTGTGCATGTGTGTGTGTGTGTGTATTCTTGCTGTCTGCATGACATCACCTCCTTCTCTTTAAATAGCTCTCAGTAGCTTCTGTCACTGTAGCTGTGCAGTGAGTAGATAGTACAGGACCTCAGGGTGAGATTCTTTTTTTTATTGGTGGAAAGCAAGAGGGAAATACTTACAATGTGCACACTATGGCACATGTAGCTGTGGTGTGTGTGTTTGCGTATGTATGTGCATATTCAGTTGTACACAGTATGTTTTCCGTCTTGTCCTCCTATAGCTTGTATGTATGCAACGCAGCACATGCATTCCTCCTGTATGTTGTGTTTGGGCTGCATGCGTGTTGTGTATGGGCTTGTGTGTACATATCTGCATGCATATTTGTGTGTGTGTTTTGTGTGTTATGTGTGTGTGATGAAAATGTAGGCAGCAAGGCACACCCATGGTTAACCTCAGGGTGGGGCTGGTGCTGCTGCTCAGGATGTCACAAACCAGCAGCATATGGCAGCAGTCCCCATCCTCTGCTTGGCTCTAAGATGCTCTGCATGCTCTGAGCGGTGTGATGAATGGAGGTTGTCATCACATATAGCTCAGACTGTATTCCACACAGCAGTCAAGCAGCAGCAGCAGAGCAGAAGGCCGCTAGCTGCGGCCTTCTGCCTGCAATACTGTTTTTGAGCCCAGAGCCATGACTCTGCAGTAGAGGTGTGGGTCAGAGAGGCGGAAAGGAGAGAGGGAGGGAGGGGAAGGGCAGGGTACCTGCACTGTCAGCAACATCCACACACTCCATCCATCTTTCTCGCGCCCTCTCTCCCTCATTTATCTCCTCCTCTCTTGCTCTTTTCCTCTTTTCCCCGGTGTTTGTCAGAATGCTTAGTCATTGCAGTAAATCAATAGCTGATAGAATACATTAACATAAAGCTCCACCACATGTGCTTGTTCCAATTAAACTACACTGTGATAATCCAGTACACTTGTACACAAATCAAGGTATAACTGAAAAATAAAACCAAATAGAGAGCAATACTAATATATGTGTCTTCTTGCAGCCCAAGCTGATGGCTAAGGACTTGCTGGACCTTGTGGCCTCTCACTTCAACCTCAAGGAGAAGGAATACTTTGGAATTGCATACACAGATGAAACGTAAGTCACATTGAAATTGTAATGTCATTGAAAATTCCAGTGTACACAGTCTATCAGTGGCCCAGTGCTATCTCTTCAATTGAGCTTCTTTGTTGGATTGGGTTTTTCTGTGTTGTATAACACTTACCACAGGCTATTAGCACTTATGCTCCTGTTTTGATACTCAGTTTCTATCTGTGGAATTGTTAAAGCAACACATGAGACACATACAAGAAGCAGATGATGGGAAAAGTCTGTATCAAACTTCAAGTGCAAAATTTGTGGTGGTAAACAAATGAAAAGGCCGCCAGAGTGGAGTGTAGGTAGACAGATATAGATGGATAAATTAGTCCTATCAGAAATTCATTGTGTGCCATTCAGCAATCATCAGATAAGCAGACAGACACCTACAACAAACAGCATGTGTATGGAATGTTCATGTTTTATTGTCTTTGAAAAACCAGTGAACTTCTTGGTTGCTTGTTACTAATACTAATGACACCATCATCACAGTAATCACACATTTCAAAATTCAAAATATTGTTTACTTTCAATGTCCAATCAGTGTTCATGTCCTGACCTGACCTTGCCTATTTGTTACACAAAAGTGTTTTTCATTTCAAAATTAAGCAAAGAAATGGCTCTTAAATTTAGTGCACCCACTTATTCTTCTCATAATTAACCCAGTTGAACTTTCTAGCATTAATAGAAAAATCTTAAAACTATTTATAGAACTAAAAGCTGTTGTCAGATACTCAGAGTCAACATTAGCAAGATGCTGTACTGTATGGGCTACAAGTACTACTATGAAAGTTTAGTACATTGTTTGAGTTTTAACTATTGTTTTCAATGTCTTGCCGTAAAATGTGAGTGTTTTTCTCTACATGAATTTTTATTTTCGTATTTAAATTTAAAACCCAAATACCCAGTTTTACATACAATGAAAGGGGTTCTGTCAGCCACAGCTGCCTTCATTTTCATCAAAATAACATAACCATGATATGAATATCACACTGAACCATAAATTGATGTACGATAACAAAGGATCATAAGTCTATGTCTGCCAGAAGGCTTACCACAAGCACTGTGCTTGAAATGCAAAAATGACATTCAAATTAGTTTTTTTGTTTGCTGACCTAGAAAGATAGAAGCACCACACCATAGTCCAGAACTAGTCATGCAAACATACAAATAAATTTTCATACAGGCAAACACCGCCATGGCCTTTGTTTTCTCTCTTTTTTGTTTTATCTCATGTACCCACTGATGTCTAGCAAGGCTGGCCTCTGCTCTATGGCATTTACACGGTTGTGACACATAGTGTAGCCAGTGTCAGCCCAGCAAAGCAATATCAGCTTTGCAGTCTTAGTCCTCCAGGGCTAATTCTATGATGTGTAGATTTGTTACGTGTGCCTGGGGAGAGCAGACGCCTCAGCTCTGACTGCTCAGTGGTCAAAGAGGGCTGTGTGTGGGGGAAAGAGGAAGAGAGATTGAGAGACGGAGACAGAAGGGGGGAGAGTTTGAGAGAGATGTTGCTCAGTTGCTCAGGAGACCATGCAGGGTTACCAGGGTGACAAGCTGTCTCTGCAGTTTTTCTCTCTGTTGGAAAGGGAGAGCAAAAAGAGAGGAGAGGGGCAGAGAAGAGGGGGGAAATGGAAAGGAAGAAATGGTAACAGAAAAAGAAAAATGGGGAGGCTTAATGAGAAAATTTCTGTTGAATGTCTTGAAATAAAGTTTTTTGTGTATCCCTGTTGGATATGCAAGCTAGAGCCTGACTAACATGTTGATGGACAAATGCAATATTGGCTTATCACAGCTATATTGGTTTTTATCAGTATCAGTGTATATATGTGCCGAAAACTCTTTTTAATGACAAATTATAATGCAGATTTCTTTTATTTGTTAGCTTTAAAGGCAGAATTTTATGTATTTTTAATCATTTTTCTTAATGCAGTTTTAATATATAGCCCATCATATAGTATTTCCTCTATTTGTGATTTTTATTTCATAATTATTTATAATTTTTAAAAATACTGATTAAAGTTTACTGTTTCAGTGCCCTATTATCATTTTGTCTGGTGTTAACCTGTAAAATATCCTGCCTTCAGTACATATATTTGTCAGGCGTGTTACCACTTTTGAGATGTGAAAATGTGTGTTATATATGTTATGGAATTTTATATTCTGTATATTATACGTATTCTGTATAAAGAATATTGATGATGTGCTAATATCTGATTTTTTTTAATCCCTAATATTGTACGGGCATTTGCCCCAAAAATCCAGTACTGGTCGCCAGTCGGACCCTAATTCAGACATCTTTGTATAATAGCATTGATTGGTTCTTTTGTTGTTTTGTCTCATCAGGGGCCATTTTAGCTGGCTACAGTTGGACCGCAGGGTATTAGAACATGAGTTCCCCAAGAAGTCTGGTCCCATTGTCCTCTACTTCTGTGTCAGGTGAGTCTTTCTTCATTAACCTAACTTACCATGATGACTGATTAGAGATGGTGTTTGAATGTGTGTGGAGAGAGAAAGAAAGATGGAGAGCATGTGTCTGTGCATGCACATATCCTCATGTGGTAATAGGAACTGATTAATAAGGTTAGTTATGACAGGGCCCTATGAAATGGCTTTGACCCAGGTGTTTAACTCCCACCAAGGGGCCTCTCAGCCAATCACGAGCCTCTTAGACCTCATCAGAATGCGCTGCATGCAAATCCCATCAAATAGCTTTGCGGTGACTACAAAGTGCCATGCTCCAAACAAGAGATCAGAATGCTTTCCCATAGAGAAAGAAGCCTTACCTTTTCTTCTATGTTAGCACTATACATTTTTATGCAGAAGCAATTTGACAATAACTGTTGCTGAGTCGTTTGTAAAAGGTTCACCTGTCAGTGTAATGCTAAACAGGGTAGAAAATATTCTGGTGAGGCAACCTGTGATGAGGTATATGTGCTCTTCTCGCTGTTGCTGTATTGGAGTAATCTTTCCAACTCTTCTATGACCTGTTATGACAAGGTTATTAAATCTCCCTTCAATCCCACACTCCTCTCTCAGCCCTTTGTGCTCTTCATACAATGGCCCCACTCATATAAAAACACTCCTGACTCTCACACAGGCACTGGATCATGTGTGTATATGTGACAGGGATACAAAGTTTGTTTGTGTTTGTGTTTTTTTTGTGTGTGTGTGTGTGTGTGGTGTGTGTGTGTGTGCGGTGCGTGTGCGTGTGCGTGTGTGTGTGTGTGTGTGTGTGTGTGAGTGTGTGTGTTTTTTATCTTCAATAGGCTATTGAAAAAGAAAGAAAAAGGCACCTGACCTGAGAAAAGATTTTCTGAACTTTCTGAGCCTCATATGAAAATGCACATCCCTCTCAACCCACTCTCTGCCCCACAATACACACATGCACATGCACTTCGAGGGAGGGCTCGAAAGGGAAGCAAAGACTTTGTTTTGGGTCCACTGAGTTCTCTTTCCCCAACATATCTCTGTGATGTCATTTACACCCCAGGGACTGAGCCTTGGGTAGCAACGTACATATTAACATGACGCACATTAACGCTGCAAAACAATGTCATTGAGTCGTCATTTCCAGGTTGACATTTACAACACAGCTCAAGTCATGACATAATGAGGTGATTGTATGGTTAAATCATATTCTTAGCACATAAACCTATTGTTCATTCTGTTTAGTGAACAATGGTGTTATTGTACAGTGCAACAGAGATATTATCAAAAGATGTACAGATAAATATATTTGGTTGCTATTACTGCTGGTTTAGCTATCTCCACTATTTCAGTTAAAGGGATAGTTCACATTATTTGAAGTTGGGTTTTATGAGATACTTTTTCGACAGTCAGTATATTAGCTACAGAAGTTACCGATCAACACGCCCCCAGTTTGGGGAAGCTGCAAGGAATATCAGCCCAGTAGCTAAGCAATGTTGGTATTTTAGTCACTTGTAAAAGCTCCACTTCCAGAAAATATATTCAGTTTAAGTTTACGCTACATTTATAGTATTTTAACTGCTTTGCTTTTCTGTCAGACAGTCTTTTCTGACGGGAAGCCACCGTTACATAAGCCGATTATCACGCTCTCCACAAAAACCAAACTCCATGACAAAATCAGTGATTTTACCTCACACAACACAGGAGTTACTGCTCTACCACTGCATGAATCTGTTACTTTGTTTGTGTTATTGTGTGACTTTGGTGAATCTGAACTAACCTTTTAAACAACTGAATTCACAATAACAAACAAAACAACAGATCGAGGTAGTGGTAGACCAGCAACTCCTGTGCTGTGCAAGGCAAAATTACTTACTTTGACCAAGGAGTTTGGTTGGGTTCAGAAGATATTTGGTTTATATAACTGTGGTTTCCTATCAGAGAAAACTGTCTGACGGCAAAGATAAGAAGAGTAAATACTCTAAATATAGCGTACACAGGAATAGTTTACCCAAAAATGAAAATTCAGTCATTATCTCCTCACCCTCATGCCGATTGAAGGTTGAGTTCATTTTTTTAATTCTCAATACACTGCTGAAGTTTCGCAGGAAAAAAGCTATACAGAATCTCCCAAACAGTGGAGGTGAATTGTGACCACTTTTCAAAAGTAAAAAAAAAACCAAAAACTAAATGCCCCTATACGGCGTCTGATGTAATCCAAGTCTCCTAAAGCCCCAACATATCTTTTTTTTTTTTTTTGCTTGACTTTTCACTATAACTGTTTTTTTTTTTTTAACCTTTTTTAAGTGGGTTAAATACATTTTGCTGCTGACCCATCCACTGCAAAAGGTATTTTGCTGGGGGCATGTTGACCAACATCTACTATAGGTCATACGCTGACTGTCAATAAGTACCTCATACAACTCTCTATTTTAGATCAGCTATATAGCCATAAAATAGCTATATGGGTGTGTGTCTGTAGTGGTGGTGGGGTGAGGGTCACTGTGTGTGTATTTACATAGACTAATAGGTGTTTGAGGATGTGGTGGTGGTGCTTTGACATTGTGAACCTTGACACCATTTTGAGGCTTCATCCCCGCCTTCTCTCTTGGATTTCAGTCCAATCTCTAAACTCAATCTCTCTCAAATGTCACACTGAATACACCCCCTTCTCACACACACACACACACACACATCCCACCCTATTTCTTAGACACACACACACACGCATACACAGATTCAGGATTATAATGAAACAACTATCAGCCCAAATGTCAGGCCTGAATCCATTATGAATCTGAGGATATTGCTTTCATTAGCACACTTAATGTTTTTTGTGTGTGTTTATGTGTGTTCAGCCATGTGGGTTTCTCTCTATGCAGGTGCATGCATGTCATGTATTTGCATTCTTATGTGGTATTTGTGTGATGTGTGTGTTCCCAGTGAATGCTAGGCAGATGCCCACCTCCTGCTGATTCAGTGGGTGCCTTTTTGCATGCTTGCTGCTGTGCTGGCAGTGTGTGTATGTCTCATCAACACTGTGGCTTTAATTAAATGTTCACACTGAATATTGACAAGGCTCCTCTCATTCTCTTTTGCAGTTCAATGGGTAACGCGATTTAAGCCCTGCAATATTGATCTTCCTACAATCCCACTCACTCAATACCTATACACTCAAGCACACAAATCGACACATTCGTTCACATGTGTTCATGGGTACACGTGCTTAGGTCAAAAACACACACTTGTCGGGATATATCATATAGCTGAAGGTGTTAAATACATTATATTTTGATGCATGTCTTCACCAGAGAAGAGCTAACAATGAGTAGCTTCCTCGCGTACCATCATAGCTCCCCTCTGGCTCTGCTTGCATTCATGAGCTAAATTTAGCCTGCATTATTATGTTAGTTCCCTCCTCACCACTCTGCCAGAAGTGGGTTACTGTGCTTCTCTCTCCAGTATGTGACAGAGTGTGTGTGTGTAAGTACTGTATGTGCATGTGGAATCACTTCACACTGCTGATGATGCAGAGAGGCAGACAATGTGTGTAGTGCACCATGTGCACATTCAGTCCGTGTGTGTGTGTGTGCGTGTGTGTGTGTGTGGAATGTGCTCACACTCACAAACTAATAATGGATCATTGCCAGCCACCATGGTGAGAGAGAGAATTGGTTTAAGGGGAAGTGAAAGGATGTTGGTGTGCAGGGTCAGCCTTTGGTATGGTGTGCCCCCCTCTGGTCACTTTGGTCATTGCACCATTTCTGTCACATCTGCACATGACATTACCATGCATGCATGTTTAACTGAGACTCCTAAAATAGATATGTTTTATATGTGTTTTGTTTCTGAAGCAAATAGCCTAAATAATTAACCTCACTGCTTGTCTTTATGGGCTTGAAGGTCAAGTAGTTTCTTTTGCTCTAGCAAATGTATTGAAGCGTTTCCTTCTGTGTTTTCAGGTTTTACATAGAGAGTATATCCTACCTGAAGGATAATGCCACTATTGAGCTGTTTTTCCTTAATGCCAAGTCCATCATCTACAAGGTAAGCTCATTATTTTGTTGCCATAATGCATATTATCCTTGCTTGTGTTGTATCAGCTCTCAGATGTATGTCACTTTGGATAAAACCATCTGCTAAATGAAACTGTGAATTCTAAGATCTGATTTGACGGATTATCATTGTCATATATTATTATGGTATTTAAGTTGAAATCACTAAAATCAGTAAAGAAACTTAAATCAATAAAAGCCAAAGTATATTTGTGAAGTGTTTTGTTATTCTTGACTAGAAAAATGAAATGGACATTTCAAGAACTGGTCTTTGTGTAATAGTGATGTCAGTTAGATTTGGATTACTCAGAGGTATGGAAAATTAAAACATCCATATTTGCTCACTACACCTTAGCCTTTCTTATCCTCAAGTTATATGAACTTTTTTTTAATATGCAAAATGATCGGTTATCTTATCTGTATCATCCATTAGCTGTAAGTAATTATTGGTTATCACTATCAGCTGAAAAAAATCCATGTTGTACATCCCTTGCTGTTGGGTTATGACAATGTATTTATCCTTACATGCTTTACAGATATAGATGGCAGGGATACTTGGTAATTTTGTAATTGAAACCAAGGTTTTCTTCTGTTAATTCTTTGCTAAAAAGAAGGTGCAGGTGTTCGCTGCATATATTTCAAGTGACTATATGGTAAAATCATACAGGGCGCTTTATATTGTTAGAAGCATGCCACTTCATGAGCTCATTTTTGGTTCTAAATGAAGAGACACAACAAAGAGACCATCTTGGACTTCGGTGTTCCACATCGGTTTGGTGAAGCAGTAAATGTGAACCATTTGTGTCAGCTGTTACCCATCATGTTATGTGTTACACCACGTTCCAGCGAATAATTTGACACATTTTCTGCCATCTGTCAGTGGTGAAGAACATTTGTTTTGTCTGTTTAACTGGAGATCAGGCCTTATGCCTAAAAAGAAAATCTCAAAGGCAAAAATAATATTTTTGATAAATGGGCATTTTCTACATTTGGAGATTGACTTAAAATGCTCAGAGAAGGTCATCTATATATTTGCTTAGGGTGCTGTGAGACTGTTTTACTCAGTTAACTGGTTCACATTCAGGTAGTCCAACAATTATTAACTCAATACTGGGAGAGACACCAGTTTGAAGCAGTTATTTGGCATGTCCAGAAGAGGGCGTGTGTGTCCTGAAGAGGGCAGAAACATCTCAGTCAAAACCCTTCAACTCATCAGCATATTCAAAGTTCATGAGAGCACAATTTAGAAAATATAAATAAACAGGTATGTAAGGGGTATAAATGGTTGCTTTTTTAGCTAATGCTGTCAATAGTTGTAAGCCTTAGGTTGTGTAGTTTAAGCCTAGTTTTTACAGGCACTGAAGCTTGAATGGGCCAGTAACCAGATAGTCAGGTAGAGACAAACTGAAGGTTTCTGATCCAGGTGCTGTTAAACGTCCTTGAAGGAGATACCTGGCTCTATATGCTTATTTATCACAAGTCACCCCGATAAGAACATCAGTTAAACAGTTTTGAGTGCAAATGATCCACCCACCAGCTCCAGTAGTGGATGACCCTGACAAACATAGTATTTTTGAGAAAACATGTTGCACACACACATTAGATAAAATATGTTAGATCAAAGTGTGTTTTCATCTTCTGCAGTCAGTGTTTGTATAAGTAGTGGGAAACATTGTCTGCTGTGCTGTGGGAACATATACAGTACAATAACACACAGTATATGACACTTTGTAGGCACGCTGGGTGGTACACCCACGGTGGGTTTGTTCTGTCTAGTGTTTCATCCTGACTGTCTGATCTCCCAAGCAATTAAGAGGTGGATTGTAAAGGGAACATTCCTGGCATACTTGACCCACTACTCACTGCCCACTAACCCTTATCCTTCACCCCCTCAATCCATACACAGCCATCCCACATATACCATATGCAGAAGAACATGGTTAAAGAAACATTGTCAACATGTCATTAAACATAAAAAAAAACAAATAAAAAAAACAGGATTGCAATTAAAGAAACACACCAATTGGAAAATCTACAGAGTAATCAGTAACCAGGGGATCCATGTCTGCCCTCAACCCATAAACCCCCTCTCACATTCCCCTTCACTTCGCCTCTAATCTCTGAGCTCCATCCACATGAAGAGGTCATGAAATTAGAGAAGGGAGAGAAAAAATGCAGGGGGAGTGGTAGGGAGATGAAAGGAACTACTATCTTGGATAAATGGATGATGATCAGAGGCACGTCCACTCTTACTCCCAATATCAGCACAGTGTGCATTTTATTTATTTATTTACTTGCTGCCAGCAGTAGGAGAACATGATTTTCATGGCCCCTGTCTTCTCTCTCTTTTCTCTTCTTCTTCCAGGAGCTTATTGAAGTGGACAGTGACGTTGTTTTCGAACTGGCTTCCTATATTCTACAAGTAAGAAATAGCGTGTTTGTTTGTGTGCGTATGTGTGGGTGTGGATGTTATGCACGTGGAGCCAAATACATTACATGTAGTTATTCCAGGGGCCTGCAGTTTTGCAATGAAACAGTTTGAAGTTGTCTTCCAATATGTCTCCACCAGCCTTTGATCCTAATTGACGATGATTAAACTCACATTATCTACTGCACTCATAATTGTGGATGATTAAACGCACATTATCTAATTCAGTCATCAATCTGTCAGTAATCTGCAGTGACGCTTGGAGGCTTTAAATCCTAAAAACCTCAACTTTCTTTGTTGGTAGCAACATTCTTGGCTACCAGCTGAATTCTTGGTGCAGTCAGTCATATAACACAGAGCAGCAGGGAAACTCTTTTACTCTACAAATTCTCCTTAACCTTTCTCTCTCCTGTCCCTTTCTCAGAGTAAGTCAGTCCATTAACTGTGATGCTGAAAGGTTGTGTTACACATTGACTGGGCTGAGTGGTTTGTCTTTTTTCTATGGTGTGTGTGTGTGTGTGTGTGTGTGTGTGTGCCCTCTATGCAGGTGCATATGTACAGTATCAGGTATCTGCTCTGTAGGCTCTCAGAGGTTTCACTCCAGATGGAGGTTCGATGTTTCTGTCTGATTCCAGCACAGCAGGCCTCACTGGACATTCACCTATCCAAAGAGAACATAAACACATTTTATGGTCACTGCTCAGTGCTCACATTTACATATATGTAAACTGTTTCTTCTCTCATGACTTTTCCCTTTCCTTCTCTGTTCTACAGGAGGCTAAAGGTGATTTCACCAGGTAAGCACACCAATAACTTGCAAGAAAGTATAGGTTGTAGCTAGGGGTGTGAGTACAAGTTATGGAGTTGATTAAGAGGTGATGCTACGGTTTGTTCAAAAAACATGTTACACCATTACACCAATAACTGAATTCAAGCATCCGACTATGTGTTCCATCCCATACCATCAGATGCTCTTTGTCCCCCATTAAATATGCACTTTGGTCCTGTAATCAAACTGCACATTTTCACATTTTAAAAAAGTTAATTTCCCACCCTTTAACTATCAGCTGTGCGCTTGAGATTAGACTGGAGACATAACCACTTAATACTTGCTCCTACATTTGTATTTTTTAAATAGAAAGCACACATTTCATATTGTAATATTTAGATGTTTCCTTACTAGAAATCCTATACAAAATTGCCAGTAGTAGGTTGTTATTAGCTGTTATTAAGGCTGCAACTAATGATTATTTTCGTCATCAATTAATTGGTCAGTTATTTTCTTCATTTGTCAAATAGCAGTTTGATCTGTAAAATGCCAGAAAATGGTGAAAAATGTTGGATCAGTCTTTCTTAAAGCCACGCCCTCAAATGTGTTTTTGCCTAAAACTCACAGATAGGGAAGTAAAGAAACCAGAAAATATTCACATTTAAGAAGCTGGAACCAGAGAATTTTGACATTTTCACAAAAAATACTCCATCTATTAATCTAATATCAAAATATGATGGCAATTAATTAATAATTGATCAATAATCAAGTCATTGTTGCAGCTTTATTAGCAGTGGTCAGTTACCCTGATATGTCAGCTCCCTGACAATCCTCCTCCGTCAGCTGGCACTGTATTTAGGTTTTTGTGGTTAAATGAGCAGGTACTGTGTAGATAATAGGAGGAATAAATAGAAACAGGGTGTCTGACAAACGTGGCACTGCATCACTCACAGGCAGTTAGGAGATCACATAGAAAAAAATAGTTTTGTCACTTATGCTAATGGGTTTCACAGTGTTCCCTTTGATGACAAAAGTGAATGTGTAGTGTAAAAACACCATACCTTTCTCAGCAGCCTCAACATGGTGCCACACGGCTGACTTCAAACCATTAAGAGCATCATTCATCAGATATTAGCATCCAAATAAAAAAAAAACAAAACAAAATTTTTATACCACATATTCTAAGTTTCTTCCCTAGAAACAAGGGTTAGTGTGGTTAATAAATGTTGATTCAGTCGGAAGAGGCACAGACACAGAGACAATTGAAGTGATATTAGTGGTCTGTCTGCTCCTCTGCTCCCCAGGAGCATTGAGATGAATCACTGATAACTCTGTGTTTCTGAGCTTGATTTCCATCCCTCCCTCCTTCTTTCCTGCCATTCCTGTTTCACTTGGTTCTCTCTTTTCAGCCTGTGCTTCCATTAATGAAAAAAGCATGGATTAAATGTGGGTAATGAAAGGCAGAGGGTCTTCGCTGTGAGTGGCTTCCTTCCAAATTAAGACGGGGTCCACCATTGGGACACGATAGATTCCCTAATATCACCAGAAAACTTAAAGAAACATCTATTGTCTTTAAGCTCACATTAGTTAAACCCTACAGCTATTTAGCTCTCTAGTCACGTTCATGTTTCATGGGAGCTACGTTCCACATGTGGCTCCTCACATGCACATCTGTGTTAAGTTGGCCTAAATGTATGTCATCCCTCATCCCCTCATCCCTTTGTTGTAGCACAGATAACAGACTACAGCAGCCATCACCTCTGACCTCATTTCCACTGGTGAAAGGAGTAAATAAACACAATATCCTGCAGAGGGCTGGAATGTGACACACTCTGGAGACATTCCTGTCACCCTCCTCCCCCTTTCCTTACGCCTTCCTCCCACACACACATACCTCCCATCTCTAAAACCTCTACGGACCCTGCCCTCTCTTCATAACCATACACTGTGCCACCTCTTTCATATTAAGTTTTGCTGTATCTCTCACTTCTGCTCCTTCAAAAAATGCCCATTGTGCCCACTAGTTTATTGACTCTTTAGGTATTATTTTTCTAAAATAAGTGTGAAATAAGGTTCCTTTGTCAAATACAAATCCATTTGTTCCAACAGTTTCCTTGAATCAAGAGTAATTGTCTTGATGTTAGTGGAATGTTAATTATGAACACTTACGAGTTGTACTCGTACTCGTTTTCTTTCTTCACAGGTATTTTTAAGTTTTGTAAAGTTAAGTGAATCCGCATTAGATGAAAAAATTTAATTTCAGTATTGATTTAAAACTAAAGAAAATTAAGATTTTGACACTATATATGATTAAGTGACTTGTAAACATGTCACAGTGCCATGGTGCCCTTATTATTGTATTTGTTCAAATTGAGCTCTTCGAAAGTCTTTTCTTCACGTTCAAAGTTGTGCACACAACAACACAGTAACATATGTATACTTAACGAGTTACTTGAATGAGCATCAGCCAATCCAGACACACAGCTGCATTCACACATTGAAGAACAGCCGGACAGGGCGGATGGGATCTCTTCCAGGGCTTTAGCTCATGGGTTGTCATGTTCCCAGGGCTTTCCCCAATCCTCCAGGGCCTTGGCAGAGGCTGGAGTGAGGCTAGGGGATTAGAGTGAGGTATTAAGACCTCCTGCCACTGGAGGTCTGAAAACTGAATCTGGGGCCAAGTCTCTTGGGCGTGTTGCGTGTTTCCCTCTCTCATTTACTGTCTTTTCCTTTCCATCCCTTTTTTGTCTTTCTTCACCTCTGTCCTGTTGCTTGTTTTTTTGTCTGTGTGTCTGTCCCTCTCCTCTCTCCTGTCTCTAACTTTCAGTGTCCTTGCAGCTGTTCTGGACAGCGCCCTGCCTCTGAAATAGAATAGCATCTATCAGCTTCATTCCTCTTTCTTGACTAAATGCACTCCCTTTCCCACCATTTTTCCAAAGTTAACATTTAACTTCTAAGACAGTTCTGGAAGATATTAATATATTAAATGTTTTTTATACCAGTTTTTGAATGATTGTTCTTGCAGACAGTAGTATTGACCATGTCTTGTGGTTTCTCCATCCCAGTAATGATGCAACCAGGTCTGACCTAAAAAAGCTGCCTGCTCTGCCCACCCAGGCCTTGAAGGAGCACCCATCTCTGGCCTACTGGTGAGAGACTAGTCAGTTATCCAGAAAACCGCAACATTACACAAGCGCTCTTGTTTTCCCCTTCTAATAATTTTCTCTCTTTATTGTACTGTCTTACAGTGAAGATCGGGTCATAGAGCATTACAAGAAGCTCAATGGGCAGTCCAGAGGGCAAGCTATTGTTAAGTAAGTGTACATGTGTTCAGATGTTTGTCCACTGTGTGGAAGGCTGTGTTCTCTGTAGCCCTAACATGTCTGTCTTTCTGCTCCTCACAGTTATATGAGCATTGTAGAGTCTCTGCCCACATATGGAGTACATTACTATGCTGTAAAGGTACAGTTTTACTACTCTGCCTTTTCTTTTTTCGCACAGACACATCACACACATTTTTGCTCACTCTGGACCTGCAAGCAGGCAGTTTGGGATTTGGAGATATGATGGAGCTTAAAGCTCTTTGTACTCTGTCTTTCTATCTTTGTCTCTCTTTTTCTTTCTGTCTCTGTCAGTCCCACACACATGCGCAACCTTTCCTGAGGCTTTTGTTGTGTGTTGTTGTGTGTTTTAGGACAAGCAGGGGATCCCATGGTGGTTGGGTCTGAGCTATAAAGGCATCTTTCAGTATGACCACCAAGACAAAGTCAAACCCAGGAAGGTGAGATGATGTTGCCACTAATGTGTCTGCACCGCAAACTAAACTGTTATCTGCACAGCCTTCAGCCCCTCTTTGAATGAGCTTTAAAACGTTCATTTGTATGGTTTCCAAAATTGCAAAAATAATGTGATCAGTAAGGCTGGGTATGGGCACGCAATATCTTTAGGTCCGATCACTCCAAGCGTTCTTCAATTAAATGTGAAGTGTGAATGCCCCACTACTGCAGCTACAGCTAGCTGTGACATAGTGTCTGTGATGTTGAAGTCAAGTGTGGTGTACTTGACATAGTTGCCAGTTCGGGGTGCTGAGATGCCACCAAAATGTTCAAAAGGATGAAACTTTAAAAAAGGTATTGAATGGAGTACTCAGTTGGTATCGTTTTCACTTTAAGTGTACTGGTATTTGTACTGGTATGGGAATTTTTTAAATGATATCCAGCCCTAGTGATCAGGGTTTCTGCAGGCTCTTAAAAAGTCTAAAACAAAATAATCTGAGTTTTAGGCCTTAAAATGTCTTAAGCATGATTTTGACAGGTCTTAAAAGTTAATTGGATTATGATTATAAAGTTGTGTTTACTTCAGTCTCACTTTTAAAGAAATGTCTTCATCAAGTTGTAATGACGACAGAATGAAACCAAGATGGACTCCAAATTACATTCATAATCGTCTTTAAAAGTCTTAAATTTAACCTGCAGAAGATTTATCAAGTAATTATTCTGCTTCTTTTCATTTTTCTACCTCTTTCTTACACCGTCTTTTTTAAATAAGAGTGGCTAGTTACAGTAATTTGAATGACATGTCAATTTAGAAGGAAACGTCTTCTTTCTGTCTTTCTGTGCTCATTTCCATGGTCATAACTGTCCATTTTTTTCCATTCAGTGAGTCAGAGCATTGTGTTTGGAAAGAGCACTAACAATGCTGTACAAATACTACTGTCTGGAGACGTTCAGTCTTGGAATGTTTTGCATCCTGTCCTGCTTTTATTTCTGCCTTTCTGTGAATGGCGTTCCCCTCCCAGTCGATGCACCCAGTGTGAGAGCTTTTCTTACCTCACCTCTGACCCCCAGTTGTGTTTAGGGCCTTGATCTCTGGCATTCAGCCTTGTCTCATAGGGTGTTAATGGGGTTAACAGCATCCCTGCAAAATGACCGACCACCAAGACGCTCTTACACAGACACACTGATACTCTGTAGCTCATAGACACACACACAAACAACACACACACACACACACACACGCTCACTCATGGCTAGCCAAACACAGGAATTAGACTGAACTTTGAACTCACCATCCTGATGAATACTTCCTGACTGCCACAGCTTTCCTGTTTGCCACTAGCATTGTGCTCTGTGTGTGTGTGCGTCTTGATTGGTACATTCCTATGTAAACCACTGAGCCACATCCCTGCCTCATTCCCAAGTGCTCCAAATCTTGTGGCTGCCTAGGTGTTAAAGGGATAGTTCAGATTATTTGAAAAGGAGTTGTATGAGGTATGAGATAGTCAGCATATTAAATACAGTAGATAGAGGTTGGCATGCCCCACAGAGAATGCAGGGATGGAAACTAAGCATGATATGCTGTGGATGAGGTTAAGAGCAAAATGTATTTTAGCCATTTAAAAAAGGCCCAAAAAATCTATATCAGTTAAGTGTACACTATATTTTATAATATTTTCACCACTTTACCTCACCATCAGACAGCCTTTTCAAGCATAACTTGTTTTCCTGCTGTGAAATTTGTGAAAAGGTCACAAACTGTGTGTTTTTCACTATACAGTGTTGGTTGACAGAGTGAAAAATGGCAAGTTTTAGCTTTCTCTGAGGTAAATGGCACAGGAGAGAGAAGAAGGAGAGGGCATTAGAGAGATGGACAGAAGAATAAGTTAATAGCATTCCCACACAAGAGACTTATCAAGCATTCAGCTGCCATAGCAACAGTCAGTGTGAGTCATTGGTCTGTTAAGCTTTAATACTGACCCCCTCACTTTCGTCCTCTGTCTCCTGCTCTCCCTTTCTCCTTCTGTCTCCCTCACCCAAAGACACACACACATGCACGCACACACAGCAGAGAAAGAAAAAGACTAGGCCTCCTCGGTGTGCATGTGTGATTGTAGTCTAAGGAGTTTGACCCAAAAGAGATTTGTGGACTGTGTGTCTTGTTAATGCAACATCACAAGACTAACTAAACCCCACTGAACCCAGCGATGTGATTTTTAAGGCAGACAAAAGACTGTGGGTGGTGTTCCTTTCCAAAGCTTTTCAGCGTTTCACAGGAAGAGACACTCATGGAGGCCACTAGGAGCCTTTCTTATGTTATGGTAGTAATGAGACTCATCGCTATTTCAACAAATGAGAGGAAGAGCAGTTGATTTGGTGATTAGTCAATCATCCAGCCAGTCCAGTACCGGTAACCACTGACTCAGAGTGTAATCACCAGCTTGTCGTTGCTCAAGTTTTCAGTTCTGTGACTCAGTGAGGAGGAGGAAGAACACTAATTATGAGATATTTTGGTCCAATTACCGTCTTTTGTCACAGTAAAAACAGTTTATGTCTCAACAAAAACCTTTTTTATTCATTAATAAGCAACTAAGTGACTTCAGGTTGTGGTGTGCAATAGGTGTGTGTGTACTGGAGGCAGTTGTGTTTAATTAGTTAGTCATTTTATGAGGGGAGATCCTGTTGTTTCTAAATGCAGACCGTCTACCACACCCTCCATGTTTATTTGGGGGTGTTAAAATACTTTCCCCCCTCTACTTACCGCAGGTCACATGTAGACACGCACACATACAGCACACACAGACAGGGGTTTACAAGTGAACCATACACCGCACTAATGCCTCGTTAGTGTGTTGTGACTCATTTAGGCAGAGATTATAGGGTCTGTGTGTTGACTGGCTCCCTGACTGACTGACTTAAAGCTAACATGGAATTCTGTCAACACTGTGAAGAAGGTTCAGTCAAACACAGCAATCCAGTTTAAATGAATGTCATCTCTCATGTGTTTCACTGTATATTGACCTTTTCTTCCGCAGTGGATTGAGAGAACACATCCACTGACTTAAGTCAGCTTCTGTCTGTTTCATTTGGAGCAAATAGGCATATACAGCCTGTTCTGGTTAGTTTTTTCCATAAATGTCATCCCTCCCAAACACCACAACCTAAACACAAACAACAGGAAGTGCCCCCAGAGGGTATCTGCATCTCCATGACAACTGGTGGATGTAGTATTGCACACCAGAGCCCCACCCATGGGTGAAACAATAGTCTTAGAGAGCCTCAGGTCCAGTTCTAAAAAAGAATAATATCTGGCCTCACTACAGTTGTACTGGCCTATGCTATTTAAACTTTCTATTCTTCCCGTAATCCCCATGGAGGCCGCAACACCAAAGAAAGGCCATTACACTCTATCAGATCTGACCTTTTCATCTGTAATGGATGTGTGCTCGGGTGTACAGACATTATAATGAGACAGACGTGGGCCTGTGCACATGAGCACAGTTGTTGATGAATAAAGACCACTCACTTCCTCTCCTTGTGAATGTTTGTACCATTATGTGCGACAGTCGAGAGGAAGAGGATTTATAGCATATGCACGTGTACATGTACTACCCTCGCCCTAAGAACAGAGGCACCCGCCATCAGCTTTGACTGAATCTGTCAGCATGTTTCTATCAGATATTCACAGACAATGGGCTTATGTAACTAAAACAGCACAGAAACTGAAACAGCACAGAATCTCAACAATAATGTCAAATTTCAAACTTAAGGGTGACTTCACTGCATCTTGTGGTAGATCATGTACTGCTATTTAAATACTCCAGATGTACAAACCCCAATTCCAAAACTGAGTGTGTTAGTGCCCACGGCGTGAGTAACTTACACATCTGTGAAGGCACCATTGATGCTGAAAGGTACACACAGGTTTTGGAGCAACATATGCTGCCATCCAGGCTACATCTTTTACAGGCATGTCACCGCTTATTTCAGCAAGATAATGCCAGGCCACATTTTGCACATGTTACATCAATATGGCCTCATAGTAAAAGAGTTCAGGTGCTAGACTGGCCTGTCTGCAGTTCAGACCCTCCCATAAAAAATATGTGGCACATTATGAAGCACAAAATACATCAAAAGAGACCCCAGACTGTTGAGCATCTGAAGTCATCTATCAAGCAAGAATGGGGAAGAATTTTACTTTCAAAACTTTAACAATTACTGTCCTCAATGCTTACTGAGTGTTGTTAAAAGAAAATGTAATGTATATGTATATACATGACCTTGTCCCAACTTTTTTGGAACATGTTGTAGGAATCAAACTATATTTACAAAAAACAATATAGTTAATCAGTTTGAACATATCTTGTCTTTTCTACTGTAATTTTGAATATAGGTCGAAAAGTTTTTGCAAATCTTTGCATAACGTCCCAACTATTTTGGAATTGGGGTTTGTATTTGCACACTTGCACATGCACAACTTATCTTGAAACATCAAAGTTTCCACAATTGCAGCAGTACTTTCCCGCTGATGGGGAGGACAGCTTTAGTGGTCTCGTGCCTGAACAAAGTTACAAACACCTATCTTATCTCCAAAGCTCCGGCCCATATGTAGCCAACATGCACACACACACACACACACACACAGTCACTCACTCACTATCTACTCGGTCCGCTATATTTAGCACCATGCTACATTAGCACTTCACACTCCATTGAAAAGGTACGGTACAGCAACAGTTTTGATAAGAGCGGCGATTAATTTGCACACATTTTCATGCACACACGTACACACTTACAAAGAGTGCGTAATGCATACATTAGGTTGTTTACATTCTTATTTCATAATATTTCTCCCACTCCTTCCCTTTCCTCCCTCTCATCCCTCTGTCCATTGTTTTTCCCAGGCTGTTAAAATTCCTGGGCTGTGACCTGTTCCTCCCTGAGCTCCCTTTCTCCTCTTTTCCTCCCTTATCCTGTCATAGCTGGGTCTTCTACTTTGTTTCTTTTCTCCTGTTTCTTCCAACTCAGTTTTAGCTTCTTTACAAAATGGTTTGTCAGTGTACGTCAGAAGTTTGTGCATGTCTCTGTGTGTGTTTGCATGCCTGCTCCAGCTGACAGACGCAGGCCCACTTGTGTTCTGAAATAGCCCACACTCTCTCTCTAACAAGAAACAGACTCAGACTTTGTGAATGTGTGTATGTGCATGCACACAGAGGTCTGACTAAACAAAGCAAGGGCACTTCAACTGCTGGGGCCACAGAAAGCTTCTTTCCCCCTTCACCACTCCTCCCCTGACCCCTCGTTACACACACACACACACACGCATACACACCTCCCAACCACAGAGCCCAGAGCAGGAAGCACAGTCCCTGAGGGAGGGAGGAGGGGTCAGGAGGAGGGGAGGCACAAACTCCCCCCTCCCCTCCTCTTAACCCTCCTAGCAAAGCTACAGGAGAGGAGGAAACTTAACTTTACACACTTTCTCTCCACCAACACATACACGCACACATGCCTACAGATGGTGAACACCCACCAACTCATAACGTTCTGTTCCCGTGCGTCTGGGAGGATTTAAGATACACACATGCTGTGGAGGACGTCTTGGGGGAAACTTTCTCGCCCAGCTGGCTTTGGCTGCATTTAAAGAGGAGCTGATGGTTCATAAAGGGGACGGAAAAGAGAGGAAAAAAAAGCAGAGGAAAGAAAGCCTCCTCCCTCTCTCACACTGTCTTTCTCCAGAGTGAGGTCATCCAGCGAAGGGATCCACTGCGGACAAGACTGCCGGGTCTGGACCTAATCAGAGAACTCCAGACTAGGTTCTCTTCTCTGTTCCTAACTCCTCCTCTTCATCAGCGTCGTATTTTTTTCTCCCCGTCCTCCTTATCCATTGCGTTTTCTCTCATAACAAATTGGATCATACAGAGAAGAGAAGAGAGGATTTGGCTGAAGGCTGTGTGGATTTTAATGTGAGGCAATATTTTGTGTGAGCAGCCCTAAAGAGTTTGTGTTTCTCCTCAACCCTCAGGTGTTCCAATGGCGTCAGTTGGAGAATCTCTACTTCAGAGAGAAGAAGTTTTCAGTAGAAGTTCATGACCCCAGGAGGTAAATTTATATCACAAATGTCAGCTGCTGCACTGCTTTTGTTAGAACAGTTTGATTATGTGTGTAACTGAGTGTCGAATTCCATGAAAGACTCCTCATTGGTTTGATGATCATTATCTCATACCAGTTCTTTTTTAGTGATTGAATATTGCTACTGAATTTTCTTCAGCTAATATTTGGAAGTGGTACAGTTTTCCTTCACTTATGGACACCTTCCAGTAGCTTTTACTGTAAATTACAACTCTGCAGTGTGTGAATGTGTTAAGATTCATACTACATGTGGTACAGTGCAGGAAAGGAGCGATTGGATTCTAATTCAGTAATGGTTGTAGCATTTGTCTTGGCAATGGAGCAAGATATTGGGGATGTCCCGGTGGAGCTTGACACAGATTGATAGGCTGGTTATTAAGACACTAGTGCAGCTGCATGCATGCACAAACACGTGCTCTTGATAGTTGACCAGAGAAGGATAGATGGCTGTACGATAGCTGTTTGGCGGAGGAAGTGACCTCTCTTGTGTTTATTTAACATGGCTATATATGTGGAGTGTTATTCTGCAGACAGAGGGAGGGAGTGAGTGGAAGAAGAAAGAGACAGACAGGGTGAAACAGAGAGCATTGGTGTTTTCTTTAAAGGAAGCTGTCATTAGGTGAGCTGGTCAGTTGCTCAGCTACAGATGTGTGTTTAAATAAGGATGAGTAAACAATTGGGAACAACGTGTGTGGCTCTGCAAAAAATGTCTCCCATCAGGTTTGCTTTCTCAAGCCTCCAATAGTTTTTGGTGGTGGTGGTGTTTTTGCTGTTGTGAATATGTAGTCATCTTTTTGTATTCAGTGTATATAAGGAGGCCTTGTGTCCGCTCCAACTGTAGGGCGTCGGTGACGAGAAGGACGTTTGGTCACAGTGGCATCGCAGTGCACACGTGGTACGCCTGTCCTGCCCTCATCAAGTCCATCTGGGCCATGGCTATCAGCCAACACCAGTTCTACCTGGACCGCAAGCAGAGCAAGGTCAGTCAGGCCCACCAGATACACACCCACACCTCAGACCACAGACATAATTACAAATGTACAAGACATACAGCAAACTCAAGATGAAACAATATGATCATTTCCTACAATGATTATTGTGTATTGCTTCACACATTGAATTCATGTCACGTTTTACATTGAAAACCTCTCAACAATTTGAAGTGGTATGGCACCATGTCCTTTAGGATATCACTGTTTTTATTGACACAAAACAAACTTGACATTGCAGTGATTTAATAATAATTGAAGGAGCAATACATAACATGTCTAGATATTAGTACTGCAGCCCAAATAGTAAGTTGAAGTTCAAAGGAGGACACCACAGCAGTAATGTTGTTGTCAGACAAGTATTTCAACATAGCGTTAATTTTATGATTTAATACAGTAAATATTTACAGATTTCTCCTTTAAAATCTGAAACGATAGTAGTGATCGTCAAGAATTTTATTGCAGTTTATTGTGAAATCAATTATAGCTTCATCCCCACAGTAAACTCAGCAAGCATGGTCAATAAGGTTGTTGCAGTTAAACTGCTTAATGATGTGCTTTAACAAACCCACTCTGTTCTTGTTTGTCCAGTCTAAGATTCATGCTGCACGGAGTTTGAGTGAGATCGCCATCGATCTAACGGAAACAGGAACTCTGAAGACCTCCAAACTGGCTAACATGGGCAGCAAGGGGAAAATTATAAGTGGCAGCAGTGGCAGTCTGCTCTCCTCAGGTCAGTACATGTTCCATGTATGTATGTTTGTCTTTGTCTTTGTGTTTGCATGTGTGGTGGTGAAGGGGGAGCTCATTGACAACTGGAGGGACAGAAACAGCTGCTTCTGGAAAGATGCCATTGATTCTGTGCTGAATGTTCTCACACATGCACTGTACACACCCACACCCCTGGTGTCTTTCTGCATGTACACAGACTCATCCTCCAGAGGCCTCTGCCCCCTCTAAATTTAGTGGGTGAGGGAATGAAAAGGGCGAGAGGGTCAGTGTACAAGATTGCCACAGGCTTTAAAACAGTGCTTATCTGTGTGAAACAAATAACAAGTGTGACAGGAGAAAATTTGTACATTAACCAAATTTAGAATTGAGAGGAAAATGCCCTTTTCAACCCAGACAGTGATGTAAAGTGTGTTGCCTGCTAGGAAAGTGAATGCAGAAATTACTGTACTGTAACAAGGTTAGCCACTGCTGCATTATTCGCTTATAAACAGGCATGCAGCTGACCAGTCCAGCATCATTTATGATTAAGAGGCAAGCATGTGTCCACTACTTAGAATCTAGCACACCATACTGATTAAATGACTGTTTTCAGCAATAAAGAACACTATTCTCTCTCTGTAATATTTCCTCAGTGCTTTTCTCATTTCGATCCCTCAATAGCCCATCTTCCTGATCGGATCTGTTTTTTCTTTTACCAAGAAACACGCATCTCCCTTCCCTCCTAATCTCTTCCCTTTATCTCTCCAGCTATCCATTCCTCTTTCCTAATCTCCCTTTTCTCTCCTTTTTGTTTTTCTTTCATTCCACCCCCACCCCATATCATACTGGTTGTCTCTGTCTTATCTGTCTGTGTCTTGTCACTTGTCTCCTCAGCATCACAGTGTTCATTTCATGGTCCTCTCCTGACTGGAGGACATCTCTGCCCAGCAACATAAACATGTCACTAGAGCTGTGTCAGATCCCTCTCTGAACACAACCAATACATCTCTGTCTGACTGTGGCTGTCCAAATACCCAGATCTAGATCATAGAGATCTAGATCGTATAACTATAGCTGTTCAATATTACTTAAAGCTATAATATATAATATTTCTACATTAAAATGTCCAAAGGGCTAGACCTATGTTGTCTACCTACAGTATCCCAAATGTTTCCAACAATGGTCAAACTCAGAGAAATCTGTAATTTATTCAAGATTTCCTATTAGCCACCAGCTGTTATAACTTCCGGGAAAACATGGGATATGACAGGTAGGTAGGGGAATGAAGAAGGAAGTCTCCAAACGTGACTAAACATAACGTGAATAAAACTGAATACATTACCTTGTTGCTGACTGTGATTTCTGCCTGACTCATGTCTGATGGATCACAAAAGGGGAGACCCTATAGTGGTGCAAATTAAATATTGTGTGTTTATCACACCAAGCCCAATGTATTCTAGCTGTAAGAACAGAGAGTCACTCCAAGGGTTTGTGTGACTGCGAAACAATAGATGTAGAAACATGGAATTTAAATATAGTACATTTTGTAACAATAGAGCGCCATTTAACGTTTCTTTCTGCCACGACTGTTTCAGCGGTGGCTACTTTTGTATTGTTGTTGTTTCACAGTAAACCACATAGGGTCACTGAGAGAGCAACAGAGAGAAACTGTGTGTGAGTGTGTGCGTGCGTGTGTGTGTGGTGTGTGTGTGTGGGAGAATGTATGTGTTGTTTTCAATAAGGCATGTTGCAAACAAGGCTGGCATCATCTCAGGGCCTCTGAGATTGTGCGTCACTGACTTTGTCCTAAACTGCCCCTTCCTTGACACACTCACACTTGCACAAACACACCACTGAAACCAAGTTTCCTTATCGAAATGTTCCATTCACTTCCCTGTAAACATCCTGCGAGGCCAGCAGGTGCACGCACAATTTCTGCCTCCTCTCCACGATCTGCCTCTAACACACACACTCTAAACAGGAATATACACACACACACACACACATACATGCTCCTGACTCCAATCCTCATGTTATATGTTGTCTGTACTTTGCAGGCTCTCAGGAATCGGACAGCTCCCAGACAGCTAAGAAGGACATGCTGGCAGCACTGAGGGCCAGGCAGGACGCACTGGAGGAAACACTAAGACAGAGACTAGAGGAACTTAAGAGCATCTGCATCAGAGAGGCGGTATGAGAAAACACAGATGGATTGGGCAAATTTTTAGAGCTACAATACTTTTAGCTCTTCTTTTCCAACTTAATTTATTTCCTTGTTCCCTCTTCATTTCTCCTAGGAGCTGACAGGAAAGCTTCCTAAGGAGTATCCTCTAGATCCTGGAGAGGAGCCACCCACAGTGAGACGGAAGATTGGTACTGCCTTCAAACTGGATGAGCAGAAAATTCTTCCTAAGGGGGAGGTAAAGGGCCAACTCCCTGTTCTCCTCAGCAGTACTTTATGACTTTTGTTATGACTGTTTATCTCTATTTAACCCAGCTGGAAAAAAATGGAAAAAATGTAATGATCCATTGATGGACACAATGTGGATAGTATAGATCAAAACTGGTGTTTATACAGTGCACATCAAATGTTATTAACTGAAGTCTCAGATCATGTGGTGTGATCAGATCATACGAGTGGGTCAAGCCGTCGCAGCACAAAGCATCACATTGAGCACTGCTGTCAACTTGAGTTGAACTGTCTGAGTAGAGAGTACAGATATGATCATATAAATCTGATCAATTTTATGTGTTTTTGGTTTGAGTGTGTTTGATACAGTATGTCAAAGTGAAAAGATAATTGTCAGGTCATATAGGCAATGTTGTGCTGAAAAAATAGATACCAAACATTGGCATAGTGAACATTTCTAATCTGGTATATAAAGTCAAATTCAAAAATGGGCCAAGATTTTTAAAGGTTTTAAACTGAACTTAAAACCAAATCTTAAATGCTCATGTAACCGTTGGGATGATGATTGATGTAATGATAAATTAACTGATCCCTACTCATATTTTAAATAAGCAACAGAGAACAGTATAAAGCCACAGTCTAAGACGTCTTGAACCTTGTGAAAGTAGGTATACTGCATCTATGCCTCGCTGTCTTTTTGTACCACGGCTGGATTTTCCAGAGTAGCAGAACTTCTAAAAATAGTCTGGCAGTATTCTGGCCACAGGAAGTGGTGATAGTAGGATTGTGTGCGCGCCTGTATGTGTGCAGCCATGTGTGTGGGTGTGTGTCGCTGAGGTTGTATGCTTTGAAAATAATCCAGAGACACAATATCACAAAAGTGCCTCACAAGCAGAAAGATGTTTCTTAATTTAGACCGAACACCTTAAACTCAGAGAGAAACAGAAGCCACCCTAGCAGGAGTGTGAGGAGATTGTTAGAGAGAGGGATTCCTCTGAACTGAGGTAGTCCAGTAACATGTTGACCCAAGTGAATACATCATCGCTCTGTCTCTCTGGAGTCAAGTGAAATCATCTCACATGTATGAGTGAACACATTATACACATGCTGTTCACAGTGTGTGTCACAGGAGTTTATTTCCTGCTCTATAATCACATTCACAAGTTTCTACTTTACTATTCAACAGCTCAAAGTTTGCAGCACAGTTAACATATAGATATAATACATTTATCAGCATGACATATTGTGTTTTAGTTGGTTCACCTAACAGTCTCTGCTCCACAAATCTCAGGAGACATGTAAAGGAGGGGAGGATGGATTGATGGAGAGATGTTATTATTGGGGACAGAGTTTCTCAATAGAGAGTATCCAGTGGTGAGAAAATGCGGGGCTGCAGCACAGATAAATGATTTCCGCAGTGTGTTTTCTCTGGCAAGCCTTTGTGTGTGTGTCCAACCAAATACATTGCATGGGAGAGTTACAGTCTGAATACGTGTCTGCAAACTAAGCCTTGTTGTTTTTGGATTGCACATAGGTTTCTGTTGCTAAAACTGTGAACGAATCCGGTATCTTTGTGCTTGTGTTACTCAGAGTTTGCACTCACGTTTTGTGTGTGTATGTGTATGTGTGTTTGTGCTTATCCCAGGAAGAGGAACTGGAGCGTTTGGAGCGGGAGTTTGCCATTCAGTCCCAGATTACAGAGGCAGCCAGGCGTCTTGCCAGCGATCCTCATGTGAGCAGTAAGAAGCTGAAGAAACAGAGGAAGACTTCTTATCTGAACGCATTGAAGAAGCTCCAGGAAATTGAGAACTCTATCAACGAGTACCGGGTCCGCTCTGGCAAGAAGCCTACACAGAGGGCGTCGCTTATCATAGAGGGTACCAATATATTCCTCTTATCTCTGTATTTCTGTTAGCTGTAGGTGCCACCACACCCAACAGTATTCTTTCCAAGCACTGTTTAGAGCTGTATTATAACCCTTTGTCTTCTTTTCTTTATAGAGGCCAATATTGGTTCTGAAGACAGTTCATTGTCTGACGCACTGGTCTTGGATGATGGTGAGTCTCTATCCTTGACATTACTCCTCAAGGTTCTTGTGATACTTGCGTTTTTGTTGCTCATGATAATAATGATTTTATTAAATATCATCCCATTTTACTAAGCTCTTTAATCCAATGATTTCTCTCTCTCTCAGATGATTCTCAAGTTACAGGTACCCCCACGTTCTCTCCAGTAGCATCGCCTCACAAGGGCCTCCCTCCTCGACCACCATCTCATAGTCGGCCCCCTCCACCACAGTCCCTGGATGGCCTGCGACACCTGCACTACACACGCTCTGACTACGATAAATCACCCATCAAGCCCAAGATGTGGAGTGAATCGTCACTGGATGAGCCCTATGAAAAAGTCAAGAAACGCTCCTCTCACTCCAGGTATGAGGGAGTTTATCTTAACTAGCCCTTTAGAATAGATCTACTGTATTTTAATATGTATGTACCTGGCCTTCATAGTTACTTTGTGTCTATTTGCACCCAGGGGAGAGTTGTCACACAGCAGCTATTCAGCTGTGTAAACCCAGTCCCCTAGTTTAGCTATACAGAGCAACAAAATCTCTGTATAGAGGAGGTTTTCATTGATGAATAGGGTAAAAACTGGAGTTTGAGTCCTGTGTGAAATACTTGTCAGTGTTGATTTTTAACTTGTAGCATGAGTTGATTTATTATTTGCTTTTTAAATTATTATTATTTTTAGTTAAATAG
Source organism: Lutjanus argentimaculatus (assembly GCA_034769285.1). Classification (NCBI taxonomy): domain Eukaryota; kingdom Metazoa; phylum Chordata; class Actinopteri; order Lutjaniformes; family Lutjanidae; genus Lutjanus; species Lutjanus argentimaculatus. Next base: position 12,651,665 of record JAWZSL010000012.1, on the reverse strand, counting down.
CAAATGTGGCCTTTTACACCCTGGGTGCAAATATCACTGTTGGCTACAGACAACTAGGTGGTCATCTCTCGCATGCTAGGCTATATAGCCTTTATCTGCGTTTAAATAGCTATATTGGCTATTCCACCAAGGGTGCAAATAGTGTTGTTGGCTACTGACACCTGGGTGCTAATATCATCTGCCTTACTTTAAACAACCACAAGTGCATTTAAGGTATTGTTTAGTCATCTCAAATGTTGCTAATCATATTAGCAGTATTGTGTGTGCTCTACAATTTCATACACAATTCAGACTACAATTTCTGTCACAGCCAGTGACAGCAGGCTTAAATAAAGGCCTCATATGTGGGTTGACCACATCATCAACAGGAGTATATATGTTATGAAATTTAATTAAAATGTGCTTGTTTTCCTTGCCTCTTTGTCAAGTCACAGGCGTTTCCCCAGCTCTGGGAGTGCAGAGGCAGGGGGTAGTAACTCTCTACAGAGCAGCCCTATCAGGAGCCTCCCTCACTGGAATTCACAGTCCAGCATGCCGTCGACCCCGGACCTGAGGACCAGGACCCCACATTATGTACATTCCACTAGGTCAGTCCCTCTACCTTCAATTGTTGACTTGTTATCCAAGACCTACTGTACAGTATATCTCTGGTAAACAACAAACAATATTTTTTATGATTCTGCATTTTATAGGTCAGTGGACATCAGTCCCACACGTCTGCACAGTCTCGCTCAGCACTTTAGGAACCGCAGCTCAAGCCTTGAGTCCCAGGGCAAACTGTTGGCATCCGACCCCGACGCACACCCGCACACCTTGGGCACACTTGGCAGCCCAGACTTCTTCCTGGGTCCAGGACGCAGCTCCAATGGCTCTGACCCACTGGATGACTGCTCATCCTGCACCAGCCAAAGCAGCTCAGAGCATTACTACCCCTCTGGTGGACCCCCCGGCAGCAACCCCAACTACTCCACTCTGGGAGAGGACTCACCCTCCAAAGCCAGGCAGCGGCAGAGGCAAAGGCACAGGTAAGGGTAACTCTACTTTTTTATGTCTGTGTGTAAAGAAATGAACCATTCTGTAGTTAGATTGATGAATGTTTCTTCCTTTGTTCTCCCTCCAGGTCTGCGGGTCAACTTGGTTCCTCTAACTCCGGCTCCATGCCAAACCTGGCAGCTAAGAACGGCTCTGGTGGAGGCTCAGGTGGAGGTGGGATGGGAGGGGGACACCACGGAGTCTACCTTCACAGCCAGAGCCAGCCCTCCTCCCAGTACCGCATCAAGGAGTACCCGCTTTACGTGGAGGGCAGCCCAAATGCTGTGGTAGTGCGCAGCCTGGAGAGCGACCAGGAGGGCCACTACAGCGTGAAGGCCCAATTCAAAACCTCCAGCTCCTACACAGCCGGGGGACTGTACAAGGAGGCCTGGGGGGGAGAGGAGGGAGGAGAAGGGAGCGGCCGACTCACGCCGTCACGCTCTCAGATCGTACGGACTCCATCATTGGGGCGAGAGGGTGGTGGAGGCGGAGGAGGGGGGAGGGCAGCAGTGTCTGAAGAGCTGCGGTGCTGGTACCAGAGGTCCTCAGGGAGCCTGAAGGAGAGGAGTCACTCACATTCAGGGTCTACTTCCTCTGAGACAGGGTCACAGCAAGGCACCCTGGGACATGGTCGGGGGAGTAGAGTAGGGACACTCGCCAAGGGCTCACCAGGTGAGTCTTCTTCTTTTGTTCATATTATACCATGTCTCATATAAGTAAAGAGCAGTTTTATAATAATATTGCATTTTTCATTAGTTTTCATTTCTATATTGGTTTTCATTTTGTTTCAGTTTAGTTATTATTTTAAGAATGTTTAGTTTCAGTTTTGTTTTTTTGTTTTTTTTTGTTATGATATGGAGGTCAGTGGCAAGATTTAAGAAGTCCTGCTTGTTGTGTTGACGGATTTCACCAAATTGACAAAAGCTAAAACTAGAGACATTCCCTGTATATTTTTATTTGATTTTAGTTTTGTAAATGCACAATATAATGTCAGTTATAGTATTTCTATTTTAGATAATTATATAGTATAACAGCCCTGGTAAAGAGCATAGATAAAACCCTTGGATGGTCTTTGTTTATTTAGGTAAACAAATACTCAGTATTCAGAGGCTTTTAATGTTCAGTCCTGGAAAACTTTGCCCCGTGTGAGGCTCGAACTCACGACCTTCAGATTATGAGACTGACGCGCTGCCTACTGCGCCAACGAGGCATGTTATGTGGGGTCACGTATATTTATTTAGAACACAGGGCTTTCACTTCTGTCCATTAAATGTTTATGTAAGACCTAAAGGCATACTATGCAGGATTTTCCCAAAAACAATGCTTAGACTTATACAAAAATATTTCCTCTCAGTCATCATCCACAACTCACCAGGAGTATGTGCCAGCACCTGGGTCCACAAAGATCCCACCCTTTGCCCATACCTTCTTAATGTCTCAAAATTTTGCTGTGTTTGTGACATTTTATTAACCCAAAATGTTGGTATTTGATGGCCTGGGAATGAGACTTAACAATTAACTATCTTTGTAGGGGGTTTACACAGCAACAGTGAGTGACAAATCCAACATATCCTACTTTTACGATGAGCAATTAATGGATTACAAATTTTCAACTTTGTGAGAGCAAATGGGAAAACTACCCCATGTGAGGCTTGAACACACAACCTCCAGACTATGCAACTGACATGCTACCTACTGCTCCAGCATGGCCTATTTTCCCCACCATGCTGTACTGTTGTGTCTCATGACCCCTGAGGCAAATGGTCTTTGTGACACTGAGGCTACAGACCCCCACCCCATATGTGAAGCATAGTTGAAATTCCTTTGCCCCTCACTTCACTGAGGCCTCTATTATAGCTGTATGTGTGTTTTCTCTGTGTCTGTGTATCCATGTGTCTATGTAATTGTGTTAGAGCTGTACAATTAATTGAATTTTATTGAAATATCCAAATCATATAAGCTTAATTTTTTTTTGATAAAGGTAAAATATGTGACAAAACAGCATTATAATGAAGTACTGTAGTGCTCCTTCTGTCTCTCTCTCAGGCTGCATGTTGTTTCTCATTTAGCATGACTAATTGTCAGTTTTCCCCGTAGTTGCGTCCCCTCACAGCCAGAGGAGTATGACGCCCTCCAGCGAACACGCAGCCCACACCCACACCCCCTGTAGCCCACAGCACATCCTCAACTGGCAGAGCGGGTAAGAGACACACTCAGCAGCAGATCAGGGTGAAAATGTTTGCAGACGGATATAGATTTAATCAAAAACAAACTGTATCTTGGCAACTTAGGTCTTTTCTCTTAGTCTTTATCCAGACCTCACTCTTAACATCCTCACATGCTTTGACTGTCTGTTGCATCTGTGTCAGCTGATATTGTTTTTCACTGTTGAACTAATACCAAAGAATGATTTTTATGTGATTTTGGGGTCTATTTTGAAACCTTTTTCATTCTTCTGCTGTTTCATTCTGCTGTTTGTGTTAATGTTTCACTCACTGCACCATTGTTTCTTGTGTCTTCACTCTTTTCCCTGTTTTTCCTGTCATCTCTCACATCCTTTGATCACCTTTTTGTCATGGAAAATTCTCTTATTACCTAATATTTGTCATTTCTTCCTCGTCTCTCTCTCTCTGTCCATACTAACCCTCCTTTCGTTGTGTGTGTGTCCTCTCTCCTGGTTTAGAGGCACAGCAGACAGCTCTCCTACTGAGGACGTCTGTCAGTCTCCTCCTCAGCCCAGCTCTGATGCATAGAGGTACTGTCTGTGGTCTCGGCCTGCCAGTGGTCTAAACCTACAGTGTACTGTTGGGAAAACACAGCAGCAGCATAACAGAGAAAAAACAACCTTGAAGCAAAAATGTAACGTGACAGCTGTGCCAAATTTAGTCACAGTCAGACCTTTATTCATAGAAATCTGTCTGTAAACAGTTCTGAAAGTCTAAGCAGTCATGAGACATGTTTACTAGTCACTTACATCAATAACTGTGGGGGACTGACAATGGGGAATATGCACAATTTCTTGCTTTTTGACGGTGGAGGTATGTGTGTCATGTACTCTTTCGCTGGCTGTTATCTGTATCTGATCTCTGCATGTGCTCTGCTCTGTGGTCAGACACTGACACTGTGGCTAATCCCTCACAGAAATACTTAACCATCTGCTGTGTGTGAACATGGTTTAACAAACAAACAATCTCAGGAGCAGATAAACATGTGAAAACATTAAAAATGATTTTAAAAAATGGCAAATTAATTAATTAAGCTTAACTTAATAATTACTAAATGATTTGTAAACATTTGTTAAAAGTTAATAATTAGTTTGTAAACAGTCTATAAACATAATGTGGATAGCTGTAGTTATTTTTAACACAAATCAGATTTTATTTCCTGGACCCACCCATGTAGTTTTTATGACTTTATTTTGACAGTCTACCCAGACATTGTATATTTATTATTGCAAAACTTGACCACAAAGCCCTGGATGTGCAAAACTGTTGTTAGAGGGGTACCTGCAGCGTCATAGTTTAAAACAGAGGGCCACTGATCAAGCTGCCATATTAAATGAGTTGGGAGTGAGAACGTGTTGTCTTTTAAATATTATCTGGATGTTACTGTAAAGTTGCAACTGATGTTTATTAGAAATAAAACAGTATTAAAATTTTATATCATGATTATAGTGACCAAAATTATTATGGTTATCAGTATTATTGGTTAAAGTGTGCTGATGTTCAAAAAGTATGATACACACACTGAAATCATTTCACCAAGCTTTATATTGAAAACCTCTCAGCAATTTGAAATTATATCAGAATCAGAAATACTTTATTATTCTCAGGAGAAAATTGGTTTACATTACACTTACTCCATCCAAAAATAGAAATATATAAGCATAGAGTATCATAAGAAATAGACAGATAGAAATATAAATAAGTATAAAAAATATGTGCATTATACTACAATATATAGTATAGAGAAAAATAACAAATATGCACAAATATGTATCTACCTTAACATTAAAGCTGAAAATGGGTGTTAAAGCGATATTCCACCCCAAAACAATAATCTACTCAATATGTACTCACTCCTATGCTGATGTGAGGATGGGTGAAGATCTTCAGTTCACAAAACAATCCTGGAGTTTCAGCAGAAAACAGCATTGCAACCAAATCCAGTACAGAGTGAATGGTGACCATGGATAAAATGTAAAAAAAAAACAAAAACAAGAACACCAAACAAACACAAAATGTCTCCATCCTGCTCGTGTGGTGTAATCCAAGTGTCTGTGAGCCGCGACATTAAAATTTAACCACAAAAGACGCCATTTACACCATGTTTTTAGCCAAAATGTCAACTGTAGCCTCTCAGACTTGAGCCGGATGCACAAGAGATCTCGCAATATTTTCACACATGCATCCATTAAGAGATATACAAAGTCTTGCGATACATCGATGCCATCTTTACTTGCTACCTGGGAGGCTACAGTTGACATTTCAGCTAAAAACATGGTGTAAATGACATCTTTTGTGGTTAAATTTTAATGTCGCGGCTCACAGACACTTGGATTACACCACACGAGCAGCATGGAGACGTTTTGTGTTTGTTTTGTGTTCTTTTTTTTACATTTTATACGTGGTCACCATTCACTGCAATTGTACTGGATTTGGCTGCAACCCTGTTTTCTGCTGAAACTCCAGGATTGTTTAGTGAACTGAAGATCTTCACCATCCTCACATCAGCATAGGGGTGAGTACATACTGAGTGGATTATCGTTCTGGGGTGGAATATCGCTTTAAAATGCAGGAATATTCAAATTATTTTATTATTTTAATAATTTTATTAAAATAAGTTTTTCAAAGCAAGGTAATCAAAAACAGTTATCATGATAATTAAGATTTTATTAAATGTTATTGTTAATTGTTGTGAATGTTATCATGGTTTATCCTGAAACCATTTATTGTTTCATCTATATTGTTTCTAATACTTTGTAAATAGTTAATGAATACTGTTACTATATACTGTCATTATACAGTTGCAACTAATGTTTATAAAACTTTACAGTCGCTTAATAAACGGTTAACTAAAGTTTAATTAGTTATCAATTTACCATTTATTAATGGTGGTTATTAAAAAGTGTTACAGATAATAGAATTTGGCTAATCAACCTTTTAAAATGACAGGTTTCTTTCTGAAGTCAGTCTTATCCTGGTCTTGTGTCTTCCTCTGCAGGTCTTTCAGTGACAGCTGTTTTCTCAGCAGCCCACTGTGTTCAGAGCTGGGAGATGTGCAGTGGTACGGACACGACAAGGCCAAACCTGGAACCCTGGTCTGAGACCTTTCTGTAGGGGCCAGAAAAGTCCCATTGCCCTCTCCTACTGCCTCTCCACTGTCTCTCACTACTACCCATCGACAACCAACAACCTCATCCTCAAGGCCCTACAACAACCCTGCCCTGACCGGACTGTCGGACTGGACACGAGCCTCCCTCCTCCCTGAATCCTGCCCTCCATCCATCTCACCACCTCTTTATTATACTCCTGTGTCACAGCTCAGCTGGACAGGGACACACTTGCTGGGCTCTGAGAAGAGCTGATTTCACAGGACAGACTAAGAAGTGCCACCTCAGCTGTTGAACTGTTGCCCTACAGCACCAGAGGGCTCTTTAGTTCTTTACCCACCCTCTGCACACAAGCAACGGGGCGAGAGGGGGAAGGAGCGATGGGAAGAGAGAGCACAGAAAAATATCAAGCATACCAACATCAACCATATCTCATCTTCGGTCCCCTAACCTTACTAACTCCAGTGCACTGCCACCCAATCAGAGGATACCTGCTGGATTTGAGCCACCAGTTAAAAAAACATTTTTAGGCCCAAATGAACTGTGTTGGATTTCATCATTCCCATTAATGTTGTCTGTCTTTTTTGTTTATTTCTCCCTGCATATTTATAAGAAGTGAAGATCACAGACTTTAAAAAAAAATCTGGATTAACAAACATTTACATTACAAATTCCTCTCAGTTTAACCCACAACCAAAGACAACAGCTGGATTGACTGGTCACACCAGGGTCCCCGGGCTGGTGTCCCTGCAGAAAACTGTATGTGAAAGAATTCACAGTGATGATATCAGGATGGTTCATGGGACTCTACCTGGGATAATGATGAGGACTATAGCAATAACAAACATTGTACAAGTATATGAACTGGTTTGAAACTACAGAGTGAATTGAAGCAGGCTTTGCGCTGTGTTCTCCGCCTTGTGGTGCTTAGAGTGAAGGATTATTAGTGCATCATAGGGAGAATTTGGAGTTGTGGTTATTGGGTTTGGCATTAATCTATGCTTATTTCAGTGACTTCATCATCCATTTTTATTTGATGTCTTTGGTCTCAACAAGATTTCTCTGTCCACAACATTTGGATCAGTACTAAAACATTCTGATTCCACCTTTTCACATTTTTCATTTTCACCCCTGAAAGTTAAAGATGATTGGCGTTTGACATCCATTGGCGTTGCTTGTGTTTGATATTGAGGCTGTCCAGTGATAAATCTCCACAGTGAATCGTCTTTTTTTTTTTTTTATCAATAATGTCTCTTATTCTCCTTTGGTCTTGGCTGTAAACCGATCTGTCAGTCCCTTTTGTAGCACTGTTTTCTCATCTCTCAGTCCATCTCTTCAGCTTGACAGGAGCATCCTGACTGTACGCAGACTGAATTTAATGCCGGCTAGAACACACACACGCACACACACACACCCATACTGACAGTCGTAACACCTCATTTTATGGGCATGCATGAGTGCAAGTTTATCAGTGCCAAACATGGGTGCTTTACATTTTTTTACTGTTATTCAGCACTGAAACAAGCCACAAACCCCTTCAAATCCCAGCATTAAATGCCCACAGTCTATAGCCATGGTATAAAACAGCAGCAAAGCAGACTAGCTAGAAGAGACTCCACAGATCTCTCAAGGATTTGGCATCAGGTGTAGTAGAAATAATTCAGATATACTTTGAAAAGCACAATAGTGTGTATGAGGGTTGGACCTACATTTTCCACTCAATATTTTAATAATGAGTTGTATCAGCGTGCATTAGAGGAAACTGGAAAAGCTAGAACCATGGACATGGTTTTACACAATAGCGCTCTTTTTATTAGTATATGGCATTGACTGTAAATAAAGATGGACGCCATGTCTCCTCTCTATACTGCTGTACAAAAATGAACCCAAAGTGTCCCGAATACTATGGGCAGCCATCTTGCGCTGGTGACGTCATTTGTAGCCAGAGCCTGTGCAGTAGTCGTCATGGTTGGAGCTGTGTAGTATGTGGAGTTCCCGTCCATACAGCCGGCCATCTCAGTTGTGAACAGGGCTGAACCTTTTTTCCAGATCTGATCAGAAAAGTGAACACTTGAACATACATCAGGCATTTGGCTTTACTTTTGGGGAGCTCTCATGACATCCGTCTTTGTATATGTCAACTGTATGGGGACAATTTCAGGTTGACAATAACTAATACCCCACTGTCAGGGCAGAAGAGAAGCCATAGCCAGAACTGAAACAAACAATTCTTAAATACTTTCTAATGGAGAGAATTATTTCCTCACACATCCCAATCAACAATCAGATATTGTCGGAACAGGGTTAGAAAAGCACACCTGGTTTTGTACCAAGGACGTAGAACTGCATGTTTTAGCTGTCCCTGAACCCCTCATCTTTCTCTAATTGGAGTTTATGTTGAGAATTATTTTATTGTTGCACAAAATCTGAATTAATCAGATGTTGATTTTACTAAGATTATGGCAGATTCTAGATCTCAATGATGGAGAGAAGTGGCCATGTTTTTTTGATTCTCATGTTTTGATAAAACATGCTGTATGGCATGGAAGGAATAGAACGTATCTCACTCTGTCCCTCACAGTGTTGTGTTTCCTTTATGCACTGGCATCAGTTGTTGTAATGACGTTTGTAGCACACTCCCTGCATGGTTGGTTCTCCAAGAGCTGCCCACCCATGCCTGGTCAGATTTGATCAGTCTTTACCCAGGATTGGAACCAGTGCTCCCTGGTTACCGTCTCATAGGAATTAATTACTGAAGTCACCTATTAGAGTGCAAGTTTGACCCTGCTTTGCTCACTCAAAGACACAATTCCATGCATGCCCTGCAGATCCACTGACAAATTAAGCCCCCAAGGACATTCAGCATCCGACTTCTGTACACTAACATTAGCACGTCTTGCTCCATACTGTCTTCTTGCCCGCTGAAAGTCCCATTATGACCTTGTGGTAATCTCTGAGCCCGATGTGAAGAAGTGTGACGTCCCCTCCCTCTGTAGCTCCAAACATACCATATTCTCTGTGCTCCATAGAAATGTATGAGGTTTTTGTAATACTCTCCGAGAGAAATGAACTAACTCTTTTATCAGTCTTTTCCTGTATGTACGGAGGGGCACTGTAAGGTTTTGTGGGGTTTTTAACATTCACATTCATTGTTTTAACAATGTTCCATTTTATATGAACCAGTATTGTTTTGTTTTTTTAGTTCTGACATTGTAACAACCCTTTCAGGTGCTACAAAATGACCAGTTACTGCTTTGTCACGTAGGATCTCTAGACATCTCTTCATTGTTATCAATAGATTCAATACCAGATGTGCAAAATGAAGCTTATTTTAACAGACAGTTTAATAGTAGAACACTTCCCCTACCAGACAATAGAGCATGTAACTTGATTTTATCAGTTCTGTTCAACTGTAACAATACATTAAAGGTGTTGTAGAAAAAAATGTGGAATTGATAAAAAAAAAAATAACTGAATTCCACAGTTAATTTATTCTTTTTTCTATTAAAAATTTGTATAGTAACTTTACATTTTTCAAAACTGTGTTGTTGGAAATTGATGATGAATTTTCAAGATGAGAAGCCGTGGTGGTTCTTCAGAGTAAGAAAAATAAATTATTGATGAATGTTCTCAAGATTATGCCTTTGTCTGTCTTTTATACCTCCACGTCGGCGACAGCAGTGGCCAAGGCATTATTGTGTTTTCAGGTTGTCTGTCCCTCTGCCCCATTCTTGTGAACGCGATATCTTAACAACTTGTTTTTGGCCATAACTCAAGAATTCATAAGATAATTATGACAACATTTCACACAAATATCTAATAGGATAAAATGATGAAGTGATGTCAACTTCACTGTGACATCATAATAATATAATATATGCTAAAACACTTGAAGCTCTCTATCAGTCCTCTGTATTTTTGCCAAAATACACTTAATACCTTCTATTAAATTGTTTCAAAATCTTCACTACACATATTATTTGAGTCTGGGCAGACATGGATGTGAACTGCGACTTGACTGGTTCACTGCATACAACTGTGAGACTCTCTTGGTGTTTTTTTAAATCAAAAGCATGAAGTTATTTAGTCGTTCACTCACTCCCAGGTGGCTCAGATCAGATCCCTGCAGGCCATCCTGCTGAAAGGTCAGAGCGTCAGTCAGAGTTATCAAAGGGAATCCCCACATGTCGTCTCCACTTCCATTCCTCCGGACACACTCAGTCTCTTGTCATCACATCCAGGCCTCAGTCACTTCCCTCTTTACACTCCAGCCTCCGAGAAAAGGAGAAGGAGGATTTCCTGTGGATTCCAAAGGAAGATACACTCCAAAGATAAAAGATATTACTCATCACCTTCCAGCAGAGCACGACATTAAACAGCTGCACAAATGCGTCTAGGCACATTTTACAGTTACTGACTCCTGCATGCCACCATGTCACATTGCTCAGATCACATCGAACAGTCTGCCTTTGTGTAAATGTAACATGGAACCATTCAAGTGTACTGGCAGGAGACGCAGACAACTGAACAAATGGATTGTTTGTGCAGCTTAACATGTTCGCTCATATCATGAAACACAGACTGCAAACACGCAAACAGTAGTTTGTCATACTTAACCACAAAAAAAGTGGTTTCTACCAGAGAAATCAGTTGTCAGTTTCTTTGAGGACACCCAACCTCGTCATCCTGCTCTCTTTTATTCTCCTTCTGTGTCTATTCACTAATGAATCCCATGTTACTCTTTGTACTTAGTGTGTTCCCATAGCAGCTCTCCCAACCAGGCAACAGCTGGAAGCTGTTAGCCAGACATGCCGTGAGAAACTAGCTCTTCTGTGAGTTGTTTCACTTGCACAAGTCTGTTTGTGTGTGTGTGTGAGTGTGTGTGTTTAAGTGTGTGTGTGTATGACCTTGCTTTATATTCTTAATGAAATCCTCCATCATTTAAATACTCAAACACACCACACCCCTCACTGTGTCTGTACTTGATGTACTCTTGGACATCTATCTTTGTGAGGACCAGTTTTAGTTTCAGAGGACATTTCTGCCACATTATGACATCCTGTTAAGACCAGTTTTAGGGCTGGGTCTTGGTTTTAGGGTTAAGGTTAGTATTAGTCTCAGGTTAAGGTTGAGGTAAGGTTAAAGGTGAATATTTGGCACAAATATCTACCTTGGAAATGAGGACAGGTCAGAAAATTGAAGAGATTAATGCAAGCTTACTAAAACAGAACATTTATTTACACTCAGTGATCACTTTAGATTAAAACGGTGAATTCACAATCTACACATCATATTATTTTTACACAACAGCAAACCTTCCTGCTGACAATGTTTATCATGACCACACACTACACTCCATTTTCACAAACCTTGGTCTTTCTCAGCCTCAAGTATATATACATCCCACGCATTTATACACACACATACTGTATACAGTATATCAAGTTAGTTGATGTCTGATATCTACTTAGAAAGCCTTTATAGACAACTTATTTAACTTATTTATGGTGTCACTGGTTGTGGATTACCACCAGTTGTGAGATGGATAATATGTAGGGCTAAATCCTATCTGTCAGTTTACAATAAAATCATTGCAGCAGTGTGAAGTCATTGCAGTTATCTTCAGTTCAATGTCATTGCTGTGACCAGCATGTAGTCTTTGGTGTGCAGACACCAGACAACTCTTGTTCATTCAATTTTTTATATTTGGCAACTGAAGTAAAACAGTTTCATCCTCTAAAATTATGCTGAAAGAGTTGATTTGTGGATTAGACTGTACAACATGTTAAATCAGTGGCAATGCTGTCCTCTAGTGGTGATCACAGAACAGCATCTGTGAAAATGAGGAAAGCTGTCATCTGTTTTAAAAATGTTCTGTAAACTATGAGATTTCTTTTGAAAAATACTTTAATTGCAACACATTCATGATCCAATACAACCACAAACTGTCCAGTATTTACATGTAATTGCAATTTTTTATACATGTGGTGAAACAAACAAAGAGAAATGAAAGCAAAAGCTAGAACTTCATATTCGTTCACATATATAAGATAATGAGATATAAAGTTAATGAAATTTCTCAGCAGTGAAAATATGTAGATTTTCCATAATTTAATGAGTAAACTCTGTGTACTATATACGTCATTACTTGTTTAACATGCTCTTTATTTTTTGTAGGTTTTAACTTTGAGAATTTCACTGGAATTTCAAGTTTTTGGAAATGCAAAAGGAGAAGTGATGCTAAATCAGGTGACATGATATGATTTCACAATATCTAAAACAATTTCCTCAATCAGGACTGCAGAAGCGATTCATACCAACCATACAAACCCTGATCAGCAACAGTAACTTGAGTTTACAAAACACGATGCAAGCAGGAGTGTGACTTTTCAGGGCCTCTGAGTTTCACAGACTGAATTGCTCTTGTTCCAGTAAAGGTCCATTGGTTTCATCTGGATCCTGCCCAAAAAAAAAACAAAAAAACAAAGGAACCCATTAAGATCTCATTAAATCCAACAATCAAATAATCTGGACTCTTTGTGCTTATCATCTTCATCTTCCTCGTCATCACAGCAAATCAGCTGACAGAGTTAAACTAGAAAAAAACAAACAAATCTAAAATAAAGAGCTTCCCATTGTACGTAAGTGCTCTTGTTGCATCACAGAGTGCAAAATATTCATATACACACTAATATGTTCTCACATACACATACACATATCCCTATCCGCACATATCCACAAACAAATATACAAACATATCTACATGCATACCTGTGAGAGGCGGCTGTAGGCCTGGGGAGAACTGTAGCGCCTTAGGCCTCTCCAGCACAGGAAAAGTATGTAGAATGATGCCAGAAAACACTGTATAGTAAATGCTATGGAGCTCCCCTTTGCAACATATGAACCAGCACGCTGGTGAGAAGAAGTAAATGGAGAGAAAGAGAGCAAGAGTGACTCAGCACTCAGACAGGATTTATTTCTACACGTTCAGTTTGTAAAACTAGAAGTTGAAACAAGCTTTATCTGAGATTCAGAAATGTAAGTTCTCACAGTGTTTACATTATAATTGAATGTAAAAAAAAATATATGCATAGAGTTGCAGAATTACCTGTTGATTTGTGTTGGGTGTGACAGGCTGTGAATATCTGAGACTGTTCACCAGGAGAGCAGAGAAGCCAAATAGTAGACTAAAGACATTCAGACTCATCAGAGTGATGATCTGTTCATGAATAATGCAAAATTAAGCAGGTCAGCTGATGACATATGCATGAAAGATTAGAAATGATTGCTTAATGTAGTTACCTTTAATCTACTAGCTTTCCTCTGCACCTCTATTGCCAGACACCCAGCAGCCAGATACTGTAAAACAACACAAACAGCTGTATGAGGCCCTGTCTTTGTCTGTCTCTCAATCTGTCTAAAGGATTTGCACTGAGCAAATATCAACTGAAGCGGATCTGGACTCACAAATAGGCTTGACCACACTGGTGTTGTCATGGAGACAGAGCAGTTGTAGCTCACACATGCATGGATGACTGTGGTTAATATGCACGATAGGGCACTGAGGATCTGCACCACCTGAGGGGAAACGCGGGCAAACACTCTATCAGCTTACAAACTATATTGATAACCAATGGTTTGGACAAACACAAGAAAGCAGCGCCTCACCCCAGTGACTACAAGTCTGGTGTTCACCACAGTCCCGAACCAACGATGAATCCTGACATTGACCAGGTCACCATCATTGGTAACCTGGGTCAGTGGGCGGGTTGAGGGTGTCTCTTTAAAAAACACATGGTACAGCCCCTCCTGAAACATATTCTGCGTCATCTGTCGTGGAAGAAAAGGGTTAACTAGAGTTACAAAAATAAAATGGATGTTACACTGTATATATTGAGACACACAAATACCGTTGAATCACTTGATTTCAGTCTGTGATCACTCACCTTGCACAAATGTTGCAAAACTTTAACACGGTTATCCACAGGCCCTCATTTCAATAGAAAATGTCATCTATAAGAAAACTTTAAACAGATAGTGTTTCTCACTGCTGCTGTACTTCCTTGGTGTAGTACAGTGCATCTGTACTGGAGGCACAAAGTTCACTTGAGTTGGATGATAATGAATGGTTAAAGTCCACTTTTGAGGGAGTGATTAAGGGAAATCATTGGTCATGACTTATGACTAAAGAGCTTATCAGCTTGTAGGCAGTGGCCAGTTACTAGCATCAGAGGACTAGTTTCATTTTAGAGACAGACTGAGATTATATTTGTGTCCTAACTCAATTACCTACTCTTATAGATAAAAATAACACTTGTTATAACCCTCACATTCATTTACCTTAGTACAAAAGCAAGATGCAACAAGATAGTTAATATGGCAACATCATCAAGTTTTAAAATAAAGACAAATTTTATTTGTGAAGCAAAATTTAAACACTCTCAGAAAGTTTTTAGAAATAAAAAAAGCATAATCAGAAAATTTAACAAATATAAACAAGGGGCCACAAAAGAGGCCACATGTTGAAACACATACTAATGTATTATATAGGATAAACATAATAGGATAAAGACACATAAAAGCATGTTGAAAGAAAAAAAACAGGATTACAAAGACATGGAAAGTCCTGAGAACCACCCATATTTAAAAGTGGACTTACACCAGGCGTCCTTATCCTTTTGTAATTTAAGGCCCACATTTGGTAAAAAATTTCTGAGGACCCTCTTCTCAAATAAATTACAAAAATGACATGACCAAAAAAGAAGAAAAATATTTATGCTGTTATGAGTCAAAATTGTATGTATTAAAGGTCATAGTTTCTCACCACACTCTTTGGACCTCTTAAAAGTGCAGAGTTGTCTCCCACATCCCTTTTTCATTTCAGAGAACATCAGCTAGCTCACAGCAGCAACAGAAATTTGTCTTAAGCTGATAATGTGTTGTGATTGGTGTGGTGATATGTAACTGGTCAGTGAATTATGCATTTTAATTTGACACTATTTATTAATGTGAATTCTTGCACTTTAATCACAGCTCACTGGTTGAGAATGGCATACACTGTACATGATTAGTGTCTCATCTATATACAGTATGTAGCAATAGAAAAAGATACTGGACTTACAGATAATATGAACAAGAGGGAGCATAAAAATTGAAAATAGGAGAGGACCTATGATTGAGCCTTGAGGAACTCCACAGAAAAAAAGAGTTGTATTGTCAATCGTGACTGTTTCACTGAGTGTTCAATAGAGGTGCAGCAGTCTTGACACAAGCAAATTTTTACTAATTTTTAACTGTATCACAGCATCATTCTAAACTTTTTGTTAAGACTGTTTCTTCATCCTTGCTGTGGTGGAGTCTAATGTTGTTGCCACGTGAGCTCCACCACAGGCCTGCCAATAAGTCAGTAAGCTGAATGCTATCAACACACAACCCAAGTCCATCCCTTCAAATATTTATGTAAAGCAGCTTTAAAGATATGATTTAGAATTCCAGTAATATTAATGACTGTGTAAAATCTGTTGTTCATTATCCTGAGACTAAAGAATGTTTACTTTTATTTATGCAATCAGATTTTGGCATCAAAGAAGTGTAACAATATGACAAAATGAAAATTATTTGATGTTCAGTAAGCTCAGCAAATGCATTTTATTAAAAATATAATTTAGCTTTTTAATTCCATTGTTTACCCACAGAATTCCAGCAACATCCTTGTGCAATAAACAAGCCTGGAAAGCTATGAATGACACATGAACAAAGCATGAGCATCTCCAATCTCAGACCACAACCCAGTCTAAAAAAGGCCACAGAAAGCAGCAGAAAGAGGTCACACAGAACTCTGAGGACCTTGGGCAGATGGACATAAATTTGGAGGATCTATAAATACATACAGTGGGGGTATGTCAGACCCATTCTGTTTTTCCTGGTAGTGTTTCTGTGTCATCGTCCTCTATCCCACCTGTGTACAGGTCAGCCAACTTGCTGAAACGTGGCCCCCAGTGGTTCAGGCTCTGAAAGTCCTGCTCTTCATCTGAGTTTGAGGAGTTGACGGAACTGAGAGAGCCAGCCTCTGAGCCAACGCCTTCATAGTACAAACACCAGGAGGCAGTCATAAGGAGGAGCTGTGGGGTCACTGCCTGCAGCATGCAGGTTCTACAGTGGAACCAAAGAAACATATTGTAGAGTTATGGCACTCACAAACATACAATAAATAATATGCACTTAAATACCAAAGAAATTCTTGTAAACATACAATACAGGCTGGTCTAATATATAACATTTAACATCACTCACATCCTCAAGGAACTGGCCAATCTCTTCATTAGCCTGGAGTTGTAAGCGGTAGCATGGGCGGCTCTGGACAGTGGGAAACACTTCAGTGCTGAAGACTTCAGGACGGTTATCAAGCCCTCTGTGGAGCTGGCCTAGATCGTACTCCTAAAGAAAAAAAAAAAAATGAAATGGACCTTAAATTAAAGTAGATTGCTTTATCTTCTACTGCAATGGTTCCCAAACTGGGGCTCCCGCTTCACAAGGAGCTGCAAGTCCTTTCTGATTTTAAGGGGTGTAAAAATACCTTTAAAAATATATACAGTACACCAAATTCCCATGCACTCTCAGTACACCAAACATGCATTTCATTCATTTCTGTGAAATTTAAAGAAAAAATTAAAGTTTAGATTATTATTTAAGATACAAACCTAAAAAAAAATCACAGGATAAGGGCATGGTGAAAACAGAAACCAAAGAGCTAATTGAACAATGACCTAGCATCAGGGAGAAAAACAAAACAAAACCTGAATTTGGAAAAAAAAAAAAAAAAGTCTATCAAGTATGTATGATTGTTAAAAAATATAAAATGCATAATTCAGACAGAAAATGTTGTAAAATGTTCCTAAAAATATCAGGAAAAACCATCTCTGATGCAATAATCACAGGAAATAATCTGTTTAAAATACATCCAAATTATTTATTTTAAACAGACTTCT
Organism: Lutjanus argentimaculatus; assembly: GCA_034769285.1. NCBI lineage: Eukaryota > Metazoa > Chordata > Actinopteri > Lutjaniformes > Lutjanidae > Lutjanus > Lutjanus argentimaculatus. The sequence continues at coordinate 12,634,313 of JAWZSL010000012.1, read as the reverse complement.
TGCGGTTATTGTGTCACTATTTGGATTAACTGTACAGTTTATCAGTTGTTCTGTACTGATATTGTTATGCAGTGAATATAATATGAAATATTCATCAACTATGACACTTAGTCAGTTATCATCAGTTTACTCAGAGTTGTATTGTCAATTACTCAATGATAGAAAAGGGGTCACTAATGGAAAAACGTTGGGAAACATTGTTGTACTGCATTGCCTTTTGAGTCCAATAGTTTGAGCCTAAAACCAAGACTGTTTAAGTATGAGTGACTTTTACTCACAACGCTCTTCTGTAACTTTTACTTAAGTATGTTCTGGCCAATTTTACTACAGGCTTTTTTCTCTGAGGTCACACGGAATAACACTGGTCCATGATTATTTCAATGAGGGATGAGGATACAAAGTGAGGCTCTTACTAATTCCATTCCTGTCACTTTCATACAGATTAAATATTTGTATTATTCAATGTAGCAGACATCTGACAACACAGATTTCTTGTGATAACAACTGCATTAAAACCTCCTGCTCCTACCTGGTCCTCCTCTCCTCCTCCCTCCTCATTGTAGTGGAGGATATTTTCTCTGGGTATGTCTTCAAGAAGAGGAAGATCCTTCTCGGACCTCCTCCTCCTCCGCAGTAACAAGAGCAGCAGCAAGAGCAGTACTGTGGTCAACAGAAAAATTGGCACAATTAAATGCAGAACAAGTGAACCAAAAAAATTGCAACATCAGGTGAATAAGAAAAACCTTCTACATACACAAAAGACCAAAAATTGCTCCTAGCACTGAGGTTGCAATAGAAGGAGGGAGTAGACGAGGGGCAGAACGTGGGATGAAGCAGGAAGAGATGGCTCCCTGACATCGGCACACTTCTATTTCCAGTGTGCTGTCTTGGTAGAGCATCCCAACATCATAGATCCGCATCAGCACATTATAGTTCCCTGGTGACAACTCCCGTCTTGGGGCCAGGGCTGCCACGTTGTCTGCAAGGGGGGAAAAAAGATACAGAATAAACACTTGAGAGTGCTTGGCTTGATATCCTATATCGCATTACTGTTATAGTTTTAAGTGTTACAACATGTGATTAAATGTTGCAACTTTGCAAAAACTGAGTATTAAGTACCATATAAATTACCACATTTTGTCACTGGGTATATATTAGAGATGTTCTGATACAATTTTTTCCTTCCTGATACCACTTCTGATACCTGAACTTTGTGTACTGGCTGATACCAAGTCCAACACCAGTGCGTAAAAAAATAAATACTATATTATAAGAATAAGATCATTTAAAAAACAACAACAATCTATTATTATTTTTAAGAGCTGTATGCTTCTAACTGAGTATGGATGTGGTAAGATTGCTATCTTTGTTGTACAGCCTGGCTTAGCTTACAAAAATTACAAGACACTGCTGGGAAGTATCAGAGTCCCATTTTATGGAAATAAATTACGTGATATGGGATCAATGCATAGATTTACATATGCGCTGATATTCAATCAGCACTTTAGGCTCTATCGGAGGTATCAGTATTATAATAACCCTACTATGTAATGAGCTCTCTTACTTGTGGAATTGGTGCTAACTGTCCAGTTGATCCTGTGCTCTCCTTGAAGCTCCACAGTAAACGGTCCAGCATGACCTGGTCCGTCCATGTCCACTATATCAAGCAGGGCAGGAAAAGGGTCACTGTTGCATAGACTGACTGTCCTCTGCTTGATGACAGGACGATGGTCATTCACATCTAATAAAGTCACAACCAGAGTACCTGTCCCTGTAGCTGGGACAGGGTCTAGAGGGATGAAGAATGAAGGACACGGCTGGGTTATTGTTCAGAGGAAAGAAGGCTGACAGTGTTGTTAAGTAAGACCACAAGGGTAAATTTACCATCATCGTAAGCCAAAACTAGGACTGTGTATCTGCTGTCTTTGACATAGTGTGATTCTCTGTCCATGATGCTGTTAACTTTGACTGATCCTGTGTCTTTATCAATACTCAGCCACCTGATGGTATCATTGTGTAGTCCATATCTGAAAGCAAGAGAAACAACCTGATTACAACTAAAACAGTACATAAACACTATGGCCATATGCAAATAGTCTGTTTGTATGTGTTTTTATTACCTAATGCTCTGTTTCCTGTTCATGTCTGGGTCCTTAGCTCTGAGGTTGGCCACAGAACTCCCTATTGTTGCATCCTCTGAGATGCTTACGTGGATCTCAGCCGGACTGAAAACAGGAGGCTCGTTCTTGTCCACGACTGTTACAGCAACGGTGGCTGTTGAGGTCGACACCGGTCCAGTAAATGGCACCTCATTTGTCACCACCACCAGCAGAGTAAAGTCAGGAGTGCTCTCAAAATCCAGCCCCTTGGAGTAAATGGAAAGAGCATGTAAGACATACTCTGCATGATGAGTAAACAACAAAGATTTATTAGTAAAAAATCGACGGATGTTTCCCAACCTTGACTGTTTTGATGATTCCCTCCATTTTATTGGAGCCTGTGGTGATGTTGAAGTCTCCACCCTCGTTGCCTTTGATTATTGAATATTTTGTGTTGGCGTTTGGTGATCCTAACTCATCCTTGTCAGTGACCTTTAGTTTTATTACCTCCATCCCAACCTCATTCTCAGGAACTGATGTGGATGTCTGGGAAAAAGCAAGAACCCTTGCTAAATTCAGTTACAGATAAACTTATTTCAACATTATTACTAAGCATTTGAGCATTTTAAACTCACAGAAGTGATGGAGAATAGTGGAGCATTGTCATTGCTGTCAGTAACACTGATGATAACAGTGCAGGTGGCTGTCAGCCCCTCACCCACCGTATCAGCAGCTTCAATGATCAGCTTGTACTCTGGCTGAGTCTGAGACAGGGAGGTGAGTGACAATGGAAATGAGAAATGAGACAGTCATGGAAAACGAAGAGGAGTAAACTAATAAGATGTAACAAGCTATACTTTGAATTAAATTAGACAAAAACAACAAATAATAGGTCCTTTATTGGACAGTATTAGACCTTTTATTAGGCCCTCATCAGACTTTATTAGAAATAATAAGGGACACAATTAAACAGAACTCTAATGTAAACTGTAGAGTGACTAAGACTTAAGCCTGCTTCTTTGATCTAATCACAATATCTGCCTACAGTATTAGAATAAGTCTGTGCAGTCACCCATTGACAAAATATTCCACTATAATTTTGGCTTTTACTTGATAGATCTGGTTCAGATATTGTTTTTAAAAGGTAAGTAGCAGATATGTGACATGTGAGTTTACAGTGCAGTTTTGTTGTATTGTATCTGTAATTACACGCTAAAAAAAGTCTAATAAGTGACTAACAATGAGGAAACAATACACTTAAGTTTACAGTACAGTTCTGTTGTAATGTGTCCCTAATTATCTTATAATAAAACCTGATAAAGGTTTAATAAATTCAATAAATTGTTATGTCTTATTAGTGTGCTATAATAAAGTGCGACTAAGAAGTTTTCTCACTGTATGATTACATTACCTCTCTGTCCAGTCCGTTTGCCACCACACTGATCATTCCACTCACTGAGTTTATGGCAAACATATCCTCTTTGGGATGTTGAGGAATCTGAGCCCTAATCCTGTACCTTATTATAGCATTGTTTGTCTGCGGGTCATCTTTATCCACTGCTGTCACTTTTATGATGGAGTCATCTGTTGAAGAAAACGGTACAACAATGACAATTAGAATAAATGAATTTGACATTTTATTAGGAAGTAAATTTTTCTGAGTTTTTCTCTCACCAATGTCAGCGCTTTCGCTCACTCCACCATAGAAAGGGTTGTGAGTGAATTTTGGAGCGTTGTCATTCTGGTCAATGACGTTGATAATCAGCTCCATGGGCTCCTCGGCTTGAACGCCCTCATTCAGTGCATGGGCCAACAGCTGTAACACACACCATATACAGTATATTCTTACACTCACTGTGCATAAGGATAAAGACACAGTTATGAGATTATAAAAAGCAAGATTATAGCTGCGTTTCCACTGCAGGAACTTTTGTCTCTGTACTAGGAAGCTTTGGAGGGATTCAGTCTGTTTCTACCTCAGGGTAGATTAAGTTCCAGGGACATTAATTTTAGCCCTCAAAAGTCTCTGCTCAGACGGTGGTAGGCTACCCTCCAAAAGTACAGGAACATTTCTGATTGGTTGAGTACTTGCAGAATTTTATTTCAGGCACCATTTTTCAAAATATGTTTTTTTTTTATCAACATGGAGAACAAAACATATTACAGATGGATCGATGATAAAGTCGAGCACAAAAATGAAAAAAATAGTCATCGCTTTTTCATACAAACTAATTTTCCTAATGATCACAATGGAAATATAGACAACATCAGGCTGGAGGAACCTTTTAGTTCCTTGAAAAGTAATTCCTGGGACTAAAAGTTCTGCATACTTTGGGTAGAAATGCGGCTTTTATTTCTTTTTCTCAGCTCACTCTGTATTTAGGCGTCTTCTCCCTGTCCAGTGGCTGGGTTACGTACAGCACCCCAGATCGGCGGTCAACAGAAAAAAGACCCTCAGGGGCTGATCAGCTCCTGGTCCACTGATCTTGTAGGTTATCACCACCTTTTCCTCGTTGCTTGACTTGATCTAAAGAACAATAATACAAATATTCCAGCTTCGGCAAATACATTAAATGACAACAAATACATTCAGTGATGATAATACTAGGTGGTTACCTTCACCATGAATTTGGGATATGGACCCCTGTCGTTCTCTGGGAAGTTAATGGCTGGTATAACCCACTCCCTCTTTATCCGTTTCAAACGACCAGACACGTGTGGAAACTCAATGATGGCGAGCTGCTCAAGGCCCGAGTCAGAGTTGTTCTATTTGAATCAGGACTCACCACGTTAAGTCAGATATATAATTGCAATCTCATCAATAAAACAAGTTTAACATTAAAAAATGACCACTAATCCTCCTCATACCTCTAGATTTTTGCCTCCTGAGGTTTCATTATTGGAGCGGTTGATTGTGTTGCATGGTTGAATTTCTGCTGCAGCCGGAAAGGCTAAACACTGAGGAGCAAATGTTATTCAAACATCATCAAATTCAAATATATCATCACATCACTTACAGTATATTCATAAGATAAGATAAGTATTCTTTTTTAGTCCCATAAAAATTTGCAGTGTTACAGCAGCAGGTGGAAAGCAAAAACAGAGAAAAGAATTAAAAATACAATAAATAATAAATAAGTAAACAAGCAATATAAATAAGAGGAAATATAAAATATAGGGACAGTGTGAACAAGAGGAAATATGAAAGACTGAAACCATATAAGTTTGAAGAAATATAAAAAAGTAGGAACAATGTGTAAAATGTAAACAATAAACAGACTCAACAGTTGAATTTGAACCAACGGCCCACAGGAAATATTGATACTGCACACTTGAAATGATTAAAATATTGATACTGCACATTTAAAATGAGATTTCACATGAGTGTGTACTGATATTGCCCGTTACATTAATAGTGCAGTAAATTCATTTGATGGGAGTGCAATACAGTTTGTAGGAAGACTTGTATGTTTAATATTTGAGTACTGATTTGTTCATATTGCACTTTTAAAAAAACATAATTGTCCAACATAAACATTTTCCTTTTCAGAAAATTTTTAAAAAACAGCGTAACAGCTGTTCAAACAGACCACAGATTTTAAACTAATTTTATTTAATATATCTAGTGAAAGCCAATAAGTACACATTACAAAGTTTCCTCTATTCCAACTTTAAACACTCACCTGGACTTGGCACAGCAAAAAGAGCACTCTTAAAGTCCCGCTGTTCCCCATCATCTCATTCATTGTGAAAAACCCTGCAGATATTTCTTCCACTGTCACTGGACTGACTGTCTGAACTGGATCTGCTGCTTTGTTCCTCCGAGACCCTGCCAAGTCTGTGGCATTAACCACCCCTCCTTATTGACAGTTTTTTCACCTTTCTCAGTCAGATGATTAACTGATTCATTGTTTGTTCTTTAACTGCCTCTGGCTATAGTAATCTTGTGTTTTTTTGTGCTTTACTTTCCTCCTAACGGGTAGTTTGTTTGTTGTTTGATTTTATCAGTGAAAGTTAACGTTAGTGAAAAACAAAGAAGCTAGAGGTGACCTCAGGCACTGTCAGTCATACAGGTGTGTGTTTATGCAGTGAAGCTTTCCACTCACCTTTTTAGCAGTGTTTACATAACACTCCAGGGATGGCTCCCATGACAATCAGCAACTATATGTTAGCACAGTTTATTTTGAAAACTCTTCTTCCCACAAAACTTTGGATGTTAAACTCTTAAGTTGGTCTCTGTATTTCATTTCATTCAATTTTTAATCCAAATGTCTCTCGTTAATAAAACAAAAGCAAACCAAAATAATTTCTCACTTGTTTAATATGAAGCAACTGCACTTTTTTTTCCAATTTATGGAGTTTCAGCTTAAAGGAATAGTTTAGATTATTTGATGTGGGGCTGTATGAGGTACTTATTAATAGTCAGTCTACCTACAGTGGATGGCAGTTGGCACAAACAACAAACTAATAGCCTGAGGCAATGGTAAATCCACAACTCCTGTGATCTGCAAGCTAAAACTGTCTTTAATAAATGGAGTCTGGTTGGAGAGAGCAATGTTTGGCTTACATAACGGCATTCCCCATCTGAAAGGCTGTTAGATGGCAAAGTAAAGTGGTGAAAATATGCTTGAAATGATATCGTTTTGTTTTGATTTGAAATGGCTAAAAAACATTTTGTAGCTGGCCCTGTTCACAGCAGGATACTGTTTAGCTTCTGTGCTGGTGCTCCTCTCTGCTTCTCCAAACTGAGGGTGTGCCGACCGGCATCTACTGAAGGCAATATACTGTCTGTTGATAGGTGCCTTATGCAACCTCATTTCAAATAATCCAAACTACCCCTTTAAATACATCTAACAATCACACTCAAGACAGTACATTTACACAAAATTAAAAGTATGTCACAGCTTAGACATAGGTGAAGAAAAACAGCCATGTAAACAGAAAGAAACGTCACAGGTGGACTGTCTAAAGCAAACTGTGCAAGAAAAACAGAAAGAAAAATGCAGATGAGGAACAAAGTGAGTGTCTGCATTATTCTGTAGCTTTACTCACATTTTTTTCTCATGCAACTTAGGTGATGTCTATGAAGTTTCCATTATGAAAACACAGAAGGAGCAGAACACAAAAGAATCCGTAAATTGACCTGTCTGTTGCTTAATTATGAATATGTAAACTCTATTGATGAGTGTCTTTTTAAGTATTTGTGCATAATACAACACTGAAAACTGTCCCTTCATTTCAAAATACTTAGAAATCAATTTTGTAACAGGTGTAATTTTTGTCCCAAAATATCCAGAAAATGACATTGTCTATGATCTGGACAGAGCTGACTGTTATGAATTCTTTTTAAGCTTCTTTGTCTGGCATTGTAAAAAAACCTCCTGTTAGCTGTGATGAGGTTTGGCCAGGTTGGAGTTCAGATACACCACAGTAGCTGTGATATCGTCCCTGTACATTCGAGCCAGGTCCTCTGGCAAAGCGAGCATAGAGGCCAGTCTCTCCTGGCAGAGTTCTCCGTACTCCCCAGTGCCAAGAGCGTGTCTGATAAGGTGTGTGGCGGCGTTGGTGTCTAGAGCAGGGGAGGCACGGGCCTGGCGTTTCAGCAAGAGTTCATGCATCTGCCCCAATTTCAGCTGCCTCTCAGATGGAGAAACTGGAGCCTAGAAAAAAGACAAGAGCGTTAGAAACGGGCCACAGCTATTGATTATTTTAGTAATCGAGTATTCTACCCATTATTCCACCAATTAACATATTCTAATTTACTGATTTCTCAAGTAATTGAATAAGAAATACTTTTGCTTTATTAAAGAGCAACAGGAATCATACAAAAGTGTCTTAAAATGAACAACTACTTGAGCAGGCTGAGTTGTGTGTTGAAGGGAGCAGCAGATATCGCTGAAGTTACAATAAATATTTTGATCTTAGGATCTATTTCTAAGATGACAGGCATGCCTGTTTCCCCAGTTATATCACTGGAAATGCCCAAAGTCACAGTCTACAATGAAGGTGAAACAACGGATTTTAAATTGGTCACTCCTCTTTTATTGTGTAAGACTCCAATGCCACACATAATGTGTGTAAAACACAGCACACATCTGTCTTGTTTTTTCACCGCAACATTTAGACTGTGGTGCCGAATCAACATTCCATTACATATGGATAAAAAAAAGCTTTGATGCACTCAAGTTTCTCAAAGAACCGTTTCAGCAATTATAGAAACCAATTTTACAGGACAGGTTTCCAGGGTGAAAATAGAAGAGAAGTATGAGTGTTTATATAAAAGTTAATAACAATATGTTATTGTAATTTTCACTCGACATACAAACCTGTAGGTGAATCCCACTCAAGTGCTCTCCAATGAGTCGTACAGCCTCCTCGTTCCCCAGCTCATCCCACAGCCCATCAGTCCCGAGGATGAGGAAGCGGTCCTGAGGTCTCAGCTTGTGATAGGTCATCTCAGGTGCCACATCCAGATAGGGCGGAGTTAGGTAGTTGGGTGGACTGTAGTGGTACAGGTTGAGAGAGTCCAGGTCCCCTCCGGACTCCAGGCTGGCTAAAATGCTCTCCTGTAACTCACGGCTCCACTTGAATCTTACGTCACCAAACGCTCGCAGGGGCATCAGAACCTGACAGAGTGATAAAAGCTTAGGACCAGTGACTTATTTTCTAAATTCATCTGTCAACTTCTTGTACAGTGCCTGTTAGTGTTAAGCTATGAAGAACTCTCACCCCGAGCAGCCTGTCGTCTGCGACCACAGTGTCTCTCTCTGAGGGTGGGTGCTGGGCCTTGATCCGCTCCACCTCAGCCTCGTTCTGTGAGTTGTGGTCCTGGGAAAGGGGCACAGCGCTCCATGACCCGTCCTCCTCCTGCACCCCCAGTACTGCTCGGCAGTCACCGGCATTCGCCACGTGGATCCCATCTGTGCCAACATGAGCCACACAGGCAGTGCAACCGGCAAACGCAACCTGGACACACAATCATACCTGTGTGTTACAGCTGTCACGATACCAGATTTTCATTACATGATTATTGTGGCCAAAATAATTAAGAATAACAATACAATTTTTGATATCAATAGAAAATTTGAAAATAAAAATAATAATGATATCTTTAACTTTGTTGATTGCACATTTTATCTATTTTTTGACAATTGAATTACACTCAAATCACAAATGTAGGAAGGTGGAGAGAAAGTCTGCAACCATAACTGTAACTGATTTAAGAGCATAGAGTATGTTAAAGATGTGCTGAATTATTTACACAACATACACTTGTGCTGAATGGCGATAGGATCTGATATTGACGATTGAAGGCACAATCAGTAATTGGTTTTTCCTCCTCCAAAATTAAGGCGATTTTAATCAACTCACTATCAGACGATTATATACAAATAATGTCTAGAATCTGCTTGCTACTGCGCTTTAGAGATGTTTCTGGTGAGCTCCATTAATCAGCATGAGTAACCAGTGAATTTGAAATCATTTAAGTAATAATCTGTAATATTTCTACTGTAATATATCATAAAATGACCATGATATGTCATCAGAGATTAAGGAAACGTTTTAAGTTGAAATACTCGCTGCTCTGACAACAATTCTACAGCCACGGTATCCTTTGAAAATTTCTATTCTGGCCCATAACTTGTGTTTTCACGTTTCAGATTTATTAGAGTTCAAATTATTGCAGAATGTATGCCAAAAGAGTAAGTGTCCATTTATGAGTTGTAATAAATTATTAATAATCTTTTACAGGGAGTGCATGTTTATGATGCTTTAATTGAGCAATATGTCAGTGGAGTCTGGCAGACAGATGGAAGGCAGCCACTAAACTTCAATTTCAACTATCTTAACAGATAGTTTTCCACAGATGTGACACCCTGCATCTCCATATGCCATCTTACGAAAACTTTGCTTAGCACTCCATAAGATAAGTTGACATTATGGATATGATTTGAATAGTGGTATTAAAGATAAGACAATAATGTTAAATGCAACACAATGCTGTGTCTCACAGGCATAAATGTGACCAGAAGTGTCATTTTCACTTTGATCTTACATATATATAATATATAGTATATATGTATATAATGTTTTTTTTTTTACAACAGGTACATAAATGCAGGGTTAATGCTCAACAAAAAGGCACTGAATCTTATCACAACAACAGACATAATCGATACTGATCATTATTTGGTTATAGACAGCCGACCACAAACTCTTACGATTCCTCTTGCCTTCTCTCCTCTCTCAAACTTTATCAGAGCCCAAGGGATTGACTCTAGCAAAGGCCCAAATTTCCCATAATGCCTTGGCCTCAAGTTTACTGTTTTATGTTCCAAAATGCAAATGCTCCTTTTTGGTAGGGTTTGTAATGTGTCTGTTCACAACATTGTGATTTATGTTGTTAATAATCATTTGTGTGCTGGTGCCCGTTACACCTCTTGACACACTTGACATCTCTCTGGCGAGGCGTGTCGTAATTGGTCACATACCTGCTGCTCCCTAAGCAATTGGATCATATATTTCTGATTATGGGTAACCAAAATTGAACAATGTTAAGTCAGTGGTGATCACCCAACCATTTTACCATGATATCAATATTTAATTTTTTAGATATCACAGGTATTATCAATACTAATATATTGCGATACCCCTTGTGTTTGTAAGCATTGTGTGACCTTGAATACACTGAAATAAGAAAGAAAGGCACATTATATTACCTGGATGGCTGTGTTTTTCATGAGGTCATTGGAAAAAGGGACTTGAGCCTCCAAGGAGATGTCAGCGTCGAGTCGTTTGAAAGCGCAATCCAGAGCATCTGGAGGACTGTAAGTCAAGGGGAATGATGAAAGGAGGTAAAAGGAAAGCCAACCACAGGCAGGTATATATGTTGATGTGTAGATACAGATACATATCATTATCACCTCATGCCTTCACCATGTTCCTCACTCTCCAGTAAATCCTGCCAAAAGACTCTGAGGTGGTCAATGTAAAGTGACGCAGATTCACGATAGTTAAAGTCTGCATGGTGTTTGTACCACTGCAAGATGGGAGGAACAGGTCTGCCATGCTCCATGCATTTCTCAAGTTCCTCCAGGTTCTGCTTTGGCATCATTGCAACCGCAGTGTAATACAGCAGCCGCTCACTGACGGCCTGCGCACACGCCCAGCCCCCATGGCCATCAAAAACTCCAAAGAGCATGCCCTTTGACTGGAGAAGATAGAGAAAATTGTATTAAATTTAATGAGAAGAGGAGAGAAAAGAAGGGAGATGGATGTACAGACAGAGGGGGCGGAAGATGCATACCTGTAAGCAGGTGGCTGCACTGCGACGGTCCTCATTAGGTGTGTTTGCAGCCAGCTGGTTGCTCTCAAACTTTCTCACAGCACTGAGTCCCCTGCCATCGAACTCTGGCACACTCACAATCTGAGACACAGATGCACATACAGACACAGATGTAGGGGATTACTCATGCCTGCAAAGTTATTCTATATGAAATACTGATTTATCTGATTAAAGAAGAGCTCCATGATAAGGTAAAAAAAAAAAAAAGATCATATTGCAATTATTTTCATGGATACTGCAATTGTGACATCATTCATGATTAGTAGTGATAAGTTTCACTGAAAAAAAATTAAATCATGATGATGTAACATTTGTTGGGGTCTGTACCAAACAAACATGTCTTCTTACATCTGGAGAACAAAATTTGCAGGCCGGTACATCTTAGCAGCACTACAGTACTTCATCATAATGCTTTTTACATTTTTCCTGCACCAAAAAATAACAGCTTCTACAGTTTGAATATTACAATGAACAATATTAAGACTTCGATAATATTTCGATTAATTGTGCAGCCCCAATTAAAAATTACAAGCCTTTTCATATGATTTACATGTCATTTTAGATCCTTTTTCATTACAAAGAATGACACCATATTATCAATTACCTGCTCATGAGATCGCAAAATGCTGTTGATTTGAACCTGGCTGAGCTGAAAGTCTAGATCCTGACGAGTCGAGAGTTGTCGCCCATTTTGAGACCCATTTCCTGACTCCTCACCACTGGAGCACAGCTGGTCTGATTTGGAGGTATGCCAAGATGAGAAGTGACGATGGTGGGCTGGTCGAGGCTGAGAGGATGGAGTAACTACAAGGTGGGCATGCTGCGTGAACAGAAGAGAGCGATGACAACATTACAATATCACACGCAGTAAATAGAAAAAACACAAGCACTCTGTTAGGATACAAACCTGGAGAGGGGCAATCGAACAAAGTGTCAGTGTGTAGCTTGAGGCTCTTTGGAGGACGCTGGCGTACAGACGTCCAGACATCTCTAATGCAACGCTGCTGGTTTGGTGTTGTGCCACTTCTCTATGTTATCTATGTTAAGGGAAAAGGAAATGAATAAGATTATGGTGATGCCAGCACGATTATTACAGGAATAATGACAACTGAAGGAGCCAACGCAGACAGATCGCAAGCTAGATGTTGTGTGAGTTAGCCAGCTTCAAATTAACACCAACATGGTCGTGATCAACGTGCTGCAATGTAAAGTTGTATCACACATTTCCTACCTTAGTAGATACAAGCTGACAACTTATATAACACTGAGCTAACAACATATAGGGTAAACCATTAGCTCACGGCTAGCTGGCTAGCTCCGCTCACGTACAACAACAGTACAGGGACGAAAAACGTATACCTCAGCTAAATGTCTTAAACATAGCTTAATATGGTACACATATTAAGCGCGCTTCATAAAAACTTAATAAAGTAAATACTTACAAACTTAGGAAAATTACGAATGAATCAATGTCGGTCCGCCGAACACCATCACCATACATGACGGCGATGTATCATAACGTCTGACGTTGTCATCACACGCACCGTTGTAGTTCTTGTTCGACGCATATTATGGTTTAGAAGGAAACTCCAGACCTCGCGAGAGTGATCACTTTAACCCAAACCAGTGAGCTTTATTTAAAACCTAACCAAGCGCCTTTTGCCCGTAAAACTGCCCATATCTTAATTACAGCGCTGTCCCATTATAGAACGTAATTAGCTCGTACAATGTGCGCAATGAAGAAACAACGTGTGTAAATCTCACGAGAGTTTGACGAATCAAGGGTTCCCTTCTAGCCAGGATCCGTTGGGAGAAAATAGACGATCTTTGTTTTACACACGTTGTGGGCCAGTGCCGTTTTAAAATAAAACTGTATGTTTTGAGGCTCCGTGTTGGTGTAGTTTTATTCTTTCTTAATGTAAGTTTTTAATGTAAGGTTTGCCATAATTTTATCAGAAACGCTACACAAGGTTAACCGATTTATATGACATATAATTTTGTCCTGCTAAATCTGTGTATAATCAGACACACGCACTAAAGTTGTCCATCATACAAACTAAGGCTATCTGGGAACCCTACATTTGCGGAACTCTGTAGTGTTACGCGTTGTTTCGTGTGTACGTTGTATAAAATAATTATGGCATATTCGCCAAACATTTCAAAGAAAGAATAAAACAACACCTAGAGGCACGTTTTTTTTTGGAGGTCTCAAATTGTAAACGTTAACTGGAAAAAAGCTTGGCTTTTACCCTGTAAGTGTATCTCAAACAAAGAAATACACATAAAATACACCCACATAAAATATACCCAGCTAACTGTTTTATTGCTAAATTTGCAGACATCGATGCTTCCTGTTCGTTTTGTGGTCAAGACACGGAAACAATTTGTCATCTTTTTTTCAATTGTGAAATAACCCCAAAATTCTGGAGAGATCTGAGTCTCACTTTTTTAACCTGTTAACACTGTTTACTCTTTTGATCTTAAAGATATTGCTTGTTACTATGGTAATCCAGAGTTTTTCAAAGCACTTTCCAAAGATTGCTCCCTTTATGGATTAAACTCCCTGATGAAATCACTTTCTTTAGTTGATAACAAAAAGAGTAATACAATTCTGGATTATTACAAAATGATTTTCCCTGACACCTCATTTTAAATATATTTGTGTATTTATTATGTTTTTGGGGTTTTTTTTTTTTTTTTTGTTTTTTGTCTTTTTGTTTGTTTTCTGTTTTTTTTGTTTTCTTTTGTTCTAATTATGCTTTACACACAAACTTACTCTGCGTATATCATTTATGTGTTGTTTATTATTACTTGTTAATAAAGAAAGAAAAAAAAGGATGAAATAATTATGTAATACAATGTGGCAACGCTGTCGTGAAGACACGAGGACATAAAAATACTTGGGAAAGATATATAATTTAGGCTAAAATCATCACTTTTGCGACCCCGTTAGTTTCTATGGTAACAGAACGTAGGGTGTGACGTTCTAGCTAACTAGCTAAAACCGGATAAATTAACGTTTGTTCATCTTAACCTTTGTTTAGTTAGACGTAGCTAGCTACTCCTGAAGTAAAAAATGTACAATACCTGTTGAGCGGCTGGCTTTGTTGAATTTAACTTTAGCTTTAATAATTTATTTTTGTTAGGTAGCTATCTAGATTAGCTTGCTAGCTTGTGGGGAAAACGAGATGGCATTCTTCGCAGTATTAAGTTAGCCATGCTATTAGTTGGGTAATCCTTGATATTGTTTAAACCACTGAGTAAAATGGATAAGACAGTGGTTTATAGCAACAGCCGTAACAGTAAGTGATAATGTTCCTTACTCACATATGGTCATTTTCTTTATGTATTTGTGGATTGACATGACTAATGTAACATTATACATTTATATAGCTGCTTCTGCTTTCAGCCGTAAAGACAGACCTCAGTCTGCTGCTGGACTGTTTGAAGTTTCAGATGAAATGTCCCGAGCTGCAGAAACAAGCTCTTCTCACCATTCACTCCATCTGTGAAAAAAGAGGTAAACCTTAACAGAAACATGCCGTGTTTCTGCCCCATACTGTCTACTCCACCATCTCCTAATGCCACATCAGTCAAATGTGGTGTTTGTACACGTCTTGCTGATTAATACATTGTAAAAATTACGTATTCAACAGCGTAACACCTTGAGACAAGGCTTTTCCACGGTCTATTTCACTATGAATTTCTATTTTTTCAGAGGATGCTGTGGACATGCTGAGAGAAATGGGAGGTGTGGCCTTTGTGTACAACCTCTCCAAATCCAGTATTGTTCATTCAGATGTTAAGGAGACCTGCACTTTCACACTTGGCACACTAGCAGAAGCCAACGGTAGGTGCTGTGTGTAGTAGGTGCTGAATCCCAATTAAGGGGCGCATCTTGTGAGGGATGCTGTTTCAAAAGGTTGCATCCATTGCAGCAATTGAAGCCTTGGATGAATGCACTTCCTGCCCAAAAAATAAAGTCCAGCTTTACAGGGACCAAAACTGTGGATGCATTTAGGTGGTCATTGTCAACTTGTCTAGTTGTAAACTTACAGGTTTACAGAAAGGAAGTTAACCTAATGCAGCTGACAAAGTGGTAGACATGGTAATATGTAGATATGGTAATATGGTAAATTCGGGTGTTTGAACAAATAAAATGACAAATAATACAAACAAAAGCAAAAAACAGGTAACTGGCAAACACTGTACCACTTAATGCTCATCATTTCCACTTTTTGTAGATTGTTGGATAAGCTGCAAAGGACACACATAGGGTAGCTTTTACACCCCATTCACTTTTGGTTTGTGGGCATCAGATGTTGTGGTCCTGAACTGAGATGCAGCATATGTGTGTACAGTCATATGTGAATAACATCATTGTGTTGGTATAATGTGGCATTTTCTAATGCAAGTTATTTGAATGTAAATGTCAGCTTTACAGATTCATAATACACCACTTGTCTTTCCTTCTGGTAGTGTATTGCAAGAATTCTCTGTGCAGAAAAGAGACATTTGCAGAGATTGCTGGTTGGCTGATGAAAGAAGACATCCCACTGACACAGAAGAGAGTGTCTGTCTATTTGCTGTCTGTGTTGGTAGCCAACAACAGTAAGATCAAGGCTCTTCAACTGACATAATGAGTCAAAAGCTTTGCTTTTTTGTATAAATCTGATATAATATTTTTGAGAGTATGATGAGCTTGCCTTTGTTATACAGATCGTTGTAGCCCTCATTTGTCTGTGTTGCAGAATCAGGACAGACTTTAGCCCAAACCACTGGCTGCCTGGATATTTTACTGGACCTTTTCAGGTACTTTACAGTGCTAAATACTCTGTAGTTTCATGCAGTCAGACATCAGTCACACCAAGTTTAAATAGATATTGCCAAAATGTTTATTTCAAACCTACACACATGAGTGCATACATATATTCTAAGTTTAATAACATATATTTTTGTAGGACAACTTTCCCCCTCTCCACGGAGGCTACTTTGAGAGCAGCTAATGCTACTCAAACCTACCAACTTTGGGCATCTGTGTCTAGTGCTCTCTGTGGATGTGTCAACAACCCACAGAATGGTAATGTCATCTGTGCCTCATACAGAGCTCTTAATAATGTCTCTTGCCATCCCAGCAACTACTTTACAGTCAAACAATGAGTTTATATCTTGAGCAAAAGCAGTCTTTTCTTTCTTTTGTCTTCCAGAGGAGGGTCAGCGGATTTGTGTGGCAGCCTTTCCCATAATAAAAAACTGGCTTCAGCAGATTGCTTTGCCACGCACTGAGATTTTCCAACCCATATGTTCCTTCATTGCAATGACAGTTGCCAACAACTGTAAGAGAAAGGGGCAGAATGGCTCATGCCAAACCTGTGATTTTCTGTTTTTCAGTAAAACATCTTGGCACTGAAAAATGCAAATGATTAAGTGTTCATCCCTGTTTTGTTTTTGCAGCCTGTGTTCAGGAGAGTTTTTTCTGCCTCAGGGTGCCTGGACACTCTGACTCTTGCACTGGTTCGTCTAGCTCCTGCAGCAGATACAAGCTTGTTGTCATGCCAGCTTTCTGTCACTATATCCAAGACCCTGGCAGCTTGTATCACAGATAACTGTATGTATCACTATCACACACATATACATGCAACATTAACAGTTCACTTAATCGATCAAAGTGTCTCTTTTTCCATTCATGATCTATTCTTTGTAGCTCCTTTGGCTTCAAGTTTGGCTCGGTTGGTGTGGTTTACCACCTCTTCTCCCTGCTGGCTAGCCCTCACCTGCACCCTGAAGACAGGCTCTCTGTTTTACTCACCCTGGGCCACTGCACTGAGGCCTCTGGTAAGACTGCACAGTATTGTGCTTTTTGGGTGTTTTCTGGTAGTGCTAGAGAGTGTTCCCAGCTCTATATTTTGAAACACTTTATCAAGTCTCACCCATTGCTACAGTCTAACAGTATTTATGCTATCTATTTATTTTGATTCTTCCTGTCTGTAGAGGATCACCAGTCCCAGTTGGTGCAATGTGGAGGCCTGCCTCTTATCATAACCCTACTGACTGAGGATATGAGTGAGGAGGTTAGGAAGGCTGCTACATTCATATTGCAGACCTGCAAACAGGCCAGTAAGTCAAAGCAGTCTAGTTTATATCACACTGTAACTCTTGAATACAGTTCACAATAATTGCAGTTTTTTCCATCAACGATGGACTCTTTAAAAGGTCATGACTGATTAAAATGTTTTAAAAATGTCTTGAAAATTGATTGAATTACAAAGTTAATGTTACTTGTATGATGTTGCTTTTACTTCAGTCTCACTTTTAAATGTGTTTTTGGGCAAAAATTGTATGGATCACCCTGTAACAACTAAAAACAAAACCAACATTGAACTAATAACTACCAATGCAAACCGTACTTTGTTGCCAGTATGGATGTGAAATAGGTCTTAAATTGCATTCATATTGGTCTTTAAAAAGTCTTAAAAAGTCTTAAATTCAGTTTGTTTAAAACTGCAGAAACCCTGGTTGAATATGGATCTCATAATGACTTGTTTGTCTGTGAAGCCATGTCCTTGGGAGTACCTGGTCTGATAGCAAGACAGGGGGAGGACGAAAATGTGGAGCCCCTCACAAACATGGCAGGCTTCAGGAGCTCAGCCAGAGAGTTGCTGTGCAGGATTGACCTGCTCGAGAAGAGACAGGCAAAGGTCAGACATTTACACACATGACCACAGAATAATTAGCATGTAGCATTGTGACTCATTATATGTGCTTATGTTCATCTTTTTGAGGCTAAGGGTGAGCAGAAAGACACAGACCCGCCAGCTTCAACTGAAGGGACTAAGCCGACCATCTCTACCTTCAGCCGTACCACTGTTTCTGCAGCAGAAAGAGAGCATTATATCCTTCCCCACACCTCATAGACAAACCAGCACTCTTGGGGATGTAGAACCAAAGGGTGACAATAACATTAAACTTGACACTGTCAGAAATGTGATCAAGAATGAGAATGACAGTGAACTGAAGAAGATGAGCTCCAATTTAAGTCTGGAGGAGGACAAGGCTGAAACCAGTGGAGGGGATGTGTGGTGCCCAAAATGCAAGGGTACTCTAATGTCTTCCTGCCTGCAGCCACTAGAGAGAGGCAGAGAGCCATATACAGCAGACAGGTCAGTAGAGTTTCTCACTGTTTGTTACTTCTTAATCAGAAAAACTCTGATGAAATTATGGCTTTCATAATAACGTTTTCTTCTGTTTTGTGTCTTTTATGTTTAGTCAGCTATTTAAGCCCCCAGAACCAGTGAGACACAGTGTATCAAAAGAAATGAAATGCACTGATGAAAAAGGTAAGAGTCACAGCTTCATGGCTTTTAACACAGTTTAGAAAATAAAAAAAACTTGAGTTTGCTTTCATTTTTCTTTGCAGCAGATGTGTAGTTTCTAACATGTTTTTTTCAGGTTTAACACTGATTCCAGAAATGTTTGTAACAAAAATGATGAAAACGAATCAAAAGAGATTTGTAAATTTTTTACCAATCAAGTGAGCAGTACAAGACAGATATTTAAGTTTAACTGATGCTTCTTTAATGTTCATGTAAATGTACACTCATTCTGAATGTGATATTCAAAAGTAAAATTTGTTCCCTTTCTTGCTTGATACACAACTTCAGTTACAGTCCAGGATCCCTTTTGTTGTATTATGCACTTCATAATGTGCCACACTTTTTCAATAAGAGACAGGACTGGACTGCAGCTAGGCCAGTCTGTTACCCATACTGTTTTATATTGTAATATGTTTTTGTGTTTAGGGTTGCAGGGCTGTGAGATGAGTAAAGTGGAGAAAGTCCCAGTGGAAGAACACTCACTCTCTCATATTCGGTGTGCAGGTAGAATAACATGATGCTGCCCCACAGTGAAATGCTTTCCATCTTAATTTATCAAATGGTTGTTGAGAGTTCAACCAAAATACTGTATTTTAACCAACAGGAATGTTTGTTTTTTCAGTGTTTTTCTAACCTTAATGTGAAGAATAAGCCAGAAATCTTCGCTGTAACTTAAGGAGCCGTGTGTATTGTTTGGGTCCAGAAAATCTTGGATACTTCTTCTACCCTCCTGTAATTAGGGATGCACCAATCCGCTTTTTTCAGTCCTGATCCCTTTCTGATACCTAGGTTTGGATATCTGCTAATACCAATCTTGTAAATGTGTATTCAGCCCTCATGATTTCTCTGTGAGACTTTCAGGTAACCAGAAAGGCACCATAAGTATGACTGTAGGCTCCAAGCAGCATGTCTGCCCCACACTGTAGGCCTATATCCATCTGTCTTTCCCCTCCTTTCTCCTACGTAATTAGGACTCTTAAATAATCAACATTGTATTTACACTTCTAACATTAATTCCTTGCATCCTTGATCTTTCTCTCCTTAAGGTTGTGTGCTGCCTTTTGAGGAGGTGACCAGTCGCACTTTTACATCTCTTCAAAGCTCCTGCCACCACAGCTGTGACATGCACAAGGTTCTCCAGGAAGCCACAGAAAACTTCAGGACTCGTCACTGCAACCTTTTGCTCAGGAGAGAGCACCAAGACAACACTGTGAAACAGACAGACCCAGATTCTGTCACAGTTTCACCAGCGGAGCCACAGAGAGGCTGGAAGAACTGGACCGGTGAGATTTTTCAGCATTTGAAATGCACAGTAAATCCATCATATTGAAAAGTGTAGCTTCAGTCTCACAATTTCATTGGTCAAACCATACATCTGAGCCACACCAATACCTTATGCACAGCACAACTGTTGTGCCAACTAAGAGCAGATTTATTTGTTTACTGCAGATGATTTTTGTCACATCACAATTGATTTGGTAAATGAATTGGAAAAAAAACAAACACCTTAGTGCCAAATAGGACAGCCAAGAAAACTCAGTACCAAACAAAAGGCTCACAGTTACTTACTCATCGCTGTGTTGATTTAGGTGTCACTTGACTTGTCACTGCAAGTCACTACAACTTCTGTGTATGCCCTTTATAATGCTCTCTTAAAGAGGTATCCGTTTTTTTCATGCCTGGTTGGATAGAGTGTCTTATTCCCTTTGCAATGGCTTTGGTCATACAGTTGTATGTCAGATGGCCAGTTCACAAGATGATCCAGAATGAAGCATTAAATATGCAAATGGTCACACATTTTCCTCAGTTAAAATTCAGTGCAATCTTCCATAAGTCCGCCCCAAATTATTTCCCCATGGGTGCTCACAATTACAAGGCACCAATGTGTGAGTGCATGTTCTACTGACTTTCATTTTAGCAGTTTTTTGATATTTTATGAGTGCTCAAGTTTTATGTTGTATTTATAAACTATGGAGACTACGAACATCTCCTCAGAAGTTTATCATAGTGCATTACCTCAGGCAACATAAATGTAAAAACTTCACCAATGAACACAAGATCTTGTCTTGTGTTGATTAAATATTAGAGAACCTTTCAAACCATAAACACACCATTTTTGCAATTGTTCCAAACTGTTTTTATGGTACAATCAATTTCATCTCCTTGTTCATGACTTCACAACTGTTACTTTAATATCCTCAGTATGAAACACACATTGTTGTATTTAACTACTGCTATAAAATGTCTGTTTTCTGCTGCACTGTAAAAGAAGTCTGCCTGACTCCAGTACATAAAGGAGCTGGAAAAGGCAAGAGCTCCCTGCCAGAACGCCACTGGAAAAGGTACAATGGTAAGAATTATGCAGCAAGTGGATTTTTATATAGCTCTTTAACACACAGTTGTCTTAAATGTCCGTAGGAAAAGAATCTAAATCAACAAAAAAGTATAAAGCACAATTCTAAGGATGCACCAGTTGGATACTGCATCAGCAAAGGGAGTTATGCCACGAGTAACACAGATGAGCAGAATGTGTCACGTGAACAGTAGCTAGAACGAGTGAGACCTGTCAGCAGCATGTCATCACGCCAGCTGTGTTGAGTTATTTTAAGCTCAAGGAAATTCAAAAAAACAAAAAAACAAAACAAGTGCAATTCCTGCAATTAATTTAAAATTCATTTTGAATGTTTGGTGCTGACCGATTAAAAATGCTGCTCAAAGTTTGAAAAAGTTTAAATAAAAAGAGGCAGCAGCAGAGTAGAATATTTATTTCACAGTTTGAGCATGATGTGTTTTAGACAGCTAGGTTGAGTAAAGCAGAGCCATATAAATATATTATTTTTTCTTTTTTATGCCTTTATTGATAGGATAGCTAAAGTGAGGACAAGAAATGGGAGAGAGAGTGGGGGGTTGACATGCAGCAAAGGACCGTAGGTGGGAGTCAAACCCACAGCTGCTGCAGAGAACTGTGCTACCAGGCCATCCTTACAAATACAGTATATTAATCACAGTTTAGTTATTTAAGAGAGGGAAAAAGACTGTGTCAAATTGCTATCGGCAGATACTCAAGGTTGCCATATCGCCATCAGTTTTGGACATGAAAAAGTGGTGTCAAGTCATCTTGGGCTGCCCCCTGATAGTCAGTGATTCGAATCATTAGTCTTTCAGTTGAGCATCAAGCGTCAGTCAGTGTGCATTACAGTTAAAGGATAAAACAGATAGAATCTTACAAAAACACACAGGGAGAACATTTCAATGTGGCATTATAAATAAGGGGAATCATAAATATAATTTTGTATTAGCTGCACTTACTAGAAACAATCGTGACAACACGCAGTGTTAAGTGTTAACTGATAAGAAAGGTGAAATGAGTAGTTGGCAACAAGTTTAAGTTCTTGTTTTATAGCTGTGTCACTATACATAGAGCATTGCAACAGCATAACAACTGTAAACTCTATGAACCAAGTCTCTAAATCACCACAAACAACAAAACTTACTGTGATGGAAGTAGAGAAGACTGGCTGACTGTTAGCCACTTCACCAGAGTGTACCGGTGGAGCATGCAGGGCAGGTGATGCTATTGATTGTTTATTTGTTTTTTTTTTTGCCACTGACAAACTCAGATTGTTATTTTAAGTGACCGATAACATTATGAAAAGTATTGCTACAGTGAGAGACCTTATTTAAAAGACTAAGATATGTTTTTGCCAAATTCACTAGATTCCCTTTTTAAAACATCATCATAACTCATCCCTAGGGTCATCCCTACAAACTTAGTTTACAGAAAGTTGTTCCTGAAAGATAAACACATGATTTGTATACTTGCAAACTGTTGCCTGACATTATTAGATGCTGGCCTCTGAACTGAACTAACATACACGCACAATTTTCTATAAGTGTAATTGGATGTCTTCTTCTTCCACTTATTGTAGGTGTCACTTTGACTCCATTGCACAGAGGAGCTAAAAAGGACACACTGACCTCTTGTCACAAGATGGTATGTATGAGACATTATCACAGCCACGTAATATTTATTATTGTCCTTTATACATGTTATATTCAACAGCATCAATCTTGTCACTTCTCCGTCCAGGTCCAACCTGACACCCTTGAAAACATCTCATCTTCCTGAAGGTAAATAGGTGATAAAGGATATGGGTATTTACTGTAGATTACTGTTAAGTGTGTGTGAATGTTATGATTGAGAGCCTGTGGTGGGAGCTGTCCTCTGCAGTGTGTTCCTGGCAACAGACAAACCAGAGAGCAGAAGGAATGTTGAACTGCAGCCAGTGTTCTCACAGTGCAGGCCAGAGCTGGTTCAGAGCAGCACAGCTGTATTAAGCTGTTTCACACTCTGTATAACACTGTGTGTGTGTCTGTGTTTGAGCAACAGAGAGAGAGCGAGAGACTGAAAGGGTGTGTTCTGATGCTTTTGTATTATGCCAGTGACGTGGTAGTGAAATGAGAGCCATTCTAGTCTGTTTCACATTATGATTTTGCATGTTCTGTACTTTCATTACATTCACTGTACTGCATATATTTAATGTATATGTTTATATTTTCCCTCCATCTCCTTTTTCTCATTCTGTTTTCCAGTTTATAGTGTGGCAACATGGACGCAGAGGCACTGTTATGGAGTGCAGTCTTTCTGGGCTGTCAGGCTGAGATTTACTGTATTTTTATACCTCTCAGCCAAATGCATTTTCCAATGCTCACTTTATGTGAGTCCACACTTTGGATAGTGTTTTCCACCACTGCATAGTCCACATTTTCATTCTTTCTCTGTTCAGTTCAGCAATTTTTCCGCCCTTCCCTTTTTCCCTGTTATACATTTTCTGTCTTAAAGGGTCACTGTGAGATTCACAGGGATTTATTGACAGAATATGGCAGTCATGGAATATAATATTCATAAGCATGTTTTCATTAGTGTATAATCACCTAAAAAAAGAATAGTTGTGTTGTGTTACTGTAGAATGAGTTGTGTATATATCGAGGGCATGAGTCCTCATCCACGAAGGCCGCCATGTTGAGCTGGGCTGTCTGTTGTCTGTCAGAAGCAAAGACTGTCTTTAGATACTGCAGTTTGCATTTTGTGTGAGTGTTGCTGCCACTGTAGGTTCTGCTACTCCGGGAGTTTCCAAAGTCTGAGACTGTGACTACTCTTACTTCATCATCATTCTCTTCCTTGTGTATTGTCCAAACAGCAGCTGTTTAACCATAACCAGTGATACATTATCACTCTAATGAGGTGAAGAGCAAGAGAGACAGTAGAAATTATCTCTGTGTATTAAGCCTGGGGCCAGCTGATGTGTTGTTGAGTAATAGAGTGAGTTTTCTCTCTTGCTCTGTCTTTCTCTGTCTCTCTCTCTCTCATAGGGCATAATAGTGGACATCTTGCTTTTGATGATGAGCCAAAGACTAGCACCGATCACTGTTCCACTGTAAGAGTTTGAAAGAATATTCTCTGTCACAAATGTATGTGTTGCTCTTTAAATGGCCCACCAGGTTCTCCAACAGCTTTTTAATGCCATGATTGTATGCTGCAATGCAGTGAAGTAGTAAAAACATATTTGAGGAATAAAGGGAGGAAATGTACAGTGTTAAGAAGGGATGAGATTTGAGAATCGGTTCCCATTTAGAACTAGTTTCAGTTTAACCAGTTCCTTAGAATCACTTAGTTCTGACTCGGCTTCCTCATATCATTGCCTGCACACTGCAAACAGTAATATAGTGGAAACCTCCTCTAGTAACCACATCTGTCAAATTGATTACCATAAACAGATGATTATTATGACTGTTTTTTCTTTTTCTTTATTTATCATGCAGATTACCATCTAATTGAAATTTGAATATTTATAACAGGAGTATAAAGTTTACCTTGAATGTAAAGTAAATAGCTTTGCTATTTGCTGAATTTTATTGACTCAAAATGCAGTACAGCTGTTTAGTAGTGGTTTTCAAATTGCTGTATAAGTACTGTGTATAATTCAAATACACTGTAATACAGTACAGTGAGCCTACTGTATATAGCCTAAATTATATCTTACTGTAGTTTTGCTGCTGCATGTTGCTGGCTTGTTTTTGGCAGTTTGTCATAAGCCTCGAGGAAACTACGCTTTGCATTGAGAGAAAATTACCTTCTTTTTCCTGTCATGATATCAGTATGCATGCAGCCGCAGCCTCGGGTATCCAGCCAGAAGCAGACGGGTTACCATGAGGCAAAGTATCATTGGAGTAAAATTTAGAAAAAATAGAATTAACCCACCATGGTTTAAATTTTTTTTCCATATGTTATTGTATAGGAAAATACTCAAAATAAATACACACTGTAAGGGGACTGTCTGATTACAGAGAGTACTGTAACAGAGTTTGTACAGGAATGTTTGTCTAAGCTTTTGTCTAGTGTTGATACTGTGACCATGATCATGAAGCTTGCAATGCACGAGATGCAAAATATTTAAAGTGAAATATAATCCAGAACACAAAGGGAAAAAGATTTTTGAATGTGTCCCTGTTTTTTACGGAACTCTAGGCAATACATGCCATTCGTTGACATGAACGTTGCACTTCTGACACTGTGTAGCTGCAGTGTCTCCTCAGGCCAGTGCATTATCCATTCCTTCATTAACCATGCTAAAAATCTGATGTTAAAGTAATGTTTAAGGATTATGGTTTTTATAGTTTTTCTATAGTTAGTTTCAAGTTATGATTTGCCAATTAACTACAAAATGTGTGTTGTTTACTTCCTGTATTTTTCAGGCAGGTAAAGGTTTCATTTAAGTTCAGTGCAATATGAAAATCAAAAACTAAAGCTTCTCTTGAGGTATTAATGTGATCATCTCTTTCATTACAAAAAGTTGTTAGTCAGTAGCAGATTACTGATACACAGATGTCGGAGTGTCCTTGAACACAGCAGCAGAAGCAGAAGGACTTTCAAAACAGTCTTCCAACTGTAGCGGCATGCAGTTATAATGTAACTTTGACAAATAGATATGACACAACATCAGATGTCTCAACAAGTTCATTTACACAGTGTACTTAAATAAGCTGAAACCAATTGCTAATGGAGGATGGGAAATCAAATTTAAAAGGGTGCGATATGCTTTGAAGAATGTCTGGAAATAATTTAGGCAATGTGTTGTTAATGGGCTGAAATGTGCAAAACCAGTATGGTCTGTTAACATTAATCACACAGGCATCTTTGGCAGATAAATTTAAATAAGGGAAACTAACTTCAATTAAAAGCACATTTTATCCTATTTCATATATTTTACATTTTATTATTCTGTTAAGCAGAGCTTTAGTACTGGGCCACGTGTGAGTGGAGAAGGCCTTAACTGTTCAAAATCCTAGTGTTTTACTCAGCACAAGCGGACCATAGCAGTCAGATAGTTTGCGAAAGGATAAACTACTCATTAGAGGCACAGGTGTTGTACTGAATGTTGTCAAATGTGCATTCTGTCTAATCTTTACTCAAAGCTTTGTTTCTTCTGCCCTCATTATTATTCTTAGAGAGGAAAGAGGAAAGACTTCAGCTGTGAGGAGGTGCACTACCTCTTGAGTGGAGTGAAGAATTATGGTTTCTCCTGGAATACCATCTTGTGGTCTTACCCCTTCAAACCTGGACGTACCAATGTTGACCTGGCCAAGAAATACAGGCAGCTAATGGTAACAAGAGAAAATCTCATTTAAGTAAGATTTTTTTTTTTGTCGCCCTCACATTCAAACTGCATTTAGATTAATTGCTGTTTTTTTTCTGCCTTCAGAAAGGTAAATCCCAGGATCCTGGCTGTGCATAGTCCTGGTCCTGAGAACCTGGGCTGGCCCCTTAATGATGGCCCTCTGGAAATAATAGGTTTGATTTATCTGAAAGACCTGCAGTTCAGAACATAAAGAAGTATTTATTTTATTTCTATTTATATAGAAATACACTTCTAATATATTTCAGATATTTTAGTACTTTGTCTATGGTTAAAACAAGTTTTGCAGCAGTATTTAGCATTTTGACAGATATTGTTAATTTTTGTTGTATATTAAATAGGTGTATGAGATTATAAATTTCTTCGTCTTTGTCTCCTCAATACATTTTTGTAATTTGATCATGCACAGGCTTTCATAAACTTCTTAAATTAGAAATGTACCTGCAGACACTACATGTTCATGGTGCAAAGTCACTTGAGACTAAATCAGAAACCATCGGTACTTTTAATGATGAATTGTGCTACACTTTGAGTGAATTAGATATATAATCTTTGAGTAAGGGCTATTTTAAAGTTGTTTTGTTGTAGCACCACCTATTGATGAATCACCACCACTGTGTTGTCACATGTATGTCTGCCACATCTGATTGCAACAGCACAATGTGTTAATGAGTGGTGGCAGTTAAAAGGCCCAGCCCTAAACACTTTGGCAATCAATTATAACAATTCTGTACTTTTATACTCTGTACTCTGCTGTTTTTATGTCTGGTCAGATTTGGAAAATATTTGACCCTAGTGTTCAAAGAAGCAAATCTAGTCAAGCAGAAATTAGCATGGTCACAACTATTTGGATGCCATTTGACCAAAGTAACCCATGAAAAAGTAATGTCCATTTCAGCAGTTATAGGACAGACAGAACATACTGTACAGAACATACTGTAAAGTCAGTTGTGCCACCATCAGTTTTTTTTTTTTTTTTGTTTCTTGAAAGTTCCTGTATTTGCCAAGTTTGGTAACTTTGGCTTTTTATTTCTGACAAAAGAATAATACAAAAAACAATAGTTCCTGCACTTTTGCTTAAAAGACAAATGTGTTAGCTCCTTGACATACAGTGTCATGGAAACAAATACCAAGTTGTGTTTTCTTTTTTTTGTCTTTGTGCTTTGGCCATCAGAGTCCATAGCAAGACAGGAAATCAACAAGGAGAGTGGGGACTCAAGTCCAGCACTTTTGTTTATTGAGCTGAAAGCCTCTGGTATGACAGGAATCACAAATAGTGCAAATCATGCTGTTTATCTATTCTCAGTGTGCATCAAGAAGCAGCTCAGTCCACTAACTGTATCTCTTACTAAAGGCTAGCTTCACTGAGATCACTGTCTGAGGAGTGCCTCTCCCACTCCATGGGGACTCATCAGTGTGTTGCCAAAACCATAGGACTTAATCGTCTGCCATGCCCTGAGGCGTAGCCTGTTACAGTTAGGTGTGGCTGGACAAAACAAAATGTTTGGGAGTGGGACTTATGGATTATGAATTGTGAAACTGGAGTAGACATAAGTGGTGCAACACATTGATTAAACTAGATTAGGTATTGAGTTAAAAGGGGCAGCTGGTGCATCTTGATTGCATCATAGAATAGTCCACCCTTCATTAGGTAGCATTCCTGTTTTGGTCAGAGATGGCAAAAACACAGATTTAACCGCTATACTCAAGTAAAAGTGAAAAGGTACAGGCTCAGAAATGTACTCACAGTATAAAAGTAAAAAGTAGCCCTCTGAGGGACATTTCTACCAGCTGATTTTGTGCAATGCTAACAGAACCTCACGTTTTCTTCATGGTCCAGTCTCCCTCTCTTGTCTGTTTTGTCTTGTTACATCTTTTACATTGTTTTTTTTTGTCTTGTTACGTCTGTCGTGCACTGATGGATAACACCAAGGAAATGTCTTCTCTATGAGTTATTGTCCCATCCATTTATGTTCAAATCAGTCTTGATGTTGGGAAGGTGACACAGTGATGCAAAATATTATATGTATAACAATATATAACAAATTGTTTTATTAGCTGTTACTGAATAACAAAGACTTTAGTTATTTGTCCCGTTTATTCTAGGGCTTCAGTGTCTATAAATTGTCAGAAAATATTGACAGATGTCCATTCCAGTTTTTCAAAGTCCAAGTTGATGACATATTCCCTTTAATATAATACACAAAGAAAAGCAGGACATCTCTATATTTGAGAGGCTGAAAACAGCATTTTCTAATTCTTTTTTACCATTTGCCTAGTCAGGAAAGTGAGGTGCAAGATATGCTTGCCTGATGTTGCATTTTACATCCTCTGGCAGGCGGACAGTCCTTATTGTTGAACCCTGAAAAATAATCAATAATTTCCCTCAAATGCATAGAAAAGTAACAAGTCTGTTTTAAAAATGAAATTAGTACAAAGTATTGATATGTGTTAAAATGCAGGGAAATAAAAAGTTGGCAGAATAATACTCAAGTGAAGTACAAATACCTGAAAACTCTACTTAAGTAGCATTACAAATATTTGTACTTAATTACTTCCCTCTTCTGGTTTTGTCAAATCAATAGTTATTTTTGTAAGTTTCATTCTTAGGCAGGAAGAAGTGGCCGCTCATACCA
This sequence comes from Lutjanus argentimaculatus, assembly GCA_034769285.1. Lineage (NCBI taxonomy): Eukaryota > Metazoa > Chordata > Actinopteri > Lutjaniformes > Lutjanidae > Lutjanus > Lutjanus argentimaculatus. The sequence continues at coordinate 12,605,162 of JAWZSL010000012.1, read as the reverse complement.
ATCCACTGACTACTTTGTGAGGATGTTGGGATAGCAATGCAGTGAGGGCAGCAGGGGGAGTGTGGTGGGAGAGGCATGTGAGGAGCGGAGTTCTCATGGACTGAAACGCAGTCACACTGAAGACTTTTGACCCAGGCCCCCGAAAACCTCCTTCCTCTGGAAAGAATGTGGCTGCGTCCCCCCCTCCCCTTCTTCTTTCCTCCCTCCCTTCTCGTCCTCTCTCCCACGAGACTGTGAGAAGGCACTGTCTTTCTTACATGGCCTGTCTGTGTTGCCTGGAATTTGATTACCATGTGTACACTGTGTCCCATACATGTACTGGTGTGTTGTTATGGGGCGAGCCTATAGTAGCTGTATGGTAGCTTTGTAGCATGGCAGCTAATGAATGTTCAATGCCAATTAATTATAAACATCAGCTCGCTTTGATCTCGTTCTGCTAGTTTTTCCTCGATTGCATCCATGACATCTCCAACATTTAATATTTCTACAACTTAAAAAGAAACACATGACCATGACCATAACACATGGGGAATAATATTTTTATTTTCACAAGCAAGCCACTACTTGGGTTAAAAAAATCCCATTATTGTATTGAAAATACAATAAAATGATGACCACACCTGTTAGAGGAATATTGCAAGGTCCACACATGACATAAAATGCTGATTGGACCCTTGTATCCTGCTATGTAGCGGTATGCATATACTGTCTGCATCTTTGGTTGCATTGCTACTGTCCCTTGCCTGTCATTTTGCACCACCATATCCACCTAAGAAAGATTTTACTTTGTACTTGATCAACATGAAAATTATTTTTTTTTACACTTCATTGTTATATAGCAATGCCACCTTTTTCTTCAAGTCCCTACAAGAAATATGTTTAAATTCTTATTTGAATCTTGTTGAGTTTGCATAGAGGAAGATCTCTGTTGTCCAACAATACACTGCAGTATACTCATGTCCCCTGTGCTCTTTGAGCCCCTTTACCCCTCACCCACACACCCAATGGCTTTATAAATGTATCAAAAACATATGTTTGAATATTTTGTGTTTCTGTATAACGACATCAGTTTCCTCCAGAGTTCATTTGGCACATTGGATTGTTTTGAAAGAGAGATACCTGGTTGCCTTTATTAGGCCATTTAAGGTGTAAAAAGACATTGCATCTGTGATTCTTTCAGATTTCATGTAAAGGGTTAAGAGGGTTTCACAGAAAAAAATATCCATTTACTTCTTTCATTAAATCCTCTTCACATCAGCTCAGCGGAAGTGCTCATGTTTGTGATGAGACCGTCATCTGGGATCTTGACATCGGTTGGAATGAGGTCAGCGACAAGGTCATTTCCTTTCAGCTCCAAGTTCTGTAGGAGTTCGGTTACACTTTCCTCGTTGACATCACTCGCGAGCTGCACCAAATCCCCTGCAGCCTCCACCTCCATCGGCTTCTCCAGAGATTCTGTTGTTTCCTCAGGACTGTCTTCTTGGCATTCCTCACTCACCGGGATGTCTGCGGGCTCGTCTGCGGCTCGTCTGCGGCTCAGAAGTTGCGTCAGGGACGCCCAGGTCGATCAAAGGCTCGGGGACAGACTCTTGGGTAAGCATGTCTGTCTGCTGCTCCAAAGCCTCAAAGGATGGTACTGACTCAGGGATGGGCTCAGGGGTCGCCTCAACAACTTCTGCCTCTGGATTTGAGGTAGGCTCTGGTTCAGGAACGGGTTCAGGAGCAACAGGTTCTGGTTCTGGAGCAGGTTCTGGTTCTGGAGCAGGTTCTGGTTCTGGAGGTGATGGTTCGCTGACTGAGACTAGAGGCTCAGGTTCGACTGGAGCTGGGGTTTCCGTTGCCACGGGCTCTGGTTCAGCAGGAGCCTCAGCGGCCTTACACTCTGATGTACATTCTTCTGGAGGTAAAGACGCCACCGGTGTCACAGACTCCCCCACCACCACATCTAGATTCTCAACGGCCTCCTGAGTCTGTGTTATCTCAGCGTCTGCTGCTGGTTGTGTGGCTACTGCTGGCTCCTCTGCAGTCTTCTGTTCAGAGGCAGCAGTTTCAGCACTGGTGGCTGGGGCGTCTCGCCTTTTGGCGCTGCTAAACCGGTTTCCCATAATGAACCTGCACAGAAGAGCAAAATGAAAACAAAATCAATTTAATTGTCAAACTCTATTCTTTAAGAGGGTTTCTGTCTTTTCTTCAGCTCAGTATTACATAAGATTGCTGGTGCATGCATTGTATATTGAGTTGGAGGTGTTGCTTTTCTTCAAAATTAATAAACATGCAATTGTTCAAGAATGCAAAAAACAACATAAAGCAAATAAAAGAAACTTTCTTCAACGTGACAGGATTGACTGAACTGATTGAGAAAAACATATTCCAGCGTGTGTGTTATGGTACATCGTGTTCTCTTGTAGCCTACACGGGCTGCATGTACAGCATGTGCAGTATAGTGTCTGGGGATTTGAGCATGTCTATATGGTGAGTGTTTTTTCTGGAGGGCACAAAGATAATTTAAAGCATTTGTTTGTTTGATTCCTTCTTTCTAGTCCGATTCACACCGCATGCCACCTCTCAGGTCTTTACCCCAATTAGCAATAACTTGTGGACGAGTTCAGACGCGCAAACAAGATGTTTGGCCAGTTCTCATCACGTAACAGCCCTAAATCACAAGAAAATGATAGTTTATGATTTCCCTTTGTTTGCATTTTCAAATTATTCTGGAAAACAACCACACCTTGTTCCAATTGAGCTGTCTGTCAGAACCCTGAATGTTCACTCCGATTCTGTAATTTAACGTAATTACAATTATAATTATTATCAAAGCAAACAACATCTGTGCTGGTTGCCATTAATTGCTGGTCAAAGCAAAAGGAACAAAGAAACTCCTGCAGGCGACCCCGCCTCCCTCTCGTGCTTCAACTTAAAACTAAACAAAATGTACAGAAGTAAAAACAGCTCCGGCTATAACGTCCAGTCAAAAAAAAAACAAACAAACACTGAAACCAACCTTAAGAATCCTTTTTTTTTTTCTCGTTGCAGTAAAAGTGGATAAAGTCTCAGATGATCTCGTAGTCCCAACTTGGAGAAGTCCGCACGTCCAGCTGTCTGTTGAAGTGCTCACCAGCGGAGCAGAGAGTCCCGTAAACGCTGCTGCGCGTGGTGCGCGTTCACGGCCAATGCGCGTTCACGGTCCAACCAAAAACCACTACACTTCCTGAGCGTGACCGTCGATTTGACTCGCAGTAAACAAACCGAAGTAAGACGCTAATTAAACTACACTTTTGTGTTTTCATTAAATTAAATTACATTTTTTAGTTGTTGGAAAAATGTTCAGTTTTAGTGATGCTTTTATTAATTACAGTGTTTTTTTTAAATTATCGTAATATGTGGGTTACACAGAATATCGTTTCAATTAGTTTTCAGTGTTTTTCTATGGTCTATCTTTATTTTTGTTTCGCTTAACGTTTTTTTTAACCCCCTAGTATTTGCCTATATTGTCTTATTGTCTCTCTGTCTAATAATTTGCTTAATATTTCACTTCACCACCCCAAAACGTCGATATTTCACTCCCTGGGAGTGAAATATTTAAGCAATCAACAATCAGTTATCTTTCTGGTGCGTTTATGACAAGTTCAGGCTGATTCTACCTTTAATAACCTTCATCACTTCCTGATCAAGTTTCAAAATAATTCATACTAGAACTTTTTAACTTGATGTTAGTAATTCAGTGAAATCCAATGATTAATATATTGACCACAGTACATTTAATTTAAACGCAGTGTGACACGGGCACGTGGCCAAAATCGATCAGCTGACTTTCACATTCACGGTCAGTGAGCGGTGCGACTAACTAAAGACCGCAACGCTTCTATAACGTGACAGTCGATTTGTCTCGCAGAAAACAAACGTAAGTAAAACGCAAAATTCAACTATGCATTTGTCTTTTCTCACTCAAACTTAATATCCATTTTTCAAAGCACTACCAGGGTTATTAGCCTCTAGTTTTGTATTTGTTATTAGTTTTATTAATACTTGTTTCGTTTTCAGTTTTTGTTTTAATGCAGTTTAATGTCGTTTAAATACTAAAATACTTAAATACTTTACAGTTTGCTCGTTTAAGTTTAGTTATTGTTTACAAATGTTTAGTTTTTGTTTCGCTTTTATTAGTTTCACTATTGCAGTTGCTTTGTTTTTTTGACATGGGGGGATTTGGGGCAAGATTTAAAGGGACAGTTTACCCCAAAATCAAAAACACATATTTTGCCCTCTTACTTGTAGTGCTATTTATCCATCTAGATCAGTTTTTAGTTTAGTTTGAGTTAACCGTAATAACCTTGGTCGCAACTAAATCATTTCTTAAAATAATACTAGAGCTTTTAAAACTGATATTTGTATTTTAACAGAATCCGTTTATTTAAATGTTAACAACAGTTCTTTTAGTTTAAATGTAATGTTATCTTGTTGCTGGGCAAGTGGCCAGAACATGCTGATCAGCTGACCTACTGTAGGTTTAATAATAAATCCATGACATTTATTGCTAACACAGGTTTGTTATGCTGAGCTGTTGACAGCCGCCTCGTTCAGGGCTGATTCTTGAAGATCACACGGATGGTAATGCAGTAAGTTCATGCAGAAATCTTGTGTTTATGTGCAATTTATTTCCATTACATGCTCTTTTTTGTTCTGTAATCGTAAGAATTGTGAGTATGTACAGACATTCTGTACATATTAACAATTCTTATGGGTATTTTTTGTTCAAATGATTAAATGTTTGTGTTGATTTCTGTCAACATGAATATTAAATCTACAGGTCAGGGGTTATGCAGTCTAAGATGGCTTCAGTTATGGCTCTCTCTGTGAGGAGACCCACAGTGTGCTGTCTTGGGGTGTTTCTCCTGCTCATCTTCATCCAGATGTTAACCTCCCAGCTGGTTTTTGCTGGTGTGTTCATCCTCTCCAACGACATCCTCATCAGCCCGTTTCTCTTTTGTCTAAAACATCAACACGGTGAACTGTTCTGTGACAACTCGTACAGGAGTCCTGTCAATGGAGCTGAGCATGAGATAAAAATTAACATCCTCTCAACAGTGGTTACGCTTGGTTTGTACATTCCAGTGGTGCTCGTGGCCTTTGCCCTGCTGGCCATGTTGTTTGCAGCTTATGCCAAAGACAGTGCAGCCCTTCAGTGCAGCATGATCTGCCAGGCTGCATCGAGCCTGCTCATCCTGACTGGAATTATTGCTTTTTTGTTACTCAATCTGACGTATGTGAGCTGGGAACACATGACCCCCTGGTTCTACATCTGTGTGGGTGTGGAAGTTCAGCTGGTTATCGTGACTCACTGACCCGTGTGTCAGCGAGGGGACTGACGTCTGACTGGGAAGAGATGGCTCCAAATGAGAAGTCATCCTTTCCTTGTTAACAGAAGGGGAAGTTAAATCATGGAGCCAAAGTGATTCATGACAAAAAAATTGAAAGGGTTTTTTGACAATTTTTAGTTACATGTTCTTTGCACAGCTGCAAGGATTAGTCGGTTAATCGATAAAAAAAAAAAAGCTGCCAGCAATTTTGATTTTAAGCTAAAATGTCAAACATTTGCTGGTTCCAGCTTGTTAAGTGTTAGGATTTGCTGCTTTTCTTTGTCGAAGAGTCTTTGGGTTTTGGACTTTTGTTTGGACAAAAGGAATTTGAGGACTTTACTTTGGTCTTTGCGAAATTGTGATGATGAAACTTTTTTCGCTATTTTTTGACATTTAAGACAAATCACTGATCATCAAAATAATCACCAGATTAATTAATAATGAAAATAACTGTTAGTTGCAGCCCTAGTTCTTTGTTATGTTTCCACTACACCGTGGACAAACCTTTGCTTTGGGGCATATGCTGATGAAAACCAAGTGCAATGTCAGATTTTCTGATTACTCTATTTCAGTTTACCCTTTCTTATGTTAAATGGAACAAACTGTACTTGCTTTTTGTTTTTGAACTCTAGAAAAACTGGTTGTCTAGTAATGGCCAAGAATGTAAATAAATATTTCACTAAATAAGACATATGGCCTGTCTTCTTTGATATGTGCTAAAGAAAATGAAACAGAGCGAAAGTAATAGCGCCGACAGTTGCTGTTTTGACACTGCTTGTTCAAGAAAAAAAAACCTACGTATGTACAAATAACAACTACCTCATTTATTAAAGTGAGAAAAACTACAATATCTAGAGAAGATGGTGAACACAGCAATTCACGTCTATGATATTTCAGTTAAGTTAGTTCAGATCTTTAAATTAATTAAGGTTTTAAATCAAACCTGAGGCTGCTTCACTGATGCAGATTCCTGTAAGTAAATTGTCATTTTGTTTGTCCCCATAAAAAGAAGTCATGGGTACACAGCTGAAGTATAGCACTATGTGAACTAGTAGAAACTCAGTGTCAAGTATTCGGTGCTTACCTCATAGACATATTCTCTAACCACTAAACCTCTGTGGTGTTGTACTGTAACATTACAACTGCACAGTGATCTGTGTGTGGGGAATCCCCAGTATTTTGTGTTCAGAGGCCACAAATAGTTTAATAAAAAAAACTGCTACAGTTGTGACACAGTGGGGTGTAAAATATACTTATAAAATACAGCAGTTCCATTAATACTGAGACTTTGTGAAGACACACTGTAAGATGCTTAACTGGGTTCTCTGGCAAGGTATACAGTGATATTTACACCTCATTTTGAGACAAAAAACTTTAGTTGATTATGGGTGTCAGTCTTTCCATCCACTGAGTTGTGCCAAATATTACATACCAGTGACAATGTTTAAAAGATCAGTTCTTCAATTTGTAGCTTTATGGAGAAGCTTTGCGCATTCATAAGTAATAAAAATAATATTGGTGGCACTCCCCTCAAAGAGAATATTTTATATTTAGTGCAAATATTTTACATGGCTCAGTGCACACATTTCCTTTCTAGTTCATCAGGTGAAGAAAATTTCTCGCACAAGCCGTAAGGCATCATCCTCCTCCGCTGCATCTGCTGGCATGTGCACGTGCTCCTCTTTTTTCTCAGCCTCCAGTCCAACACCTATGAGACCACCATGATCCTGAGCTGGTCCTGACCTCCGAACCTCAGGGTCCTGATGCTGTGGGCTCTTTGTGTACGGCAACGTTTCCACCTCTGTAATGTCCAAGTCTGTTTCTGAAACATATGTCATGTCTTCCTCTGCGTCACCGCAGTCTGTGGACTCCTCCTCTAAGGCCTCTGTCCCTGGCTTTACTGCTATCTTTGAAGGGGCAGGTTCCACCTTCATCTTCACCATGGTGTCTACCGCCTTGTCTTCATCCTGTGTGGACAGTCAACCAATCATATTTTACATAATTTATTGCATTTTACAGAGATATAAAGTGCTTTTTTAAATAAACTTTTGTACATGTACGTTAGGGTACTAGGATCAAAATATATTTGATTATTTAATGTATAATGCTTTTAATTTAATCTGTTTTATAAAAAGCTCAACTTTATGAACAATAATGGCATGTTTTCATTTTTTATTTTATTTCATTCCTCTACAGTATATCAACAATGGTGGAAAGTAATTAAGAATATTTACTCAAGTACTGCACTAAGCTACAATTTTGATATACTTTACCTTGAGTATTTCCCTTTTATGTTACTTTATACTTCTACTCCACTACATGTCAGCAGTAAATATTGTACTTTTTACTCCACTACATTTATTTTATACTTAGAGTTAATAGTTAAACTACTTACATAATGATATGCTTGTGTGTTGTGATGCAGTAAATTGTACTTTTCATTCCACTACATTTATTTTACACTTGGTTACTTAGTTACTTTTTACATAAAAATGGTTATATGATATGATGCAGTACTACAGTAATCTACCCAGTAGTATACAAAACATCTAAAATTTGCTCCACATTGAGAAGCTACAAACATTAAAATACTTTTATGAATGTACAACACGTGGTGCATGGAGTGCTGCTGGGTGTAGAAAAAGTGTGCTTCTGGTGCTCTTCGGTGTGGGGATCAAAATTTTTTTTTTTTTTTTTTTTGTCTTGATGAAGGCCCACACGGGCGAAACATGTCGACATTTTTAATCACAACAAACCATGATTTAATAAAGGCTTTTTATTTCTCTACTTCCTGAGTGCCTGGTTTTTTTGAATTTTTGAATTTTCTTTACTTTTATGAATTTATTTGTTAGTAATAATAAAGGTATTATTATATATTGCATATATTATATAATTGTATATATATATATATATTTATATATACATATAGGTGTGCTTGTTGCACCTATTGCAAATTCATACTTCTTTCTTTCTCTCTCTCCTTTAGACAAACAGGATATCTGTATACAATATATACATGTGTCATGTGTAGATCCTGCATTACCACCCATCATCATTCATCACCCCAGTATCCTAATCACACACTAGACATGCACACCCCTAGCACACACATCAGGACTGAACACATCTTGTATTCCCAAGTTAGTTTTCGTCTCCTTTGTGTTTGTTGTTTGTCTTTGTCTTACACAAGATCATTTGGCTGTTAATGTGTCACTGTACTCGTCCCCACTTGTTCTGTGATTACATTATTGCACAATGAAATTTAAAAAAAAAATCACTGTGAATGGAGTCATTCTGCATGATGAGTACTTTTACTTTTGATACTTACAGTACATTTTGCTGATAACGCTTAAAATTTTAATTCAGGACTTTTACTAGTAACAGAGTATTTTTAGACTATGGTATTTCTGCTTTTATTTGAGTAAAAGATCTGACTCCCTCCACCACTGTATATTAAAAAAAAAAAAACTGGGTTTTTTTAGACCATCCAGTATATAAAACGGTTTCCAAAATGTTAAAAAAGAGAGAAACAGCGCCACCTTTCGGTCAGTCAAGAGAGACGCAGCCTCGCAGGCGGCGTTGGTAAGATAAGAGACAGCCGCCTCCACCAGCTCTTTCTCGTTCATGCAGTAGAAAGCAGCCCTGAAAACACAGCACAGTGTGTATTTGTTAGTCAGAACGATTGAAGGGCCTTTAACTGAATCATAAAGCGACACCTCGTCTTGTTTTTTTTACGTGAACTACCTCGCAGTTTTCCGTTTTCTCCTGCTCTTCAGCGGCTCCTTCTCCTTCGCTTTCTCCTCCTTCTTCTTCGCCATCCATGACGGCAGCGCGCGGCGTCTCTCTGACATGTTGCTTCTATAAAACGAAACTTTATGTCGTGCACTCATCTGCACAAAGGTGATTTAAGGTATAACCCACCATTATCTGGATGGGAAACACAAACAGTCAGCGTTGTGGGGAAGTCACGTGTCCACTGAATGAATCTTTAGGTACATCCCACTCCCCAGTGGCGCAATCTGGAAGTCACCTTCTCTGGTGATCCAAAGATCGAGGTTTCGCATTCCTTGTGTGGCCAAGTCCAACTTTCCAGTCATGTGACAACCTCTGCATGACTGTGTCTTGTGTTTGTTTTTTCTTACGAGCTCCAAATACTCGCAATTTGCTTGGATCGTGTTCATTGTCATTTGGGGCTATATTATTATTTACATTTTTCTTCATTTAGTATTTTTATTTGGGTTTGTTTTATCTGTTATTTGTTTTAGTGTTTGTTTTGCGCTACTGTTAGATGTGTATACAGTGATACTGCCTATTTGTTATTCGAGGATGTTGAATAAAGGTTGAAAAAAGGCACGTCATAAAAAAACATGAAGACTCTGCTTTGGCGCCACCCAGTGGTCAAACACGCGCGTTACAGCTCCTGGCGCACAACTAGTCAACAACTGGCACCGTAAAATACGATATAGACTCATTCAGACCCCGCCCCATTCAGCGTTCACAGTCAGATATCTGTTTTAATAGTACTGAAAATGCTAATAATTTTGTAATAAAAGGAGCTATTTTTTTGTTTTCTTTCAATGAGCGTATAGTGTCATATTAGTTCCAGGCAGTCCATTAGACAGAAAGAGATTTTTTAGAAACAGCTAATTCTGCATAGCATTTGGAATTTATGCTCTGTGAGTTAAAAATCAAGTCAATGTTAATGTTTTAACTCTGGTCAGGGGAGGTTTAAATGCTCATGTATTATACTGTCACTATGAGATCATTTCAATGTGAACTCTCACATAGTGTTGACAGTCAACACTTATAAGTATATATGTTTCATTTAACAGTTATGGAGTTAATTTTTCAAAACACTAAAACGTTTTGAAAATGACTGCATAAAAACACATTGATACAAATGTCTTTCTTTTATAAAACAAAGCCATACAGTTACAGTATATTCAAAACTCCATGCTGGATGGATATATGCTGTGTATGCAAGTTACATTTTGAATGCTTTCCTCACTAACACAGTGAACATGTTACAGCAAACATCTGCATTTAAAACAAAAAGCATAACAGCTGGGAAAGTTGTCAAATAGAAATTAAATATAAAGTAAAAATAAGTACATGAAAAAAGGAAGAAAAAATGAAATCTGGATATTTCAACAAAACTGTAAAAATATATAGTCAATGCCACATTTCTATGTATTACATAAACTCTTCAAATGGAAAACTTAGCAAGTTCAACTAAGCAGAAATACACAAACATGTACTCACAAAAATCCCTCACAATGTAACATATAGTTTGAGTTGTAAAATGGTGCTTACTGAAGACTTACTGGTGCAGCAACAAAGATGTAAAGATGAAATCAGCACCAGGAGTCATGTTTATTGGATCATGCTCCTCCACAGCCAGTGAATGAACACCAAAGTAACACCACCAAACAGTATCCCTGAACAGAAGCTGTTGTCTAAATAAGAAACAGAACACTTTTGCACATTTTTGTCCAACTCCAGATTATTTAACTCCAGAAATACAGACTTTAAATCCTTTTGCCTACTGCTAATTCTTTAATCTATGACAATACAACCTATTGTGGCAAGCTGTAGTTCACTCATGATCATCAGTAAGGCAGTTTCCTCTTCTTTCACTTAGATTTGTACATGTGAGGAAATTTCACTGATACTGAACCCAACCACAAATTTTTGCACAATATATTTATTGATTTTTTTCTATCCACAATATTAACAATTACTTAGACAATAACAGAGACAACACTTACAGGAATAAAAAAGAAAAGATAACAGCACCCAAAAGACAACAACAAATCGATCCTCAAGTAGCCAAAAAACAAACAAACAAACAAAAAAAGATTTAAAAACAAAGAGTACTATATGAAAATGAGCTTAGAATAAATTATGATATTAATCAGCAAGACTGCTTTGGTAAAATAAGTACATTTTGATCCACAGTTTATTCATTCAGACATCCTCCAAATATTAACTAGAAAGTGAAATTATAATTTGGTAAATAAGAAATTAGAGGGTTCAGTCCTCATTCTCCACACAAAGGGGAGAAGAAAAAAGAAAAATGCATGGAATAACCCTTTCCACCTGAAAGGGGGGGAGGGGGGAGGAGAGGTGATAAATCAGGGCACACCTGTGAGCTGGAGGGGAGGGAAAATTGAGCAAAGACAACATGGAGGACAGACAGAGTGAGATGGAGTGAGAGTGGAAAAAGAAGGAGACGATTAGAAGATAAATATCCAGTTTCTTGACAAATGAGCCAAAGAAAAAAGGAGAAACAGAATTATGTGGAAGCAAACAAGTAGTAAACTGAGTGACGAGTTCCAAGTACCGACTGGGTGTGCTGAACGTTTTGAGAAAACTGAATATGGCTGTACTGGACTGAGCTGTACTGGACTGATCCTCAGAGTGGGCTGAAGTCATCCTCTTCCTCTCTGGACCTGCTTGGAGCAGCTTCTGAATTCCCAGTCTGTTGGATTGAAGACCTCAAAAGCTAAGTTTCACATCTCCTTTTCTAAACTCTTCCTCTGTTCTCCTGTCTCGTACCACCCCTTTTCCTCTCCCTCGCTGGACATTAAAGCCCCCCCGCCCGAAAATACTGTGTATATTTACCGTTCAAAATATGTAGGATAAAAAAGTACATGAATATACAGTATAAGGTAGCCTAGTGTGTCTAATATTCACAAAATTTATCTATGATTTCTCTGTCTCTTTGTCTGTTCACCTTCACTTATATCTCCTACAAATGTACCAGCACACTTACATAAACACCCACACATACACACACATGCACTGTGCAGTTTATTGTGCGGTTGTTGGAATTAATCAGGGTTGCAGTTCTGTGCTGTGTAATTAAAACTGTGTGTTGCAAAGTCTGATCATCTAAATTCACATCTCTCACCCTGGCCTGTCATCTTAGCTCAACCGCATTTGCTGTCACTCGTGGTTGTCTGCAGTATTCTACCTTTAAAATATTGTTTTTATATTTCTTGCTTATTAAAATCTGTTTCAGCACCTCTTTTTTCAAGATGTAGTCAGATAATAAAAGTTGTTTGATGTATTTTTTATTCAAATGCATTTTGGGTATGTGAAGACATCCTGAAGCACCCATGACTACAAGCCCTGTGTGCTTTATTCTGGCCGATGGCAGATAATCCATGTTAGTCTAGTCGCATGGCACATTTTTTTCCCCTCTTTTCACCCCTCTCTGGCCTTTTATCACCCTCTTTCAATCTCTGATGTTCAAAGCAGCCTTGTAGCAGGCTCTCACTTTCCGTCACTTTGTACCCAAAGCTGCCGTCTCTCACTCAGGCCTTTTAATTATGTCTCTAAAGCCCCTTCCTACAAGTGCTTAGGCCTTGATTGCAAATACCAGCTTTGTATATTTGACTAAATTAAAAGTGGGGAAAAAGGAAGAGAAAAAAAATCCCAAGGCGAAAAGCATGTTAACAGCCAGATGCACGCACAATGTCACTTTCCCTAAAGCTCTCAAGTTCAGCGCATTTTAGGAACGACACGTAATCGGAGGGGTGTACTGGTGTCAAATGAAAAAAATCCTCAAATCCCCCACCATATTATTATTACTTATGACATTTCAACAGAAGCATGCTTGAAAAGTAACTGTTACTGACCTCCATTTTGTCATTTCTTTTTTATGTAACACCACTGGAAAATGAAAAAACTCCACCAATTATTAGAAAAGAATGAACTGGTTTCCAGTGAAACACATACCTGTGAAGGTCCCAATCAAATATCCTTCAAAAGTGAGACCTATTTTTAATACAACAATTTGCTACTAGAAACCAAGAACCTAAAGTGGCATTGAATTCATCCTCCTCCAGGCTTTCTGCCACATCCACAGATCAGGCTGTGCTAAGAAGATTTCTGTTTGCTGATGGAGAAAAGCTTGTCACTGCTTGACTTGCTGCTGAATTTGTGGGTCAAACAAACATGGCCAAAATGTCTGCTGAACTTACTGACATGAGAGCAGCAGCACAGCGGTTTCATGTTTCATGTCAGGATTTTTTTTTTTTTTTTCAATTTGCAAAGAATATTGTAATGAGGCGTTTTTTTTTAAAATTACAAAACACATTGATCTATACTTACATTATACATACATTTTAAATTGGGTCTGTATAGAATTTGAAAAGCTATTTTGTGGAAATCATAAGTTGAATTGGACATAAACAAATCTGGTCAGGAAAGTTCAGGTAGTAATTTCTAATCTGTTTCTCCTCTGTTTTTCCACAGCCTCCTCTTCTTACCCTGAGGGCCCTAATTGGTGAGACTAATCTTCTAGTTGTCTTCCTGGGCTTAACCCTGCTTTGAGTAAGGGTCATTACCATTGGCCATCTGTCCCAGAAACACTTGTTGTGATTGGCCATATGGTGATAGAGAGAGTGAGATTTAGGAGGAGCTGAATGTTTAAATTGAATGAAGATGTTTGGTCACGAAGGGAATGATGTTACTGCATCTGTTGGGAGGGAGCAGTGGTGTAGTGGTGCATGCAGAAGTGGGTATGCTCTTAATTTATGCCCCAGTGTTTTTTTTTAAAGTGGCCCATCCAGGAAAGGATAAATGCCCCATGTTATAAACAGTGACATGCAAGACTACTCTTGCGTATTTCATTCATCTAGAAATGGGCCAGAATAATTTGCATATTGTCACTGCACTTCTGCTGCTTGACTTCAGGGAGTAAGTTGAGACAACAACAGAATTATGCATTTTGAGTGAACTATTCATTATCATTTGTTCTATCCAGACATGAAAATTGGACAACTATTCTCTCATGTGCAAGTATTCTATGAGCTTATACTTTCATTTGTAAACTGTCTCTTGGAACAGCTGATTTGCAACAAATACTGTAGGCCAGAGTGTACCACCATTATAAAATTAACATTATAGATGCTGCGCAGCAATGGTCGGGGCCGGGCAATTTTAGGCAAAATTAGGCAATTCTGAGCAACAAGCAGAGTGTAGGAAGATGAAAAAAAGGTGTCATTCTAATGTGCATTTTACATCAGTTGAGGCTTGAACTCACAATTTCTGGCACAAGAGACTCTGCATATTGACTGATAGCTAAGCCAAATAAACAGGGAAAAGAGACAAGGGATAACAGGGAAACGTGTTGATAAAGAGTATTTGTCTCTTCCCAAAACTCCCTGAATCATAATTATTTAAATCTTAGCAGTCTCTAATCCACATAGCATGATAGCTGAACATAAGGCTTTCACATTTGAAAGTCCATCCTGCCTTAGGTAAGGCTCGAACTCACAACTTCTGACACTGAAGTCCATCTTTTATCTCACTGAGCTAATTGGCAAGTGACAGTTCATGTGTGGTTTCACAAATTGACTAAGCCAAGGATCAGGGTGCCAGGCAGCAGCCATCCATGCCTTGGAAAAGCACATTTCAAAGTGAAAGTTCCAAATCTGTAGCACATGTGGTTGATTTGTTGTGAATTTTCAGTTTTGAAATTTAGAGGTTTGCTGTAGCGCCACCATCAGGACTATTGTCTTGTGTTTCCAGTTGAGGACATCTGGCATGGGACTGGACCTTTGTGAAAAGTTTGGGTAGATTTCTCATATGGAAATGTTGTACAAGCTGAGGCTTGAACTCACAACCTTCAACACCAAGAACCATCCTCTATCTCGCTGAGCTAATTGGCAAATGGAAACACCACTTGTAGCTTCACAAATTGACTAAGCCAGTCACCTGTGTGCAAGACAGCAGCTGTTAGCATGTAAAGGCAGATTTCAAATGGCTGTCAAAAATTCAGTTATTGAGACAAAAATCCCAAAATACACAAATTGCATCTAGACAGCATGGAGATGTTGGTCATTAGTTTTTAACAATGATTTATTTGCTCCAAAAGTGAAAAACTGATGTTTAAAAATGCCATTTTTGCATTGACTCCAATTGTTCGCATGAGAGTGAAATTCAAAATGCTGTAAAAAATTCAGTTTTTGAGATAAAATTCTGATATTTTCCAAAACATCATCTACCATGACTCCAAAATTTTGTCATTTTTTTTCATGAACATTGAAAATGTATTTAGCAAGAATTTGCAAGTATATGTTTATAATACCGTTTACAGTCAAACATTTTGATGCACTGTAGGCTCAATTTTTGATAAATCAAAAATCTGTGTGGATCGTTTGTGTAGGACAGTCTGAAGATGCTCTGTAGCAAGTTTGGTGTCAATTGAGCAAAAATTGTGGGAGGAGATAGGTTTAATAAGTTTTACAGTTTTTGAAAAAAACAGAGTGATGGACTTCATAATTTGCAATAGGTTTAAATGTACAAAAGTTTCTTCAGTATCGGGGCTACATTGTGGTGAAAGTTGTAAATCTGTAGCACATATGGTTGATTTATTATGAATTTTCAAAATTTTGAACTTTAGAGGCTTGCTGTAGCGCCACCATCAGGACTATTGGCCTGTTTTTGCAGCTGAGGCAATCTGACATGGGACTGGACCTTTATGCAAAGTTTGGTCATTTTTCGTGCATGGGAAGTAGGATTTTCTCGGAAGAAGAAAGAAAGAAAGAAGAAAGAAGAACATGCAGGATTACAATAGGGTCCTGGCAGCTTAGGCTGCCCGGCCCCTAATTACTGGTCAAGGACCAGTTTGCAAATACTACTGGTTGCACTAATGTGTGATTATAAGATTGATTCAAGACAGGGCAAACATGGAGTTTCTGTCTGAGGTTAGTTTATTTATTAGGCAATTTTGTTTATCCTAGAATGACGAAGTAAAGGCTTGAACTGCCTCTACATTTACTGTGCCTCTGATCGACTTACCTAAACTAGAGAGGTGTCTCATGAACCAGTACTAAACTGGTTACAGGTTCCTTACTGGTCAGTACCAAAATATCGATAACCTTTTGGACAAAAGAGATTGCTATCAGTATTTATGTAACATTACATAAACAGATGACAGGGAATAATGTTTTTAAGTGTGGGCTCACTATACTACATTTAATGAGAATGCAGCTTAATGCAGTAACAATTTAACTTGTTACTTTTTCCAAATAAAGTAATGATAAAATAACCGTTGAAGCTTTTCACATCTCGTAGTCTCATGTCTATTTTTGCACCAAATTCTGGCTAGTTGTATAAATATGAGTATGGATAAGCATCAGTATCAGCAAGCATTTTCAGTATCAATATTGGCATTAAAAAATCCTATCAACACCCATCCCTAACCTAAATATTCTTACCCCAACCAATCATCACTCCTCATGCCTAAACCTAACCAACCCAGCTGGCAAAGCCAATGAGTTAGAGTAGGGTGGGTCATACCTTTGCCATCCTAGGAAATGAGTGTGCATCAATGGTGCTTTAGAAGGTGGTATACTCAATGCTGCCTGAAAAATAAGTGTGCGTACTTTGTATACCTGCTTATACTCTGCACTACACCACTGGAGATACATAATATCATCTAATTATGGTAACTAGGATTATATTAGTGCATGTGTGTGCACTTTTACGGCTGCACATGTATGTTCACAGATGCAGACTGATATTACTAAAAACCTTCTTTCTTGTTTCACAGCACACAAGGGACAAAGTTACAAATGTTTAGACATGCACAGTCTGACACCTAAGGAAAAGAGGAAGTGATTTTTAACTTTAAGGGGTCTTCTAGCTCCCACTTGGCTTTGATTAGAAATGCATTGGATCCAATTATTTCCAGTATAAAGTCATGTTCAAAGACAATATAGAGCTCAATCTGTCAGCACTCAGTCAGTGTGTTTATGCATGTCTTCTGTTTGATGATGTGCATAGCAGCCATATGGTTGTTTACATTAATCTGTGATTTTTTTGGGGGGGGGGGGGGGCATCTTTACTGATTCACAAATGTAAAACACATCACTTTCTGTGCATTTTTCTTTTCAGGAAAGATAAGTGTGGCACTGGATGATGACCAAGGCAAGTGTAAAGGTGGGGGTAAATTGGTTATGGCTTAACATCAGCAAATCTTTCTGTCAGTTGGCAGCGAGGAAGCTAAACAGACAGAAAAAGTGCCCATCAAAGGGGGGAGCCTTTTAAATTTCAGACCATTGTTGAAATCACAAGAAATTCACTGTATGGGCTTGTTAGGGTCATCCATTGGATAATTATAAGTCTTGCATACTTACTCATAACACTTACTACAAAAAAAATCCCATATCCCAATATGAATTGTTTAATTTCAGGAATAATGACACATATCCTGACATAGCACCTTTCTGTGAATTCAGGGAATAAATACTTAATATAAAATGATCACTATGTCAGACTTTTCATACTCAAACCACTCCCAGTCCCCGTGTTAGGTACAAGCTCCTCTTTTTTCTTGGCTGCTCTGAGTCCTTCTCCTGTTCAGCAGAATTACCTCTTTCTGTGTCATGTTCACTCTCCTCCATGTTTACTTGTGTTGCCTCCTTTCACATTTCCTGCCTGCATCTGTGCCTTGTGGAAGAATGCATAGCATCTTACAAATAATGAAAAATATTGCCATAAAGAGCGTGATTGGTGACACAATGAAATAAACAATAGACGCTTTCTATCACCACAGAATATATATTGTCATATCACATAGCCCTGCTGCTGAGCCAACAGGTAAACAAAATTTTACCTGTGAGCAATGCACCCCAAAATCAGCTCATTATCCTAAAAATTCCCTCTTCTCACCTATTGGCTGCCTTGCCAAAAACTTTTTTTAGCGACTCAATTACTTCTATCCTGGTTTACTTCACATCTTTGAAAATGAGGAGAATGCTTTAGGGAACAGATTCCCAGATGACATCCTGAATAACAAAAAAGAATCATTGTTCCCCTCAAAATATTCATTTGCACCAGGATGCACTCAGTTTGGGTTTTGATCTCTCAAGGAACAAAAGACAGGAGGAAAAATGGGAGTAAATTATTTTGCATCTAGTTAAGAACCAAAAGTTTCCTATGAAACTGTGTGTGGTTGTTCTTTTGATTACTTCTGTCTCTGATGAACTGGTTTTAGAAGATAATGTGCGGACATTACACAGAACAAACCATATGTGAATTTGTAATAACACAGAAAATATGCAGTTTTCCATGGGAACCGAAGTTGAGCATAAACAGATATGTAGATAGTAAAGTAGAGAAATATATTTCAATATTTAAAAAATCAACCAAGCTTCCTTTTGCTTTGCAACAGATTTGCTTTGGGTTGTTTTGATGGCTTATGGTATAGTTGTTGTTTTGGCATTTGTCTGCAGAGTTTTCATTTCTTTGTCCCTCTAATCTGTTGTCATATGGGCCAGAGATAAGAATGGAGTTTAGCATCAGCACTTCCTGCTGAATGATATCCCGTATGTCTAAATCTGTCTCAGAATAGGATATTTGTGTTTACTCTCAGTGGCTGGGGCTGTTGATTCCGTCTGACAGTGAAACTTAAGCTGACTATTATGTAAGGAATTGTCTATGGTGATGATTAAATTTTGGCTTGACAATGTTTTTGATGAACCGTCTTTAGAAAAAGAAAGAAAGTAAATGCTGTTGGTGTGCTGAAGTAAAGGCTTCTATGGCTTCACTAGATAACTTGTGTTTGTCTCCAGGCTAAGTGTAGGATTTAACACAGTGGACTGTACATGAGGTTGATTAGTTGTGACATAATCTACAGTTGTAGCATCAAATGCCCATGGAGCAAGCAATAAAATCTGTCGCGCTTAAAAACGCCACACAAATCAATGTGATGATAAATGAGAAGTCAGTGGGATGCAGTAATCTGTTCCACCCTATTAAAGTCGGGGCTTGTACAGAGGCTACTGTGCTTCCTCATCAACAGTAATAGGCCAAATCCACAGGGATTTCCTGCCAATCACAGCCTCGTGGTAGTATCTTAATGACTTTTCCTCAGAAGCTGATAAAAGTGTTTTTTTTTTTTCTAAATTCGTCAATCTGTTGTATTTTACTGCAGCGAGCAGATCAAGCAACACTGGCACAGATTCAAAGCAAGTGCAGATAGTGTATTAGTATGGAAGTTAAGTGCTTGGAAATACTTCAGAAGCCCCTGGGACCTCTTAACCCTATTGTTACATGTTGCTGCTGACCTGCATGAAACTGCTGCTGTGCAATTCTTGACCTTTAAGATGACTTGTTTCTTGAAAGCTTTTTTTTCAGACGAAGTTATTTTCAATTCCAAGAAAGGCACTCATGTAGACAGTGTGTGCATGTGTTCTTTCACAATAAGGAAAAAAAGAAAGAATGGAGGGAGTGAAAGTTGATTTCTCTCAGCAGTGTCACCTGGCTCACTCAACCGTACACCCAGCCAAATTAAAGATGTTAATTTCATCCTTAAGCACACGCTAATACGAACAATCACTTGCCTGGTTGAGACTCCAATCAAAATGCTAATTACAATAACGGCCCTGCAAAAGAAGAGCTGGGGATTCATTATCCTGCTTTAGTTCTACTTGTCTGTCTTTGCCTTCCTTTTGGTGGGTATGCATCCCGCTTGCCAAAAAGATGTCTGACTACGTTCACAATATTGTTGACTTCCTTTTGTAACACGCAATGCGTGAGTCCAATCTGCAGCTGCTGGGGGAATGGTAGCACTTTTGAGAAGTAAATAAGTGTGATGTGGGAGATGGTGGGGATTGGCATTGAGATGATGTTCTACTGTGCAGTTGCTCACTGTTATGAGCTTTAAAGGGACAGTTCACCTACAAATCAAAATACATATTTTTCCCTCTTTCCTGTAGTGCTATTTATCCATCTATATAGTTTTGGTGTGTATTCAGTTTTGGAGATATTGGCAACAGAGAGGTCTCCTTTCTCTCAATATATAATGGAGCGAGATGGCTTCGATTCAAAATTTGTAAGGTACATAAGGTTACGTGCACCATGTGACTTTCATCTTTCGAGTCACTTCAGTGACATCATGCAACAACATTGATATTGTAACCCCAGATATGGTCCTATCCTAACCCTAGAGGGAGAGTAATTACAGGCACATCATGCAGGTGCAATGCTATCAGAAACATCACCAACAAAAAAAGGTAATGCCTACAAACTTACTTCATGCCACAAAAGTTTAATGAAGACAAAACATTTCGATCCAACTTGGATCCCACTTGGATCTTCATCAGGTAGATCCAAGTCAGATCATGTGTTGTCTTCATTAAACTTTTTGTGGCATGGAGAAAGTGTGCAGCAGTTACCTTTTTTCTTATCCTTAACCTCTCCAATTGTTTTTGTGCCTAAACCTAACCAAACTGCAAACATTTCACAGTGTTAAGCACATGTTAAAAAGTCTTTCTGACCACATCTGAGACAGATCGCTAAAGAGTACCTTGTGCTTCAGTAAGAGATGCTGAGGGGTGGTGACACATTGTTAGTATGTGATGAATCTGCCTGAGAATGTGTGGAAAAAGACATTGCATTGTTGAGGTTTTCAAATGTATTTTTGGCCCTTTGATCACCACAACCCAAGTGCTGTCTTGTTCCATTATATTAAGGCAAACAGAGGATATATTTTTGATTTTGGGGTGAACTGTCCTTTTAAAACTGCCCTGGTTACATATATGCATGCAAATGTTTCATGTGTCAAAAAGCAGGCATAGCAATATTTAATTCCTTTTGAATAAAATGTGATTATTTTATTTACCGCATTGGAGAGATTTTTGAGTGGTTGTTTTTTTTTTTTTTTTTTTTTTTTTTTTTTATTTAACTGTCTTCATAGAGATGAGACAAGATGAGAAAAAAAATTTTGATAGTTATAAAGGTTTCGGTTGCAGTTCATTTAAGTACAAAACTTTTATTCACTACCTATACAATTACTCAAATCAGTTTCTATGGGAACATTGCATTCATATCATAGAATAGTCTTTTTCATCAGAGAGAGCCCACACACATTAACTCTTCATTATATTCAAAAAAACAGGGCTGCGGTAATGCGTAATAGATGAAGAAAATTACAGACTTCAAGGACACCTCATATTGCAAAAGCTTACCCAAAATTATAGTAACTCAAAAGGGATTCAAAGGAAAGACAGCATTTCCATTGGCTTTAGCTTACTATAACACAAACCTTGAAACAGAAACCTTTTCTTCAGTAGCAGCGGCACAGGTAGACATTCTGAGGAGATTTTGTTTTTTGTTCCACTTTGATCCCCGTCTCTGTCAAACCCCCCTAAAACCTCTGCTTTCTAGGTCCCTGATTGCCTCAGAAGAAGCAGGCAAGACACCAGCTTGGTTGCCGTGGCAACAGATGCAGATTTTACCCTCTTTGATGTGCAGTAAACAAAGGTGTGCATGTATCAGTTTGTCAGTTTGCATGTGCGTTGACTGGATGAGTGACAGACATACGGGCAGAGAGTAACAAACAGCGATAGCGCACAAATGTGGCATCTGGTCATCTGTAACAGCTGGTATTCATGGAGGGTTGTCAACAACCTGTCACTCGCACTTTCTCGCTTCAGTTCATATGTCATACAGTCCCTCCAAACCAAACACAGCCCAGAAAATAAATGATTCATGCTTCTCCCAGACAGCACTTTCACTTTATAATCATTCATAAGGGAATAGTGTCTTTTTTTTTAAGCACAGGCCGACATGATGCAACTTTATGATCGTGCATATATTTTGTGGCTGAGTGTGTTCATCTCCTGCCGAATTAATTTACCCCGAGGTTGTTACTGCAGAAGAAAAATTGGTCCCACCCTACTGAATAATGATGGCCTGTGAGACTTTGAAAATATGGCCCCTGGGCTTTCTGATAGGATGTGCTGCTTTGTGCTTTGCTGGTTGTTTGTGCAGTTTGGTGGCTGCTGTGGTTCCTTCGTCTTAGTTGTGTTTGTTTTGAAAGTTTTATGTGAAAAGGAGAAACAGAAGTTCAACGACACAACAAAGGAAATCAGATCATTGACATCAGAAAAAATGAAGCAAATAATAAAGGTTAGACTTTTGCGTCATAAATTACACAAAGGAAAGGAAAGGAAGCTACTAATCTCACTACTTCTACTTCTGGTGTGAGTAAACAGTGGTGAAATGTACTTTTACTTCATTAATATACTTTGTATCACACTTTTCTTTCTATTTTCTCCTATTTTATTCTTTCACTGTACTACGTTTAAGAGGGAACTATTGTACTCTTTACTCATTTACTACATTTATCAGCTGACGGTAGTTATGAGTAACCTTGCTGACAAAGATTTTACATTTGATCATCTTATATGACAAACTGTCAACATTAAACATCCTAAGTGGATATAAAGGAGTTAAAGCCAGCTACAACATGAAAATTCAGCTCAAATGTTTATGTATCAGTAATATTAATAAAGTATGTGATAATGAAACACTGTCAGGGGTATTCTGCTGTATAACTGGTACTTAAAGTATCAAAAGTTAAAGTATAGTTACCACTATTGTACTTTTACTTAAACTTGGCATAACTAGACAGGAGAGGAATATAATCTTCCTAAGTATGTTTTCATTCACATATATACATGTGTATAATGACCTGAAAATAGGAATCATTCGTGTTTTGGTTACCTTAGAATGAGCCATTCATATCTGCAGAGGGTGCAAGTCCTCCTCCATAAAAGCCACCATGTTTCAACACCATGTTTCTACAGTAGCCTAAGGGACAAACCAAACAACAGCAGGGCACCCATGTAGCTCACTTGATAGAGCATATTCCCCATGTACTGGGGTTGTCAGTACTCTGCAGCAGCCACTGGTCTGACTCCCACCTGTGGCCCATTTGCTGCATGTTATCCCCTCTCTCTGCCCCCTTTCCTGTCATATCTTCAACTGTCCCTATCGAATAAAGGCAAAATACCCCCACCCCCCACCCCCCAAAAAATGTCTCTAGGCTTTTGTGGTCTTTGCAATTTCGTTTCCTTCGTATGTGCTTCCAAACTTCATCCTTACCACTAGATGCAGCTAAATTAGGATGACCATATTTCAAAACCCCAAAACCATGACTCTTAAGTGTACTGTGCAGTCATGCATGCACACGTTTATGCGCTAATGCATGCACCACAGACAGTTTCATCAAGATGAATTAAAACTATGAAAATTAAAATGATAAATCAGAGACAATTATTTCAGTGCTTAGTACACCTACTGACAGTACCACAGTTCCAGAACAAAATGACAAGGGTGCATCTGAAATTACTGGGTTAAAATCACATCAGATGTGATTAAAGCAGGAAAGTCAGTAAATTGGTCTACACTGATCAAGTGTGGGTAATTCTTAGAGATGTTTTATACTGTATCAAAAGCTTCTCTTCAGTTCAGGAAATCCCTGTATGAAATCCCTGAAGGTAGTAGGAATGATGTTAGTAAATCTGCCATCCGAGAAGCAGTGCTGTGATACACATTCACTCACTGCGTTTACCTTCATTAAATTGCTTGATGACACCAGACTCCAACAGTATAAATGTACATATGTCTACACGTCAGACTGGTGGTTATAATTCGATATTCTGCTTTTTTATGAAGGAGACGTCCTGGGCACATATCTTTTCCAACTTTCCAACACAGTGCAAATGCTGCTGTCAGTTCAGTTTCTTCATATTGCTTAGCTGTCATCATCACGTTTAACTAGCAGTGCCATTTCAGAGCGATGAAACCAGTGTGACCAGCTGAGAGAGTAGTTAATGATCAACACACAATGATCTATATTCACCTTTTTCACATTGTGCTGCTGCACATACATTAAAGAAAGTAGAAGTTTTGCATGGAAACGCACAGTCTGTGTCCCTTACACTTGGCTTTTATGAGTTGAATTTTAACTAAGGGTGCAAAATATTAAACTGAGGGTGCACTTCATGCTTTTGCACCCTCGTAGCCTGTTAAATTGTGGCAAAAACCAGGACAATTTTGTAGTGAATGCTGAAAATATTTTAGTATTTTACAGATAACTGTCAGAACTCAGCTCAAACCAGGACGTCTGATCGCTGCACACCAAATCAGCAATTCTATGTGAATTTTGAAAGAATGAATAACACAGTCTTAATCTAAAGTTGAATTCATAAGCAATAAAAGCACACGCTCAATCCAACTACAGCCTCACTTGGTCTGGTATGACCATTGCCTCACGGGGGCTAAATTTAGCTAAGGTTAGCAAACTTTAGATCGATATTGCTGTGTAAATTACATTACTTAGTTCAGTGACAGCATCAGTACTATAACAACAACAATAGAACAGCTGATATTGGGTTTTGCAACAAACAGTGAAGTCATACAGGTAATTAAAATCCTGAGACCCATTCTTTTTGTTTGATAAACGTCAAGTTGTTCAGAAGAAACCAGAGAAATGTTTTTTGTGGCATGGCTGCACATGACTATCCAAGTGTGAAAGTCAAGGATGGGAGCATTTCAGAATATATCACTCATTTGCACCGAGACATCTGTCAGAGTGAGTGTCTTTGGCTGCCAGGAGCACCCTTACACTGTGTCCATCTCTGTGAGCAAAGCCGGTGATTTAAAGCAATTACAATTTAAGCTGAAGAGGCACAAATCTGCCTGTGGACATGGTGACAGGTCCTGTTGGTAAAAGGCAACACATCAAAGGAAAGTCTCCATCCCACCAACTCTTGGCTTCCATTTTCATCTTTCTGCTGCTCTAGCCAGCTTTTTAAGGCTCCAGGCACCATGTGTCCTTCGAGACAAATGAGAAAAGACAACAGGGAATGTGCCCTGCTCTCTGCTCTGCATAGATCTGCAAAGGAATGCGACGTGGTGACTGATTTTATGCCCTGAGAGCCTTTCTGGTTGTAGTGTGAGAGTATAATATGTGTGTGTGCATTTGATTTTTGGACACTTGTATCAGCTAATCAAATTTAAGAAATGGGAATTCCTAACGTAATTCATCATTATTCCAAACACGCCATGAGAGGATTATCATATCACTTATTACTCATGTATGTAGATGCACATGCGCAGTCAGCTGCCCCCCCTTGTCGCGCCAAGTGAGCCCAATCTTAAAACCTGGAGCAGCCGCAGACAGATGATCCGTTTATTTGAGAGGACGGATGGATCAGTCTCACACTGGTACACACTGCAGAACTGCGTCCTGGCGCTCATCTCACAGTTTTTGATGATGAATCAGAAGTTCATCAGCTGTTTTCTGCCCCAGAAGCTCTTTCATCTTCACCAGCGGGATTAGGATGAAAGGGTGAAAGTTGGATTTTTGTAAATCAGTGGGTCTAACATGCGATAATCTGGACAATTGACTTACTTTGAAGTGGCGGAGGGATGTGAGGGAATCAGTTTGAACTGAAATCCCAGAAAACGGACTTCATCTGAGAGGATGCATTCAGGTGAGTGAGATGAGCCACGTTTGCATGATTTAGGACTATTGGTGAAATAGATGACGGGTGCTTCTAATCTCTGCAAATCTTTTTCGAGATGTCGTTTTCTTGGCAGACTGACATTTATTTTACGTTATTCACAAACTTCCGAATTTTTTATTTATTTTATAGGACAGAAAAATGCCTAACTACTCTGTTTTGAACTCTTCTCTGATAGGAGCCATAGTGCTGAAGTGACAGCTCCCTACTTTACTCTGTGCACTTCACTGATATAAAAGTGAAGACAAATGTTGCAGGAAAGAAACAAGAATCCACATTTTTCAAAAGGGGGGAAAACTGTGTTCTGTCTTAGATCAGCTTGTGGTGGCTCAGTGCCTGGACAGGAGGATTTGGGCTGCTGCTGCTGCTGCTGCCTCAGTTCCTCCTCCACACACACACAGACACACACACAGAATTTGGTCTCTGTGGAAGTGGATCAGTGCAATAGATTCATTCAATGAACACAAACTTGGCTTAATTCTTCCATGAAGTGTCAGTCAATCAGCTGGAGACTTTGTAGAGACTGACAATGTAGTCAAATCTATCTGCTAATGTCTGTACTTGTGCATCTGTGCTTTTGTATGAAATTTTAATGTTTTTTATATGCCAGCAACCTGCCAGGGACTGCAGATGAAAATTAGCCTGTATGGCTAAAACTGGCATGTTTACATGATGGACTCAATTGATCATATTAATTAATGTGCGATGTCTCTTACTAAATAAAAGAAACACAGGCATAAATCTTACTATATCTTCCTAAATATGTCTTTAATTAAAATTCTTAGTCACACTACGCTGAAGATATGTGACGTTTTCTTTCTTGAGTTAACCTGTTTTCAGATTCTTTATAGATATTACACATTATTTATAATTAATTTTAATTAATAATTTTCTACCCTTATGCAAAGGTCTGATACAAGTGCAATACCCTGTATACACCTGTCAGTTCTGCTCTTGCACAAATCATCATTTTAATATATTTATACAGTGTTTGTATAAGGTCAGTGTTGTCTTAGGTTTGGAGAGAGTTGTATTTCACTTACGTAATTCACTTTTTTTATTTAAATGTGTTTCTTATTTTATCTGTGAGGTTGGAACAGATGACTTCGAAATATAGTTACTGAATAGCAGCGTTTGTAATTAGTAATGTAATACACTGGGTTATACAAAACTAATCTAATCAGAATACTTTTGGCTTACTTCAAAATCAAACATTGAAAATATTGTCCTTTATACTAAGAAATGGACACTTTGAGTTCCACATTTTTTTTTTCTGTTTTAAATGACTAAAAACATTACAAATGTAAATAAAATGCATTTTTGATTAGTTTTTTTCCCCTGCCAGGACTGCCACAAAGTGGAAAACTTGTGCAAGAAACCCTGTATGTCAGACACTAATAGATCATTGTTATCATGAAAAAAGTTTCAAAAGTTTCAAAATTGCCATATTTTAAAGTTGTAAAAAATTTATTAAAAATGTAATCAAGGAATCCTTAACAATGTAATCACTAACTAATTACACATTTTTTCACGTCATCTTGGTTGATTACAGTTACTTACTTTTGTAATCTGATTATGTAATTCTGATTACATACGATCCTTAACCACCCAACTCTATTTATCTCTATTTAATGCTCTTACTGCTGAGCTGATCTATTCTTCTCGTACCACGCACTACATTGCACCATTGACCCTCTGTTAATTTACATATGACCACTGAAACTGAACTACACTTTCATTTAACATAACAAATGTTAACATGGAATACAGCATTTAAAGACCCATGTCAGTTGAAGTCAACCTGTAAATCATCACCGACAAGTGATGCTACTTTTTGTGCCAAACGCCAGAACACAGATATTAGTAATCTTTGAGGGAAAAAAAAATTAAACTGTTGCCTCCCTATGTCATGATGCAACAAACATACTGTACAAATGTCCTCAGTGTAAATGATAACTGCTGTTTTGTGTTCGGCTTGTCTCATTTGTGAGTGGACATTCACAGCAACATGCCAACCTGCCACTTTGGTGAAAACTCAAAGCAAAATTTTAGTGGCCGGGTGTCCTTGGGGCAAGATGCTCTATTTAGGTCATATTTTATATAACAGACACAAAAGTGGCACAAGGTATTATTTTATGACACAGAGACTTTTATTTATTTACCATGAGACATCATTACACAGCAGCACCATATTAGACTGCATATTGTCAACAGCTGCTATTCTTGTCCACTATGTTACACATAAACATTTGAAAAGAGGGATAAGGAGGATGTAAAAATAGAGGAAAGAGTTATAGCAAGCAGATGGTGCAAGCAGGATGTCCTTATTCTGTCCCTGTCGAGCTTTTGAACTCCACACCCGTGGCCTGGTATATACATTCAGCTGTGTGCACTGAGACAACAAACCCAGACACACAAATGCTGCTCAGCTCTAACTCTCTCTTTTTCCTTTATTTCTTGATTCTCCCTGTCTTCACAAAATATCTGCTTCTTTTACAGTCTGGATATTTCTCCTGTTCATTGAAGAGGGATTTGCTCTGGCACAAAAGACTAAAGGTAAGATTGATACGTTCACTGAGCTCCTTGAATAGAAAGGCTACATTAAATCAAGACACACAATGTAATTTGATTAAAGATCACTTCACAGTTTTTTGCTTCTCAGGTATCAGCTGTCTTCATGTTGTATCATTAAGTGCACAGATTTTCACTTGTCTCTTGGCTGTCATTTTCATACAGATGGAGGTGCAGGATCAAAAGGGGTCAAACCATCTCAACGGCCGCAGCATTCTCGTCACTGTGGAAACTGGGTACGAAACACAGATGGCGGCACCTTCAGCTCCCCAAACTACCCAAATACGTACCCTCCCAACAAGGAGTGCCTGTACGTACTGGAAGGTAACCAACAACATGCACCTGAGCCTCATAATATCACTGCTCCTGTTCCAATTTTTGTGAATGTTGCAGATTTTGATATCAAAATAGGTCAATTTCTTTTGTGAGCTGTTGTGGAGATTAAATGGAACAAAAGGAAACAAAATAGCAGTTTTTTGTGATGATTAAGATGATCAAGAATGCAATCTTTTGTTCTTAGTGTCTCTTGTTTTTTTATTAAGTCTCTCAAGTATTTTTTATTACCAGTGACAAAGGTACAAATAAAGTATCCAAAAGTAACAAATATCTCCATGTTTCATATTTTCAAGTTACCCCACCACTGCCTGCCTTGGAAGTATCGAAAAATAAAAATAAAAATAAAAATACCACGTCACAGTCTCCTCTGTTTACAGTAGGTTGCAAATTGACATCAATTCATTATCAAGTCTCATAGGCACAACTATTGAAACAGAAAATATGAAACAGAAAATAATAAAACTAGAAGAGTGGATGTAACCCTTTTGTAATTGCCACATTTTGCTTAGTAACTAATTTAATTACATATTTTTTCTCAGTAACAGTAACACAGTACAATTACATTTATTCAGTAATTTAATTACATGTAACTAGTAACATGTAAGCATTTACTCTCCTGCATTTACAATATCCTATTAAACATTTATGTGATTTTATTTCACAATTAGATATGGAGTCTTGAGTTATGGCCAAAAATGTGTTCTGTGAGGCCCAACTGGTCATTTGTGCCAAATTAAAAATTCCCTTTCGGGGTTCTTGAGATATTGTGCTCACAAGAATGAGATGACCCAAAAACATAATGTCTCTGGCCATGGTTGTCACCGCTGTGACAAAAGGTTTTTCCAGGTTTTTTTTTTAATGTGAATCATAGAGTTCCTTCAGATTATAGTCATTAATGTGCACAAAAAAATAGGCTTATCGGTCTAGTAGTATCCAAGATTAGCTGCAGACAAGCTCCAGGTCCGCATGCACACACAATAGTACTTTTATAGGTACAACCATAATCTCATAGTCTCAGAGGACAGAGGATATATTTGAATAATGACAAATTCAACATAATGTGGGTAAAAGCAGCACAGCACATCCTTCAACACCATCTGCTCTCTACTTTAAGTATCTTTTGTTTGACAATAACATCTCCGTTGCTCATCATTAATTGGTCACGCATGGTGTTTGGATTATATTTAAGGATTTTGAACAATATTTTCTTCCCTAAAAGTTTACCTTCTATGGTCATTAAAGTACAAACAAGCTGGCAGGCAACAACTTTTTCACGGTGCATGCCTCATTATCTTGCACACGAAAGACTGCATCAAACTTTGTTGTCATTTCCTGTATCGTTTTCCCTTTAATCACTCCTGGAGCCCCCAAAACAGTCTGACCTAGAGTAATTATATGCAAAACATCAACAACACAGAGGAAAATTTAGAAAGGAGCAAATATTTTTTCACTGCATTATCTATTCTCTGCCAGCACTGTATCTCTGAATCACATTTGTTGCTCTGCTTCCCTCAGCCCTGCCCCGGCAGAGGATAGAGCTGCTTTTTGATGAGACCTTCTACATTGAAGCCTCGTTTGAGTGTCGTTTCGACCACATCGAGGTGCGGGATGGGCCCTTTAGCTTCTCGCCACTCATCAATCGCTTCTGTGGCTCAGCCAGTCCTGGACTCGTCCTCTCCAGCGGACGCTTCATGTGGATCCGTTTCTTCAGTGATGAAGAGCTGGAGGGGATCGGTTTTTCAGGTCCAGTACAGCTTTACTGCAGGTGATTAAAACACAGTGGAATGCTTTATTGATCCCAGTATAGCAGTGTTCTCGCACCTTACCATCCTGGTACTCGCTGAAAGTTCATTCAGTCTGCTCAAAAAATCTATCCTTCCACTGGTGATGTCTCTGATTATGTGATATCTCACTGTCTGTCTCTATGATTTCCCCCAAAGACCCTGAATTTCATCTACATGTGGGAGGACTATTAAACCCCATCCCAGGTAATGCAACCACATGCAGTCCTTAAATGCTTATAACGGTTAAATTGAGCAATATGCTAACAGGACTAATCATAGCTTGTCATTATCAAAATATTATGTTACACTCATCTTGCTCCTGCAGCCTGGCTGAGTTTCCTCATGTCTGAGGAGGAGGTAGGGGAACAACTCCCTTCAACCATTGATCGTATTTAAATAGGATTTTAACCTATTTAATATAATGGCTATTTGGTCTGCACTACTGATTTTTTTTAGGTAACTCACTGTTTCTGTCCCTGTTGCATAGCTAATGGTAACTGGGCAGGAAAAAGCGTCACATCAAACCATACTTAAAAAATCGATAAATTAAGACTGACTTGTAAAAGAATCAAGCCTAACACAGCACACACCATAAATATATCAGAAACATACTGTGAAAGGTTTAGTTGTAACTAAAATTATCAACACAATGCCCAGTACAAATTTCATGCAGTTTCAATATCGGCTTTGTTAGCTGTTAGCATTGTTAGTCAGCCTGACCTGTTTTAGCTCTTACTTGGTAGCATCATTGGTTAATTCTGTACTGAGCAGAGATGGCATGACATTGTATTTGTGAATTACATAGGTCTTAAATTATATTTCTAATGGTCTTAAGAGCCTTAAATAGTCTTAAATTAACTTGTTGGAACTTGCACACAACTTTGCCGACTCAAACTGAAGATGTACATCTTTAGATTAATATGTGACTCAAAGTCATTGCCATTTCCTTTCACTGTCACTTCTAATCTCATTTTCTCTCACATGTTTTCCTTTTATCTGCCTCTTTATCGCCCTTCTGTTGCTGTCTGTGGGTCAGATTGTCAGTTCGAGCTGTCTGGGGCTGACGGCTTGATACGTTCCAGTCAGGTGGAGGAGGAGAATAAAGTGAAGCCAGATCAGGCAGTGGACTGCATCTGGACCATACGGGCCCCAACAAACAACAGGGTATGGCAAGTGACATTTTTATGTTTTTTCCACTTATCTAATCAGGGTTTGCGCAAGTCCTTAAAAATTATTTAAAAATCTAAAACCCAATAATCTGCATTTTTGACCTTTTAAAAGATCTTAAATATGATATTTTGCAGGTATTAACAATGGATCAGATTATGAAGTTAACACTTTTATTAAGTTTAAGTTGCATTAACTTCAGTCTCAGTTTTGAGTGTGTTTTGGGTAAAAAGAAAATTACATTGATACTGTAAAAGCTACAGAATGAAACCAATATGGAACCAATTAAATAATAATGAATAAATCCAATTTGCTTTGCAAGTAATTCTGGTATGATCTTCCCTCATATCCCTCCTAATTTTTTGCTAGTACGGATGTGAAATAGGTCCAGAAACCCTGTCTAATGCACAACCGCAGAATTAGTTTACTGGTAACTGGATGTTCATCTGTTCATATTCATCTGCTGAGAAAAGTACAAGTATGGTGGGAAAAGTTGAGGAGAGATGTACAATAAAAATGGCCTACTTCTCCTCAGAATGAAGTTGAGGAGATGGGATATGATTCACTGGGGGCAAAATGACAAACAGGACAGTGGTTGAAATGATGAATCTCCAGCCTGTAGTGTATTTTAGCCTCTGATGTGTTTGTTCCATATCCTTTACTTAATCATAAAGACAAATCATGTGGATTTCAATTTCATATCACAAAACAACCCTAGATAAATGCGCTTTACATCTTTTATTATCAAACATTGACTGACAGGACATCCACAGCATGACATACGTGCATGAAGTATGAAGTAAAACATATGCTTTGATAATCCAACATAAGCACGCATACGGTAAAGCTGGCTTGAAACAATTTCTGTTTGATCCCTTAATGCAGCAATGCCTTCTTATAGTAGCTTATAGTGATCTGTGTGAAAAATGATCAAAATGTACATTAAATCCCTCCTCTATGCTGATTCCAGATTTACCTGAGATTCTTGGAGTATCAGATGGAAAACTCAAATGAATGTAAGAAGAACTTTGTGGCCGTTTATGATGGCAGTAATGCTATTGAGGACCTAAAGGTAATATATTTATAATATGCGTAATATATACTATGTTACTTGATCTGATGTACTGTATTTATTGCACACTGTATAGCATTATACTCTGTTATGAATTTCTCTCTCCTTTTGCTACACAACAGGGTTCATCTTTTCTTTCCATGTCGTACATGCTTGTAATATTTTTAATCATAAATATGTAGCAACTGTTCTACAGACCATGGCTTCAATGAGACTACACATCTGACACTGTAAGAGAAAATGGTGTGTGGTTTCTTGCAGGCCAAGTTTTGTAGTACAGTAGCTAATGACATCATGCTGGACACTGGTGTGGCAGTAGTGAGGATGTGGGCTGATGAGACGAGCCGTCTCAGCCGCTTCCGGATGCTGTTCACTTCTTTTGCAGAGCGTAAGTTTCTTCTTGGGATTATTTTTAACCTCTGTCATTTTACATTTGCACCAGTGTCACATTTGTTTAGCTTCTGCGGCTGTGACAGGACAAGGACAGTGCTGCACCAGCACCCTCCTGTGGTTTATATTCAATACTGCAGCTTTTTAAGAATAAAGTTGTGTTATAGCAGTTGTAGAAAATACATGACATATATAGAGATAAAGTGTAAATCCATATTTCAATCAGTACTTTGTAGATAGGATCAGTTTTACAGAATTTTGGCCAAGAATTCAGAGAAACAGGGGGATTTTCTCTTACTGTTGATGGCTTTGGTTCCTTTGCATCACATACTGATACACCTGTGTTTGTGTTTCAGCACCCTGTGCAGGTAGTGCGTTCTTTTGTCACAGCAACATGTGTATCAACACCTCTCTAGTGTGCAACGGCATACAGAACTGTGTCTTTCCCTGGGATGAAAGCAACTGCAAAGGTAGTCCACTTGTGCCAAAGCACTTTGAAAATCTGCTGTGTTGAATTACGATGAGTTTTGTCGTGTTATGTAATATGATGCATGTTGTGTCTGACTCTGTTGTGTCACATTGAGCCTCCTTGAGGATTTGCAGCTATAATTCTACAAGATATTTGCAACAAGACACTCACACAAATGTTCCAGCACGTCCTCTGTTATTTTTCACCCTGACACCACAGAGAAGTGCATATTTGTAACTTTGGACAGTAAAGAATATCCCTTCAAAATTTCCACTTGGCAGGAAAACAATGATCTCATCATCTTTTATGGCTCTCCAGATAAAAGACCCTCAAGGCCTTTTGGCTGTTTAGCAGCTCTTAATCACCTCCGTTGATTTTAACGGCTGTTAATCATGGCGTTGGCTTTTAGTGAAGGCTCTGAATTGTTCCTGGCAGCCAAAGATACAGACTGTCCTGACGGGGGTGGCAACAAGTAAATGAATGATGTACTCTCCGTACCTCTAAATGTCCCTCATATTTTACCTCTCTTTGTCACTCTCTTCATATCCATCATGCAGAAAAAAAGAGCAAAGGTGTCTTTCACCAGATCACAAAGACTCATGGGACAGTAATCTGTGTGTCTACGGGTGTGGTGCTACTGCTCCTCATTGTCTCCATCCTGGTCCAAGTCAAACAGCCACGAAAAAAGGTAATTACCACTAGAAATGCCAGAATACCATAACTACTAGAGCTGCCATAAGCAGTGGTTTTGACCATTTGAATTCCAAACAGTATAATATCTCATGATACATAGAGATTAACGCATTTTAGATGTTAGAATATCATAAAAAAAACGGAATAACACCAAAATCTACATTTTATTTATGCATTTATTTATTATTATAACACGTATAATGATAAGATAAGAATAAGATAAGATAAGATAAGATAGACATTGCTATTTTTAATATGTAAGGGTTATAGGTGCTGAAAAAAAAAGTGTGTATAACTGTCCCTGGTCTCCTATACGTTACGTTCCATAAATTTTTCTACGATTCCACTGATTATTACAATGCCATCTAAGTATTTTTATTTTAATGTAGATCAAGTAATGGAACTCGAATGACGCTTGCAAAGTTTCTTTGACATACACAGTGACAGTTGCTCAGTAACCAAGATGCATCTCCAACTACACAAAAAACTAACAATAACTGCAATTTTCAAGCAGCATATATAATTTTTACAAAATAGGTAAAAATGATGAAGAGAAGTAGCAATGAAAATATATAGTATCATGCCACAAAATATTGCTGTGGGAAAAGTTAACTCATAAGTGTGTTCACTCTTAATTTGAAGGTGTTGGTACGTAAGAATAACCTGTTCCACCGGGCCGACTTTCAGGAGGTGTTTGACCCTCCGCATTATGAACTCTTTACTCTCAGAGACAAGGTAAGTTTGATTACTTTGATATTTTATTACCTGCACATGGTGATCTTCTTTTAAAGTCACAAATGTAACAACATTATCTCTTTTAGGAGATGTCTGGGGACCTTGGGGAGTTATCAGAGGAGCTCCAGTCCCTGCAGGCGCTAAGAAGATCCTCATCAGGCTCCCGCTGCATTCACGAACACCACTGTGGCTCCCAGGCCTCTGTCAACTCCATCAAAGCCAGTCAAGGTGCATACGGCCTCGGCAGGGGATCCATGGAGCTTCCTTCTTTCAGAGGGGACTTCCAGAGCACCTTACCTCCCCTCAGGGATTTGAACAGCAGTCTGCGGAAGAAGAGTTGGCCTAGTATGAAACCAGGCCGAATGCAGGGCCATCACAGTATGGGGGACAGAGCACTGGGGCGGCAGGACAGAGTGATGGAGGAGGACGAAGAGGAGGAGGATGACGGAAGGTATGATGTGTATGTGCGCAGAGCAGGAAGCCGGAGAGGGAATTTTGAAATGGCCCAGCAAAGATCTTTGTCCATGGACTTCTGAAAAGAAAAGACAGCAACAACTTTTCAATCAGTGCTGTAGGACTCACAATTTAACAGCTACAGAATGGATGTGTCTCACATGCCTTCTTTATAATAATTATAAAGAAGTGATCCTTGAGTTCTGGGAAACACAGCGTTGTTTATAGACCAGTGCATCAGGAGCTCCAGCAGCTCCCGCACCGCAGACTCTGCTCGGACACTGAAACAGCTGACGGAGAGTTGTTATCATATTGTGATCAGTGTAAAAGTGCAGACAGATGATAATGATGTGTGTTGTTCTCGTAATTAATGTATTTTGTTAAATACATTTCACTGTAAAGCAAGTAGAGTTTGTTTAAATATGTTTTCAATCAGGTGTTTAGGTTCTGCAAGAATGGAGGCGTGATTACATTTTAAGCAAAGAATGGAAAAATCACCTCTCAGTTCTTGTTTAAAGTGTAAAATTAAACAGGAACTCTGTGAAATTACCTGTATTAAAAAATAAATATCTACATTTCTGCACCATTGTTTTAGGAAAGTCTCATCTTGCCTTTGAACATTAGATATATATTTTATACTTTTATTTTTGCTCCCATTTTTCATGAGTTGAAGTTAAAAGTCTAAGACTTCCTCAGTGTACACAAAGGGTTTATTTCTCTCAATTCTGTCCACAAAGTTGTTAAACCTGTATTAGTGAGTGCTTCTCCTTTCCTGATTAAACAGCATGAGTGAAGCACAGGTGTGTTTTGGACTGGATACACTAAAAAGCCACTCTAAGACATGAGCTTTAATCTTGGGGAAAAAAACAAACATGTATTAGGCGCTTAACTATGGCTATTACACATAGGAGGGCAAAGTCATGACCTGCCCTAGTCTGCCTCTGGCTAGGACTTGTTGCCGTGTTGGTTGGGTTGGTTAGGTTTAGGCATGATGAGTGAGTGGTTAGGGTAAAAATATCAAGTTATGCCAGTCAGTTATGCCAGTTATTGTGACCAGTTCAAGTGACATGTGTACAATAACCATGTTGTTCAATCAGCATCTCTACATGCCACAGTTGTGACATGGATGGATTATCTTAACAAAGAAGAAGTGCTCATGGATTACATGGATTTTAACAAAGTTGTAAACAAAGTTTGAAAGACATAAACTTTTTGTGTGCATATAAGAAGTCTTAGATTTTTTACTTCAAGTTTTGAAAAATTGAAGCAAAAATGAAAGTACTGTGTGTATGTTTTGTTGAGTCTAAAGTTACCATTAGCAGTTAAGCAGCCACATGTGCTCCTTGCCAGGAGGGAGGTATGTGCTGATCAGGAGTCCTCTAAAAGGTGTGTTGCACAGACATGCTGGTTGGACTTTCCCATATAAAGTTAACTGCCAAACTATGGTGTTGTATAGTCCAATTATAAAACCACAAAAAGCACCACTTGCACACCCACAGTATCATTAACAAACGCTAAAAAACTTTCTATGTTTCATTTTCCTTTTTCAGCACTGAAAAAAATTGATGAGTTAGCACGTGTTAATTGATGCGCAGGATGCACGTATTGTCTGATGCAGAGAACACAACAAACTTTGGATTAAAGCTTGTTGATAAGCAAGGCCAATATAAAGAAATGTAATTCTGTCACAAATTGAACTGTGTGAGCTCCAGTAATGGACTTGAAAATCTCAACTGATAAGCTTTTTTAATTCAAGGGACCACAATTAAAGGGAGAGTTCATCCCAAAATTAGAAACATATTTTTCCTCTTGTCTGTATTGTTATTTATCTGTCTAGTTTGTTTTTCTGTGAGTTTCTGGGTTCAGTCATAGAGATGTTTGCCTTCTCTTGACTATAATGGAACTAGATTGCACTGGACTAGTGGTGCTCAAAGTGCCAAAAACTTCATTTGAGAAACTCAACAGCAATGTCTCTTTCATAAAATGCATGACCCATTTACTTAAGATAATCCACACATTTTGTTGTGTGCAGTTTAATGTACAACTGTAGGAACTACATTCTTTCTATAGTACTGTATAAAGAAAGTAGTTTATACATGAGACTCCTCATAATTTCTGTAACGAGACCATGCTGTCAAGATTTTCAAATATATTTATTTGCTGCGTCACCACAAACTGAGCACAATTTAGTTCCATTATATTCAGAAGAAGGCAGACGTCTGTACAGCCAGTATCTCCCAATCTCACCAAAACCAACTATCAAAGAATCAAGGAATCAAGGTCATGTATTTTCTTCTAATAAAAAAAATACAGGCCAGAGAAAAAATATGTAACTTTGATTTGGGGGTGACCTGTTCCTTTAACCTATACACAATGTGCATCTTTGACAGATGACTTTGATATGTCATGTCCCAGTGATAATGTTGATAAGGATCAGAAAATGACCCTCAGATCATTTTTTATATTCTGTGAACAGAAAGCAGACGTGTTCTTTGAAATTCCCCTTAATGTAGAATCTGTTTTACTTTTACTTTTCTCACGTCTGCACAGCTTTATGGTCAGTGTGCCAACTACTGTACTTAGATAACCTTGGAGCTGCAGGACAGAGCACATTTAAATATCCAGAAAGTCAACTCTAAACCACAGCCTCACAGTTTAGTCAGCAAATCTGTGGGGTTCATTTGTCATATTCAGGAAATTCACTGGGCAGATAATTAATGGAGCAACTATGCGTACACACAGACAAACATGAACATGCAGCCTTGTGACTTCAGTGTGGCTGCTGTTGATGCCAGTGAGCCCTCATGCACTTCTTGTTTGACCTTTAAAGGCCAAACAAGCTTTAAAGATTTGCTCTGATGGGCTACTTTCGACATAGTAATATATGACCAAGGAGCTAATTAATAGTTTAAATGGGCCATTCATGATGACTTAGAGGGAACAAGATTTATCAAATCTCTGTTTTTCCAGGTACTGTATATTCTCTAAGTATGGCTGCTTCAGTAACACTGTTGTACACAGTCATTATTTTTATGACATGATATCCATGAATAGGCAGAATATCTGGGACACATCAGATAAATGGATTGCTCCAAGGAAATTAAAAAGAGGTCAAGAGGTGCAGGTTATGCAGGCTGTATGGCTTTTTATAATAATTTGGATCATACAAAATGTGTTTGTTATTCTCTCCTCAACTGAATTCATACCGAACACAATGGAGAACAGAACTCTGCAGAGCAGAATAAAACTTATATATAAATAGGCAAAAAAACGAAGTAAAAAAAACAAACAAAAAACAGACACATCATAAATCTGTATGCTTTATTCCTGTCTGATTCCACAGTACAGCTGTTAGATTGTTAAAAGATGTGTGTTATGTATAACCCATATTAGGGATGCACAATATGGTTTTTTAAAAAAAAGAAGTAATGTGATTATTTTGACAGATATTGCGATTGTGATATGATCATTTTTGCATCGCAATTTTCATTTTTGCTGAAAAAAATAAATAAAATCATGATGTAGTGACATTTGTTGTGGTCTGCACAGAACAAATGTGTTTTTTTTCACATCTGGAGACCAAGATTTGCAGGCCAGGGCATCTCTGTAGCACTGCAGTACTTCATTACAATGTTGTTTTGTCACACATTTTTCCTGTATCGAAAAGCTGCAGCTTCTATGATTTAGATATTGCACTGCATACTTGCGATTTCAATAACATTTTGACAAATTGTGCAGCCCTAACCCTTTTGTTATATTGTATGCATCAGTCCTCTGTGTAAGTGACTGTTTGGCCTTCAACAAAGGAGCTGAGCACAGCCACAATGGCACATCAAGTTTATTTTACAGTACAGCAGATAAATGAGTCAGGTGATGACACGAGCAGCTACAGGCTGGCCTGCAGTCTATCAACAATTAACAGAGTTGAACCCAGAGACACATACACACAGCATTAACATGAAGTTTACAGTACTATAACATGACACTGTATTGATCTTTGTGCCTGGGTGTGTGTTAGAACAACCATTAAACACATATACCTCATGTATGACCTTAACTGCAAAACCACACATTATTGTAAAGTTAAAATCAGACATGACAAAGCAGACATTGTGTCCCTGCTTCTGTCTGCAACAACTTTTTTCACTGCTCCACCACGCACTATATTATGCTCCTGAGACTGAACTCTTATGTCATCATATAGGTGACACGTGCCTCTGAAATGACATAATGTACAGCTCTAACAAGTTTTCCTCCATTCTTGTCTTGAACTCCAGAGTACAGAGAGGCTGTTGAATAACAAGTCAATAATAAAACATTTAGTTAAAAACAAGCCTTTCTGAACAGTATAAAAATATGTGACGCAACAAAATAACATAGAAATCACATGCCACAATAATTTAATAAACTCTCTATGACATCTTTAAGTATCCGTCCGTAGGATTTAGTGCATCTAGCGGTGAACTTGCAGGTTGGAAACACCTCGTTTCACACTGCCCTTTCAAGCGTGTAGGATAACATATGGTGGCTGTGAAACTCACCCCAAACATGAAAGGCCATATCTAGAGTCGCTGTTTGGTTTGTCCATTCTGGGCTACTGTAGAAACACGGTAGTAAGACATGATGGCATCCATGGAAGAGGATCATCTGTAGATATAAATGGCTAATTCTAAGCTCAATGATCTGAACAATTAATCAGATTTAAGCACTAAGGCTTGCAGTGTGAACATACTCTTATTTTCAAGTGATTATACACAATTGAAAACATACTTGAATATTATATTCCATTCCTGCTATAATCTGCCAATAAATCCCTGTAAATCTAACACACTGGACTTTTACATCTTAATAAGGCGGTACATAAATAGCAGATATATAAATACAAGACAATTCAACAATGTATCCAGAAGTCCTTTTTGTCACCATTTACACTAAAAAATATGCCACTATACTGTACGCTATTATGACTTTCATGAAACAAATCAGCAGCTGCAATGAAAAACATTGCATCAATCATTGCTTGTTTAGAGAATCTTTATGTGTCCTTTATTTTTTTGTTCTATTTCTTTTCATGCTTAGTCCATTAATGTTTCAGTCTAAATTGCCATGAAGTCATGAAGTGTGCAGGCATGCAGGCCAGTGTGCTGTTGCCGCAGCTGCAATGTCTCTCATTGAGTTTCGAGTCAACGATCAACACGAGCTCCTCAGAGATTCATCAAAGAAGGCTTGGTGGTCGTGTGCCACCAGGGGTGTATCCTCCCCAAGAATGACCTCCCTGAAGTTGGGCCGTCTCCAGGCGTAAACCATGCTGTTCAGGAAGCCTTGCAGGGACACACCAGCTGCCTGAAATAAACAAGAATAACACTATAACCTGCTGCTTAGACATCAGATGAAATTCTAATTTCCTAATGTACTTCTAAACTTACCTGTAAAACATAAAGAGGAAATAGGCTGTGTTGTTCAATGTTTGTCCAGACCATCAGGGTAGACAGCACAATGAGAACAAGAGCTACAGCAGGAAGAAAAACAAAGCATCAATCTGATGTGGATTTAAAGATGATGAAATGTATTGCACTAGCTTTAATTGTGCATGTGTGCATTTGCGTGTGTGTGTACCTGGTGTCCAGCAGAATAAGATGACCATCACCATATTTCTTGTTGTAGAAGACAATCTTTTGAATCTCCTTCTTGAACGTCCATTCTCCCTCCACAGGAAAAAGCCCCTCCTGCTCATGTCTTTCATACCATTTACCAACCTTGTAGTAAATGACCTGAAACAAGAAAAAATAAATTATTACATTCTGTTTATACACTCAAACATACAAGTAAAGCCTTGAGATAGCGCTGTAAAATTATAAATTGTAGCTATATTTACATTGATGCTTTAAAGGACCACTGTGTAGGATTTAGTGACATCTAGCGGTGAGCTTGCAGGTTGCAAGCACCTCGTCTTACCCTCTCCTTCCAAGCATGTGGGAGAAACTACAGTGGCTACAAAACTTGCCAAACGTGAATGGCTCTATTTAGAGCCAATGTTTGGTTTGTCTGGTTACTGTAGAAACATGGCAGTGCAACATGGCAGCCCCCACGGAAGAAGACCAATGCCCTTTGTAAATATAAATGGCTCATTCTAAGGTAACGAAAAATACAACCATTATATTTTAGGTGCCTTAGGTTACTTACTGTAATTTCAAATGATTATACACTAATGTAAACACAATTATGAATGTTACATTCCATCTTTGGCCATATTCTGCCAATAAATCCTACACACTGGACCTTAAAGCAAATATACAAGCAAAAACTGTAAATGAAGAATGTCCAAATTCCTCTTAAAATAATGTGATTGCTTTTTACTTACAGAGCAGGTCAACATCACTGGTATCACAATGATGAAAAGAAAAACTTTGATGAAAATGTCATGGATTTTCTCCTGGGAAGAAAAACAATCATGTTAGCACAAACACACATTACTCTAGTTGAGACTGCCTTTCTTTAATTGATTAAGTATAACAAAATGCCTATGTAATAAATACAACATGCAACAATACCAATCAGTGAAATAAAATAATAAGAATAACAAAACAATATCAGTGAAATAAAACATTCCAAATTAAATAGCTGGAAAAGTCTTAAAAAGTTTATAAGTGTGTCGTCATGAGACAGTTTAATACTCACAGTATCAGAGCAGAAATCCCTCCAGACATGTAAGAACAAAATACAGCTGGGAAAAAAGAAAAATCAAAAGAGTCAAAAACACAGGGGAAGAGATCTGTTGCTTCTCTGAATGCAGTGACTTTGAAGGAAGTTAATCATGGAGGTTGTTGTGTCCTCACCTGGTGCAGTATTTGCTCTCGTTACGGATTATCCTGTTCTGTGATCTGTCAGCGAGTGGAATCAGCACAGTAGTTGTTATGAAGGGAGTGAGCACATATATTAAGTATATTGCGATGGGGACCAACCTGTGATATCAGACGAACAGAAATACAGAATCAAATTAAATGTACACCAGGGGATGAGGTATTCAAAGATAAAAGATGAGGTTAACAGCCAAACTCACCACACAATGGCATATACAGGTATAGTGATCATTGTCCGTCTACACCGACTCTGTAAAACAGACAAAGAGAAAGAAATAATTGAATAAGTTTGTTTTTTGTACAATATATAATCTACAAAATACAGTGGACACCTCAACTGTCTAACCTCATCTTCTGTGGGTCTTGCTCTCCACCCTTGAATCACTTTCTTTGACTTCCATGCGTAAACCACCACCAGCAGAAATGAAACCAAATAAAATGTCTGCAACAGAACAAACACACAAAGATGTAAACATTGAAGGAATTACCACATTACCACATTACCACAAGGCAAAACATGTACAAAAAATATAAACTATTTGGTGAAAATGGAAAATATGTTATTTTATATTTTACATCTAGAATTGAATAAGTATTTATGTGCAGCCATAATTTGTTTTCATTTCAACTTTGTTATATTTTTTTTTATTATTATATACTATTTTATTGTCAGCGTATCATCCTGTATAATAATAATAATACTAAAAAATTATTGTTAAAATATTCAATAAATTAGTCTAATTACACTAATCGACTGATGAGGCGTCAGCTAATTTGAGTTTTAAAGCAAACGTTTTGATAATCCTACACAGTCAGTGTTGAGTGTTTGGAGTGTTCTTGAGAAAGCTGCAAGCAGCCACACCAGAGGACAAGCACATGCCTCATTCCAAACAGTAGATATTTTGAATGGGCACTGCGTTTTTCTTATTTAATGGCACCTTTCATGATACTCAAGGCCACCTTACATCAAATAACATCCAATAAAAATATCCGTACAGTCATAAATCATACAACTGTCATAAAAAAAAACATACAATCAACAAAAATAGTAAAAGTAGTAAAACATCATTACTGTCAACAGCGCAATAAAGAACAGAGCATGGCCTGGAAATAAGTTTAAAAACAACATTGTAGTGTACAAAATAAATGAGATGCAGTTAATGCAGCTAAAGTGAGTAAACTAGTTTAAACAGATGAGTTTTTAGAGCAGTTTTAAATTCTGTAATGGAGAGAGCTCAAACCATTATTCTCTTAATTATACTTCTTAAGTAGTTTGCTATGGGCTGATATCATCTTACAGATCTTTTATTATTTGTGTCTTTGTTGTTGGTTCAAATGAAAAACATTTCATTTACAACAACTACTGGAGCCCACAGCTTCTGCATCCATATAAGACGATAAAAGCATGTTAAAAGTGGTTCTTTTTAGGCTTGGGGTCACTTGGTTTTCTTTTCTATCAATTCAGAAATGTAAGCTGGCACAGTTGTCCTTTTTGCTTGGATTAAATATTTGACTTTTATAAGGCGAAATATTTTCCATATCTGCATTTTGAAATGCATCCACATTCTGGACTGAATGAAACTGAGCAACACTGTTTTTGTTCCTGTTCCTACATCACATTCTTTCCTATGTTTGTTTTGTCAATATCTACTCTGCCCTAACCTCTTATCATTTTAAAAGTAAAAAAGAAAACCCATATGTTGCAAAAGTTTTACTTGGTAAATTACCACAGTACATAGAGTACTTATTGACAACTGTAAGACCAGCTCATCAGAGAAAATTCTCCTTATGCTTCCAGCCACAAAGGCTTAACTGCGTAAATCCGCCTTTTCCATTCACACCCCACATGCTTGTAAATAAGGCTTAGAATTAGCTTCTCTAACATGTTCAAAAATACTTAAAAATGTTATTGCTTTTATATATAATTATTTACTTTTATATGTGCTTATTTGCTCAATAAGAGCCATTATTTGCCATGATTATTTTCACCCCTGATTTCTGTATGTTTGTATCTGTTTTGGTATGTTTTTGTGACGTATGTTTTATATCTGTTAGTTGCT
Source organism: Lutjanus argentimaculatus (assembly GCA_034769285.1). Lineage (NCBI taxonomy): Eukaryota > Metazoa > Chordata > Actinopteri > Lutjaniformes > Lutjanidae > Lutjanus > Lutjanus argentimaculatus. Next base: position 12,560,885 of record JAWZSL010000012.1, on the reverse strand, counting down.
TGGCATCTGTTCTTTTATATGAACCCTTTTTTATGTCATTTTTTGTTGACCATCTTGACTCTTGACATGAGAGATATAAAAAATAAATAAACATCATGTTAATTCAGGAAGCCGTTTATAATAGGCACATTTAAATACATTCATATTTGAACAGTTGGAGTATGAAACATGCAGATCAACTCTCTGAGGAAACATGTCAAGACATTTACATAATTTAAGACAGGGGAAAGCAAAACTGCTCACCACTTTGCTTTATGGCTGCAATATAATAAACGACTGTAATGACATGACACTTTTCAGTTACAGTCTTAAATGACTCAGGAAAAACCCTGCAGTGATGTAATTAGGCACTGAGACACTAATCTAATCTTAAACTCTGAAAACAACTGATACTTCAGCTGGGAAATGCCTAAATCCAAGTGGATATATTTACCAAAGCCTGTTTCCGTCTCTGCACCCCTCTCAACTTCCCTGTCTTGTTTAAGAAGAATAAACTAACCTCTTCCCCCTCACGAGGGAACAATCATGTAAATTCTTCGCTTTCCCTTGTTGATGATCTGAGGTTTGCAACATCAGTGACATCTGATAAATCACAACCCAAAATGTAAAAGCTCTTTATTAATTCTAATATTCTATATAATCAAAGGACCTGGAGCTTGTCGACAGCTAATCTCACATCGTACTGAACCCATCAGCCTAATTGTTATTACAATATGTTTTTAAGTCACCCCATTCATGTGAATGCAACATCTCAAGAACACCTTGAGGGAATTTCTTCAAATCCTGGTACAAATGACCAGTTGAACTCAAAGATGACCTGGTTATTGATGCCTCACATCCACTCCACTATCATGAATATGATATCTCAGGAACGCTTGGAGGGAGTTTCTTTAAATTTTGGTCCAACTGTCCACTTGGATTCAAGGATTACATGGTCAAATTTTGGTGGCCAAAGGTCACAGTGACCTCCCAAAATGTTTTTGTTGTTTCTGGCCATAGCACAACAAAATTTCACACCAATGTCTAATAGGGTACTAGCAGTGCTGGAGACTACTTACATGTAATTAAATTATCAAATAAATGTAATTGTACTCTGTTACAGTTACTGATAAAAGCATGTAATTACATTACAGTTACTAATCAAAATGACAGTGATTACAAAGGGATTACATCCAAATATTCTTTTCACGTCGCACTCTACTGAGTGCACTCTTCTAGTTACATTTTTATTTCATTTTTTTTAAGTTCCATTTTATTTCTGTAGTGTTTTTAATTACCTGATTTTATTTGCATCAGTCCTGAAATGTGTTAAATCCTGTTTAAATCATGTAAATCACTTTGTAAGTCTGTTTTGAAAAGTGGTGTATAGTTTATTATTATGATGATGATGATTATTATTATTATAATTGTTATCATTACTATGATCACTATTATTAATATGATGATTATTTGTTGTTTGTTTGTTTTTGGTTGCTTTTTTGTGGGACTAAAAGGTCTAACAAAGTGAAAGTAACTGTAACTCACCAGTGAAGCGGCAGGCTGTACTGACAGATGGCTACACTGTTTTCACTGATAGTGTTGTTCATGGCACTGGTGTACATCAGGATCAGAGCAGCCAGGAGGTCTGCCAGGGCAAGCTGCACCAGGAGGTGCACCTGCAAACACACACACAAGCTGTAAAGGCTGTTGCTGTGAAACTGTGATATGCATAAGAAAACAGACATCAACACATTTCCTGTTGCCTTTTGAAACTGTGCAAAAACACTTAAGATGTGGCAGTGACACAGCGCAAAGCTCTGCTGACTATTAAAAATATAAAGTATATATAATCCAAGTTTTTAACCTTTATTTACTCAGATGAAAGTCCCTGAACACTGTAAAAAAATCAGAAAATCTCCACTCCCGATTTTTGAGATTTGACTCCAACTCATACTCTTTAAGTTTTGAAATAAAGTAAACAATGCTTTGCCAACATATACTCTTTTGTTGAAATAATTTACTTTTCTTTAGATAAACTTGAATCTTGCAGAGTTTTTTTTCCACAGTGAACTTCCCTTATTCACTGGGAAGAGGCCTCTCTTGTGCAGGACGGCCCTGATCACATTCACACAGTTACACACATTCACACATGGAAGCTGTCCAGTACGACCACTGTCTGATCTGCAGGCCACTCCAGCAGTTTGGAAGTACGAACCCACTATTTGGGGTTAAGGGCCTTGCACAAGGGCACCTCAGTGGTGGTAATGAAGGAGAGGCTCAGAGGATATTATTTTTTTGCTTTTCACTTTCTGCACCCGGACTCATCCTGCCAGTCCAAATACACATGCTACCAAAAGCAGACACGCAGAGACACACACATATAGGCATGCACGTACATACCACCTGGCTCACCTGTTCATTTAGACGCTTCCATCTCACTATGGAAACCACCAGAACAGAAAAACTCCCAATCACACTGTAGTTAATCAGAAATATGTGAAGTATTAAATTGTTGCTGGTATAAAATTATATCAGCATTATATTCATTTTAATTAATTCCTTGACTGTGTGGTTAAAACTAATTATGAACATGATGTTGCAAACTGAAGCTAACTAGTACTACTACTAACCTGAATATACTTTAAACACTAAAACTGAGCTAACATGGATTTATTGCCTTTGTCAGAGTATAGACTTCTACTGTGCGTCCAAAAGACAGCTTATCTCAGACACATGTGACATCTGGATATAAAAAAACCTGTTAAATGACACAACGTTAAATCATAACCTGCCACCAGGCTCCATAAAAATTGACTGTGGGCATAGAGAATATTAACTTTTTGGCGCATTTTCTCCAACATTAGGTTGTCTCCTTTCTTATAGTTTTCTTTTCTTTGTCACAAGCAAAAGAAAAAAACTGAGAGACTCATTAACAAAGAGAGAGGAGCAGGGTGACTGAGTTCATTGAAGTAAATTAGCTACAACTATCCTGTGAACAACAGCTCAGTGCTGCATATTTTCAGTAAAGAAGATAGGTGGCAGTAATTAATAAAACAGAAAGAGTAAGAACACTGCAGGAATTCAAGCAGAAAATATAAGCCCGCCTCTCAGTTGTTACACAATGCCTTGGTGGTTTGAAAAACCTTCTATCGATCATTAAACTCTCAATAATCAGAAAACTGAAATTGAAAGATCTACTGTCTACTGATATTATAGATTTACTGAATATGACTCATTTTAAATCATGTTTATATGCCATAATGTAGTTGCTTCATGAACTCCTGATGTAAATAATTTACATTTGGTGCCAATAGGGTAAATCAAACATGAAAAATATGAGGAGGTATATTACCTGGGAGTGAGTAACACTAAGTACTCTGTAGAGAGAACATCAATCTGAAAAACAGGATTCAAACACAATGTCAGAGATATTTTTCCCTCCCAGCATGTCGTGCAAAGAAGCTTTTTCATTTTCAGGTAATTTATTAATGCATAGAAAAGTATTATGTATAAAACCTACCTGATGTCCACTCAGTGTACCGTTGAGCCCCATGGTAAATATCCGTAATTATCTGTCTATTCCTAACTCGCACTCTGTTTGGGCACAACTACATAACCTGCCTCCATAACCGGCCTTTGTGAATGTGTGTTTCCTTATCAAAGCACACCTCTATACAAGTCTGCACCAGTCACATGCTGCTGTTTTGACTCCACCTGCTTTAAGTATGTTTGCCTGACAGGTTAGTATCACAGCAATGCTTTTAGCTGGGAATCCCCACAAATAATCCTGATCCTACATCCACCCTTGTAATGGAATTCCCTCTGTACTATTGTATTTTTACCCTGTCTTGGTTATTAGAGTGTAATAACAGATGTAGCCATCTAAATTTTTATTATCTGCTGTCATGATAAGTTTTATAACTTTACACTTATGACCAACAGCTATAGAAAGGTTTCTGCAGGTTTAAGTAAATTTAAGACTTTCTAAGACCATTTCAGGACCATTATGAATGCAATTTAAGACCTATTTCATGTCTATACTGGTAAAAACAGGTACACACACAGTTTGCATTAGTGCTTATTGGTTCAATGTTAGTTTCGTTTTGCAGTTGTTACAGCATGATCAATACAAATTCTCTCAAAAACACACTTAAAAGCAAAACTTAAAGGTAGATTCAGTAGGATTTGTCCAAGCTGTTCTTAAACACACCAGAAAGATGGATGATTGTTGAATCTCATTCCCAGGACATAAATCTTTATAAAAGCAATGTTAAAGGTACAAGGAACTTTCATATTTTATTGATTTTGGAGTCCCCTGTGGACAGGGGGTGTTTCCACCATTGTAACCAGAAATATAACATATTATCCAAATAAATCCTGCTTCTTTTTAACTGGATAATGTATGACTCATTGTTACTTTATTTGGAAAAATGTAAACGCATGTTGTTTCATCTGATATCAAGGAGAATCTGACTCAGTGGCAGGCATTAAGAATATATAGCTGATCTTCTTGCTGATGGTCTCATTAACTTATGAAGGTCATACAGAGGCATCGGCATTACATTGAGACGGTTTCATAACCAGTAGCTTTAGCATCAAAATTTAATTGATTTTTAAGATTTGTCAAAATTGTATTTATTACATTTTAAGGCCTAAAATTCAGACATGCACAAACCTTTATAACTTATGTTGTGAAATATTTTTCTCTCCTTGTTAGGCGTACATCTCATTCTCATCACACTCTGATTCCTGAACATAGCCTCTGTGTCTAACCTGCATTCATGTCTACACACTGTTCTCATCCCATCTGTTTTGTAACCAATCTTGACATCTTATGACTACCTCCTTGTTGTACTTCTTTCTTATCTCAAGCTGTATGTAGATTGTCTGCAAACCTATATTTCTTTGTGCTTCATTAAACTTGAGAACATTGTTGAACTGAACTCTGCTGGTGTCACATGTTCTCTGCAACAAAACTGAAAGAGAAGAAAGGGTCATCAAATCACAACCTATGAACAATCTATGCTCCACACTGCAGTGCCAGTTCTACTGAAATTTATTTAAGATGCGATGTCAATCATGACATCGGCCGGGAGATAATACACAAATTTTCCACATGTGGAAATGTCTGTCTGCCTTCTCTGCAATGTGTTCTTTCATTTTTTTTAAGCATTTCCTCATCAAAGGCCATACAGGGTGCATATGCTGGGTTGTAGTGTGCTTCTACATTAATCTCCTAACTTCAATCGAACTGGCACCAGAGGCTGGCACCAAGTAGAGCATGTTTGTTAAGTAGGCCTAACCCTTCCTTCTTTTTTAGTTTCCTTGGTTCTCCACAGTTAGTGAAGTGTATTTTAATTTATTATTCATTTAATCTATCCAACAAACTTTTTTTTTAATGAACGCATATAGGCTATGTTATTTTTTTCACTGTTTGATGTTGAAAATGTTTTTGATATATGTGGGACTAAGATTAATTCACAAAAATAAATGTTATTTTTTCATTATCATTTTTAAAAATAGTTTCATTTTGTATGGACAGTTTTAAACCATAAATGCGAATGGTCTAAAAGGAAACCCAATATTCATATTCAAGACTTTGATCATTTATAATGCCTTACAAAAGTATTTCTAATATTCTAATATCTCTGCTGTTTCCACATATCAAATTTATTTTCAAGCTAGTACCTGATAAAATCATCTTTTACAACAACTTACATGTTATCAAGCAACCAACTCGGTTCACAGCACACACGGAAAAAAAGAAAAAAATATATATAAGGATAATCGGCTGTATTACAGAGACATCTAGTGGTAGGAAACGGAATCATATTTATGACATGTGATTTTTTTTTTTCTTTTTGTGAAAAACAAAAAAGGTCAAGTCTGTTGAAGCCGGCCTTCTGCTTGAAACCAAAATGACGGTGCAGAGTATACTGTATAAACAGAACATCTTGAATTTGTAATAAATAAAACCTAACAAACCCTATTCAAAAAGTCACTGTTGAAACAAGTTGTTGTGTGTTGATAAAGTTGATTCAAATGATGACGTCGTGTATTCCACGTTGGCCCGGACGTGGCACTCTCTTGTGTGGAAATCAGCAGAATAGCCGCCGCATCTGTAAAGTTTGTCACGCGTTGCCTCTGTTGTGGCTAATATCAGTGGTTTTTTTTTTCAGTGATTCAAACATCCTCGGCCAGATAAAATGGGTCTCTCCATCTCTTCGCTCTTCAACCGGTTATTTGGCAATAAGCAAATGAGGATTTTGATGGGTAAGTGAAAGCTTGCATTGCAGCACGGTTCTTTAGCTTTAGCTCGAGCTAACATAGCTGCCGTTAGATGACTAGTCAACTAAAGCTTTAAACTGTAAAATATGAAGCGGCATTAAAACACACCTGATAGCTATTTGATTAAGACTTTGAATAAAACACCTGAAACTAGATATGCTACCCTAGTGTTATCCTTGGTTAGCTTGTAGATTTCGGATGTGTTTATTTAAAGGAAGTTTGGTCGTGTCTTGAAGGGAACGCTTGATTTGCGAAACCCTCGCGAGACTTACACGGATTATTTCTTCATTTTGCACTTTGTACAAATGTATAATATTTTATAATGCGACATTGTTGTGGTGGTGTAGGTTTGGGAACAGAAAACATTGTTTAGAATTAGGGGAAATATCGTGGTTTGGGTTAAAAGGATCACTCGCGAGATCTCTCGCTCGTCTGAGGTTCTCTTCTAGACTCAACCCTGAACTGATGGCTTACGGTAACTTTATTTCGAACATGTAATAGATAATGAATGTTTACACATTTTAGTAGCGTTTATTATTTATCTGGTTGTCTTTGCCAAGAGTTGCCGAATAACCCTAACCACTTACTAACAGCTTGGGCAAAATCATCCTTTTATTCATAATCTAGTGGAAATAGCGTTAGATGTCTTCTATTAGCAAAGGTAACTTGTTAGATCAGTTTGTGGCGTTTTTTTACACGTAGACTACGTTCCAGCATGCTATTGGGTAAACTATCTCCTTATGTTGATGAAAGTGTCGTCGTGTTGAGTTAGTGTTCCGCCCTGTGGTTAGTGATACTAGTTAGGGAGTGGCATCCCTCGATCAAGTATATTTATATTGAGATCAGCTGTGATAATTGTATGTTGTTTTTTCTTTATACTAATGAGTAAAAATGGCTGAGGATCGATTATTCGCTTTGTGCAGTCACATGTAGTCTCATGTCTGTCATGTCATACTTGCATGTCCTCTGCTGTCTGATGATAAGGTCAATGGGAAAACGCCTATTGTGCAATTTACAACACGTTGTTATCCATTGCTTTATACTGCTGGAAAATATGGTTCGTAAATAATGTATTAACATTTAAAGGCTATTTTGCATTACACAATATATATTTCCTATATACACATCTAAAATAACATACTGGCAGGACGAGACAAAATCAAATATTGCAATATTTTCAACCAAATACCTCTGTATCAATATTATGACAATATTGTAGGGATGACTATAAGTGCTTTCATAACTTGTTATCACAATGAGAGTTTTGATAAATAATCATCAGTAATTAGATATGATTAAGTGAGTAAAGGGAAATCTTAAAACAGTCAAAGTTCAGAAAATTTAAAATGCCACTTTAACATGCAGCCTTTAAAACCAGTCAAAGAAAGCCATATCACGGCATAACGATATTCAAAATCTAAGAGAGATGATATTTAGCCTCATATCATGATATGGATATATTGCCAAGCCTAAGGTCTAACTAATATCCTCTCCTGATATATGTGTTTATTTTAATCTCATTTTCCCTCTGTAGTTGGGCTGGATGCTGCAGGAAAAACGACTATCTTGTACAAATTGAAGCTCGGTGAAATTGTAACCACCATCCCAACCATTGGTAAGAGATGTACTAACAGTTACCTTTAAGTTCAGTTATGGTCCTTTTGATTGTTTAATGCACACCTTAACTTGTTCGACTCATTGACCTTTGTGCACAGTGTTAAAGTTATGTCCCTTCTCTTTTCCCCTGCAAAGGTTTCAATGTGGAGACCGTAGAATATAAAAATATCAGTTTCACTGTATGGGACGTGGGTGGCCAGGACAAAATCAGACCCCTCTGGAGACATTACTTCCAAAACACGCAGGTATGAATGATTGGTTAAAAATTAGTAACCTTGCTTCTCCAAATTTCTTCATGAACACTTGTTCTCTTTCAACGAGTTTTCCAGTTGTTGGACCATGGATCATATTCAATAATTTGTAATTTCATGATATCTCTGTACTCTACACAACACATTTGTCTCTGTACATTCTTTTGTTTACTAAAGTTAAATAGGGCTTCTTCTAAAGATAATTGGTATTATAGATTTTTAATTTGACTTTTTAATTATTTTCCTTTCAATTAATGAATTATTTTGTCAATAATATAATCAGGTTTATCTGTGTCCAAGGTGATATTCTCAAATGACCAAACCAAATGAAAGCAGTAAATACTAAAAGCTAGCCTGGGACCAGAAAATTATTTTCTTCAAACGTTACTTAAAGTGATTAAATTGGTGATCAAAATATTTGCTGATTTGTTTCTTCTCGATTACTTCAATGCTGTTTTTTTGTTTGTTTGTTTTCATCCAGGGCATCATCTTTGTAGTAGACACTAATGACAGAGAAAGAGTGGCAGAATCTGCTGACGAGCTCTCAAAGATGGTACGTATTTAAAAAGTTCAGCTAAAAAATGTAATATGAGCATAGTGATCCCTGTGCCGTGAAGAGTTGCATTGAGTTTCAGAATTTACATCACTGTAATGACATGCAAAATAGATGTCTCATAATGTGATGTTGTTCAGTCAGAACAAGTGTTTTTCTTCCTCCTTCTTGGCTCCTTGAATGTCGAATGACGTCCCCACGCTTGTTACAGCAGCAGTCTTTTTCTTTGCAGGATGTTCTTCAAACTTCACATTTCCCTTTGCTGGATTTTCTGTGTGCGTTATTTGTGTAGTGTGGCATCAGTATCAGCTCTACACTGATTTTCCCTTACAGTGGCTTGCAAAAGTATTCATACCCCTTGAACTTTTCCACATTTTGTCACGTTACGGCCACAAACATAAATACGTTTTATTGGAATTTTATGTGAAAACCAACACAAGTGGCACACAATTGTGAAGTACAAAGAAAATTATACATGATTTTAAATTTTTTTTACAAAAAAAAAACTGAAAAGTGCGGTGTGCAAAAGTATTCAGCCCCCTTTTCTCTGAGTGCAACCAATTGCCTTCAGAAGTTGCCTGATGATTGCTGAATGATCGAATGTTGACCTAATGACTAAATAGAGCCCACCTGTGTGTAATCTAATCTCAGTACAAATACAGCTGTTCTGTGACGGCCTCAGAGGTTTGTTAAGAGAATATTGGGGAGCAAACAGCATCATGAAGTCCAAGGAACACACCAGACAGGTCAGGGATAAAGTTGTGGAGAAGTTTAAAGCAGGGTTAGGCTGTAAAAAGATTTCCCAAGCTTTGAACATCTCACAGAGCACTGTTCAATCCATCATCCGGAAATGGAAAGAGTATGGCACGACTGCAAACCTACCAAGACACGGCCGTCCACCTAAACTTACAGGCCGAACAAGGAGAGCACTGATCAGAGATGCAGCCAAGAGGCCCATGGTGACTCTGGACGAACTGCAGAGATCCACAGCTCAGGTGGGGGAATCTGTCCACAGGACAACTATTGGGCGTGCACTGCACAAATCTGGCCTTTGTGGAAGAGTGGCAAGAAGAAAGCCATTGTTAAAAGAAAACCATAAGAAGTCCCATTTGCAGTTTGCCAGAAGCCATGTGGGGGGACACAGAAAACATGTGGAAGAAGGTGCTCTGATCAGATGAGACCAAAATTGAACTTTTTGGCCTAAATGCAAAATGCATGTGTGGCGGAAAACTAACACTGCACATCACTCTGAACACACCATCCCCACTGTCAAACATGGTGGTGGCGGCATCATGCTCTGGGGGTGTTCTCTTCAGCAGGGACAGGGAAGATGGTCAGAGTTCATGGGAAGATGGATGGAGCCAAATACAGGGCAATCTTGGAAGAAAACCTGTTGGAGTCTGCAAAAGACTTGAGACTGGGGTGGAGGTTCACCTTCCAGCAGGACAACGACCCTAAACATAAAGCCAGGGCTACAATGGAATGGTTCAAAACAAAACATATTCATGTGTTAGAATGGCCCAGTCAAAGTCCAGACCTAAATCCAATCGAGAATCTGTGGCAAGATCTGAAAACTGCGTTCACAAACGCTCTCCATCTAATCTGACTGAGCTTGAGCTGTTTTGTAAAGAAGAATGGGCAAAAATTTCAGTCTCTAGATGTGCAAAGCTGGTAGAGACATACCCCAAAATACTTGCAGCTGTAATTGCAGCGAAAGGTGGTTCCACAAAGTATTGACTCAGGGGGGCTGAATACTTTTGCACACGCACTTTTCAGTTTTTTATTTGTAAAAAAAAAAAAATTAAAATCATGTATAATTTTCTTTGTACTTACAATTGTGTGCCACATCGTGTTGGTCTTTCACATAAAATTCCAATAAAATGTATTTATGTTTGTGGCCGTAACATGACAAAATGTGGAAAAGTTCAAGGGGTATGAATACTTTTGCAAGCCACTGTATACCGCTGGGATCTTTATAGAGTCAAATTAAAACCTGTATCTAGTCTAATATTCCAGTAGTCTAATATTTTTTTTTAGCTCACATTTAAATGTGTTTCTTCATTATCTATGATGTGAAAACACCAAAATACAGTCAGAAAAGTAAATGGGTTCTTCAAGCATTGCACCACAAAGTGTCTCTCCTGTTGGTCAGCGATATTTTGTCCATTCTGGAAAAAAAAAACAACTTCCAATCGGCACACAAGAGTCAGCTGATCACAGCATCTATCATCCTCCTCTTCCATCACGTTTAATTTTGAGACTTGGTGTATACTGCTATCAATGCAAAAAAACAGTCATCATTACAGGCGAGTCCTCCTCCTGCATGCTCTGCAGGTACCACTCCTCACCCAATGTCCTAACGTGTGCTGCATGTTTGAAAAGGCACATTCAGACGATGTCCGGACCTGATTCTCAGGACGTCCATTTAAATTGGCAAAACAAACTGACATAAATCACGCCGAAAAAACGACCAGTGATGGACTCAGCCAATCGGTGATAGCCATTGCATCCATTCCATCGTCCAACCCTGCTGCATTTCTGTACAGTTGACGTTTCACTAAAAACTAAAAAAAAGTGCCTTTATCTTACTGTGAATTGATGTTCTGAAAAAAAAAAAAAAAAAAATCAGTTTATCAAATCTTGGAGCTGATGATGGTGATGTAGTAGAAGGGTGTCCTGATGAACATTAATAATCTGTTCTTTTTTTATTATTGATCTGCATGTAACTGATAAATTATGATAAACTGAACCTTTTAACATCTGTTCAGGGACTACATGAAATATGGCCTCTTGGCTAACTCCAGCGCATTTATAGCAGTGTTTATTAATGTGTACACTCCCTGTTAAATAAACCAGGAAATAAAGGTTCTAATCTGTTTTTTGCCCCTCTAGTTGCAGGAGGATGAATTGAGAGATGCAGCTTTGCTGGTGTTTGCGAACAAGCAGGACCTTCCCAATGCCTTATCAGTCAGTGAAATCACAGACAAACTTGGCCTACAGAACCTCCGCAACAGAACTGTAAGTACTCTGAGTAGAAACGTGATCCTTAAACCTGCAGTAAGATTCAAACCTGGAAGCATGCACACAGCTGCATTCATAACTAACTTGCTCCATCTAATCTGACTCCACAGTGGTATGTCCAGGCAGCCTGTGCCACTAACGGCACTGGACTGTATGAAGGACTGGACTGGCTATCCCAGGAGTTATCAAAGAAGTAATTAAAGATCAGCTGGACAGATGAGAGAGACAGAGACACTGAACACCACAGGACAGGAGTGAAGGCACAGACATTCAAACGTCAGCATTTGGTCTTCCAGCACCAATGTTCACAAAAAGGATGAGGCTGGTGGACAGTATAATCTTCTTTGGGGAATTTTAATATCTCATATTTTTTTCTTTTATTGTCAATACTATTACCATATTATCTCTTGACATAGTAACTATTTTTCTCTTTTTATTCCAAAACTTTTACATGGCAAAAGGTTGTAATTACACATTCAGTTGCATGATGAGCAGGTGGCCTGTTGGGGAAACAATAAATAGAGTAAGAGGAGTTGTTTTTCCACCTGACACCTTGGCTCCTGTCTTGGCAGCATTTGCTGTAACAAACCACTTGTACATTTGTTGGACTTACTTGTAGCCATTGTTGAGCCTAGGATGGGGAATATGATAATATAACCATAGAGCTTCAGTAAAGGACAACTTGCCAGAAGTTGTTCATCTTCACAACCCCTCATGGATATTTGACTCCTTTGCAGAACTGACCCTTTTCTCTTCATTGCGATGTCCTCAATCTCTTGCCAACTCATATCTGGAAAGGCCTGTAGCCCCTAGAATGAAATGGACAAGGACTGCTGTGATTTCACAGATAGATTTTGTTAGTAGTGTGGAACCACGTGGCCTCCCAGTAAATGGATCCAAAGAGGAACATTGTGCCTTCTGGTCCCTCTTCACATAGATCTGAGTAACACTTTGCTTGTCTCATTCTTAGGCTCTCCTTCCTAAGATGCTTTAGTGACTCTTGCTTTTGAAAGAAAAAAATATGCAATAAGACACTTTCTTTTGTGCTGCAATGTATGCCATGGTGTAGCAGAACCGCACAGGTATGAGTGTTGATTGCTTCTTTGCAACCTAACTTCACTATCAACTACGAATCTATTTTGTTTAAACATTTAAGAATTTGTTCTCACCCCTCTTCCTTTGTTTTTAAAGGCCACGATGAAAACAAGCTTGAATAAAAAAATTCTAGTTCTTCTAACCCCTTTAATAGAAATTCTTTTTTTTTCCCTTTAAAAGGAGGAAGGATCTTTTCAGTTTTGTCACATGGCCAGTGTCTGTGCAACACTTTTCGGTAGCATGTTTTTGTTGTGCTTTTTTTTTTCTTTCCCTTATTTGGCAGCAGCTTTGTGGTTAGTTTATCGTACTGTCTGAAAGCAAATACTGTATTCTATTAATTCTACCCTTCTTAAAACACAACATACCTGTCCATCAGTTTATTTGTGTATACATTCCAAACTATGCTTGCGGGAGCTGCCACTCATAAAATTATTCGCTAAAAATATTTTACAAAAAAAGCTCTGAATAAAGCCAATGTAAAAAAAAAAATTGAGTTTTGGACTCATTATTGAGGACAGGCAGTTGTCATCTTACTTCATCCCATTCAAAATATTAAAACATTTTCTGACTACTGTGTTCACATAAGGTTAAATGAGGTCATGCATTATTTTTTCAAATTTTGTTTCAAACAATTTACTGAAGTAACTCATGCTTGAGGTTGGTATGTACACAGATATTTTTCAGTTAATATAAACAAAAAATGGACACATTCTCGAAACTAGGCTATGCTGCTACTTCTTGTAATTGCTGTTCGTCATTAAATAAACTTGGGACTGTTTCCACCGGTTTATGCAATCTGCCAGCGATGCAGCTGGGTGCACAGGAAGCAAGGTTTGCTGTATTATTTAAGGCTGCAACTCAGTTATTTTTATTGTGTATTATCTGTTGATTAGTTTCTCGATCAGTTGATCAGTTTTTTGGCCTATGAAATATCAGAAAATGCTGAAAACTGTTGGTAAGTGTTTCACAAAGCCAAAGATGATGTCCTCAAATGTCCTGTTTTGCTCACAGCCCAAAGATATTCAGTTTACTGTCATAAAGGAGCAAAGAACCCAGAAAACATTCACATTTAAGAAGCTGGACTCAGAGAGTTTTTACTTTTTTTCCTTAAAAATTGCTCAAACCGATTAGCAAAATAGTTGGTGATTATTAAATTAATTTGTAATTCGTAATCATTGTTGCAGCTCTAGTGTTATTTTCCTGGCATTATTTAACAGTTGACCCCAGGCACACACCTCTCCGAAATTGCACGAAAGCCTTCACAAATGTTATGCTTGCTTGTTTCACATTGTTGCTGTATTCTCCAGACAGAAGAAATATCAAAAATATAAAATAATATTTGTATTTGAGGTAACTGGATTAGATTAGGGGCTGCCCCAAAGCTTACTGCAGGATGGATGACAGCCCTCTCTTATGGTTAGTTAGATCTCTATAGCCATCTGCAGTCAGTATTTCCAAACTTTTCAATCGACACCAGAATGAGGATTAAATGTCAAAATTGTGTACTTCAAAACCAGGATATGTGATCCTGATCCTACAAATACAGGGTACATATTCGGTTGTTGTGTTTTTCTTAATGAAGCAGCATATCAAGAAACTTCTTACAGTCCTTCTGTCTTTCTATCTTGTGTCTCTTCTATCAGAACAAGCACATCTTTCAAATCACCATTTTTAGTAAAATACGTTAACGGCTCCCAGATTTTCTGGAAAAGATATTTTTTTTCCTTTAAGAATATTTTCCACTGAATGACAACAGGACATTTCTGTCAACCACTGACTTATAAGAGGCACTTGTCAGGGAGGGATTGTTTACTTCTCTGTAAATTTGGGATACCCGGGTGCATTCCCAAAATGAAGACCTCTGGGTCAAGGTGTAACTTTGGAGATAAAATCTCTACAACAGCTGTGTTGATTCACTCATATTTTAACATATTCCCAAAGACAGGACCAATGTTCCCCTTTCCTGGTTACACTTGATGCATGTATCTGGATTATTTCTTTCAAATTTACATAGTTTATCTGGAGTAACTTAAGTGCACATTGTCCAATTATGTTGTACCAATTTATGTATAGTGTTAGCACATTGGATTTGTGCCCTTGCAGACCAAGGGTTTTTTGATCAATAAAATCAGAAATATGTTTGATATTTTCACTAGCCCCAGCAAATTCTGCATTTCTAGCCTACGTTTAAGGGAGTATAAAGAATATGCAATTTAAATTTCACTGTCCAAGATTTATGTTGAAATGTTGCTTTGACTGCAAACTAGACCCTGTAATCCTGATCTTATCTTGTGTTATCTGGATCAGAATGATCCTATCTGAAAATTCTCTTAAAACCAGGACAAAACCTACAGTTTTGTCTGGGAGAGCAAAAAAATAGATTACAAAATCTGGAACATTCTCATCTGGATTAAATGTTTTGAAA
This sequence comes from Lutjanus argentimaculatus, assembly GCA_034769285.1. NCBI lineage: Eukaryota > Metazoa > Chordata > Actinopteri > Lutjaniformes > Lutjanidae > Lutjanus > Lutjanus argentimaculatus. The sequence continues at coordinate 12,545,656 of JAWZSL010000012.1, read as the reverse complement.
TACTGGCTCCTGAGGGCAGCAGGACCACCATGTCACTGTATCTCGTTTGAGGAACTTGTTATTCAAAGTGATGGGCTATTACATGTTATCCAGAGTGGATACTTAAGTGGGATGTGTACAGACATTTTGTGGTGGCAGGGGCTCAAGCACAAAAGTGGCATGGTCTGTACCCACACATTCTCTATCCCACCTCAACACACTATTTATAACCTGCTGTGTTCAAACACTATTCCCTGATGAAACCACAAATTTGACACGTTTTCATGAAAATAATTGATTGTGCAGTCGTTTAAATCAGTTTCATCACATTATATCAATGGTTCCTTTCAGAAAGGTTTCACGCTCTAGTAAGGCAGTAGTCTGGTCTTTCCTCTAAGGGAGTAGAGAGTAGAGAATAGAGGAGGAACTGAAAGAGAGGTCTAGTTTCATCCTTATCGTTATCATGCAGTTCCCACTGCTGCCCTGCAGGGGGCGATATGTCCCGGGTCACTCCAGCACACATGGGGTGATCTACTACGCATAATAATCTGATGATATGTTGTGTCTTTTGTTGAATGCAGAGACAGTGCTAGTGTGTTTAGATATGAGACCAGACTGTTAACATTTTATTGTTTTTCCAGAGTAAACTCAAACACTATTGGTATTTATTAACAGTAGTGAGATCAACATTTCATCTTTTCTCTGCATCACAGTCTCAGTAAAATCATGTATGAAGCTTAAGTGTCAGGTAATTATGGCCTTCATATACAATGTTTACAGGTGAAAGTATAAGCATTATATAATTGGCTTGGTATAATGAGTGATTGTCTGTTCTAATGTATTTATGACAGCTAATCAGGCTTAGTGAAGCTGGGTCAGCACACACTTCTGTGTGTGTGTATCTGTAAGCAGCAGGGTGGGTGAGCAGAGACGAGCACATGTGTATTCTGCTGCTTTTTCTTCACTTTACTGCACTCTTAAACTCTGGAAATACATTAAATGGGATTTACAGCTTCACTGTCCAACATAAGCAACAAGGTAAGTTTTAAATGTCACTGATTACATTATATTATATTAGAATATATTAAATAGAATACTGTATATTCTGAATAGTTTGCCATAATTTAATATCATTACTTTTATACCTATTGCTTATTTTTTCTACAGTGCATTTAGAATAAATACATCTAAACAAAAAGTTAATTCAACTTAAATATTGAGACTCATGCACATTATGTTAAATTTATACTGCAAAAAGTAATAGAACACATCTACAAAAATTGCCAGGCAATAACAAAGCTCACATGCACTGACAAGAAGTTGACATGAAGTTGCCAGTGGGCCCAGTTGTGGTATAGTTCTCCACATTAGTGTGGAAGCATAGCTAACATATTGTTCATTTTGTGACAAAGGCACCAAAGTTAATATTATAGATATTATAGATATTGGGCCATTGCTGACTGGCATCCTGATGACCATGGCAGCCTTTTTCATTTTCTTTTTCATTTTCCTTGATCTGTTCATAAAATAGTTAAATACAGCAGTTACACTGGTCTTTTCATGGAACATTATTACATGGCCTGCGTTAATTCGTACTCAGTACTGCTACAGTTTAATCCAGTTATCACTATAATGTAGAGACAATCTCACGATTGTATTTTCTTTCTTTTAATATTGCCTTACATTGTAATAACACATATTTTTTAAATTTAATTTGTGTAATAATAATTATTGTGGTGCTGAAAAATGGCAAAAGCATTTTAGGTGCAGCCAAACTATTCTCAGGGTTACTAGAATCTAGATCATATCTGTTTTTGCTCATGGGTCCAGTGGAGTTGGAAAGTTTGACCAGCTGCTGGTGGCCATTTTTAAAAAAGTCTGCCACAGCCACCAGGGTGTGAGTCAGTGATGGTCCAATAAACATTCTGGTTCCAAACATATCTGTCATCACATCTGCCCAATTTGATGCTTTATCATAAAATGAACCTTTTTTTAATGATATGATGAGCTATGCCACCCCACTACAGTGTGATAGCTCAGGCTGATCTTAGGGGTTTCCCCTGGTGCAGGATGATGCCGACCTTCACCTCGCACGTACCAGTACCACGGCCCTCCTACACCCAAGCCAGGGAGAACTTGGTGAAGGCGATCCCACCCAAACTCCTCTGTCTGCTTGCCTGTGGAGGAAGAGACTGTCGCTATGAAGGACCTGAGTGCTGGAAATTAAATCAACAGGTCATTCGAGGCCTTTTCTCCTCCTGGTGAGACTATGTGACTGCAGTCTCATAGATGCTGCTGTGTTATGTGCCGGATCAAAGTGGTAATTTAATGATCATGAACGTCCTCCTGTTGCAGGGTCACAGATGACATTATCGCCATGGCACGACCATCCAATCATCTAATTGAGAAGTACAACATCATAGAACAATTTCGAAGGTAGTCACTGTTCATTATTACTCCGCTGTTCTCCTGTGTGTCTGTGCAGTATGTGGACATGCATAATACATGAACAGTTGTAGGAATTATGCGATAAAGTTATTGCACAACCGTGTAAACCCTCTGCTGCCTTTATTGGATATAATGAAGATAAAATGCCTGACATAATTGTTTTGTGTTTTTTTAAGTTACGCTAATCAGTTCCTCCAACTGTGGGCACATTATAATTACAAGAAATATTATTCAAGAGCAGAGGTGGAAAAAGTACACACATTGTTTACTCATGTAGAGGTACAGACAAAAGACTGGTAAAAGTAGAAGTACTGATTTGACTTCTTGACTCAAGTAATAGTGGAAAAAGTTCTCTGACATGTATTCAGAGTATAAAAGTAAAAACTTGCCCTGTGACGGACTTCTCTACTGACTATTTCTGTGTAAAGACTCTTCCTCTTTTGTCTGTTTCAGCTCGTTGTCTTTTACGTTGTTTTTGTCTTGTTACGTCTGTTGTGCGTGGTTTGCAGTGATGGATTCACCAAGAAATCATCTTTTCAATGTGTGATTGTCCCATCTATTTAGGTTGAAAACAGTCTTATGTGAGGAAGGCAGTGTGTGATGATGTAACAAACTGTTACAGTGGGTAGCAAAAAGTTGCTGCGGTGTTTTGACAACGTTAACAAATAGACTAAATTAGTTGAATTCACATGTTTAAGGTTAACTTTCACCTCCAGATAGGGTTAACAATGGTAGAGTTGATTGAGCAGTGACTTTCTCCCGAAAAAAAGGCGAGGAATAGACGACATGCAGAGCTAACGTACGGAGAGGTGGGACTACTTTTTTCACAGCGGGGCTATTTTATTAGATAATATGTATTTCTGTTTAATTAAAAACTACATGAAAATTATTGTGTATTCCTCTTTCATATTGCCATTATTGGTAACCGTTTTATAAAAGCAATACATCACTCCACGCTCCGCGTCGGGCCAAAGAACGCCCCTTAGCTGTGGTATAATGAGCGTATATCACGGCCTGTCGTGATGTATTGCTTAAATAATGATTAATAATTCCCCTCATATGCATCAACACTAAAGTAATGGGCCTGCTTTTAAAATGTAAGGAGTAGAAAGTGCAGATGTTGTTTTAAAATATGGGGAGTAAAAGTTAAAGGTTGTGGGAAAAATAAGTACTAAATTAAACACTGTTATCTTCAGAATTTATTATTTTTTTTCCTCCAGGCTGAACATCAGATCAATCATCAACATGCAGCTTCCAGGAGAGCATGCTCACTGTGGACCGCCTCTAGACCCTGCAAGCGGTTTTACATACTCTCCACAGATCTTCATGGAAAATGACAGTGAGAGCTCCTGTACATTAATTACTCTATCTTTGATACAGTATATATGTAACATGGGAGTTGCAATTACCTATTTTTGGACATCTGATGTTAAAACTCTAAAGACTGACACTTTTTAGATCTGTACCACTCACAAAGTGGGAGATGTAAATAAACGGAAAGAGTTACAGTTTGAGTTTGAGTTACATCACATAACTGTGTACTGTATTTCTACATGATAAAGTAGCCTACAAGCACAACATTAATGCATATATATATTTGTTTATTTGCAGTTTACTTTTACAACTTTGGTATGCCAGATTTCGGTGTGTCCTCTCTCGTTGGTATAATTGATGGGGTGAAGGTTTTGGCCTTTGCAGTGAAGGAAGGAAGAGTGGCTGTGCACTGCCATGCAGGACTGGGCAGGACAGGTATGAATAAATACTACTTAAATACTTAAATACTTACTTGAATAAATACTTTACATACTTTGTCTAGTATTCATACACACACTGTGTGTGTGTGTGTGTGTTAGCTTGTGCATATGTATTTCTCTCATGTACACACAACATAAATATGAATGCAGCACTTGTTTTTGCTCCCATTTTTCATGGTTTGAAGTAAAAGTCTTCTTCTGTGCCCACAAAAGGCTTATATCTCTCAAATCCTAATCACAAATGTCAATGTTAGTAAGCACCTCTCCTTTGTCAAGGTAATCCATCCACCTGACAGGTGCTGCATATAGATATCCTGATTAAACAACACTGAACTATGGCTATTTCACATAGTGCTCAAGTTACCATTTGTTTCCCCCAAGCAAAGTCATGACCTGGCCTGTTCTGCCCCTGATTGGCTTACCCTCATATCTTAACCCAACCACTCCTTGTGTCTGAACCTAACCAACCCAACCCAACCAACAAAGCCAATGATTATCAAGGGTTATTACTGTATTGTTCACACTAATTTTTTTCCATGATAAAAAAGAACATATCATGATAATGGCAATATTAAAACTTGCTGACAGAATGATGACACACAGCAATAACAAGCATGGTTGAAAGCGAAAATAACATGGCTACCAGGAATTAGTTCTAAAAAACTGAGCCACTTTTCAATTTTCTAATTTCACCACCTCAAGAGGAGAGCCAAAAATCCTGCAAGAAGAGTTCAACAGCTATTGTGACTTGTAAACCAAAAATATTTTTCAGTATTTTTTTATGTTGCCAAGAATATCGTTATTGCAGAAAATCTGAAATATTGTGATATTATTTTAGGGCCACCCCTAATATGTCCCAGCCAATAAAGAGGCTGAGTATGGCAGGTCATGGTTTTGCCCCTCTGCAAAAAGATGCGGTATCACTAGCCCAATGGGAGGTAGTCATAGTTCAGTGGCTAATAAATGTCCTCAAACTGCACATTTAAAGTGCCCTTTTATTGTGACCAGGCACATTTGTGCAATCATCATGCTGTTTAATCAGCATCTCCATATGCCATACCTATCAGGTGGATGGGTTTTCTTTTAACAAATTTGTGAACATAATTTGAGACAAAAATGCCTTTTGTGAGCATAGAAGAAATCTTTTATTCAACTCACGAGAAATGGGAGTAAAAACAGAGGTGTTGTGTTTACATTTTTGTTGAACATGTATCCAGTGTGTTTGTACTCTGCTCAACAGGTGTCCTGATAGCCTGTTACTTGATCTACACCCTGCGTATCAGCCCGAGTGAGGCCGTCCACTATGTGCGGATTAAACGGCCTCGCTCTATCCAAACAAGGGCACAGATCAGCCAGGTGTTTGACTTTGGTCGCCTGCTTGGTACACAGCTGGTCCAATACCCTGATCTCAGCCTGCGGCATGGAGCCCCTTTCACCCTGCAGCACTACCTAAACCGACAGGCACTACTGCTGCATGGTCAGGAGGCACGCACCTTGAGATACACTCCCAAGGTCAGGATTTTATCATTACACTACATTAATCCTGTGTCATGAACATACCTGACTATAATGTAGAACACTTGACCTCCTCGTCATCCTCCTGTCTGACCTCCTCTTGACCATTTCATTAGGTGGTGTACCTCCTGTGCGTGTGTCTCTCCTGTTTAGCCCTGGGTCTCCCTGCTCCTCCAGAGGTCAACACTGAGCTGGAGAAGAGGTCAGCACTGAAGACCCTGAGCAGGACTGTGAGGGAGACCCTGGTGGCCAAACAGTACTTGCCCTTACTGAGGGAGGGTCATAGAGGCTCCTGGGTGGGCTCAGGGTCGGTATCGTCCTGGGACGAGCCACTGGGCTTCTTGGAGAGGAAGAGAGAGGTGCTGCTGGACAAGCGCAGCTACAGTGACTCTGATCTCAGCAAGATCGCAGTAAAGGAGGTCAAATTTCAATTTATTTCAACAGAATTAATGGGATCGATTATTTGCTGACTTACTCAGTGTATTAACTAAAGTAGATGACAGAAGCCCCCACTTAAGAGAAGCAGAGAGGGGCACCAGCACAGAAGCTAAGCAATGTACTACTGTGGATAGAGTCAGCAACAAAAGGTATTTTAAAAGGCCACTTAAAAAAGGTCAACCTAAAAATATTGATATCAGTTTACATGTATGCTATATGTCGTTTATTTTAATATGACCCAAATATTTCTGTTTTCAAACCAACCAAACTCCACAGGTGAAATCAGTCATGTTGCCTGTCAGAGCAGTAAATCTGTTAAAGTATTCAGTACATCTGCACCATCCTTTTAAAACACTGAAATCACACGAACAAATTAGCAGATCCAGACAGCAGTAGACCAGCAACTCTCTGTGAGGTAAAATTACCAATTTTGCTTATGGAGTTTGTTGGTATGGAGAGAGTGATATTTGGCTTCAGTAACAGTGGTATCTTGTGAGAAAAAAAAATGTGAAATTCTACTCTAATGTAGTGTATCCTTAATCTGATATTCATTTTTTTATGTACCTTTTTTAAGTGGCTAAAATACCTTTTGTTGTTGACCCCGTCTGTCCTCTGCAGTTTATTGCTTAGCTTTCATGCTGGTATCCCTCTCTGCTTCTCCTACCTGGGCTGCGCTGACCAGCATCTACTGTAGGTAATACACTGAGAAGTACCTCATACAACTTTCCACATTAATCCAAACTATCCCTTAAAAAAATCTGAATGTGAAGTCAAACTCATAAAGGCTTTTCTCACTTTGTTGCATTGTGTCTTGAAGGATCCAGAGTGGAGTCCATACTGTACCCCAGCACTTGGAAATGAGAGACACTGGTGTGTGCAGGATCTGATACGAGCCGATCTGAGACCAGTTAGTCCGACACTTTCACTAGACCACCAAACCAACAAAAAGGAATCTCATGCACTTAACATGCCAATATCTGGCATGATATCGAGCAACAACTGTGCTAAGAGGTCTAAGTGCACAGCTAAAAAGGCACTTCCCACGTACAGATCTAACCTTGAGGTAACTGTGATTCTCACTGTGAAGACAGCACATAATAAAGAATGCTTTGATGTGAACACTTTAAAACATTCTGATCTCTGTCATATAAAGTTGAACAGAAATCCACATAATCCAGCCCCAACCTCAGCTGCCCGTGCTGTTGCTAAGGCAATGGCAGACCAAGGTCCTCCAGGAGAAACCATTCTGCAAAGATCAGCTCTGCTGCAGGTGAAAAGGCCCTGGTGCAAACATTTCAATTTGAGTTTGAGCTCTAAAGCTACTGAATTAATACTGTTGCTCAACTTTTCAACAGGAGGAACTGAACAGTAGCGATTGTGGCTGGGCTCTGCTGGTCACTGAGACAGATCCTCACGTTCTCAGTTGTCTGTTGTGGACCTGGCTGGACAAATTAAGGGTTAGTTGCATTAAACAAGAGGTCATAAAGCCAGTTTTCCCTATTTGTCCTAGGGCTGTGAAGTGAAAAGATACGCCTTGATGTCTTCAGTTTCAGTTTACATTTCCCATGCTATGGTAAACATCTTTTCTCAGTCCTTTCTCTGTTTCCTCCAACCTCATCCAGGAGCCTGTTCTGAGCATGGAGGATGTATACAGGTTGGGCTATGGAGCAAACAACAGGAAGCCGCTTAGTGTCCTCAAGAAGGTGAGGAAACTCATGTATGATAAGTCATCTTTGACTCATGAGTATTCTTCTTGGCACTCTGAACCTTTTTGGCAAAGATTTGAAGTGTTAATTTTAATATTACATCATTACAGGCACAGAGACATACCATCTATTGTCTACTGAGCTGTGTGAGCACGGTGACCAGCCTGTGTCCACACAGAGAGGACGCAGTGCTGCAAAGACTGATGCGAACTCTCACAAGAGTAAGAGAAATGTGAAATTACAGGATGTTAAAGTGTGTATGTGCTGTTGTTCCATTAGAAACCCTTAGAAATCAGGCTGTATAGTTGAGTTCAATAATTACCCACATATTTTGCATGTCCAAAATATATGGGTATGGTTGCCAATTTGTGTACCACAGTTTTTCCAACATCTATATATATATATATAACACACACACACACACACACACACATATATTTCTTCCCATCTGTCCTGTGCTATGTCTGCACTCATTTTAGTTTATTTTAGTTTCCCATCTCCCTTTTATCTGTAGTGTCATTCAAAGTAATTCCCAAAAATGTATGGTAGAAATGACTTTCTTATCCCTGTTCCCCATTTGAAATGTTATCAAGAACTCTTTGATAGAACTGAACTCCAAAACTTCATTCAGCTCTTTATGTTTTGTTCAAACATTCCTTAATTGTAGATATGTGAAGATGTTTGTGTTAGGAGGAAGCATAAATTCTTCTATTATCGTTATTGAGTTGACATAGATTAGTGAGTCCATATCCTGCCCATTTTTTAAAACCCGTATCCATATGAGAAGGTGCCAAAATTACTTTTGGCAATCCAGATTAATTGGTAGTGTGACTCCATTCACCTATTTGAGTTCCCCTTAAAAGGACATCAAGGAGAGGTAGAGCCTGTACTGGCCGTACATGTAAACTTTTTTAAATGCTGATCCAGCGTGTACATTACAAATCCTGAATACTAATCACCTTCTTATTAAAAACCAACAGCGCCCCCAAGAGGAAATGGGAAGCCTTGCAACTTTAATGAAGGTCCTGAGGGCGAGTTTGAAAGAAACCTTCCACAACTACAGATACCTCACAAGGGCCTGCAGCACCAATGCCACACTTTGAGGAGCTGAGTCCATATCAGAACAAAAACTAACAGAGCTTTTTCGTGTTTTTTTTTTTTTTTTTTCTTAATTTGGTGGTATTTCATTCTGGGCAGCTCATCACAAAACTAAGAGGTGTAATAGGCTGTTTTGGCCAATGATATTTTGACATATCATGGTGGGAAAAGTAAATACAATAAATGATGGCTGAATTTCATTTTGCTTACTCAGATCATGGCTCACTGCCACGGTTTCATGACTTACTGGGACACTTGAATACAACAGAAGCATAGTTAAAGAACCAGTGTGTAAGATTTACTGCAATTATTCACAGAACAGGGCAGAAATTGAATTATAATTCATATTTTTCATCAGTGTATAATCACTTGAATATAAGAATTGTGTTTTCATTACCTTAGAATGAGCTGTTATGTCTACAGAGGGCACATAAAATCTGCAAGCTTACCACTAGATGCCACTAAGTCCTACACACTGGCTTTTTAATGTTATTATTTACATATTTGCATTCTGTGCATGTGAGTCCCACCCCAGATCTTACTGTTACCATCCAATGACATCTTCCCATTTACAAAATATAACAAGCACACATTGGATTCAGCACCAACGTTCTCTATATTTTTTTAATTAATCACAGAGGGCAATTTATGTATTGTCTAACATTTATTACCCTTCATGAACAGTTGGTAAAATGTCAGTTTTGTGTGGTTACATTGGATGAAGAAGACTGATCCCTCACCACCTCATATTTGAACATAGATTTATTCTTGAAACCACAATTAAATTGACTCTGAAGTCTAAAAAAAGCCAGTTGGGTGCACCAAGGAAAGGGTGGGATCCTAGGCCTGACTCACTAAGCCATGGGCCAGTCTTACCTATGGTGCTGGAACAGTGGTTAAACTTAAAGCCCCTAAATAAAAATAAGAACTGAATAATGATGCTTTTACATTTTGTTTCATGTCTACTTTCAATAGTATATAAAATACTGTACTTTAGTATGAATAGATTAGATCCAAATGGCATGCCCACAGTGTGATCCTGTGGCCTGTTTCAGACTTTCATACCAAATAAATCATTTACACCATCTACATGCTGTGTTTTATGTGTTCTCATTTTGGAAATTCCTGAACTATTTACACAGATAATCCCTGTTTGGGTTCAGTGCACATTCTGAGCTGTGGGCATAAAATCTGACACAGACAGAAATCTCACAGCCAGATCAAGATGTTTATACGGTATGTCATTTATGTATTTTATTTTAAGAAAGTAACTGAACTTATTACTGCACTAAACTAAAACAGTCACTGATCTCTTAAATTTGTCTGCACTGGTAGACATCTTGTGGTTTTGTTTCAGGCTTTGGTGTAACATTGCAAACAACAAACATTTTTGTAGCGTTTTGTAAACCGAGAATAAGATTTTAAAAAACCAGCTTCATGGACCGTTTGTGTTGGTTATATTTACACATTCAACACATTCAATTGTGTTCCCTGCGATTAAAAAAAAAAACAGTTAACAGTGTTGGAGATTTTTTTTTTTTCACAGGCATCTGCAAGGACAGCAATAGCCATCATGAAGTGGTCCTTCGAGCGTCCCCGTTGCATAGAAACGAATATCGTCGCCGAGACATCATGCAACATCTACAAACTTTTAATATCTGGATACCTAGTTTAGATGAGTGTAGGAAATGAAATAACTTCTGCATTTGATAGAAACAGTCCACACTGTACAGTCATTTGATGAATAACCTTAGTGAACAAATGCTATCAGCGCTAATTCAGTTAGCAGCGCTAACGTTAGCCGACAATTAACTAGCAGCCCGCTCCAGCTGCTCAGGCTGCTCTTTGAAGGTAATGGTAAAGTACTCTCAAGAGACTTTAAAAAGGCAAATGTAATCAATGACCGTGTTTGTAATGTTCTTGGTTTCGGTTGTCGTTAGTTTTGTTGATGTGAGGACCGACAAACGAAGTGAAATGTGCGATATCGAGCCGAACCACACGTTGATAACCTCAGCTAACCGATGGCAAGCTAACGTTAGTTAACATCATTCTCGTTGTCAGTGGCTGTCGGATGCTAGCTCCCGCTGAGGATCTGATCATTTTCAGGTATTCATAAATTCAACTAAGGCCGGTGTTGGCTGATGAAATAATCCCCGTCAGAGCGAGAGAAAGTCACCAAAAGAGAGGAAAATGGCTGGCGACGTTAGCAGCATCCCTGAAATGGACCAAAAGAAGTACGATGCAGACGAACAAGTGAAGATCATCTGTCTGGGAGACAGCGCAGTTGGTAAATCTAAGTGAGTATTAACTGTGATAAGCTCAGGCTCCTTGTAGCTGTTTTATGTTTCATGATATCTTTAACTTTCCTCAGTAGATTATCTGTTGTTATTGTTGAGTTGACACAGACTGTTTCTCTCTCTCACAGGCTGATGGAGAGGTTTCTCATGGACGAATAGTATCCTTAAGAAATTTTAAAGAAACATCAGTATCAGTTCTTTTTTTGTAAGTCATATATCATATCATCCCTCTGTAGCCATTACAGCCACTGTCAGCACATGGACATGGTGTTTAAACTCAAGCCGGCATATCTCCAACAAAGCAGATGGAGAGGTTAAGATCCTTAACTCTTTTTGCAGTCGTCCACAGCAGTTGTCAACCTATGCTTTGACCCTCTACAAACACACAGCCACTGTAGGAAACAAGACAGTAGCAGTAGGTATGTATTATGTAATTGATTTTGTTCTTCTCTCAGTGACCACAGGTAGTCATTTTACGAAGTTGCTGAGTGTTTGTGATGCTTAAATCAGTAGTGATGTTTTGTTTGTGATTCACAGATTTCTGGGACACAGCTGGTCAGGAGAGATTTCAGAGCATGCATCCCTCATACTACCACAAAGCACACGCATGCATCATGGTAAGACACACTCTAGGTGTCAATATAGTTGCCTTGCAGTCAGTGGCATCAGTTTCGTTTCAACAAAGGGAGGGACACATTAAACGAGGGGTTGTGGGGCTTGTCCCCCAGGAAATTTTGTGCATGAAACAGTTCATTTTCTGCATTCTGATGAATTTTCATGCCACAATCTCTGCCTTTTCTGCATCAAAACCTAACCCTATTTATATAAAGGGAGACAGAGCTCAGGTGCCAGGAGTCAATTCAAAATATAATGGAGTATAAGGCTCTTAAACAAGCAGTTTGTCAAAATAAAAGTCCTACTTACATGTTTTTTGTTTTTTTGTTTTTTTTTTGGGGGGGGGGCACTGACACTGTGTGTCTTCTGGGACTTTCAGTAATCTTGTAGCCTGCCTCTTGCAGAGAGGTGAACTGAGACTAAGGAGTGGCTATAAGAAGTATTCAGGAAATTCAAGAATAAATTATTTCCGATTGATTACTGAAACAGAAGTTACTATAAACAGGTCTAAAATGTCAAACTATTGGTTTATTTCCACTCATATATAATTGTCCTTTGTGTATTGGACAGAAGAAATGATTAAATATCACAGTGCATTCAGGTTAAGATTCACCTCCCAAGTGTACATTTTGTTTGTTTCTTTGGCCACACATGTAGCCACGTTTTGGAATACAAGATGACGATGGCGATCGTCTCACAGAGAATTTAAGCAGGACTTGTTAGATGGCTGCTGGGGAAGTGCCACACTGTCAGCAAAAAAGGAGGCTGGACTCCTTTGTAAACCTCTCATTTTTTCTTAGGTTTTTGATGTTCAAAGGAAGATCACATATAAGAATCTGGCTAACTGGTATAAGGAGCTGCGAGAGTACAGACCGGAGATACCTTGTTGTGTGGTTGCCAACAAAATTGATGGTGAGTCTGACTCTGACACTGCACACATAGCAATGAATGTTCAGTTCTTCAGATATCATTGAATGTGAATGTACAGCAGGATAAGTAAATGTGTTTATTTGGTTTGCGCACGGTGTCATATTTGTTTCAGCCCAGTGATTAAAGGTATAATATGCAGGATTTGTCAATGGCTGTTTATAAACACACCAGGAACACAGTTTTTTGAGTCTATTTCCCAGGTTGTCAATATACTGATGCTGATCTCCCGTAATGTCTCAGACAAAGAATATAAGATAAGATAAGAAAATACAGGCAGAGTGCAGGGTCTCTGCAGATACAGACACTACCACACACATGTAATGAGTCATAAGTGATGATTGAGGGGGAGTCTATACATTATTTTTAGGAAAATTCTGCATACTGTAGTTAGCCTTTAATTGTTTGACCAATAAAGTTGACTAATGATGGATGTAAATGTTTGTTTTTTTCATATCTGCAGCTGATATGAAGGTGATACACAGAAGCTTTAACTTCGGGAAGAAGCAAGGGCTCCCATTTTACTTTGTGTCAGCGGCTGATGGGACTAATGTAGTTAAGGTGTGAAGTTTTTTTTTTTCTTGTAGTATAAATGCCAGCGATCCCTATGTACATTTCTTCATACATCTCAAACTCATTAGTAGTTTTACAGTGAACTGAATTTAATTTTACAAGATGGTCATTCTCAACAGTATTGACTGTGCTCCTCCTTAAGAAGCCAAAGTATCAAAATAAAGTTCTAGTGTATAAGATTTATGGACGTTTAATGGCAGAATAAGGTAGAAATGGAATCTAATATTTACAAGTATCTTTTAATTAGTATATAACCCCTGAAAATGAAAATTGTTGTATTTTCGTTTTCTCTAGAATGAGTTGTTTATATCTACAGAGAGCGGGCGTCTTCGTTTATGTAGTCCACATGTAGCACCGCCATGTTTCTACAGTAGCCCAGAATGAACAAACCAAGCAGTAGGTCCACATACATGTCATGTCTAAGGGATCCCTAGATTTGAGAAATTCTTGTGAGATTTACACATGTTGTTTCTTCACTGTGTGCATTGTACAAATTAATTTTGTTTTATAATCAGACAACACTGTGGTTAAGATCTGCTCAGGTTTACTGACAAACCCACTTGGTTAATCTTTGGGAAAGATCGTGGTTTGGAATATGATCACTTTAGCAAGAGCTTTAGCAGGTATGGGGCTCCTTTCTAGACACAACCTACATACTCGGAAGTAGAGCGTGAGATGGTGTGTTTGCAATCTGCAAGCTCACCGACAGATGCCTCTAAATCCTACACACTGGTCCTTTAATTCAGCCTGTAATTCAGTCTAATCCCTCTAAATTGCTCAGACCACCTGAATTGCCCTTGTGTGCTGATAGTTCTGACTGAATCTGTCACAACAGATGTTCAGAGAGATGATCAAGAGAGCAGTGGACTACAAGCAAAACCCCAGCGACTTCATGGATGAAGTGATGCAAGAATTAGAGGTACATCTCTCTGAATACTAAAACACAAAACATCACTCATGTGCTCATCTCTTAAGCTGGTGTGGTTTTATACAACCATAGTTAAGTGATGCTTACTGCAAAGAATAAAAAATGCTTCATCATGCATTACTTGCTGTATGAAACTCCATAATTGGTTTATAATCTGCCATTGTTGTTTTGTTTAATAGAAATGTTTCAGACACTTAGCCCAAATCTGATTTATCTGAACTAGAGTATTGACGATCTCCAAGAGCATTTACGTTTTTAATGACTTTTTTGTTCATGTGGAACATTTATGAGCTAAATTCATTTTTTTTGTTGCTGAAATGAGCTAAACGTGTTTGTATCAATGACATTTGTTGCACTTATCTTACAGAACTTTGACCTGGAGAAGAAGGAAGATAATTCAGAAGCAGATGATGATGGACTGAAAGCGGAGAGTCCCGAGTTGGTCTGATAGATGTTTACAGTTCATCCAAATGCTCTTATCATCTCATGGATCATTTATCCTCCTCCGGGGTTGATGCTGTGAATAAATCATACTTTTAGTCAAAATGTCAGAGATCTCTCATTCTCTGTGATGGACACCATCAACAAGCACATTGTTTGTCCTTACGTAATTTTGGTGGTCTGCTTTGTGTCCCTACCACTGGAGACTGGCAGACATTTTTTTAGTCAGGTTTTAAGTCACTGCCCTCCATCTGTCCAGTGACATTGGCAGGGAAATTAAACCTGGTGAAATAATTAGGGATTGTGTTGTTTACCAGGTTCATTTGTTTTAGCATTCTCATTCATACTTTTTCTAACAATATCTACTATAATAATAGTAGAAACTCATATGAGACTGAATGTTTATTTTGTGTCATGTAATATGAATGTGAAGCATTGAAAACTAACTCACACAGAACAAAGAGAACGTGTGATTATGGACCACATTTGCTGCTGTTCTCGATGTTTGTGTGTAGTGTTGTGTGCAGTGCCAGTGGAGAGCTGCATCTGTCGGCTGCTTTTTGCTGTCTGTTTTCCAGCATCCTTTAAATGAAAATTTAATGTACCATGTAACCAAATTATCATGTGTCTCTTTCCGGCTTGCTGTAATCCATCAGCAGGCACAAGTACACTTGAACAGTCAACTTCAGCATATTCTGTCAGTCATGTATGAGTAGACATCAGCTGTATCGAGCTCTTGTGAAACGCTCAGCCAGTTGTGGTCTTCATGATGGATTTGAGATGGTTGCCTGTGAACATTTATTCATAGTAACAGAAATGTTGAATGAAAAAGTTTAAAGGGATAGTTTGGATTTTTGAGGTGGGTTTGTATGAGGTACCATAGTCTGTGTATTACCTACGGTTATGTACTGCTGTGTACAGGGTCAGCAGCGGTCCACAGCCCTCTGCTGGGTCTTGAAGGTATTGCAGGTCGGCAATGAGAGGTCATTAAAAATAAATAAAACATTTAAATCAAACTTTTGTAAGTTTGAAATTACCATAAAATATTTCTGATTAATTTTTAAAAAGTAATCAGAACTAATAAAAATACACCATGGGATTTAAATGACATGTTTTTTTTTTTCTGACCTAGGTTAACAAGTGTCACACTGTAGTTGGCGTTATTGGTACGATTAGACTAGTGTGTTGATCAGCGTTGTGATTAAAAGTTTTGGTGGGCTACAGAGGATTTTCAGATTTCAAATTGGGCTTTGGCATTCTTAAGTTTGGGAATGGCTGATTTTTGAATATTTTCACAGCTTTATCTTGGTGTCAGACAACCTTTTCCAATGGGAAACTTAATATAAATTGTTTGTTATATCGCTCGCTCCTCACTACTAGTTTTCTTTGGCAAAAATAGTAACTTTACTTCACAGAACACAGGAATTACTGACTGATTGGTTAGTTTGTTTGTGTTATTGTGTGACTTCAGTGTTTGAAAGGGTTAGTTCAGATTCACTTAAGTTTTGCAATAACACAAAATAGCAGAGCTGCAATGATTAATTGATTATTATTTGATTATTAAATTAATTGCCAACTATTTTGCTAATCCGTCTGAGTAATTAGTTATGAATAAAAAGTCAAAATTCTATAACTACAGCTTCTCAAATGTAAATATTTTCTGCTTTCTTTACTCCTCTATGACAGTAAACTGAATATCTTCGAGTTGTAGACAAAACAACATCTTGGGGCGATGGGAAACATTGATCCACATTTTTCTCTGTTTTCATACATTTTATAGCCCAAACAACTAATTGATTTAATTGTCAGATGAATCAATGATGAGAACAATCCTTAGTTGCAGCCCTACAAACTAACTAACCAATCGAGGCAGCAGTAGACCAGCAACTCGTGGATTGATTACTGTTTTTGTCAAAGTAGTCTGGTTGCTTTGGAAAGAGCGATATTTAGCTTATATAATGGTGTTTTCCCATCAGAAAAGGCAAGAATGTAACGGCAAGGTAAAGTGGTGAAAATACTCTAAATATAGTGTACATTTAAACTAATTTTGATTTTTTTACATGGCTACAACGCAATTTGCTGCTGACAATGTCCACAGCAGAACATTACTTAGCTTCCTACACTGGTACTCCTCTCTGCTTCTCCAAACTGCCATCCACTGTAGATAATACACTGACTATGGATAAGTACCTTACTACAAGCCCACTTTAAAAAATCTGAACTATCCCTTTAAACCAGTTTTCTGGCAGAAGGTGACACTCAATTTAGCACACCAACTATTTCTATATGATGATGTACACAGCAACATGTATATATATTTTATATTTATATTTGACTGTTTTGTGTGACGTTAACTCAATAAATCGCACTGGAAAGCAATTTTGCGAGTCAGACACTGAATTAGCAGGAACAAGACTTTGATGCAGTTCATGTTTTAATTATAAATTTATTACATAATATAACAAACATATATCTCTGTGGTGGAGATATCCTGGGCAACATCTCAGATCTTGCCTCAACCTTCACTATCACCCTTACTCTCTTAGCATGAAGAATACTAGGTAGCTTCTGGTTAACTTTGATTCTGACTTGGGCTTTCGTGTATTAAAATGGAGTGGGGATTCTAATGCTATACGCATCCAGAAGTCGCCGGGAGAAAAGTTGTAGATGATTTGCCTGCTGATTGGATGCTGAGAAGGGGAAGTTCACCTGTGAGACAAGGCTGAGGCGTTGCAGTGATACATCCACCATTCTAAACTTCACAGTGCAAACAAGGAGAAAACCAACAATGAAAGAAAAAACCCTTTGATGATAAGATCACTGGTTCCGGTGTGTGACCAGACCACTGTGGGTTTTTAAAAAGGTTACACTGCTCCCCCTACACTATGTAGATTGTGCTTTGTTGATTAGAAAATAAGACAAAGATAACCCTTCACTGAACTTATTTGACCTAATGATGTGTAAGTCTGTTACACGTTGCTTTGTAGCATCATTTTGCATCTGTATTTGTGGTAAACTTACACAACCATCTGGACCAGGTATTCACTACAGCATTGTTTCTTCTAACCAGGCCAGCCTGTGTGAGACTATACACGTTCACCTCTTGAGTGTTTGTGTTTGTATCTATATGGGAACAGTAGGCCAAGCTGCATAATAACCTTCATCACAGTAAAATCAAGCAAGTGTGATACTTTGTCTCAAAATTTAAATAGAAATGTTAATGCAAAGCTCACAGGTAGATATACACAGGCTATGTGTAATATATGATATATACAGTTTATGTATATATGTAATATAACAATAGCCTGCTTCTTTACAAAATAATAACAATGACTGCATTTCCATCTGTAGGAAATACAGAAGGATCTAACAAATGTCTGTAGTTCTCAAGATTTCCAGGAGATGGCACCATATTATTGAGTCTAACAGCTCAAGAATGCTGTAACTAAGATAGTCCTAAAGCAAAAGACAAATATACAGTTAAAAGTTAAGTTATTTTTTGGCACATTTTTCCTTTGTGTTGTTTGTTCCTCACTGGATCACCTCATATAGCATATCCAAAAACTCAGAAACTGAAGGTCTGAAAAAGGAAAAAGGAGTGCTGCCAGACAGAGTGGAGGGTAAGAAGGAGCGCAAATGGCATCTGGGAATGGGTGTACAAAACAGTGACACTGCATAAGCTGTACCTACACAGTTACAAGGTGAGTTATAGTTGCTATATAAAACGTGACAATGATTTCGTTCAATACCGTGTTGTAATCTCTCCTCTTGTCTGTCTCTCCCTGTTGGGCACAGCCGTCCACTTAATACAAAACAAGAATGTAGAACGTTGATCTGCAATTTAAGATGAATGTATGTGTGCATTTTTCTGTTTGTGTGTGTACGTGTTTTGTGTGTGTGTGTGTGCATGTGTGTGTGCGTGTGAGTGTGTGACACAGCCACTGCCGGGAATCTCTGATGGTAATACAGTAAGGCTATAGTGGACTAACTCCAAAGATGTAAACCCTAACAATCAACCATACACTCGCTCATCAGCTCTCTCAAACAAATACACACAGAAAATGCAAACAAACACGCATTTGCACACATACATACACAGTCACAGACTCACACACTCACACACACATGGTGAAGAGGAACGACCACACAGAGAGATTCAGGGAATCCAGATGCACGCATGCGCTTGGACGTTGGGTGGCTTTTATGTTAGCACCTTGTCACCTTGTTTTGTGCAAATCATCCCCTAGTTCATAGTTCAGAGTTCAAAAGTTCAAGAGTTCATAGAAAGAATAAAATCTGCTCACCTTTTTCACAGGTGGTTAACTATGCATATATGCCAAACATTCATATATAGATCTATATACTTTTTCTTTTTCAAAAATTTATATGAAATCTATCATATATACATTGCTTGTGATTTTTTAAAAAAAGCAAATATTTGTAGTTTGTTCATTTTTACAAGTGAAAGTACGTTTAGAATGGACAGGATATTTCTTTTTTTTTTTCTGTCTTTTTTTCTGTCACTCTAAAATTCAAATGAGTGAAAGATTTATCATGTTCCACACGCTACAAAATCTACCCACAGTGTCCGAGGGTAACAAATCAACAAAGAAGAAGGAAAAAAAAAAAAAAAAAAGAATAGAAAACAAAAAGTCCAAATGAGTCTGAGGACGTACTGTAACACTGGAGTCAGAAGTAAAATAATCAGTGAGGTCACAGTGAGGCAGTGAGTGCTATTCCTACAACCCAGATACGACGTTATATTCACCACCCGCTTTTTTTTTTACAAACTGTTAGCAAAAAAAGGAAAGAGAGAAAAAGAAAAAAAGATGCACACAACTCTTCTCGCCAAGTGACACTGCCTTGGCGTGCTGACTGGATGCTGCTGATGTACGGAGGTTTTTAGTGGTAATAGAGATTACCTGGACTTCTTCTCAGAGAAAAGCTATGGATCAAATGCTTTTTGTTGCGTGAATAAAACTCACTGTTTCTCACTGCCAGCAGAAGCTACTCATGAGTACAATTGCAGATTTTGTATTATTAAAGGAAAATTCAGTTGTTTTTTTACAACCTGGGTCTTATTTCAGAGTTCTGGCTGCCACCGTTTATGATATTTTACTCTTTAAGTAAACCGTAGAGATACAGAGAAGCAGCAACGTTGCAAGACACAGCCAGGTTGTAAATGACTGAATTTTCTTTAAGACCTTACAGAGGCTTTCCCATCCCCACAGCCTGATAAACTAACACACACATATTTCCTGCTGTGGCATTTCAGAAGGGCACATACTTTATGTCTAGCTCATTTAAGCCCTTGTGTGACAAGTTTTTGTTCTCCTGGTAAAGGTCTGGTCTGAGAAGCATCATCAGGGGTCACAGGGATGGAAATTTTTACTAGCCCTCTAGCATTTTTCAGACTGTGGTGGTGCTAAATTGTCCTCACAGGTAAGAAATTTAAATGGATAGCATTGAAACAACAGCCAACAACCTCTCCATGCTAGTGCCCCAAACTTCCATCCCTGAGTGATTCACAGGCAAAAGATGAAGAGCCCCTTTTAGCAAAATAGCTGTCTCATTCATTTCGTGGTCCTTACTGTGTGTTGTCGTGGACAAAAGTAGAGTCAGAGCCGTGTCGATGAGATCTGTAGCTGAAGCGGTAGGGATGGGTGTCAACTGGGGTCTCAGCCTCACATTATGGGATGCCCTTTAGTATGAAGGAAGACCGTAAGAAAATAAAAACAAACAACAAACTCTCTGTCCAAGACATGATGCAACTCGTCATGCTACGGTTCAAGAAAGGGTGACCATAAGGAAAGTCGTATACCTATGACAAAAATTTCATTTCCATATCTATATACTTTTTTATTTCAAATATATATATATATTTATATATATGTATATAATTGGTAGAAATGAGTAAACTATTGGTGGAATAAATTTAAAGATTTCTTTCTGCCTTCTATACTAAAAACCAAAAACAGGCGCAGATTAATTTATTATATTTCCTCTTTGCAACATTGTCTTTTCTTCTGAAAGCTATATTTAGATACATATATATCATATTATATAATACCTATATATAATATTCCCTTTGGAAAACCAAAAAATTGATTATGAAAAAAGCCACGAGTGTTGGTTAAACATTCTCCAAATATAATAGATAGCACAGTCTGGGTACCAAGGCGGAGGGGTTATCTCCCGTGGTTTACTTTGTGGAGCTCCACCTCTGGGCTCTAAAGTCTTCGGTTTAAAAACGACAGCAGGTATAGAGCAGACACACCTTCTCAGAGCTGTGTCAGCACTATGTCCATAGTCCTGTGTTCATCATTGTTGATCTCTGTATAAATATTTTTGAAAGGCAACTGAGCTTTCTGTTTGGAAAGGAAAATAATTCTTCCTCCTCCTCCTTTACTCAAACTGCAAAAGGCTTTCAGAGGCCTAATAGATGGAGGGATAGAGAGGTAGAGAGGAGAGGAGGGAATAGTGAAAGACAAAGTGTGGGTGTTACTAAGGGAACAACTGAAGCTTTCACAAATCAAATGTTTTAATTGGAGCTCATGCGATTCTCCTTGGCAAAGAAAGACCAGAGCCCGTTTTGAAGTCCAATCTAATTGGCTGCAGGCAAGGAGGTGGGCCGACACCATGGGCCAAGTAGAGGGGGACAAATATATTGACTCCTCCTCTTCAGTGCAGTGCCAAGTGCAGGGTATTTAATGCAGAACAGGAACGTAACGTGTCGTTAAGGAGCGCAGGTAAACATTTGTGATGCAGAACATAAAAGCAGCCAGAGTAAAAGAGGAGTGGTTCCTATGTTTTCTCTTTCGTCAACTCTATATCTTGCCCGTTCTACATCTTGCTATCCATCTGTTGCTATGTCTCAGGGCAGGGGTCAGCTCTCTAGCAGCAGTTTTAGTGCTCGTTCAATGTTCATGCGGTGTCCAACTCGCGTCACTCCCAGCTCTGCAAAGTCATCCTTGGTTAGAGCCGGGAGGTGAGAGCCTTCGATCTCGTGTTCCTGAAACCCTGCTCTGTGCTCCCCCAGATTGATGCTCTCCAGCCAGTCTCCCACGTCGTACTTATTCCAGAGGTGGAGGGGCTTCTGGTGGAAGGGCCGGAGGGCTAAAAGTGGTGACCCCAGCCCCGGGGAATGGGAAGGTGACGGAGACGGGGAGCGAGAGCGCGAACGGGCACTGGAGCTCCTCATTACGAAGCGGACCTCTTTAGGCTCCTGGGGTAGGCTGAGGCTGGAGGATTTGAGGATGGTTTGTGGTGGTGTAGTCGGTGAGGTTGGTAGGCCGAAGCTTGAGAATCGTCCGAGAGGGTCGCCCCGATCAGGTGAGCCTGAACCTGGGCTTGGGGTGCGTCGGGTGACGGGGTAACGGCTGCCAGGGCGGATGGTATATGTGGTGCCATAACTTCTCTGAGAAATGGTGTGGAGCTCGCCTAGGCTGCTGAAAAGTCTGAAGGAGACAGACAGAGACAGAGAGAAGGTTTCAGGAATGTTAACAGAGGAGAGAAGTGAAAATAAAGAGGAAGAAGTGGAGACAAAGCTTTGGGTTACACAGTATGTATAAGCTGCTGCAAGTTATTCTAAAGTTTAAGTTAGTGTAGACTAAAAGTTAATGACTGTTAGACCAAGTTCGTCTCACATTACAGCGACATAAAAGCAGCACTATTTCATTTGAGAATAAGGGCCCAATCACACAGAGCGCAGTTTTTGCAATGAGAGGTATCTTTTCTATATCAAGGAAGTGTTAAGTGCACTGCTAATGTGCCCTGGGTGCCTTGCATTTTAGATGTGTGGAATGCCTCATGTTCTTGCAGGAGCGCTTGGAATACCTTGAGCTGAAAAACATGTCAACTCACAGCAGAAAAGCACCTAACATCATGTCCAATCAGATTATCAATTGAGAGACGAGCCTTCTGTGGTGGGGGCAACGAAGTTTACAGATGCTTGGAAACAACCATTATGGAGGACAAATTAGTGGTGGCTGTTGCTGGATACCTGGAGCTGTCTGATTTTACCAACAGTAGTTACCAGGGTTTTAACAGAAAACAGCAGCTTGGAGGTTAAAATAATGCAGTACTTGAGATTCCAGATAAACTGTTTGTTTAAAGTATTTGTGTTAAACTAACATAATCTCATTTCATATCACATTTCATATCTCCCTGAGCAAGCTCCCCTTTCTGAGGGTTTTCACACGGATCTCTGTTTCTTTGTGCCAAGCATTTAAAACAGCCTCTTACCCTCACCCAAATGTTTAGGTAGGTAACTATCTACAAACCAGAAAGTTAAGTAATGCTATCTAACTAAATATAAAGGTACAGATCTGAGTTTCCTTTGCAGCAAAATCACCATTAGGCTGATTCAGGGGTTGCACAGCAACAACAAAAAATGCAGTATTTTAACATTTTAAAATTTAAAATCTGGAAAAAAAACTAACAATGGAAAAAGGCAGTGCAGTGGCCTTGTGTTTTGCAACCTGAAAGATGTGCTCTGTGTAATCGGGCCTCAAGATAGTACTATTTTTTCTGACACTCATCATATAGTCCATTACTGAAAGTCTTTTTCCTAAAATCAAACAAAAGCTACTTCAAGTTAAGACATACTGCACACTTCCCTAAAGTGATTACTGTGACCCACGAACAGCAAAAGGCTAAGAATTACATTAGAATTACTGTATCACACAGATTCATTTTTTTTTTACATTGAAACTGCAGATAGAACTAGCCTGAAAGCACTGAGTTAATATTTTAATATGTGACAAATACAGTACAAACATGCACACACACACACACAAACACACACACACACATTTACCTACATATATATATACACAATAGTAGGTCTACAGTGAGAGAAGAATTTCATATTTGCTTTTCAGGTTTTTGTTTGCATATTAAACTTGCATTTTTCAAAATAAAAAATAATTATAGCCTATAAAGGAAACAGAGATGACATTTATCTTGTCTTTACACTCCATGTAGAGGTACACAAAGCAGCATATTTTTTAATCAAATGAAGATTTATTTACCTCTGAAGTGTAGCTAACCCTTAATTTAATGCAGTAAGTCTTTAGAGAATCTCCCAACCCAATCTCACCAACAACAGTCGCTCTAGTTTCTTCCTCAAGTACAGGAACTACCGGTTTATCTAACTTTTTACATCTGACCCTCATAAAAAAATTATAGAAGCAGGTTTAAGGAAGCGCTTTAAAAGTGTCTGCTTAGTCGTTAGTATACTACTGAGCCAGTGAAGGAGAAGATGGTCAGAAAGGAGAAGAGGGATGGATTAGAGATTAAGACTAACATGAGAGTTTTGTCTGGTTTGGTGCAAGCAGGAAGAAGCAGAAAGGAGAGGCCTAAATGTGACAGGAGTTGTTGCAATGGTGTCTGTTTTATTCATGCATGTAAGTGAGTGTCCTATGTACAGGTGTGTTACGTGTTTTCCTTCTACTGCATGTGTTTGAAAACTGATATGGGTGAGATTAAGACTAAAGAGTGTAATGAAAAACAAGGGTAGCTAGGCAGCACACAGGCTGGAAAAATTATCAGACTACAGGGAGCCGACGGATATGAGATGAGCTCCATGCGCACTTACACAGTCGTCCTGCCCTCCTGGGCGCACAGTCAGTTCTAGACCAATCAGATCAGAGCAGCAGGGCGGAGCATGCAAGGTGAGCAGAGAGAGAGCAATGGGAGAGAATGTTAGCATCACTCCATGAGACGCAGCCTGCCAACCAGACTTATAGTCTGCTTCAGCCAACTCTGCTGTCTTTGACAAGCCTTATGTATGTGTTCAAGTGTGCGTATATGACTGTATGAGTGTGGTTGTGTGAGTATCTATGTGTGTGTGTGTGTTTGTGCATATATGTGTGTGCATGTGATGGTGTTATTGATGATGGAGCATGACAAAGACAGCAGAGTGGGCCTCAGCACTGGAAGGTCTGACCAGTGGGCTACATGAGAGAGAAATGAGCACACTATTCACATATCAAACACTGCACAAACAAAGGAAAACAAACAAACAAATAAAAGAACAAATAAAAGGCGGGCACATGTCCCTTGACTTTTGTGGTTGCTTTAGTACTTATTCTGAAATCATGTGAACTAGAATTGCTTTGTGCAGTAGTTACTCATTTAATTTGCTTCTGAAGCACTTAATATGAAGGATGTGTATATGTGTGATTTCTCACCAAGAAATACAAATAGCAACATTTTCTGTTCTGTTTTAGTGTGGTTTAAGAAACCTACAGTGTCCAATAAGCAAGACAGTCAGGGACCATGGCCATCATCAACACAATCACTGAAAAACAAAACAAAGTTATGCAAATTACATAAACAGAGAAGAACAGAAAAACAAAGAGCACAACTGAAATAAAATGAGAACCACGGGTTTCTAAACCACCCAAAGCTATGACACACAGCATGTGGATACAAGAGAGACAAAATACAGCAGCATGTGTGGTTTCTGGAGGGGTTTTAAATGGGGCACACAGTGGATGGTGGGTAAGTGATGGAGTAACAGCACCATTAAGGGTGCTGGGATGCCTACGCTCTATGTGAAATGCTCCAGTAGGTGAGGAGAAACAAATGCAGAGGCAGAGAGAGACAGAGAGAGAAGAAATAATGGTGTGCATGATCATCTTTGTCACAGCCAAGGGCAATCAAACTGTCAGGATGGATATGGCAGGGATGAATTTGATTGCATCATCTCAGGAAAGGATGAGCCCAATCAGGAGTGAGTGTTAAGTGTTATCATGGTCACCTGGTCCATCCAGGTATCATGATGTTGTTCAGAGTACGGATCAATGACTGATGGATGAATTTAGCTCAATGTCACACGGTTACTTCATGTTTCACTTGTGGTCACCCAGATAATGCCCTATTTTGGAAACAGAATACTATTACTAATATTAGTACAATACTGGTAAAATGATAGGTCTGCAAATCATGCTTATGAGGCTTCTGCAATACAGATCAGTTTACAATTCCTGCATCCAAGATGTCCAGATGCAACAACATGAAGTAGCATCAGGCTTCTGTTGACACCAAACTACACAGTCACTCCCACTCAGAGGACAACAGTTACCATTTCTGTCCTGCACCAACATTAGTCAGCATCAAAGTCTAATGACTAGTAGCCCTATGCTGATCAGTTCCAGAAATACTTTTCCATTCTTTTTTCTGATATAGCTGAGCAACTATTCCATCTTGTGATAGGTTCATTGCATGGGTGAAATACAGTGTCTTTAGGGTTTGCAAAAAAAAAAAAAATCTGCAGGAGAATGAGGTCCCTACTGAGTACTCATTGCCTTTGGCGGGTTGGGTTGGTTAGGTTGGGTCAGTTTAGCCATGAGAACTAAGATTAGGTAGGACTGGGGTAACAGAGGCAGAGTAGTCGGGTCATGCCTTTGCCAGTCTGGGAAAAAATATTGTGTAGGGTTTGTGCAAAACTAAAATGCCTTCATTTTACATAGTAATATATATTTAAAATGGTAAATGTGTTGAGACCAAAAGAGGTCTTCATCCTGTTGTTTGCAACCATTGACATTAATAAAGATGAATGCAGCGTCTCCTACTGTATAAAACTGAAGCCAAAATATCAGGGATACAGGCAATGTCATCTTGTGCTTGTGACATCATTTGGAGCTAGACTCTGTGCAATACAGATCAGGGTTGGAACCACACTTTTGAGCTCCCACCCATACAGCAACTCAATTGCAAGTGGAGCTCAGATGTCAATCATGGCATGAAATCCCCTTTAATTGCATCAAATAACTAATTAAAACCAAACTGATCCGATAAATGAACACTTGAACAAACATCAATGTGATAAGAACTACTTAAATTGACAGAAACCATGTTAAAGAAAAATGTTTTTGAGTTGTACTTTGATGTTTTAGTTTGGCCCAAGTCCCATCTGCTAACATTGGGGAGGCAGGATTTATGACCGATACTGCAGCCAGCCACCAGAGGGCGATCAAGATGCTTTGGCTTCACTTTTGGAGAGCTCTCATGTTGTCCATTTCTCTCTGTGTCTCTCTCTCCATATATATATGTCACCAGTCACAAGGTGCTGGCTATTTTAAATACATAGAGCCATGTAAATAATTTTAATTTTACACAAACCCTAGAGTGTATCTTAGATTGTTTTTGAATGAGACTTGCACTTTTGATTTTTTACTGAGACTTTATTTCATTTCACCCATGCAATGAACCAATAACAAGAAATATTTCAGAACAGTTCACCTAAAATATCCAAAGAGCACCTGTATGTGATCAACAGAAAGACCCAGCAGTGCTTCTTCTCTATTGTCTTTATCGCTATATAACTAATTTAGTCGACAGCTGGATGGAAACACAAAAATGTAAAGCACTTAGGTTTCAGTTGTGTGGAGTTAAGTCTATTCTAACACCTTCTCAATCAACCTCCTCTTAATCACCAGTATAGTAAAGTATAGTGAAAATAAAAGCTTTTTTTCCACCCTCATTCTTTCATATGAACAGAAATGAAAATGAGAAGAAAAGAGAGAAGCAAAAATCAACTGTATCTGAAGAGTGCCATCAACCTCCTGAGAACTCCTGAGCTCATTGAAAACTATTTTCTGAGATCTAAATAGGTAAATTACTATGTATGAGCAACTCTCCTACACAACAACAGAACATAAAATTAACATCAATTAGTGTCAATTTCATGGCTGAGTAAAACTACAATGGACCACCAAAAAAGGCAGCATGTGTTCCTCAAACTTCCAATGTGCCAAGCCATGAAAACATAACCAGGCTCAGGCAGGTTAAAGGGATGGTTTGGTTTATTTGAAGCGAGGTTTTATGAGGTACTTATCGATATGGGATGTATTAACTACAGTATGTGACGGCTGACAAACCCCCAGTTTGGAGAACCATCGTGCAGAAGTGATGTTCTGCTGTGGACAGGGTCAGCAACAAAAGGTATTTTAACCACTTAAAAAAAGGCCATCATCATGAGTTTAAGTGTACGCTATGTTTAGCATATTTTCATCACTTTACTTTGCCATCAGACAGCCCTTTCTATATAAGCTCTCCAAACCAACCAAACTCCATCAGTAATTTTACCTCGCAGAACATGGGAGTTGCTGATCTGCTGCTGTCTTGATCTTTGATCTGTTTGTTTGTGTTACTGTGTGACACTGATATTTTAAAAGGATAATTCAGATTCACCAAAGTCAGACAATAACACAAACAAACTAACAAATTGAGGCAGTGATACACTCGCAACTCCCGTTTTTTGCAAGGTAAAATTACATATTTTGCCTTGGCTGGTTTAGAGAGAGCGATGTTTGGCTTATGTAACAGTGGTTTCCCATCAGAAAAGGCTGTTGGCAGGGTAAAACAGTAAAAAC
This sequence comes from Lutjanus argentimaculatus, assembly GCA_034769285.1. NCBI lineage: Eukaryota > Metazoa > Chordata > Actinopteri > Lutjaniformes > Lutjanidae > Lutjanus > Lutjanus argentimaculatus. Next base: position 12,517,555 of record JAWZSL010000012.1, on the reverse strand, counting down.
ACTGTAAATATAGCATACACTTAAACTGATAGTGATTGTTTTCAGTGGATCTTCTTTTTAAGTGGCTACAATACCTTTTGTTGCTGACCCTGTCAACAATAGTACATTGCTTAGCTTCCATGCTGGTGCTAATACACTGACTATCGATAAGTACCTCATACAAACCCACATTAAATATCACTTAAGTGTTCACCTGAGGAAAAAAACCAGAGCGGATGAAAAGAGAAGAGCGACGCCAACATTTATTTGATAGCTACTCCACATGACGCCTCAGAAGTTTTGACAATGTTAGGACCTCGTTTCATTATTAAAGTGGCTATTAATGCATAGATCATGAGGGGATGGTTTTAACATGACACACCATTATAGTTCAGTCATGTTCAAATACTTCTGAAAATACATCCTTAAATCTTTGAGGTTATCACTGATAATACTGTAGGATGGGGGACAGTGATAAGAAAGAAACTACAGTTTCTGGTCTTATCAAATTCATATCAGTGATGGCTGCAAAGAGCTGTGGATATAAAGATGTATTACGTATTATTTGAACAGGGACTCTGGGAAAAGCTCAAGGAAAAGCCAGAAGGGGAAGCTACTAGCAGGTTCACAAGTTTGAACCCGACAGTGAGTGTGTGTGTGTGTGTGAGATGAGGAGAGGCCATAAGAAGTGCATGCCTCCAAGCCCTGTTACCTTGTTTGCACCAACAGATAATTAAACACACACACGTACACACACATACACACACAAACTACAGAACACCAACTAATTGACTACCACTGTCTACTGTATGTACTTCACATAACATTTAACAGGATGTAAAGGAGTACAGCAGTAACTATGGAAACAAGGAGCAGGCCAGTGCCAATCTATTGTCATAGTTCTGTATATCTCTTATATTTTTCCTTAAAACATGGTACTATAGCCAAATATTTCATCTTCTTTTTTAAAATTAGTTTGATCCTTAAAGATCTGTCAGTGAAGAAATCAGGTGATGCAAACAAGGTAACAAATAATATTTAAAGGAAAATACATGAAACAAAAGGGTTATTCTTTTTAAATGGGATTAGTTGATAGGGTTGTTAGAAAAAATATATTTAAAAAAAGCTCAAGTTTACCCTAGGGGCTATAACCTTAAGGTTTACTTTCTTCGGTGTCCTCACATCTGCAGAAATATAAAGGACTTCATTGTAGTTTCAGGTATGATGTGAAAAAAATGAAATGCACAAATAAAAGACAAAAAACAGCACTGTGCCTCAGATGCTTCAGACAACCCTGGTGTCGCTGTGTGAGAAGTTTGTCTTTGCCTCTTTTCTACACTGATGTTGTAACATATGGCATGACCAAAAGAAAGGGATATTGCCGAACTAACACTGTCAGAGAAGGTAATATGAGCAATGCTGGTGACCTCTGATCTCATATCACTTACCATCACAGCGGACTGGCATAAATTTGTATATTTTAAACCACATCATGCACAGAAATAAAACTAAAACTGCTGTCTTTGACCCGGCCTTTAGAGCTGCACAATTAATCTAAGTATTAACAAAATCACAATATGGCCAAGAGCAATATCCAAATTGCAGAAGCTGCAATTATTTGATAAAAGTAAAATATGTGACCAAACAGCATTATAATGAAGTACTGTAGTGCTGCAGAGATACCCTGGCCTAAAAAATCTTGTTCTCCAGATGGAAAAAACATGTTTGTTTGGTACAGACTCCTACAAATGTCACATCATAATCACCTTAATGGTCTTTTTTTAATGAAAATTTAAATTGTAATGCAAAATTATTATTCCCAGTAATCATGAAACATATCACAATCACAATCTGTCTGCAAAAATCTGCATTTTCTTAATCGTATCATGCAGCCCTACCTCTAATCGCTATCAGATTCCAGATTCTAAACATCTAAAGCAAATATCTTTTCTTTTAAATAATCTTACAATAAGTGAAAGTCTCTGTGTTTGCAAGAACCAACCAAGAGGGATTATCCACTGTAGACATACAAACTTATATAAATAAGGAGTAATATAAAATGATGATAAAAAACAGAACAAAATTAAACTCAGTGTCTGACAAGTATGCAATTTTAATCATTTTAAAACTCTTCTCTCTGATGCTGGGCACTGGAATTACTGCAGTTTGCTAACTGTGGTGCCTCATGTGAATTAAAGATATGAATGAAATCATTACTTTTTAATGTAATCATTTGTTCTGCATTAAATACAGTTTTGGAGCACATTTTACTTGCTTTTCTCTTACCTGGCACCTGCCACAGGTGACTTCCTGCCAGGGTCAAGTGATGCTCCCAGTGGTTCCTCTCCCAATGACCTAGTGTCTTTATTTAGCTGCTGTAGTCGTGAACTGAGCTCCCCCATAACAGATGGTTTTGCTCCTTCATCTGCACCCAGCCCCAGTCCCAGGCCACCCAGATTGCCCAAACTCCCAATACCTAGCCCCACCCCTGGCCCACGAGGCTCCACTGGGTCCCCCCACAGCTTGGACCTCCGCTGGAAGAGGTAGCGCGGCTTGGTGGGGGCTAGTCCGGTCACTGAGGCTGAACCACCTGAGGGCAGCCCAGCACCCCCAGCTGCAGCAGCAGCCAGGGCAGCGGCCTGCTGCTGTGAGAGCAGCTCGCTGTCAGAGCTCTGCTTCAGCAGAGGGTCCCTGAAGGTGACCGGGCCTTTACTGCCTCCTATCTGGGACTTCAGTCGGGGCTTAGGAGGCACTGGCGGCTTGTCGAGCACAAAAGTCTGCCCGTCGGCATAGGAGGTGTGCGTGGTGTGTGTGTCGGCAGGCTCGCCGCTTTCTGAGGACAACGTGGACATGCTGGAAACCGTGGAGACGGTGCTGGTGGTCTCGAGATGGTGGTCTCGCTCTCTCTCACTGGAGCTGCGTGTATCAGCCTCCTCCACGCCTGAGTCAGCCGCAGAGCCAGACTCGCCCACTGGTGGGGGCTCCAGAGGATCAGAGGGCTTCCCTGAGACAGCTGCTGCACTGGGTGGAGGTTGGGGCTGGGGAGGCTGAGGCTGCGTGGGGGTCACAGTTGGGGTTGTTGGGGTTGAGGGAGTGTGGGGTGTTGGTGTTGTCGGGGTGGTGGGAGAAGAGGCAGGTTTAGTCGGGGACACTTGCGTCCCCTGTGCCTGTGCGAGCAGCCCATTAGCAAACTCATCTGGTGGTGGAACAACTCCAATCTTACGTAGCTCCTCTCTTGTTTCCTCGTCACTGGAGGACAACATCGCAGGGGGCAGGGTCACTGTGTACGGATCCACATCCTCTTCTGAGCTTCCCTGAGCCAGACTCTTCTCTTGGGCGGGACTGGCAGGACGCTGAGTTTGAGGCTGAGCCTGGGGCTGGGAGACCGTAGGACTGGGGGATTTAGCCCGTGGACTTGGAGATTTGCTGGGCTCCGTGGACGTTGGAGCAGGTGCTTGTTCTAGTTCTGAACCTACCCCGACAGCCTGGCCGTTACTGGTGGCATGGACCATGATTAGCCCTGCTGTCTTCTGCTGCGACGTATCCATAATACTGATCAACATACTTTTTTTATCTTCTAGTCTCTTCTCCTCCTTCCTCTCCTCCACTCTGGCCTCCATCTCCTGCCGGAATGATACAGGCGAAGGCGATGAGGCCCACTGTGGTTTGGTGGGCTGGGGAACTAAAATTGATGCCAGGGACGATGCAACTCCATGCCCCACTGCCTTGGCGCTTTTAGGTGAGAAAGGGGGAGTTGTGGGTGCCCCTTCCCCATGTGGAGACTCTTTGGTCTGAGGGTCAATGAACATTACGCCCTGGCCTACCCGCTCCTGTTTAGTCCTAGGCTCTGGGCTGCTAGTTGGGGACTGGCTCTGGGAGGTCAGTGCTCTCTCCCTTGCGGCCAGCGCAAGAGCCAGTGGAGAGTTGGGGTCCAGGGGCTTTCCTGTGAGTGGATGGATAAAGGTGGTCCCACTGGGTGAGGGGCTCAGGGCCAAGGCAGGGGGAGGCAACTGTCCCAGCTCTCGGGTGAGCATCCGTTCGTCAATGGAGTGAGACTGAGTCAGAGAGGGGGAGTCAGAGCTGGTGGTAGACGCCCCCTCCATGGTCCCAACAGAAAGGAAGACAGTGGATTTCCTCCGTTCTTCTAGGCGCCGCTCACGATCTTTCACTGCTCCAGCAATCTGAGCAGCGAAGGGGCCCTTACCCTGAAACATCATCTCACCCTGGGCACGCATACGCTCTCGCTCAGCCATCAGCTGCTGCTGGTAGTAGTCTGCACGGCTGGTGTGTGTGTGCCCATGGGGGTGTGGGTGTCGTCCTGAGGGTGAGCTTTCTCGGGAGTGGGCAGCAGCTAAGGCTAAACTAGCTTTTTCTTGTGCATCTTCCACCTGTAGTTAGACAAAAAATAATTATCAACCAAACATGTCAAAGTCAAAGAGTCTCTGGCACTAAAGTTAAAATAATTCAGAAGACCATTCCCAACAGGACTCCCTAAAAACTTGGTATTCCACCTGGATGGACAAGGTTTTGCAAGACATAGCAGCACTCACTTCAGCAAGCTCCGTGACTGTCTCAGCCCATGCTCTGTGTACACATTCAGTTGTTTTTTCATGATTGAGGGTGAGTTAGTTGGTTATTTGGTACAAATAACGTAACCTAAATTATTTGTACCAAATAATGTATCCTACAGGACATTTGCACTATCCAGTCATGCTAACATTTGAATGGCATAACATGCCCATTTCAATAGCATTTATTTTTTTATAGGCTATAACAGATAGTGCACCTTTGTAAGAATTATTTTGGTTTGATCAAAATGAAAAATTCTTAGTGGCACAGTACGAGCTAGTTTTATTTCTTAAGCTTGGAAAATTCAGCAAACAAGACTGACTAATACACATAGAATATGAGATGCATGTCAAGTATAAAGGCATACTGAATATACCATTGAAGTTTGACTATAATTTCTAATATAATTGTCTCATACCTATATACATAGAAACTGATGGTCTACCCTGTAAGCCCATTTGGGCTGGAAGATACAAACTTACACTGATATCAGAATACAGACCCCCCATATGAGTAGATTTGTGTTGTTGGACATATTTTCAGCATAACATTATGATAGTCAATTTGAGAATTTATCTACAGTCGGGTAAGTCATTTGAAAATCTGCTGGGAAGTTTAGTCAGTTGCAGCCATGCCAGCAGTTAAAGGAGTAAAAAGCATAGTGTAATTGTATATATGTAATTCGATCTGTTTCAAGTTACAATCAGGCATGAGGACTTTTGCACTGTGTGATGCACAATGTAAGGGGCACCGCCCCTCAGTGAAATGCCAAGTTTTGAGGTACTCCCCATCCCCAACATGCAAGCTACCTGTAGTTGTTTCACCAGGGGACTTTTCTTCCTCTGGGGCTTCGTGGGTGTGTATAGTCCAATGCTAAATTGACCCACATTAGCATATGGGTTATCAATAACCCGACCCTTCCTTTTGATTCGCTCAGGTGGAGTAGCAGCAGACGGACGGGGTATTTCTGTAGGTTCTACAGGTAGATGAGAGGAGTCCTGAAGGATGATCATGGAGCGGGCTTTCTTCTGTCTCTCTATGTGTGTGGCCTGCCGCTGAGCAGCCTCGTAAGGCAGGTCCAAGGAGGAGGGCTTGAAGCTGGAGCGTCCTCCAGGCTCATGGCCCTGACTCTGGGTCCTAGACGGAGGAGGAGGGGGGCAGAAGGCTGGGGGAGGACCAGTGTCTAGGTAGTAGGGAGGAGGAGGAGGTGCCATTTGTGGAGGTGGAGGGATGGGATGAGGCTGCGAATGGTCCCGGAGGCTGTCTGTCATAGAGGAACTGCGGGGAAACCTGTGCTCGGCTGCTAAAGCAGACAGCCGATCCTCCTCAGTGGCACCTGATGAGGAAGAGGAGAGCACAGATCACCTGGTGACGGTGAGTAAGCTCATGAAAAAGCAGTATTTTCTACCAGTCTAGCAGGTCCTCAGCTGCTTCATTAAAAACACGCTGTAATGCATCTATCTGTAAATGTGTTAAACTCACACAGTTAATAATGTATCAGGTGTCTCAAACTCACCTATGAAAAATTTTAATAAAACATGTTACTCTAACTATTTTTGACTTATTTAACATTCAATTCAACATTCATTTAATGAGTGTGCTTGAAAACAGGAAAAATGTTTAATAATACAGAGACTATTAATAATGTATGTTTATATCTACTTCTGAAACAGGCTCTGCACTAACACATCAGCTCTCTAAATCAGTTTCTGTGACTATCCAAGAAGCTTTAATAAAAATGTGCACATTCTGAACATGCAACACAATGTAAGTATGTATTTGTAACCATGTAACTGTTGACATTTGTTTAACTATTACAGGTTTGAAAGGTGAAATTATTTCTTTTCAATAGAATCTTAAAGCCTCAGTATTTTGTATTTCTTATACTGCTGTCTAGATGTTATTCTTTGTGGGTGTAGTGATGCAATCTATGAAAAAGAATGAAGCTTCCGTCCTATATTCTCTACACGTCAATATATTACCTATAAGCATACTTTACATAAGATACACTATCATTCACCTGATTTGAATATGTACAGGATGGGTGATTGTTTTACCAAAAGACTTGGTCCTGGACATCCCCTTTGGTAGTGGTATGTGACCTCTCTCAATGCCTGGGTGAAGACCACCATGTAGAGTCATCCCTTGTCTCTCAAACAGCGACTGGAGCACAAAAAAAAAAAAAAAAAAGTTTTAATGCCTTCAAAGCTTCACTAAAAAAACTGTGTGCACTTTATCCTCTCATGTTTTTAACTGTTTTGTTGCTTTTTACCACAACATTGTGTGTCTTAAATGCTCATGAAGTTTAATTGTTTGTATATGCTTTTTACCACAACATAGAGTGCCATAAACTATTTTAGCTATTGTTCATGTAGTATTACTTTTATCATTCTAGGGTGCCTAATGACTATGCTGGCTACTAACAATGAAAGCTAGCCTTTAGCTAAACTGTGTGCATTGACATTTGTTTAAATGTTGATTGATATATACCTTAACACTTTTCAAATAAAAAATAAATAAATGACTATAATAATTAAAAACATGTGTGCAGTGTTCCCCAGGTGTTTCTGAGTTATGTGTCAGACTGAGTTTGAATGTATGCCTGGCATATGCTGTCTGCCAGTGCACTGTGTGTAGGTGCACTCACACTGATCTCTGCTGGTGTTATTCTCCTGCTGGTGGGCCGTTGTTTGACAGTGGCTGCTCTGTAATCTGCCTCCGAGGGCTGAGAACGCAATATAGACTCCTGGGATGCCAACATCTCATCTAGTCTCTCTGTTGAAAAGGAAATGAGCCAGAACTAAATACTGAGACATAAGACCAGGGAACGTTGTGTCATCATTTCTGATGTAGAGAATACAAATTCTGATTAAAAATGCATCTACAAAATACTATTACTACTCTATAATACTACCACTGTATACTGTACAATTTGAGGTCATGCTCTGTGGTATTGTACAAAATCACTGCACTATCTCAATACAAGTTTGCTGTGTTTCCTTGATTACCACTAGGGAGTGAGCACTAAGAGTTGAAAGAGACAGAGAGAGATAAAAAAAAGCAGAGAAAGAAAGAGTCCATATACAATATTTCAAGAGTTCTGCTCTTCTGATCTAAATGAACACTGCTCAAATTGACAGCAGCAGTGATAACTCATCTTAATGACGTTCAGAGAGGTGTCAATTTCTTGCCTCAGACTCACCTCCTCTTCTCCTCCGAGCAGAAGCTTGGTGGGAAAAAGATTGCGTCAGCAGAGGAGGGAAAATGACAAGAACAAGCCAACAGAAGTGACTACTCTAAAAGTTAGGAGACACACCAAGTTTTAATGACAAAGAGAAGGCAGAAATGTGACAGAAAAGGAAGAAGAGAGTATCGGAGTTTGCATGCCAGCACTCTGGCACTCACCCAGTTCTTCCAACTCAGCGGTCATGGACTTGGAGCGCAGTGTCAGGGTGGTACTGGGAGCTCTCTTGGGTGGTGGGGGAGCTGTGGAAAAAAGGCATGGTGTTGAGGATGAAGTTGAGGGGGATGAAAATCCTTTTGCTTTGCGGCTCAGAGCCCTCCTGGCATCCCCCAGACGACCAGTCCATCCCGTCTTCACTGCTTTGGTATGGTCAAATTCAGTTGAACTGGACTTCTCACACTTAGTCAGGACCTTGTTCAGGCTACGGTTTGAGCCCAACTTCTTCATGTTTTGTTCTCTGTTGGTCTGATGGCTTGTTAATATGTCAGTCTGTCTCCAAAACTTTCAGTTTTTTAGTCTTTGTGCTGCAAGAATTCCTCTCTGTTGAGGCGCCTGAGGCAGTAATTGTGCAGCTCTGTCCTCTCTGTAACATCTCTACCTCTCTGAATTCTCCCATTACACCCTGAACGACAGAATTTCTCCACCACAATAGGCAGAATAAGTAAAACGAGTGTAGCAAGGAGATGGAGAAAGTCGTCCATCTTACTTTTAATATGCTGCCTGTCTGGAATTTAGCAGGTGTGCATCAGACAGACACACACAGACACACCAGCTCACAAACACATGCACATCCTCCCACATGCGGGACCACATGCAGATACACAGACAAAACTCCCTGAGGGAGGACATAATGGCATGTGGGCTGACAGACGAAGAGATGACACTAAATTCAACAGCTAAGGAAAACGATGCGCTGCAGACTTTATACCCCAAAACCCATGGGAGCCTCCCAATCCTACTATACACACAAGGCAACTGGGCTGTTATCGTCCCACTCAAAGCGGTAAAACACATCTACAAAATGTTAGCTCCAAACGCAAGCTACATAGTTACAGATTTCAATAAAATCCTTTAAATCAGGTTACAATAAACAATTAACCAAATTAATGTGGACACGTATTTAAGCATGTTAAGTCTGCGGTAACAATTTAATGCCATGCAGTCAGACAGAGATACAGCAGCAGTCTCTACATGCTATAACAAATTCAAGTTTCCTGACAAAACCTCCATCATCTCACTCTATCCGAGATCGACCAGCTAACGCTCAATGCACCACTGTAGAGCGATAGATCTCCAAATCCCACAGATGCCCCAGTGCCTTACTAGAGCCTAACCATCTGCTGTCGTCAGCGGCTGCAGATCTAGTGTACATACGCCATCCTGGGTACAGTCCATATCACACATCTTCATTTCCTCCCCAGTCTGCACATTCTGGTACAGTAGCAGGGAGCAGAGGAGATGGAGGAGGATGGGGGAAGGAGGAGAGGAAACAGAGACAGAGTCAGAGGGAGAGGGAGAGAGAGATGCTTTTGCTGTAATGTAATGCTTAATTCAAACATGCAGTGTAGTCACCATGGCAACGGTGGCAGTAGTGAGGCCTCGCATGGTGCAGAGAATGTGTGTTCTGGATGTGTGTTTGCTTATAAGTCTCTGTATGTGTGTGTGTGTGTGTGTGCAAGCATGCGTCTGTGCATTTGTGCAAGGTGCGGCGGGAAGAGGGTGTTCGACACGGCTCAGGATGGAAGAAAAGACATTTAGGAGAACTTTGAAAACAGCAGTGAAGAATCCTGCTCTCCTTCTCCGAAAACACACTCCATCTTGTCTACAGCTGTTTGTACTGTCTGCCATCTTTTCTTCAATTCACAATAAAAGAATCTTACCAACCATTGTCCACCATTTTCACCTCACTCCTTTTAATATATGTGGTCTCAGCAGCTTAGACACAAACAGTGACAGTAACTTTAATGGAGGCAACCATACGAAGACATGACAAGACAAAAATGACGTGAACCAGTAGGGTACAGGTACCCAAATTAATGAAATGATTTCTATATATTTTTCATATTAGTTTCAATACAAATCTACCTTGTATTGGACTATTTCCAGAAACTTAAAGTGGGACCCCAAGTCTTTGTTAGAAAAAGGTCTGGTCGAACCAATTATTATTCCGCAATAAGGGAAAAAATGCTCTGGCTTGTTTGTATTTCTTGTATCTTGGCCGACACTAAGCTCAGGATGCAGCAATGGTGCCCTTGCAAAATGGTCTCGGGGTAACTTGCTTTGGTGGAAAATTTGCACATGGGGAGGTGAGTCCTGCTCCAGGTTTTTCAAATGGAAACTCCCACTCAACCATTGGCAAAAAGCAGTGCTGCAGCACTGATGCCGCCCCTCCGCTCCCTCAGTCTAGGGGGTTCATATATAGCATCATCATCATCATGAAACCTATGTCAGGTCACATAGAAGAATGTTTTTAGAAGGGCTTGGAAAAATACATATGGATCAAAATTTGAAGGTTCAGATGTAAATACATAGGGAACATCACTGAGAAACTACAGAATGTTAAGAGCAAACTAAAAAAAAACATTAAAATAATGGATCTGTCCTTTAAAATGGCTGAAAAGAAAAGGCAACAGCTGCTAGCTTATTTATGCTTGCCCCGTTAGCGCCCATGTTAGGGTTAGGGTAAGAGTTTAGAGTTTGTTATTGTTGTTTCACATAGTGACAAGGGCTTTAAAAACAGTAACACAAATAGCAGAAGGAGAGGGGGAATGCTGACTGACATAGTCAACCAATGGCAGTATATTCCTACAGTTTATTTCCTTTGAGTCAGACTAGCCTGGAACATAATCCCCCCATCCCTCGTAAAACTGCAAATCGTCATTTTTACCCTTTGGACTTTGTATGGATTAAGCAAACAAGATATCATGTGTTAATATGTGAGCTTTAGAGGTGCTGGTAGTGTCATGGTCGTGTTTTTGGTTGGTTACTTCCTGTTTTATTTTGTAGTATTGGTTTCCCTTGTGTGTCCTTGTTGCTTTTACTTCCTGTCTTTGTCCTTTTCCCGCCCTTGTTGATTACTGATTTGGTTCACCTGTTGTTGTCCACCCACCTGTGTTTGATTACTTCCCTGTCTATTTAGTCCCTGGGGTTTCTCTTTGTCTTTGTCAGTTCGTCGTGTGTTGATTTGGTGTTTCAGTTCTCGTGTGTTCTCCAGTGTGTTCTCCAGTGTGTTTCTCCAGTGTTTTGGGTTTTCTCCCTTTTTGGATGGTTTTTGTTTCACCAGTGTTGTTGGATGTGTTTTCCCCTTTTTGGATTTTGGACTTCTGCCTGGCTCTGTTTTCTTTTGGATCCTTCGTTCATGTAAGCCGGTGTTTTTTGTTACCTTTGTTTGTTGCATTAAAATTATCATTTGAACTTGCACCAGTGCTCCCGTCTGCATTTCTGGGTCCACCACCTCCAGAGTTATTCGTTGGCTTTGCACCAAACGTGACAGTACGAACTGACCTCCATTATGGACCCAGCAGACTTTGCACTGGCTTGCGAGGAGCTGATAGAGGCCTGCTCAGAAATTGAGCACTTGAACTCAATGTTTTTGGTCAGCAAAAATGTTCAGTGGAGGCTTTCCGTTTGCTCCCTGATGGAGAAGACGTTTTTCTCGAGGCCCCAAATTTTATGTTTTTCTGAAGTGACTCAGAGCCTGGACTTAATCATTAAAATGAAGCAGGACTTGCAGGCTGAATTGGACTCTGGGATCAGTACAGATTTTAAGCACAGCATGGACTCTGTTAGCCATCAGCCACCTGCTAAGCTAGCTCCTCTGTCAGCAGTTCTCTGCCTGAACCTGCCCCGAACTCAGTATCTGGGAAGCCCCCCAGACGCAAGCATGGCTCTCGCCGACGTCGTGCCTCTCAGCTGCCCAGCGCCCCCGAACCCCAGCTGCCAGCGCCCCCGAACCCCAGCTGCCCAGCGCCCCCGAACCTCAGCTGCCCAGCGCCACGGAGGTTCTGCTGCCCAGCGCCCCCGAACCCCAGCTGCCCAGCGCCCCCGAACCCCAGCTGCCCAGCGCCCCCGAACCCAGCTGCCCAGCGCCCCCGAACCCCAGCTGCCCAGTGCCCCCGAACCTCAGCTGCCCAGCGCCACGGAGGTTCTGCTGCCCAGCGCCACGGAGGTTCTGCTGCCCAGCGCCCCCGAACCCCAGCTGCCCAGCGCCCCGAACCCAGCTGCCCAGCGCCCCGAACCCCTGCTGCCCAGCGCCCCGAACCCCTGCTGCCCAGCGCCACGGAGGTTCTGCTGCCCAGCGCCCCGAACCCCAGCTGCCCAGCGCCCCCGAACCTCAGCTGCCCAGCGCCACGGAGGTTCTGCTGCCCAGCGCCTCGGAGGCTCTGCTGCTCAACAACCCAGCCTCCGCATCTCCTGTCTGGTGGGACGGCCGCCATCATCTCCTCTTCCGGTGGGGCCGTCGCCATCATCTCCAGTCCCGGTGGGACCGCTGCCACCATCTTCTCTTCCGGTGGGGCCGTCGCCATCATCTCCAGTCCCGGTGGGACCGCTGCCACCATCTTCTTTTCCGGTGGGGGCCGTCGCCATCATCTCCAGTCCGGTGGGACCGCCGCCACCACCTCGTCTTCCGGTGGGGCCGTCGCCATCATCTCCAGTCCCGGTGGGACGGCCGCCATCATCTCCTCTTCCGGTGGGGCCGTCGCCATCATCTCCAGTCCCGGTGGGACCGCCGCCATCATCTTCTTTTCCGGTGGGGCCGTCGCCATCATCACACGTCCCGGTGGGGTCACCGCAGCCATCTCCCCTTCCGGCTGGGTCACTGCCACCATCTCCAGTCCGGTGGGACCGCCGCCACCACCTCCTCTTCCGGTGGGGTCGTCGCCATCATCTCCAGTCCCGGTGGGGCCGTCGCCATCATCTCCAGTCCCGGTGGGGTCGCCGCAGCCATATCCTGTTCCGGCTGGGTCACCGCCACCACCTCCTGTCCCGGTGGGACCGCCGCCACCATCTCCTCTTCCGGTGGGGTCGTCGCCATCATCTCAAGCCCCGGGGGGGTCGCCGCAGCCATATCCTGTTCCGGCTGGGTCACTGCCTCCACCTCCTGTCCCGGTGGGACCGTCGCCACCATCTTCTCTTCCGGTGGGGCCGTCGCCATCATCACACGCCCTGGTGGGGTCACCGCAGCCAACTCCCCTTCCGGCTGGGTCACCACCATCATCTCCTGTCCCGATGGGACCGTCCCCCACCATCTCCTCTTCCGGTGGGGCCGTTGCCATCATCTCCTGTCCCGAGGGTGAGCCGCCGCAGCTATCTTTGTTCCGATTGGTGCTGTCGCCATTCGTTCTCTGTTCTGGTTGGGCCGCAGCTCCTCCTGTTCTGGCGGGCTGCATCTCCTCCTGCTCCGGTGGGACTGTCGCCGCCTCCTCCTGCTCCGGTGGACAGTCGCCGCCACCTCCTGCTCCGGTGGGACTGTCGCCGCCACCTCTGCTCCAGCTGGACCGTCGGCGCCTCCCTCTGGTTGGTGGGACCATTGGCGCCTCCTCCTGTTCTGACTGGGTCGCAGGCCGCCTCTGTTCTGGTGGGATCATCAGTGACTCTTCCTGCTCTGACGGGGCCGTCTACATCGCCACAGTCATTCTAGTCTCGGCTGGGCCTCAGTCACCTTCAGTGGGGGGCCCGCCTTGTTCTTCGCCAGCGCCACTGGCCTTCGGCACGTTTCCCAAGGGGGTCCCCTCTTCGCCAGCGCCGCAGGCCACCAGAAGGGCCCCACCTTCATCGTTCGCCAGCACCGCTGGTCTCCTGCAAGTCTTCAGTGGGGGCCCACTTGTCTTCGCCAGCACCTTGGCTTCTGCTGCTCTCCCGCAGGGTCCCGCCTTCGTCTGTGGCCTCCTGTCGTCCTCCCGACGGGTCCCGCCTTCGTCTGTGGCTCCTGCATCGTCCTCCCGACGGGTCCCGCCTTCGCCTGTGGCCTCCTGCTCGTCCTCCCGGCGGGTCCCGCCTTCGCCTGTGGCCTCCTGCTCGTCCTCCCGACGGGTCCCGCTTCGCCTGTGGCCTCTGCTCGTCCTCCCGACGGGTCCTGCCTTCGCCTGTGGCTTCCTGCTCGACCCCTGAGGGGTCTCGCCTACGTCTTGCCTGTGGCCTCCTGCTCGGCCCCTAGAGGGTCTCGCCTTCGTCTTCGCCTGTGGCTCCTGCTCGGCCCTGAGGGGTCTCGCCTTCGTTGCCGGCCTCCGCTCGTCCTCCTGAGGGTCCTCGTCTTCGCCTTCGCCGCGGCTCCTGCTCATCCCCCTGAGGGGCTCTCGCCTTCGCCGTGGCCTCCTGTTGTCCCCTGAGGGGTTTGCCTTCGTTGTCGACTCCTGATCGGCTTTGCTCCCCTGGGTGGAACTTCAGGCCATCCGCCTGAAGTCTCCGGCTCCGCCTCTGCCTTTGCCTCCAGGCCGCCGCCTGAGGTCTCCGGCTCCGCCTCTGCCCTGCCTCCAGGCCGCCCGCCTGAGGTCTCCGGCTCCGCCTCTGCCCTGCCTCCAGGCCGCCCGCCTGAGGTCTCCGGCTCTGCCTTGCCTGCCTCCAGGGCCGCCGCCTGAGGCTTCGACCTGGCTCCTGCCCGTCACGGGTTTACAGACTTATGGACCCTGCCTTTTGTTGTTTGCCAGGCTGTGTGCCTGAGCTTAGTGACGCTTTTTGATTTTCATTAAAATTATCATTTGAACTTGCACCAGTGCTCCCGTCTGCATTCTTGGGTCCCCCACCTCCGAGTTATTCGTTGGTTTGCACAAACGTGACAGGTAGGGAGGTTTTGTTTTTTTGTTTTTCCGACAGGCTAGCTGTTTCCAGTATTTGTACTAACTAAGCTAACTAGCTGCTGGCTGTGGCTTCACAGAACTCAATCCACTAAGGAAGACTGTGACATGTGGTTCAAACCTCCAAAAAAGACCTTCAGTTAAGATGTTTTTTGCCAATCATATGTTAAATTGTACGTACTGGTATTAACCATATGTTCTATATAAAGATATAACTTAACAAGACAAGCATAAGGAAAGACAGAAAGAAAGACAACAATGTGACAGAGAAACCGACAGAGAGATGGAGACGAGGGGGGGAAAAGAGATATTGAGAGACACCATAAGGCCCTGAGTAGCAGATTTAGTTGATACAGTAGTGTCCAAATGAAAACTGGGTCAAACCCATTTATCACTGTCTCTGTATCTCAATCGCAAAGGAGGTGCACACACGATTGTACTACACACACACACCACACACACACACACAATTGAAGTGTACACAGTCCTGAGGTCATGGTGCCAGGACTGTGTGGGAGCTGAGTAATGGCGAGCTGTGGTTGACATGGAAACCACATGAATCTACAGCAGGGAATCATCGAAGAAATCACCTTGACAATGGAAACAAACATATCTTCCTAAGTCCTCTATACATAAAACCAACTTCCATGACCTACAGTTATAAAATTCAGTAGTAAATAACTGGGACAGCCTATGAGGAATTACATGCACAATGCAAAAATCAATTAATCACTAAAGCCATTCCTATATAATTGGTGGAACATGTTCTATTTCAGTTATAATTCACACTAATGAATATGTTTAATATTAATTGAGGGCGTCATAACAAAAAGCACATATGTGAAGCAGTATTTTACCTGATTTCACATAAGATATGGTGTTTTTGTGTGAAATTACATTATATCTGATATTTGGGGGAAATATGAATTTATTATATTTATTTTTTAAAGGGAGGCCACAGAGGAACTTATCCCATCATCTGGTCTTTACCTTTCTTGCGAACGACCTCCTCAGACTCAGGTTTGCGTGCGACAGACACCACCTTCATCAGCAGCCTGTTGCCCCCTTGCCGGATCAAGGACACCACCTGCTTATGGCCCACCTTCACTACATTCACCCCGTTTACCTGAGACAAAACACACACAAAGACAGAATGAGACATGTTGATGCAACCTTGATATTTCACTGAAGGGTGTACATGGTGTCTTAAAAAGTCTAAGGCCTTAAAATGTCTTAAATGTCTTGAATATGATTTTGCAGGTCTTTAGAAAATTTTGTCCTGATGAGTCTGTAACAGCTACAAACAAAACCAACATGGACCCAATAAAGAGTAATGCAAAGTGTGCACCAAAGTCTGGCCCACTAACACTGACCCACTACACTAACAACGTTAACTCCTGCAATGCCAGTAAGTGACCTCCTGACAGCAGCTGGTCTACACCAACATTAAAAGTCAGTCAACAATTAAAAATCAGTCATAAAAACATATACTTCATACTTAGTTACCAGTCTGGATTAAATTAAGTCTTAAATTGAGCAGTATCTCATTCATTTAAATATATATTATCTTCATTAGTTATCTGCAAATATTCACAAATTTCTAATTATCCAACTTGCAGGCAAAGGAAGAACTATGTGTCATATCCAAAAATGTACCACAGGACTGTACAGAATCCTGCAGGTGTTTTTCTTCTCTGTTCAAGGCCATCAGCAGCGTGTTGAGTACTGAGATGGATACAGATGAAGAAGAGGAAGACACAAGTGAAGTGATGTCCTTAATTACCTCAATGAGGAAGTCTCCTGTCCTCAGACCAGCCCTCCAGGCCACTCCCTCCACGTCCACAGACTCAAGGTACTGAAGGGCAGGGAATGCTGGGGTGGGGGTGAACTCTTCAATGGGTGTCTCGGCTGAGAAGAACACGCAGACATGAGAGAAATTTATAGCTTCCTTTGATTCATTTTTGCTTCTCCAGTTGTCACATACCAGAGGCATCAGTTTATATTTGTTTCCTTATATTTATGTTTACTGGGCCTATTTTATTTTGCATGATTTTACATATTTTAGTTACTTTGCCTGTTACCTGCATTGTTTTCTTGTGTACTCCTTGGTTATGTTTGCTCACCGCCTAATTTTAAAGAACCTGTTTTTTTTTTTTTCCTAATAACTCCCAATTTCCTACATTACATACCGCGATACCTGGCATTGTCGGCAGGATTGGGTTTGGTTGGCAGCTGTAGTAGTCAAGGAGGATAAAGATACAAGAATTACTGAGTTCACTCGAATTAAGAGAGGCAAGAGGGTTGCTATTGTGTTGGAAGTGCTAACTAGTGAAGTACTTGGTTGTGTCCGAAGGACAACGAGAAATATCATCTTGCAATTTTTTGTTTTGTTTTGGACTCTTTTTCTGGTGAGTGGACCCAACCACCAGTGAGCTACAGGGACTCATGGACTGATCTACTGTTGCAGGGACAGCCAACACTGAAGTGTGGGATGATGTCATATGGCAGAAGTATTGGTTTTATTTCTTTGATTATATTTATGGTTTTATATTTAGGCTGTCTGTTTTATATTACACGGTTTTACATAATTTGGTAACCATGCCTGTTACATGCATGATTTTATTATGTACTCCTTGGTCACACAGTTTGCTCACCACACAATTTTAAAGACCCTTACAATTTTCTCCAGTAACTCTGCATT
Organism: Lutjanus argentimaculatus; assembly: GCA_034769285.1. Classification (NCBI taxonomy): domain Eukaryota; kingdom Metazoa; phylum Chordata; class Actinopteri; order Lutjaniformes; family Lutjanidae; genus Lutjanus; species Lutjanus argentimaculatus. The sequence goes on along the minus strand of JAWZSL010000012.1, from coordinate 12,500,268 downwards.
TCATTTTCCCCATCACCTACGTAGATATTTCAATATTTGGCATTGTAGGCAGGATCTGGTTTTGTAAGCAACTTTAGTAATCAAGGAAGACATTAACCATGATTGGAATGGGCAAACACAAGAGTTACTGGGTTCACGAGAATTAGCAGAGGCCAGATGGTTGCTATTGTGTTGGAAGTGCTAACTGGGGAAGTACTTATCTGGATGACAATGAGAAATATCATTTCCCAAAATTTTTTGTTTTGGATTCTCTTTATAGAGAGCAAACTCCAACCACCAGATTCAATAACTCCCTATTTCTTTTTCCTATCACCTTACATTACATAGTGAATGAGATCATCATTGATCTTAACAAGATCACAAAAAGAAAATGTATCACACGGTGCAAAGAATATTTGGAGCATGTTGGCTGCTAATTTAAATCTGGTCTATTTTTTTGGTGATACATTTTTCAAAACATGTCTTTTAGCTTAACTAAAATGATTTAATTAATACATTTGCACTGTGTTTAATCTTATTTGTTGACTAACAGTGTCTGAGTGGGCCAATATTGGGCAGGTACACTAGTAGCACTGAGTGGATGTACTGCAGTTCGCTGCTGCACCTAAACAATATTATTGATGCATATACTGTAGTCGCATACAATCACATGCTCACACTTGCTCAACTTTATGCATATCTCAGCAAAATAGACACACAGATACAGTACACAAGCGCACACACACACACACAGAAGCACACTTTGTTAAGTGAGTGCGCTACCACAAACTCCATTTAATCTTGGAACGAATCCAGCTAAATCACTGACACATGAGACTTCTCAGAGGACCACTAAGTGAACTGCAGTGTGTGTTTGTGTGTGTATGTGTGTATGTTTGTGTGTGCTTGTGTGTGTGTTTAAGGGTACTGGGGAGTAAAAGACAGAGTGAGTAAAAGAGAGCGGGGTGGGCCAAGATCCATGGTAGTGAGTGATGGAGCAGTAAAGCACATTCAGACTCCCGGCAAGGTGCCTGAGAGGGTGTTGCTATGGTAACCAGGCTGAGCAGAGAGAGCTGGCACGTGCATGAGTAAAATGAATTTGTGGTGATGGAGATGAGTAGAGGAGGAGATCTCAGTTAAAAAACGTGGAAGGTATGAAAGCGATACAGCATAGAAATACTTTGAGAGGATAATAGACGGGAAGGATATGAAGGCGGTGGAGGGGAGGAGAGCAGAGAGGAACAAAAACAAGGACAGACAGAGCAAAAAGATGAGAGAAATAAGAGAGGAGGGGGAGAGAGGAGTGTGTCTCTACTAAAGCTGAACGCCATGTGTGGGGAACAGATGGGACAGCTAGCCGACAGCTCAGCCAAGGATGACGCCACCAAAGGGGCTACACACAACTCACAAACACACTTACACACACAAGCAGGAGGGCATCTGAGTATACAAGCTGAGTGTTGACCAAAGCCGGTCGTGTTGTTGACTCACACAGTAACAATACAGACTGAGCTGAACTCTGTGACTCAGATCAACAATGTGCTTCTCACATCAAAACTCTCATACGTTGAAAACAGTTGTGTAGTGATCCTGAATGTTTTTTGGCAAAGGTGTGCGTGCGTGTGTGTGTGTGTGTGTTTGTATCTCACCTTTGGCTCCCCGCAGGACAAAGCCAAACCCTTCATTTTCTTTCTTCTGTAAAACGGCATTTTTCTCCTCTATGATATAGTCACTGTGGAGGAGAGAGCAGAGGGAGAGCAGGTATGAATCCAACACCATCCTCACAGAGAAAAAGGGGCGATAGGGAGGGCAGAAGAGTAAATAGGGTCGGTTGGAGGGGGGTTGACAAGTGGGAGGAGATGGAGGCACACACACGCACACGAGCACACACACACGACCACCTGTATTGTACTTCCTTTCCTGTTAAAGCCAAGCAAACAACCACAGCTCAGGATTCCCAGGGGTTATACTAGTATTTTTTCAGACACACACACAGATAGGAAGAGTGTGAGACAGAGAGTCCTCGTGATTGAAGTATCTTTGGGATAAAACCTAAGAGTGAATCAATCTTCTGGCTGATCCCTCAGATGAGACTGCAACTGAGGAGGGTGTGGACGGCTTCTGCTAAAGAAACTGACAGAGATGACTCAGATGCAATATTATCCCCTGACTAATGACAGAGGGAATAGGAGGCAAAAGTAAGTAGGCAGTTCATCACTGCCTGATTTTACTGGTGGCGGAGGCTGTTGAATGGTGTCAACCTGCGCTGCTCTGCACACACTTAAATGTTATGTTTTCAAGCCATGCGTCTGTGTCCAAAGCCTGCGAGCCACAACCAAAGCGGAGTTAGTAAGGCAATCTTTAGCAGCAAAGCAAATATCAGCAAGACGGCTGCATGTGTGTACAAGTAAAATATTCTGATCACCCTGTCCTTCTCATCAAACTGACCGACTGGGAACGTTAAGGTAAGTATGAGTTGTAATGGTTTTAGTCTACGTTTATGATGGTGTTGTAAGGCTTTATAATAACCATTTTCATTAATAAACACTAAATTGATAGCTAATTAAACTTTAGTTAATGATTATTTTGGTGTTAACAACAAATGAAAAGATAATTATGTTTATGAATTATTAGTAATGCTATCATTTGTTATTTTATCATTAGTTTGTGAGTATAATATAAATTGTATATAAATTACATATTATATCTTAGCTGATCAGAGAAGATTATAATTTTAGTCTGATTAAATTAATAAACAGTTTAGTGCTGCACACATTATAACATTTTATACACTATATTAAGTATTTCTTAATGATAACCAAATGATTTGTAAACCGTTAAGAAATCATTACAAAGAGAAATGGACCATATATTTATAACACTGCTAATGGTTAATAATTACTTTGTAGACTGTCTATAAACATTTGGACAAAGTTGCAACTGATGATTATAATACCTCATGTGGTTACACACTTAACTTAAGTACATTACATTATGTGTGTAAAGTTGTGTAAGAAACATGTTATATGTTCTGATTTAATCGCACAGTCACATATATTATATATAACCCTAATCCCAAATTAAGGTATTTTAACTCACACTATTGTAGCACATAAGTAAAATATTTAATAGTTAAATTTAAAGGTTGCACAAATCAATAAATTGTTTTATTTTTCAGTTGTCAGACATTTTACCAACTATATGCCTTTTTTGACTGAACACAGTTTAGCCTAACTTGTGGCCAGAACATATCATTAAATTATACGTCTTAATTTACACTTTTTAATGTGTTTTTTTTTTAAATCATTGTATTCACTTTGGAAGTCTTAAGATATGTAGAGCTGGGTGAAATAGAATTACTTCTGACCAGCCACAACTTATCATATTGTATTTTTTTTTTTTTTTTTAATTAGATTGCCCAAAACCGGGGAGGTAGCAAGGGCAAAGCATCTTTTAAGGTAGATCTTGATCCACCTGTGAGCATGAACTTTTCCCAAACCTACCCAAGTAGACTTATAAACCTAAGGAAGTAGTTTTCTTTGAGCCTAAACTTAACCAAGTACTTTTCCTATGTTTTGAAAGTCTACCTGATATTATTGCTAACTTGACCATGGAGCCCTGCACATATAGTAATAAATAGGTTCTAAAGCATATATAAACATTATTTGAATGTTTGTTAACAGTGAAATTACTATTCACTAAAGTCTAATTAACTATCAATTTACCATTGGTTATAATAAAGTAAAGGTGCCATACCTCAAATGTAGATGAATATAACTGTATATAGCTTAGGCTTGATGTACACAAATGACAAACAAATTGTGGTGTTGCCTGTATCTTCCCATCTGTTCACATCACACTTTGACTGATGGGACTGCTGCCAGTTTACAGCCTGAACATGCTGACAAAAAGCTGAGAGTATTTTGTGATTTTCCAGCATTATCAGTCATCCTATCTCACCACTGAGGCAGATGTGGTGGGCTTGTGTTCAGGTTGCAACTCAGTAGGCGGCTGCAGTCTCCATTAGCTTAGTTACACTTCACTCTCTCAGACTTACCAAGGGAACACAGAGCCCCTGCTGCTGGAGCCAGGAGACCCGTAACAAACCTTTCTGCAGGAGGGAGGTCAAAGGTTTGGTTTCATAAAAAGCTATCTATCCACTTTTGCACCAATTATTATGCAGAAAACACTGTGTTGGTTAATCATCACTAAGATGCTGTTTCTGTCCAAACCCTTTTATCCACTGCACTTTCATCTCTGCTCTATACCCCAAAATGCTGCACAAATGCAATATGCTCACTGCCCTTCAGACTCTCTATCCGCCTACATAACTCAATAAAGAAGAAACTCTGATGTAAGACTCACAATTTAAAATGGTAAATGTTTCCTCAAAATAAACTCGTCCTGTGACATTTGTGATTCTAATATCCCTCAGCCGGCAGTCCAGATATCCATTTAAGAAATAGTACAATGTAACTCAATTTTTTTTTCTGTCTACTTTGGGCTTTTTTCCTGCCAAATACAACTGGTATTTCACTCAGACATTCATAAGTTGCAACTGCCCCTTAAAACCTCTGTCTCATAGCTGTAACCTGCTGCATAGCTGTGTGTTCATTTTTACTGTGGCACCTCTTAAAAGTAACAAGAAATTGACTTCATTTTATATTTCTCCAAATCTCAACTAAACTATATTTGATCAAATGTACTACCTCCTATTCCACAAAAGAAATAATCATACCATGTAATGCCCATGCCTGGGTGCTGTTACTTAATACCTTTAAGATGTCAACTAAAATAACCCAGTGACCAGTAGTATCAGAACATCTCCAGTCAAATTATACTTGCATTCGATCCTTTTTGTGTCCAGATCTAGACAGAAAATGACTGTTTGTATGGTTGAATGGTAAAGCATTCTTTGATTTAATGTGATGTATATTAGGCCCACTACCGTAGCAGCTACAACCCATACACACTGCAGTGTGGTGAGCGCAGTGTATTTGATGGAGTAGGCAGTTCAGAGTGCTGAGATGCAATCAAAAACGCTCTTAAGAATGGCTATACTACACTCTTAATGCATCTGATTAGGCTTGGATATCATTTGGATTTAACGATTCTGATTTTACTTATCGATTTTGGTTTTTAACGATTCTCTCTTCTTTGAGTGTCGTCCTGCATTCGTCACAGCAGAGATGTGTGAAACGCTGATTACCACTGATATGACCTATTCCATTCTGAATTTAATTAATCACCTGAATAGATGTTGTATTTTCTGTGTAAGATGAAGGAAAGACAACTCTAATTTCGTTGTACAACCCTGTGCTGTATAATGATATTATATGACCTTGAGCGATAAATGTTACCAGAGCGAACACTGAGGTGGGCTAATGTGTGGTCTCTTTTGTGGTTTCTTGAATATTTTGGAGTTTACTTAAGCTTCTTTACTGTAATGATAGAGTGTATCCCGTCCTTGTAAAGCATTCTGTAGCATAGCATTTGCTAAATTAAGGTGACTGTTAGAAGACTCACACAATTTGTGCCACTCACCTGATAGTCAAGCAACTTAGCAATGGCTGACTATGTTAACTTAGAATAATGCTAGACTCATAATTCAGTATGACAAATGCAATAGGAGATGGGAAAACAGTCATGCATTCAGCTCGCAGCCCATTTGATATACGGTACATGTTTGCAGTTATTTTGAAACATGCGTGACTGTAGGAATCGATAAGCAGAATCAAGATTAAAATCTCTTAATGTTTCTTTTGAAATCGTAATTTGGGAATCCATTCTTATTTGGAATCATTTCTTGATGCCCAATTCTTTGTCGGATTATTTCAGGAACGCTTCCATTCACATGATGGGTACCAAATGAAGTGGGACAAAAAGGTATAGAATGAAGCACTCTATTGGTATCAGTATCACTTTAAGGGTACTGGTATTTGTACTGGTATCATATATTTTAAAGGATATCCAACCATTATACTGCCTTGTGTGTAGACTATCACAGGCTCATGTGATACTAATTCTACAAACCTGGAGCTCTGATAACAGAGGTGATATTTAATCCAACTAAAACCTAGAATAAGAGCCTGACATTTTATGAAAGGCTGAGAAAGTGGGAGGGAACAATGCTCATTCAGACTAGCACTGTCTCAAACTGACTCACTGTTACATTAAAGTAGGAATTTGCATCACAACAAAATTTCACATAGCTTGCTACTCCACTCACAGCTAACAAATCTGACTTAAAAGAGGGCACACTCACACTTTCTACACTATTACTGTCAGCTTGAGACAGGGATGGCAACAGGAAAAGAAAGATATGGACTGAGAGTCAAAATAAAACTAGCATTAGTGAAAGAAAACATTAAACAGACTAAATAGGAACACCCTGGCAGCAAATTATAAAAAATATGAAGCACAAACCCATGCATGAACCCACATGCATACATGCAGAGTATATATTATGCATGTGAATGTACAGTGCACAGAACCTCACACATACAGACAAAAACAAACTGTTAAACAGAGTTATGCAATACAGTTTCATATAGTTAGAACTGAGTGCACTGGCAGCCTTATGCCTTTAGATGGCAGCAGCTCCATAGCTCTCTATCACCTTCTCACATGGACTCTACTATCCCTATTCAGGTAAGAAAGGAGTCTGTGATATAACCAATACAGTTTGTACAGTCCGGTATACACTAATACACATGGCCTGCACATTGCAGTAGTAAAGAAAGAGGCTGTACCTGTATGAGGTGAAGTTGTCATAGGATCCCACAGTGTAGTGTCTGAACAGTCTCTTCGTTCGGTCTTCTCGAGTTTCTGTAAAACACATTAAATGCATCCAGTCAGATAATCCAGTACCTCCACATTCTGCATTAATACTCCCCAATTATAATGTATGATAACATCAAGGGCTAAAACATCTTGAAAGGAGATTTTAGAGTTTTGAAAAGAAAACTGTAATCACATTTAATTCATGATGCTTAATTATCTCTTGACCTCTTTATTTTTTATGTATTGTTGTTTATGTATTTCTTTGTTTTTACTGGATTGCTGTTTACTGATTGGTTAGCTTTCTGCTCATTGTAGGCATTTCTTATCCTTTTAGTTGCTTTTTCCTTATGCTACCTTAGTTCTTATTGGCCTTGTATTATTTTCTATTGTTTGTATTTTGTTATTATTTTTTATTATTATTATTCTATTTGTATTGTTTGTTTTTACCTTTGTGTAAGCCTGTGGCTTCCTGACCTCTACTGACACATTTATTTTTTTCATTATCTGGATTTTATACAGCTTCATATGTGTGCAAATAATAAAGCAAAATAAAACAAAAAGTCTAAAAAACATGGAAATGTTTTCACATTAGGTTGAAAAAGTGTATTGAAGTTAGCTTATCTGGTCACTTTTGTGTGTATATGTAGTTTTGGTTTTAAGCTGAGTATTAAATTTAAAGGAGAGAAATTGTGGTTTTGATTTACCTATAACAAGGTCTTACACATACAGAATGGTGAGTAGTACCTTCAAGTTTTGACAAAATTGTTATGAGTTCATATCTGAAGCAGTTACCTCCACATCATATGAGGCTTACATTCCTTGTGCAGGGCAGTGTCTTGAAAGCAGCCACATTTGCCAGCGTGCTGTCCTTGCAGCATTTTGTCAGAGAATTGAGTAAATGAGCCGAATTCAGAAACTTCAGAAGATCACACTGTTTAAAAATGATTTGGACTAGATTCAGTTCTGTTGGTGACAATTTTTTTTTACAAATCCACAAAAATACAAAAATGCCAAGGCTGTTTCCACCCCAGCTTTTCACGTTAGTATAAAAATCTTATCAAAAATTTAATTCAGTTAGCACAGTGAGGAATTAAGCTACTGCAGAAAGGTAATTATCATTGCTTCATTTATCATAACCTACCACAGTATACTTGTTAGATGGTGATTTTTTTGTTTTTGGAACAAAATAAGTGCTTCTTTTAAAGCACTAGAATTCTAACTGTGTTGAGCTCAATTAATATAGTGTGTGTGTGTGTTGTAGAGTACGTGTGTGTGGTTCCTGTCAGCATGTGGGTGGATTTATCCTATGTGAGTGCTGATAGAGATCGATGCCCTCTCCCCATCCCAATAATACACACTGCACCTCCACTGAACAGCAATCTGCTGACTTCACACCCCAAGACCCTTTCAGGCTACACACAAACTCTTAATGGGGCAAAGCTGTGAGAGTGAGGGTGATCCTGGTTAGAGCCGCAATGACTAGTTGATTAATCAGTTAGTTGTCAACTACTAAATTAATCACCAACTATTATGATAATATGAACAGCTAAGAACAAACTTCAATAATCCTGTATCATAGGTCAGCCCCTTTTAAAAACACATTCTCTCTCTCCTTGAACCCATCACAGGACAGCTGGATAGATGAGCTATCTAATCTGGACCCTGCTTGCAAGGATATGGTATCAATCCTATTAAGAACATTCAAAGACATCCCCGTCTCGTGTATACATATATATATATGTATATATGTGTGTGTGTGTGTGTATATATATATATATATATATGTTGGACACATTTTGGTGTCAGAACTGGTGCACTCATTGACATGAACTGTCCAAGATGCAACCAAGAGCCAGCCAACCTCAGTCATACATTCTTTCTCATTAATATGCAGCAAAGATATCAATCCTAACCTTGTGACTTTTATATTTGGTGTAGCACTGGACGAGACAGTTATTGTCACACCAGATAGGGGCTGTAGGTTTTTCAACATTACAGGCTAGACAAGTCATTCCTTTTCACTTGAAAAAGGTAGCACCTCTGTACCTTAAGCGCTAAATGGAACAGGTGATGGCACATCTCAGCTAGTGAAATTAAGAACATTTTCACACACATAATGTGAAGAGAACTCAAGGGATTGGGACTAAACAGCTGTGTAGCCTTAAGAAAACCACTTATCAGTGAAGCTAATCAGACAAAAAGGCTTCAATTTACTAGGGAGCATAAAGATTGGACTCTGAAGCGATGGAAAAAGGTCATGTGGTCTGATGAGTCCAGATTTACCCTGTTCCAGAGTGATGGGTGCATCAGGGTAAGAAAAGAGGCGGATGAAGTGATGCACCCATCATGCCTAGTGCCTACTGTACAAGACTGTGGGGGCAGTGTTATGATCTGGGGTTGCTCAGTTGGTCACGTTAAGTGCCCAAAAAACGAGGTCAGCTCACTACCAGAATATAGTGAATAACCAGGTTTTTCCATCAATGGATTTTTTCTTCCCTGATGGCACGGGCATATTCCAAGATGACAATGCCAGGGCTCAAATTATGAAAGAGTGGTTCAGCATGAGACATCATTTTCACACATGGATTGGCCACCATGTCTGGACCTTAACCCCAGTGAGAATCTTTGGGATGTGCTGGAGAAGACTTTACACTTTACTGATTTTGATAATCGCTTTGAGTCAGTTTTAAGAAAAAATGCCCAAATTCTCTGATTTCAGCTTCTCAAGTGCTTTGGGAGACAGTGATCAACATTTTTGACCATTTTTTTTTACATTTTTGGACCAAACATCCAATTGATTAACTGAGAAAATGATCAACAGATTCATCATCAATGAAAATAATCATCAGCACTCATCCTGGAGGTGACGTGAGACACATGGCACGAGTCCATGAGCCTGGCTTGTAACCTTGGTTCCCCGCTTTGGCTCCATTTCCTGTCACTTTTTACTGTCTGCCATCTAATAAAGGCAATACATCAAACTGTTTGAGATATCCTGTGTGTGTATGAGAAAGAAAGACACATGTAAAGAGCCAAAAGGGAAAGAGATCAAAGTAAGAGAGCAGACTTGAAGTGGCTGGCATCCTCAGATCCACTTTAGCCTGTCCATCTGACTGTGTGTGTGAGTGACAAACTGTCAGCGGAGAACAACTTGAAGCTCTGATAACTGCATCCACTGACACTTGGTGACACACCAGAGAGGTAAAAAAAAAAAAAAAAATTATGCTTAACTCCGAACCATCATCCTCTGCTCTTCCGCTCTCACCTGCCTTCTCAATTTCTTCATCTGCCTTACTATTCGAATCTCGTTTGCCTGCGCTGTGGTCTCCATTGTCCAAGAGCACTGCTGCGTGAATCTCAGTCTCTCGGATTCTTATACTTTCATTTGTTTGAACAGGATTGCAAATGTGTGGCTGTCCTCCTCCCTCACCACCACACATGCCCCACTCACAGGAAGGAGTCTGTTTTAATGAAAGGACCCTACATTACAAGACTGAGCTCAGGCTATTTGATAACAAGGCCCATCTCTTCCCAGAGCAAAAACCTCAATTGGTCACTGAGTCATCTTCTGCTCACTGGCTGTGATGATGTGTGTTTGACTTGTGGCTTAGTTGAAAGGAAAATTCTCCTTCAAACATTTTCTATAGTGCCCTGGAACTTTGCTGTTATATTGTGTCTATGGATTATCGGCCACAAGCAGATCATCAAGTTCTGCAACATCAAGTTCTGGGTTCAAAAAAGCTTGCGATTCTTAACAAAAATCATAATTTTTGTTAGGTCCCATAGGGAGAAATTCAGCTTGGAAAAGAGACACCAGCTTCTCCAATAGCAGAATCTGCGTTCAAGAGACATATGATGTCTGATATTTTTTATTCTGAAACATTTCTCGCTGTCTTGCTCTTATTATAGAATCAATTACTGCTCTCTCCACCTACACAAATAACCCACAACTGAAGGCAACAAGTTCATGCTTGTTTGCTGAGGGTGGACAAAAGTCATTCTGGGAGATACATGTCAAATTACAAACTCCGCTGGACTTTATGTTGTGGAAATAAAAAACTTTATTTGTTCACCTCAATTGTCTTTTAGGAAATCCAAATTTCAAGATTCAAATCTGTATTGTCCAGTAATACATGTAATAATGGAAAGGTGTCCGTTGCAGGTGCATCATCATCAACAGCACATAAAAAGAGCACAGTACATGGGGCAAAATTTCAAAAACTAAAATACTGTGGACTAAAAGGTGTAAAACTTGAAAGTCACAGAACGTTGACCAGTGACAGATAAAAATTAAATACTAAATATAAATAGCTGTATGCTGGGTCTGCTCAGTGAAGGCTCAAATGCACTGAATGTCATGCATCTCATGCACGTCAATTTGACTTGTACAACTGTGGTTTCCCGTTGGAAACTTCTGCTTCAATAGCACACTGCAGACATCAGATTTGAAAAGCCAACATCACAGACCCAGCTGTATTTTGGGAAAAGGATGCTATTTATATGGACCTGTTTATTTGCTTTTTGCTGTTATAAACAATAATTAATTTCTTTAATGAAATATTCAGGAGGATTTTTTTTTTACCTTTTTTCAGATCAGTTTATGTAATGATGTCATTCTAAATGGTTTATGATATTCATATTTTGTATTAATTTGAATGGCCAGGATAACGAAGTTATAAACAATAATTTGAGAATTTACACTACAGCAGACAGCAAACTTTAACACCAACTTTAACTAAGGAGATGAAAGGGAGACAAACACCTAAAAAGTTCATCATAGTTTATAATAATGCAGTGGACTGACAGATGTTTTATAGGGGAAACGAGCGTATATAACACAGATCTGTTTTTCAGTCAACAGAGACTCCGGTCTGCAGTGCAGTTCATACTTCACTGATAAACCACAGAAGTGAACATTAACATTAGAATCAAACATGATCAAAAGAAGTTTGTCACACTTTGTCCATGCTCACACACTCCCTCCCTCTCTCTCTGCGGTGAGCTGCATCACACTTTTTTAAAAATCAATTGTTTTTATAATGCCTGGCTTTATGTGCTGCTGATGCCCCATCAGCACCCATTTCTTACATCCATGCCTTTTTTTAAAATTTCTTTCAGCTCTCTGCAAACACTTTTGGTGCATGCTTAGCCCTTTAAAACGATTGGTGTACTTCAAAACACATGTGTAAGACACTTTCAGCTCTAATACATAGGTTCTACCGTAGTGGCTGTTGATCGGCACAATGGCAGTGATGGCACAGGATTTTTTGGAACAGCACTTCCAAGCAGAGGGACCTCTTCCCTGATGGCATCATCTCAAAAGAGGTATGAAAGGGGTGGGATGTGTCATTGAGGATTTTATTGGCCATTCGTTTAATGCTTTTGTGTAACGTTCTGACAACTGGGTCTGTGTGAAGCCTGTGATCATCAGCGTTTATCCCTGTGGAGATAAATGCCTCCTTCAAGTGGATGAGGGTGTAGTTGAGAACACCTACACAAAGGGCATCTTCCTTTTTGGCACCCAGTTTCCTGCACTGGGTTTATAGGTGTCCTGGCGAAATGCCGAACTAATGATGTTATGGCAACATTGTAAGCAGCAGATAAGTGTTGTCACCACCTTTTCTCTCCAATCAAACCGTGTTTCTTTAGCTTACTCTGATGCCAAAAGAAAACCGAGTGAATCCTTTTTAATTGGCTCTGACATCTTACAACTTGGATGACTAAGACGACCGTACACACACATGAAATGTACAAAATCACAAACTAAAACTGGAGAAGAAAAGGCAGGTTGAGGGAAAGTGTGTACATGAACATCTCCTCACAAAAACATGAAAGAAATTTAAATTGCAGATTAATCAAGAGTGTGTCAGAGTATCAAAGAATGAGATGTTAATTAAGAATGAAGCTGAGTAGGTGTTTCTGTGAGGTTATCAGAGGAGATAAGGGGGAAAGAGAAGTGAGGTGAGGCTGGTTGGTATTTTGTCTGGGTTAGAAGGTTACTCTACGTCCGCTCTTGGGAGGAAAGACGTGGCATTTTATTAGCCCTGGTTGTCAAAAGGGAAGTAGTGATGAAAGAAAAGGTGATATTCAGGGAGAAAGTTGTAGATGAGTCAGCACATGTCTTCTGCTCATTCAGCCTAATACATCATCAGGAAGCCCTCACGTCAAGAAAAAGAAAATCAGCCGAATGCTGGGTAATTTGGTGATGTGCACACAGAGTAATTTGGGTGCATTTGCGTATGTACAGTATGTGTGTGTGTGCCTGTGTGCACCATGTGGCACCAGTTGCAATGAAAGAGTGTGAAATGCAGCCCATTCATCACAGCTGTCATCTATTTTGTACAGCCCAGGAGCATCTAAAGGCAAGGCCCTGATAGCACAGATAACCTAAACTCCACTTCCATCTATCACACCACACACACACGCGCCGCACCGCACACACACACACACACACACACACACACACACACACACACACACACACACACACACACACACACAAGGCAGGGAATGAGAGACATGACAAAGGGCATCTAATGTAAGTAAAGGCTATTGTTTAAAGAGATAGTTCAGATTATTTAATGTTGGGTTGTATGAGGTACAGTATGATAGTCAATTACCTATAGTATATGACAGTCGCCGTGCAGCCAGTTTGGAGAAGCAGAAAGGAGCACCAGCATGGAAGCTAATGACCAACTGCAAGGTAAGGAGGTGAAAATAATTTTGATTCTTTTGTTGCTGATCCCGTCCACAGCAGTACATTGCTGGGCTGCCATGCTGGTGCCCTTCTCTGCCTCTCCAAAGTAGGGGCACGTGGACCACCATCTGTTGTAGGTAATACATTGACTATTGAAAGGACCTCATACAACCACACATCAAATAATCTGAACTATCCCTTTAAGTTTGTGTACATTAAGAGGGTTTATTATCTTTCATGTTTTTGGTCTGCTTTCTTGTGCAGCAAGCTGTGGTTTAGTACCAGATGGGAATAAAACAAAGAGAAGCATCATCCAATCTGCAGCAGAGCTACAACATCTGGGCTGTCAGAGGGGCAGATAAGCACACTGAGATTCCAGAGAACAAAGAAAATCATGAACTCTCTGGATGTTTCTCACAACACTATTTGTTATACACTATTTGTTAAAACAAAGTATATCAAACACCTACCACCTATTTCAAGCACCATGTCAAAAGTGGCAGTTGGCTTTAGACATGCTTTTTCTGTTTGGAGATACTATTGATGTCCAGATGAAACATTCAGCTCTGGTTCTTATTCAAACCACTCACACAGTGCTACAGATTTTTTTAGAATATAATAAAGATATATTTTAAAAAAGAAAAATACAAAACATTAGCAATATATATATAATTTCAAGAAATAAAAAAGTATAATGGCATAGTATTTACAAAAGGAGAAAGCAAGAGAGGAAAGGAGGTAGTTCATTTCCCTCGGAGAACAAGATGAGGGGCAATTGCCTGTGAGTGCACATTAGGAGGAGGCCTCAGAATGTGGTTTAATAAGAGAGATCTGGAGAGAATGGCATTTTCATTAGACTGAGTCCGCATCTGGTGACAGAAATGCAGACGGAAGTAATGGTATCCTCAGAAAAACTATGAAGACTGTGAAAGGAAAAAATTGTTTGAAGTACAAGTTTTCTAAGCTGCTCACTGATGGACAGACAGATACTATAGGTACGATGGACATGAGAGACAGAACTAGCTTTCCTTGTGTTGCCCCTGTCTCTATCTCAGACTGGTATGACACAGCAGCACTCAATTTTGCACCCAAACTCATTAAAGCTTTTAGGGTTTCTTGTTGAAACACCTGGCGCTTAGTTGGTCTTTGCTGGAAGGAATTCTCTTTTGCAAAGGAGGTAATAAATTTCACATTTCTGGTGACAGCAAACGCAGTTTATAAGGAAAAAGCTGCTCACGCCTGCAGGTTGGTTTACACAAACAAACCCTGGAGTTCCAAACATAAAGTAATATGGAATGAAGGTAACTTATGCATTGGACAGTCTTATCCTGCATCATTAGAGTTAGTACATATGGAGTGAAACACAGAATTCTTGTGACTGACAGCAGCTGATGCTACTCCTCACTCCTCTTGAAAGCTTTACTTACAGTATCTTTTCTGGTGGTCATGAAGCACTCAGAAGCCTCATAAAGAAATACCTGAATGTGACAGGTATTTTTAATAGTCCTGGACATAAATAATAACATACAGATAGATGAGGAGACAACAATTGAATTAATTTCACAAATTCATATAATATAACCCTTTGTACCACAAACAAAAAGCACCAGACTTAACCTGCAAGCAGACTGAGATCCAAATTGTCTTACCTACCAGGTTAAAATGCCAGATGTCAAGTTCCTTTTAATAATCAAAAGTTCCTTTAAATATCAAAAATGTGTACTAACTAAATTCTCCCATCAGTTCCCCTGACCAAGGCAGACTGAAAAAACCAATGTATGTTGTACTCTGTATAACTGTATATGTGAAAATAAAGTTAACCTTTCCCTTTACCTTTACGGTATCATACAGGTTTGGTATGAACACAAAGACTTTACTGGAATGTGTTCAACAGTTGGTGTAGGCCACTGAATTACACTGCTTATGTCACAAATAGCTATAAATAAGCAATACTCCTCCTTAAATGTTGGATAACCTCATATATATATATATAAGACAAAGTCGTGACAGACTTTGTGCTTTGGGCTGCTCAGCTTCTTTGTGATTAAGCAGTAAACACTGTCAGTGCTGGAGATTTGTAAAAAGGGTTCAAAACCTTACATACTAAGGTGTTTTTCAATGTCTGATACAGCACTGTAGGAGGGACAATTTTTGTGCACTTCAACTGAACAGTGAAGTGAAAGTGTAACTTAAGAGATACACAATCTCCTGTGCTGTAAATCCAAAAGTGTGAAAGGTGAAAACTACCTACCAGAACTTTACCAATCATGCAGTATGAAACTACTAGGCTTTGAATGTACCAATGACATCAATAAAACAATGCAAGCAGCAACAAAAAGCTTCAGCCACAACTGCCCTATGTGTCAGAAGTTAATGGTTCTGAGTTGGTTCCCAACTTCCAATCTAAGTGCATCTCCGTGCATCAGCTCAGTAAAACATGGATGCCCGCAGCAAATGTCTGCATTACAAACTTGATTTAACAGATTAGAGTAGGCTTGGACTGCATGCTCACAAAGACTTCTATCAAGTACAAATAAACTGAATAGAGCATATTTGATAACACAAACACTACATACAGTAGAAAATGATGTAAAGGTTCACTGTGTGTGCCACCATATCGCCGTGACGTCAGGTGTGTTTATGTCTGCAAACTCAGACTCGATGAATCTTGTTCAAGTTTCTGACTTGGAATTCTGACGTGAATGACGTTCCATTGCACTTTTCTGTGTGTTTTTTTTTTTCAGACTTCAGAGTACAGTAGCTTGCAGCATTAATGCATACCTTATAGCTGCAGCACCACCAACAGAAACTTCAACCTTATAACTTCCAAGGAACATAACACTACTGTACTGGCCATTCCATTGTTCCACTGACAAATGATGTCCGAGAAGTGCAGTGTTTAAACACCCTTTGATAATAACTTAGCAAAACAGATTTTGCCAAAGTAGTTCATTTTATTAAGACTTATTAAATATTCAGTATCAATATTGGTCCCATATTATCATGTAAACTGAGCAACATGCTGTAAAGAGAGATTTATTTATTTATTTAAATTTAATTTTGAATGTTTGATGGTGCTGGCCAATCAGAAATACTGCTAAAAGTTCTGTGAGTGAAAAAGTTTAGTATTGCATAACTGAGTCATGTTGTGGGCTATGTATTTCTTCCTTCATGTGAGTAGAATATTTGTCTACAGTTTGAGCATGATGGGTTTTTTTTTAAGTTATATTTTTGGGCTTTTATGCCTTTATTGGATAGTAAGCCGCTGCAGAGGACTGGCAGCCTACATACATGGGGCGGATGCTCTACGAACTGAGCTAAACAACCGCATGATGATTTTTTTAATGGCTAGGTTGAGCAAAGTGCATCTATACAGATGAATAATTAACAGCTCAGTTGTTTAAGGAAAAGGACGTTATTGGATTGGTATCAGTATCAGCAGATTAAAGTTGCGGTATCTATATTGGTTCTAGACATGAAAAAGTTGTATCGAGCCATGCCTATTAAAGCATTTTCCATTGTGAACATTTAACAGCTCATCTTTTAATTTGTTAACCATGGTAACAGTTGGTTACAGTACCACCAAAAGACCTTTCTACTAGAGATGCACCGATTCCAATTTTCTTGGCCGATTCCGATTTCTTTAAGGGTCTGACCTGCCGATTCTGATTTTGGCCGATTCCAGTTTTCAGTTTTTCTAAGAAATATAATTGACAGCATTCACAAACATTTTTACAACTTTTCTTGTAAAACTAAATTGAATGTTCATAATAAAACACTGACTATTAAATAACTTATATTTTTTCTCAAAAAGTGCTCCAGATTACAGCCAGGCCTTATTATAAGATTAAATTAATGTTATGTACTAGAGGAAACGCGATCTCGCAAGATTTCGCAGGATACGATTTCACGTGATCTTGTGTAGAAGCCGATGTAAACAAACTGGAGACAGACGCGGTGCAACGGTTTGCTGTAGTAAAACTTTGCAGTGAGAAAAACAGACGCAGAAGTTAAATGAGTCTGGATGAGAAAATGTTTGAGGAGACACATCAACACAGGTTGTTTATTTTTCAGCCAGAACAGAAGGTGAGATTTTAACTGTCAGTCTGTGAACAGCAGTCTGCTGCTGGCTAACGTTAGCATGAAGAACTAGAAAGTTTACGGCTGTTTGGCGACACCGTCAGCTGCTCTGTGTTGCTATAGACTGTCTTCTCTTTATCCTGTTCTTGGAGTCTCTCGCGAACACTGACTTCATGCGAGCATGTGTCTGAGTGTATGCTGCTATGATCAGCGCTGTGGTGGGTGTGACATTACGGCAAGTGTGTGCTGTGCGCATGACGCGACCCTCGTGCAGAGTATGTGTGCGAATATGACGGGCATAGAATCGGATATGTGGCGCTGACCGGCGGGTCACCGGTCAGGGCCAGTCACGCTGAAAACCGGCCGGTTCTGGTCTCTGGCCGGTCAATCGGTGCATCCCTACTTTCTACTTTTTATTTTGCACACACTGCACACATTTTTTTATGTCAAAAATACTAAAATTATAGCTTTACTTAAAAAAGGTATTATGGCAGAGTTTATCAACAGCACTGATTTTTCACTAATTTCCAAGGATAAACACTCTGTCTGCCTGATCCGTTTCTGTATCTTCTGAGCAATAGCTTATCCATAAATATGCGAGAATATTGTAAGCTGTTGGTCTGTTCTCGCTGACGATAGTGTGATAGTAAAGTGTATTAATCCCATCATGCTAATTGTCATGTTGTAACATTGCCACTCTTAAACCTGCTACACCACTCAGAGCTGCTGCTGTCTTCGCTCTCACTGCTTCTCCTTTCTGGACAGATTGTAGCACCTTCACTGTCCTTGTCTGAAGGACGCAACAGCCACATCACATACACACAGATGCACGGAAACGCTAACCAACACAGACGCACACACACCGTCTCTGAACCCTGCTGAATGAGAATTAACCTATGCTGTTTTACCACTGATAAGAGCTGCAGACAAACATGCGCACACACACTCACACAAACACACACCCACTTATCAAGGGAGCCTCATTGACTTTTTAATTCTTTCCTTCCTCACCCCCACTCATCCCTTGTTCACTTTTCTCCTTCCCTCTATCTCTCTCTGCCACCTAATTCATGTTGTGCATGTTAACCTCCTAAACCAGGTGGGTAGAGGAGTAAGCATGGGGGCGTAGTTAACTCTCAGGGCTCCCTACACCTTGAATACCAAAACACTTTAAATGAATCAGAACAATGCCAGACTCTCTGATGTATCAACTTGCCAGGAGCCACAGAGCCGGTGAGGAGATGCTTGTGGCAAAAGAAAAATAAAGAATCATCCTCTCTGTCTTTCTCTTTTTGTGCTGTCACACAATGTGCCTGTCGTTCCACAGATCCAACAGGGAGTTGCTGTACCGTGCTGGTGGATACAAGGCTAACCCACCTCCACAGAGCACTGAGGACAGAGCAATGTCTTCATTTTCTTTTTTCTCTTCATCTCCCTGTGTCTATTCCTGATTTTCTATTCCTCTACTAAAGCGATTCTTGAATAAGAAAGGTGAATTCGCTCTTTTTTTTCATTCCTGGATAAAATTAGTCATGCTCACAATAGGACAGTGTGAAAGAGAGGACACTAAAGGAAA
Source organism: Lutjanus argentimaculatus (assembly GCA_034769285.1). Lineage (NCBI taxonomy): Eukaryota > Metazoa > Chordata > Actinopteri > Lutjaniformes > Lutjanidae > Lutjanus > Lutjanus argentimaculatus. The sequence goes on along the minus strand of JAWZSL010000012.1, from coordinate 12,481,153 downwards.
AGAAAAGTCAGTACAAAAGAAAAAGTAAAAGCAGGCTCTGTATCAATTCAATCTTCATCTGTTCTGTTCATATAGGGAATTTAAATAAACCATGCACATATTTTGCAGCTGCAGGATAATTCGACATCAAAAGGTGACAAAAATTAAATTGTATGAGCACATACTTTTGATATGGGCATGATGCTCTAGTAAATCTTTTCATCAAGGCATTTGTCTGCATACATGGGCATGATAAGAAGAATGTAGGGTAGCTTAATTAACTGTGAAGTGGAGGGTGTCAGAACAAAATAGAAAGATGAAGAAAAAACAGACAAAGTGTGTTAGAGTGGAAAGACAGGGAGGGCAGATTAGAAAGAGGACTGAACTGGAGTAAAGCAGAGAGGGCAGAAGATAACATACTGACAGTGAAAATATAAGATTTAATAAGTCTATATTCTGCCTAATATTCCTAATTAGTGTCTTCCAAAACATCTCAGGATTCAAGTTTGGTTAAAGTTATAATCTTAAAGATTTTATTTTAAATCAAACAGTCTACACTTGCGCTGAAATAACTATTTGATTAAGTTACATTCAGTTATAATATTTCCAGGTTTTTGCACATCATTACATTATGTTCTTATTTATTTATGTTTTACACAACTTCTTAGCTTTTTTGGAATTGGAATTGTAGCTTTGAAACACCTCCCGCCACATAAACCAGCTGTATTTTTGACAGAGTCGCTGCTCAAGGAGTGTTTGCTCCCCTCAGAATTATTATTTAATTATTAGACTATGCTGTTAACACATGAAGTGGGACTGAAATCTTGAGGATTACAACTTACAGAGAAAAATCATAGGCATGGTTAAGCTTTGGGAAAGATCACTGTCAATGTTAAAACCAAGACATGACACAAACTGCAGTTCCTCGTGTTGAAGTTTCTATGTACACTAAAACATCAGCCTTGACCTTGTCCTTAAGAGGTTTTGTTGTGGCAGCATCACAGTACTCTTTTCTGTTACTGAATAAGGTATTTGCACAATACTAAGAGGTCACATGTTGTCAACATAAGTTGTTTTTTGTGTTTTTATGTTATGTGTGAATAAAGGACCGACACATTCATTCTTCTAGTAAGGAAAGTCTCATGCTGCTAGGCAACTGAAGTCTTGTCTGGTGTGTCTTAGATACAAACTTACTGTCTACAGGTATCCACACATGATCAACGTTAAAATGTTAAAACCACTCTGGCTGTGCCAATGTTCTCCTATGGGGACAGCGATGGTGCCCAACTGTGCACTACTGCACTCAAATATCTAATTATTTCAACTCTGACCTTGGTTGCTGCTGGCCTTTCAATGATAATAACAGCTGCATGTGATGTAGCCAGAAGTCACACATGGAAGCAGAGGAGGTAGAGAGTGATGGAATAAAAACTCACACTGTGTGTTTCAGAGTTCCCTGAATTCTATAACACACAAACAACAATAAAACAACAGACAAATACTTGGTCATCATTTTTTTCGTCACCGTCTGGTCTGAATGGCAATTGCCAAGGCCGTCTTTTGAAATTAAGTCATATACATTATACACAAAATGGTCTGCAACTGCATCTGTTGTTCTTGCCTAGAAAAATGGTGAATAGCTTTTTGATGACGTATATCTGTACTGTGCTTTGCTTTGTCTGCACTATGCACTGTGCCCTACCTCAGGGTGAGCTAAAAGCAAATTTCTTATCATCTGAAGACAGCTTAACACTGTAGAAACCAAGAGAAAGAGTGAGTGAGAGAGGGAGGGCAGAGATTGTTTCTGGATATAAACTCAACAAGACACTTTGATCAAGGTACAGACCAAGACAATGACATTGCAAGACAGGCTTTTAATAAAATAGAATAGCAGATGAGATCTAATAAGGCCAGCACTAAAAGAAAGGAGTTAATCAAATCTATCAAGTGTGAGAGCTGGACAATGTTTTGCATAGGCTCTTTAAGTTAAAATATCTGATCTGCCCTCTCGTATTTCATTAAGACCAATAGAAAGTCGCCTGAGTAATGGAATTTATTTGATGACATATCTATCTTTAAAAAAAGGGACACACCAGTAAGAACACTCAATTATGAACATGAAAATGTTCATGAATAAAACAAAAAGTGGTCCATTTGTGTAGCAGGGTGGGGCTGAGATGAAGAAGAGGCAAAGGAGAGAACAAAACAAGAACAAAGGAAAAAGTGGACAAATGATAAGACCTTGGATTATCGTTGAAGTGGACACTGAGAGGGCCTTCAATGAGCTCTTTGTTGTAAAATAATTTTGTGTCAAATAGTCAAATTCTTTCTCCAATTACAATGTGTCACTTTAATTTGTAATAGTTCCATATCCTCCTCCTCTAAAAATGGAAACGTTTGTAGGTTTGCAGACATGCACTACTTTTCTGTCTCCTCATGCTGAGTCATGTTGTAAGTTTCTCACAATACAGAGGGGAACTATTTTTAGGTTCTCCTACAAAATACCATTTTGACATTACATGCAGTATGACTACAAGTGAGCCATCTGTTTGCCCTCTGTAGTAGTCAGGGTGCAGACATCAGAAAAGTGCAGTGAGTTGTGGACAGGGGGTGACTTACCCCAGTAGAAGTCATGACATGAGTTTGGCTGCTCTGCCTTCACGACCGTTACCACCCCATCAATCCTGCTGCACATCACAGGCAGATCTGACACCATGACTGGACAACAGTCCATTTTTTTTGACTCTACCGTCCTCTCTATGACTATGACAAGGAGGTCATCCATCCACCCTGCCACTCGTCCATCCAGAAGCTTAAATGACGGAGAGTAGCCAGGTCTGGCCTCCCTTTCATCCTCGCCTGGAGATGAACACCTGAAGAATCCCAGCTTTCTTCGTTCTGAGAGTGAAATAAGACTTCTTGGATGAGTAGCATTCGTGTGTCTGCGTCTTTGGCCTTAATGTCCCATTCTGTTTCAGCCTCCAGCAAACATTCCAGCGTATATTTCACATCTCTCCTTCTCTGCTGTCGTTCTATCTGCTCCTCCTCTACCTCAGAATTGGTTGGTTTGTTGTAGTGCCTTCAGAGAGCTCGTTGATACAGTGTAAGTGTCGGAGGCAGAGACCAACAGCTATAAATACCTCCGCTCTGTCAAAGTGGAAGCCTTGAATAATTCAGTCAAATTCAGACAACAAGAAGCAACTACTGTACAAGCTCTTCAAACATGGTGACAGCTCATCACGACATGCCTTTGAGTCAAGGTCAAGACAGGCAGAGATGCACTCAGACAAACACAAACACATATTCCAGGAAAGAGAAGGGAAGCAGGAGAGTAGAAGTGCTCAGTACACAAACAAATGCATCTTTAACAGTGAATCCTCAAGCTGAACTGAGTGTACTGGATCATCAATGTCACTGATGGAAACAATACCTTTATATATTGGAACTTCCCTCAGACTGAGACTGAGAGCATCATTGTCAACTCAGCAGTATGATATACAGTTCTACCACTAGGGTTCCCTCTCGCACACACAAGAAACATAGTTTGACATCTGAAGTAGTGTGGAAATGTGGGAGTTTTTGTCTTCATTATTAAACAACCACCACTGCAGATCAAAATCTATCTGACGTGACTCAGGCAGGAATCATGTTAGTAATAACGTTTTATTCATATTCACATTTGCAGACTTTCTTGCTCACTCTCTGACATATCCGACATACGCCGTGTTTTCTCAACCAGCAGCTAGTAGGAAATGCACCATTACCTTGAATGGCTTTTACCATTGTTGGAAACATTTGGGATAATGAAAGTAAACAACTCAACCAAATATACAACATATGTCTTGTGTCTCTGAGACATTTTGATGCAGAAATGGGTCAGAAGTGATTCTAGTAGTCTTAAACAGCCAGACCTGTCTCCACACACACTGCTGTGCCAGTGCTAGAGAAAGGTCTGGTTGAATCCAATATCACTCTGGAATAGGGAAAAATGCTCTGGCTTGTTTGGATTTCTTTAAACCAATCACAGTCACCTTCAGAAGCTTTAAGTCCAGTATGTTGTGATGGCCTTGGCATCAAACCTTGGCATTAGAATGGCTAAATCCATGCAAAAGAAATGGTAACAAACCAGCGACCAGGTTAGAGTTAGGGTAACTTGCCTTTTTAAATGTCTAGGTTGCAAGCCAAAGTTGCTGTTAGTGACAGAAGTGTGTTCAGAGAGGTTGAAATGGTAACACACAGATAGTGGAAGAAGAGCAGAATGCTGACTGAAATAGTTGATCAACTGCAGTCTTATTCCAACAGCCTACTTCCTGTGAGTCAGATTATGGTTCTAGGTGTTCATACCATCCCTCTTTTCTCTCCCTTCACTTCCTTTAACTTCTCAACTATCCGCTAATGTCCATTAAATAAAGGCAAAAAAGAGTCAGTGAGCGCAACTGTCACAGGCAGCAGACTGGTGACTATTGAATGACTGAACTTTAAACACTGTTCACAGTGGCAGAAAAAATCAACATGGTAGTAGTCACACATTCCACCCATAAAAGTACATTTTTTTAATCAACACGGCTTGGTTTGAGAATTATGTTTGTAAGATTTACATGACTGTACGTCCAGCTTGCAGTTACCAGCACCTACCATGCTGTGTGCATAGCTACATGGTCTCCAGTGCTTATATAGGGCCAATATTGTGCTGAACGGAGGCAAACAGTGCGAACCAGCATCAGACTGAACTTATTTGGAATTCAAGACTGAAGATAGTTAGGAGTGCTGTAATATGATGACATTATGAATAGTGCTGTGATGGCTTACTGAGTTGAGTACTGATGTGCCGAGAAGATGATGATCGTTTAGCTTAAAAACTACATAGTCAGTGACTATGAGACTTTAAACTGAACTAAGCAAAATGATTCAAATCAAAAAAGAGATTTGTAATTTCCACCCTTCAACTGATGCGGTGAGGAGTGGAGGACTGATGCTGAGATAGAGATGGAGAGAGGGAGAGCGAAACATAGGGGAAAAGGGGAAAACAGGGGGACCTGGTGTAAAGGCAGGCGTGTGTTATGTCACGCCAGTCAGAGGAGCTTTGTAGCTCTGCCAGGTAAAATGCTCTGTATATGTGTGTGATGCTATACTTTTTAGAAGTGACACCTGACAACAGTGAAACATGAAAGAGTTTATGTAAACAAAATGATTCAGCCAACTGTTTCTGCAGATTACTTGTAAGAACGACTACTACAGGCAGGTCTGGAATTTCATCATTTAGTCAGTTGGCCTTTAGTGCTGTTAATTTTTTGAGGGCACAATGGGCAAATGCCAGGGCAGCAAGGCCATCAATTAAAACAATGTCTTTAAGTCCACGAAAATAATGTAATGAATTCAACTTAAGGATTAAGGATGATTTTTATTTAATATCTTCCTAATTTGTTAACACTAAGTTAAGGGACACTGGAAATCAGAGGTCAGACTGACCTCATACTACATACTGTGCAATAAAATAGAAACTTTCTTGAAATAATGATTTAGTATCTTAAAATAATGAGAAACTTTATCGCTACAATATAATACTAATGAGAAGGTTTCTCATTATTTGGAGATATTATTTCACTATTTTGAGAAAGTTTCTCATTATAATGACTGATGACAGGATTTTTTTCATCACATTGGCGATAATGGGCTTCCATAAAGAGAAAGACAGAACATCCAGCAGTGCAACGGAGAGTAGATAACATAGATCTAGCTGTTTGTCACTGTTAACAGAGCCTCTGGTCTGCAGTGTAAATCACAGAATTGTAGAGTAACATTACACTTCATGATCAAAGAAAGTTTAGATGATGTTGACACTTCTTTCCTTTCTCACACTCGTCCCGAGCGCTCTCTCTCTCACTCCGTCTGACACAGTTAAATACCCCAAATCTTATTCTCCACAGGTTATGTGCGCAGCGTTTCACTTGATATTTCTGAAACAGAATGTCAGCAAAAGACACCGGTGTCTAAAAACCATATTGATAGGAAAGAGGCAGAGGAGAAAATGGCTAAATCAGCTGAAGCAGTGTCGGTGGGGCATCAAGGCCACTGTGGCTGAAGGGCATATGATTTTTTGAGGGGCATGAGGCCAAAAATGAGGGGGCATGGAGGCCATGGCAATCCTGGCCGCTGTAAAATTTCTGCCCTGAGTACAGGTGCCAGAGCAGCCATTACACTGTGAAATAGTCTTGACTTTCAGAGACAAATGCAGTAACCCTCCCACGTGTGTATGTGCTTGTTTATTTGTGTGTGCGCAGGTGACCCGCTGTCATCCATTGCAGCCCCTGTCAAATGTGATATGTCTCCACTCCACTGAGAGACCTGCTTCAGCTTTGATTCATTGTTCAAATAGCATCGCCATCTATTATGATTTGATATGGATCTGTCCTCCAGAGGGGGAGAGATGGCTCAACACACTCGACTGACTTCTGATGAAAAGTACAGATAGTGGTCATCACTCTACTGCGAACAAACAAACAAAGCACCCACCCACACGCACACACACACACACCTTGAGATGTGTTACTGTAGGACACTTCATGGGATTCTTTTTTACGGGGGGTAAACGCCAGGACTCTTGAACTGCCAGTCTATAACACTGAGTCAGCTAAACTTTAATACCAAAGACATGTCGCCCAACCTGTGGTTTATACTCTCCCTCCCTCTTTCTAATAAGATGGATTAGTTGGCTATGCTAATCTATCTGCTGACTCCACACAGTATATAGACAATAACTGTGCGTGTGCGCATAAGTGTACACGTGTAAAGAAAAGCATGTCCATTTGCATGCACATGCACATACACTGCTGTGTGGTGTCAGCATTTGCATACTCACTCTGCATTTTACAAGTCGCTGTTGGAGAGTTACTGACTGAACTCACTATCTACATGATTTGCAATGTGGGCCTGTATGGACAAATTTATCGCACCATGAGAGAACTTAACAGAGGGTAGTTTGTCATTGAAAGGTAAATGCTTTTTAGTTAGTTATTTTTATGAGCTCACTGAGTTTAACCTTTGAGAACACTAAAACTACAGACTGAATAAATCTGAACAATAAGACATAAAATGCGGAATTGCTGCTATAATAAATCACAGCAAAAGACGGACAAGGTGACCGTGAGAGCACAAGGGGCTTGATGAGGGATGAGGACACACTGGAGGATCAGAGCACAGAGGATTTGTGATTTTTATACTCAACTGAGTATTTTATTTGTTTCATATGGAGAAGCTCTAGAATTTTCATTTTGCCAGCATCACAGATCTGCTCTGGCCTTTTCTTGCTTTCATGATTTTGACTTAGACTGTGCTGAATCAAATTATATATTTAATCCTTCCTCACAGTGATGCTCTTTAAATATTATTCTTTCAGAAATCCATAATATTGATCCATAATATTGAAATCCATAATATATTGAATATTAATAATAAAATTCTAATAATTATGTTGAACCTGGCAAGCAGACGTTGTGTTCTACAGTATGCAACACAAGGCATTTAATTTTATCTCATATAGCATCACTCATTGTCATCAAACTTTTGTTGAGGTGACATTGAGTTAAAGCTAGGGTTGGTGGTGTTGAAGAAACAAGCAAGGGTAAGACAGATTATGAAAGTATCCAACCAAAACAAATCCCATGGCCTCTCCTCAGACCTCCTTCCAAAGACACTCCAACAAAACACATTAACTGCTTGACGACTGCTGGAGGACAAGGCCATGAGAGAGTGTTTGGAAGAGTAGAGTGTAGTGCATTGTTGTCATCACTAACCATATCCAACTAACTCATGTCTAAATGCCTAACATTATTATTTTCAATAAAAGTAAACAACAAATACGGCTACTGTTTGTATCTGCCCAGCCTTGTGGAAGATTCCAGTCATGTGCAATGAGTGCTCATCCAGGTTGCACATGGGTAGGTAGGTACATTGGTATGTAGGTAGAGGGGCAGGTAGGCCATCCAATCACTTCATTCAGGCAGAATGAAATGATTGGATGAGCTTACTGCAAGCCTGCGGGGGCCACAGGTACCAGATTCTTTTCCTTTTTTGTTAGAGCATTTGATTTATTGATTGTTCTCAGGATGTAAGAGAATTTCAATAAATATAACAAAAATGTGTCTGAAATACATTACGTACTCTAGCTTTAAGCATTCATGGTTTCTAAGAAGGTATAAAAAAATATGGGAGGAATAACAGTGATTTGAAGCTGGTGGTACCAACATGTCTTCAGACAGTGAAGACTGCAGCCATTCTAACATGACAACTGAAAAAAAACAGAACAGTTGCAGAGAAAGAAAGGAAAGGGATACTAGAAAGAAAAAAGGTAATGGAAGAAGGAGACAGGGTTGAAGTAGCCAGGTTCATGTCAAGTAGACAAATACTTGTTATGTTAGCAGACTAACATGTAGCTTAAATTGACCCTGTAACCATCAAAATGAATCACTCTCATCTGAGGGGGTGGTGGGTATGCATCTATGTGTGCCCACATAGTCTTTTAGTCTTATTTACATTTAACATTTTTTACATCAAAAATAATCTAATTTGGGGCAGTCCTATAGCTCAGTTGGTAGAGTGTGTGCCCCATGTACCGAGGCTACTGGTCCTCTGCAGTAGCTGCTGGTTCGACTCCGGCCTGTGGCCCATTTGCTGCGTGTCATCCCCTCTCTCTCTACCCCCTTTCCTGTCATATCTTTGACTGTCTTATGAATAAAGGCAAAAAAAGCCCAAAAAATAATCTTTAAAAAAAAAAAAAAAAAAAAAAAAAAAAAAAATTCTACCTAAAATATTCCTGCTTTAAAACTAAAATAAAGAAATAAAGCTAACAGCAGCAATACAGATGCCAGGATACCTTTCAAGATAAAAAAAATAATAATAATCTAATACTGCTGATCAGCAGGTAATTTTCATAAGGCTTCATACATGTAAAGGCTGACCACTGACCACAATCACCAAAAGAAAAATCCACCATTCACCACTTCAGAATTCATCCATAAGCTATTTGGTTTAAGAGAACGAAAACAATCTTGAAATACACTTCACATGAATTACTCGACTATTACTTCTCTCTTTCTAACATCCACATGTGACTTGCTGTCCCCTGAGGGCTCTGAGAACATCCTCTGGACTGTCTTTTATCCCTCTCTTTGTCTTGATGCTCCAAGAGCACTCATCTCCACAAGTGACATGATTTATTTATTGAGTCAGTCTATATTTCATCAAACCATTTCATTTATGTTTCAATACTTTCATATGTTGCTGCATGTGCACAGAGTTGTCACGTTCCCATTTATTACAACTAGGGTTGAGCAATTAAAATGAATGAGACTGCAATACAGTCAAATGCAATATCCAAATCGCAGAAGCTGCAATTTTTTGATAAAGGAAAAATATGTAAAAAAAGAAAAAAAAACAGCATTACAATGAAGTACTGTAGTGCTGCAGAGATGAACCAGCCTACAAATCTTGTTCTCCAGTTGTAAGTAAACATGTTTGTTTGGTACAGATCCTAACAAATGTCACATCATCATGATTTAATTCTTTCACTGAAAATGAAAGTTGTGTTGCAAAAATGATCATTCCTACATACAGCAATCAAAATATCTGTTAAAATAATAGCACTATGATATTTTTTTTACCATATCGTGCAGCCCTAATCAACAGTCAACTATACATTGGGATATAATGTACTAAACAAGGACAATATGTTTCTGACTGTACACAAAGCTCTCATTGTATTTGTGACTGCACAAATAAAATACTTCCTGCCGCTCAGTATCCATCTTTTAAGGTGACAATATGAAGGACATTGCCACTCATTGTGAAATAGTGTCAATATACAGTATTTCTACCACTGTCATTACACTGGCTTAGACGATGACTGAAATCCATCATTGTAGCAGAAATACCTATTGACCTTGCACATTGGACATGAGTGGGGAATAACCAAGCTAAAAAAAAAGGCCACACAGACCCACCACTGTTGGGGAAACTATGCTAATATTTCCACAGTTCTGACCAGATGACTTCCTGTATGATCCCTCACGAATCCGTTGCACCATCTCTCTATCCCTCCTTACCTCTCTCCTCCACCCTACCCTCCAACTTGCTCTGCCCATGTCAGTCTCAGCTGCCGCAGCAACGCTGATGTTTAAGCATTCTAGGGGAGTGCAGACACACTCCAAAACTTCTTAATGGGCAGGCTAAAAATAGCTCAGGCTGGATCTGACTGGGCTGATTCATGCGGCTGTGAGTCATTCAACTGTGCCGCGGTGTGAGGAGAGCAAGGGAATAGAGTGAACAAGCACAAAGAGAAAAGAAATAAAAGTTTGCACGCTTGTTAAGATATCAAACCATTGAGAAAATCAAGCATTGCTTATCCCATCACAGAGAAAAATGTGCATTATTATGCTGGGAGTGTATGTGTGTAGAGAGCCTTAAAGACAGCTGAGGCTACAGGATGAATGAAGAAAAATTAAGGCTGATATAATAGAAATTTTGGATGGTAAAAATGCATTGGCGTTGCAGTTACCATCTGGCAGGATCTGTCTATTTATTTGGCTGGAACATGCCTATATCTTATAGGCAGATAGCAGGATGGGGGGTGGAGTATTTCAGCTGGAGGGCTTTAAGATTCCAACAGATTGTAGCCAACAGATTAACAGAACTATTGCTGAAAATGAGTGGCCCCCGGCAATTTGGTGGCATCATTAGAAAGGGAAGAGCAGTTCATACTCACATCATTATCCCCTCCATTACCACGGGTAAACATCTACTATTAACCCTAACATACAGGCCAGCAGCATGCATGCTATGTGTGTGTTGGAGGTAGTGGGGCGTTAGCGGGATGGAGGAATATATTCAGGCATATTCAGATTTAACGACTGTTTCGATGTTTAAAAATGATGCTAGACTCTCAGAGCCTGGAGAGCACAGTTCTGTTTTTTACTTTAAACAGTGCAATGATTTATAATAACAAATGGATATCGCACACTTTCCCCCAACAAAAACACATATCAGCCATTTGCACACAGCCAGCAGCGTTTCACCACTGCATCACTCATTGTACTCTTAATGAATTCAATCAATAGTCTTTGCTTTTCGCCCTCATTTTCTCCATCATGCACTTCTCATTGCTATTTTTTTCCCATTGACTTGTACACTTCGCCCTACCCTCCCTCTGTCCCCTCGAGCACCGGTTGAAGATGAACTGTTGGCTGCAGTTGGCCTTGCCATGCTGAGAGAGAGAAAGAGCAGTGTGGTGACAGATAACAGCCAGGAGAGTCAGTGATGGTTTAAATTGTGCCTCTTTCACATGGTCACCTGCTTCCTTTCTCTTTCTCTCTGCTATCTAGCCGCCTTTTCCCCATCACTCTTGCACTCCCAAACCAAAACTGCTTTTTTCCATCATCACATTTTTTTTTTGCCCCCCCGTCTCCATCATTGCTCTTTCAAACCTGGCAGAGAGCAGAGCAAAGAGATGGAGGCAGAGATTGATAAAAAGGGATAGCACTTTTAGAGTCATGACTCATGGGTGATGTACAGTGGCAGACAAAGAGAGAGCGTGAGAGAGAGAGAGCAGTAGTATTTGGGTTACTTAATTGTAGACAGGGCTGTCTTTCCTGCTTCACTAGGCTGAGACATATTGCCCTAACTGTCAGTGACGCCTCAATGGTTGCCTTCAGATAAACAACTCTGTGTGTGTTTCAGTGTGTCCCAGTGTGTGTGTGTTAGTGTGTCACCCTGTGAGATTGTGTTGTTATATCACTGTTGATGAATCTATAGATGAGGGTGAGATTGGCTTTGAAATGCCTCAGTAGATTTAGAAATTAGTTTTTAAATAATAAATCTAATATATTGATGTGTATAATATAGTGTAATTTTGATCATTACACACAATTACAATCAAATCCACTTTATCTATGAGAAACAGAACCTCACAATTTTCAAAATATTTTAATTGCCAACATTTTATGCTGTACTTTAAAGGAGCAATATGTAACAATTGCACATCCAAAAATGAGTACTGCAGTCCAAATAGTGAGATAGAGCCATAGACAGTATATCAAATAGGTTGAAATTAAGGGTGCAACGGATTGCAGTTGACCCGTGTCCCGTACGGATCGCCCTCCATAGTTCGGCACGCATTTGATCCGCGGACTACGTGTGAGCATCATAGTTTTACTATAACTGTTACTTTTGTATTAGTTATAATACCCGAAATCTCAATGCAGAGTTGCAGTGAAAAGACAGGACAGATGCTGCTGTGTGCAGTGCATCTCTGAGAAGAGCGACTGATTTAAAAGCCGTCACTAGTCGGGGGCTGCGGCACTGTCACTGCGGCACTGACGGCAGCCCCTCTCGCCCAGCGTGCACGCCCCGATCGCCTAGGTAACCCCAGATGTTTATATCAGCAAAGTCGGACAGATGACAGCTAGCAAAACCATCACAGTTTGGCAGTGTTTTAATCTAGACAATGGAAATGATGTTGAATGTAGACTGTAACATAATAAGCTGAACGATAAACCTACAAGTGGAGCTCCTGCTGCTGCTGCTAGCACTGCTAACGTTAGCCACACTGTGTAGCAGACTGGCAGCTAATGTCAGCTCTGGGTCGTTCAGGCTCAGGCAGGCTGCAGGAGCACAAGACGAGTGCAATTTTGTACTTTGACAATAAGCGGAGTCCAACACAGTAAGCTGATCAGCTGTTTGTAACTGTCAGTTATCTGTCAATGTAAAGTTAAGTTTCATATCCTAAAACAAAAGTCCAATCCTCTGAAAATACACTGTCTGGAGTTTGAATTCAGTGCCCACTTGCTTTCTGCAGCAAGAAAAAAGCCACTAACCTTGGGGAATCAATTTGTGGCACTGCTTCAACTGGGCGGGACACTGACCAAAATTTCTGACATGTCAGATATTTAGCTGAATGTCTGATCTGATCACATGATCAGTCCTCTCTCTGCCCTGTACACTGCACTTCAAACAATGCCAGACAAAGCTGAAACTTGGCCTGACTCTAAAATGAGTTGTGCAGCTCAATAATCAGGGCAGAAACAGGTTAAAATCTTATAGTGTATGCCAAGCCTTAGAAATCTAAGATTTGAATTTAAAACATGGATATATCAAGAAAATTGACTCCTATGAAAACTGCTCAGTGCAGGTTTTTTATGGAGTCCAGTGGCTTCTGTGTTTTTGTGTCAACAGAGAGTCCGTCTCTGTAGTTCAGTTGGTTGTGATCATGCACATGAGAGACTTCCTCTGGCTGAGCTGGAGATTTTCTTGCTCTCTCCATGCACTCACAATGTGGTGCTGTAATACCAAGCGTGGCCACAATACCAGAAATGCCTTCCTAGTCCTGCACCATTCATGTGAGTTTCGTTTAAAATGTCAGTCAAACATTAAATTGTCTTAATCTTTACATAACGTGCCATATTTCCAAGTGAAACAGGAATAATAAATGTATGCTGAGGAGTAAAATCTAACAACAAGCATCCAAGTTTAACATCAAAGACAGAAACAACAATACATAGTGTCAGAGAGGAAGGACAGGGGAGGAAAAAAGACACATTCAATCCCTGAGAAATAGGTATCTTAGGGTTCTGAGTTTCTCAGGATTTATGAGTGAGTGGGGCTCAATATCAGGCCCATCTCTCTCCCTCTCTCTCCTCGTTCTTTTTCTTTTTGAAAGACACGCTCTGCCATCTCCACTTTGCTGTCCTTTAGAGTATGCTCCACCATCCGTCTCCCTCGCTATCTGGCCCTTTCTTTCCCACCTTCCCCTATCTTTTTCTCACAATGCATTTAAATGGGGTATTTAGAGATTCCGGCCTTTCTCATCTCTTCACACCTACTCTGAGGTAACCTCAATCCCTCAACAACCCTCTGAAAAGGGAGAATGCCCCAATTGCTCCAGAAATAGGTCTCGAGAGATGCATGATAAACATGTGAGGACTAGGGAGATATTTATGACAAACTTGTCCTTTTCCAATATTTGTGCTTGCTGCACTTGCTAAACTTTTTCCACACAATGACCAGATGTTTTTTATGATGCTGCACATGTTGTTGCCCGCAAGACCACGGTAAATGGAATGTGCCATCTGCTAATCAAATGAAAATCTAAACAAGGATGTGGACCCATTAATCTGACTCCCAGTTGAAGGGTTTCATCTGAAGTGTCACAATAGCATGGATAGCAGATTCATTGAGGTCAGCATATTCTTACAATGCGTGATTAAGAGGATAATCCACACAAAATAGTCCTTTAAAAAATGCTGACCTATAAACAGATTTACAGGGTTAATAACCTGTCATCATTAGGGACTGCAAGACCGGGCCTGTTTTGTTGTTGGTGGTGTGTAATTTTATTTATTTTCTGTGTATAACTGCCCTTCTGGTGAAGGGGTTACACCAAAAAGTAATTTACAAAATGTCACAAAATAATTCCTGTAATACACTGAATATCACAAACTAATGATTCCATGAATAGCAGTGTGGGTGGATTAAAGGATAGCATTTTGTTTTAACTGTCAAGTTTAAAAAAACTGTTAATGGGTAAACATGCAAAGGCACAAGTTTTTAATCACACTCAATTTGAGGTTTTTCATAAATGCTAAAACACTGCAAAAGGAAATGAAAAACGCTCTCAAATTAGAAATTAAACATTGCTAAATTAAGAAAAAACCTGTAAGGCATGCGTTAATTATGAAATGTTGACATGACATGACATTTACTTGTAGTTTGGTGCTGCATTTCCTGAAAAATGTCCCTTAATCTCCCAAATGATGCTGGCCCTGTCTACATGTTTTTTTAAACACAAGCTAAACTGGTTGACCTTTTCAGTGCACCTGCGTTTAATTAAGCACTAATTAAGTGTCCCTAAAAGCTTGGCAATTGGTGGAAAACTCAAGACAGTCAACAGCATGTGTGGCAAATGTCAACTAATGGAGGAGGAAAGACAAGCTTCTAATAATATGAGGAAAACTTTGTTTTAAATAGAGATTGCCAAAAACTTTCAGAATCTTTCATCAAAACTTGCATCGCCATGATGGATCTAGACACAGAAGAACTGTGATAAAAATGTCCTGGTAGATCTATTGTATGTTTAAAAAAATGGGGTTTGCAAATTGTATTCATGTCTAAAACAAGTGTAGTTCAGTATATTAAATAGTTTACTGTGGTGGCCCAGAGGAATATGTTATGCAAGTGATACAATTTTATTGTTAAAACAAGTGGATATATACAGTACAGAGCTCCCCAACATTAGAGTCAACAAAATTGCAAGGATACAGTTGGCATCTTTCAAACATGCAGTGAGGTCAGCTGGACGCACTGCCCGAGACACCCCACGAAGAGAGGACAGCCATGCTCCAGCTGGGACAAGGCTGCTTCTGGCTAATGTCCGGTCAGGAATATGAAACAGATGAAATTGGGGCCAAGAAACAGGAACCCTAAAGACTGTTGTGCCACATCCTGCAGAGACCTCCAACATTACAGACCAAACTGCTGCACTTGACAGGTGAATCATACTCTGAACTGTCAGGATGCAACATGCAAGACTCCAGCAGAATGAGGTGAGGTGGAAGGTGAGTTTTTACAGCAATGATGCATCGTTTTCAAACACAGTGATGGACAGTGTTTCCCAGATGTTGAAGTTATTCAACCATATTATCATCACCATCTTGTTTCTGCAGACATAAATTCAAAAAATTCACTGCAGAATTATTTCCTGTGCGTGTATGTATTATGTATGTGCATATCCTGTTCTACTATGAATTTAATTAATTATCTGTATGTTGTATTTTCTGTGTAGCATGAATGACCTACAATTCTATTTTTGTTATACAAACCTGTGTTGTGCAATGATAATAAATGACTTTGATTCCTTGATGGTTGCTCCTTTTTTCCTGGTCAAACAAAGATCAATAATATTTTGGTGCAACTTTTAAGAGAATCACCACCTTGTTGTGGTGAAGGGGTCTGTGTGTCTGTATGACCCTGGGAGCTGTCTTATAGAGGGCAATAGTTCCTGGCAGAAGAGGCCATGGAGACAGTCTTTTGGTTGGCCTCAAGGAAGTTCTGGCAAACCAAACGACTCAGGAAGGAAAAGCAGGGCCTGGCTCAGGCTGTGTTCAGTCGAGGAGAAGAACTGCTGACCCGGACAAGGGATATTGTCAAGCAATGAAAAGAGCACTTTGAGGATCTTAAAGGCATCAGCAGTAATGTGGGCATTATGCTGGACCATTTGTGAAAAAGAAGCTGAGCTGGAAGGTAAAGCTTTTGTTTTACCAGTCAATCTAACCCTCAGCAATGTTGGTAAGCTTTTGGTTGTGACTGAAAGAATGAGATCGTGGATATGCGACTGAAATAATTTTTCTTCGAAGGGTGGCTAACCCATAGAGATAGGGTAAAGAGCTGCTCCTTTGCGTTGAAAGGAGCCGGTTGAGGATGTTTGGGCATGTGATCAGGATGCCTTCTGGAGGCCTTCATTTGGAGGTTTTCTGGGCGAATCCAAATGGTAGGAGACCACAAGTTACACCCAGAATACACTGAAGTGAGAGTATAGTATCTCATCTGGTTCGGGAACACCTCGGGATCCCCCACGAGGAGCTTGGAAATGTTGCTGGGGAGAGGGACATATGGACTACCTCACTTAGCCTGTTTCCACTGCAACCCAGCCTCGGGTAAGTAGCAGAGAATGGATGGGTGGAAATATTTATCAATTTATCTACAGCATTCTTTTTCCTTATTTATGCTTTCCAGTTTCAGGGTATTTAGAATTAATAAATGTAATAATTACAACAATTAATTAATTATGTCACTTGAGAGACAAACATAAATTATAAAATATATTTTGACTGCCAGATTTTTTTGTTCATTTAATAACAAATACATTAGCAGATTTTCTGACGCCACAGCACGAGCCATTGGACTTACTTTTCTTTTCAGCACCACGGACAGAGCAATGGCACCACACCAGTGCAACACACTACAGCAAGATAAAAACTGTGTGACAGCATGAGTCCACAGTATGTACATGTATGTATGTGTCTATATTCATGTAGATGTCTTACCTAGTCGTGGGTCATACTGCCTCATCTGAACTTCTTCCACATAGTCTGCTGGGAACCAGCCTGTCCTCCCTTTGACCGTGCCTTCCCAGAAACCTCCTTCCCCTATACTCAGAACTGACAGAGAAAGAAAGAATAGGGAGGTCTGAATCAGTCAAATATTGTCATAAAACAAGCCTCTTTGTCATCATTGTGAGGTTGTGGAGCCTGGAAAAGAGACAAAAGAAAAACAGGACAAAGACCCATATAGCAGAGTGAGGTATTTAGGTTTTTATGTTCTGGGTTCATAAATTATAATGGAGTGTGCATAGACAGAAAGGGAAGGAGGGACAAGAGGGAGAGAGAAAGATTTTTGTTTTACACATGCATAAAGAACACTGATACAAGACAGGAGAAACTGTAATGAGAAAATATTGGTCTGTAACTAATGTACCGTACAGAGGTGCCTGGGCAACATGGGTTTTCTTCTCCTTCATACCATTAAAGATTTTTAAGTTTGAAAAATGCAGACAGACGGATTGAGAGATTTAAAAGTGAAAGGAAAGAAGAGTGGAGGGAAAAGACAGAAGAAGATCAAGAAAGAAAGTTTAAAAAAGAAGAAGGAGAGGTGGCGAAAGAGAGCAAGAGGGCAGGAAGGACACAGAGAGAATCTTTCTAAGTTCCGCTGTGGTAATTAGAGATGAATGTATAGTTGATATTGATCTTCCCTGCAGGACTGAGCCAGCACGCTCATTTCTACAACACTCATTCATTATCCTAGCAAGCTCACACACACACATACACACGCAAATGCATATGCACGCGCGCACAACCACACACACACACGCACACGCACACGCACACACACACACACACACACACACACACACACACACACACACACACACACACACACACACACACAGACACTCCTCAGAGATCACCAGCTGGAACTGAAGCTTTGCCTGAGCGAGCCCTTCTTCTAAACTGGTTGCTAGGATACGGCGGTATGATGTTGCAGCCAGCAGACAGCCTGCTAAATGATGTAGTCTACTTCCTCCAAACTATATTCTACTCTGGCATGGGGACATGTCACGGTGATGTAACCTGGGGCACTATGAGAAGCAGCCAACTGGACTTCATCTTAAGTGACCTGATAGTAAAAGTTCAAATATCAGCCATTCACAGGATTCCTCACTGTGTCTTGTAACAAATACATTATTTTCTTACTGTTGCACTGTGCCTACATTTTATTTTCCCAACAACTGAAGTCCATCTACTCCTGGAGAGTGTGTTTTAGTGCACTGCATGATCAGCCATGTTCAGATCAACTGCTCCTGTCCAGAGTTATTATATAATCAATGCCTAAATCTTGAGCATTAACAAAATATTTACTTGTTTTCATGAATAGAAATAAAAAAAGATTCCTCTGAGTGGTTATCCCAAACAAATAAGCTATCCCTAAAAGTGCTCTCCTACAGTGCTGCTGAAACAAAATATTTATTATCGTTGCTAAAAATTGCTAAAAAAGTTAAACACAAAATATGTAAGTTCTGCTGCTAGGTCTCTCTCACATTTGACAGTAGAAAGTGGGCACAGCCACCATGATGCCACGCATAGGTCTGCAGACTACCGTTTTGAAGCCTTGAGTTTGGAATTATGGGGGCTGCCATTTTGTTGTTTTGCAACCAGAGCACGCTCAGTACTGACGAGAGCGTGGAGCTGGTGGGTGAAGTACTGTGACTTGGGCTGTGTTTGGTTTTGGCTTGTACATTCATCAGGAACCAATGGTGGCTTGTTTGGTCATGATTTTTATGGTTTACAACGAAACTATGATTCTGAAAACTGTAGTAACAGAATTTTGATCCATATTTGATCAATACTGTCTAATTTGACAGTTTGACAGTTTCAGGAGGCTATGTTGGAAACTGGAAACACAATGGTGGCCACCCGGTTGTGTCGAGAAAGAAAATAAAATACCAAAATGTGAGATTTTTGTTATATTAATGGTATTAGCTATGAGAAGCAGGTGATTATCGGTTATCTGTATCAGTTAAAAATAATCCATATCGTGCATCCCCACTTCTTCTTCTACAGTCTATACTGCAGAGGAAAATCTATGTGACAAGACTCAGGTAGAAGTTATGTTCATGATGAGGTAATGTATGAAGTTTTATTAATGTTACATTTTGTCATGTTGGCTGACTTGCTACCACACTCTTTGACATATCCAATATGCATTGTTTTCCTGGAAGTTACCTGGAAGTAACGAAAAACATCTTGAATAAACCACAGATTTCTAGGAATTTGACCATAGTTTGAAACATTTGGGATAATCTAAGTCCACAGCTCAATAAAATATAAAATATAGGTTTAGCATTTTGAGACAGTTTAATAGAGCAAGGTCACAAACTATAACTTTACAGAGAAAATTAGTCACTTTTCATGTGGATGTCCAATCAGTGTTGATATTAAATGTAGTCAAGTGAAGCAATAAATTGTGTACTATACTGACCAAGAAAACCGATTTTTCCTGCTCATAGAGCCATGCAACAGTGCCTACCTGCACCAGGATGCATTGCGGGCAAGCTTGTGATGCCCACACCCATGTTGCTGTGTATCACTACCATTGACTATAGCTATTATTTTGTTGGCCAAAACACAGTGTTAGGTAACAAAAATCCTCATCTAGCACACCCCCTGGCTACCCAGTTCAAGCTGAAATAGCCTATACTGTAACCTGTATTTCTTCCTTACATCCAGTCACATCAGTGGATGCAGGAAGAACAACAGATTTTGCAGTAGAGAACTCAGCTTCCTTGGTCAATATAGCACACACTGAGGAAATTAATTCATTTGACTACATTTACCATAAACTCTGACAGGGCAGCCACATGAAAAATGCTCTTTT
This sequence comes from Lutjanus argentimaculatus, assembly GCA_034769285.1. Taxonomy (NCBI): domain Eukaryota; kingdom Metazoa; phylum Chordata; class Actinopteri; order Lutjaniformes; family Lutjanidae; genus Lutjanus; species Lutjanus argentimaculatus. The sequence continues at coordinate 12,461,197 of JAWZSL010000012.1, read as the reverse complement.
TCCCTTTAAGTAAATAAGTACAGGCTCATTATCTTTTAAATCTTGATATTCACTTGTAAACTGGAGACTCAGACCCAGCTAACCCCACCATAGCTCAACTCTGCCAGGCTAAGCACACACTAGCTAAGAGAGAAGTAGCGTATAAGAGGGGAGAATGGCTGTTTATCGACTTCCCGCTGTAAAAAACACGACACTCAGCACACAGAGGATACATGGACTGATCCCCTTCTCTGATCTCAGCTTAACACAACTTTACCCTGCCTGTCTCCTGAGAACTGACTCCCTCCATCTCTTTTTTTTTTCCATGTTTAAATTCTTTATTCTCTCTCCCTCTCTGCTATACACGTCTTTCACTTCCAGTCTCCTTCACTGTGTTTCTGAATGATTTCCCGGTCATCCCGCCTTTTTGTCTCTGTCAGTGTGTCCATCTATACTATAATGGTGTCGCTGCAGTAGACATGCGCCCGCTGTGCTCTCTGTTCCCCATTGACAGAAATGAAAGAAAAGGTGAGACCTCTGATTGATCTTCTAGGGGGTCTTCCCTCACTCCCATCACTCCCTTATCCCCTCACAACTAATCTATTTCTGATCCTTGACACCAACACCTGGCAATATGTGCAGAATCGAGCACTGACTATGTAAGAATGCAGGGAAAATGTACTATTTTACACATATCTATGTACACCTTCATATTGCTGAAGGCTGTTCTTTTACACATACGTGTGATGTGCGTACAAACATCCACTTCAATTACCTTTAAACACACACCCCAGGCATTCTAAATGTTGTAATCGAGCCACTTAATTGCTTGTCAGCGAAGTCAAGAAAAGGTCAGTGAAACATGCATGCATGCATGCAACCCCCCCACCCCCCACCCGCTCCACACACACACACACACAAGCAGAGAAGTATTTTAATACATAACATGCTTAATAATCATCCCAATGTCCTCAGCATTTGATAGCTGAGAGTCTGCATAAACACACAGAAAAAAATAAACAAAATGTCACTGCTACTCTAACACTTTTTATGAGTCCTTAATCACAACAGCCAGGGTTATTATTTTGGCTAAATAATAGTGTTAAGTGACACAGTGTATTAACTGTTTCTACAGGCCAAATACCACTACAGCTTTTGGCTTTATTTTATATCTGGCACACAGATATAACAACCACATGCAAACATAGTTTATGTCCACAAAGCAAAAAGGCATGCATGTACAGTATGTGCATGTCTCTGCATGTACTTGGAGAGTTCCCTGCTGTTTGAGTAGCCTCTACCTTACACAGCCACTCTGTTTTGGTGCTTGCCAACACTATGTTGGCATGACAACTGTCCCTGTGAATCAGATGTGGGCCTCACAGGAGCCAAGTGGCAGGAAGGAAATCAAACAGTGCATATCTGTGCAGAAGGATTTACAATATGTGTGCCGTGTTGATGTTTTCGTCCAACCAGACCGCTTTGGGAGCACTGCCATGTGGACAGCTACCGTTGTAGACAGTAATGTGGAAAGGCCTGCCTACAGTCAAGTTGTGACTAACACAAGTCTGGTGTTATTATGTGACAACTGACATTATACATTTCTCAAAGTTCAGGTTTCTTTGGATAAACAGATCAAATCCCAAAACAAACTGTGCAAGTTTGCAAAAAATGTTGCAAAGCAGTCACTCCTGAGCTTTGTAGATGAAACTGTATCAGAGAAAGCACAAGCTGTGGTTTTTAATTGGCAGCAGTCTGAGAACACTGGCAACTTTTAGGTCACATTCTGAGAGTATTTCTAGCTGAGTGGAGAAAAGATCACAGGTCACTTTGAAGATAAGCTCCAATAAACCATAGCGACATTTAATAATTAGCTCTTCAGATGTTTTTACATGTATGCGGCTGATCCTGGCAATGTTTTGCTGATGGTGATACATTTCATATTTGCATCTGCCACGTGAAAAAGTCCCCACTCTAACAGTAAGGAACTACCTACAGTATAAGTATATCTGTAGTTCAAGACTATGGTTTGGGTAGCACTCAGCCTCTAACTGTCAAATCACACAGTCTGTCAGGGCAGGTGAAACCACACACGGTGTTTTGTGTAGGTCAGAGTTGGGCGATATGGACAAAATCAAATATCACAATATTTTTGACCAAATACCTCAATATCAATATTGCGTCAATATTGCTGGGATGACTATTGGTGCTTTCACAAAATATTAACACAGTGACATTTTTATGTAATAATAATCATCAGTAATGCAAACATATAAAGACTAAATGGGTAAAGACTAGGGCTGTGACTAACATTTATTTTCATGATTAATCATTTAGTGATAAAATGTCAAAAGTTTGTGAAAGATTTCCCAAAGCAGTGTCATCAGATTCCATATTTTGTCCAATCAACAGTCCTCACAGCTCAAAGACCCTTCATTTACTATCATAAATGACAAAGAAAAGCAGCAAATCCTTTACATTTAAGAACCTGGAACCAGTAAATGTTTGATACAATTTTCTTTTGATCGACTAATCAATTAACTGACCAATAATAAAGGCAAATAATAGAACAGCTAGAACAGCCTGGTAGGTTCAGAAAATTAACTCACAATATAACAATACCAAAAATCTAAGACGATACCTAGGGTCATATCATGATATCAATGTAACATTGATATATTGCCCTGCCCTCATCTAGATGGACACTGAGTAACTGACTGGCCTAACAAGATGAGATGATGACTGTGTTCTATAACCAAAGCATGAATAAACAAGTAGAATTTCATTCAGAAAGACAGACAAGGGCAGTAAAAACTGCATTTGCAAGTACCTGATGTTCATACTGAATGGTTATTTCCTTTTAAACTTAATTTCAGAGTTTTGGGAAATGTAAGTGCAGCTCAAGAGCTTGATGCCAGGGTCAAAATGAAGAATACAACTGTTTCTTTAATGGAAGCCTCCTGTACAAATAATTACATTGAATAAACAAATCAGTGATAGCTGAGCTCAGACAGGAAAAGAAATACACTTAGATCCTGTTGGTGGGACTCTGCTTCATGCACACAGTAGAGACTGAATATTGTCTTTAAGAAGAGTTGTTTCAGTGCAAAACAATAAATTCATTTTTATCTGCTTTGTTCTACTCTCTATGGAGGTCTACTGGGGCTTAGCTAAACAACAGTTCACTACATAAGGCAATCAACACCTCAGCTGGGCACCAGCTTTTCCCTCCACTGTATAATAACAGGTCAGGTCTGTCTCAACTGTGTCACTAGAAGCAGTGAGCTGCCACAAGCTGATTCATAATCACCTCCACAGGTAAACTAGTGGGGGCAAAGATACAGCATATGGTGACATGCATTCATAGACACAATCATACATGAACACACACACACACCATTACACACATGGTTATACACTTAACTTTACTATGTACAATTTTTTTACAGTAGTAACTGTGCTTCCTCTAAAACAACAGCATGAAGTTGTCTGGGATTAATTCTACAAGATGTGGGAATACTGTACAATGTGGATTTACTTTTCTCCCATCAACCTCCACCAACTTCAATGATTAGAATCAACTTTCTTTAATCATGAAGCCTGATGTTACTCTGCAATAACATACAGACTGGAGACTATTAACAGTGACAAACAACTCAACTAGTATCATCTATGATCGTCTCCTCTTCATTTTACTGCTGGATGCATTGTTTTTCTCTATGGAAGCTCATTACTGCCAATGTGATGAAATAAAAAAAAGGACCCTGTAAGTCATTATAAATGAGAAACCTTCTCAAAACACTGACTTTTTATCTCAAAATAATGAGAAAATTTCTCAAAATAATTACTCGGTATGTTAAACTAATGACTTAAAATCTCAAAATAATTTATTTTGATAAAGTTATTTTGGAGAAAAGTTGAATAAAAAAAATGTCCTTAACACTTTTTTGTTTTAATTGATGGCCTGGATGACCCGTCTTTTGGCTTTTATGCCCTCAAAAATCGACAACGCCAAAGGCTAAGTGGCCTTTCCCCTAAAATGATGAAATTCCAGTGCTTCATGCTCATGGGAACAGTCAGGTCTTTGCAAACAGTGCTTTAAAGATTATGGTCTAAACCTGCTTTATCTGAAAAGTGTCTTGAGATAAAATCTGTTATGATTTGGCAAAAATTCACTGTGCTGGGCAGTTGCTGTACAGTCATGTTGAAACCTGCCGCACCCATCTCAAAGATGCTCAGTGGGGTTCAGGTCCAGGAACTGGGCAGACCACTGAAGCAATGAAAACCCATTTTCAAAACATCCATACTATATGTGCCTTGTTACATGCTACATTATCATGCTGGTGGTGTGGATAAACTGCAGCCATGAGACTGACATCATGGTCATCAATGGTGTTAAGATGCACTGTGTTGTTCAGCCATTCTTTGGTGGGTATCGGGAACTCTAATGCGCTAATGTGCAAAAAAACACCCTCCACGCCATCACACCATCACAACCAGCCTGTGATGTCTACACCTAACAGGATGGCTCCATGGATTCACGCTGCTCTTGCCAAATTCTGATTCTTCAATCAGCATAATGCTAAAGGGGCCAAAATTTTACTCTTCTCAATGGTCTAGTTTAGATGTTTCTGTTCTTTCTTACACATGCTGAGAATAGTTACAACCACTGACATATAACATCAGATAAACAATCAACACTAATTTACACAATGGATGATTAAAACATACACATGTCAACAGTGCACTCTTTTTGCTGCTGCTATTTATAAGTGCTGTTGTTTGCAATACTTGTTTTCATTTGTCATCCTTCATGTATATATGTCACTACTGCTTTTACTATTGTTAACAACTATGAGTCCTTTTACAATTGCTGAACTGCATGCCCCGTTTTGTTTTGCTTTAAAGCATTTCAGCCTTTTTATCACCTTGGCCAGGGACTACAGATGAAAAATAGCCTTTTAATCAATTTCTTTCATTTTTTATCATGGATATTTATTTATTATTTATCTGTCTCTTCTCCTAAATAAACTAAACTAAACCAAAAGAGAGGGAAAAAGCTATTTCAACATGCCAGTTAGCTCAGACTCCAGTCCAGAAGTCCAGAATCTATTTGGGGTCATACTGTATGAATGGGAACAAACAAATTAAAAGTGAACCAGCATTAGAAATGAAATGTCTTCAGCATCAAGTCTGACAAATTCACGCTCAAAAAATGACCTTTTGAAAACCAGAAGTGATTTGTGTCGGTTTAATTTGTATTTTGACTTTCCTACTTTGACCCTTCGCCCACGAGATGTTTTCATCCATAAGATTCCTGACTGGTAATAAAAGTCATATTGGGAATGGCAAAAACTCTTAACTTCCTTATTTCTACAGCACTGACATTCCTCGATACTAGTACTCACACACACTCACATTTTTTTCATAGACTGAACTAGAAGAGTGCACTCAGCAGAGTGCAGATCTCTGCCAGGCAACAGATGGCAAAGCATCTACTGCAATGCCACTACAACTGCCAGATCAACCAGCGGAGATTTGCAAAGTTTTGAGTAAAGTTTTTTGTATAGTACAGTGTAAGTTTTCTTATCTAGATTCATGCAGAGTTTTTAATAAAATGTTTTGTATAGTATAGTCTTAGTTTCAGAACAGTGTATGATATTGAGCACCCTGGGTTCACCTAACTGTATAAACAATATATGGAAACAATAAACAGAACGATAAGTCCAAACTTCTCAATTTAAACACCGTTATTTATTCAGGACATTTTGTTATTTATTTAGAACTTTACAAGCAACCAAGCTGCTTAACAACAATATAATCTAGAAATTGGACAAACTCATAAAACCTGAAATTCTAAATAATTTACACTTGATGTTGCCTAGGTTAGAGCCTGCATGTCCCTGTGGAAGTTGCAGGTATTCAGAAGGTTGATGTTTTGGCATAGGGCTGGTTTGATCGCCTGCAGTAACTGAATTTAATTCCAACAAGTAACCACTATCATGTTTGATTTTTCAACAAACCAAATTTCATGAAAACTGGTTCAGAATTATGCGAGTTACAGTCGATCTTGTAGTGAAGTCTGCATCTCTCATTTGTTTACTAGTAAACCTTGAGCGCTCCAAAATGGCAACCACACAGATGCATAGCAGAGATGGTGGTGAAGCTAACAAAATGGAGATTTATTCATGTTGTATCATGCCTAGCTTTAGTGGATCATAACATATCAGGTATGGAATTAATCTGCAGAAGCTCTGGTTTAAGATTAAACAAAACTTTTCTATGTTTTTTTTTTTGAGGCATGACAAAGGCCAAAATGTGGCCTGCAACAGAGGAGGTAAGCCTTGTTTTTATTCTAGCAGTTGTTGATGACTTGTGGCCCCTCCTGGCTGGTTAGGAGGAGCGAGGAGTCAGCAGTTGGTGTAAAACAGAGCAGTCAATAAAATATAGTCTACTTGCCAGCCAACAGAGCCCTGTTGTCAATGCAGAAATGTTGAGTGCCCCAAAGTTTTATGTTAGAAATGTACAGTATGGGTCACCAGTATTTAGAAACTAACAGATTGCTAGATAGTTAGATCCATGAGCATACAGTCACAAATGTGCACAAAAAATATCAGGGGATGGGCGCAGTAGTATGTGAGATTAGCTGCGGACAGTAGGTCCAGCCCCGGTGGTCATTCACACACATACACACACGACCGATTGCATGATAACAATGCACAGAGTGACAATTAAATACTGTGACTTATTCCAACATACTGTACTATGAGGCCTCATAGAAATTCATGGCAAGCTCCCACAGTAGATAGTACAACATCTCACTGGCCCACTAATGGAGAATTCTGAGCTTATATAGAAATAACATACAAACGAAGCATGAAATGTGAGCAGAAAGGAGAGCAGCATAATAGAGAGCCCCAGAGAATGAAACAAAGGGAAAGAATGTGACAGAAAGAGGCTCACATTCAGCAATGACAAAGAGAGATGAGAGCCAGCTAAAGACAGACACAAGCTGACAAAAGGAAAGAGCTATGTTTCGACAGACGCACAGTTATTCATGACTGTCCAAGAAGTCTGCTGTCTGGTGGAAAGTCTGGTACAGTGGTGTGTGTGTGTGTGTGTGTGTGTGTGTGTGTGTGTGTGTGTGTGTGTGTGTGTGTGGGTGTGGTTCGCGGTGTGTATGTGCGTGTTACTTCTCAGTTTTGCCCTTGGTTAAGTCAGTCACGGCTCCTGGTTTAAAAATAGCATCAGTGAGGATGCAGAGCTATTTATACTCTTCACACACACCCTGCCTGCAAGCCTCAATGCATCCCTGCTCGAGTGTGTTTGTGTGTGTCTGTCTGTCTGTGTGTGCGTGCATGTACGTGACGACCGATTGAGCTCATTTTAATTCTTGCTTTGCTCCACTCTATTGCTTTGAGCTGAGTCATTCATTTTCTTTCTCCTCCTCTCATCGCCTTTGTTTCTCTGTATAACAAGCCACCACACACAGACTGAACGCACACACACACACACGTGCATGCAGTCATACAGACTGAAAGCCACTGTCATGAATGAATGAGTGACAGCCGGCGAGGAATGGAGTAGACTTTTCAGAACACACACACAGACAAAAACATATTTTTCACAGGTAACAGTGGGTGCGTCAAACTCCTGTATTTGCCTGCAGGAACAGACAACAAAGGCTGCAGCTGTGCTGAGAGAGGCTGATGGCTTTCTGCCACTGATGCACTCACACTGATTCAGACAGGGATGCCATGGAAGCCTTGCCAAAGCCAAAATACAGCTTGATTTCCATAAAATGCCAAGATAGGATTTCCACACATTGGATCTGCTTTAAGAAACACAGGCAAACTGTGCACCTCCGATGTCAATATTCACATACCAAATGGAAATATTGGCAAGCAAAATTAAAGGAGGAAAATAATATATTGAGGGGATATTTTTGTGCAACTATTTATTTCCTAACTGCTGGATTAAAGTAGGTATGTTGCTATGTGGTACCACTGTGAAGTGTTCAACCTGTCTCTTCAATTTGTCTCTCTAGCTGCTGCATACTTCTCTTAATGCTTTCCATTTAAATGCTCCACAAAAATGATCTGTCACTTGCCTTTTCATTTTTGGAGTCTCCACGTTTTAACTGTGGTCTTCAGGCAGACATAAATTCTTGCAGTTATACATCCAAAAGAATCATATTTAAAGTGGTGGACTACATTTTCTACGGCCATACAGTCCTCCGCAGCTGCATAATGCACACATTATAGCATAGGGACAGAATGAAGAGATGACAGCAATTAGTAAGCTACCTGGTAGATACACCTGGTAGCTTGTTCTGCTGTTTATAGCATCCACTTACACACACATTTAAACAGTTGTACCCAGACACTGCCTGACAAAACACATTTTCACAATTCTGGTGCTGCTCCCTGCTGTTCACTTCATACCCAGTGCTCTGCCTCTCAGTTTCCTCTTGTGTCTACAGTGTAACGATAAACCAATACTCTCAGCATATTGACCACTAGTGTTGAGAGGTGCTAGCACATGAAACTCAAACAATACCTCAACCTAAAATTAATTCTACCAACAGTTTCCAAAATGAGGTTTATGTTTAATGGAGGTCCGGTGTGTAAGATTTACAGGGACCAATTTGTAGAATATGGCAGAAATGGGGTATAATATTCATAAGTATGTTTTAATTAGTGGATAACAATCTGAAATGATTAGTTGCGTTTTCGTTACCTTAATTTATTTTCACACTGATGTATGGTAACTAACCACCTCTAGGCATATCACCAAGAGGACGGTGGCAGAGAGGAAGTGGTGTCTATCACGGCAGTAGGGGTAAGAAGCAGCTGCTGCCCATGTGAATATGCACAGATTTTGCTCAGCCATTTAGAGTTCACGGTGCTGAATGTCTGGCAGTAACTGCCTTCTTCTTCAGGTAGCAATGACTGAAGATGATAGGGCTGTTTTTTTCCCCTTTAACTTTATTGTGCACAGATTCACATACAACGATTTGCAAGCTTGCATATAGGTGGTGTTGTTGACTTCTTTGGAGTATTTTGATTATTTTTTAACTATGTATTGTTAATCTTCTATTAAGTGGCCAGCCCATCAATCCTTTCTTTTTTGTTATTTGGGTTTTTGCTTGTTTGGAGGATGAGTTAAGGTCATTTTCATTCATGTAACATGTATTTTTGCAATTATGTTAGATCACTTTTGATAAAGAGCCTTTCTGGGGGTTGTAACAACATATCAAACAAATATCAATAGATCTGTAAGCCACAGTCCTGACCTCTGGGTTATAGCTTCCATGTTGGTATCCCACTATTATCTATTCAAAAATCTTGTTTTGATGGTTTACTGAAAACAATTTGCAGCACTATTGTCTGGGTTTTCATGTGACGCACAGTAAGGTTAATATAATGTGAAAGAGAGTGCTGAGTAAGGGCTTCTCCAAATAAAGAGTAAATATATATATCAGCCTACAGTGCAAAGCCGTGTGTGTGTGTGTGTGTGTGTGTGTGTGTGCGTGGTGTGTGACACAAAGTGTGTGAAGGTGAGTGTGGAGAGTATTCCAATAACCAGAGTGGAGCTGTTATTAGATTTGGATCCCTGCACTCTTTATTAAACCTCAGTTCAATTCTGTGTAATAGAGAGAGAGCCGAGTTGCATCTTTATGAAACAAGGGGGACACAACCAGAGACACACGCCTACACACACACAAGTAAGAGAAAGGGCCATGACTCTATGTACGGTAGTTTAACAGGGATGGTCATTACATGTAATATATGAGCAGGATACATGCTAATGCTCTGGAGTGAGAACACAGGGCACATGGAACAATATAGATATATTAGGAGTTAGCATGAAAACAGAAAAATGAAGAGATGAACAGGTAAGAAAAGGTAGTGTGAAAGAAAAGAAGTGTAGGGATATAGAGTGGGTGGAGATGGAGGGCAATTAAGAAGGTGATGTGGAAAAGGGAGAGTGGACCCCAGGGAAAACCCAAGACTGAATGAAGTAGAGAGCCAATAAATACGACAGAGGAGGGATAGTCACACCACTCCTGAGTCAAATGTGTGCTGCGTGTTCGTCCTCACAGGACTTCTTTTGCTTAGAAGAGGGCGAGGGAGTGGTGCAGTCTCTGGCTCATCAGTATTCAACTGAGACTGAGACTTGGGGGTGGGGTGGGGGGGTGGAGGTGGGGGGTCTGAAAGAAATAAAGACTTGACAAGTTTGAGAAAAAATGTAAAAGAAAAAATATGGAAACAATGAGAAATGTCTTTTTTGTGAATGACAGCAGAATTAGCGGAAGGAGTGGAGAAAAAGGAAGAGGGCTGCAGAAAAAAAAGGAAAAGCAAGGAGGGCGGAAGTGTTGTAAATTATAGTGGTGGGAGGAGGAGGAGGAGGAGGAGGAGAAGGAAGAGAGGAGGGAGGAAAACTCCAAGGCTGACTCGGAGGGATCCCTCTTCTCTTCTCATCTCATCTCCTCCCTCCCTCGCAGGCTTCAGGGGAGCTACATGACATTCCTCTTCTTTCATTCTCACTTGCTTTTTATTCCATTTCTCATTCTTTCTCCTCTTCTGAATCAACCCTCAGGTGAAGGTAAAAATAGAACAGGCTACCTAATAGTTACGCTCTCTGTCTCAGCTTCTTCTCTTTTTTCTTATATCACATAAAAGCCTAGCTCAGAAATGGGAACAAACTACATCAAATACGATGTTGAATTAATATTAATATGTCTGCATGAGCACAAACAAGAAACTCCACATCAAAACATGGACAAGCACTGACGTGACAAAATCATATCCAGATATTATCAGCTGGTGCGTTGATCAGCAAGGAACAAAAAATAATGGAGTCCTCCATCAGAGTAAGCCAGTGATTGATTAGCTGTAGACCAGCCATTGATTGTCTGTTGATTGTTAATAGATCAGTGATAGATTGTTTGTTGTGGAGTCGTTAATCACACAACCGATCATTTGATTGACCAGTCATGGTGTCACATAAGTGATGGTGTTTATGCCGTGATGAATGAACATGCTGTAATGAGCTGACCAGTGCCCACGCTCCAGCCTCTGCTACATATTATTATTACATGACAAAAATGCCTGTTGCTGACTGATCTTGCATGTGGCTCCATAGGAAAGTTGACCACAGGCTATAAGTGTAAGTTTTATTTAAACAGCTCTTGTGGCACATTAGTTATGTGAAACATTAATTAATGAAGCACAAACATTTTAAAGCCATAACATGTAACATAAAACTGCATTAAAAAGTTTTAAAATTTTAGACATTTGTTAAATATTTTGTTGAGTTCTGTACTTGTATGATCCCAAATGTTTTCAACAATGGTCAAACTCAGAGAAATCCATAATTCATTAGAGTAATGGTGCATTTTCTGCTAGCCACTATTTGCTATATCTTCTGGGAAAACACAGGATACGTCAATCACACCAGAGTGAGCAAGGCTAACGTACTGTTGTATTCACAAAACAAAAGTAATGTGAATAAAAACTTTAATACATTACCTTGTGAACATGATTTCTGCCTGACTCATGTCAGAGAGATTTCCTTTAGCTATGGTGGTTGTTTAACAATGAAGATAACACTTCACATCATCATTAACTACTTTTCTTCACTCTTTTGTTACTGTTTTAATGTGAGAGAGACCACTAGTGGCAGAACTTAAATAGTGTGTGTTTAAACAAACAGAATAATTATACAATAGGGCTCTCACTTGAAACGGCTGCTCTTTTCCACCTGTCTTTATTCAACAAATGTCTCAAAACAATGGGACATTTGGTGCAATTAAAGCCATTTCTCAACAAATAAGGCAGACCAAACCAAATCGTGAGAAAACCTGTGCAGAATGGTACACAAAATGTACAGTGTTGTTTAATAGATGTTTACTTGGTTACATTCTTAAGAGCAATTAATGGATTAATGATTAAAATCTGTAAGCTGAATAGAAGGACATTCATTACAAGGATAATCTTGAATGTAACCCAGTCCTCAATAACTGTTTTGCATTTCAGGGAGATTCTGTGTGCATTTGGAGAGAGAGCTCAACAAGAGGTCAAGACAAAAGGTTCTTCAAAATTTGTTAAAAGCTACTCTACCTGACATTACTGGGTAAGGACATGACCTTTACATGCAGCATTTTCACATCCACGACTGCAAAGTAGGTTGTCATTGTGCAGGACAGAAAACGCCTGTTGCTAACAACCATCTGGAGTCACTCAGTCAGTTCAGCCCTGCCTTCGCTGCGCCCGACTCAAACAGTGTGCGTCACATTGTATATAATAGAGCGATTGTAAATCTAAAGCATATCAGCGTTTCTGTTGAATATGTATCTGTGTCAGTCAATGGCTCCTGTTTATGCAGCAGTTTTTCTGTTCATGTTTATTCATACACTGATTAACTCTGCAACTGTTTCTGCTGTGTTTCTAATTAGCATTTTGTGTGAGGCAACATCTCAGTAAATCATATGTATGTTAGGCAAGCATTGGTTTTAATTTCCATGAGAGGGCGAGTGTGGGATGATCCTGTGAGTGCACCGTATGGGCATGTTTGGAGAACAAAAATAAAAAAACCAAAGAGGATGAGAGTGCAATAGGAAGACAGGTGGCGTGTTCAGCAGGGAGCAGGTAGGTGTGTGGGCGGGACTTTGCACCCCGCTGCTACTCTGATTGGACAGCTCGAAGGTTAGCTGTGACATCAACGTCCTTGCCTTAGGCTTGTTACCCTGTCCACTATCAATAACACACACACACACACACACACACACACACACACACACACACACACACACACACACACACACAAACCACAAACAGGCTTGGAACATTATGAATAACCAGCGACTGAAATCTGTTAATAAACCTACTAGCCTCAGGTCCATACTGTGATAGCATTAATTTCTCCTGGGGAACATGGGACACACACTCTAAACCCCTCATCCCCAACACACTCTTTCTTCAAATTCCCCCTTGAAGACTAGACTATGCTATTAAACATCTTTTAAGTCTCTTGGGCTTTCCTTGTGGGGTTTGATGAGGGGCATGAGGACATACTATCAACAGAGAGTAATAGGTTGAAATGTGTTTTTTAGTGAAATATGTTTTTATTCACCTCTTATAGCTATAGTTTTTACATTCATGAATGAAACATTTGCCTTAAGGGTTACAGCTAGCAGGTAGGAAGCACTAGTCTAGTCTCACTAGTAATCAGTGATGAGGTAAGGATGCTTTTGGGGAACAAATGTAAGACTGAGTGTAAAAAAAAAAGGTTTCTATCATCATTTCAACCTTAGGGAAAGTTCTTTTGGAAACATGGTGTGGGCGATTTTAACCTAAGGAGAAAAAATAAATGCACTATATAATTTAACAGTGTATGAGGATGCATTTTACTGTCCAGCATCTGAGTGAAAAAAAACACAACCTTGATAATCACACAAATAGACCTTTTTCACAGCAGCTGCGTACCATGAAGTGGTAGGGAAGTGGTAGGATAAACACAGGTATTACCAATGACACTAAATAGGGTCTTGTTCCATTCAGGTCAAATAGAGTCAGGGTGCTGCTATTGTGAATCTTGGCTCACTGGGAGGCTCTGCTACACTAAATGGAACAAGACCTTGATTAGTAGGTAATGCCTGTGTTCACCCTACTATTTCATATCAATATAGCAGCCGTGAAAAAGTTCTATTGTGTGACATTATGTTTGTAATCAAATTAATTTTTGAAAAGTGATTATTTGATACAATACAGCGCTTATAAAATTAAAATGTGACCATTGTCAAAGTCTCATCTACAGTACTCTTCCTTGGCATGAAATACTTTATGCATCTTTAGCTTATATGAATTCTGTTCCTCTACGTTAATCAGTCAAAGTTAATCACTGATGGGCTGAGTCCATTGTTGGCTGTTTTTTTTCTTTTCTTTTTCTTTTGGGGGGAGGGAGGGTCTTTTTGGGGGGCAATTTTTGTCATTTTATTTTGCTAATTTAATGGTCTGCTTCTAAAGAAAGTGTGAGTATTGCTGCTCAGGGACAGACTCTCATTCAGCATCACAGGACCACTGAGAACTGAAAACCCACTGGAGACCGAGTGAGAGGGAAACAGCCTGTAGAGCCAGAATATTTTCACATTTAACTCTGAATTTAGGATTTTTTTCAAGTTGTTGATGTTGGAACAGTGGGAAAACTAATCAAGATGGGTTTGGTGAGTTTTAGCTTGTTTTCCTTTCATTTGAATTAAGTGTGCTTTATGATGAGTCAACAAGGCAATTAAGTTTGTCTTAGTTTGGTAAAAGAGAAAAACTGGGATTCAGATGGTGTATGGTAAAGAAAGATGGTATTGTGGATCCCTGAAATAAAAGCATCTGTATTTGCAGTTCAATATCAGACATTATGTACAATTTATACACCGGCTACTCACGGTACTAATGGTCAGTCAGTCTGTCAGTAACTTAGTCAGATTTGCAGTGTCGGCATTAACTTCGCTAAAACACCAGCAACTTCTGGAGAAACTTTGACCCAATCCACCAGATTATTCCTCCTCTTGACTCAGACTCCAGAAACCTTTTGCTCACAACGAGCTGGCTACAATAACATGGACTTTGCAACATTATCTGATGCCATGGTGAAGCTGGTGTTTCTTTCCTGTTTCATGGCTAATAAATTGTGTGGTATTGGACTGGTGCACAGACTTGTGTACTCACTGATACCAGAAACTGCATTTTAAATGGCATCAGAGGCATTTTCCAATATTGGTATTTGTATGGGAACAACCCTAATTAAAATCATATTAAAGAGGCTACATGCTACAACCTCTTGGCCAATGGAAATCTGGTTTACAAATGCTATCATATGAAATAGGCCTCACACTGTGCGAGGTGCTCATAAATAAGTGGAGGACATCAGAAACTATAACTGCAAAATAAATTATCAAAAATCACTAAACCTGCACAAGCACAGTGTACATCTGCTTCTCATAGAAAAAAAAAGTATATTGTGGATGTGCATGTATGTGAGCACAGGTATATAAAAGACAGAAAGACACAAAGAGAAAGTGAGACAGAGAGAACAAGGCAGAGAAGAGCAGAGAGAAGAGGAGAGAGAGAGAGAGAGAGAGGACATTTCTTCCATATGTGCCTCGGATATTAGGACAGCTGGTTGCTGAATACTTGAAGGATGCTGTTTATCTAACTTGTGGGAGGCAATTACTTACACTGTGCTGCACAAAGACAAACACACACAAAGGCACGCGCACAGGCAGACGTACCCTTACACATTTACACACATGCACGCAGCACACACACACTTCATGATGCAAAAACCCATGGAGAGATGCTCATACTTGCAGAGGCACACATAACACACACACACACGGCACACACACCACACACACACACGGCACACACAGCATACTTCATGCAACTACCAGACAGAGAAGTCTAATTAATTCAACCTAAGCTCACTGTGGGAAGCTAACAATGATATTTAGTCTAAATTCAACACTTAGCACACAGGCTCTCATCCAATCTGATTTGCAAGTAGCAAATAAAAAGAGAAATGGAGGATTATTCCTAAAAAATAAAATAAAAATATGCAGGTAGAAGAACACTGCTTCTCAGAATCAAATGGATTTTTAAAAACTCACTAAAGCCATAATTTTTTTTCATTTTTAGTTCAGTCTTAAAATGACATATCAGAGCAGTAATGCACTAAGCACCTGTTGCTTGGTAACGGGCAGATGCATATGCATTTTAGTCTTAACAAAAGAAAGCAGTGTGGTCAAAAACATAATGCACTGTGCACAGCTTCATTTGTATAATCTACTGGCTCTTGGCCTTGTTCGAAACACACATGCACGTCGATGTACGTATATGTGCAGCTATTGTTGGATATAATTAAGTACATGAGTAGAGACGATGGGTTCAAAAGCAGAAAGCTTTTGCAGTTATGACAGGTGATCAGTGTGCCAGCATTAGCAAATGGCTGAGCTACTGTGTGTGTTTCCAGAGATCATAACAGCAGTAATAACGTACCTGTGTGACGCTAGACCTGGAATAACCCATTAAAACCCAGTACATGAGTGTGTATGTGTGTTTGTGTCGGTATAACTGGTCCAGGTATCCTCCACTGCCCACAGCAGTGTTAATATTCTGCACACACTGGGTGCGGCCAAACCCCATTAATCATGTTTGTGAATGTCTAATCTCAACGTTACTTGCGCTGGTTTCATTTTCATGGCTGTCTGCAAGATTTATAATGGCGTTTGGAGAAGGTGCATGTGGTGCGTGTGTGTGTGTGTGAGATGTAATACATTGTTACGGAAGCATGCTCTTAAATGTGTCACCTTGTTGAGGAGAAGAATGTCCTGAATGTGCAGTTCATGCTCCCGGGGGGGGGGCAGCATGTTGATACGCACATCTGTTCCTGCGAATGTGTTGCTGTGTTCCTGTGTGTGTTACCTTTGCACCTCAGATTGTGTGTGTTGAGTTTGAGCAAGTGTGTAGTGTGTAGTTGTGTGTGACTGTCTGTGTGTGTGTGTGTGTGTATGGGTGCAAAAGTGTGCAAAGAGCTTGACCAGGTTACAGTGGTATGTGTCCCTGTTCGTTACCATGGTGATAGTAAGTGGCCTTTCAAGAGATGTCCATCCGGATGATGAGATCAGATTACATCAATGAAGGGGAAGAACAGAAACAAACACAGGGGTGAGCAGGGGAATGAGGGTTGGGGGGATGGGCCTGGGCAACCTGTTAATGGAGTGTACCAAAGAGATCATCAAACACACAAACACAAACACACAAAACTACACAGCTGTGACCATACACACATGTGCCCACAGACAGACCACAAAATCTGATTATCTTGGAAGCATCCATTTTTTTGATCCTCCGTCACTGACATCAACACACATTCTCACACACACACACAACACACACACACACACACACACACACACACACACACACACCACACACACACAACACACACACACACACACACACACACACACACCAAATACAAACCCTCAGACACTCCTTGATACCGAGAGCATGCTAGTTTTGTGGTCCAGTGGCAGTCAGTGAGTGAGGAAGGACAAACAGATCTCATTACCTGAGACTAACAGTCTGCTTGAAGAGCTGGATGTGGATGACCCTGCTAAATGGCGGACAGCGGAGCTGTTTGTCTAGACGAAGGCTGTCTAGAGACATTGATCTCAGACAGCAGACCAATGGACTGACAATCACTGAGTGAAGCCCGGGAGTTTTTCCAAGCATTTCGTCAAAATGGAGGAAGAAACCAGTTGGGTAAAACGCATGGCTCATGGGGACCCATCTAATTCAGTCACTGAAACTAAGCACGCATTTAAGGCTCATCTACTGTTGTTCATGCGGGTTATGCAATATGTGCATCTAGTGTTACTCTACATGAAAGTGAAGGATGAAAATGTGGAATCACGTGCCACTTTTGGAGTCTTCCTTCCACTTACAAATTATCTCATTCTCATAGATTCCTTTTTCCAATTGAGTCACACTGTAGATCAAAACTGTGAACCTGAAAACAAGCCTGAAGATTCATTAAGGTCACTCGATTGAACACAAGCCTGCAATAGTCACATCAAATATTTGTGGTATTAGAATGGTAAATAATTTTGTTTCAGTGATTTACAGTTTCAACCACTTTGTCATCCTTCTCTAGAGATTATAAAGAAAAATATTAATTTTACCTTCATGCTTATCATCATTAATGCCACTTGAAAAAACGTCATCGTCTTCATTATAAGGGATGTCAGCTATAAGGCATAACATGAATTAATACATAACTGATAAAAAGGTAGTATCATTTTGTTCATTATAATATATGTACTTCATCACTGTATGTATAGAATAAACAAATTAATAAAACTATAATACTCAAACATAAACATTTATATTGACAGTCTACAAATAAGACACTACACTATCCTAGCACAAAATATACTACTGTCTGTTACTACTATATGGAAGTATGCTGACAACAGAAGCACAAAATAAACCTCAACGCTACTCAGTCAGCAAGTCAACTCTTGAGGCATACGTTTGTGAGAACAGAATTTGAACGCAAAGGAATGAAGAAACAGTGTCACCTATTTGACTTGACCTGGAAGTGACCTGTTAGACCCTTCGTTCTATTTTCATTATAAAAGCTAGAACAGTGGCATTTTAACCATCACATGATGCAAGATCAGTATTTGATGTCTGTATCATCTTAAAAAATGTGAAAAATGTGAAATCAAAATGTGCTGGCAAGTGATCTAGTTAAAAATTTAATACATTTATAAGTCATTATGGTAAAGGAATTTTGAGTTTTAAATTTTAATTAATAAGAAAACTATTTTAAAAGTAGTTACTAGCAATACAGTGGCCATGTTAGCCTTGCATTAACTTCCATTTCTAGTCTGATTTTCTTTCTTTTCCATTTTATTAGCAAATTTACTAGAGAAAATTACTAGAACCATTATAAAAAAAAAACATGCATGAATGTGGCTTATTGTCACAAAATATAATGAGCCTAATAAGATGGGTTTACTGATCCAACTCTATGTGGGATTCAAAAAAATAATGGTTCAAACCAAAAAAAGAAAAGAAAAGAAAAATGAAAAGAAAAAATAAAGTAATAAAAATAATAAAACTATTATGGGCTGTGGCTATATCCAGAATGACAACATTTTAATAACAGGCATGATGCAAATCTCACTTACTGTACAGGTATGATTAAACTAGAAGATGGTAAGACAAGATGGACAGTCAAAATTTGGCTGAACTTCAACAGAGACCTAAGAATTTGTTTTGTGCTCTCTCAAATCTTCTGTCGTCAATATACTTCCATACTGCTACAGCACGAATTAGATATTGTATGTTTCTGCTAACTTTTATAGGGAATTCTAAAGGCAGTTTTAAATTTTATTTGGTTATTGTACACTGCCACAAAATTTCATGCTGAGTAAAAAAGTGATAAATAATCAAGTAAGTAAGTAAGCCCAAATTTGGGTTTGGAATTTGAAAGCACTCTGCGGCTGCAAAATGAAGCTGGTTAAACTGCTCATTTAATCTTTCCACTCAAATTGCGATGAGTACCTTGCAGTGAGCAAAAACCAAATAAAAATGACAACATCAAGGATTTCATGTGAAGACAAGTGTTCTGGTTAAGTGACATAATAGTCTACAACCAGTTAGTCCAGCTGTGGATTTTATATTAAAAAGTGCTGTGTAAAGTTTTGCTATTATGTTGTACTGTATTTACCATCTGAGTCCAGATCCTCATCCATCACTACAAAAAAGAGACAAATCATCATACTGTGTAATTCTTAAATCTTCAATAATCGTGTATTAACAAAGGCTTAGCTATAAACACACTTGACCGGGAATGTGCTACAGTCTACTGCTGAGAACTACAGTATGTTTCCCATTAGGACAGAATCAATGGTCCCCATTAAACTACACAGTGTGGCACATCTTTCCCTGTACAGCATATAATATTCCTTGCCTCAACAGGCCACCAATCTGTCCTACTAACAGGTGAGCTAATGCTAACACATGTCACACACAGACACATACACGTACAAACACAAACAGACAAACATCATTTAATGTGATTTACCCAGTCTGATCTCATCATAAATATGCTCCTCTGGTATGGCTGGTGATTAACAAGGGTGTGAGCACATTAACAGGAAGACAGAGATGAGTGTACGAGTGACTGTGTGTGTGAGTGTGTGTGGTTGTGTGTGTGTGTGTGTGTTTGGGGGTGGGGGTGAAGAGGCTAATTATCTAACTATAACTGAATCATCAACATGGTTGTAGTCTGAAGCATTTATCAGAGTAGCTTCTGGGTACAAACAATGCTGTGGATGTCTACTTCACATACATGCACTATCACACACATGGATAAACATGTAAACTGGATTTGGAGCTGATCAACATCCCTGAAGGCACTGATGTCTTTGATTTGTTTGTCACCTTAATCAGGAGGATGAGACAGGAAAAGATAAAGAAATAAATCCTCCTATCGCTTCCCCTCTCTTTCACTTGCCTTACCTCCTCTTGTCCTCCATTGCAAATGAGCCCTATCACTATTAGCAACTCATCCATTTATGAATGCAGATTAGATGAAATGCATTATGTATCAAACCAAGGGTCATCCATCCCAAAAGAAGTGGCTTTTCGGGCCTAGCCTGTCTGTGCACCAGGAGGACTGGTCACTAAAACAGAAGCTGCTTACCAAAACCAACCTTTTACATAGTACCTGAACTGACTGGGCTTTAACAGAGAAATATGTAAGATCATAGTGTTCAAAAATGAGTACAGCATTTCAAATAGCAAGTTGGAGCCATAGATGGTATATTAAATAGGTCGAAGCCATACAATTTTATGGCTGAAGCGAGTTGTTTTCCCCCGGCCCCCTCCTACTCAGATGCGATGCTCAGGCAGGTTGCCTGCAGACTGCAAGGACACTGGACTTACACAAAGTGCCAGACGTGCATGTTATACTTTGACAATGACAAGCGATGACAAGTGTAAACTGTAAGTTGATCAGCTGTTATTAAGTGTCAATTCCCTGTTGATCTGAAGCTAAGCCTGTTATCCCGAAAACAAAGTCAACTGTTCTGAAAATACACTCTTACTGTCTGCCAGACTCCATTAACATATTGCTCAATTTAATTGTTATAAACATCTATTCCTTCTAAAAGATTATTAATGATCTCTTATGACTGCGTAATAGATACTTACTCACTTGGTAAACATTTGGCATTTATTTGAACTCTAATTAACATGCAAATGGAAAAAAAAAACAGACGTTCTGGACCAGAATGGAAATTTCAGAGGAGAACATGCTGGACCTGCATTGTTGTTGGACAAGCTAGTATTTCACCTCAGCATGATACCTTAATCTGTGATGACATATTGTAGTTATTTTATGACTTCGTACCTCAAATATATTATATAGTTCTCCTTTAAGGTGGTCAACAACCAGTTGACGCCATTGATTTATTTCTCAGTTTACAGCCCAGGTCTACAGAAGCATAGTGTATGCCACACAGTAATGGTTATGATGGTCAGTGTTGCATAACAGAGCCAGATGGTTTACTTGGCTGGGCCATGGTGCTGGCAGCCATGCGACTGTAAGCTTGTTTCCTGCATGGCCAACATGACAGAACGGCAAAACACTGTGTGTTCAAATTAGTGGCAGGGTTATGGATTCAGCTGCACAGACAGAAAACCAGTGACAGCAGATCCACTCAGTAGATGGAGGCAACCTTCCTGCTGTTGAGTCATCACATTCCTGATAACATTTGTGTCAACATCAGTATGCACCATGGTTTCAGACAATGCTGTATAATTTGGTTTTGTTCATGCAAAAGCATGAGTCTGAAATGTTCAATCTGAATTGTTTATCATGTTTCCATAAAACAGACACAATACTAGAAAGAAGAGGCATCAAAGCATACAGGAGGAGGTCCGCTGGTGAAGGGTTTTAAGGTGAGAGAAGAACAGGAAGAAAACTTCTAGGCAGGGGTGGGAATACTTCAGTATTAATCCAGGCAGAGAGAAGGGGTCTTGTCAGTGGGCATAGACTAGTGTTTGCATGTTTTTGCTCCTGAATGTTTCTGAGAAAGAAGGAGAGAGATAAGAGTGTTTGTGTGTGTGTGTTTTTTGTACAAAATCCAAATTGAAATTCCAAATTGACCCTTAATCTGTACTTCCTGTGCCTCTGTAGATCTGAAAGGAACATGAGAGGTCTCAGCATGAGTGCGACCGCTCTCTCTCCAGCCTTTCTGAGGACATGAGGGAACTGGTTCCATTAAGCTAATGTGGGTTTGATCCATGGTGATGTATGTGAAGTGGCAGGATGTAGGGTGTGGGGTCAATGTGGAGCTGGGTGTCTGTGGACAGGTGATAAGAGGAGGGAGAAAAGCAGTTGTATGTTCAGGGGGAAAGCACTCTCAGAGAGGAAGAGGAGGAAGGACACAGTTTGTGTATGCATACCAACAACCAAAAGCACACGGGACCTGTTTGAATTTGCATGCCCTCTCCTTGAAGTAATCACAGACTGATACTGAGATTGTACACACATCTCAAGTGGATTCAAACAGGACCAGGAACTAATTGCTACACTGTAAGTGTAGGGTTGACACACTGAAGTGTAATGGGAGAGATTCAGGGGTGAGAAGAATATTATGGAGTTTACCTTCTACGTCATTACAGTCATAGTCTTGAGTGAAGCATGGATGGAGACAAAAGCACACACACAAAAACATAAAAGCGAAGCCACTGACAGCACTCTGTGTAAAGCAGAAAACAGCACATTTACAAAGTGAATGAAATGATAATTCACAATGTCAAGCTCAAAGGACACTGAAATGACTTCCAGGTTGAGAGATTACATAACTGCTTTGCAGCCAAAAACATTGTGAAGTAATGGTGTATTTGAGAAGTATGAGAGCATATGAATGGCTGCTTTTTTTTATTCTGCAACAAACCTAGCTGGGACAGTCAGGAAAGCCACATGTAGCCATGAAGTTTACAGGAGATGCTTAACAGCACTTGCTGACTTGATTTGCAATGCAGATTACCAGCAGTGGGGTCAAGCAGAGGTAGTTAGAGTAGTATAAGTTGTGGAAGAAAATACTTGCAATATACTTTATTTTACCAATGTTTCAACATGACAGTCCTCTTCAGGTATCAACACTGTCTTCTGCATCGTGACTACAACTGTGCAACTATTTTCTCCCACAGCCTGTGCTTTTCTGTGGTGTGCACCTCTCCAATATTGGTGTGTGTTCCCCCCTCCTACCAATCCTAAGTGAGGGAATAAAACATGTAATGACACAAATAATAGTAGACAACCTACCTTTGACTCTTTCTCCACGATTAAGTTGGATCTCTCCCTCCCCCTGTGGCGTGTAGGGCTTGACCACAATGAAGGTACGTCCTGGGACGGCACTGTAGAGTTTACGTTTGGGCCCGCGGGGGCCTGTCAGCGCTGGAGGGGTGTGATGAGGGGGGCTTGGGTCTCGCTGCACTGAGCCGGGGCTGTAAACAAACACATATGTTACTGTGGTGATTCCAGGGAGCTGGTAACTGAAGCCCGTGGTCACCGACATGGTCGTCAGCGGGACAGCAACCTGGTGACACCCCCTGGTCGTGACGGTGGCCAGGGAGGGATTCATAAACAAGTCGCTCAACGGTCAACAGTCAGTGTTCCATGGGAGAGACATGAGAGGAGAGTACACTCCTCCCAACCCCTCCTCCTCTTCTTATTCCCTCTCTTCCTTCCTTAATAGCACAGACAATATCCTTCTTGCTCCCTTTTACCCTCTCCCTCTATCTCTCCCCTCTTCCCCCGCATCCTAACCGAGGTAGAAGCCGAAATGTTTAATGGTGAGAGGGACTGCACTGTTTCCTCCTCTGTGTGGCTCTGTCAGATCTGTCTGGAAGCCCCCCTTAGTCAAACACATCCTGAGTTAGGGCTCCAGCAGAAGCCCCCCTCCAGAGAGGGACAGAGATCCCCCATATGTGCCCCAGTCTCAGCTGCTCCAGGCTGGGCTACAGATCCCACCTCGTCCTTGGGTCCTGGTTCTCCTGCTGTGGAGGAGAGAGGCTGGGTCTGCTCCCCGACTCCCGATTCTTCTCCTGGGAGTCCTGCCGCGTCTGCCTCCTCTCCTCTCCCCTCCACCCCTCACCACACACACACGCTCGCTCACACACACTCACACACACTCTGGCAATGCTGCTGCTACTGCTGCTGCTGCTGCTGCTGCTGCGCTCCGTGGCTCCCCTCCCCTTTGACGGCTCGCTCGCACTCACACACCACAAGCCCTCTGTGTGCATTCTAGCCGTGCGCACAGGCACATACACAGACAGCCCCCTCCACTCCTGCTAACATTGCACCTCCGCTAGCATGGCATACGCCACCACCAGCATGTTGCTAACACATCGCTGACACTCTCTCTCACACACACACCAGTCCCAGAGCACGAATGATCTCCTCCTGCCTGTCTGCCTGCGAGCGTGCATGCGCCATGGCTCCCTGAGGCAGGTTGTGAGAGTATGTGCATGTGTGTGTGTGTGTGTTTGTGTGTGTGTGTGTGTGTGTGTGTGTGCTTGTGTGCAGTGGGGCGGGGGGCAAAAAGCTCCAGCCCATTTGGTTTAATTGTCGCTCCTCCCTCTTTCCCCTTGCCTGAGATCCCCTCCTTCTTTCTCTCATTCTCTTGCTTCCATTACACCCTCTCATCCCTCTCCTTCTCAACATTTCTTCGCATTGCATCTTCACTCCCTCTCTCTTTTCTTCTCCCTCTCTCTCTGGCGGTGAATTCTAATACAGCAGCGGCAGCAGAGCTCCGCCTAGTCTTCATTCATCACTACTTTGCCACCACTGTGTAAGTTGCATTCAACATCCTTATGCTGTTTGTGCTGTCAAAGCTTTCTCTCAAGCATATTTTGATATATATCACATGCAATGCCTATATATGAATGACAATTTAATTTAATAACATCAGATTTTCAAGTTTACCTGAACTGAGAAGTGTCTGTGTATATTACAGCAGTGATTCTCAATGTTTAGAATAAAATCTAATCTAATTAGAGTAACAATAAGTTGATTAATCATTCAAAAGAAACTTAGTGGTCGACAGAGCAATACAGTATGTAGCAACTGCATGTCCAAAAATGAGTATGGCAGTCCAACTAGTGACTTGGAGCCATAGGCTGTATATTAAATAGGCTGAATCCCTATTTAATATATAGTCTATAATTGAAGTGAGTTATTTCCCCCTGCCCTTACAAGAAAGCTCAGGCAGGTTGCAGGAACACTGCAGGAGCGCAAGACAAGCGCAACAAGAGATAATGAGTCCTATACCATAAGTTGATCAGCTGTTCATAACTGTCAGTTATCCGTTAATGTAAAGCTAAGCCTGTTATCTTTGAATACAAAAGGCAGTTCTGAACACACACACTCAGTAGCTGCCTGTCCTACTGCCTGCCAGACTCCATTAACACGTTGCTCTATTTCACTGTTATAAACATCTACTCCTTCTAAAAGATTAGTAATGATTTCTTATAACTCATAAACAGACATTTACTCATTCAGCAAACATTTTGCATCAATGTGAACTCTAATTAATGTGAAATGGGCAAGCTTTTTCCAACCTGTAATAGAAATTTCAAAGTACCCTACGGTTGTAGCGTTGTTGTCAGAGATGTAAGTATTTTTTTTATTTCAATTTAATCCATCCTTTCCTTTAATCTCTGATGGCATATGATGGTCATTCTCTAATAAATTACAGCAAATATATTACAGATTACTCCTTTAATGTAAGTATTAGCTATTATGTATTATAATATATACACAATATAATGGTTGGACAAAAGAAGCAATTAGAAGATGTCCCTGTGGACTTTGGGGAATTGGAATGAGCATTTTCCACAATTTCTTGACAGTTAATAGACTAAATAATAAAAATAACCATTACTTGTGGCCCTAATGCTGAGACAAGTTTCACTTGTAAAAACCGTTTCCCAATCTAAAGTATGGCCTTTATTTCCCATCATACTTTTTTTTTTGTTTGTTTATTGCAAGACAAGGGACAGAACAATACAGGTATGAGACAGAACATAGAACAAGATACGAGACGAAAAACAGAAGACAGAACAGCACAAATGACACAAGTACGGGTCGAATTTGTCACATATGACAGCAGGTTAGGTGTTGATGGGTGTGTAAGTGTGTATGTGTGGGTGTGGATAGGTAAGCATGGATGTAGGATGTGTGTGTGGGATAGGGTAGACAGGAGGAGCGGGGCAAGTGCAAAAAAAAAAAAAAAAAAAAGAAGAAAGAAAGGAGGATAAAAAAATAATAATAAATTAATGAGTAAATAAATAAATAAAATAAAATAAATGGTAAAGAGGTAAAGTAATACAAATAACAGTGGGCCTAAAGTGCATGATTCTTTATATAAAAAGAAATGGGGTAAGCACCGCCCTGACCAGCAGGTGTGAGGAAGCACAACTTGAGGGCCATCATACTTGCTGGTTTTATGTTACAAAATGCAAATGTTACATTTTTTAGTGTTTAGGTCTGTTCAGACTATGGTGATTTATGTTGGTAATTGTCATTTTTGTGCTGGTTTATGGTTTTAACAGTTAATATTTCTTGAGGCCAGCTGTATCGCATATTTTTAAATGCTTGTCCCTGATGCTGAATGTCTTTAATTGGCTGACGTCACTGAGTGACTTCCTGGCTCTCATCCTGTGCTGCTTGCCACAATATGTTATTTTATTTCACTCTCCTTAACCATCTGGCGACCCCCAGCAATTATGCTGTGAACACCTTGGGGGTCCCAACCCCGAGATTGAGACCCACTGTATTACAGTACAAAGGACACATTCACTGTAACAAGTGACTTGATTATGTCCTGAACTGGGCCTTTGATACTATTCTCTGCAACATTTCCTTGAAAGACTAGAAATCTCTAAACCCCTTCATCCCTGTCTGTACACCTTTCAACCTCTCTCGGTCTCTTGCCATTCGTCTCCTGGCACGTTGTATCAGTCACTTCATAGCCTTCACTCTTTTTATACACCTGATTCCAGCCTCTTGTGCCCTTTCCCCTTCCTTTCTCCATCCTTCTGTCTCCCCCTTTCCACATTTCAAGCCTTGTTTGTCTCCTTCTCTCGCCAGCTCTCTATTGCTTTTCTTGCTTTCCCCATCTCGCACAGCGCTCTCTTTCTCTGTCCCCTTCTCCATCGAAACAACGGCTTGCTGACGGCTTTCCAATTACCGCAGGGACTGAGGGGCCTGGATGGCTGCCGCATGTTAATGTCTGAGCCCCGGCACTGAACATCAGCAGCACACACAGCGGAGAAAGACTGGGGAAGTGAAGGGATATGTGGCTGTGTCAAAGTGACACAGATAGCCAAAACATTAGATCCCTTAAAGGATACCTATTACAGTGACTAAAATCTGCCTCCGCCACTCACACACCTCTGCAACGTGCTAAACCTACTGTGTGAGGTTATGTACACAGCTTGACCCCAGATGCTCCCTGCTGTTGAGCTGATGATGGTTGGGTTGACACATGTTATCTAAGTGTCAGACAGGAGGGAGGGGGTGGAGACGCTTTCTGCTCTATTCTCGTCTTTAATGACCCGTTTGTGTTTCATGTGGTGAGACTAAAAATTGCAAACCGCACTTCAACATTTCTAATAAAATGACTGAATAACATTTGAATGACCACAGATCAGATATCAGAAATTCAAAAACAACCATAACTCTAAAATTTGACATGCTAAATATCTTTTGTCACATTTATTACATTTCTACTATTCAGTTTTCTCTCACAATATTCCTACTCAGCTGTTTAAATCCACTAATATTCCTGTTTATCTGCAGTCGTGCATACTCTGATTAAGGAAAAGTGGAACAGATCAAAATTGTATTTTTTCATCGTTTTATCGTTTTTCACTGGTGTCAGACTTGTTTGACTGTGTGAACATACCTTATTTCATTCATTCAACCACCTTCTTGAAAGGTTTGGAGTTGCACTATCTACGCAGGTCAAAAAACCTGTTGATATCCAAGTCTTTAATAATGTTTAAAAGTAGTTGTGTTTCTCCTTTGGACCAGAAATGCGGGCTTTTCTTTGGTGCATGCATCTCTACCAAAGCCTTGTAAACTGTTGGATAGTTGGTTTATTTCCAACTAAAACTGCAACAATTAATCAATAACGAATTGATTGTTACATTGTCTACCAACTATTTTGAGAATCAATTCATTCATTTGAGTAATTTTAAAAAAAAGTCAAAATTCTCCATGATTCCAGCTGATTGATTAATTCCAGTTTATTTCTATTTTCTTTAATCCTTTATCTCTAAAGACAAATTCAGAATATTTTCATTTTCTGAACAATAGTGTAAAATGATGTGTGCATGAAAGCACAATCAATGTAAGATTTTACCATCTCTCTCTAGAGTCTAAGTTACCATTGTAAGAATTAGCATAACGGTCCACCCATGAGTTTCTTTTGGTGAGATTTTAGATTTCTACATTATTTCATATTCCCTCTGGCTATTATCTAGTTGAACAGCCTGCTGGAAGAGTTGACCAGAAAGCTATGTACAGTCACTTTGAAAGTAGACCAAATAAGAGCTAAGAGCAGGCACTTCATTGTTGTTATAGTGACCAGGTAGCTTTAAAAAAAAACTGTTCAAGGATTTCTAATTTATTTCTTCTCTGTGCTCAAGAGGGACATGACAAATACTCAGTGTTCTTGCCTTTGTATGATGTATGTGTTGAAAAGCTTTCATGTCTATTGTTCACATGTTACTGTTGGATACTGGATCTAAAATAGTATTCCACCCAGATCTAGCTATCAGTTTTATTTGAGCATGATGTTTTATCTCTTTCCCCATTAGCAGCAAATGATTCACACATATAATACGTGGTGTTTAGATTTTACACCTTAAACTCACTCCATGGATTTTGCATGTTGACATGATTAATCGTTTTCATATGTAAACCTTTACCACATTTGACACAACCGCTTTTGTTTTCTTGCTCATATTGTTTCATCATATCTTCTTCTCTTTCACTGTGCCTCATTATAAGTGATACAAATGTAGGATCCATTACACACACACACACACACACACACACACACACACACACACGCACACACACACATACACAAAGTTCTAATGCAGGCTATTACAAAAGCTCCATCGTTTCCTTGGACACCAGACCTGCCTCTGTAACGATGGCAACTGTCAATTAAAGGAAAGAAGATAAAGCAAAGAAATTCACTCAGAAATATATATGAACTATAATAAGAACTTGGATCTCTATAACAGTCGGTTGGTCATAAATAATTTGCCATAAAATCATGGATTATTTGCTCTCTGTATTCTCTTCTCACACATCCAAGTAATCTCACTAGAAGAAAAACAGTGTGCTCCAGCTATTGAATGAGGTGCTAGTAATTCAGCTTACACAGATCACAGTGATTTTGACTCCCAATATAGTTATATTCTTCATGCAATATACGGAATATCGGGTCAAATATGATGCAAGTGTACATTTTATCCTAAATAGTGTACAACTGGCTTATTCAATTACTTTTTAAAAAGGGATGAAAAAAGTCAAGTGCCAAGGGACAAACCATTATTTTCTTCAACTTCAACCAGAAAAGAAACACAAATGTACAGGAAAAACAAAGCACCTTTATAATCCCAGATTAAAAGTGGGTTGTTGTTTTAATTGATACAATGCTGCATTCAACATCTTTTTTCATTCCTTTTGACTTTCCTAAATTCCCTCTGCTTAAACAGCCTAAGCTAAAACATTTTAACAAAACTGTTTCTATGCTTAACAACAGATATAACCGGAATGAATGGGCTCATTAGCCACCTCTC
The DNA here is from genome assembly GCA_034769285.1 of Lutjanus argentimaculatus. Classification (NCBI taxonomy): domain Eukaryota; kingdom Metazoa; phylum Chordata; class Actinopteri; order Lutjaniformes; family Lutjanidae; genus Lutjanus; species Lutjanus argentimaculatus. The sequence continues at coordinate 12,431,753 of JAWZSL010000012.1, read as the reverse complement.
TCCCATTTGAAAAAAATATTTATTTATCCTTTTTTCATATTTATAAATGACGAATTTTGTTAAAGGCCTGGATTTGGCCCGTGGGCCACATTTTGAATAGGCTTGGTGTAAAGTGTGTGGGGGTGATAACCTTTGTGAAAAAGCAGTATAATGAGTATTAACTGTATCTTTGAAACATGATGTATATTTTATATAACCTGGATCAAATAATGTGGATGACGTTTTGAAGTGCATTTTGTCCAAAAACAAAGGCCAAACACTTACATCCTTTCGCCTCTTCATCTGTATTTTTAAGACTGGACCAAACTCGAGACTATTCCAGATTAGTGGCCCTTATCAGAAGTCTTAAAGCCGATAATTTTGGCACGACAGCTATCAGATGCTTGATTAGGATCAATGAGCCCACTAAAGACAAGTTTACATTTGAATGGCTAAATAATGAGTCTAGCTGCCTCAGTTTGGACGTCAGAATCTATGAACTGCCTACATAATTCTGAAGATGCAACTGGAAATGTCATTAAATGCCATTTACACAGATGCTATCAAACTAAGCAGCTTCAGTGTAGCATTTTCTCACATGACTGCCTTGCCGTCTCAGGTAAATGGCTTTTTCCTCAAATAGCCCAGCTCTCTAAGGTGAGATGAGCACATTATAAACACAGTCATAATCAGCATCACACTTTGCATCCTAATGATCACCAGTCTGTCCTTGCTTTGCTGCACTTGAATGAATATGTGCTCTCTCATTCTTTCTTGCCCGACGTGGGAGTGTTTATGGATATCAAGGAGGAAGCAGAATGTGGGCTCTGCTCATTGGGCAGAACATATTAAGGTCGTGAACAACAAATCTGTTTGTACATGGACAGCTTATGCTTCAACAAGACTTTATTGTTCAGAGAAATTAGAAGAAAGGGTCAATTGATGTGATTAACATATAACCCTAAACTCCACCTCAATTTGGAAAAGGGGAGGAGGACGGATAAACAAACTGCTTAGCCCATACTGACAACATTTGTTTGCTTTGGCATCTTCATCAGTATGCCATTCACCTACACTAAAATATCTGCTCTACACTTTTCTGTGTTTCATTTGTCCCGATTTACAAAATTACATTATAAAACTTACTTAAGTGTATGGTGCAAAGGAAGTGTTCCCTTAAGCTTTTGATTAACCACACTACAGTCTTATGGTTTGACCTTGGGGGAACAGAACCACCGCAGAGAATATTTTTGACCGGTTACGCATGGCGGTCAACAGGTTAATTTGCATAAACATACACTCTGCTAATGGGACACCCTCAAACTTGGTATTTTGCCCAGGGGCAGTGCCTTACCATACTGCATCACACAGAGAATTGTGTGCCTGATGCACTTTCTTGTTGGTTCGCATTGGGTCATCTCATCACTTTCTGGCTAAGCTAGCTGAACCGTAACCTACAAAGTTGTTCATTAACTTAATCTTTGCCTTAACGCCACAGTTAAAAATAAAAGTGACCTCACACCTAACTGTAACTTGTACAATCAACAAAAAGAGATGATTTTAAAAAAATCTGATGGTCAATTTTCATAGACACACTTAAATTTTTACTCCTGGGACTGCTGTCATGGCTGCAACTGTGACTTTCTAGATTTTTAAATGACTTTTATTTGACCGATAAATTCTGATCATCATTAACATTAACATTTAGATAGGCTAAATCATGTCCAGCAACCCGAAATATACTCTGATGGAAGATCAATTCTGATATCAATTTAAGTTAGAATCTTGCATCAATAGATGCCCAAATGGGTTTGCAAGGCAGACCATCAAGTGTCATATACATAGGTGTGAGACCGAATATACAAATCATAGGAAAACTTGAATAGTATACTCTGTATGCCTTCATACTTGACATGGATCAGATAAATTCAGCTCATGTTTTATGAATAGTGTTCAGTTTCACTGAATTTTCAAGCTTTAGAAAAAGAAAAACTAGCCCATACGGTGCCACTACAACCAACTTCAACATGTACTTCCAACTTCCAACATAAATTATTTGTACCAAACTAATTCACCCTTAAACATGAAAACTGAAATGTCACAGAGCCTGCAGAAGCTTGCACTGCGTGTTCTGCAAAACCATGCCCATCTAAGTGAAAGTTTGTCTGTAGATACTCTTCAGTTTAGTAGTAGTAGTCGTAGCATTATGCTGGACCATTTAGAACAAGCACCTGGCTGCCATGACTGGCTGCTACTAGCCAGCGGGAGAATGTGTGACCCATACCGGTTCGAGGCCATCACCCAGTTGGATTTACTGAATGATTGAGTCCAATATGCTGTCAATCAGTGTGGTAGGGGGTGAGGGATTCGAAGAGCTAGTTTGGTACCTTTATCTCAAGTGTGTTTTGCCATCAAAAGCTACAGTGACTAAACACATTGAAAAACACTTTGAGCAGAAGAAGGATGAGCTAAAAGTCAAGCTAACCAGAAAAAAGAAAAAGCTAACTCTGACCACTAACTGCTGGACAGCTCTCACAAGCTAAAGCTACAACACAGCTACCTATCACTTCATCAGTGCTGATTAGTAGATGCAGCCCAGTGTGCTCCTCACTCCTAGCCTCTCCATATGCCGTCTTCATCAGCCACTTTTTTGGTTGAGAAAGCTGACTAGTGCAGTGGGGACATGTGGACAATACAGGCCTAGGTTAGTTCCTGGTTAATGGGTATAAGGCTATCAAAAGCAAAATTAAACAAAACTAACATCCCTACTCCTAACAAAGTCCAGGTGTGTTGTGGCTGGTGTTTCCTGAGCCAACAATTCACACCCAACCAAAATGAAGGAATGAAAATATATTGTGGTCTCATTCACAAGTGATGGTAAGATTGTCAGACTATAAGACTGACAGGTGTATTGATGTGGCACCTGCAGTGATGTAGGTGTACTGGACAGTCATGGTGAAGAGGGAGCTGACCCTGAAGGCGAGGCTCTCAGTTGATCTACATTCCAAAGCTCACCTATGGTCATGAGCTCTGGGAACTGACAGAAAAAAAGGAGATCATGGATACAAGAAGTCAAAATTAGCTTCCTTTGCAGGGTCTCTGGGCTCACCCTCAGGGACAAGGTGAAGGGCTTAGATATGCAGAAACCTCCTGGGTACATCACACTGGAGGAGACCCTAGGGCAGTCAGAGAACACACTGAAGGGGGATTACATATCCAATCTGGCCTGGGAACACCTCAGAATCCCCCAGGAAGAGCTTGAGGATGTGGCTGGATACAAGGACATCAAGGCTACCATGGTTATCCTACTGCTACTGTGACCCCGACAAGAATGAGTGGCAGAAGATGCTAAAGAATAGGTGAGGTACCTTAGTTTGTGTTACAGTTCTATGCCTGCAAACCATAATTGAAGGCTATTTGTACCACATCCACGTTGTTTGATGCGTCCTGACCCTGATCAACACACCACTAACTGTGTTGCTGACTTATTGTGTGTGGCAAGTGCAGACAGTATCAGTGTTTTAAACAACGATGGAGGATAAAAAGCCACATGGATTGCTGTTAGCCTATTAGCATCACCCTCCAAAATGAATTAAGATGTGCACAGACCAATACAGCTCTGAACTCCTTTGATGTGGATTTTCCACAGGTGAAACAGAAGAAGCTAAACCCTATCTCCTCCTCTTCTTCCCTCTTCCTGTCCTCCTTTCTTCTCTGTGTACCTCAGGCCTTTGGCTGTGTTAAGACACCATGGATAATCTACACACCAACAGCCACTGGTGTGACTAATGCAAAAAAAGGAGAGAGTGATATGGGGTGAAAAAGAGGTGAGGACAACAGCAACAACAGAGAATTAAAAGGTGAAGGGAATGGGACACTTCTAGGTTGGTCCATTATTCAACACATGAGGGGTCACGGTACAGCACATCGGCAGATACTGACACGGTCTCTGGCTCAGTGACACTGCCAGCTACCACAACAATATGAGGCTTTGTTCAGACTGTAGGCAAATCAGATTTGTTTCTTAAATCAGATCTTTAAGACAGGCTGTCCACACTGTTATTTGCAAGTGATCAGATCAGATGTGTGTGTCCAGACATCATCAACCAATCTGTATGCCTTGCTGTAGTAACAACATAGGCGTCAGTAGCTACCGGTGGTGTATGGGAACATAGCTGATCCAAGTCAGTATAGATCACACCCCACGGTTCAGTACACTTGTTAACTAAATTTAACCATCATAGTGTGTCCACACTTCCTAGAATCTGGATACAACCTTGGTAAGCCAAAAATAAGGCCTTCCATATCATGTTTTAGGTAATGCTGTGTGACTGAATCTTTCATTTGAAATGAAGATTTGGCCCCCTGTGTCCAAATCTCCTCCCACACTTTTCAGAACAAAGGGTAGCGAAGAGCTTATCCTGACATTCAAACATTCTGTCCAAACAATGGCCTTGGTGGGTTATTTAACAAACTGTGCTGGCGGTGCGTTAAAAAACTTGAACCTTAGTAAAATCTTACATATCACTCAAACCAGTAATGAATATTATCTAATGAATACTGCCGAAAAAAACACATTTCACTGTGACAGTTGCAAAGGAAGTTGGTTGGACTTGTGACCTCTGTGTTCTCTGCTGTTTGGAGGGAAACTGAAACAACAGCAGCACCCTGGAAATGCAAAAGATTAAAGCTGGTATCTCCTGCTCAGTGGGATAATTTGTCTGACGGCCTGAGAGCTTTTCTTCTAAACTAAGACTGATAACTAGGTCCTAAGGTGCAAAGCTCAATATCATAATTTCTGATACTGACACTGTCAAGACAGTGCTCTCTTGATGATTAATTATCCCTTTGTATTGACAGGACATCATGGTAAGTAGCCAATTAAGCTCTTATGACACAGGCAAATTTGCTTTGCTCTAAATAAACTTCTCCCATGTTATCATATTATCACCCAGTGTCTTGTCTTATTAGACTGTCGACTGCATTAGCTGGAGTGACTGTTACACCAACACTTCTAGGCTTTAATCTGTCTTCTTTGAGTTTTGTTTGTTTTTCTTATGCGAGTCTAGTCTTAAGAGAAGGAAATAATATCTCAGAACCTAAATTATATAATATCTGTTGCATGCATGTTGAGTTTTAAAAGCTTAATCTGCTCCAAGATGGAAAATTAACTCCTCTGGAATGCTTTTGTTTTTTTGCCATGTCATCGGTATTCCAGGTATCTCATGCTGTCTTGTTGCCCCTGGTTGCATGCAATGCAGATACTGTGTCACAGTCAATGAAGGTATTGAACACAAGAGGGGCTTGAATAAAAAGATTAAGCTTTTAAAACCTCTTTACAACATGTATGCAACAGATATGAGTCCAGGTTCTCTCTTGTGACACTGTGATTTCCGTCTCACAGTATCACTTATTCACCCTCAAGGTCTAACCTTAACATATGTATATAGTATCATTGTAATCATTGACTATCAAAACATGGGGTAAGACAACACCTTTTCAGTGTTATTATATTTGGTTGAGGAGATACGATGCAAAATACATGTGGTTATGGCGGAAAGTAGAATTGCAGCCTTGAGGCATTTTTGTGATAGCTCCATTTCTGAAAATGATAACAGCCCCCAACTGTGCAACTGTACCAAGTTTCATGCTTTGGTGAATCTAAACTAACATTTTTAACAACGAAGTAACACAATAACACAAACAAACTAACAGATTGAGGCTGTGGTAGACTGGCAACACCGGCGTTTCTGTGAGGTAAAATAACTGATTTTGCTTGTAGTCTGGTTAGAGAGAGAGCAATATTTGGCTTATATATTGTTTATATGTATATATTTATGTATATATATATATATATATATATATATATAATATATATAATTTCCCTTTTAGAAAAGGCTGTCTGATGGCAAGGTAACATGATGAAAATATTCTGAATATAGCGTACACTTAAACTGATGTTGACTTTTTAGATGTGCCTTTTCTTAAGTTGCTAAGATATGTTTTACTGCTGACTTTGTCCACAGCAGTTCATTGTCTACCTTCCTATAGCAGTACTCTTGCTGCTTTTCCAACCTGGGGCCGTGCCAATCAGCATGTACTGTACCAAATACACTGACTCTGGTTAAGTACCACATACAGCCTAACTTTGCCTTTAATAAACCACTCTGACCTGATCTATCTGCAACCTCTCTAATGCTTCCATCTAAACTTTCTGCTGAAGCCTGGCCAAGCTATTGAACCCTGGCAGCACTGCACACGTGCAACAAGGAGGAAGTGATGGTGAGTTCCACAGGAACTTGCTGGAGTCTGCCGTTGGGCGGGCTGTTGACCAGCCAAGCTAATTTCACACTCCCCTGGTATCCATAATGCCTCTAGAGTTACCATGGGCATAAACAGAAGGTCAGAGAGAGAAACAGAGAGAGGGAGGGAAAAATATTAGAGGGAAAATATTCAAGGACAGCATCAGTCTCACTTGGGTGCAGGTTCTGGCCATGGAGACCAGCTGCTCGTTTTGGGCTTTTTATACATTCACCTCACTTTAGTACGCAGTGTAAGGGTAATGCACACTGAAGAACAAGGTCTCAACTCCCTGTGTACAGAAGGCCATTTAGGCCAGGACACAGCGGACATACTAAACCTGCTATCCTCCTTGTCTTTTTCATTTCTGTCTTCTTTTCATCCGTCTTCACACTCTGACTAATCAACCTTGTACAAAATGAACACAAGGACAGAGCAAAAGATGTGTTTCTCTGTCAGTGAACGTTAATGTCAGTGTTGTCAGATATGGCAGAAAAAGATACACTTAATTTGTTACTATTATGGGACACAATGTTTGAAGGGTGGTTAATTGGGGTGCACCAAGATGTCATGATTTGTATTTGAATCTGTTTTTGCTCACTACGAAAATGATCTGTATCTGCATTTTGGAAAAAAAAAAAAAACAGACGTGGGCATGCTTTATCCATCCTTCAATAGAAGGCAAAAAAATCTCTCAACAGCAATGATGCTGCGTTTGTTTGTTCTTAGCGCAGTCCATAGTACTAGAATATTATGCATAAATTAACATTATAATATTAAAATTAAGGACTTGCGTAAAAAATATACTTAGATAGTACCAGTGAAAAACAGTACTCTGAATGTTACTGCATTACATTTGGGAAATTATTATTTCCTGAACAATAAGTAGCATTTATGGATGGAAGTAATACCTGTTTTCATCGCATTATTTGTGCTTTCCTAAGTAACATACTGGCCTGGGCGATGAAAAATAGTGATTTATACCAGCGATGCACACAAAATCACTAGCAATAATAAAGCAGTTCGATAAAGTGTTTGATAGTTTCACTTAATGCATTAAATGCAAACCACCATGAAAGAACAAAAGGAATACAACCAGCTCATCAACACCCTGTCATATCCTTAGTTGCCACAAGTGACACACAAATAGCCAATCATTTAATAAGTGGGCTGTTTGGCTGCCTCATCAGAGAGCCCCATCAGTGAGACATCAGTATAGAGTTACATCTGACAACAGCAATCAGCATGAGTGACACATGACACAACAGAAACAGAATAACAGCATGAGTGCAGATAAAAAAGGACAGGTCAGCTCACTGGTATGGCAGTTTTTTTTTTTTTCAGTTGAACAGCTATCAGAGGGTGAGGGGCTTGGACATTTGGAGGGGGCTTGGAATAGACCAGCTCCCCTTTTATGTCGGAAGTAGCCAGCTAAGGTGGAGGAGCTGTAAAACGTTGCTGGAGAGAGGGATGTCATGCTCAGCAAGCTGCCACTATGACCGATAGTGTTGAACAGCATTGGGTGTAAACTGCAGGAATACCTTTCAGATTAACACCAATAACAAAATAATTATTTTATCACCTTTGACGCTTCCACCCTTTGGAGAACACAACATGTCCTCATTCATGAGTGATAATTATCGATATCGACTGCTATGAAAATTCACTATTGCGATAGGCTTTTCAGCTATATTGCCCAGGCCTAATCCCCAGTGGTTAAACACTCCAGTGTGAATGTACTAACTGAATTCACTTTATATGATTAAATTTAACATTGTGGAAACAATGCTTATACAGGACAACTTAGTCCCTCAGAGCTTTAGTTTCTACACTGTGTGATGTGCACATGTTACATGATTTAATGAAGGACGTTGACTGCTCTCTGTCTGCAAACCACAGATTAATGGCACTGTGTGTACGTGTCTGTGTGTGTGTATGAATGACAGAATGAGAGGCAGACACAGAGAGAGGGAGTCTTTGATGGATGGAGTAAAGTGACAGGAGAGTATTAGAGGCAGAGGAAAGTACGGCTGGAGCTGTGTCTGTAATGCAATTCCCCTGTCAGACATCGGACTGCCTCACACAAAAACACACACACGTACACACAGTGTGTGGCAACCAGGAATCACATTAGGTGTGTGCTGTAGGTAGGTGATCTTGCTCTGACATATGATCATAATAAAAAGCTTAACAAACCAAGTGTCAGTAAAACACTTAAATCTATCGCTCCGAGATGTGATCAGAGCCCGACTTTACTGTGCAGTTTGTCTAATGGTTCAGTGTACAAGGGAGGAGATTTGTTCCAGCACCCCAGCAGCAGAACTACACCCGCGGATTTATGTATCAATCGAGTGACAAGCTGTTTTGAACTGAGTGGCCCGTCCAATGACATTACTCATAGCTCTAATTTCAAAATGTATCCTCCGTCTCTCAGTCTCTCTCTCACTCTCGTGCATAAACTGACACACACATTTACAGCTTGGCAGCCTTCAATTGGTCCCCATGGTGATCATTATTAGCCACTTTCCACCTGTCTATCACTGAAGTGCGCACACACCCATGGCCATAGCTGTGTGCAAATGGCTATACATATGAGCTCACACATATGAACACACAAACACAGATTTGAAGTATGTTATTTTCCCTCTGTCCTCCCAGCAGGACAAACAGCCCACCTTGTTACATAAATAGGACTGTTGTCTATGCCAGACACACACACACCACTCCACTGATCCCTGACAGGAGCACGGGCCACAAAACAGCTACACTAAATACAATTATGGCGGACCTCATACTGATCAGTGTTTCAATCAGCCACTATAAATCAGATACCAATTTATTAGCATACTGATTCGATTCCCAGGTTTTATACTTTATACAGATGACTTTTCTGGACAGGGTGCAAGTGCAGTTTCATGAGGAAGAAGATTTTCATATGTGCCTGGGATTGACGTATGAATAAATGAACAAGATTTTGCACTGATTGATGTCATGTTTATTACCCGTAGCAAGCGGTAGCAGATGGAATAAGATGCAGAATGCTGGCTGGTGACTAACAAGTGATTCAGACAGATCACATGGGGCTTTTTGCTTTTTGAAATTGGGTTTAAATATCAAAGTAGGTGCGCAATCACAAGGCCAATCATAGATGATCTATTTAATGTGAATAGCTGCCAAGACTGGCAAGTTTGAGGCATGAATTAGGAACAGGAAGAGAGGGTTTTGCTTGTTTACAAGCCTCTCTAACAACACATTTAGTTGAGTAATCACTAGAAATAACATATGAGGTTGAGCTAAGGTCAAAGCAAATCTTACAGACCTAAGTCTTCCGCGATGGCCGTGTCCGTGAGGGTAGCCATGGCTGTGGGACCTTCTGGGAACTGGCTTATCCTCTTCATGCATATGATGTAGTGAAGGCGAGCGGGAATGGGAGGATCTGGAGCTGCCTGTACTCTGGAGACTGCTGTCAGGGATCTCTCCATGACGGCTCTGATGCAGGGCACAACAAGAGATGAGAATCATGCACAAGTAAAACATAGCAATCGTCTTGGGTTATCATATAGATCAAAACTCCAAAGGGACTACCTCAATGATATTATGTCAAATTGTCTCTCATTTTTTCTTCCAATGGTTTCATCTACCATCATTGTTATGCTAAAATGTTTAATGGAAATATTCGAACCCACCCACAGTGGAGTTTAATTCCTGAAAACAGACTCCTGGGAATACCCATCCAAACCGTTTCCTGTTTTTTTCTCTGGGAATATAATAATAGAAAACTGGGAAAAATGTTTTTAAAACATTTTGATCATGTGGGAATATTAGGAATTATAAAATATATAGGCCTAGTTTACTTTCTTATAACATATCTAACAGCTGTATGTGTCACTGGTGGAACAGCTGTGTATGCGCACCGGTGGAAAACATTGAACGCTTTAATTAAATGATTAATATGCACAAAACAGCATGAATTCAAACACTTCTGAATGTTAATACAGTTAGTACAGGAACATGTAGGCTCTGTCATCTAAATGAGGCTAACACAACACAATTTCTGCTATTGGCATTGTGTGGAGATGCTTAAAAAAAACAAAAAACAAAAGCAATGATGATGCAAACTGCATGCACTGTGAATGAGGGATCAAATGTGCCAGACAGAGGTTCAACAAGAGGTTTGCTGCCACATTGTGAACCTAAGACAAAGTTCCAAGTGAAAGTCCACCAAAATGTGCAAGAACACAGATTCATACTTAATCCAAAACTGGCAGAGATGGTATCATGTGACTAGTGTGGGATGCACCTCTCAGAGCAGCAGTGAAGAAATGCCACAATCTCCAATAGAAACTGTGTCTGAAAATCTGAAAACTCACACCAACTGAATGAGTTTTTTGGAGTTTTGCTTTTTAACTGAGTGATCAGTGACTTTAACAGGCCTATCATATCTAACGCTATCAGCACACACGGTCCCAGCCTTCTGCTGGGGTCGCACCAGCAGCCTCTGAACGCACACAAAACATGGAATCTGTTTCAGCTTAATAGAGTGATTTTAGCACCATTTTAAACACCAAATGACTTGCTTTAGAGAATTTTGTTTGTTTACACAATGAGAATTGAAAAATGTCACTCCCATGAGTCTGCTCAGAGAGGCAGTGACAGATCACACACAATAAGCCTGGCATTTCATCCTCGCAGCTATGGCGATCATTCTAATGTTGATTAACATAAATGGTGTCCTTCTTGTTGCCTGAAATATGAACAATGCCTTTTGGTTGTGAAGTCATACCTTAAAAACAAGTGCATTTCCTGGGATTCACCTGATAGTGTGTTTCTGTTCCCAGAAAATGTCTCATTTTTGGGAAAAATATTCACACACCACTATCCCATCTTACCTCTCCGAGGCTGCTGTGCTGCTGCCCAAGAGCTGGCAGACTGCGCAGTGAAGGGACAGGGGAATGACCCTGACGGCCACGAATTTCTCTGGGGGCCTGACTGTGGATGTGATCGTGGTCCCCATTCAGGTTGTTGTCACTCGCAGAGCGGAGCAAGGAGCGTGGCGAGGGCAGGGGGCCAGGCATCGCACGTCGACGGTTGGTGTAGGAGGGGGTCTCCCTGAAAGGCACTGAGGGGAAAAAGAGACACATTGAGGCCTAGAGCGCTTTGACAGAGTCGTCATATCATGTGAAGCTACTAGCAAGCAACATAAACAGAACACTTGGATGGGGAAGTAACTGTAAATCATCTCAAGGTCACTAAAATTTGTTTAAAGCTCTTCAAAGGAATTAATCTCCATTTAATTTGCAATGTATTTACGCAGCTATAAACTATACTCAATCTTTAAATATGGACCAAATGATAGAATGGTACTGATTGAACTGCAGAAAAGCATTAGGTTACTGAATCATGGTAGTGCCTCATCAATCTTATCAATTATCACATTTCATAGGACCAGTGTGTAGGATTTAGTGGCATCTAGTGGTGAACTTGCAGACTGCAAAAAACCTCTTTTCACTTTCCTCTTCCAAGCACATGCTTTTTATAAGAACCTTGCGAAAAATGTAAACGTCCATATCTAGAGCCAGTGTTTAGTTTGTCCATTCTGGGATACCATAAAGACATGGCGGTACAATATGGTAAACTCCACAGAAGAGGACGAGCACCTCTGTAGATATAAATGACTCATTCTAGGTAACGAAAACACAAAGATTTCTGCCATATTCTGCCAATAGTTCCCCATATATCTTAGACACCGGAGCTTCAATATCTAAAACTGAAGAACAAAGACCTAAATGCAGAATTATGGAAAGCTGTTTAGGATCTTTAATAATGGCAATACTAGATTTTTATTGTGGTTGTGAATTAGCTGGGTGATATAGCTTAGAAATAAAATCTCAATATTTTCAGGTGATGATCTTATAGATGCTATATAAAGGACTATATAATGCTATATAAAGTGGGAATGAGCGATATGGACAAAATCAGATATCACAATATTTTTGACTAAATACCACGATTGATATTGCAACAATATTGTAGGTGTTTTCATAAAGTATTAACACAATTAAATTTTTGATAAATAATCATCAGTAATGTGTCTATAATAACTAAGTGGATAAAAACAAATGTAATATATATATATATATATATATATATATATATATATATATATGAAATAAAGCTCGTGGAACAGTCTAGTAAAATGACATCACTTTACTATAATGCAGCCTTTAAAACCAAGAAAAGACATCATTTAATGATATTCAAAATCTAAGAAAATTAAATGAACAATTTAAGTTTGCTAAAATAATTAACAATGTGTGTTTAAGTTCACACATACATTATTAGCATATTTGCTGGGTTACGTGTGTTGACAGCATAATGAAGCAGCAAAATTATCATTTAGAATGAATCAACTGTTTATTCCAAAAGTTACATGTGATTCCTATTTTAACCTGTTTATGGAGAAAAGGGATAACATGTGAGTAACACTGTCACAATGTAGAAAGTGGAGTATTACATCCTGCCCACACTAGATGGCAGAGTTTTCCTGTAAGTTCAGGTCACAAACAAACTGCTCAACTCAGCAGGGATCCAATAAACCAGTGAAACCTGCTTCACATCCCTTACATTTCCATCTCCTCGCCTTCAATACCCCACACCTCTGTATATAAACCTGTAGCCACTTCCTTTGGATTCTCCACTGTCCATGCTCAGCCATTCTTCAGTCTGATGTCTCCCTAACACTAAATTCATGCTTAAATCTATAAAACACTGAGGGAGCTCACCATTGCTGTCAACTTACCAACATCGGATGCTTTGTGGACCTTTATGATTTCAGCCAGATCAAAGTTTCCTGCTATAATAGCCACCTAGGGGTCGGGAGAAAAGAGCAGGACAGGGGAGGAAAAGGCACAGGCACATAAGTGATGGGAAGTGACAGCTAAATTTGATTCCATGGGAAAAAAACAACTAACAAATAAATGACTATAAATAGATGTTTTTCTCTCTATCTCTCTTTCTCTCTCTCTCTCCTAATAAATGTTTCACACATTTAGTCCTTTGTAGTGCCAGATGTGTAAAATCTTTATGAGTGGCAATGTTCTGGGCACTGTGTGGACCAGCCTGCCTTGTGTACAAACAAATTAACTTTGATCTGCACCGGAAATCTGTGACAGTGTTAATTTCACACAGACTTCATCAGTCAGAAATGCTGGAGTTCAGACACAAAGCCTGCGGGGGTGTGGGCCGTTACGCTGCTTAAGTTCTTAATAGCACTCAACATATTCAATGTAGCAGAATTAGGCTGTGTAAGACAAGTCATTGAATCCATTCAGCTCTGACATACCAAAGATATAAAGTATGAGTAACATGCAGTGTTCCCTGATACCACACATACCTGAAAGGCGGTCTGGCTGTTGTAGTTCTTTATCTCTTTATTGGCCCCTCGGAACAGGAGAACTCGTGCACAGCTATCCTGAATGACAACAGAGAGATGCATGTATTCATGTAGGACTTTTAAATGTCATTGTATTGGATTTTACTACACACAACAACATGCACACACAAGCAAATGCATACACACACACACTAACACATACACACACACACATATACAGAATGATATATGAAGCTACTATGGGTGCCATTTCCAAGTTTCTAATTGGGCTCTCTATTAGAGTTGGGTGGTACACAAAGTATAAGTCATGTACCATGACATGGATTTTGGCTGCAGTGTTTGTATCAGTATAGACAAGATTTTAAATGTCATATCAGATAAAGTTCACCTAAGCATCAGATCAACTCACTGTGTGTTAACTATAGCAGCTATTAGTGTGAACCCTAAAAAGAGGGTAAGAGTGAGGAAGTGGACAACACACTGCTACAGCAGCGGGACTAAATTACTTAGAAATACAAAACTCTATACAATTTAGATATGATTTGGTTTTAAAAAGTCAAAAGTTGAGCAAAATACAGTTATTAGCAGACTGTGCAGTGCAACAGTTTTTGCCAGCAGCATTACAAGCTACCTCTTTGATCACCTCCAAAAGAAACATGTCTGTGAGAATGACTCAGACAGGCAGCTCTAGTGGCAGTGCAAAATGAGCAAGGACGGCCCCTGAGAAAACCTTGTGCTGTGCACGTGCTTGTCTCCACAACCTATCTGGCATAAGATTATGTAGGTTTGGGTGATTAAATTGATACTTCATGATGAACTAATGAAAAGCTATCCTTATTCAAACATCGATCCTTTTCTTTTTTTTAACAGCAGTGTTGTACTAGAAGTGATTGCTGGCTATGCTTGCACAGCAATAATTAGTGTCAAGAAATTAATTAAATATTTCATTTTATATAAGTTCCTCTCTCCTACACATGATACTATCAAAGTGAGTGGCCAACACTGCTTTTACTGTCTCCTTCTTACACACACATACACGCATACATACCAATATGCTCCTAAAGCCACGTGCATTGTATGAGACTTTGAAAATCTCTGTGTTGCTCACACTATAAGCACAAACTACACAACTAATCTCAGACCAGGTGTATTGATTACAAGATTATTCCACTTGGAAACAATCCAGGAATGGGGACTCTGTGAGAGGTTTAGAGATGTTCCAATATCATTTTATCCTTTCAGATACTGTTACAGATACCAAGAACCGATTTCAAGTGCGGTACCAGTGCATTTTAAAAAAGTCATTATTATTTTCTAACAGCTGTATACTACTAATCCTGTACGGTTGTGATATGCATACTATCATTGTTGTATGGCCTGGCTCAGGTTAAAAAAAGTTGTTGTAAGGGACAAGCTAGGAAGGAGCAGAGTCTCAATTCCCAATTCACAATAGAGTGATACCATACAAATATAATACAATTGCAATTCGTTATTTATTTACCAATTTGCTGTATATAGTTTTTGTCCATCTTGTGAGTAGCATAATAGAACTACAACTGTAAAACTAAATAATGGGGTGGCACTTAGGGTGGCCGATCAGATTTCATGGGTGGCCAGTGCCCCCAGAGGCCCCCCCTCTAGAAACGCCCCTGCTCATCGATACCCAATCCAACATTTTAGGCTGTAGAGGATGCATTTCCGATACTGGTATCGGTATCGGAACAACCCTAGTTACTGTCCAACAGACTGCGGCAATTTCTGGGTGCAAATGTGCTACATTCTTTCCCAGATATATGTTTTGTATGTATTGAATAAAACAGCAGGTGTGAAATAGCACAGAATGGAAGGCTGTGGTTGAGAGAGGCAACGTGAGTAAACTTGATTCACAGGAACATCAATAACACCAGACACAAAGTGTGGCCACAACCCAATTATCTTGAGAGAAATAAAGTGAACTAAAATAACTGAACTAATGAAAAAAAAAAAAAACTAAGAAAAATGGAAGGACATTATATGCACTGCAACTGTCAATCTACATAAGGACATGATTCCCAATCAAACTGTTAGGAATAAAGGCTTTATAAGGCATTGATAAGAACTATGTAGTCACGGTATGTAATATCAGCCTGCAAACATTTAACCCAAGCAAAATAACCCTTAAGTAGCAGCTGTTGTATAGTGCTGTGAAAAAAAGAGAGGAGAGACGCACACACTTGCAGACACACACACTGGTCATCAGTAAAAAGCTCTTAACCTCCAATATGCATGAAACTCTGACACCACAACCATTGTGAAGAATAACTGTAACTCTTTACAATGTCTTTCTCTTGCACAGCATTCAAGTAACAATAAAACAAATCATGACAGTAAAAATATATGCTGACATAAATTCTCCAAATTCCAATTTATACAGCTATAAAAATCTGAGCTCATCATCTAGTCCTAGCTTCTATACTACATCTTTTTATTACAGTAAAACCAAAGAGCAACAAAAAAAAAAAAAAAGAAAAGGATAAAAATAGAGAGAAGTGGACAGTCCTTACAAAGAGACCCAAAATGCTGTATAAACTCGCTCTTTGCATTAAAGTGTACAAGTGAGTGTAGTTTGACGATGGCTGGTATAAAAGGCATTCAATGTAGAGCCTGTTAGCAAAGCTACATGTTGGTGTAAAAACAAAGACTAAAATTAAAAAATTATCACATTATAAAATCTACAAAACAGATGTCCTAATTAGTTCACAAGCATACATTCTCTCTCTTGTGTGTCAGATGATTGCCGTATTTTTTGTATGTGTAAATGAGCACAGGCCCCTCTGGCAAAAAAAAAAAAAAACTCTCTGTGGGTCGATATGTAATTTAACGCAGCAAAATTAACAGGATCAGCGTACCATCAGCACAATGAATCTGGTGACTCCTGTCACCGAGTCACACATTCAGGGACATGCACGCACAGAAAAACTGAACATATGGTTCAGCTAATAATAAAAAATGATAATAACGTCACTCAACTCATCAAGTAGTATTAAAAAGCTGACAAACCACTCTTGTATTATACCAGCTGAACTACAATAGGGGGCTAGCACTGATGCACTGGAGCACCCTCTTCTGATAAAGCATATGGTAGCTACGTGGGTACTGAGCCTCACTCTGCCTTGAACTGAGCAGGGGAGCAGGATGTACACAATACTGGCCATGGTGTCAAGTGGGACTCCTACATAGATGAACCTGCAAAGTCCATGTAAACATAGACGGTGAAGACCTGGGGGTATTTGTAAATGGAGCAGGTGTTATGAATAATGCATGATTACTCTCTCTGCTAATAGCCCATAGAAACACTAAGGGTCTCAAACATCTAAAAACCTATAGAGATAAACGCCTACGGCTGTTAGCTTAGCTAATTGCTAACTAATCATTCATTATGCAACTGCATGCACAATGTGCGCACACACACACACACACACACACACACACACACACCACACACAGCAGACCAACACGCAAACACACACACACACATTTCAGTGCAAAGAGTCACAATGACCACCTTAATGTATGTCTCAGTTTCTACGGTTTAATTTTATTGATATATAAAAAAATGTGTATAGTTCAGGGGTGGGAAGTAACTAAGTACAAATACTTCCTTACAGTGCTTAAGTACATTTTTCAGGTATCTGTACTTCAAATGAGTATTTATTTGACAAATTTTGCTTTTACTCCCTTCATTTTGGCACAAATATCTATATTTTCTACATCTTACATTTTTAAAACATACTTCTTACTTTAGTGTTAATGCATTTGAGGGGAATTATTGATTTTTTTGAATTATTTCTTACTTAATTTTCCATGCCATAAAAAGTTTAATTGACAATGTTTGGATCATAATGAAGATCAAAGTGTGATTGAAACACTGTCAAACCTTTAATGCATGGAGTAAGTGTGGGATGTTACATTTTTCTTTGAAACTGTTTCTGATAGCCAAGCACCTGCATGATGTATATATGATTCCTCTCCCTCTACCCTAAATGGATGAGACAATAACACAGAAAAGACAATTCTTAGTGTATTCATCAGTGCATATAATGCAAGACAGATGCAATGAGATGAAAGTGGTGAAAAAGATGTAACAAGAAGAAAATGTCATAACAAGATGAAATATGGCATAGAAGTAGACAAAAACAACATAGCAAGCCAAAAACATGTAATAAGATGTAACGACAAAAGAAGACAAGCCAAAAACAATTTAAAAAAACATAGCAAGATTAAAAAACACATAAAATGTAATGAGACAAAAACAACATGACGAGACGAAAACAACAAAACAAGATGAAAACAATGTAAAAGACATAACAACATTAAAACGACGTAACAAGACCAAAAAGATGTAACAAGACAAAAATGACAGAAGAAGACGAAAACAACATAACAAGATGTAAGAGGATGAAAACAGCAGTAAAGACGTAACAAGACGAAATGAACGTAACAGACAAAACTGACAGAGAAGGAGACTCAACCACAGAGAAAAGTTGAGGTTCATGAGTTTTTTACAGAAACAGCCAGTAGAAATGTCCTTTAGAGGGCTACTTTTTACTTTTATGCTTTTATACTTTCTTTACTCTAACTTGAGTAATGAAGCTGAATCCTTTGCAATTGCATCTTTTTAAGTGTTCTATGTTTAAAAGAACAGACAAACAAATCTGCGAGTGCATGTGCAAATGTATATGTATTTGTACTTCTCCATTTTGTGACAAAACAGGTCTATTTGACAAAAATTAAAGAAGAGATCTGTTGAACGAGTTGGTTTTGACGAAAGGTATCATGGAAAATGCATCAAGGTTATTAAAGGAATGTAGAAGAGTACCTGACAACATTTGAAGAGGACATGGTAGAGAGAGATAAAAAGACATACTGAAGTGAAGCACAACAGCTGACACAATCTTACCCATGTCCATTTGATGGCCATTTCAGAGAACATGCATCACAGTCTATCATGCTATTTTAGCAAACAGCAATGAGAAGGTGAGCAAATAAATGCATTATTACACATCTCTATACAACGCTATTGTGATAGAAAGAAGAATTGGTGGTAAATGCCATATCACTATCTGGTTCTTTAATGACACATTTAGTCAGTGTTGGATGTTTGTGACTGCCTCAGGCAGTGATTCATGACAATCCCCTCAAATGATGTTTTTGTCAACCCCAAAATAATAAATAAAACAGGCCCATTATCAATCATCTGAATAAAAGCCAACAGGTTTTCTGCTGATTTTCAAATGTATTTAAAGAGGCAGTGAGCAGTTCTGGAGAAAGACAGTTGATTGTTGAGTTTCATTCCCAGGTTGTCATATACAGACGCTTTGGTTGGGCGCCATCAAACCAAAGTGTCTGTATTTGACAACCTGGGAATGAGACCCAACACTCAACTTCCTTACTGACCTGTGAGTGGCCAAAGTCTCCTGTCACAGGATAGATTTTCTAAAACCAGATAACAGAGGCCAGAGATAGTGTAGAGATCTAGTTCTCTCTTGGACCACTTGAATTACAATGTGCTGAAAAGTTATTATGGAATTTATCCCCAGTGACATCAAAATAAACTGCCCCCCCAGCTTTCACTTGAAGCTACTAGAAGGAGTTTTAAACTAGTTATAAAAGAGTCAATTTAATACTGGTGCCTCTATATGACCTACATAAGTTAACAAGACCATCTGTGAGAAAATTGGCTATTTCAATATAGTTATTGATGTCAATGTCTCCTCCTAATTCTCCTTGAAATCAGATAAAACCAGCCCGTGTTAACACATTCCCAGGCAAAGTTAAACTGAGTGTGTTAGCCAGTTAAAAACAAGCATGAGGAGAGGAGATTATTTATAGGATTTTGTTTTTGACACTATATTTTGCACTTATTATGGTGGAAACACTACTGCTTTTATCTACGGGGGCTAAAAAATCAACAAAATATGAAAGCTCCTCATAGTTGTTTTTAAAAAAAACAACAACAAATACAATCAAATACACCAATGTTAAATATATTTCTTTCAATTTCTTCAAAAATAAATTAGCTTATATTTAGGATGTACAAGGACAAAAATGAAACAAAACAAAAAATATTGCAGCCATTTTAATGGCACATGTCATATGATGATGATGATGTGGGGAGAGAGAGGACGACCTGCAAGTCTGACCAACATGCAGTTTCTTGTCTTTCTTGTCTTTGAGTCTGATTTCAGTTTGGTTGGTTTGATATATGTGAAAACATTACATAAAATGTATTACTGTAAATGTCACTGATTTTTTTAAATGTGGTTAAAATGTTATTAAAAATGCTGCATGCCTGGCCCAGCCTCAAAGCACCTCAGGTTGCCACTGCACACACTTTGTGAACCACTGGTCTAACAGTTACACACGCAGCCCATCTGGCACACCTCTGCATTTAGATGCATGTTACAAGATATTAACCTTGTTTTATTTTGTCTGGTGTCCATGTTAACACGTTACATTCTCAAATAATCTAATTAATGAAGGTTTGAGAACCTCAACAGCAGAACCCTTGTCTTTGTGGGATTTAGAAACATCCTACACTCTTTGCACAGATGCATAGCAAACACAGACATGCACACACATACACACACACACGGGGAGGCCAATTACAGTTTGGGCCATCTGTCTTGCTCTTCTCTCCAAGGCTTCCTATAGGAATTCATTAAGAAAACCATTCCAGTAGCCCTCACCATGGTTTGCTAGATGTGATTACATTATCTTCATAGGAATACACAGTAAGCTCAGTCAAGTACTTTACAGTAATGACGCAGGTCAGTCATGTGTAAAGAGTGTGACAGATGGTATCTCTCACATCCATGTTTATACATTTGAGGTTTCGTTCTCTCATTAGAATTGAGGGAGCAGACTAACGTATAAACTGCATAAGATGCACGATTTAAGGTCATAATTTTAAATAAACGCTGAATTCTTCCTTGGTATTATGCACAGCAACAGCATAATACAAACAGAACAGTGTATATAGGCCTAGGTGATAAAACAATAGCGATATCGATAGGCGATAGACAGGTCATCACTAGCGATAAGAAAGTAGTTTGATGAAATGTTCAATAGTTTCATTGAAATGCATTAAATGCAAACTGCCATGAAAGCACATCACGAATCCTGGCTCATAAACAGCCCATCAAATCCCTTGGAGCATGGTACAAGTGAAACACAAACAGCCAATCATTTAACAGGTGTGTTGTTCAGTTGCACCATCAACACATGAGAAACAGCATGACAAAATGAGTGCAGGTAAAAACAGATCGGTCGGCTTGACAGGATGGCATTTTTCCGTTGTTTTTTTAAGTTGGACAACTATCTAGAGTGAGGGGCTCGGACATCCAGAGGGAGCTTGAAGGAGAAACACTGCTCCTTCATGTTTAAAGAAACCAGCTGAGATGAAATTGGAAAGCGTTGCTGGAGAGAGGGACATCTGCTTAGCCTGCTGCCACAATTTTTCAGGTAAATCACCTAAACCTGAGAGTAGCATGAAATACAGAGATATTTCCTTTTTACAGTTTATTACAGAGTCCCAAGATGACATTGATCTGATGGTTTTGGGCAGTTCTGTTTGTGTCTTGCGCCACCTCTCTTCAATTCCACTCATCAGTGGTGTCCCCACTTGCCATTCCCTGCTGTGTCCTTTCTCAATCATTCCTCCAACCACTTCCCATGGATCTGTCTGGCAGGTAAAAAACCCCTGTAATGCTTCCATTCACTGCCTCTGATCACATCTCTCAAGGTAAAAACCCAGTAAGTAAATGTTAATGGCTAAATGAATGGTTGCTGATTATGTTATCTCATCATTCATTCACTCTCTGTCACTGCCATCTATCTGTCTCTCTCTTTTTTTCTCTCCCATCCAGATATATTGATCTTTTTCTCTGGACTTTTTTGTAATGGTACATAATTACCTGAACCAGGCCTGTTTCGAGCCTGCTGGAAACCCTGCTAGGAGACACTGTTCCTGGGATCAATCAGCTCAACGTGGTGTTCAGCCTCCGCTGGCAGATTAACAGCCGATCTTAGCAGGGGGAGCACACAAGAGCTGGTGCAAGGTCCATTACTGGACTGTAGACTTACAAGAAGTTGTACAAGTAACTGTAAATTAAACTATTCATCCATTATATCTTTGATTATATCCCCTCTGGCTCCAAACACACACAACCCCTTCCTCCACAGAGAAGTGGAACATGTAATTACTTCAGTCACGTGGACGTGTTATGAACAGCATGTATTAAGTTTTGATGCTGTGCTTCCTAAACCCACTCTGAAACACACACACACACACACTCTTTCTCTCCTGAGACTATGGTGTTCCAGTCCAGTTGAAGCAGGTCATTCCTCATGACTGGAATTAGCCGAGCAGTACACAGTTACAATTACAACACGCAAACACACACAAATGCATGCACACATTTCTCACTTGTTTATATGCACGAGAGAGAGAGAGAGAGGAGAGAGGAGAGAGTGAGAGAGAGAGGAGAGGGAGAGAGGAGAGAGAGAGAGAGGAGAGAGAGAGAGAGAGAGAGAGAGAGAGAGGAGAGAGGAGAGAGAGAGAGAGAGAGAGAGAGAGAGAGAGAGAGAGAGAGAGAGAGAGAGAGAGAGGAGGGAGGGAGGGAGGGAGGGAGAGAGAGAGAGAGAGAGGAGAGAGAGAGTAGAGAGGAGTAAAGTGCTCATTTAATGTTCATGAACTGAGCACTACTCTCTATTTCCCAATGAAGCAGCAGAAAAGCCTCTTCCAGTATGCCCAGTTACATGTTTCTCTTTGAGCAGCCTCCAACCAAAGAGGACAACACAGCACACAGGCATACTGTACCTAACAACACTCATCATTTTCCCAGGAGTATGCTGGTTTTCACTGCCATCATCTCCCGATACCCTCCCCTCCTTTTTCCTCTCCTGATATAGAACACACTCATTCATATTTTAAAATATGCTGTTATCACAACCTCATAACCTCATGAGGTTGTGATATATTAAGGTCACAACCTAAAATGATATTATTACTTTATAAGCTGCTACTACCACTGAAGTTTTCCAGTATCTTATATGAGTGTGACACAAATACCACCACCCCAACCATCCGATTTCTCGCTCTCTGAGGAATCAAGTTGATGCTGATTTTTGTGGAAGTTAAAGAGCATAAGGCTGGAAATGTAATATTTTTCTTATTGCCAACAAATCCATTGACAAAAACAAACATGATTTCATCTCATACACAAGAACTGCATGTGTAGCCAAAGCCTCATATTGTATATTCATCTGTGCCATGGACATTTGTGTGCGCCACTCATTATCATTCTGCTATAGGTAGAAAAAAGTGCTGTGGCTTGTTTGCATTTTTTTAAAACCAATCACAATCATCAAGAACAGCCCAAGATGCAGCAACAGTGACCCTGCAAAATAGTGTCAGGGTTCTTGTTTTGGTGACACATTTACACGTGGGAAGGTGAGCCATGGCATTAAAATGGCTAAATTCCTGCACTAGAACATTTACATTTGTACCATTAGCAACCAGGTTGAGGTTCAGTTTTCAGCTAGAAGGCTGCTAGTACAGAAGGTTGTTGTTGTTTCCCAAAGCGCTTAGGATTTTGAAAATGTTAATACTCAAATAGTAGAAGGAGAGGAGAATGGTAGGCTCCTACCTACCATTATAGTCTACGTCTGGTGAGTCACATCAATGTTGCATTCATTATCACAAACAATCACTATATTATATTATTTTTCGTTAGGGCAAAATAATGCTGTTCTGCTGCCGTAAATACTCACTGGAGCACCTACTGTGCATTAATGCTAGAAATGCACCAATTTCAATTTTCTTGGCCGATTCCGATTTCCGATTTTTTAAAGGGTCTGACCTGCCGATTCTGATTTTGGCTGATTCCGATTTTCAGTCTTTCTAAGAACTATAATTGACAGCATTCACAAACATTTTTGCAACTTTTCTTGTAAAAATTAAATTAGATGTTCATAATAAAACACTGACTATTAAATATTCATTCAATGTTCATTAATTATTCATTCAATACTGTTTTACATTTTCTCCAAAGTCCTCCAGGTTACAGCCAGGCCTTATTATAGTTTTATATTAAGATTATGAATAGGGGGAACGCGATCTCGCGAGATGATTGAATCTTGCGGGTCTTCGCGGGATGCGATTTCACGTGATCTCCTGTGGAAGCAGATGTAAACAAACCAGAGACAGACACGGTGCAACAGTTTGCTGCATTAAAACGAGTCTGGATGAGAAAATGTTTGAGGAGACAGAGGTTGTTTATTCTTCAGCCAGAACAAGACGTGAGATTTTAACTGTCCCTCCGTGAACAGTAGTCTGCTGCTGGCTAACATTAGCCTGAAGAGCTACTGTACAAGGTTTACAGCTGTTCTGCGACATTGTCAGCTGCTCTGTCTCGTTGTAGACTGTCTGTCCTCTCTTTATCCTACTCTTGGAATCTGTCGCTGACACCAACTTCATGCAAGCATGTGTCTGAATGTGTGTAGTTGTGATCAGCGCTGTGGTGGGTGTGATATCACAGCCAGTTTGTCTGCTGCGCGCATGATGTGACCATAGTGCAGAGCACGTGTGCGACAATGAGGGGCACAGAATCGGATATGTGACGCTGACCGGCTGGTCACCGGTCAGAGCTGGTCACGCTGAAAACCGTCTGGTTTGGGTCTCTGGCCGGTCAATTAGTGCATTAATTTAATGCACAGCTGAAATTAGTCCCCAACAAATGCACTATTTGCAAATGCACTACTGCTTCAATAACATGTAAACTAATAGTGCCCAACTTTTTTTTTTTTTAAATCACATCCATTATTTTAAAAATAAAGCTACGTATCTGTACCACTTTAAAGCAAAAAAGATTCAATTCTTGTTATGGGACAAAAAGAAAAACACAATAAACCCCAGCATTATCCTTGAAGCCAAGCTATGCAAAAAGAAAATTACTGGAAATACAAACCAAGATAAGATCTTCCGTTTGGACTCATGAATTAGAGCTTGAGCAAATCACTATAGTTTGGCTTATTGGGACAGTTATAACTTTGTACAGCTGCACACAGTCCCAGTCTGGCACTGACAGTCTCTGAGGTATGAGTCTGATTTTGAATACAAAGCATCAAAAAATAATAAACTACAACAAAAAACTGTTTGCTGCTTTCTTCCAAATTACAGTGGACAAAGTGCATTAATGTGTAGTGATGGCAACCCACACGGGAGAAATATCTCTGATCTCTGGCCATTTTGGCGACCACACACCCACCTGGATCACTTCTGTTCAATCTCCCTCTTTCAGTCCATTATCACAACAGGCAACAAATACAGTGGAGATAAAGACCAGGTAAAGGATACCTCTGCTTCAGACTGCCACTCAAGTACACACAAGTGTGCATATGCATGAAAACACATACACAGCGGAGAAAAAACAGCGTGAATGCGAACCTGCAAATCAGAAGGCCCTATACAGTAACAAGTCTCTGTATTGTGTCCTTGAGCAAGACAAAGATGCCCCACCAGATTCAATGCTGCAGCACATCGATTGCTCCTACAGCTCTTGGAGGACAAGCAGACAAAAGCTTACACGCTTACATACAGTACTTACGTAATGTCCATGTATAAATGCTACAATTCACATGTACAGACACACCAACCCACTACGCAAACACAACATTGATGATCACCTTCAATGACAGTGTTTGTGAAAAATTTGTTGCAAGCATTTGTGAGTACCTGGTTGTAGAGAGCACACACATGCAGAGCGGTGTTTCCAGATGCATTCTGGGCACTCATGTCAGCTCCGTAGAACAGCAGGTGTTCCAGGTGCTGCACATGGCCATAGCGGCATGCCTGAAAGGACAGATTCACACATTTAATCTCTTTTACAAAGGTAACTCTTGTTTATTTACAAAGTCAAAAGGGATCAATCACACAGTGTCTCATAGAAAAGAACAGACATGTTCTTAGAACATATGTTTAAAATTTACAGTCATAATTTGTTGTACTGAAGAAGAACAAAAAACAAGGTGTGTAAAAAGTGTGACAAAGTGGGTTTTCACTAGATATGTAATGTCAAAGTGCAAGTTAGCCTAATGAATCAACAGCACATTGTGTTTTCGTGTGCTGAGCTTGATTGATGCTATATGAACTAGAGATGCACGACCCACTTTTTTTCACTTCCAGTCTCTTTCCGGTACTACACAGATACCAGAAATCTTTTTTCTTGATGATGATGATGATCATCATCATGCTGATTATTATTATTATGTGTAAGGTCACATGAGGCTGAAACTGAAACTTCAGTTAAGCGGTGAAAAGTTCTGTGTCTGCTGATGGACTGCATTTGGGTTCACATCCAGTCAGAGTTTCCACCATCTGGGAGGCTTGTTTAGTGTTCATGTTGCTAAATTCATACTCCAGAGCTTTGGACGTGCATAATGGTGTCCTCCAACCATTGTCGGGCGCTGTACGATTCTACCTCGTGACATTCACATGTGCAGCAGCACAGACATATTATACAGGGACACTGAATTAACGTCTTCAGCCTATTGCTGCAGTACTTCAACACTGCTGCCATATTGGTCTTGTAAAGACCTTCCTGTGAACACATACATGTGAACGGTGCAGCTGCTGTTTTTCTGTATAAAAAGCATGACAATGTTTACATTTTTCAACAGAATTTCAATGACTATATCTACAGCTACATGGAGTAGAAAAAGAAGGTCTTTTTTTCCAACTTGCAAACGACTCATGAGAAATGTTAATGTTTTAGTGCTTTTTATCCAAAAAAAAACCCCACAGTTCCTCGGTTTACAAGTATTTGCACCAGGTCAGTCTTGATGAGAACAATATGGCAGCGACACAGACATACTATCCAAAGGCCAGCGTGGTGTCTATGTACATATGTTTATGTTTAGGGTCCTCATATCCCATCATCTCAAAATGTAAATGTTACTTTTTGTCAGTGTTAGTAATGTATCTGTTCAGAACATCATGGTGTTGTTGGTAATTGTCATTTTTGTGCTGGTTTATAGATTTGAAAATTAGCAATGAGGCTAGTACATTTACTAACTCCAGCTGTATTTTGCACCATAAACTTAGGACACAGCTTGAATAAGCTGACATACAAAAGGCAGCCCATATACAGGTTTCTACAGATCACCTACACAGTAAATCTAACAAAAACTCAAACATGCAAACCTCAGAAATGTTAAAACTATTGAATCGTGTTTTCCCTTGGGCTAACTCTCCCCACTCATGTTGTTAACAGTCTCTAAAAGCAAAAGAAAATCCTGTTTGTATCACCTGAGGCTAAATGTGAATCTACAACTAAAATCATTCTGACAATAGTTATGCTTCTTTTCAGCTCCTTTGTTTCACATGACTGTGAGCAATAAACTTTCCATCTAATCTCTATCTCCTCTCTCTTTTTCCCCACCGACTCCACGGTTTTGTCCTGTGTCATTGACAAAGAAGCACACCAACTCTGCCCAGCAATTGTTTTCTGCCTCTTGTGTTCTGTTGTCTCGCTAAGAGTGTGTGACAGCAGTGAGACAGCACACAAATGATGCTGGGATTGTTGTTGGTTATCAGACCTTCAGCAGTGTATCCTATTGTACACGACATATACGACTAGAATACTAATGCTAGGAAGGACAGAAAAGGGAGAGATGGAACAAGAAGAAGGTGAAAGACATGAAATGGGGAGAAAATGTGTGGACTGAGGGTTTGCTGCACAGTATCTTGAATTTTTGAAGATATAAACATGAACTTATTCAGCAAAGTACTATTTCTCTTTCCATTTATATTCACACAATGAGAGGGCAAAAAAAGCCCCTTATAGTCTTCTCTCCCTCAGTGTATGCCTTCATTTCTCTCTACAGTCGTACCTGAACGTGCTTGCTTTAGGGGAAAGCAGAATGGAGGACAAATGTGGTATGTGAGAAAAAACAATCAGTGGGCTTCAAGCACAAACACTTCCTTCTTCCTTATTTTTGCGAATTTTTTTTCACAAAAATTCTCTGTTCCTTGTCAAATTCACCCAGGTCTCTTAACTGCACAAACTTGTCATAAATCACTTGTTTCAGGCTGATTGCTACCTGTTTGTGAGGATATGGACATTCATGAATTTGACCATTAGCATCACAGCACATTATTAGCAATGATATCTGTTTATTTGCTCTGTATGCAGGCAAGTGTCATCCACGAAAATGTCATGCAAGAGTAGAAAGAAGAATTTGACACTGCAGAGCTTTAAGTCATGCTGTCAGACAACAGCGGACAAATCCATAACAAATTTAACAGTGTCAGTAGTCGTTGTTTAGAATATTTTCTAAACAATAAAACATTAATAGTACAGCTGCCAGCGACGTGTCATCAGAGCAGCGTAATATTGTGACAGAATGGTTTAGGCTAAGTTAGATGCTGAAGAATGTCTTTCCAAAGCAAAGCAGTCCATGACTGATATGAGAGGCGGTCAAGGGGACGTCAATCACGGAGATATCAGATGACAGAATATTGTAGCCTACAGAAAGTGATGTTACACTGACAGGCGCAACAGAGGATGATATTGCACCTGCAGTGACCTGCATAAAGACCCTGAGGCAGAGTGAGAGAATTCTCCCAACCATTACTGAAACCTCTCAGTATATTGGCAAGCCAGTGATCATAATAATAATGTGGTTAACAGAATATTATTTTGTGTTATATTAATTTTATTTAAACCATTGGGAAAATTTGAATTAGGTAAAATTGGTGGCAGCAAAAACTTCTCTTCAATTGCATGTATTGCTAACCGTGTGTATGACTGGTTCTAAGAGGTAAAACTCTAACAACACTTGTAGTATCAAACAAGTATATTCTCAGGTACAAGAATAATGTTGTTCAACATACTTCAAATGTTGAGTCCTTTTCTCCTTCTTCATGCATCTTGGAAGAAGGTGACGTGGTGCCAGAAACCCCTACATACAACTGGTTCCTGCTTCAGCTCATTGTACTTTCCCACACAAACACTCCACAACACAATGGTTACCATGGTTCACCAATAACTGACAGGTTTAATTTGAACTTTTATTTAAGTCTGTATTTTATCCCACAACACAAACCTCAATTGAGCTTATCACAAGGAAAAAAAACACTTGTGAACTCTGAACTTTTTGTCTTGCTCATAATTACTTCATAAAAACAATCATAACAAGACCTTGAGATGCACTACACCAGGCTGATAATGTAGCGTAAGTAACTATAAAAGAAAGAATAACAGATGAAAGATGAAGCTGGTGGGAAACATGTTAGTAATGAAGGTTGATGCAGGAAAATTGGCAGCAAATAAAATAAAGATAGTGTGGTGTCATCCTCTATAATGATGATACAATTTTTCCAGAGAAGACTCAAGAAGGTTTGCACACAAATATATCACACTTCTTTTTCTTCATTCCTTTGCTTGATTATCCTTCCCTTATTACAGCAAAATGTTGCCATTTAATATTTTCTGTTTCCACTTACTCATATTCAGTACCAGCAATGGAAGTCAGCTGTCTGTTTGGGTCTACTTACAGTACAAGAACCTTAAGACCTCCAGTGTATTTCTGTCACTACTGAGACATAAGCTAAAATGCCCTGACACAAACAAAACAGCATGTAGGCACTAGCCTGCATTATGTTTACAGAGCAGGGCAGGCCTGGAGGCGGTACGTGTGTAAAATGCACACAATATGCGCTGTTTGCTCTTCACAAGTCAAGAACCATTTTCTGCAATTAACACAGATAGACAGGATTTGAACCCACAAAGGAGTCCCCACAGTCTACTTGTCCTGAAGCTAAGCAAAACGTCAACCAGTCAGGTCATTATTACACAAGCAACTCAACCTCAGACTACATACACTCAGTAAATTACACCAAAACTAGTTTATGATGAAAGAAAACAAAAAATATGTGGATTATTGGACAGAACTAACAAAGTCACAAAGCAGAATGAAAACCTATCCTGCCCTAGGGTTGACCGTCAAGAAGGATTCCATGTCAGAATCAAAAAATCGTATTTCCAAAATATGATTCCAAAGGAATCATTAAGAAATTTTAATTTCCATTCTGCTTATCAATTCCTATGCAAATTTCACTCAGACTGGATGTCTTCTCCTCTATCATTACAGTAAAGTAGCTTAAGTATTAAACCCCAAAATATTCAAGAAACCAGAAGAGAGATCACTATAAAATGTCTATATAGCTATAGTAAGCTTGGCTCAGTGTTTCCACCTGTAACATTTATCTGTGGTAATTAGCGTTTGTAATTAGCGAATGCATGACCGTCAAAGAATTAGAATCCAGAATCATTAAGTGCTGAAATCAATAACCAGAATTTAAATTGGAATCAGACACATTAAAATCCAAACAAGCATAGCAACACAGTGGCAGCCAACTTGACCGCTGTCCCTGATTAAAAAAAAACATAAGGAAAACACAGATTAAACAGAGAATAAGCACAAACTGGCAGTGGAGGCTGACTCAGACAGACCTGGCTGCCAGGAGAAGACAGGTTGTTTTCCTACTGTGACCACAGAATGACTGAGACAGAGCTGCACTTCCTAACCCATCAATATGAAAGTATTAGCGACCAATATTTTACAAAAATAATACAAATATTCCCAGATTACCACTACCTCAGTGACTTGGAGAGACTTCCAGTCCTACTGGAAGAGAGTGAAGAGTGCTGTTGACTGGCAGCAAGATTTGTTGCAGCCTGCCATGAGATCGGCAACTTTGTCAATTTTAGACACACTACTTAAACTGTCAGGTACAGACTTAGCATTTGATTGTACTGGGAAAGACACGTCTGAATCATGGTTTTGATCTGTCCGCCACGTGGCTGCATGTCTGACCAGCAGAATTTCAGCCACAGAGCATTTTGCACACCTGATTATGTTGAGAGGCTCAGATTTTGTTGATTTTGTCCTCTTTCCTTGCTTTTTCTGCTTCTACCATGGATAAGCAGGCTACATAGTTAAATAGATTCTTCTTTTATGATTATTTTGGCATACATTTGCAGACAAAACAAAGAAGTTTATTTCCTCTGCTTTAAAAATGTAGTTTAAAGTGAAGACTGATTGAAATGTCTGCCAAAATGGTGAATGTCCAGTCCTTCAGACTGGGAAAAAAAAAAAAAAAAAAAAAAAAAAAACTTCCTTCCCAAGCTGGAGCTCCCCACCAGCACATGACCCCCCCTAGGGGAAATTCTCAAACTGAAGAAAACAAAAAAATCAATTCAATGAAACCCCGGAAACCAGACAAGACCTTTTACCCTGCACCTGCATTTGTATTCTGCACACAACCCATCATTGTTCTATCTGTGTGTGTGTGTGTGTGTGTGTGTGTGCGAGCGTGCATGTGTGTGTCAATGTGTATTACCTGGTGTATCTCCTGCCAGCCATTCTCATCAACACATCCGACCTGTGCATGATCATGCAGCAGCAGCTCACAGCAGTAGGGGTCTCCTCCAACCATCGAGCTGTGATAGAGAGGCGTCAACCCCCTGCTGTCTTTATAGTCAGGTGATGCACCCAAGTCCAGCAGTGTCTAGAGGGAAAGGAAGAAGGTTAGGGGGGAATAATGCTTAAATTATTTCCTACAGTCCCCAGTCTCTGTTGCATCTATCATTACTGTGCAATGTGAAGGTCGGTCAAAGAGACCAGTGCATAGGCCCCTTTTTTATATATGTTATCAACACAAGTTAAATGTTGCCTGAAGAAAAAAAAACAGAAACTTCAGCCAAGTAATCCTTCAGTCAGGGGTACTAATTAATTTAGTCACAGCTCTGCAAATGAACTATCGAGCATTCTTGTACTACAGGACATGTAAAAGTTTAAAAGACTATCTATCTACTATACTAAAACACTATTGCAGACTCTATTTAAAGAAATTAGAAAGTAAATCAGAGTATGACCTTTCATAAACCCGCTATATACCAACAACAGCAACAGCTTATGTATCTTACATAGCCCAGTGACATTGAATATGTGAACAATGACTGAGCGGAAATAACCAATTTCAACAGTTCTGGCTCAACAGGAAATCAATTATATGACTCATGTAAACCCTTTCATTTAGGTTACAAGCCTCCTCAACCCAGACACAGACAAGGCCATTCAGTGAATATTCAAAGAGGGCATGTTAAGCCTCACATATTTAGTAATTGTTCAAGTGCCCTCTGTACTCAATTGCTCAAGCACCCTCTGCCAGAGATTGCCTGCCTGCAAACTCTTCTTTCCCAGAGGGAAAGTTTGCAAGCCGGCAATTGGTGTAGCAAAAGAAATAAAAGAGGTGAGTCAGCTTTCTGGTGTGATTGTGTGTGTATGTGTGTGTCTCTGTGTGTGTTATACTCACTATAAGCGCTGTATGGTTCTTGCTGCGCACGGCCTTGTGTAGGGCAGTAATGCCATCTTTTGTTCTGAAGTCCAGATGCGCCCCTCCACTCTTCAGCACCTTGATGAGCTCTGCACATCCCTCCAGCTGTGCTGCCAGCGTCAGAGGACATTCTGTAAAAGCCAACGATGAAGCAAACGATATGAAGAATCATATTTCCAGATTATTGTGCATTCATCTTCCAACAATTGAAACTGTCAATATTTGATGACAAAATTGCCCACTGCAGTTATAAAAATTTTCATTGACTCTGCATTTTGCTGTCGGGATTGTCACCCTCTGGTCTGCCTAAGTGGCTGCTTCCTGTTGGTGTTAAACCAACCTATTCTCATGTTCCTCTCGCTTCACAGCTCCTCTGTCAGACTACAGGTCACCCAACAGGGAAATCTCCTTTATGGCTGGACAAACATTTGCATAAACGTGAGGAGATTAGCAAAGGGAGTAATCCAGCTTTGCAGAAGGCTTATTTCAGAAAATCCATACATGGTCATTTTGTGGTGAAGACAAAGATAGAGAAAGCAGAAGAGAAAAGACAAATCAAGGTTGAACAGACACTGAGTTAACTTGAGCAGACTGAGGATGGGATACTTCTACTTCTTAACACCAACTTCCTCACCTCCTGTGTCTGGATCATGGAAGTTAGGGTCCAGGCCTTTTTCCAGGAACCTTGAGACCTTTTCGATGTTCCTCTGCTGCACATACTCCATAAACTTCTTCAGGTTTGCCTAATGGAGGGAGACAAGGGAATGGGGAGAGAGGGAAGTAGAGGAAGAGACAGCTGTGATTGGGTGATGTAAGACTCGTGTTGATGTAAGACTCATGTGGATGGGGACGTTTAATAATGCAGTTTGGAGATGAAAGCTTAAGTCGCTGCTCTCTACTTCTGTGTTTGACGGTTTTATTTCTGCTCTGTCATGCCAAGCAAATGGACCATGTGCGGTAGATATATAAGCTATAATAGGACGGACCAAAAAAGACAGGGACAGGGCTGTAAAGTAACACTGAAATGAAGACCTTTTGCTTGCAGATTAGTGTCAAGAAAATAAGATCCTGCGGCTAACATTTCAATTTGTGCTCAAATGCAAAGGTTATAATATTGTACAGAGCCTGAGACCAACACTTTTACATCCTTGGGTCTAACATTGATGTTTAAAATGATTTCCATAAAACAAGCAGACACATGCACAGACCCATGTGCAAATCCTACCCATCCAAACCCTAAAACAGACACATACTCACACAAATACACTTAATTTCCTCTGTGACTTATGATTAAAAATATTCATCACCTCTGCTGATGTGTGTAAGCCTGTAGAGTATAGAGTGAAAAATGAAGCTACGAGCGAGGTATCTGCACTAACATTTTATAATAGATTACTATGGCCTGAAGAATCAGAGAGGCAATCTATCTTGGATTATTTGAAACATGAAATTATAGCCCAGAATGTATCTAGTGACTATGCAAAAGACATCAAGTAAAAGAGGAATTATTAAAACAAATTTACTACAATATAGTTTAATACTGAATTTATAAAATATAGATGAAAACATGGATGATGGCTTAATATGTGTCTTGGAGGTTTTAACAATATCTCCAGTCTCCCAAATGAGCTTCACAGAGAACTTTCATCACTATTGCATTTTCTCAAGGTTTCTCAGCATCTTTCATTGCATAACATCCACATGTGCGAGAGCCTCCAGACTCACACTAAACACACTACATTTTACACAACTTAATTATTTAGCACAAGGCATTTAATACAACAAAGTTAAACGTATACATACAAACACTCACGTGCAACAGTGAAGAAGAATGCAGCAGCTGTTTAAACACTCACCATGTGCGGCATCATATACTGAGTATCCCTCGTTCTGAAAAGTCACTCACTACAACACCTTTCCGAATTTCACATCACACACCCCCTTTCTCTTCACACCGAGTCATCTGCAGCCTGCTTGCCTCTACAAGCCTTCCTCTTGTTCACACACAGCACATCGACATGCTGCGAGGAGCTGCCGACCGCCACTCTCACCATCTCCAAGTCAAACTGAGTGAGAGAAATTCACTTTGGCTTTTTCCTTTTTTTTGTCGATGTTCTGTGAGGCAGTTGTTATGGTGATGGGATACAAAGACAGCTCTGGCAGCCAATGTACACATGAGTGGGAAGAGCACTGAGTTTGTGTTGTGAGCGCGTGTGTGTGTGTTGTATCTGTGTGTGTGTCCTGCATAATGCCTCAGATAATGCCTTGAAGAGGCTTGGGGATGATTTGCCGCTGATCAGCTGGATGTGATGTGTGTTTTATTGCCTGTTGAACAGAGGGCTGATGAAAAGGCTTTGTTTTTATCTGCTTCAGTGAGGGTCCTAATAAACTCTTAATATTTTCTCCCTCTCACTATCTTTCTCTCTCTGTAACACACACACATAAACACACACACTCTAGCAAAGACACTTACAGCATTATTTCCAAGTCATCATCATGACATACTGACAATTCATCAGATTAAAGAGTCGAGGCTCTGTGCACAACTGGTGAAGTGACTAAACACGTCTGTTGTTGTTTTTGCAATTTATGGCAGCATATTTCTGCCATGCCAGAATCACGTTTTAACAACAAACTTTTCATGTTATCACAATATACTATTTATGTTGTTATAACATGAAATATAACTTATAACTTGATTTTTTTGTTATAATGGCAATATAATTTAAACAATTTATTCTTGTAAAAACAATATAATTTATCACTTAAACACACAATACTTAAGTTCTACAACTAGAGGTCTCTCTCACAATAAAACAATAACAAAAGACATCATTTGATGACATCTGAAGTAGCGCAGAATCATGGAACCACTGCAGATGAAAATAACTCGTGACTCAGGCAGAAATCATGTCATGGACTAGGTAATGTAGGAAAGTTTTATTCATGATACATTTGGTCTTATTTGCTGACTTCCTTTCTCATTCACTGACATATCAGATATATCCTGTGTTTTCACAGAAGTTTTAGGAGCTAGTAACTTGTAGGGAACGCGTGTTACTTTGAATAAAGTGCAGATTTCTCTGGGTTTAACCATTGTTGGAAACATTTGGGATAATGTAAGTACACAGTTCAACAAAATATATAACACAGGACATATTACATATTTCTGAATGAAGTTATCAGTTATGTTATCACATTTAAATATTATCACATTATAACATGAATCATTTGAAGTTATAGCAAGATAAATAGTAAATTATGAGCACAAGAAAAGTTTCCAGTCATAACAAGAGCAAGTTTGCATGTTTTACTAACATGAACATATCTTGTTACAGGTGAAAAACATCTTGTTATTACCAATGAACTTGTCACATTTTAACGTGACACTGATCTGTTTTTCTTTTTCTGGCATGGCAGCAATAAACTTCTGCAATTTGCCATAAAAATGACAAAAGTATTTTAATAATATCTACCATTAAAACATCAATTTATATGAATTTCAATTACATTTTACAATACCTAACTAAATAGGTAAGACAGTTTCACAGTTTATATTTCAAGATCAAAAACATTTCCAAAACTGCACCAATTTTATCCTTTGGCAATATCAAAAAAAAATCATCCCACACTTTAATCTTTGCATCTCTTTCATGTCTCCTCCTTTAGATACTGCAATTCTCTTTCTTCCTGACTGTCAAAAACCCCCTATCATGTTCCCACCATGAACAAAATATTGGGGATAAGCTTTCAGTTGGTACAGAGAGATGAGCGCAGATCACTTTATTTCAACCATCTTGCACTGACTACCTATTACTTCCCATAGCATCAACAGTAGATATGTCTATATTCTGCATTTTCATTCATCATCCAAGCTTGTGCACACACAGCTGGTGGAAAAAATCCTCCTCCACAATTCATACAATGATTGTGAAATTAAAAAGTTAAGTGGAAAAATTTTAAAGGAATAGAAAAAATGAAGTAGTACTCAGTCTGTCCACATTTCATTTGCCAAGCTTAATTCGCATATGAATGCAACTACTGTCTCTCTTGAGCTATCATACTAGAGGTTATTCATGACAGTCTGGATGTAGGAAAAATTGCTATTGTCTAATCCAAAATTAAGGGCTGCATCATGCACACAGTAATAGCTTAAAACATTGCTCTAAGAAAAACCACTGTGTCAGCAAAAATAAAACATTAAATATTGTAAATCACTCAGTCATGTTCTATAAAACCTTTGTGGGTGGTGGGAAAAACCAGTGAGATACTTTTTAGTGTTCAGTCTTCATATTCCAATGTTAAGTGTCGTAGAAAAACAAAATAACAATTGGTCATCAGCAAACATCCTGAATTTAGATCTAGTCAGCTAAAATACGGGCTGCAGACTGGATGCGTGCGCTGGTGAAGCCGTATTGACAGTAACTATTTCCAGATAGGGAAACACAATATTGCTAAAGGAAAGTCACTCAATGTGTAATATATGCACCTAATTTTAAGTACAAATCCATTTTTTAATTATGAGCCTTCAACTTGCCAGTTTGCTGATGTTACTTGGGTGCTAGGTGCAATTAGCTTTAAGGTAGAATAAGTAGGATTTGTCAGTTGCAGTGCGTAAATGCACCAGAAAGATAACTGATTGAAGAGTCTCATTCCCAAGACTTTAAATATCAATGTTTTGAGTTGGTAAAGTGTCCTAAGCACAGCAAAATAATGAGAAATAAGATGGTTCAGACAGGGTCTCTGCAGATGCAGGTGCTGCCACACACATCTGGTGAGTTGTGGGTGATGATTGAGAGTGATTATTTTTCTTCAAACCTCCATAGTTTGCCTGTAAGGGATCCAGCATGTACTCTCTCTACAACAAGTCCCCAGTAGGGTTGGGCTGATGGATGATGCCATCGTCGATGCCATCGTCCATGGCTGACAGTCACACTAGTTTGGCTGTGTCAAACTAGTGTGACTCACCAGATGCACACAGCGTACATAAGCCTGTCATTGGTTGCTAGGTTTCAGTTGTCATCTGGGCATCCACTGTCTACATCTTCAAAGCCCCCCGGAAACAAGAACAACTTCCAAGATATAAAACACCAAATTAGCACCTGGGTCACTAATGATATAAATGTTAACAAGCTAGCAACTGTTACTTTTTTTGCGGGGATTCAGACATTTTTATGCCAGGGCTCACCTCCTGATGCGCAAATGTTACACCAAAACAAGTTACCCCCGATACATTCTGGGCTGAGCTCTGCTCGAGACGACTGTGATTGGTTTAGAGAAATACAAACATGCAGAGCGTTTTTCCCTCTGTAGCAGAATATGTATGTGTGCAGTCAAATCTTTTTCTAGCGCTGAACGCTGTGGAGAGAGGTCTGGCTATGCGAGACTAATGACAAATCATGTATACATTCTTACAGCTCTACAGTTCGATTACAATTTTTTATGTTCTGTTGTAGTTACCTCCGTAAATAACAGGTGACTTCTGAGGTAAAAATACTATCACATGCACAAGCATGCACTGGGCCTGCACAATATGAACAAAATCTGGAAATCTGTGAAATAACATTGCAAATATTGTTGTGACAATATGACTCTTTCTTCCAGAACTGGAAGAAAGAGTCAGAACTGTTTGGCATGTTTTACAAAGTACTTGAATTTTGTGTTAACACATTGTCTCTCCTAATTCCAAAATAATTCCAAATAGCAGAAGTACAGTTCTCTTTTGAAAATCTCCGTCAACCACAGTTTCCTCGCTCTTGTCTCCTTCCTCAGCCATTGTCCTAACCTCACAGTCGCCATGAAATTGACACCAATCAATCTAGGGTAGCTGACAGCAAGCTGGGGCTTCATCTGCATACTTTGCATGCTGAGTGTGAATGCATGGCACGTGTAAATGAAATCATTTTTCTTATTAATTGTGCGACAGGCAGTCTTTTGCAATGTGTTTATTGCATGTGCAGTAGGGTTGGATCGAGACACCTTTCTCCGGATTTGATATTATCATGGTACTTGGGTGCCGATTCAATATTATAATATACAAATTATTATTCTTATTATTATTATTATTATACAATTATTATAAATTACAAATTTGCTTTTTTAACTCTAGACAATGGGAAAAAAATTGAATCATACACTTTTAGAGACAGTATATCATGGCTGATATTCTCAAAACCAGTGAACATCACATGTCAGTCAGGTTTTGTGTTTTATTTCAGCTGCATCATTGCTATACTTCATATAATAGCAGTTATTAAGACATTCTGAAGTAAACCTTAGCTGTTCCTGCTCATCACCCTGATGCCAGGGGAAAAGATAGGCCAAAATGAATAAAGCTCCTGAAATCAGCACACAGTATAAAGAGCATTTAAATTAACATTCATTCACACGCAGTGGTTAAAGTGGGATTTGACAGGTGGGGGAGCCCTAAAATTCGGTGCTGAGGCGCAGTAGGGAAAATGACTTAAATGATTGCAAAAAACTATATTGGCTTTATTCTCAACTAGACTTGCACCGATTACAATTTTTTGGGCCGATCTCGATTTCCGATTTGCAGAGTGCTTGGATGGCTGATACTGATTTCGGCCGATTCCGATTTCATTTTTTCCAAACCACTTTACAGCACACAAGATATTGCAAAATTTTCTAACTTTCCTTTATTAGAACATTTTAACCAAGATACAACCAGCTTTTCAATAATCATGTCTTTGCTAAAACACACTCTACATTAATAAATAATATATAACTTTTTGTCTATAACATCATCATATTATAGCATGTGCTATATTATTCTTAAGATTTTATTTTCATTCGGGGTAGTGTGTGTTTTCTGGCTCCTATTTGCTACCAGCTGAGTACACAGGGTGCTTTTATTAACTGGTTAACGATCACAAATCGCCATGAATTCAAGCATGTCTGATTATGAATGCACTTAATACAATAACTTTTGTCTCTACCATCTTAATGAGACACGACACGCTGTG
The DNA here is from genome assembly GCA_034769285.1 of Lutjanus argentimaculatus. Taxonomy (NCBI): domain Eukaryota; kingdom Metazoa; phylum Chordata; class Actinopteri; order Lutjaniformes; family Lutjanidae; genus Lutjanus; species Lutjanus argentimaculatus. Next base: position 12,392,656 of record JAWZSL010000012.1, on the reverse strand, counting down.
TGCCACCAGCTTTGTGTGGAAATACTTCAAAATATTAAACAATGAAGATGCAAACTGTTGCTGCAACTTTTAGAATCTCAGATAAAATTCCCGGTGAAGCTCGAAGCTTCAAGGTCACTGGATTTATACTTTATCCAAAACACGTCGGGGTGAAATACTGCATGTGATGGATTTACCATCAGCAGCTGGTTGTGGCAAAAAGCGCCCCTCACTGAAGAAAGACACCAACATCTCCAGGAAATGCGTACAAAGCCCTAGCGTTTTGCTTTTTAACTTTCAGTGATAATTAACTTTATTAAGTCTACGATGTTGAACATCGCAGTGTGCGCGGTGTGAGCCGTCTGCTCCGCTCAGCAGCAGCCTGTGAATGCGAACGAAGTCTAGAACCTGTTTCAGCTCAATATCATGACTTTGAAAACACCAACTGACTTTTTTAAACGAATTTTGTTAGATTAAAATATGTAGAAGTGTAAAATATCACTTCCATGAGGTTGTTCAGTCAGACAGTAACAGATCACAGGCTGAACTTGGCATTTCATCCGCCTGTGCAGCTGCAGTTTATAATGTTGATTAATATTGAAATGGCGGTCTTCTTCCTCAATAATAATTATTGATATCAGCAGAAAATACACTAAAGTTGTCAGGTTGTGAACCTACATACATCGGGATATAGCGCCTCTGTTTCCAGGATAGAAAATGTAATTTTCGGGAAAATATTCATCCCGACGCCCCAAAAGGCTCTGTCAAACTACGAAGTACGAAATTGTGCAAAAACAACTACACAGAATAACAGTAAAACAGTACCGAGGAAACAAATAAATCAACAAAGTCGGGATCAGCACCTTGGAAAGCGCCGCGGCATCCGCGCCTTGTGAGAGCGCAGCGGTACCAAACACCTGAGGCAAAGCATGTTATAACACGTTATAACATGGTGTGTTTGGTTTTTGTTTTTTTGTTTCTTTTGCTGCCGCAGCGCGATGGGAATTTGACCGGCGCTTTAGACCGTCAAATTTAGACTGACCGGCCGGTCGCAGGTCATGGATGACCACGTGAAAACCTGCCCGAATCCGAGCACTGCCGATAAATCCGTGCAAGTCTATTCTCAACAGAAAAATACAGGCCGGATTAACAGGTAAAACACACACAGCAATCTAACATGGCTAACAAACAGAGAAACACAGCAAACTAACAGCTACTGGCTACTGACAGTTTGAATTGAAAAATTTATTTAGTTGAATAAGGTGGCGGAGCTGAGCTCCGGAGGGCTCCGGCCCACTTTAACCCCTGTTCACACGTGAAATTGAACTGTGAACTTTGAGTTTTGACCCTTGAGGTTGCTGAAGTTGCTCAGTGTGGATAGATAAAGTTAGCAATGTGAAGTCAGCAGCTATTAGTTTGTTTCCACAGAGCAGAGGAAATATATAACTTAAAGCATGAGCAACTGTCTTTTATATTAAACGTGAAGTAAAATGGATCCATATTAGCACGACTATGATGCTAATATCAGTTAGCACATTTATGGGAATTCCTATTACATGTTAGTATCAAGCTAATGGACTAAGCACTACTTATTACTTAATATTATACTTGAGAGAATTGATTTTTTTCTCCAACGCTCATATTTTGATAACAATGAAAGTAAGATTCATTGTTCAGTACTAACACACAAATGCACTTTACATGAAAAAAACTAGCAAAGAGAGGAAACAAGAAGTAAAAATGACAGATCCACATGTATGAACATGCATACGTATGGATATAAATAGCTAGAGACCTGTGCATTCTTATGCACACAGTGGGGAATAAGAAAGTAACTGCATTAACATACCACTGTGAGAGAAGCTCAGTCTAGATAAAAGAAAGTGCAAAAGAAAGCTGCAGTCTTCAAAAAGCTATAGATGTAATTCATCACAGATGGATAAAGCCACTCAGTCACATATACAGACTTGCACTGCTGCAGAGTAATGAAAGAGCGACACACACCTCCTGTTTTCCTTTAGAAAGGAAGATATGCTCTGCGTCACTCCATACTAATTTTGACTGATGATGGAGCAGACAGTTCCAATCTCTTTTAAGGAGCCAAATGATTTCCAATAAAAGCAGGGAAATCTCACAGCTAATACTTGTCCGTCACTTTCAAACTGCAGTCACAACACGGCGCTCATTTTTAAATTCTCAGTCTGAAAGTGTCTCACCTCAAATGCTCCTCAAATCTCACATTTTATTCCAAAGGATAAGTGTTTTGGTCTGGCGTGGGAACAGTGACAGTAGGGCTGGACAATTATGGCAAAAATAATAATCACGATTATTTTGACTGATATTGAAATCACGATTAATAAACACGATTATTCATTACTTTTTTACTTTTTTGTGTCTTCTGCTCCTTTATCACTTGGTCATAGATCACTTTATGACTATACTTTAAATGGTTAAATAAATTGGTTGTGTTGCCTTGGGGAGCAGACACGACAGTGTGACAAATTTTGCACACTACTTCCTTCTGCTTGATGTCTATGTCCATATGACTGACGATATCCTACCTTTCTTATCAACTGAAGTCTGCCGTTCTGACATTTTTCTCAATCACTCCTAGTTTGCAGCACTTGCACGTAAGACTGGTGCATTCACTGTGCTTTTACAGCTCAGGAATTTGCATGCACGCTGTGCAGCACATTAATCGTTTTTCTTTGATTATAATGTTTTTATGACTGTGAGAAGCCAAAATCAAAATCAAAATCGGATTAATCGTCCAGCCCTAAGTGACAGTCCTATATTTTAGCAGAAACAGAAAATAGCATGTTTGCACAGCCAAATGGATGGTGTACCAAAACTACTGCAATATCCACAAACTCCTGATCGAGCTAGTCATAATTTTCACACAGCTGTTTATCTGCAACTACTCAGCAATGTCACATGATTAAAGGTTTCCTCATATAATTTCTGTTTTTAATTTTATGTATGTTCTTCCATCTGCCATGATTTATCAGTTTATGGCTAAACCTGCTGAGGTTATTATAGTAAAACACAGGGAAGCCTTCTATCTCATAGCTATGCAACAGTTTTCACACTTATCCATTAAGTGTTACTAAACAAATTGTAATGGCAGATGCAGATATTCACTCATTAGTAGTACATGTCTAGACCCCAAAAAGTTTGACTGGTGGTCTATGCAGATGCTGTTCATACACTACTGTCATGATGAAGGGGTAACCCTGCTGTGCTGGATCAAGAAAAAAGAGATGGAAGACAAACAAAGAAAAGAGGAGAGAAAGAGACAGAGGAGGAAGGGAGAAATGAAAAATAGTGTTTCATCTCACTGCAGCAGAGCAAGAAACAGCAGCAATATAATCAACTCTGAGAATCTATGGCAATTTACCAACTTGTTAAACCAAGAAAATAGCCTGCAGATTCAGTTTGATGTTTGGCACACTGTTTCCTCTCCTGCTCTCCACACAATTAGAAATTACTCTCCAACAACACCATTTCATTTGCGCTGTCTTTTATTTGAATATGATTTCTGTCCCTGCTCGTTCTGTTCAAAGATGACTACAAGACATTAGTGCTACTACGACAAGAAATTTCCAGAACAGAAACTGATAAAGAACGTGCCAAACTTTGATTACTAATAAAAGTAATATGAAATTTGAAATAACACTCCAAATACTAATATTAAAGTAACGTGACCCACAGTTCTGAGCCCAGCTCCACCCATTGCATAATTCTGAAAAATGAAAGAGTGGGCAAGGGGGTGAGGAGGGGGTCAGGCTAGAGGTGTAAAGGACAACCACTGTAGGGAGCACTGCCTGGTGGCTTCTTAGTGTGTGACATAGGGGGTAAAAGCGTCTGCTCTGTGTGGCAGTAACAGCTAGTAGTCCGAGCTAACCAAACATGAGTCTTGATCAGCATATATTTGAAAATGAGCACTGTTTCACAGACTCCCACTCAAGGCCAATGGCTGTAGGAGGTGGGCTGTCCAATTCTGATTAGAGGGTGTTGACCTGTTTTTTTCCATACATAAATTTCATGACGTAGAATCGCCCTAAATGGTCGACTCTATGTCAGCGTTGGCCATGCAAGGTTCAGGATGATTTAAAACGTAGGTGGTGTTTTGATCCATTTTCAACCCATGGAGAATATAAACTGTATTAAAAATGTCACTACTAACATAAGCATTTATGTGTTTCATCAGCAGTACAGTAATATAATTTAGTTTACAACTCAGTAAACACCTTTAGATGTGCAGCACCTCTTTATAATAACTAATATAATTACTGTTTTGAAAGTTTGTTGTCCCTTACACTATTAATTACCAGAAAAGGGAATGAGATTCAACAACCAGCTATCTTTCTGGTGCAGTTACGAACAGCTAGGACAAATCCTATTGATTCTACTTTTAATGTTGAATTCAAGTTCATTCTGTGAGACACTCCCTTTCCAAAAACAACACTTCACTGCAGTATATAATAATAGCTGACTATTTAGCCAGCAGTCAGGGTTTAGGAAAGCTCCTGATGTTGAGGGGCAGCTTTATTATTCTTAAACCCCGTGCATTTAAGTGCTTAGAATTGCAAGGAAATTGTCATCAGAATTAGACCTGCAGGACTTCAGACTCCTGACTAATTCAGCATTCTGCTCTCTCCTACTGATTTAGTTTGAATATTGGCACATTTGGATATGTGTCCTGAATACTATGCAGCACCTTGTAAAGGATCACCAATCAGAAGCAGAAAATGAGTGGATGAGCTACTTCAGCTAGCAGGACAAAGCGGATAAAGGTTCCTTCTTTTAGTTCAGTACCCTGAGGAGGCTCTTGTCTCCTCCACCACTAAGGGGGGATTATCTGCCACTACCTGATAAAAGCCTGGGTAGGAGGCCAGAAATTACAGAGACAACACGACTCCCCCTGCCTCCCTTGCTGACTTCCCTGCCTCTTTTACTCAGTGTGTTCTGCAGCTACTCTCCTTTGGTTTTTCTCCTCCTTTTATAAAATGTTTCAGTCATAGCGTCATAAAAGGAGGTGTACACACTTAGTGTCCTGTTCAATAGCTCATGTGCATCCATGTGTGATCCATACAGCATGTACATATGTGTGTCAGACACTTTCACTGCCCTATATTTACACTCATTACCACATGGCTACATAGCCCCTGGTCCCTCACAGCTGCCCTACAGTACGCTGTGCCATGGATGAGTAGTAATTACAATGCTCACCAACATGATGCTTATTCGGGAGGATCATATACTGGCCTAAAGTGAGCTGGCCCGGAAAATACACACATGCTCTAAAGCGTCACAACTGCTTAGGCAATGAACACAGTGAGCCAGTGCAGTGGGACATGGTGATGCTCTGGGGACCGTCAGACCTCAGGATGATATGAGCGCAGCCTAAACAGTTGGGAAGGAGCAGGGGGCTCACGCGGACATGGCAAGAATGATTTAACCCATCAACACAGAGTCCTGATGTCAGGGCCAGCCTTCTTACAGATTCTGGACAAGCATATGGCTACAGTCAAAGGTATTCCCACATTCCCATCACGGGATTTGCCTATTCATACATGTGACATACACCCAAGTGTTTAAAGTCCATGAGAAGGAGGTCAGATCTACTACACTGAGTAGTAGTGGAAAGAGAACTGAAAGTCTGTGCTCAAGTATAAGTACTGTTACAATACTGAAATATTACTCGACTACAAATAAAAACTACTAGTGTAAATAAAGAAAGCATTCTTCTCAAAAACTACTCAGAGTATCTGTTACTTTTTAACAGTTGGTGTTAATGTATTATCAATAGCAGACATTCACTTGAAAGGGTTTTTTGTTTCTTCAGATCTTCAGTCTAAATTACTCCCAAATCCAGTCCTGTTCTGTTTATTATTCCCGATCAAGTCAAGTCAATTCACAACAAAGTTGTCTCAAGACACTTTACATATAGAGTAGGTCTAGACCACACTCAATAATTAATTATATTTACATCCAACAATTAAAACAATTCCCCCATGAGCAAGCACTTTGGCGACAGCGGCGAGGAAAAACTTCCTTTTAGGATCACCTCTCCAAACCTGAGCCTGCTGTGGACTGTTTTTATATTTTATCTATTTTTTGTCCGAATGTGTTGGTTTCCATTAGCCCAATTGTGATCAGATAGTCTTATTGGCTAAAAAAGTGCAGATGAAAGGTTTGGATATTAATTCAAATTGTAGGCTTGCTACAGTGGTGTTACCGGTGATTGGACATACACGATTATATTGCCCACTGCCCTCACTGTCTAAGTGTGTTATTATCAATGCTTACAATTATAAACTGAAAGCGTCTGCTTCATACAGCAGCAGCAGCCAAGTTGCAGTACACAGTAGGAGGATTCAAATTTCAAATGTAACGTTGTAGACTAAGGTGAAGTTAGTTTTAAGTTGAATATTCAACAGCCACTCACTCAGTATCTTACTCAGTTTCACTGCATATAAGGAGTCATATATCCAAGTTAAAAGCAACTTCACTGTAGCACACTGTAAGGTAATCACAGAGGTTATGAACTGACGCCTGGAAATGGTTGTACAGACTGAAATCCGCTGGAAGGGCAATTAGTAGCATCACCAAACAGGCCTAGGGCCTGGACAGACTTTAAAGTGATTATTTTGTTGTTCAGTACATTACCATGAAGGTGTTACCTGGTGGTAATGTGTTAAAAGTAAGACTAAACCAAGCTAGCCTTGACAGGGAGCTAACAGCTGATACAAATGTACTTCAAAGGGCTACTTTTTACTTAGAGTACATTTCAGAGCCTGTACTTTTTCACTGTATAAGTTTAATTACTACTTCTACTTTCACCAGTCTTTTTTTACACAACTATCTGTACTTCTGCTTGAGTAAAGAATGTGTGTACTTTTACCACCTCGGCTGATCTCATTGTGGCAACAACAACTGACTCACATGCGGATACTTTGTGCTTCAGACTCATCACGTACACCTTGTCAGCGTCGAGCTGTCATATTTGTGTCGTGAAACCTATTCGGATGCCAGGTGACTTGTCTATTCAGCCTGCCTGACAGCGATGCAGAAAACAGTTGTGACACTGACTGATAGTCTGCTCAATCAAACCCAACAGTTTCACTGATGAACAAAACAGCTGAAACTGTTGTAGTCAGTATGATCAAATTAATAACTTGTAAGCACTTTGATAATGAATAAATATGCAAGGAAATTCTCTACATATACATTGTGCAATATTCCAAATTGCAATCATTACGGAGGGGGCATCATTGTCCATTAATACAATCCTACCAAAAGCATTAGCTGACTATGTTTTGTTGTTTGAAATAGAGGTGCTCTTACTACAAACTGTGGCGTCAACAATCAATGCTTATTCTTGTGTGTAGTCATGTCAGCAAACACAAACACCCTTATCTGGCACAAAGTGTTCCTGGTTCTCTGACTGTCTGTCCGTGCTTTGTTGACAGTCACTTATATAAAGGCTACAGCGAGAGTGGGCAGGCCTTGACCCCCGTCTCCCAGATGCTTTGTACAGAGGTCGTCCTGCTGCAGGGGTACTGCATTTTAATTAGACACACAAATCTAGAGAGACACGAACCCCTATTAGATAGATACAGGCAGAATCTGTTTTTTCATACCCACATTCATGCAACAGCTTTAAGCAGCAGTGAGAAAGAAAAATTACACCTCTGTTTAGAAAAACACTAATAAACAACAGTATTTGTCAAGTGTTTCTTTGTATTTCCTTAGTGTTTTATCAAAAGCAAACATTTATGAAAAATAACTTAAAATGAAGTGATATAATGGATTTAAATGAATGTACTGTTCTGTCACAACACAGAATAGCCTAACACACATTAGAATATTTAGCCTCAGAACAGTGAGTGTTGAGATGAAGACTAAAAAGTGCTGGATTTTATTTTCAATCTGTAAAATGAGTAAATTCCACGACGGACAGTACAAAGGTTGGCTCTGCTTTGTTGTGCTAGATGAGTAATTATCAGTAAGATTAGTAATCAGGGCAAACAAGGCAAGTGCAGATCTTAAAAGATGAGGATGGTAATGTACAGTCGCATAGTAAAGGTGATGCAGCATCATACACAGTATATTGCACCCATGCTTGAAAATGTGTTTTTTTGACAATCTTCTATTATAAATATAGTATAATATACTACTATATAAGAGTAGTTGAAGACAGACTCGGGTCACAATCTGGAAATAAAGGGAAGCATGCGGTCTATTCACTCAGCTCCCCAGCTGAGGAAGATAAGAGGGAGAGGCATCACGTAAGCATACTAGGTTGCACTCCAAGTCTTTGCAAAATCTCAAAGCAAACAGTGAGAGTAGAGACGGTATAGTGAAGCTGTCACTGCATGTTTACTGCATCTTCCATTTGACTCAAGGTTCAGTATCCAAACGGAGGCTCCTCTTTTTTAAACCTCTTCTCATCAGAAGGAGGAAAAAAAAAACAGGCAAATGGCTTAGCTAGTTTTATTTGTCAGTTTATTCTATAATTCATGGATTTATTGCGGAGTATGAAGGTCTAGAAGCATGTTCTCATTAAAAATGCAACATGATGACGTGGTGTGGCACGTGAGTGTGGTGTGGCAGAAGAAGAGGAAAAAAGGGTGACGTTAAGATATGAGAGTAGAGCAGAAATCTATTTACGGCTTGAATCTTTCTTATTCTTTCTGATATTTTTCTCTTGAAATTTTAAACAAAGAAAAAGAGTACTCTTACAGAAACATCCTACTAAAAGACTGTAGAATTGTTGTGTAATACTGTAATTTACTACAGTACAATAGATGTTACATTAAGTAGATTTTATTGCTTGGCAATAAAACAATAAAGATATGTATCGGCAATAGACACTTTATTAATAGCAATAAGAAAATTGTTCAATAAAATACTGAATTGTCTCATTTAAACACATTAAATGCAAACCCCCATGAAAGCACTTACTAATACGCCCTGGCTCATTAACAGCCTGTCATATTCCTTAATAATGGAGGGTGCAAAAATGTGGAGTGAGAAAATGAGTGGAGATGGTAAGGAAATTGTTAATAAAAAAAGGACAGGTCAGCTCACCAGTATGCCATTTTTTGTTGTTTTTTTAGCCTATTAAGTTTACTACCTGAGCGCCTTGATAAATTAAGTGGTTAAATTCAGAATAAGGCAGTGAACCTTTTTTCAACTGTTCTTTATTGAAATTGGCACATAACAAAAATAGTGAGATGCTACTGCATCATAGCCTAGCACAGCAAAGATAAACACCCAGTTGTCCGTAGCCAACAATGCTATTTGCACCCATATTAAACCTGAAGTAGACCCGCATGGCAGAGACAAACCATGATTTTTCACTAAACCTAACCAAGCAGTTTGCTGCATCACCAGCCCAACACCAATAAAATGTGTCTTCTGTGGATATGTGGATAGTAAGGTCACCACACACTGGCAAATAACTATTGTATTTTTGGGAGATTTGAAATTCTGTTACAGTACATGTGGTTTTGGTCTTAGCCTGTTTCCAGACTTTATCCTTGCCAACCATTGAAATCTCTGTCTGACTGTGAGCCAATCTTATTATAGCAAAATAATGGCACAATGTCAAAAAAGCTTCTGACTGGCTGTCTGATACAATGGCTGTACACAGAGCACTATCTTTTTAAACTTCTTGGCTCGTTAATCTGGGAGAACCATATAAAGCTGTACGTTTAATAGTGTGTGGGTGGATGTGTGTGTATCTGTCAGTCAGTGTGTCTGAATGAGTATTTGAGTCTTCAGAGAGTCTTAATTCTTTGCGCTCCATGACAAATTAAAAACAATGATTCACTGAACACATGAGTGGGCAAGATTTAAATGAATAAAGACTGTACACAAACTAAAGAGTAAACAAAAGCAGAAAAAATGTTACTTGCAGAAAATAAAGTTAACAGCCTCTGGCAAAATGTTGAGCAAATGAGTAACATCTGATCATCATGAAATAAATGACTGCAATGTAAAATTTCTTAACACTTGGGCAGCCACTAGGATTTTTTCTTAATCATTCCAATTTCTACAGAAGCAATTGTCTTTAAACAAAACAAATGATGCTATGAATACTACCTTAGTGAAGCTTACAAAATTTATTTATTTAGACACGTTAATTTCACAATTTCATTTTGGGGCCTTAATTTGTGATAGTGTTATATATTGGACGGTATTATTTAGAGATGAACCAACATTTCTCAGACTATATATATTCATGTGTATTAATTCCAGAGCTGTTGTCTTGGATTGAACTTGTATGTATGTAAGAGTTGAAGGTATTAGTTTAACCTGTATATATTTCCACATGGGAAAGATACAGTTTACTAAATGTTTTTATTGCATGGCTTTGCCAAATACTTGATTCTGATTGGTCAGTTACAGCATTCTAAGGTCTGTTATTTCTGTATAAAAGACCACTGTTACGAAGAACAGACTGATGGACAAAGTTCTGATCATAGATGCTGGAGGAACAATAAAATCATTGTTAAATCATTAGAATAATGTTCAAAGTAATATTTTGTGTCAAATTATTGATTATTTTGGTACATAACCAACAAGCAGAATAATGTTCAGTAAGCAGGTCACTATTGCGAAATAAAGCCATAAAATCCTGCATTATCCTATTGGGATTTATTTCCCAATAATGACCTGCTCACTGTACATTATCCCTTACATATCATTTATCTGTAACTTATAATGTTATTTATTTGACAGTCAAACTAGGTACAAGATTCTCATTGAATTAGTTTAATATGAATTTGAGAACTTACACATATAAGCCAGTAAATTCACATACAATATCATTATTGGATATGTGCAATATCAAACACAAATGAATTGGGCAACCATTTGTTAAATCTAAATCTTGCATATAATGTATAAAACCATCTTTCTAACTCATAATAAAGCAGAAATGCATTCATAATGTTTACTTCATTCATACTCCCTGTAATTCAAAGGTTTTTTTTTCCATGTGGACTGTGTTTCTGTATTCCAGTGTATCATGGGCACCAAGCTGTGTCACTGTCACTGTGCAGTCATTAGCTATGTGTGACCATGTGCTCCCTTCATCACTCCAACAGAAGCCAATTCATTGCCTGCCTGGCACAATACACCACACAACTACACACTACATACCACTCAATACTAACAGATACAACCAAATACTACTGGTACTGATGTGTTATGATATATCAAATTAAAAATGGTGATGTTATGCTTTGTGGAGCGTAATAATTGATACAATATCAACTCAGTATTAGCTACACATATATAAACAGGTTAGAGGAGGGTGTATGATTATTTTTAAAATGGATTCAGAAGCAGTTCCAGTGTTACTGGTGCCCAAACTACAAGAGAAGATGCTGAAGCAATATCCTTGCTTCTGGCTCTATGCAACACCCCTGTACCAGCACAGAGGAGTGCTAACATAACTGAACACTACTTCATCAATTTCACAATAAACGGAAATATCCAGATATATTTGGTGCCCAGCAATGCCCTTTAGCTGTTCTAAAATCACTGCAAACCATGGTGTCTTATGGCTTTTTGCTTTTGCGTGCCAGGTTTTCAGCCAACAGTACATTCATGTACTATAGTAACCAACTGGATGAATACACATTTTCTCTCAATTTGAAACATGAGAAAAATTTATTATAAAAAAGGTGATGTAAAAGTAGTAACGAAAACAGCAGCGTGCCATGGGAATATAGTTTCATAATCCAGCTCATCCAGGTTTTACTATAAAAAGCTCACAACTGCACAATTGCTTAATTGTTTTGATGGATGTCTATTCCTGCCTTGATACAGTTACATACAGAAATGTGTGTTCATGTGAAATTTGGGAGGTTGACACTAGAAACCCACGGTATGCTTTGAGTATAAAACACTGTAGAATTAAAGAATGGCTCTGAAATGCATATACTGAGTTTGCTACACTGCAAACATTCCTGAATGCAACTATTTTGCCTTGTATTAGTTTTGAGCAACATATGTCAAGAAGCAATATGTAGGAGTGGTGCACCCAAAACTGCAGTCCAAATAACTGGCAGGTGCCATAGACGATATTTTAAATAGGCTGAATTTAATACACAATCTATGATTGAAGCAAGTGGCCTCCCCCGTCCCCTCCTCCCCAGATGCAAAGAAGCTCTGGCAGGTTGCAAGAACACTGCAGGAGTGCAAGATAAAGCGTAACATAATTTGACAATAACAAGTGATGATGACGAGTCCCACACTGTAAGCTGATCAGCTGTCAATTGTCTGTCAATGTAAAATTGAGTCCGTTATCCTGAAAAAACAGCCCACTGATCCAAAACATGAGATTGTGTTCAATGACTGCCTGCCTTACTGCCTCCCAGACTCTGGTAACATATTGCTTAATTTATACATTATAAACATCTACTCCTTCTAAAAGATTATTAATGATTCATTGTGACTCATAAACAGACACTTACTCATTCGGCAAACATTCAGCACTAATTTTAACTCAAATAAATGTGAAACAGACAAACTGCCCATAATAGAAATATGAAAGGAGGATGCTGTGACTGTAGTGTTGTTGTCAGAGAAGCGAGTATTTCAATTATGCATGTTCCTCTCATCTCTGATGAGATATCATGGTCATTTTATGATGAATTACAGTAAATATATTATAAATTTCTCATTTAAGCAGCTTACTAGGCTAGCAACAATGAAGCTGTGTACATTTGCCACAATAATGACTGTAACAAACTGAGTATGTGACAACAAAGTGTTGTAGGAGAATATGAAAAGTTTGTACGGATTTTTCAGACCCTTTTTTGCACTGAATCTAAATCAATATTTACTGATGTAAATCCAAGATGTACTGCTGAAATAATCCACAAGGGAGCAACTTTTTTGTTTTTGATCCTCCAAACAAAGGTTTTTGGAGGAGCATTGAAAAAGAACTAACACTGGTTTCCACACTGACTGTTAAAATGTCTAGACACACACACAGGCAGCGTGTATGCTTAACATTACATCTTGCTAGTGGATTTAGTAAAGCAGTCCAATAAAACATATTAATTAACCTTCTTGGTTTAATGTGGGTGTTTAAACCCCTCTAACAGACACAAATCTGCTGTGTACCACTTCATGCCTGTTACAACACACTGGAGTTTCTTTGTGTGTTTTAGCTATGAGTGTCTATAAGCACTTCTGCCTCTATCTACTGTTTGGACCTCAGTCTACAGTATGCTTGTCTGAAAGAGCGAGAGCTTGGTAATCTCCAATATCCATACCTAACAGGCTTAAAGTGTAATGCTCTCAGCTACAAAAAGACCAATATACTGTATGACAGTATGGACTTGATCCCAAGGAATAGGATTTTCTGTGAGGGGAATCTCCAACCTTTACTGTATAGTAGCAAATAAATCTCAGTAATTTGATACACTCTTAGGCTTAGGGGGAGACTAACACCACATGAAAAAGCACTGGAGGCTTGAGGATGAAATTTATTGGACTCACACACATCCGTACACAAGCACACTCACACTCACACACACACACACATAAAATAACACTTACTGATTCATAATTTAGCACACTAAACACACATTTTATTCATGATGCATGAGTGTGGTAAAAAAAAAATCCCGTTGCACTCAAAGACAGTGATGGGGTGCTGTTACTATGGCAACAGCATCTAAAACCATTATTGACCACAAATGTTTCTGCATAAAGTGCAGTTCAATTTTACACCTCTCTGGTGCAGATTTAGAAAGATCTCACAGCTTGCTTAGTTGACAGGAGACATAGTCATTATCCAAATAATACCAGCTCTAAATAACTGCCCCCCTCCAGTATCCCTCTGGGTTTTTAGAGATTGAGTTTTTTTTTTTTTTTACAGTCGTTTAACTAAGATTTGTTTCTTTTTGTCTTGTTCATGTGGGGGGTTCCTGATCTTTTTATTGATGTTTTTGAAGAGTAATAGAAAGAAAATAAAGGACAGCAAGAAGAAAAAAAAAACAAAGAAACAGAAACAAAAAAGCCTCGCTGCATTCTAGCCTGAAGCCAGCCTCTACCTGGATCCATGCCATCTGCTGACAAAGCATGCACATACCAGCATAGTTGCCCTATTATGTGGGCTATCTCTGTTTTTAAACCATGTCAAATGAGACAGACAAATTGATCTGATGCAGTCCCTCTTACATGAAACATGTGAAAGCAGTCTTCACTAAACGCTCATCAAATGTGACCAGTCATTTCCTATTGATGTAGAAACTGTGTCATTCATACACCAAAGAGTAAAAAAATCACCAGTGCCACTCAAGTGAAGTATGCATAGACATCAAAGTGGATGTCTGAACTGAACTTGGTGCAAAATAATCCTTTAAAATGCAAAACGTAACACGCATGTCTTGTGTCACATACAGCTGGAAAATGTCAACTTTAGGTAGTGCAAATGTTAACCTACAAATTTTAAAGGAGCAATACGTAACAACTGTGTCCAAAAATGACTTGCGATGACTGTGTGACCGCAGTTCAAATAGCAGTTTGAGCCATAGACCGATCTGCAGTTGAAACAAGGTTGTCCCCCCAACCCCCACCCCCCCCATTCCCCTCCTCCCAAGACCCAAGGAAGCTCAGGCAGGCTGCAGGAACACAGCAGGAGTGCAAATGAGTGCAACTTGCACTTTGACAATAACAGGCAACTCAAGTCCTACACTGGAAATGGATCAGCTTTTTATAACTGTCAGTTGTCTGTCAATGTAAAGTTAAGCCCGATATCCTGAAAACAAACACCCACTGCTCTGAAAATACACACTCTGGAGTTTGAGTTCAGTGACTGCCTGTCTTACTGCCTGCCAGACTCCAAGTTGCAGTTATTCTAGCCCATCATACACATTTCAAAGGAGGACACCAGGCTGTAGCGTTGTTGTCAGAGAAGCAAATATTTGAACATAGCATGTTTCTGTAATCTCTGATGACACATCATGGTCATTTTAATGATGTATTACAGTAAACACATTACAGATTTCTCCTTTAAATAAGAACTCCAAGCTCCAAAAAGAAAATTCAAAGCTGGCACACAAACAAACAAACTGCTGCACTAAATGTTGCTCCACAAACCTCCTTTCTCAGTGGGTATCTAAATAAGATTACAGTGTCAGACGGTTACTGCAGCCTTACTGTGACAGTTACCTGCATTTACTCTTGATCTCATGAGTCATTTTAGCAGAAGTGTGTTGTGTCTAACCTCAGTGGCCCGGTTCCTGGCAGCTCTCTCTGAACGCAGCAGCATGGTGCCTCCTGAGTAATCCTTTTCAGAAGCACTGGGACAATGTGTTTTAGCTCTGTATAATATCTAGTATTCCTCTTGATGAATTACAGTTTGGGCAGGCTGGAGAGTATGAGCTAGTTTTGACAGGGTTGGCCAGAGGCCGGAACAAAGCATGCAAAGCCACGGCCTCTTTCCTACTCATCAACGCACTCACAAACACGCAGAGCACCGGCTTATTGTTTGTGGACCCCCAAACACATTCTGCTGCACGCTCAACCAATTCCACCCACCTTCCTGGTCACACTGGCAGCGTGGCTTTGTCCAGCATTGTCTCTTTCATCAGTACAATTGAGTTCTGGCTTATTTACCAACCCATTAATGCAAAAAAAAAGAAGGCATAGGCATAAACAGAACACACAAATGTGAATGTGCAGACCTGTGTTAATGAATACAGACACACACACACACAGGATCTCTATAAAAGGTTGACCATTTATGGGTGCTGTTAACGTGATACTCTATTCAAAATCTATGGGCTCCATTTTCATGTTGGCATGGGGGCACATAATGCATCAGTAAGATGGTATTTTTCCTGGGGTGCACAAAGGTTACGTCCTTTACTTTGCCGGTTTGGTATCTTGGTGATTTGCAGTGTGCCACAGAGGGAGCAAAGGCACAATAGAAGGTGAGGCGATGCCAATCAAGCAGCACACTGCAATTTTGATGCCAAGAATGAGTGCATCTTGCACAGTTCGCTGCCCACCTGCTGAAAAGAGGTCGACAGTTCAGCACACTTGTGTTCCATCATAATTTTGTCACTTTATTTTGTGAAGTCACACCCATATAACCTCTCTAAAATCACACAGCACCATTTTTCACAATTTCTTTGTCTTTCATTTTCAACTTCTATGGTTTTCAGCAGACTGTGATCACACAGAATAAAAACTCTCTTAATTGTTTCCACCTAGTTTTAGCAACAAAGGCTTGAAGATTGTCCTCGGTCTCTGCTGAGGGAGGTGTTTAGAGACTGACCTGTGATACTGACTGCCTTTCCTTTACTCTGGTGACGTGGTGGGTGTTGCACACTCTCAAGCCTCAATTGTGCACAGCAGATCTGCTGGTTAAATTTTATGCAATATGCACAAGACACAGCAAACCTCTGTGCTTTTGTGCACATCAAACTTGTCATTTTCATTAATTATTCTGAAGTTTATACTGCAACTCAATGTTGGAGACAGATGCATGGAAAACTGTTCACACAGTTCCATAAAAAAATGCTGATTAATTAAAACTTCTTTCTGTACTAATACCTCCCTCATTCCTACACCTGATAACTGGGGCAATGGCTACGCACATCATCATCTTTTTGAAAAATCTGATCAAAGTGTCAACTAGAACTCCACATTTTAAATGATACAATTAGAGCTGCTGCTGTGATGACCCCCATGAAGAGATAGAGACATGCTTTGCTTTGACAATATGTACAGTGTTACATCATGCCAATAAAGCAATTTGAATTGAATTGACTGCTGAGTTTAAATTTTGTAGTGGTGTTCCCTAATACGAAAGATTATTTAAAAAAAAATCTATTTGTTGAGCATAATCTCATTTATGTTGCAGTATGAAGATTGTTACTATTTCATTCCCAGGATGTCATGAAAATCTAGACTTCATTTTTAATTCTACTTTCAGTTTATTTATGGCACTACAGTGGTAAAATCACACACTATTATACACAGGAAAGTAAGGCTGTGCATTGGTAAGCATCTAGCAATATAATATGCATCATGATAGGGTTATAATTCAGTATATGTGATATTTTGCTTTTTTATAAATCTAGTTTAAGGAAAAGTTTCATAGTTTAAAGAATGCACAAGCATATGCATGAACATTTGAGTTAAAAAAGTTAACTTTTTTATGCAGTCTGAAGAGTGAAGATAAATAAATACACTGCTATGTAGCAGTCGGGGGTTTTAACGCAACACAAAATGAATCACTGCCACAAAGGGTCATCATCTGATCTTGGCAATGTATTTGAACTGTGGTAAAGGGCCATATTTATATTTGAAACTTGCATGTCCCAGACAACAAAACAAATGTAGTTAGATCATGGAGTTACAATGGATTAGGGCTATCATGATACCAGAATTTTAAATTTCAATACAATACTAGTATAAAAAACATACTCAATACCATGACAAAAAAGGAAAAAAAGGCTTATACACAAAATAGGATAACCTTTTCTTTTTGTAAAATTACCTGCACATAGTACAGAATGGTCACTGCACACTGATGCAAGACAAATTTCATACAGGACAATTAAGACTCAACTGAACAAAGGTCTTGAATGAGCAATAGATCTTTTCTTTTTCATACCTTCTTTATTGTCAATATTATAAAATGTTAGTATTATATTGTTTTAAACTATGTGGTATTGAAAAGTATTGAAGTATCAATACTTTTGAAACCTTAGAATGGATTACAAATAAGACAAAACCATTTGGTGCGCCTGCTAGAGGTACAGTAGACAAAGTTGTGTGTGGGGACTGTGTGGGGACTGAGATGGAAAGTGTATCCAGTTATATTTTGGTTTATGTTTACAACATGCTGAGCACAGATGGATGATGGAGAGGTTGTTTATGCTAAAGAAGTGGTTTAGAAGTTTCTTTCTGGATATTATATGTTTTTCACAGTGACACTATTAAAAATCCATTGTTACTGCCATGAATTTAAGCTGACCAGGTGTAGATGAAAACAACATTTTTCATAGCCGCTGTTCCTACTTGCAGTGTCTGATACTAAAAGAAAGATTTCGGGTAGAGTAATGACTAAAAGTCAGCATGCAGTCTAAGTTATAGTCCATAAATCTGTGACATTAAACATGAGAACAGAGCTCTATTGTTGTGTGTATGCATGACTTCGTATTTTTGTGTGTTTGTATTTGTAAGCGGGGTGGTCAGGGAGGACAAGGGGAATGCATGCTGTCATCAGAATCAAAGGGTCTAGAGAAAGAAAGAGCTGAATCAGGTCCAGTCATGTGCTTTTAGACAGACACACAAACTGCAGGACACAGGCAGGCAGACAGGCAGACAGACAGACAGTAGGGGAGCAGCAGCCAGAGGATGAAACACAACTAAACCGACCAAAGGTGAACAGCAACTCATCCTAGCAAAACTTGTGTCAAAATACAGCTGAAAAAGCAGCAAAAATCACCTCCCTTACAGTTGAACCTTGGCTGCAAATAGGCTGGGCCACAGAGAGAGAACAGAAGAGGGCAGCCAGCAAGCTCCCGGCTGAGACAGGGGATATGTGGGTAGTGTATTTATTCAGCCAGATGATTATTAGAACTCTATTGTACTTTATGCCTCTGGCATCCTATTCTACAGTCATCTATTCAGACTGCCTGACCTAGAATGATGGAGCCTCCTGCTAGTGGGATGGTGGACTGTATGGAGCAAGAGCTATACAATGTGTTTTTTTCTTACTGTGAAATGAACTTGTGCAATGATTTGTAACACCATCAAGACCGAAAAGCAAGTCGAGTTCCAGTTCAGTTGAAATGACAGATGGGTGGATGGAGGCAAAATGCATGATACCTCCACATTTTGTCAAAAACAACAGTGAGATTACTAGTGTCTAAAATTGCCCTTTAGATTCCAGATCCACACACAAACAAACCAAACGACAGACATTATTTTTTGAGTATGTGGAGCTTTATGCCAACTACATGGTCTTTACTTTGGGTTTAAAAAATAAGATACACCTTTCTAGAGCTGCAACAATTAATTGATTAATCAATTAATTAATAGAAAATTAGTTATGAACAATTTTAATAATTGATTGA
The DNA here is from genome assembly GCA_034769285.1 of Lutjanus argentimaculatus. Taxonomy (NCBI): domain Eukaryota; kingdom Metazoa; phylum Chordata; class Actinopteri; order Lutjaniformes; family Lutjanidae; genus Lutjanus; species Lutjanus argentimaculatus. The sequence continues at coordinate 12,373,550 of JAWZSL010000012.1, read as the reverse complement.
GAGTTTCAGTGATTTTCAGTGATGATTCCAGCTTCTTAAAAACAAGGATTTTCTGCTTTGCCATTGGTGAGAGTAAATGAGTCTTTGGGTTTAAGACTGTTGGACAGAAGATCCAATTTCATGATGTCGCTTTGGGCTCTGGGAAATTGTGATAAGTATTGTTCACAATTTTTGAAATTTTATAGTCTAAACAATCGTTTAATCTGAAAATAATAAGAAGATTAATCGATTATGGAAATAATTGTTAGTTGCAGCCTTACATTTTCATTTTAACAGTGTAGGCAAATGGCTGTGGTGTGCATTATTGCTATGCACCAGAAAAAATGTCTGTACAGTATGAACTATAGTAGACAGGGTGGGTAATGTGGAGTTACCTGCATCCTCTGTAGATGTCAGACTGACTGTTGGGAGGCAAACTGGGAATCCAATTGAATTAACTAACTTCTGCTCATCTCATTGCCGACCGCCACTGAACCATAAGCCTGGTTCTTCTACGTTAAGTCTACATCAACACTTTTTAAAGTTATATTTTTTGGGCTTTTATGCCTTTAATGGATAGTACAGTTGAAGAGTAGACAGGAAACAGGGCAGAGAGAGAGGGAGATGACACGCAGCAAAGGCCCGAAGGTGGGAGTCGAACCAGCGGCCGCTGCAGAGGACTAACAGCCTCCATACATGGGTCGGACGCGCTACCAACTGAGCTAAACGTCCGCCCTACATCAACACTTTTTAACCACATTTCTGATCTGCTTCCTAATTTAACTTTATCTGATCTCAGCTGCTTTGTGGATTTGTGGATGTCACTTATTTTACATGTCAATGCAGAACTTGCTCAAACTTTTAGACTGGATTCAACACCAAACTGCCAAGACAGCCATGGCACAACCTGGTTTAAAATTCAATACAAAGAAGTGCTATGGATCACATCTCCCACCCCCGTCCACTACTGCACTTAGATAATACTTCACTCAAATCAGAAAAGTCCAAAGAATCTATATCAGCAGTACCTACAAGTAGAGACCCACATAGAGCTTACTGGGGTGTATTATGAAGAGCCTGGGGCTACAGTTTCTACATGGCCTGGTTTCAGAGCATACTGAATACAACAGAATCAATTCCTTCTTTATAGTCTGTCTAATCACTGCCTCTCTCTCTCTGTTACTCACACACACACTCAACTCAGCTGAAGTGAAAAACTGAGAGGGGAGTTGAGATACTTTGTGGTGACGAAGTAAAACACATTTAAGTGCAGTGCTGCAATTTGTCACACAAGAACTTACACACATGCTGGAAAAGCAATAGCATACAGAAGACACAAACACATTAGGGTGCAAGCAGTAGCGCAGTGTATAGAGTGTAATTAGGCATCTGTAATGTTAAATAAGACTGTCACTCTATAAGCCAGGACCAAAACAAAATAACACAAATTACACTTTGGCTCATTGTGTTGTTTTAATGCCTTTTACTTAAAGTACACTGGCCTAATTTGTAAGTAAATGGAAAACAACCTTACAAAACAACAGAAAGGACATGGTGTTAAACTCTAAGGCTGGGCTGTACCAACAAAGATCGACTTAATCTAAGATAAATTCTAATCAGAGTTTAGCAAAACTGGGTTTAAAATGAGTAAATCCACATTTAAATTAAGCAGAGCTCTGTTGCACACTTAAAAATGAATCTCTTAATAAATCAAAGTTTAGTGATGTAAACTGAAATTAAACTGATCAATATGGAGATGCTTGCTTACCCAAATTAATAAATAAATAAAAAATTAATTTGAGTGCAGTCGGGACATAGAGGAAGGCAAAACTGTGAACTTTTGGCTGCTCTGTATTCCTTAATAAAAAACTGAATTGCTTGCTACCCAGGTAAAATGTTGACTAAATTAATTATATTGTTTGCTAGCTTGCTAAAAAGTTAGTTAGTCTAGTTACCCTACTCATAATGGCTTGACAGAGAAGCTCTAATTTTTCAAATTATCAACATGTCCTAAACATTTATTGGGTTGAGTTTTGTCCCTTAACTTTCTTTGATAAAGTTGATTATATTTCTCAATTCATCTCAAAAATACAGCTATTTTAAAAGTTAAACCTCCTCAAGTGTAAGTTTAAACTTCATACTGGATCACATTTTCAACTGAAGTTAAAAGTTTCAGTGCAATAGAATTAAATTTAATCTCGATTTAGAGTAAAAATTAAGCTGAGTTTTAAGGAGAGGTTTAAATTAATTGTTCTTATGAGCTAGTTTAAAAGTTTGGTGCAACATGATTTAACGAGGTTTAAAAATTAATCATTGTCAGTGCAACCTAGCCTGAAACTACATAGATTCCATACACACTGTAATTTGTTGAATGGACTTATGAAAGACATGTCTGTGTGAGGTATTTTGTAAAGTAGATCAGGCTGTCCATTTGTGCAGTAGCTCAGGTCAAACTGCCTGCAGGGCGTGCTGTTGACAGCTGCCACCTGCTGAGACATCACCGACTGAGACTGACAGCTCTGAGACTCTCAGCAGAGCTTCACAAAAAATCCTGTGTGTGGCAGTTACTTATCTTAACAAGTTTATCAAATGTGTCCCCGCTATAATGCAGTCTTCTCAGCTCTTTGTAGCTTTGTTTCGCTCCGACACACACACGCACACACACACAGTGAGGCTGTCCCCATCAGAGACCATCAATATGACAGCATTGTGACACAAGCAGAGCAATATGATTAAAGACAGTGACCAGAAGGCAAGTTCTGTCCTGAGAGACCCACTGGCAGATCCTAACAGACACATTGTCATGTGCATGCATAAACACATTTTCCACACACAACACACACACACACACACACGTGCGGCTGCATGTGCACACACACACTTGAGTACAGGAATGTCTGCACACACACAAAATATGATTGCCTTACTTACTCATAGATCCCAAATCAAAACACAACCACTCACACTGGCTGCAACTAGACACAAATATCCACACATCCACTCACATATCAGACATGCACACACACATAAACAGACACACACAATGATGCAAGCCCACGATTAGTAACTGAACCAGTGCAGAGAGAAACATTAGCATTCTGTCAGGGTTTCAGACAAGACTGCACCAGCTCTTCACACAGCCAACATGCAGCAGAGCATAACAACAGAACGAAAGCCAGAGAGGGAGCACCGACAGGTAGACAGGGATGGGTGGGGGAGTGTTCGCAAATAATTGAAGATGGGAACGATGAAAAACAAGACACAGAGGAAGGAAAAGACATGTTTAAACCAGAGATAATGATAAAAATTAAATTAAAGAGATGATGACAGCAATTGGGGTACCTTACTATTGAGTCTGGCCTTCCTGGCTTCTTTAGCTTTTTTTTCCTTTCTTTCAGCTGCTTGTCTTCTGCCCAGAGCGGATCCCATCTCACACTCACACACACAAACAGACGTACTCTCGGTCACACGCGCACTCCCGTAGGTCAGCTACAGTCCCAATGCCAAAACATCATCCACATGGCCATATTCAGTCCCCCCCCTCCTCCTCCTCCTCCTCGCTTCCTCTGCTCTCTTCTTCTCCTTCACTACCTCTTGTCTTGTCCAAGTAGCACATGCACACTCACATGGTCACTCAAACACAAACACTCACCCCGCCATGGACGCACACACTGACTCCTGTACATGCACAGACAGACGGAGAGATGGTAAGGGGTGATTTTGCAGGATGCTGGAGTAGAACAGAGGGTGGGAGGGTGGGGAAAGAGAGCTAGAGAAGAGGGAGGGAAAATAGAGGGAGGAGAGAAAGCGTAAGACAGAGAGGAGGGAAAACCGAAAGAGAAAATGAGGGGGAGAGTGGGTGCGGTGTCGAAGAGAGGGAAGAGAAAATAAAGGGAAGAGCCGGCAGAGAAAAAGGAAGAGTGGAAATCCCGAGACATGAAAATACTGAAGGGTGCTGGTGCAATCTCTGTTATTACAGCAGTGTGCTAAACCAAGTGTGACATGACAGCAGGAGCTTTATGACTGACTAATGCTCATGTGTTTGCATCTTAGGCTGGGCTGCACCAACAAGGATTATTTTTTAAAACCAGATTAAATCATGCCTTAACCTTTCATTATGCTGCACCAAACTTTAAAACTATTTTAAAAAGTCTAGATCTAAATTTATTCTCTAGCACCAAAACCAAAACTGTAGTCAATGGTCAGAGACAAATTAGTTTTTGATCCCACTGAGCCATGAATCACACATATGATGTTTGTCAATTTAAAAGATAATTTTTCAAATTAAGGGAGTTGCATTTTGTCACAAGTATAAGACTCTGGAGATACGTAATTAGAAAGACTTCACACCCAGAAGTCATGTAAGTGACATCATGATTTGTCCCTCAAAAAGCTAACATTAGCTGCTGAAGTTACGACACCTGCGTGTTTTCATACCGGAATGTCATCACACAACAGCTGGTCTTGGTCTTGGTTTTTTCTCTTCATGGCTGATAAAAGCACCAGGAGCCGCTGGACAAAACACTTCAGGTAAGATAACATTACAATGGGCTGCGAGATTGGCGTTGATGTCTTGTATATTGTGCCAGACGAGAGATGTGGTTCATCAAGCGGTTTCACACAAAATTAAACTAACCTATGACAAACAAACCAGAAACTAAAAAAGAGACAATCTTGATTTACAAAATTGTGTTTTGACAAACACAGTTTACATGGAATAAAAAATAATTTAATTGTTTATTTAATTTTGGTTTACATCAACAAACTTGGATTTACTTAATTTTGAATCTGGATTTAATCATTTTAAAAATAGTTTTCTAAACTCTGATTAGAATGAAGCTTAGATTACATTAAATTACATTTATTGGTGTAACCCAGTGTTCCTGAGAATACTGTTATATTTAAATCCACAAATTGTTTGTACAAAACACCTCACTTGCACAACTCCACACACAGTGTACAGTACAGTATGTGTGCATATGCATGAGGTACATATTCACACATCAACATAATAACACACAGAGACACGGTATCTGAAATTAGAAACAGTACAATCTCAGCTGAGCCCTCCCTACAACTGGGAAAATATTTTTCAAAATTCCAAGCTTCTTGTCTGTTTGTGTGTGTGTGTGTATGTGTGTGCACATGTGCGTGTGCAAATGTAAGTGAACGGTCTTGTTTCTACCCAGCTACTGTGTCTCTACTTTGTTCCTTTTAGGGGATTATCCATAAGGGGACCTTTGTGTGTAAGGGATTCCCCATTGGAAACATCCTCTCATCCTGTGCCATGCAGCTGTGTGTGTATATGTTTGCATGTGTATATGTGTATGTATTATGCAAAATTCCCACATCAAATTTCATGGTGAGCGCAGTTGCAATAACACTGCACTGATAGGAGGGTTTAGGCACTGTACAAATGCTCGTGGGATCGAGCATCTCAGAATAATATCACACCTACAATGAGCTACATTCAATGTGTAGTTTCATTGTAAATTGAATAATGCAGGAATTCTCATTCATAAATACAATAAACTATGCAGTGCAAAGCCTCAGTGTAGGAGGAATAGCATTACTCTGCAATATGTTTTATGGGGGAGTCTTTTATAAATTATGCTTTCCCACACATGTAGACAACAAGAAATTAGCACAATGTGAGCAATGGCTTAGCTTGAGAATCATTCTTGACAAGACTAATCATTTTACCCAAAGAATAAGCACATTATATTTTGACATTATGTAAGATTTCTCAACTGGTTCTATGATATTAACACATATGGAATGCCCTCGCTCTGGCAGTGCGCTCTGTGGCGTCCGTGACCACATTACCAAATAGGGCGTTACTAAATGCCCTTCACTACTGTATACGCTACTTTAGTTTCTTACAACCCACCCCTTCCCTAGCAATCTCTATGGCCATGATGCCCAGGGCTTTCATTTAAATTATATATACAGTATACCTATCTTTCTAGCCTTCCATCCAACCATCAGCCTGCAAACAGTACCGTCTATATATATTGTTTATTGGCTGCAAATATATAAAAGTCTGACAAACCTTAACTGCATGAGCTCTATAATTATCTGTGCTGATCAATCCCTGGGGATGGCTAAGGCATAAGTACTCTGCTCCTGATAAATAATACAGCAAGAAGAAGGTGGTCTTGAGGAAATGTTCATCATTTGCTGGAATGCAGCTCTCATGTAATCCTCGTTCTTAGTTACAACCTCATGTGTGCTTAAGTAGTGTACAAGCTTACAGAACTTTCCTTTGAATTATAGCAATGAGAGAGCAACAAATACTAAAGCTTTGGTTCGGGTTGCTTCTTTAAGTCTGATTGATTTGTTAATTGACTCAGTCCAAAGTGTCAGTATTTGTAGTAGAATAAAACTATAATCAACTCTCTTCAGAATCACTTACTCCACCTTTAACCCATGGCAAAATTTAAAGGTCCAGTGTGTAAGTTTTGGGGGGATCACAGAGTCCACCATGTTGCAGCACCATGTTTCTACAGCATAGCTTCCCAAACTTTTCAGCTCAAGACCATAAAGACAAATCTGGTGTCCCTAAGAGACCCAAATTTACAAAAATACATCATCATACATCAATACATTCACATTCACAAACTCCTGACAAAAAGAGCTGCTTTCTGTCTCTCGTTTCATGCTGCATGTTACTATTTGAGGAAATACGGTATGAATTTCATGATTACTTGATAAAAAACGGGTCCATGACCTATTTTAGGTCGCAACCTTAAGTTTAGGAAATGTTATTCTGCCGTAGTCACTAATTTTCACTAATTTCACTAATTTCACAGCTACTATAGGTTCTCCTGAACACTTGGAAGCGGAGGGTGAGGGGAGGGGTATTCCGTTGGTGGCAATCTACAGCCTCACCACTGGATACCATTAAATCTTACACACTGGTCCTTAGAGGGTTAAAGAATGTTTTAGATGTAAAACATTCATTGCATAAGTTTGAGTACATTGCTTAAAGGACAATTGATTTAAAATGCTTGGACAATTTCTCTCACTGGAAGCCTTTTGTACCACTGCAATAAAGCCACCCATTCTGCTATCACATGGTCAACCACCTACACCAAGCATCCACACACATGCAATCTTTTTTTCCTCTGAGTATTCGATGTAAATTCTCCCTGCAGCCACCCTGCGTGGTTAACCAGGACAGTTTCGGGGTGAGGAGGTCCGGTTGGGTCGGGTGAAGCGAGGAAATAAAGAATGGGAAAATCCTATCAATTATGACCTCATTTTAAACTTCAGCCTGCGGCTAATGAGCTCCACACCAGCAAAGTAGGCTAATGCTTGACCTCCCCCTAACAGGGCAGCTTGCTGCAGGATGAATAGTGAACATCGTGACTGCCAAGGCTGCAAGAGTCACCCATAACAGGATTTCCCTCTTTTCCCCTGGAAGTCATTATGCAACAAAAGCAAATTAGCCATTCAGAAAAAAGAGAGAGGGGGGCAAACGTCAGTGTCCCATTACTTTGTAACATCACCTGCTTAAAACTAATCTTCACTAATGCAAGCCCAAGTGAATATTTTGTTTTTTATTACCACTGCCCAGACAGAGACTGTGAAATGTCTTTAACATTCATGATTGAATAATCAGCATACTACTACTACTGCCATGAATAATTACTATACCACTTACATAAAGTCAGAGTTTAAAAAGTATTTCACAGAGGAGCATTTTCATTCATCCGCATATATTTGCATATCTGTTCTTCTGGAGTACAGACTATAGACTTCTGGAGTACTACAATTAGTGTCATAAGTTGAGCTGCACTCCTTCTACATTACTGTCACTGAAGGAGCAGTAGATGTCATAGCCTATTACAGCAGCCATGTTGTGTTGCAATTAGACCTTTTCAGTCATTCAGGGTGTAGATATGTACAAAATATTTTATAAACACATAATTATGTACACTCAACAATATATAAACAACACTTTTGTTTTTGCTCCCATTTTTGAGGTAAAAGATCTAAGACTTCTACAGTGCACAGAAAAAGTTCATTTCTCTCAAGATGTGTTCATAAATTTTTTTAAAAATTTGTTAGTGAGCACTCCTCCTTTGCCTGACGGGTGTGACATACAGAGATGATAGCAGGATTATTGCACACATGTGCCTTGGACTCACCACAATAAAAGGCCACTCTAAAATGTGCAATTTTATCTTGAAAAAAGATGAGACACTGAACTATGGCTATTACATAGGGCAAGAGATACCATATTTCTTCCCAGGAGGGCAAAGTCATGACCCACCCAACTAGCTTACCCCAACTCTAACTCTGACCAATCACTCCCCACGCCTAAATCTAACCAACAAAAGCAACTAGTTAGCCAATCAGAGTAGGGCATGACTTTGCTCCCTTTGTGAATAACCTTAGTTTAGTGCTTAATTAATGTCTTTTTTCAAAATAACATTGTTCATTTTAGAGTGGCCCTTTATTGTGACCAGTCCGTGCCACACCTGTCAGATGGATGGATTATCTTAAAAAAAAACAGAAGCGCTCACTAACTCAGATTTTAACAAATTTGTGAGCAAAATGTGAGAGAAATAAACCTTTTGTGTGCGCAGAAAAAGTCTTACATGTTTTTCTTAAACTCATGAAAAACAGAAGCCAAAACAAAAGTGTTGTGTTTATATTTTTGTTGAGTTTATTTTAGAAATACATGCATTGTGACAGATATTTGACCTGATGTCTGCTATAATGCCTGGTGCGTTGTGTTCAGGTGCATATGTATTCAGAAACATGCAGATTAGTGACTGAGGAAAACAAGAATTTACTCTGACGGTTCATACAGCCAAATTACCACTCTCATTCTCTCCAATAACACAGCTGTCCTAGATTACTCATCTCTAAAAAAAAAAAATAAATAAATAAATAAATAAATATGTGGCTCAAACAACATGGTGGCTTTCACAGCTCATTCACACATCCAGGTGAGACTCAGTATGATTGTATTGTGTGGGTGAGAGTGTCACACTCTTTTTTTTTCCCATTCTTTAGAATTTTACCAGTTCTACTTCTGCCGGCCTGCGAGGCAGGCCAATCACAACACATTCTCTCTTTATAGATGATTTATTGTGTGAAATTACCAACTAAATCACAGCTGGGCAGAAACAGATCTTGGTTGAGTATGTCAGTTGAGTACCACTCGTATATTTTGTAACAGCAATGTAGCACAGAGCAGACGGCAGCACCTCACACCAGACTGGTTAGACAACAAACAGTATTTGACAGCATGACTCATCCCTCTCATCACTGCTTTTCTGCATCTCCCTCTCATTCACTATTTCTCATTCTCTTTTTCTCTGAAACAATGAATAGAAGTACACACCTGAAAACACTCGCTGTTCATGGTTATACAATAGCTGGACAAAATAACTAAAAACCCAAAAATTAACTCAAGTTCCCTCTCTTTCTAAGAAACCATTTTCAATGACATTTTAAATGCCGCACACACAAATCCAGCACACAGGCATGAATTTCCAAAACCTCATGATGAATCTCAGCAGGACACATTTTGGCCTCTGCTTTCCAAATGTTACTGAATGCTAAAATAATTATTAGTAAAAGAAAAATGTCTATATAAAGAGTTACAAGACAGCGCTGTGCCATCAGTCTCAACTTGTTGAGGTAAATCCCATTAAAATTGTATTTTTAGGCTCTGTTTTCACTTTCTTTTCAATTATCTTTACTGAGTTTCACTGCATAATTTCTAGCATGAAACCACTTTCTTGGTTTTCATCTGAAGCTGGCTTCATACTCACAGTGAATGTTTTTTGTTTGTTGCTTTCTTCCTCTGTGAGACAGTTGACAGGTTTCATCAGTTACTGATCCCAATGAACATTTGAAAATTTCATTAAAAAAAAAGTCATGTAGCCCCCTTGAGTACCACTAGGGGTACTAGTACCCCCATTTGAAAAACACTGCTGCCACATCTCTGCAAAAACAATGCCTGTGGCCATAAACTGTTCATTTATTGTATTTAGAATGGTATCTTGCAGGGAGCCCAGGTAGCTCAGCTGGTAGGGTGTTTGCCCCATGTGCAGAGGCTGTTAGTCCTCTGCAGTGACCATGGGTTCGACTCCTGGCTGTAGCCCTTTGCTGCATGTCAGTCCCCCACTCTCTCTCCCCCTTTCCTGTCCTCTCTTCAGCTATCCTATCAATTAAAGGCATAAAAGCCCAAAAAGATTATTGAGAAAAAAAATAGTAGTTTGCAATAGGCTGGTGGCTCTGAAATTCTGTTGTCCTCTCTGCTTTTTGAGCTGAGAGCAACTGAATAACAGACAAAGGTTTAATTCTTCAAGCTATGATAGCAAGGATTAACAATATAATCAAATTTTCTCATGGGATATATATGGAGCTCACTACAAAGCTAAATCTGCAATAAGCTGTTAAACCAGAACTGGTATATTAACTACAAGAAAAGCACATCTAAGAACATTAGTCACACATAAGGGGTGATGGCAGCTTATTTTGTGGCCTTACTTCATGCTATTTTATTTATCAAATTATTATGTGATGCAGCATGTTTCATGATGACAAAACTAAAAGGTTACTTTCTCAGTGAAGTTGAGCTGAAACTGAATAATGAGCTTTGACAATGAAGAGGGTAAAGAGAACTGACTAATGCATAAATGATCAAAACTGCAGTCCTACGATTTGTACCAAACAGCAGCTCCCCATGATTCTTTTCTCTTTCTCTCTCTCTCTAACACACAAAAATACACAATTGACACTGTTCATTCTCTCCAGTGTAAATCTTCCGCCCTCTGATGGGATCTGATGCAAATGCATTCAGTCCTCTCTGCTGTCTGTTCTACTCTTGACACCTACAACTTATCTGTATCTACTAACTAACATCTGGTATTTCACACCTGCCATTCTTCACCTGTCCACTAGTTGTCCTGACTGAGTTCCTGCTTCAGACAATCATCTGATTAGTCACCTGCTTGCACACATGTTGCCTATTACTTCACTAGTAATGATATAATGTACACAGTAGGGCTGTGTGTTGGCACAAATCTGGCGATATGATACATACCATGATACAGAGCTATGATTAAATACATTGTGATACCGTAAACAAGGTGATATATTGCTATTTTTTAAAAATCTAATAAAAAAAGTCATAATCATGGTCATAATATCAAGAACACACCACAAAAAATCTGAGTCAAAAGACTTTACTTTTTTATTCAATCAGAACAGTGAATAGATAACAACACCGCTATCTAGTGGTCAGGGGTTTAAACACAACACAAAATGAACCACTGGCACAAATCTTTGGCATGTATCACAATATCACAATACAGCGTTTGAAGAATCAATACAGCATCACAAAACATAATATCACCAAACTGAAGTGTATCGATATTTTCTTACACCCCTAGTGTACAGTGCCCAGCCAGTATTCACACTCTGCCAGATTGTCTAGATTGCTCACTAGCTGTACCGAGCCAGTCTTTGTCCTATTCTACCTCTCTGGACTCTGCGTTTGTGACCACCTGCCTGCCCCTGACCACCATCTGCCAGCGTCACTGCCTCTTTAGTTCTGTTTGCCAGTTTGGACTTCCTTTTTGTTGCTGCTTATAAGCCTGCCTATCTAACAAGTAAGACTGATTTTATTGAACCTGCCTGGCCTTCTGCATCTGTTCATACCCAGTCAGTAATACACAATGTAAAGTACTTACATTCTGGTAACATTTATTTAAAGGGGTGTGTCATTACACTATCATAATGAGTGTTCATAACTGTTGTCAGTAAGTGTCATTCACTCAATTATGTCATTTTTAACATTGGCAGAGATGTCTTTGACATTGACAACTTGACATTAACCAAGCCAGCATAACATGTCAATGTCTTTGTCATGACAACTTGACATTATCATACTGAAATGAATTCCTTAGCTTTATGTTTTATTAGCATTGCATTAAACTGTCATATGTGGTTGGTTTTGAAAATGGTATCATTAAAACTGAACAACTGAAGTGCTACCATTTGGACTTGTGATAAAGATGTCATTAAATGCTATGAGGTCAGTTTGACAAAGATGGTTTGCAGAGTTACTTTATGGACAAATAGCAATTAGCTAATTTACTTGTTGCTAATTTAGGCTAACCGCTGTCTGCTGTTATCTGTGGCTGGTATTAGCTAGTTAGCTCAGTTAGCCGTGAAGCCAACCTTGGTGCTGTATATCCTGTCATCAAATTGGCTGCCATCAGTCTTGGAGGCTGTGTTCGCTGTCTACTTACTAGCTGCATGGCCAGGTAAAAGTGCCAAACAGTGTCAACTTTGCATTCAAAATGACATAACTGACTGAATGAAACTTAATGACAACAGTCAAATGTTTATAAAGACTCCTTCATGTTGGCAGGTATCATGACATGGTTATGACAGTGTAATGACAGACTTTTGCACGCTCTTTCAAATAAAGTGTTACCCATATTTTCAACCCAAACTTTAAAACATGTTTTGTCAATATGATTTAAAAGAAGCTTGCATTTCAAATACACTATAGAAAACAAAATACACATTTGAACGTTGTTTTAGCCTTTGCTTAAATGACAAATATGTCTTACTGTCACAATAGAACAGTGTGTTGGTGTGCAACAAGAAAAAAATCAAACCATCAATCACGGCCGCATTATATGTCATGTTGTGTTCCATTCTAGTTCCTGTGTTTGAGGAGGACTGGAAATTATGTGTTTTACATATTAGGTCAACATGGAAGAAAATTACCGTGCTACCTGCTGAGCATTTTGACAGAAGAAATTACTCACAATAGGGGTAAGATGGATTGGAGGTGATACACATGACTACAAATAGGTGAAACCATGGTAACGTTCATTCCAAATGTGCATTTAACAGGCTACAGCAGCATCAAACAGGTCTGGTTCATGTCTGCGTGACATTTACCACGCTGCCCTGTTTACAAGCACACACACTGTCCTTAAAGCTCTTATAGCTCTGCATAGCCTAAAGAGAGCATGGTAATTACACATGAATGAACCAACAAACACACCTAGCCAGGCTGTTACTGAGGTCCTCTTTTCAAGCATCTCTCAAGCATCCCTGCACTTACTGTAACCACTTGGCCACCATGTAATCTGAGCTATGAGCGACCAGAGCTTTATGTACTATAATTCACTCAGTTTAGAAGATTGCATGCAGCATAAGCTCTTCAGATGTCAGGTTGACAGAGTGCAGAGCTGTTTGGTCTTACCTTGGTGTGGAGCTTCGACAGCTGCTTTTCATCCAGGTGAGTCTGGGTGTAGACACGTCTTTTATAGCGGAACTGAAACGCAAAAAGAAAAACATAAGAGGCTGAGCTGTTTTGACCATTTTTTGCTGCTTAACACGACACACACACAAAAACAAATAATAGCTTTTTTAACAAAACTGTTCTAACGCACTAATGCAACCAAACACATGTCAGAGTCAACTCTTGTACTGGAACATTAATAAGATTTGTCTCTTAACAGTAACAACACTAACAGGAAGCATTACAATATGTATCACTACTGTCTTTGAAGTATCTTTAATTTACTCATATTTATTTATTTGGCATAAATTCAGATTCAAAAATAAGGCCACATCTTTATTGCATGATTGTGCTACTTCACAGTAGATGTCACCAAAATTGCTGTAAACAGAAATGTTGCTACAGTATATGCCTCAATAGACTTTTTTTTTTTTCATTTCTGTAGAGAGTAATTCCAAGAGCATTAAATGAAATTAAAGTAATTCTAGTAATGAGATACAAAACTTCACACATGTACAATGCTGGTCAACCCTGTCTTCTGCACTGGGTCACAAGTTCTCATCTATATCACATGACTGATCGATCCCTGGCAATGTTCTGCATGTCCAGATATCCAGCATTTATTGTGACATCTGATCATACGGCTGGTCATTAACTTTCCACCTCCATGAGGAAAATATTTCCTCTCTGGGTTTGAGGAATGAAGCAAGGTGACAGGAAAGTGGCATCATCCTGGGATGGGCTATAAACCAATCTGTGGCTGGAAGAGAACGGAGAAATGCTTAACTGTCTTCCTTGATTCTGCCTCACCTGCCCCATTTCCTCATCTAGCACAATTTTTTTTTATAGAGGAATTAAGGACTGAGGAATGAAAATAGGGGCTCAGTGCTCTATGTACCAATTTATGTTTTGGGTTGTTTTGAGATGTAACTAGCAGAATGTAGCAGTCATATACTGTCTAATTTACATTTATGTTGCTGATGTCAGATTCTGAATATATATTTGATAATTTGAAAAGTATGTAAACATATGAAAAATGGAGTGTATATACAGAGTTTTGGATGGTGATTCAGCATGAGTGAGAAAACTGCTCATGAATTCTGAAAGATGTGGTCAGTCATTTAGTGTCAAAGCAATGAGTTTAGTCCACATTGATTTCTGTCAAGCTGACTGAGAGACAAGTTTTGAGAACACAAACTCAGTATTCATAATTGTAAAAAAAAAAAAAAAACTGTAATAGCGTTAATTATCAAAGTCATTCCAAATTAATTTGTCACACAGTATCAGCTCCTCAGACCAAACTATGTCAAATAACTTTTAATTAAATATTGGCTTGTTCTAAAAGAGAGAAAGTGAGAGAGACAGCAGAGAGACAGAAACAGAATTTTTTGAATAATTTAATAACCAAATATCTCCCTGTACAGTATATGACCGTCTTATCTTTTTCTAGCGCTCTTCCTTGTCATCTTTTCCACATATTGCGTCTTACTTGAAAACAAATCTACTGCTCCTTGAAGCGTAAGTATAAAATATAAATTGCAAAACAATGACAAGGGATTTTCAATTTCAAACTGAATAAATGTACTTCAGAAACACTACAGGTTGGACAAATTAAAAAAGATGAGAGGATTCATTTAATAAACAAAAAGTATTTTTCCCCCACATACAATGAAAATTGTTTCTACAACTGGAAATATCAGTTCAGTATATCAAATAGTTAAAAGATGTTTTTTAAGATGTTGATGACTAGGCATTGATTGATGCCAACACAGCATACTGTATGAGAAAATGTTAAAAGATTATGAGAAAGCAGGAAAAAATATAGCCCAGTGACAATATATGCAATACAAAATTACAACATCAGTGTTATCAATTAGCTATGTAAGCAGTGCAAACTGGGAAATGATTATTTCAGAGTTGGACTGTGTGTATTTTTTCATTACAATGAGCAAGTTATCACTTTGACTACAAGTTCATTCTTGGCTACAAGAGACAAAAAGCAACAAGTATTGTGAATCAAACCTAACTGCATTGTATACATATTGTTGAAGCTCAATTTAACACTGTTAGAAATACACTGACAAAAGCTTTCGTAGACATCAAAGCTCTTTCCACATTTTGGTGTTGCAACATCATTGAATCATACTGTGTTTATAAATGAGATGATTTGACCATGCTTAGAGCACAATCTGGACTTGCAATCTGGTTACAATTACTATTTATGGCATGTGCTTTAGCCCACTGAGAAATATTTATGCATTTCTGGTGGCAAATACTGTTATACAACAAAAGCACTCATATTTGTATTTAGATGCAGTTATATTCAAGCTATTTCTTCATAACATTCAAATGTCTTAATCTAAATAAGGCACAAAACAGACCAGCCCTAATGATGACACAGCAAATAATAGCATAATGTCTCTAAAGGACTGTTAAAAACTAATTGTGCTTTCAATACTGCAAAATCATCTGGCATGCTTTCTGTTTTCTGTACTATGCAGCTCTGGTCTCTTGCCATTTCCCAACTTGTCAAAAGCCAGATCATTCATTAGACCTGTTACAAGCTGCTTGTTTAATAGACAGGTTTCACTGAACACTGACAGCCTGTAATAGCTTTAAAAACTTTCACTGCCACAGACTTGCAATGTAATTCAGTTCAGTGTGTGTGTGGTGTGTGTGTGTGAGTACCTCCTTGCAAGCATTTGTGTGCGTTGTGTGTGTGTGTGTGTGCACGTCTGTTTCTCCAGTGATGTGTGGTGTTCACGAGCGGGGTAAATCCACGACAGAGCAGAGGGGTTTTGAGCTGCTAATCCAAACCTGTCAATCATCTCTACACACCGTAGGCCTCAGGGAATAACTGCTGGTCAATCAATGACACACACAGTGCTCCAACAGAGTACTAGCAGACACTCGCACACACACAAACCCATCGGAGCCCACACCAATTCAGCTACACTGTAAGCTGCTGCAAATACAACCAGAAACTCAAAGATAAAATAAAGCAAATAAAACAAGCACGATTCATTATAAACAAGATATGTACAATACAAAAAGTGATAAATGAAAATTTCATCATCACATACATTACTTGACAACATAAACTAATCTCATCTCTGGTACACATCCTTCCCTCTGTGTTACAGTGTAACTGTTCTCTTCATGTCATGTTCCTCAAGTATTGGCATATGTAACATTATACCGCTTACAAATAGCATGTCACACATGTTCCTGACATATATACATGTACCACTTACTACCACGACTAAGTCCATCTGTAGACAGCATTTAAAACCAGTATTTCACCGATACTGAGACCACAGAATAGTGACTATAGACAGAGAGAGGCAGCTGCATCACAGCCACAGTAGCACATTATTAATTTATTTTATCAGCAATCAGATAGAAAACAGATTCCAATCACTGTAAAAAAGACGGTTATCAGATACGATAATCAGCCAGGCCGATAATTGGCCAACTCTTAATCAGGCTATTATGTGCAGCCCAGGAAGTAGCACAGACGCTTTCAAACTGAAATGCTCCACTAACTTTCTAGTTTGGTGGACAGTTTTACTCTCTTCTCCCCACCAGCCCCTTTCTTCCATCATTGTGCTCAAATCAGTGTGTTAAAGGACCAGTGTGTAGGATATAGTGGCATCTAGTGGTGAACCTGCAGATTGCAAACACCTTATCTCAAGCATGTAGGAGAGCCTACTAGAGCCTTGAGAGCAACTGTGGTTCATTAATTCAAGGTTCAAGGTAACTTTGTTGATACCCGTAGGTAGATTTGTTATGCAGTCTGGAGAGGGCATCTCAAACGTTATGCACAAACATTAAAAACACAGGACACATACAGAAGACAGATTAAAAACAGCACAGAATTTTTGGCTGCTGTAGAAAACATGGCAGTGCAACATGGTGGCATCTAAGGAAGAGGTACTGTACCCTCTGTAGATACGAACTGCTCATTCTGCGGTAATGAAAAACAGTGATATTGATGAATATTACATTCCATTTCTTCAAATGATAGTTTTAGCCATGGACAGCAGTATTTGGGTTCTGGACACAATGTGGGGCACAGAGCCAGAGACCACAAAAATGACCTTCTAAACAACCCGAGGTTTATCATCTACCACTCCTCTGCCATCTGTCAACATCATACTTGTGGGCCACAAGTGGCTATACCACTCATGACACTGACTGTAAGGGTTCCAATAGTAGTTAACCTGATGCTACTGGCTCTGCCAAAGGAAGACTTTGTACATTATAATTCAAAATTTATAATTTCATACTGTCTAGTGATAGTCTTGTTTGTAGTTTAAATTAAAGTACTTTAAAATGAAAAACATTAAGAAGGATGTCTGTTTAAACTCATTTGATATCTGCTTCCAAAGTAAATGGCCGTGTAAATGGCTGTGATTGATGTTCTGATGAATTCACTGCAAACTTACTTGAGCCTGAAAGCCGTCTGTTATATCAAACAATGCTTTATTAAAGGTGAGTTCTCACTTTTGAGCCAAGTCTGTATTAGCATTCCTTGAGAAACATGTCTTTCATTCATTGATAAATTATTAAGGCCGGTGAAAGTTTTCAAATGTCTACTTTTGTCGACTAACTGTCACTAAGAGTCCGACTCTCAACTGAAACAGTAAATCAAATCTGAAATAAAAATAACAAGAGCCACGATAAGAGGGTGAGAAAGAGAAAACTGGTTTTGGCTATACGTTTTTCTCTTGTTTGTTTTTTTGGTTGTTTTTTTACCCAAGAATAAATGGAAAAGTTTTTTTTTTTTTCATTAAAGATATACAGCATATTACATTTTCCAAAAGAACCTTGGAGTAACCTTTGATAGTCACCTATCCTTTGAAGACCATACCAAGAAAAATCACCCAATCTTGTTTTTATCAGTTAAGAAACATTTTCAAGATTAAACACATGCTCATTTTTTTATGACACAGAAAAATTCATACAAGCTTTTAGATCATCACGCCTGGACCACTGTTACTCTTTTTTTTACCTGCTTAAACTCGCACTCGGTCTCACAACTACAACTCATCCAGAACTCAGCAGCCAGATTATTGACTAAAACTAGAAGGTCCTGTCATATCACTCCAATTTTAACATCCCTGCACTGGTAGCCTGTTAATTTTAGAACACATTTTAAAATTCATCCATGGTCTGGCTTCAGACTACATTAAGGAGGTTTTGACTCTGTACACTCCAGCCAGGCCCTTGAGATCAGCCGATCAAAACCTTTTGGCTGTTCCTCAGACAACACTGAAAACTAAGGGTGACCGTGCATTTTCAGTGACGGCCCCTTGGCTCTGGAACAGACTCCACTGCAGCTTTCAAGGGAGCTCTTGAAACTCATTCCTATAAGACGGCCTACAAATAATAATGTTTTAATCATGTTTTGCTTCCATGTACTTTACACTTTCATCTGCTCTAAATGCTCTTTTAAAAGGTTGTAAATGTTTTTTTATGCTCCTTATTCTGTATTTAAGGGAGTGGGATTTTGTGGGTTTCTGATTTTTAATTCTTGTCCTGTAAACCTTTCAGTATGGAAACACTTTGTGCTTAGGCTTGAAAAGTGCTATATAAATAAATTATTATTATTATCATCTATCATTATTATTATTTTTTTTATTACCATCTCCAAATGCATTAGCGGCGGACATTAAACTGAGACTCAAGGGGGAAAGTAAATCTTTATTACAGAACACATCATAAACTAGTGAAAACAAAGACAGGCAGTGGGAAAACCACCTGACATCTATACACCACTGTCTGTAATGCAACATATCTTTATGCGCCAGCGTTTTTCTCAGATCAAAAACTATGATGGACAAGCACAACAATTATCTCTGAGAGCTGACAGCCGCTGCAGACAACACACTGTCATTGAGCGTAGTATTATTGCGGCTGGTTTGACTGACACATCATGACAGAAAAAATACACAGTGTGCACAGTGATGCATATATACCCACACCCACATATATGTGTGATGCCTACACACACATACAGAAGACTTCAAAAGGATGACAGCAGATGCACTTCGATAACAATAGCTTGTAAGATGATTGACAAATGACAACAGGCACCTGGATTTCTAGTCTATATGAAGAAAACTATAATTAACGCCTTGCGGTTGTATGCCTCGGTCATCCAGTCAAGTCACAGTTTATATCCCTGTCTATCAAGACTAATTTAATATATGCAGTGAAGACTTTGAAGGAATTTAATTTTAAAGTGTATTTAATGGCAAAATGGAAGTCACTGTGTTGACATCTATGATTCCAGTGAATAATTTCCAATAAGAAGCATGCTGTCTTCACTGAGAGACTATACTTTCAAAGTAAACAGAGGATTGATAGAGAGCTTCAAGTGTTTTTGCAGAACATTATGATGTCACAATGAAGTTGACCTTTGACCTTTAGATATAAAATGTCATCACCTCATCATTTTATGCTATTACACATTTGTATGAAACTTAGTTATAATTACTGTATGAATTCTTAAAGGTCCAGGTTGTAATATTTACAGGGATTTGTTGGCAGAATATGATGGAAATGGAATATAATATTCAAATGTATGTTTTCATTAGTATATAATCACTTGAAAATGTGAATTTTTGTGTTTTAGTTACTGTAGAATGAGCTATTTATATATACAGAGGTTATGAGTCCTTGGACACACTACACTTATTCTAGATATGGCCTTTGACGTTCTTTTGTGGCCACCGCAGGTTCCCTACACACTTGGAGTGGGAAAGACAAATGAGGTGTCTGCAGTCTGCAAGCTCACTGCTAGGTGCCACTAAATCCTATACACTGGTCCTTTAAGTTAAAGTCAAACACATTGTGAGGTCACAGTGATTTTGGACCTTTGAACACCAAAATCTAATCAGTTCATGCTTCCGTCCAAGTGGACATTTGTGCCTGGTGTAATGAAATTCCCATCAGGTGTTCCTAAAATATTATGTTCATAAGAATAGGAGGGCCATGAGGTCACAGTGACCGTTTACCACCAAAACGGAATCAGTTCATCCATGAGTTGAAGTGGACATTTGTGCCAAATTCCATCAAGGCATTATAACATTATTGTGTTCATGAGAATGGGATGCCCGGACAGACAGACAGATGGACAACCTGGAAACATAATGTGTCACAGCTGTCGCCAACGCTGAGGCATAATGACCTGAGGCACCACTGCAGTGAAATGGTTGCTGTTAAATAGTAATCTGACGTGCTTTAAGGAAGTTCATGCCTACATTATTTGTATATGCAGTATGTTCAGTGCCCTTCTTTCTCTCCCAGGCTGGATTGTAAAACAGGCAAAGCAGGTAAACGGCCACAGGGCCACAGATCCCAGGCTCTCCACTGTAACATTAGTGCTGGGGAAACTCATCAGTATCCACAATGCGGTAATTTTCCTCACCTAATCACAGATGACTGAAAGTTATGTAAAGCTGGCTATTTTTATATGGTAGTCTATGGGGATTGACTGGCTTTTGGAGGCACCTTCAAGTGGCCACACAATGAACTGGAGTTTTGAGAACTTCTGCATTGACTTTTCAGCCCCAGAGTTTGCTGCTTGGTGCTACACTTCACTCTCAATGGGTTCTGCCTTTTTCTTCCGTCAACATAACTTTATCAACAACAGAAAATTTTGTTATTTGAGAATAGGTTCAGATTCGTAAAAGATCAGAATAGCAATTCTTATGTGAATTGATTTTTTTTCCTCAGCCTTATAATTTATATGGGCAGGATGGTAGGGTACATATGGAACGATTATGTATGTTGCTGTAGCATGTATAACCGCTCTTTCCACCTCTGGCTCTCTCCTGTGAGCACTCCTTAACGCCTCATACATACACATGATACCTACCTCCAGGTAAGGTACAGGAGCGATGGATGGGAAGGGGTATTCCCTTAGCTGTCTCTCCTCATCCAGAAACTTGCCAGCCTTGCCGTTGTAAGCTGGCTGGAATAGGCCATAGTTGAGTACATCCTTCAGGCTCTGGTTGAGAGTACACAAGATCCGCTGTTTGGACCGCCAGATAGGAGCATCCACATTGAATTTCATACATTTCTGCAGAAACGAGAAAAAGAAGGGAGAAGGTTAAGCACATGTCATTTTTCTAAATAACATATTGTACTTAAGCAAAATTAAGAAACATAAATTCACATAAATATAACATTTAGGTGCACAAAAGTATGCTGGAATATTAAGTAGGGCCTCTTTCATCAGAGAGGCATTTATTGAACTTCAGATGTAATGCTCAGGGTAGAAGCAAGGCCTTTTATTATAATGAACAATTCACATTGGTATGGCACTCCATTATCCATTATGTTTCACAAAAGGTCATCCAAAAAGCAAGTGCTGGTTACTATACTAAAGTAAACAAAAACTTAAATAAGCAAAATCTCCACAGAAACACTCCTCTGACACCCATTTTTCAGCAGCATAAATTTAACTGTACATGTGAGCGTGCATTATTCATGCCCTGAAAATGAAGCTGGGCAGTATGTAACTGCTCCTCCAATCGCTGCAGCAACTATGTCCAGTCATTACTGAAGCAGATGCCAGTGGGAAAAATGTGAGAAACAGAATCCACTCAGTTAACTTCTGCGCTCTAATAAACAAATATATATGTAAAACATAGACTGAAGTCCATCTCTAAGAAATAACCTTAGTGGTATTATCTTTTCCATTAACTAGTGATAATAAAAATAGTTAATGGTTGATGGTTTACCCTCACATACTGGGTTTATTCTTGCTAAATGTAACTCTTGAAATAAATTACAATGCTGTTTTCCTCTCTTCAGAGTGTAAAGGACTATGGTTATTGTGGTTAGGCAGAGCACTTCCCTCTAGTTACCACATTGTGGAGCTTGAGCTACAGACGGCAGAGAGAGAGAGAGAGTGAGAGCACATAGAGAGTTACAAGGAGATTGCAAAACCCACAAGTAATAAATCAATCAATGCTGCCTGCAATATCGATTCAGAACCTCTACTCTATCCTGTTCAGCACCACTATGTTTCTGACACCCAGACACAACTGTTGAGAAATCACACCTCCTCACAGCAATACAGAAACATTACTCTAACAGCTACATGCAGATGCCCAGATGCAGGTACACAACACACAGGCAGATCTGACTGAGGCATCAGTGCATCCATGTGAAAATCATTATAGCAGCTGTAGGTTCAAACAGAATTACTAAGAGAGAGATTTCTGACTTAAATAGAAAAAAAACAAGACAAATGTCTTTGTACGTTGCAGCAGGCTTGAACTTTTGTCAAAATAACACCTAAACACTCTCAAGCAAGCATGATGTGAGGGTGAGGGAGAAAGGAGTGGCTGTATTTATTGGTAGGTGTGTTCATCTTGTTCTATGCCACATTTGAGCTTACATCATCAAAAAGAACAATGTCCTCTTGGTCCAACTCTGTCTAAAAATTACCTTTGTATATTACTAAACCGATGTCATAACATGCACTGGATTTACAAGGGGGTGGTTGGGGTGGATGGCAGGCATACACGATGTAGATTTTAACACCAGAGTCCAGGGATCATGTCTAGACTTCTGCAACGAAAGAGCTTTGGTTAAGATAAGGAAATATCTCAAATGTTAAGTTTTGGCAACAAAAGCAATTCATCCATGTGACGTGCATCCTCTTGCAGCTGTGCCTTGAGGTGAGCACTCGCTCCTGTCAGCTGCTTGTTCTCGGGCACGCATACACATAATGACAGAAATCTGATGTCACAAACACTGCTGACTGTAAATATTGCTGAAGTCACTACGAAGGGACAGTGTATTGCAAGACTGCCTATTTTGGTGGAAACAATTAAATATATTGCCAGTGACATTACCAGACACGTTAATTAACGTGTCCATGTTATGTTAGTAATGTTGGACATGTATTTCAGTTGGGATTACGTTTCCCTCAAAAAGATATCTGCTGTTGCACATTAACTGAATACAAACAGTTAATGTGCAACCATGTAGCTCAGATAGAGCTACATGGTCGGATAGGGGGACACTCATCAGCAGGTCAAGAAGTAGTGTACTGTCTTTAGGGCTGGGGCAATTTGTCAGCGGATTCACACCCAGAAAGCATGGATTCAACCAGAGAACAAGCTGCAGAAAGAAGGTCTTGCCTTCACCATCTTAAGTGTGAGAGTACTTTAGACAGAGACACACCAGTTTGGCTCTCTTTAAGCTCCACAAACTGGACATGTCTTATCACAGCAGGACAAACTGTCCCACACGAATCCTGGAAGTGAAGCACCAAGTGATCTGTCATCAGCAGCAGCAGCAGCAGTGCGACAGCAGCATTGTCCTGTTTACTTTTCAGCACAATATAGTATTAGAATTATCAACAAGTGGATAGTAGAAATCACTTAAGATCGAAGATTTCTGGATGTTTCTTCATCAGCCCTGTGCTAACTTGAAAATATGCCACTATTATCATTATTCTAACGTGCTTTATGTGTCTATTTTTTGGGATTATGACTGAATAAAATATTGAAATATTAATGAAACAAGTGTTTCATATTTATTTTCGGTAAATTAATTTGTATATTAATTGAATGATACAAAAAAAATATCATGAGATAAATCATGTAAAAATAATCGTTAGGTGCAGACCCAGGATCATGTGCTCAGTCATGTTAAACAATGACCAAGTCAGAAATATTATTGCTATCAAACATCCCTAATAGTTGTTCTCATGCTTTTCTTGAGAATTTTTGTTGGTGCTGTTGAGTTCAGAAATCAATCATGGGTTTTTCTGTGGGCTCGAGACAGGGTTCATTCAGCAGCTGTTGAACACAAAACAGTTCAGAATGTCTGGTACGCATCCAGAAGAAGGTGAGTCTTTTATTGCAGATTAGGGCCAACAGCCCTTATTACCTCCTGTTAAAGTCTTAAAGGCATAATGTCAAGGGGACTGTGTGAATGATTCTTGCTCAGCATGGTATCCTTCAGATCATGCAGTGGTATCAGCCAAAAGCAATTCAGGGGAAAGGAAATGGCAAAAAAACAGAAGTGCTATTACCCCTGATATGATCAATCTTATCGATAACAAAGGAGGCAGATGACTGACAGTTTCCTCCTTCAGACAGGTGGTAGATAATGATCTTGGCAGTTGATAGAGCCACCAAGACATTTTATTATCTAAACGTTCACTGATTGGTTGATGAATATGTGATTGGGTTATATCTGTTCTTGAATGGCTGTTTCCAGACTTAAAACCTGAGCTTTTGAGGTGTCATTTGGCTGTGTGAGGCCATCAAATCCAGCCTTTGCTAAAATGTATGTCTCCAGCCTGCAAAAAGCCTGCAGTATTGCTGTGCACAATAAATAAATTTAAATCTATCATTCTGGTGGGAGTCCTTTATCTGAGTTGGTCTGGTTGCAGTGGAAATTCTACAAATTTGAAAATATACTGCACTCTTACTGGCTTCTTTAGTTTTTAGAATGGAAAAAAGATTTTGGTACAAGCAGCCTCCACCAATTCCAACCATTTTGACAAGTCAAAATAAGATCAGTCTATGACAAAGCTGTGCTGCAATCTGTGCTCTGTGCAGAAACAGGCCCACTTTTGGACATCAGTATCATCAGACCTCTGGTGATACTGTTCTTCAAACCGTCAGACCTACTGTAGTACCAGTTTTCTAGTTTTGCATGTGGATTTGGCAACTGGACCAATATATCAGTCCATCGCCTATTACTTTTTTGGGTGATGTTCTCTGGGCAAGTTTGATCATTTTATTTTATATATTTAATGGTCTGCATCCAAACAACAAGTGAGAGCCAATACTCAGGGACTCTGATTCAACAGCACAGTACACACCCACTGAGCCAAAGACAAGCGGGAAGAAAACACCCTGTTAGAACCAGAATATTTTCGAATTTACCTCTGTGAATTAAGGATTTATTATGACCAAAGTGTTGGTGATTGTTGGAACAGTGAAAAGATTAACCAATGGTTTTGGTGAGTTTCACTTTGTTATTCTCTCTAGTTTGAATGAAGTGTGTTTTACTGTAAGTTAACAAGGCGAGTCAAAGCGAGTCTTAGTTTGGTAAAAAGAGAAAAAGTTGGATTCAGAAGATGCACAGTTGGATTTTTTTTTTTTTTTTTTTCAATTAAAAGTGTAAGAATATGACATTTTGTGAGTTTATTTTGTTTATTAAGTGGACGTAGCAAACTTGCTGCTCTCAGTTGAAATCCCAGGCGCAGCATGCATACACTTACATGAACATATTGGCAATGGTTGGTTGCTGGGCTTACGGAGGATGTTTGAAAAATTTTAACTTATTGCCCAACCTCACTATTAATATAAAATCCTAGTGTTTGCCTTTCAACAGAACCACTTTAGTTATCTCTTAGAATAATGTTTACATTGATTGTGGCAATTATTTCCCATCTGAGTAATAGGATCAATTCACTAAAACAGCAGTCTTCAGGACAATGCTCAAAAATATACGAGTTTAAATCTGTTCATGCATAAAGATGCCATGGGCAGCAACATTTCCAAATCCAATCCTCCGGTGGCTACTTTTTTAATGTACTGTCACTGTCGACTTGAAAACCTGAGGAACATAAGAGATAGGAGGAGGATGTTTCCCCCCCAGTGCAACAAAACATCAAATATAGCTTTGAAAAGCTGCATCTTCACTTTGAGATAGGTTGCCTTTTTCATTAAACTGAGGGTTGGAGAGACTGAAGGCTTAGGATTAAGAAGGCCTCTTGGGGCAGTCTTGTCGAGATGGGGAGATCTTACCATCTACAAACAGCCACAGAGCACTGAGCGAACACAGGCACACAAGCACAGACACAAACAAATGCACGTATCTGTAACCTAAAGAATACATATTTAAATGATATTTTAAGACATAATGGGGTGAAACTGTCTGTTCTACTGAGTGTCTGCATGCTTATTTTTTCCTGTATGTGGACTGTGCTGATTTTCTTTTAGCATGAGAAATCTTTAAAATAAATGTTTACTGAATATCTTTTTTAGATTTCTTTTTTTTAAATGGCTTCCATCCTTAAACAGAACTAAACTTTTACTGTTTTCACCACTAGCAAATTGCTAGAGGTCAACCCTTAAAAAGTTCACCTTAAAAACAAAAGCTGTTGCAATACCCATAAAACAAGTTCACTCATAGCAAAATGTCCTTGTATGTTATTAGCCTTGTGTAGAAATTAAACTCAATCAAAAACAGTCAGAGCTAGCAAAGTCACTTTCAAGAGTGACTAAGTAATTATAGAAAGTGAAAACTGATACTGTACTTACAAAAAATAATAGGGTGCCATTGTGGAGAGTAAGCTGTGACAGATTAAAAAAACTCATCATCTCTCATTTAATACTAGCTCTGAACAAAAACTCTTACCTTCAGGATTTGTCAGAGTCTGGCTACTGTTAGAACACTCAGCAGAAAGTACAGCATTTCACACACTACGCAGCAAAGCAAACTAACAAAAACACTATTAAAAGAAATCAATAAAAAAAAGTCCTTGATTGAATAAGCATCTTCTTTTCTGCTTCTATTTTTCTTTGTGTTGATGCAAAAATTATTACATTATTTTTTTGGGGAAAAAAAAAGACATTTTAGACAGAAAATATTCACTGTTGAGGCAAAAATAGTTTGAAGGCATGTTTGCTGAAAAGTTTTCATACACTTTTATTTGTACAGACTACATTTAGAGAAGAACCAGTCAGTCAAATCATCTGATGTGGTTGCAGAGAAAACGTGCACACTCTTAGCCTTCAATTGCACCATGCATCTGTTGCTGGGATACTAAAAATGCACATAACACAATGCACACTAACAATCTTACCAGGCTCACATACATGTAAATTACATGTCTTAGCCATTCAGTGGTTTCATCAAATAGAAACATAGAACAAACCTGTTTCTTTGTTGAGGATAAAATCAACATGTAAAAAAATATCAGTTTTCAGCCACTGCTGTTATACATCACACCAGCAATATTTCATCTAGCCAAGTCGGCAAAACTTTTGGGTGAAAAATCATTAGGGTTTCCTATTAAGGTTGGGATATTAGATTAATATATCGCCAATCGGTGATGGGGTGAATCAATCACAGGTTGTAAATAAAATAAAGATACAAATCCATCTCTATCTCTGGTTTGCCATCCTTCGTGGAGAGCAAAAGGATCCCAAAAGGAGAGCAAAAACAATCTATGAGCCTCAAGAGAATGCCATTTTTTTTATTTTGGCAGCAGTGTTAATTCCTTGATGAAAATAAACAGGAGGTTAGCTTCTGTCATTTGAATTATGCTGAATAAGAAAACAAAGATGACTGTATTAATAACTGAAGCTTTAATACTGAGATTAGAGACATAAGATACATGAGTAAGTCTGGTAAATAGCTAAATGATGCTGGTGATAGTTACAGTACAGCAGCGTCAGATCAAACAGTTGTCTTTACAGATTTTGCTCTTTACAGACAACACCTATTTAATGCAATATAAGCAGTGTCTGGACACTGTTGGCTCACTGCACTTCAAAGGGGGAAGACTGAAGGGGTATGACAGCTGACTAATCCACCTTAGGTATTTCTAAGACTCGGGTTCAGACAAGGTCACAAAATAATTATTGGACATGTCTATAAAACAAAGGTTTGCTTGATTTGACATGAATGCATAGAAGCTCTCAAAATTGTATTTGAAACACACATAAAACTGCATCAACATCTATAGGTTCTTCTGTTTTCTATCCCCCCAAAGAGGGCGTGTTGGTGAAGTACCCATATGTGCCGGTGTAATGACTGTTAGCCTGACGCACCGTCAGTCCACAAGGTTTCTCATACAGCTTTTAATAAAACACAGTTGCACAGAGAGAGTTAGGCACTGCTCATCACTTATCAGTATAAAGGATGACTTAAAACAAGAAAGGAACATCAAAGAGCTTTCGTTAAGCAAAGCAAAGGGACTTGGGCATGAGAGGCATCTTCTTGTTATTAATTTATTTACTTATTCATCTTTTTGCTCGTTATTTGTTGTATTTGAAATAGGTTTCATCTCATCTAGAGCCATGTTTTTGGTCCTCTAACTGCCATATTTCAATGCAAATACATCATATAATACATAATCTCATTGTAAGCACTACAGCACATGTCTTGTGAAAAGCGCTGTGGGGTGACTTTCAGTTTTTCTTATCAGCTACATTTGTAGTTTGCAGCTAAATAACCTTGAATTTAGTTCTCAAGGTGGCAGCACAAGATGTGCATTTACGTAATTGTGGGTCCTTGAGTCTGTGTGCATCGCTCGTCCTTGTTAATCTGTGTTTGAGTGTTCCTCCTTGTCGGTTTATGTGTTAATGGAGTTTGCTTGAATCTACATAAAAAATACGACTGATTTTAGAATGAAAACGTGACACCTCGCACCTTGTAAAGCATGCTGTCTCTCATTCACTGTCTCAGGTCTCCTTTCCTGCGTGAGTCCCACCTGTTTGAACACCGCTGACACAGTTTTGGTACATGTATCAAGAGTAAAACTTAAATTTAAGGATATAAGCTTAATCATTGCTACATAAAATGCTTAAAGTGCTTAATATTAAAACCAATGACTGTAATTACCATATTAAGGACCAGCTCATCTATAATTTTAAATTCAGGAGGTAGACACATTGCACCATTACACTTGATTGATTCAACATTTATACCAGATTTTCTCAGACTCAAATCATGCCTACTTATAAAATGTACTGTAATTTGTATGTGACTACTTAAAGCTACTACAAGTAGTTTTCAACTGGTTATGGAACTGATGCATCTATATGACCTACAAAGTTAATAGGACCATTCACAAAAAATTTCGCTATTTCTGTATAGTTGTTATTAATGCCTACCATCAGGTTAGCCAGATTTGTGGTTATATTTTGTGGTTATTACAATGGAAACCCTACTGTTTTTGTCCACATTGGCCTCCAAAATCAACAAAATATCAAAGTTCCTTGTTGTTGCTTTAATCTAGATAAAGTACATGTGCAACACAGTGCAAGGCATAAACTTGTCCAGTGTCAACATGTTTTTGTTACTTTTTAAGCCTAATATTATATCAGTTTAAAGTAACTACCTACCTTATATTGTTTTCTCTTATAGGCTAACAGTCTGACAATACCATAAAATATAGGCTATATAATTTAGAAAAAATGTAAATCAATATACTGTAATGCAATGGCATCATTGACCAAACAGTAATATAATTACACTTACCAGTATTATAGCTGTAGCCTCTAACCCCCCTCTTATTAAGATGTAGAGCCCCTGGCACTTTTAAGGCCAGTTCAGACCAAAGACAAGACAAGACGACTTGAAGCTTGCAATGCACCATTCTGCAACATTCTGAAAACCTGCCAAGTTTACACCAATATGACTACATGAAAGGTTGTATCATCTCCATCACAACAACTCTCTGTATTTCAGCTCTAACTGCCGGCTGTTCAGGGTTTTTTGGTAGCTAGATGCTGTAATGAGCCAATTGGCTGTTGAAACAGGTGTCACGCCTTATGTTCTAAAACCAGCTGCTGGCCATTTGACAAGCTCAGTCGCAGACGACGCCATCCGCTGGCTTGAGGCAAGCTGAGACGGGCCACTTCACACTACTGCAACTCCTCCCTGTAACGTTCTGCAAAAGTTTTATCCAGTCATGAATCTTTGGACTGAACTCGTCTTTAAAGACCCAACACCAGTTGTCTTTACCTGTTTTGGGTGATCTAGACCTCAGGACATAACTGACCTCCTCCAGACTCTGTTCATTTGTTGCATCTGATAGGGCAGAACAACCTTTTGATATGGAGTAGGGTGACCTCATCAAAGTCTAATCAGCTAGAATAACTCAAAACACCTGTGTGAGTGTGGCAACTCTTGCCTTAACACCCTTCTGGAAACACACCGAGAAGAAGTCTGTACAGCCACTGCCCTATCTTCCACTATAATTTTGATAAATCTAACTCTGGAAGTGCCAAACAAATGATAGACTTTTTATTTTATTTTCAGCACATGCAAGTGATCCGTGAATGCAACTCATTCCTTTTTGCACAGGTATGAGTCCCACTCCCCATCACCAGTCACAGTCTGCAACATTCCGACAGTAAAATATGATGTATAAAATGTTCTAATAATTTTAATACATTTGTGACATTATTTATACAGAATACATTTATTCAATAGCAGGACCCCCTGGCTCTGCTAACTCTGAATATAAGACACATACAGTTGTACAGAGCTGCAAAGGCCCCATCCTTTCATCTTCTCCATCCTCTATCCAAAGGAGAGCTTAGGCCTTGTCTTGTTTGTGTTTTTGTAGCCCGACATTACCTGCACCTAAAGCTGAATGGCTAAACTTCATTCAAGACCAAACTGGATGAACAATACATTAAAAAATCAATTTCTGTCTATCAGTCTGCCTCTCTCTGTGTTCCAGGCGTCACAGGGATCTCTGGCCAAAAGAGTAATTGCTGCAATGTACAGGAACTGTTTATAACTACACAAACAATGTCTAACCAGCTGCACTTCATAGCAGACACACCTGTACAATTAAACTGACCCTCAGACCACAACTCCCCACAGACTTTCATTTACACAAAGGCCAGTTAGCTAATTAATATGAAACAATCAGTCAATTCATCCATACTTTGTCATCACCTCTACACAGTGTATTCAACACTGTTTCAGAAAAGTCAAGTTACTGCTCGGTCTACGACTACTATGTTTTCTGCTTAAGATTAGCAATGAACAACGGGTTCTGTTTGACATATAACAAGTTTACTTGTGTGTAATTGTTAACATGTCCATTTGTCAGTGTGGTGCACTCTGTTTCTGACTTGCGTCAGTATAGTTATTGTCCATGTTATTTAAAGACTGATATTTACATCAGTTTTGTCTTTGGTCGTTCAAAATAAATCTGATATTTAACTGGTTTCTTTGGGTTTTAAGCCTAACAAAAAGCGAATGCCTTTCCCAGATGTAAGTCAACAAAAAAAAGGAAATACTGTCTTGAATATCAGATAATCCTACAGTAATTTTATCAGATAAAACTTATTTGTTTCTTGACAGTAAACAACTTTGATTCAATTTGATCATAAATTTGGTGAGATGATTCCTCTGATGCCCTGGTTTACATGGCCTACTTTTGTGCCATTCTTTCCAAGACAATCACCTGACCGCTCCATCTGTCTCTAGTGGTACTGCAACGGTCAAAAGTGAGTGTTTGTACAAGCACCATTTACTGTTGTCTGGCACATGTTAACTGCCCTCTAGTGGATCATCAATGCAATGCAGGAAGCAGAGGTCTCTTATTTACCAAATTTAAAATCAGTTCATGAGCTATTTTAGCTCATTTTAAGAGCTTTAAGGTAAAATTAAAGTTTATAGGTTTTTTTTTTTTTTTTTTTGCATATTTTTGCTTAGAAAATATTTAATGAATTGCCGTGAAAGCTGGATGTACAAACAAAACAGTCACACATGCAAAGTTAATTTGCTTTTTTTCTGTCAAAAGGTTCAATAAACACTTAATTTAATCTAAATTATGTTTTTTAGGAATATGATTTCATGTGTTATGCTTCACAGGGTTAGTAATTTTGGTTCAGTCATTCTATTCATTTTCATTCAGTCATTTTCTTACATATTTTGAATAATCATAACTTTTTCACTGCACACAACAAAAGCCAGTGGCGGGGGTCTCAACCACATTCCATTAGCTCACGAATTAAAAGTTAAGTTGCTACATGCCTGTTTTTTGTACTTCACATTTTACCTGAAAGACATGAGATACCACTATCAATTTGTGTTTACATGTAACGGCACTGACTAACACACAAGTTGAGCAATAATGCTTCAAATACAAATGTCCTCCATCACAGACATATCAGCATTTCACTTAATTACAGCATATACAACAATTAAACTAACTCAAATGGCTACACAAACGTCTCTATTCTCAGTCTTAAGCATTTTGGGCTTCTGCACCTTCTTCTACTCACTTATTTATTCTGAGCATGCAGAGAGTGTCAATTAAAGTCCATAAGAGTTCAGGGGATTAGGCATAGTATGCCAACACTGAATTAGCTCATGCTGTTCACATTTTGGCCTTGTCTTAAAATTACTGATTTCATTCACACTGATCAAAAGTTTTCGAATATCCAGAACAACAAACAGCAAACCATAATCATAAATCCATCCTTTAGGATTAATATTAATGAGTTTAAGCCAAAAACAAAAACACCATCAACCTGCAGAAGCAGTCCACTGTTTAAGGGTGACAAATGATGAGGAGAATAGTGGAAAGAATAAATTAAATGCACATGGGTGCGGTGAAGATGGTTAGAGGAGATTTGCTAGCTATGAATCATAATCCATACTAATTTAAAAGATTTAAGGACAATAAGGACAAGTCCTGAATAATTAATAGTATTATGTAACAACACAAATGAGGTTGGAAGGTTATCCAGTCTTTCCTGACAGCAAATTGACAACATAAATTCCCAAATTAACTGAATAAATTTGGTGGAAGAAGTCAGCAGTATTCCACTGAGGGTAGCACACTGATTTTATTTGACCTCTACATGTAAACTGTATGGCTGCTGTTGAGAGCGGTTCTGGAAATGGAAGCTCCGTAGCCCCATTACAGAAACAGTACATGAGCAATTGTGGCTGTGGACTGCTTTCTGTTGCCTGAATGGTTATTTTTCCTTATTTCTCAATGTCATATGGGACAATACCATTAGAATTTGCACATTATGTTTGGCTGGCATAGCTAATGTTTTCCTAATCAAATGAAACCACCATTAGGACTACAGTCTTTAAGCTTCATAGTGATTGTTATTCTGGAAGGTGTTGTTAATAAAGAGAAAATCTGGGGTCTGCTGACCCATCATGCGTAATTGAAGTGTCTCTCTAATAAAAGGTTTAAATCTCTCTTTATATTGTCTCTCGTCTGTTTGTCTCTACATTCTCCATTTCCTTTTACTGCTGTCCTCTAAAACACAACAACACACACACACACACACACACACACACACACACACACACACACACACACACATGTTGAATGAATGGACAGGTCCTTTACTGTTTTTCTGTGGTTCCTTGGTGCTATTGAGAACAAGGGTCTTCCCTCAAAGAGTCCAAGAAGTCTAAATAAAGGCTATGAATGAATCTCTCCCTCTGCCCAGTCGTGCCTTTAAACTGCAATGCAGAGCCACAGACTGGATATAACATTCAAAGCATGAAAGAGCGTGAGTGCAGTAGAAAGAAGACAAACAAATTGAGTGACTGAATCAGAGAGAGGGAAAGAGAGAGAGAAATAACAGGATAGAAAAATGCCTCTAACACCAAGAAGGATAGTGTGTAATTATTGAGTATATGCAGCTGTGTATGTGTGTGTTTCTGCCTGCCAGTCTGTCAAAGGGCTCTGTTTTGACAGCACAATCACAACAGCCTTTGCAAAGCATTAGGTGGTAGTGAATATAAGATGGAAATGTATTTTCATTGAAATTTCTTCCACAAAATAAGTTTCCACTCTTCTAGTTCTTAAGACTTAAACGCCAAGAGCCGTCAGTCCACAGTTATTACTTCTCTCATACTGAAAGTAGAGATTTACTTCTAATACAGTATTTCAACACTACCTACACCAGCTATGGAAAGGCCATTAAATGTAACTAATGATAACAGACTGTTGTTAATTGCTGCTGTGTCATATCATATTTAAAAATGCATTTTGTACATTATAAATGAAACTCTGCTGTTGCTAAACCTGTGGAAAGAGGAAGATAGACCATGCAGTTCTAACCACCATTGGGAAGAGGAACAAGTTGGCCTGAGAAAGTTCCTGAGGATGTTAAGTGGCATAAAAAAAATGAAACAAGTTTTGATAGTATTATAACAAATTTTGAAAGGGGGGGGGTTACAGGCCAACCCATAGGAGAAAAGCTGGCTTGCTCACCAGCTGAAGTCACCGCAGCCTCTCACTGTCACTCTGTCAACAACCTCGAACTCTCACACACTGACAAAGATCGACACTATCAGGCACTGCAGCGATTAGCCGCTGGGTTGTGTGGCAGTGTGGGGGGCATTTATTTGTATTTTTAACAGAAGTGCTGTAAAATAATCTGGAAATTATGTTTTATTTCTCAGACTCCAGTCCCTCTCCTCATTCAGTCACCTGACCAGTCAGTTTGACACAGAGACGTAAATATTTTTGCAATGACAAACAGCAACAGCTCCTTTTCATTCTTTCCCACATGTCAATATAGAACTTTGCCAGCAACTCCTGCTTCACGATAACTCTGAGGGGACAAACTACCTCAAATACAGAGGGCTTTTAAATCACAATGTTATGAAGGCAGGGAGGCTCAGTGGCCAGTGACTGTCAACCATGGCAATGGAATCTACTATACTTGATAGTTTGCAACACATTCACAAGGAGATTACCAAGAAGACAGCATGCAAAAAGTTTGAAATAGCCTGATGCTAGATGCATATGATTCAACAAAAACAACAAGCAGACCAAATAGTTCAAGGACAAGAAAATACCAACACACTGTCGCACTGCATGCTCCAGTTTTTGCAACACCACCAAATAGACCCTTAAGAGTTTAAATGCAGTTACATTTAAGAGTTTGAAGACGTTCAGCTGCTTTTAACTTCGTGAACACTTACTACCTTCATCGTTTCCAATTTAAGCATGAGGGCAGATGAGCTAGACAGCAGACAGCAGGAGAACTGTGAAGAAATAAGCGAGCAGGTGCTGCCCTCATGATGCACATAGATTTTTGCAATTCCCACCTGAGGTAACGATGGTTAAACTTTTTCAGTCTACTGCTATAGGTCATCATATGACCACAGCAGCCACTGAAAATACAGTGAGGAAAACAAATCAAGAGCTAACAGACCTGTTTCACAGCAGACATTTCAACTTGTCAAGGCAGGGTGGCACAGGTGAAAATAATAATGGCCCCATTCCATTATGTGCCCCTGTAAGCCATGCCAAAACAGGGAACATGCACAATACCAGAGCCCTGGAACTGTCCCACCTAAATGGACTGCAGCCACCATTAATGTTATTAATTACATCTACATTTCCCTGGTTAGACAAGTGAGAATATCCACTGTTAACAGGGTATTTTACTGTAATCACCTGAATTACTGCATATATACTTCTTCACCAGCAGTGTGTAATCAAATCAATAAAAAAAAACTGCCATGGAGCAACATCAGCATTAATGTTTAATTATCTGGTTTGGGCCAATAAACAGTTCATGATTAGTCTGATTTATGATAATTAGCTAAACTTAATAATGTCAGAGGTGGCTGGTTGCTGCAATGGCAAAGTTGCACTATGGTTAGTGACAGATGCAGTGGTAGGAGCCTGCTGCCTGGCATGCAAATGTACTTAAACACATTTAGTACATTTGAGTAAATACACGTGCATGTGTGTTAAGCTGTGTAAATCCTCACTGAATTGGTCAGAGAGTGATCATCTATCCTAGCATGCCATGTTCAACCATGTGTAACTACAGTCTCCTGCTATAAAGCCCTGATCTTGACCCTGTGTTAACAGAGCGTAACAATTCCACAACAAGCCCCAAGAAAAACAGAAAACTGACACGAGTGGAGAATCAGGCAAATGTTGAGATGTAAGAGCTGATTTCTGTCTGAATGTTAGTCTTCCATCATATTACAGCATGTATGCAAAGATAATATACAATTTATTATCTATTCTGCAAATGGATTAATTGTTTCAGTCATTTTTTCAAGCAAAATGCCAGAGACTTGCTGGTTGCAGCTCTTCAGATGTGAAGATTTCCTGCTTCTTTTTGTCAAATCTGATATTAAATGAAATACCTTTGGTAGAGATTACCTAATAATCAGCCAATTATTTGATAACAAAAATTAGCATTAGCTGCAGGCCTAACTTCAATATAATGGACCATATACTGTATGTATACATTAACTTAAAGATGCAATATACAACATCCAGGCCCACTAGATGTGAGGAAGACAACTATAATGGATTAATGGTGTCCTGACTAGAGAATGACATCACACTCCCTCTGTGGGTTTATTATCTGAGCTACTCTGTTTATCCGTGACAACCACATGTGCATGTTCATGCACTTGAGTCCATCTTTGTCTTACCCGCATCAATTTTCCACATGGCACCCTGGTGAGGAAGCTTCTCATATCACAGCTAAAAGTTAATTAAAACATGTTTCTGACAGCATTTTAGGTGAGAAACAGGAAATGCAGAATCATGATCCGTATTTCAACAATACTGCCAATTTTTACAGTTTGGACCTCCATTGGAAACAGGAGCCAAAATGCTGGCCTGGTCACAATATTTCTTGCATACCAGCTAAAAAGTACACTAAAATATGTTTCTGAAAACTTTTTATGCAAGAAACAAGCAATGTAGTAACTGATCTTGATGTATATTTGATATGATATTTGATCTTTGAAGCAAACAGAATGATCTGAGTTTCGGGAGGCTTCTTTTCCAAGCAAAGCACAAACTGGTGGTCACAATGTTTCTCGTATTACAGCTTAAGGGTACACTAAAAAAGCAATAAGCAGTGTAGCAACATAATCTTCATATATATTTGATCAACGGTGCCTAGTTTTACAGTTTGTTCTGAGTTTTGTGAGATGTCACTTTCTTTATTTTTCAACTTTTTTGAGTGCACAAAGCGTGCATTTGTGTTGGTCTGAGATGCTGGTGGTCTACAGCGACCTCGAGTGGCAGTGAATGTTGCTTACAGCACTGTTAATGACTTGAATAAGCTTTATTTATCAGTCTATGACAGCATCAGAGCCTACAGACTGGGTACTGGGTCCTGTGACTCTAAAAGTATCTTGGAACAGGAAGTAAAAACAAGGAGAGCCCTGGGAGTCTTTTTTACTTCAAGATAAGAGTATATTAAAGTACAAGAATAAGATACAACAGCTGGTCACAACAACTAACTTGCAGTTTTTCATGAGAAATGTTAAATCACGTTCCTCTGCCAAAGCGCATGTGTTGGATGTGTTCCTGTTTGTTTACATGTGCAGCCAGTGTGGCCTTGTGTGTTTATCAATGTCCCTCTATGTCAAACTCATTCACACACTGGTTGAGATCAGACACCCGGGGGTATAACATTCTTCTCTTTAGTCTCCCTCTTGTCTTCACACTCCTTCATCAAAGGCCAAGCCTTGATCTTTTGTCTGTTTAAATTAGAGACATAAGTGAAGGATGATTGGACAGGAGAGTAGGGGCTTGAGGGAGGAGATGACAGACAAACTGTAGGTCACACTTGTGGAGCGTGGTGGGACAATGAACAGAGGAAGCGTGAAGGAAGACAGAGGAGGTTGTGTGTTTTCAATTAATCACTATATTAGATGGCCTAAAGCTATAACGGATCACTGGGCATTTGGAGGGTGAAGTTAACAAGGTTTAAAGGTGTTAATCTCTCTTTATGCCTCAAAGAATCACAAATTTATGAATTCATATGATTCTACTGTCGGTTGACAATGAAATTTGTAATACGCAGTGTTGTGGTACGTTACTTTGAAAAGTAACTTTTGACAGTATGTTACGTTACAGCCTTAACTACTGAGAAAAGCAACTCGCTAAGAGTACTTTTGCATTACAGAAAAAAACACCTCCTTTTGACTCCTTGTGCATGTTACATCAAGATGTCTACCTTTGAATATATTGCCTCTACCTTCTTTACGTAATATAATTCTGCAAGCTAATAACAGGAATGACAGACATAATATCCCTTTTAAAGCTCCTTATTGAAGATTATGTGTCCTGACAAGTAAATGTGAAACCAAGAGACTGCAGCTCAATGCACAGGCAAATATAGCCTAACATGTTCATACAACATCTGTAATTTAATGTATTTTCTTGTGCAATTTGCACTGCAATAGAATTAAAATAATTATTTAAGTACATGAATGTAAACAGAAATCAAGGCTACCTGACAGGTGGCACCTTTTAGCTGGGAACAATATGACACGAACTGGGCACAGGCATAAAGTACCAACGTAACAGCAACTACTACGAAAACAATAAAGCAAGGTCTCGTACAGCCGACAGTACATCATGTTTCAACATGTGACAAAAATTAACCAGTTAATTAGGTCAAAGCTTGCTTACATACAAAAAAGTACATGGCTTTTCAAATCACATAGACTCACCAAATCAATGATCTCTTTACTTTACTCTTTAGTACTCTTTAATATTTTAGTTTACTCTTAAGGTTACTCTCTGAAGTAGTGATTATAACGCAGGAGAACAAGTATTTTTTAAATGTGTTCTATTAGTCAGTTCCTCTGGGAGTAAAGACAAGACTTCCAAGGCTAAAACGTCTCTCCACTGGTACACAAATGGTGTTTAAGTATTGACTTGAAGAAAGATTTTCTGATCAGAAGAATTTGTTCAATACATCCATCTCAACACCCGACTACCCAAGACAGTCCATGATTTCAGTGTCCAGTGACTCGGACTGACTGTATGGCTGGAAAATGCAGAAAAGTCACTCTTGGAGTCTCCTCCAATGTGGTATTTCTTGCAGTGGTTCCCCAGAAGGGACAGCACAGAACTAGCAGAGCAGACTTAAATTGCAAAACTAATGCATTAGTTTACTCGTTACAACAAAAAAGCAATCTAAGTACTCTAACATATTATTATGTAATGCATTACTCCAGCACTGATAATATCTGATGTGAATGAATACCTGTTGTGTATACTGTAAGCAAGGGTCAACTCAGTGCTGCTTAGTTGACTTTGCAGGTATGTATACACTAGAGACTAGAGGAACTACACTAATACAAAAAGTTCTTGACTAGTTGCACTAACTAATTAACAAGTCTGGCCTGAGGTTTCTCATGCGCATTAATGAATTCTGATTCTCTAGATTTTGTAACACCACAGAAATTAGGCATGAGTGCATGACACTCCGAGAGTTTTAAACAAGTTGTAACTATGGGTTGAGTGGTTTTGTTTGAGGGGGTAATAAAAAATACAAGCCAGTGTTAACACAAGTTCAAGTAACTGCAAACAGGTCAACTAAGTGGAAACAAACACAAACATGCATTACATCATTCCACATCTGAATTCAAAACACGGCCCAAAAGTGCCTTACTAATTAAGATGCATTGTTTGTGTGTGTTTGTTCGTGATTATGCAAGCAGGGATGATGCATGGAGCAGGACATGACTGTAGTATCTCTAAAGGCACAGATGGCATCCAGTCACAATGGAAAGAGACAGGGCATTGTTGTTGCCTTTTAGCAAGAAGTGATGCATCGACAGAGAAGAGAAAGGAGAGTGAAGCGTAGTGGTGAAGTGAAGTGAAAGAAGAAGAGAGGAGTGCTGAGATGATGGAGTGTAATGACTCTCACACAGCCCCTGTCTCCATCTCCCAAGACCTCTGGCTGTCGCTGCCCAGATGACATATGCACTAATTAACAGTGCTGAGCCTCCTACTGGATGTGGGAAGAGCTAAGAGACCTAACCAATGCCCTTAAGGGATCATACAGATCACTAGTATAGCTAACATGTGTGTGTTACCTTGTAAACTGGAACTTACAGTGGATGAGTTTCACCAGAAGGTTCTGATAATGGATATGAATGCATGCTCACTGTGCTTGCATTCAACTACAGTATGGACAAGCCTGGTTTATTTGACCGACAGACTAAATGAACTGCCTCTGTCTCTGTATCCTCCCCTGGTGCTCTGCTCTTTGGGTTTCCTTCTGTTTGGCTAGAGTCCAAGATGATAACAGGTGCATATGTTTCTTTGTCTCAATCTGAGGATCCAGTAGGAGTAGAGTCAGCAATGGGGATATGAACTAATACCATTTCATCTTTCAGCCCTCCATATTTTATAGCACAGTTAAAGCAGCAATTTATAATAGATGAGCAGCAAGAGGTAGCACATGTTAGTGCCTGATGTGTGAATGACTTGCTCTCTGTCTCTTTATACCACCCCCTTACTGAACCTGTTTATCTCTGCCTCTGTCTCTGTCTACAATATGTTTATCTGAATTTGCTACTAGCAAAGATGTTAAACAGTTTTCAAAAAGTATCCAAACATAACCCAATTTCATCTACAATTTTACCCTGATTCTAACTACACTACCTATCCTACAGCTTTAAAGAGGTCCAAAGACTTCTTCAAAAAAACAAGCCGCAACATCAACTTCAATAATGTACAAGTTCAGGCAGCAATCAATTAAATATAATTCCAGAAAGTTTAAGCCAGGGAGAGCTTGTCTTACACTCTTGTCAGAGAAGTACTGGAGTGTAGCAGAAGACAAACACCATGTGATATTAAACACGACATCAGTGGCATCAGGCTGCATATTACATTCACTGTAATTCAGGGCACCTGGCATGCAATTCCACGTCAGACAGATGTGTCATGGCAGTGCACACTCAAGAATTGAGAGGCATATTCATCAGCAACAGCATTAATCAATGCTCAAGATGTCCCTCTGCTTTATTGGGGGATAGTTTTATAATATTTTGTGCTGAAAAAAAAAACCTTGATGAACAAAATGAAGAGCCTCTTTTTTGATGACTGACAGATTTTCAGCTGACTTAACTTTTCTACAATAATATGAGTGATTAAGTGAAATTAACTAGGCCATTAGTTTGTTGGACAGAGAATGTCCTTAAAGGACCAGTATGTGGGATTTGTTGGCATCTAGCAGTGAACTTGCAGATTGCAAACACACTGCCTCATTCTCCCCTTCCAAAAGTGTAGGAGAACCTACGGTGGCTGCAAAAAGCATGAAAGGCTGTATCTGGAGCCAGTGATTGGATTGTATGTTCTGGGATACTGTAGAAACATGGCAGTGCAACATGGCAGCCTCCACAGAAGAGGGCCAGCGCCTTCTGCGGATATAAGTTGCTCGTTCTAAAGTAATGAAAAGTCCTATTATCAGGTGATTATTATATTTAATTTCTGCCATATTCTGCCAATAAATCCCTGTACATCTTACACACTGAACCTTTACTTTTCAAAATTCAACAATTATCATTATCATCAATTATCAATTAATCTGTTGGTCATTTTCTCAATTAATTGATTAGTCATCAGGTTTTTTTTTTTTTTTTTACCATAATAAATATTTTTTTATGATGCTCAAGATGACATCCTCAAATTTCTTGTTTTGAACACAACCCAAAGTTATTCAGTTTGCTGTCATCTAGGAA
The DNA here is from genome assembly GCA_034769285.1 of Lutjanus argentimaculatus. Taxonomy (NCBI): domain Eukaryota; kingdom Metazoa; phylum Chordata; class Actinopteri; order Lutjaniformes; family Lutjanidae; genus Lutjanus; species Lutjanus argentimaculatus. Next base: position 12,332,041 of record JAWZSL010000012.1, on the reverse strand, counting down.
TAAATAACCCAGAAAATATTCACATTTAAGAAGCTCAAATCAGAGAATCTTCTTTCTTAAAAATACTCAAACCGATTAATTGATTGTCAAAATAGTTGGTGTTTAATTTAATAGTTGACAACTAAACAATTGATCGCTGCAGTTCTAGATTGACTATTTCTCCCTAAGGAAATTTGTCTTGGACATAAAGGCTGCAACATTAAAACAAAAAACACATTACACATGAAGTACATAGCACAGACAAGCACAGACATAAGTGCATTCAAATACATGCAGCACAGTCCCTCATTTCAAAGCCTCTCATGTCCTGAGTTTAGGAGATTCACTGATAGAGGGATGAAAGAGTTTTTATTCAGGTATCTTTTCCTGTATTTAATTGGAACCCTGTAGCGTCTACCTGATGGGACCCTGGAGGTTATGTTGATGAAATTTGTCACGGCAAGTGTGTGAAACGGAAAACAGTCACAGTCTCACACACTGAGTTCTTTACATGACGTGACAAATAAAAATGGAGAATGGAAATCAGTCATTGTTTGGGGCAGTGTAATTAAAAGTTACAGCGCCCCAAACTCAGGTTTGTTAGGTGTTCACTGGTGTGTAGAGCACAGACACAGTCACTTTAAGTAAGTGTGGTGTGCCAATAACTTACACAAGTCATTTCCTTGCTGTTTAGCCTTGTTAGCTATATGCTAAAGAGCTGAGCAATGGATCACGGCCAAATCTTTCAATCTCATTTTTTTTTAAAGTGCTGAAAAAGCAAGACCTACTTTTTCTTAAACAGAGTTTTGGAAGTTTCTTGGTAACCCACATGGCACATATGTTTATTTCTTATTTCTTGTTTTCATATTTTAGGTTTGGTTGAGTAGATCTGATTATTTGAAAAGAAAATTTTAAAAGTCCTAAAGCATGGTCTTAGACTCAGCAAAAGTGACTTTGAAATGAACAAAAATTAATATAAAGATGATATAATTCATTGCATTGAAACCAACCTATCAATTTCAAGTAAAATGTCACAGTAAGCATTCTTTGTGCATCAATGAAATATGTTAACAACAAACAACAGCCTAATTTTTTTCCCTCATCCTCCCATCACTGCCAGCGACAAGTCAACCATGAAACATTGCTGTTACAAGTGAACTGGTCATGAGGACACATCTGGCTACCGGACAAACTAATATAAACACAGCGTGTCTCCATTTTTGTCTATCACAGTCAGCATCCACATGCATTTGAATGAGACAGTCTGACCCCCTTTTGGTGATCACATACTGAGCTCACTGGTAACTGTTAACACACAGACAGTTTGATATATCAATTAAATACCATGACCAAGCCTCTCTCTTTAATCTTCAGCCCTACTGGCTGTAGGAAACTAACTGTGGGTCTATACACAGCGGACTTTCTAGTCAATCTCCAAATCCCATAGCATAAAATGAACACATTACCCAAGGGTTTACTTCTGAACTATTACCATCCTACACCCCTGAGACAAGAGGGGGGGAAACAGCATTGATTCAATTAACTCGGATTAATGTGCTACCATCAAGATTTAGACACCTTGAAAGACACTGTGTGTGAACACATACTACGCACTATTCACACAGAAACTGCTGAGGCTGGACTTTCCCTAATTATGGACAATGGTGCATGATTCATGCTGTCTATTTGACACGAATAGTTGAGTTTAATTTGTGGTGAATTGGCATCTTGTCAAGGAAAGTAGATCGGAACGCAAAGGTGTGTGGGTAATCTGCTGAGTGCTATAGCAGCAGTACAACATGAATCTTAATGATTAAGATGGCTTTTAATGGCTATTTTATCTTACAGGATAGTGCACAATGACCAACAAAGAAATTATTATCCACAAAGACAGCAAAAATTGCTCTAATTCCACAAAAATGTATAACAGGATGGCCATATGGACCCTGTTATCATTTCATAGCCTGCTCACACCAGCGATAGTAAATTATATCAAATTAAGCATGCCCAGATCAGTCAGCCACTGATCATTATCAGTAGATATTCAATAAAATACTAACCTTAATGAGGACTTAACCACCAAAATTATTTGTATACCAAATATTCGTCCCATGTTGCCTTGTATTCCTGAAGATGAATTTCTCCTTACATGCCAATGCCTCCATGTGAATAAATCTAGAACATGCTGCCCAGACTTGTTGAACGTGATGGTGTTTTCGCTTTTTAAATGACAAATCAATGGCAAAACATCCATTTAAAAACTCTCACACAACTCATGCAGTGTAATCATAAGTCTCATTTATCTAGTCATATGGTCAATAATTCCAAAAAACAATGTAAACTATTTCTGGCGGAAAGCCCTGAACGTAAACCAGTCTATGACACACCTGTGGTTAACACTTTTGTAGTGTAGTCCCACCTCTCAACTCAACCAAAAAAAGACATGATCTGGGCATCCCTATATATGATTTAGGTAACACATATCATGGCTGACATGTGGTTCAGAACCTCAATTGCTGCAGCTGTCCATGTTCTTTGTCTGCAGGTGAACGTTACATATCACTGTAAAGCACAGGGTTCTACATTAACCACGGTCCAGTAGCCTATGCCCACAAAAATTTACTCTGTGGCCACCAAATATTCCATGTAGTTGGGCCCCTTTGGCCACCAAGATTTATCCCCATACTACCTTTGCCAACATAACGATACAATCGCACAAACATCATGATTCCTTTGTGCCTTTTAGTTCAACATTCTTTGATAACAGCGAACAGTAGTTGTCGGGGCTACTGAAGTGTAGAAGGCTCACCAAAAGGCAGACTGTGAAAATTGAAAACTGCATATGACACATCTAAGGATGATAAGGATATAATGTGTGCTGTCAAGTTTCCTCAACTTTACCCAAGAAGTTTGCTTGTTCTTCATCTGAAACAATGCCTTCAGGAAACACCACATCATAATTCATGAGAAAAGTGGACAACACATGTCACAGTCAAGGAAGGCTGTGCTAAGTCTTGTTAAATTGCCTTTTCTGTATTGTTTTTACATAAGTTTACATTTGGCCCACCAAAAATGTACTTTGGACATCAAATTTAGGGGCCAGTGCTTAAGAATATTACTGTCTACCCCTGAGGCAGGTTAGTTCCAGGTCAAAGCTACTTATGAGTCAAGCATCCTACCAGTCAAGGCCAGGGGATATCTAATACAACAGAAGACCTCTGGCATATCCATTATGTAAAAGAGGGCTGATGTATGTTTTTATAGGAGACCAGAAAGAGAAATAGAGGGAGTGTATTAGTGTGAGAGTGAGTCAGGCAGAGGGGGAGAGATTATAGATGTGTACTTCTAACAGCTTCAAATTGAGCAGCTTTAAATGCTGAGACTCAGAGGAACCTTATCTTTCATCTGCAGAGAACCCTGGACCTGAATCTGTAAAGAGCTAGCAGGCTGTAATCGCTGGTCAGTGGCCACTGGCAGCCACTTCACATTCAGCATTTGGACTCGTTTGTACTGCAAACTCTCCCTCACTAGCACTGGGTGACCGCAAAAGTTTCCTGAACTCTGCTTTCTGAACCACTGTCACTCTCAAGTGGTAAAACTGGTAGATTTGTACATGGGAATATGATGTTTTCATTACTACAGTGACAGTTCTGTTAAAAGGAGCAATATGTAGCGAGTTTGAGCCATACACTGTACATGAATTACATAGAAATCCTATTTAATACACAAATTATGGTTGAAGCAAGTTGTTTCCCCTGGACCCCTCCTCCCCAGACTCGAGGAAAGCTCTGCCGGAGCACCGCAGGAGTGCAGGATGTATGTAACATTGTAAACTGACAGCAACGAGCTATAACGATTCCTACACTGTAAGTTGATCCGCTGTTTATAACTGTAGCTATAAGTTGCCTGTCAACGTAAAGTTAAGCCTGTTATCCTGAAAACAAAAGCCCACTGCTCTGAAAACAGACACTCTGTCTCACTGCCTGTCAGAGCCCATGAACATATTGTTCAATTTAACTGTTAGAAACATCTATGCCTTCTACAATTAATCTTAATTAGGAATATTAATCGTGTCTTATGACTCATAAACATATCTAATTAATGTGAAATGGGCATTACAGGAAACAGTTATAGCCCAGAATAGCAATTTCAAAGGAGAATACTGAGACTGCACCATTAATGTCAGAGAAGTGAGTATTTCAACTAAACATGTTTGCTTCATCTCTGATGACATATCATGGTCATTTTCGTAATTTATTACAGTAAATATATTACAGATTTAACTTGTTTAACACAGAACCACACCTATAGATGGAACTAAAGGGTTTCAGTTCTTGCAACAGCACTGGTGAAAAACTGCTTTGAGGTACTAATGGGAAATTAGTTAAGAATGGGAGAACACACCAACATACAATACAATACAAACAGATATTCAGCAGCTTTGTCTGCCACTTTCTCTCTGCCAAACACTCTGTCTGCCTCAGTCTCTCTTACACACACTGCATTTTAAATGTACACTGTATTTCTCTGCATCCCCCCGTGTTGGACCACAGCAGCACGACACAGAGGACTATCCTGCATCTTAACAACCACATCAGACAGGTGCTGCAACACTGTCTGCATTCAGTAAACACACTGTAAACTTACAGTACACATTTTACATAGATTTTAAGGCAGGAGATGTGTTTGTTTCACAGGACAGGTTTATCCTGCCTCTCAGCTGTTTTTTTTTCACTTTAGCTTCTGTTTCCTTAAATTTGCATATCATCAGCCAGTTACTCTCAGGGTGTGCCAAGGAGCAGTGCACCCTAGCTGGTTGCCAAGGAAACTTGCTGAAATTTTCAAACTGGCCAATAGGGCCTGTTGGTTTAAGCTTTTTGAGCACATAAATTTCTTCAACCACTGCTGAGTATGGTGACATGATACTCTGCCCATGATCTTCCCATTTGTGTAACGATGCCAAAGTCCATTTTCAAATTCACACTTTCCATTTTCCAAGGTAAACTTATTAGTTATTTAAAAGCTATACTCCCAGAATGAGCATCCAAAATGTAGGAGACCAGGCAGTTTGTAAAATGTAAATAAATAGGATGCCAAATAACTCGTTCAAAAAATGATGCATTCAGATTTTTCCTTCAGGGTTTCTTTAGTTAAAGTTTTAGATACTTTACTGTGATGCTCTCTTAATCTTAACACTGATCAAGCCTATTTCATTTGCCTCTGTTTGTTGCCTTTCACTAACCATATCCTATATTTTCATTTTTGTTTTGTGTTCATGATTTTCCTTCTCTTTCGTCCCAATTTGGATTGACACTTGAAATATATGTTTTTCATTAATTAAAATTGATATTTTTTTCTAAGCTTTTATCTGTCTCTTTAAACTGAAGGTTGCCATCGACTGAAAACCTGTCACGGTCCTGTCACGAAGCTCTGATGGTATCACCTGTCCACTGCTACCGTAGCTCAGAGTCATCTGGTAAAGCTCTGAAGAGACAAGATCAGTAAAGGTTGTAGGCACTTTTGTGGTAAGGCTGGGTTGTTTCCTCAAGTGTAACTGCTGGAGGCATGTCTGCACCCACGTCACGATACTGACACATCACCTGCCAATATCCCTTGTGAGCTTTTCATTGAATGTAAGCTTCTTTTTTTTACTTGTCACTGTCAACCTGCCTCTGCCATATGTCAGGCACATCACTGTCGTGATGTCCTGCTTTGGCACCCTGGTTATCTGTCCATCAGATGCTGTCTGGGTTCTCTTTGCAATGCATTTCCACAGTGAATTTGCTCTTAATAGTCTTACTTTTTTAAACATTTTTGTTTTGAACAGGAGATAAAACTATTTGACTGAATGACATGTGGGAGGGATTACAATCATGAGACAGGGCCAGGCAGATTTCACTCTTTGGTTGACAGACAAGATTGCATTAAAATTCAGTTGCTGATGAAACAACAATAAAAGACTGTGTATTTTAAATTCTGGTGGTAATTCAAAAAATTTCATGGGATTAAATGTGTTTCAAATTAGAGCCTTCAAAAAATTTCCATATACATTATAAACAGTTTGGATGTGATTTCACATTCCTGGATAAAGTCTCAGACAATTTCAACAAGGAGTGCTGAGTTTGGCACATTTCAAATACAATACTGAAGCATGTCAGAAAGTTTGTTTTTGAGTTTACATAATGACTGCTTTACATGTCAAAAATATGCTGCTGCTAGAGTAAAAGCACAATACAACTTAATAATACATCTGTGTCATCAATATGTACAAGTGAGTAGATGTTTTTATAAGATGCACCAGTCGATTCGACGTTGACCGGAATCAGCCAGTTTTCAGCTTGATTGGCCATGAGCGGTGAACTGCTGGTCAATGTCAGATAAATCCAATTCTGTACCGGTCGAAAGCACACGATGGTTCACATCATGCACACAGAATCTCTCTCTCTCTCTCTCTCTCTCTCTCTCTCCTCTCTCTCTCTCTCTCTCTCTCTCTCTCTCTCTCTCTCTCTCTCTCTCCTCTCCTCTCCCTCTCTCCTCTCTCCTCTCTCTCCCCTCTCTCCCTCTCCTCTCTCTCTACACTCGTCTCTCCTTTTCATCTCTCATGAATGCTATCTTCTGTCTGATTTCAAGTCTTCTTCATATCAAAGCATATTCATCTGAGTTCTCATTCTTTGCTCCCACTCTCTCTCCCTCTCCCTCCCTCTCTCTCTCTCTCTCCCTCTCCCTCCCTCTCTCTCTCTCTCTCCATCCCTCCCTCCCTCTCTCTCTCTCTCTCCATCCCTCCCTCCCTCTCTCTCTCTCTCTCCTACAACTGCGAATCTGCATCACATTTTCATCAATTGAATGTCAATGAATGACATATACTTTAATAATGTTTGGATTTTCAAGTGCTTAAATTTACAGGTTATGCAAAAGCAAATATTCATCAGTTGGAGGAAAAGGTGGGGATACGTCATTCTGGTGTGCTCCAGCAGCGCTACATATGACAGTAACATCACCGGCATATTTAAGTGTACAGGTCACAGCTACAGACATGCACGTTACTATAAGCAACAGACTCTAAGAAAGGGATAAAGAGATGAGTTACAGAAAAGAGGGAGAAATAGAGGAGAGGACATGAGTGCAGAGGGCAAGAAAATGTTAGAGAAGACAGGAGGAGAGAGGAGGGGACGAGAAAGGTTGCAAAAAGGAAAAAGTGGAGAGGGAGAGAAAAAAAACTAAGAAAATAGGACAAGGCCTAGCAGTAACCTTATTTAATATTCACTGTTTTAAGTTAATATTCCATTTAAGAAAAGTTACAAAAATGAAAGAAAGAGAATCAGAATTGGAAGGTCAGACTTAAATAGAAAACGGTCAAGAAAATTGCAGTGGGTGTTTTTTATGATTAGCTTGCGTGCCAAGACATAAAATTGTAATATCTAATTTTACACAAGTGGCCAGATTATAAAGATACACCTCACTAAAAAAAACTAATACAACATCACCACAAACTACCTGCTTCAAAATGATCATAAAGTTGAAGTAACACCTGTCTAAGACTGGATACACATTTGGGGCTGTCCCAGATGAAAGATGACTAATGTGAAAGAAATGTGGCGTTGTCTTTGGTCATGGCTCGAAAACAGTGGTCCTACAAAGCACTGTGAGAGAGGTTCAAAGACAGCTGTTCTCAAGGGCTTGCAAACAAAAGTGACCTGGAACAAAATTCTGACAGTGTTGGAAATTTTGTATAACCATCTCACAATGTGACTACTCCCAAGTTTGCATATTTTCCCTCGCCACGACTGCCGTTTCCCTTCTTCTCTTTTGAATTTTTTTCATACACATAAATAGCACCATTGCAAGGACTCAATTCTTTCCAAGCTTCATTGTTTACAGCAATGCAGCAGGATGATGCACGCTGATGATGTTATCTTGTGCGTATACTGACTTGCATCACAGCCTACGACTCAACTGGTGTGATCATCATATAGTCTATTAAACTTGATGTCATACCCATGTTTATTAGATCCATGTTGCACAGATGGGCTTGCAATAAACTTGATTTCTGAAATCTCAGTCTGCAGAACAATTTAAACAGTTTGAACCTTCATGATGACAGGATTAATTGCAGGCCATTTGTATTAAACAGCAATAGTTTCAGCTAAGCGTACCTAATAAACTGGCAACCAAGTGTAAAGCCGGGGTTATGCTGTTACCAATGAGTGCAGTTTAGTGAACATTTGAATTCATCGCACCTCATCACAAACTCACACTGTTGAGTTACAGTGAAATGTTCACCCATGCAGCACAAAGTCATGACACACACACACACACACAACACACACACACACACACACACACACACACACCACACACACACACACACACCACACACACACCCCAACACATATCACCCTATATCACACACAGGTCTGATTGCTCTGCCGTTACCCACACAGGCCAAAGGAGAAGCTTGAATGTTCAATCTTACCCATGAATTACTGAACAAGAGCACACGCAATTCTGCGTGCACACATACATACACAATATCCTATATAGCAATAAGCTGACTGCAAACAACATAATACTAGAAGAGACACAACCAGAGTGGAGTCAAATAAAATCAGAAGTGAAATAGTGACTGACAAGCTGCTCTTCTGCTGCTCCCAGAGATTTACTTCAAGAGCGACTTCAGTTGTGAGTTGGAGTCAGAAGGAAAATGCTACAGAAGCTACAATATAGAAGCATATGACACATGCAGGCCTACAGCACATATTCCCCTGTATTTATGTTTGCACAGAGTGACACCTAAACCTAAACACAGTTAGATTAAATATATTTAACATTTGCCAGTAGCAAAGCCCTCTACTTCCCATCTGCCTCAGTCAGACACTATGTGTGTTTATGCATGCATGAACAGGCACAGACACACAGTGGCACACACAACAAATATCGATTAAAGTCCTCCTCTCCATTACTGGTGACAGGCGAGACTGAATATGCCAACAAGATCTACGGTTAACGTCAGTCACCAGGGAGATATGAACACTCATAAAGACACAGACACACAAACATACAAACACACACATCCACACACACACACAGATTTGCAGAGAAATAAAGTGTCTGTTTACTCTAACTCCTAGCAGACTAAACTTTTCAGCAATTTATGAAGTTTATAAAACACAGCTAGTCATGATGATATTGTGAAATGTAGAGATCTTTAAAAACAACAAGTTTTACTTTCACAGTGAAAAATAATGCAAATTAAGTGACAGTAAAATGTCTTTTACATTTTCCCTGAAAGTCCCGGTGTGGCTTATCAAGCTTTTCCATCACGCGTGACTAATTGCAACCTCTGATTGCACAATGTGCATCCATGTGACCAAATCAAGTTAAGATGGAGGAACAGGCAGCTCCAGTGGGGATGAAAACATTTCGTACATCATCTCTGGAAAATTGTAGCACTGTGCGAAAACAGCATGCCAACCCATCCTTAGAGAGGACAGTCTTCCTCCAGAGCCTGAATATGAACGTGTTTTGATATTATAAATGCAGATCACCATCATTTAAAACCAAATGAAGACTAACAGATGTAATTAAGCTTGATGTAGGGTTGTAACTTCAACAAAAAGCAATTAAGTTGTGATTATTTTTATATCTGACTCTACACAGAAGGAGCACAATAAGACCGCAAGAATGAAAAAGACATTCTACCTTTGTAGCTTACCCCTGAGCTACTTCTAAGAGAGACTAATTTAACTATGATTATAATAGTAGAGACTGATCTCCTCGGCTGTTAAGGGGAATGTAGCACAGCACTATTGTAGTGCAGCTTATTGGAAATGTGTAAATTGCCAGGGGGTCTTCTTTTCCCATTGGCAGCAAGGTAGAGAGTATAGTATTGCAGTATTGACTGCAAAGGGTTGTGTGCAAAGGCTCTTCAAAAGAGCTTGCCACTGTACATACAATTTCAATATAGTCAGATAGCTTAAGTCTCATAAAATACCACTAAATTACATGATTTCATCTCTAGGTGGAGGCCATGCCAGCAGTCCAATGTATAAAAAAAGAAATCACATATTAAAATCTAGTGTCCTCTCCTTCCTGAGATAATATTAAAATGGTGAGAGGTGTTCCCCCTGCAAAAACACAAAGAATATCCAGCCCAGACTTGTGACAAAAGCTCTGTCTGATTGGGCTAATATTAATGTCTCCGTCTATTCCCAGGCTTCTCTCAGACTAGACTCAGAGAGAACGAGACAGAGAAAAACAAAGAGAGAAAAACAACAGAGCAGAAGGAAACAGGGAGAGGGAGAGACTAAAAAAATAGAAGCTGTATAATAGAGTTAACCCAGAAGAAACGTGGATCAATAAACCAATCAAAGAGTTGAAAATTGTCTATCCTCTATTGAACATAAATTGTTTTATGATTTAATTTATTAGCATCCAAATGCACTCTCCCAAACACATTTATTCTCTTGTTACATCACAATCACCATTTTCCTCAAAGTAAGACTGCATTAAAGAAAGAAGGAGCTCATACCAGCACATGTGATTTAGAAACTGAGATTGGAAAGTATGGCACAGCTTTCTTTGTGTGGGACAGAAGAAGTGGACGAAGCTTCCGAAGCCAATGCCGAGATTACCTTAAAGCTGATTTTTTTATAATGGCCAGCAGGGGGAGACTCCACCGGTTGCAAAAAGATGTCAGATTGTATCGATTCTTATATGAAAATGATTCTACTTCTCACTTGATTTATGACCGCTGTAAACAGTTTCCTAATGTCTATGGTCTCATTATGGTCTCTAGTTTCAATTCTTCTTCTATACAGCGTGGTGTTCCTTTTTGTAAATTATGGTCCCATTTAGAGTAAAATAGACAATAAAGCAGGGAACTATAGGGCAGAGCTACCATGTGATTGAGTTGCCATTCTCAGTGAGTCCATCCAGTGCAGCACAAATCAATATGGAGCAGTATTCTGTTACTACATTGTCTATTCTCACTTATAATGTTTTTAAAAACATAATTTAACATAGTGATTCCCTGTAATACAAGAAAGATAACGACCAGGTCATGTCTAGAAGAGAACCCAAGATTTGTGAAACGCTCGCAAGATTTCTAGTAGTAGTTTCTTCGGTGTGTACATTGTACAAACTAATTATGTTTAATCATAATAATAACAACACTGTGGTTAACAAATGGGTAGATTTAGGGACAGAAAACACTTGGTTAGGGTTAAGGAAAGATCATGGTTTGGGTTAAAATGATCACTCTCACAAGATCGTTTGCAGGTCTGGGGTTCCCTTCTAGACACAACCAGCCAGCTGCCATTGTGTTTCCAGTTTCCAACAAAGCCTCAAGAAACTCAGATTAAACTGTAAAACTGGGCAGTGGTGATCAAATATGACTCATTATTCCTTTACCCGTTGCCAATTTCTCACTTAAAATGAGAAACATATATTTAATGTACTGTTTAGTTGTAATACAAGACAGACTGCAAAGAGGAAGGCTGCCTTTTTTTTCTGCTGAATAGATAAGCCAAAACCAAGCACCACCAAAAAAAAACAGTACACCACCCACCAGCTCCATGTTCTCATTTGTGCTGTACATGCTCTCTTTGCAAACAACCAGGATGGCAACCCCTGAAATGACACAATTCAGGCTTCAAAACAGTTGTCCACAAACCAATGGATGACATTACTGTCCACTAATTCTACTGTCCATGGCTGAAACATTTGTGTTCTCTATAAAAAAAAACAAGGTGGTGGTTTGGCATCTACAAAAAAAATTCTTGGGTTGCACCATGCTCTCAGATATGCCAGAAAATGACACTACTCTTGTTTCCACCCTCTCCCCCTCTCTGTTTTATCTCTCTTTGGGTAGGACCTGATAGACAGATGGACGGGGAGCGAGGGAGCAGTGTTACACTAGGTCAAATCGCTATCCAGCTCTCTCTCTCCTCATGGGGGTTTTGGGCAAATGGAGGTAGGAATATGCTAGCCACGTCTTGTGCCCCTGCTGCCACTGTGAATGAAGCTAAAAATAGCAACATGGGGACAAGGGAGGCTTTCCAGATGCCCACCAATCACTGATATAACATTGCATATGTCAATCTGTCTGTGTGTCTATGTGTGTATGTGAGCGTGAGAGTATTTGGAGGAACTGTCAAATCACTGTAGCGTGTAAGACCCAAAGACATGAAGTGTGGATGAAAGACTGTAGAAAGGGAGGTGGAAGAGAGACGGGAAACAAAGAGAAAAATATGACAAAAAGAAAGAGACATAATGAAATTAATTAAAGAAAGACATAACAAGACAAGTGCATATATACTGTATATGGACATTACATGCATAGGATAGGCAAGCAGATCTAAACACACAAGATCCAAGGACAGACACATTAACACCCAAGGTCCATATCAGATGTTCGTAGAGCTGGGTATCTTAACAAAATCACAATACCAGGACCAGTACCAGGACCCTTAAAATGATACAGATACCAACAGAGTAATCTACATTCTTCAATACCAACCTTGTGAATGGAGATATTCCTGAAATAATCCTTCTGCATTTGCTTATCAAACACCAAATTGCGTCGTCATACAGTCATACTGTCCAACATATCAGTGACATCTTGGCACACTGAACTGCCAACTCCATCAAATACACCACACTTGACTTCACCACACCACAGACTATATTGGTTGCAGTAGCTGCAGTTGTGGCCCATTCACACAAAGAACAGTTGCAATGATTGACTGCAAGCAAAACCATGGAAATAGTCATTTTTGCTAGATCTGGGTACAAAAAGGAGCAAATGCAGATATGCAGGTTTGACTGGAGAAGTTTAAATACTACTTGGTAAAGGGTATTTCTGTCAATATAATTAAAGGTATTGAAAAGAAGTGCAGAGAGACATCATTATTTGTATGTATGATTGTTTCTGTATCTGTTCAGCCAAAAAAATTATCTGTGTCTGTATCTGTATTTGGATAGATGACCAGAGGTGGGCATAGTTTTTACCAGAAGTCAGGTAAATCAGGCAAATGTTTTATTTTCTAACCTAATATTCATTGGCAAAGCAATTGTTGTGCCTACAAAGGATCAAAATGATTTAACACTGGCATATAATTTATTATGAAATACATTTCTACATCCTCATACTGTACTTTTCATCTACCTCTCTGCTTATTTCTAACTACACAAATTTTTATGAATTATGTCAAGCCCACCACCACCTCCCCTTTGACTGGGCAGTATTGAATATCCATATGCACAGAGAATATTGAATATAGTTGAAGAGAATAATCATGGTGCATTGTATCAGTGATTGATTAAGATAGATGTGACCTTTATAACCCTGCTGAGGTAATCATGGATGTTACTAGAAAAAAAATCAGATTCATAGACAACAAGAGAAAATTAAAACCTGCTAGAATCCTACTGTGACAGGAAGCCCAGTGACAGGGGATATACTGTAGATAGACTATCATATCCATATTCATCAGTAACACTATTCTCCATACAAACAAATTTGTTTGTCAGACACAAGATCAGGAAGGCAAGATACGAATGTCCGCCTGGAAAACTAGAGGTGTAACAATCAAGAACAGGTCCTGGCTGGAAATACAGTAGGATGTCCATAACTAAGGCCCTGGAGACTGCTGAACAAAAGTTCACAATGCTGGCAGCCAGACTGAGGAACACACCAGACAAGCACAGGCCAAAACAATTAATGCTGGTATCCCCAAAAAACTACAGTGCAATATCAGCTGCAGTGCAGAAAAAAATCCAAGAGCAGACCCACCAAGAGCTGAAACTATAGACTACTGGAGGAGCAATGGGAGAAACAATCATCACATACCACCAAAGCTCAGTGGGTAACAGATCTGAAAGCAGACAACTCCATTCTCCCAGAGCAGGAAGCAGTCACCAGCACAGCAGCAGACATCCAACAACAGGCACATGAAGAATTGGAGAGAATTACATAGCATGAGAGTTAATTTATACCTTCCTAAAGTAACTAACAGCACTGGATGGTGTCTAGTATCTCGGGCACCAAGAAGAATGTTATATCTGTGTAAATACATACTTACATTCATGTGGTGTTGGAATAATCAAAATAACGGGTTCTCAACTGTGAAAATTCACACAAACACCCCCTTAAGTTGGCAAAAATTTTGGTACACGACTCACTGAGTTGTTGTCTGTTGAGGTCATATACACAGAAATGTGGCGGGACAAAAGTAAATGGTTGGTTAAATTTTTTTTATTGCCTTTTTGCTCAGTGTAATATGGTATTGATTGTACTGTCCATGTAATATGACCTGGATTAGTTAGAAAAGTTATATATTAGCATTAACCCTGATAAAAAGTCAAGTAAGACAATAGTTTGGTGGTTTTAAGGAATTTTAGAGGTGCAGCAACAAGTCCTAAAACAAATCACTTTGTAAAATAAAGCTTCAAATTGTATCAGGATACTTGGATGGCAACAGTGGAACTCCAGTCTCAGCCAACCCATCATCCAAATGACAACAATTCAACAACAATTACAACTCCACCCCACTCTACCCTTTGTAGCCTCCATGTTGCTTCCCCATTATTACTTAAAAGCTCATGAACACAATGCCAGAAGAACAACTTCCAAACTTGCGACCATCAAAGGAGCACAAGTGAATGCAGCAAAATTTTAAAAGCTGTCTACTAAAAGACAAGAGAGTAGTTTCATTTCGTCCATGGACCACCAAGTACAGTTTGAATTGTTGCCCCTCCTATCCATGTTATCCAAGTGTCATTAACTAGTTTGGTCATGTTTTAGGTCTCAGATTATATTGTGCCCACATGAGTCCCTGTGTGAGTGTGTGTTTTATTTATTTTTTTTTTTATGTCCCTTTAGTATAAATGCCATTTTACCTGCTATGATTCTGGTTCTCTCTCTTTTGCTCTGTCTAGTTGACTGCCTTCCACGGGAGGAGGAGCACACCTGTGTGCAATGTCGTCATTGGACTCCTGCTGAAAGCACACCTGTGGACGATCCTCATCAGTAGCTTCTACATGTTGAGAACTGGAAGCATGCTGCTGCCAGAATGTCATAGCCCATTTCCTAGCTATATATATAAATGCTGTTTTTCGTTGCTGTAGTCCAGCAGTTCCTAGTTTGAGTATTTTTCAGCCTCTCGGGCCCAGTTGTAGTTTTCTGCAACTTCTGTTTTTGCACTGAGAGTGACCAGTTTCTTTTGCACCTAGTTTGTGAATTCTTCAGCTTTCCTGTGTCTCAGAGTCTGCATCTGGGTCCTTCCTCCCACCTTGTGTCACCACATAGTTTGATAGAGAGTGGGAGATATGGTGGTATACAGTATGTCATGAAATTAATGACAATATGCACTATACTAGGGTTGTCACCATACCAGAACTTTAAACTTCAAAACAATACTAATATAAGAGAAATGCTACATGATTCTTCTTTTGAATTAGCACAGAAGAAAGTCCTAGGTGCACAAAAAAGGATTTTTTTTTTCTTTTTTAAATTAACAACTTGCACACAGTACTGGTGCAGAAAAAAATCACTGAATACTGTCTGGTTTTCCTAGAAACCAAATTTCAGGCAGGACAGTTAAGACTAATCTAAGGTCTTGAATGAGCACTTAAAAGGTTTTTTATAGCTTTAGTATTTAGGTATTGATACTTTTGATAATCTTGCAGTATACACTGTCATATACTGTGTTAAAGGTTTGTCATTATGGCTAGAGAAAGAGTGCAGAGGAAATCCAAAACACAAAAACTAAAGGTATTTGTTTTATAAGGATTTAAAGAGAGCCTGCTTATTTTACAGTTTTTTTCTCTCACGATCTTCAAGAGTCAAAGTCAAGAGTACAGTTTTTTTTTCTGTTTGTTTGTTTTTGGCCACTGAAATCTTGGTTGTGCCTGTGCATTTGCATTTCAACCAACCAATCAATCTATTGACTAAACAGGGTCAGCACCACCAGCAGCAAAGATAAACCAGTTGCTAACAGCAGGCTCCCCCTCTGACTGAGGCAAAACAACACTTTCATTTTACCTGGGACTACAACAATGACATCATGATGTCATTCAGACTAACAGTGTGGACAGATGGCAGTTAAGTAAGAGAGGATAATTGAGACTAAAGGGATCAAACTACCAGAAGGCTAGAAACAGGATGACTGGTATCTTTATAGGTAAGTAAGACAAGTGCTCAGAACAAGGTCCAAGGCAATCAAAAAGCCCTACCTAGTAAGTTGTCCAAAAGAGGTCCTGAATGCTGGTATCAGTACTAAGAAATCTGGGACGGAAATTTTTAACAGACAAGTTACTTAAATACATGCCATCCTAGAAACACCAAAAACAGTAGTCATTTAAACTAAAATCTATGCCTATAGTTTCAGCACTTATCAAACATGTTTTTGCCTCAAAATTTGTGATTTGTGTGGTAGTCTCGAAACCAGATAAATCGGCCACACTTTTCATTTGCTTGGGCAGATACATTTGGCCCCCCTTCCATTCACTGACTAATGTCCTCCCCCCACAAGATCAACAAAATATTTCTGATTCTGATTCAGAAACACTCCCATCAGCCTTGGATCCACTCTGGCTAGTAACAATTGTTTATTTAATGGAGCAGGTCCTATACAATGATCGACAGAAAATTCACATTGGTGTTAGGTCTATCCAATCCAAGTCAGCAGGTCTGTAAACTGCAACAAACTGACAAATTAGGCAGCGCTGATCACAAATGGATCAAGATTTTATATATATTGAATTTCTCACCTCAAGTATATTTGGGAACCACTGATGAAATATATTTGTAATGATAGTTGTAAAAAAAGAATGATTGCAACCAGGCGGCTGCCATTATGTTCCCTGCTTGGAAATCAAGCACTGCTACAACACATGCTTTGTTGCTCTGATTGTTTGTAGGTCTATCCAGAGACATTTTGGTCAGTGCATGTTGTTAACACCCCCAGAAAATCGAAAAAATGAACTAAAATGTTCCAGACTGTGAATCCAGGCTACTTGTGTTGTGGACAGAAAAACTTTTAGCTACGGCAGCTTGAAGTTATTATTGTAATTGTTGCAACCTTGCTGTTTCTTCTTTTTACTTCACAGTGAGTGAATGAATAAAGTTATGTTTCGCTGGCTTGCAGACTCTTTCACACTCTCATTCTATGTAGGACTAGTTGGGTTGTTGATAGCACAAAGGTCATTGAAACATCAATAATGTTAAAAATTACTGCTGGAAACTTGTCACAATAGACAGAGAATACTATCCAAATTCCAGCACCCAGAGACTGTATGCTAGGCAGAGAAGGGCTCAGTAAGTGTCAAGACCAGAGACATGAAGAAACAAAGTATCCATGAGTATATCAGTAAAATGGCTCCAGGAAATAAACTGCTCAGAGAATATCTCAAAACAGCAGCAGATAGGGAGAATGTTTGCAGGAGGTACCTCATAAAGCCAATCCCCTATACGGGAACATGGGCAGACAGAATAGGTGGCAGATAACTAAAAATCCTATCAATAGCTAAAAAACGATGAGGCTGAAGGACAGCACCAGGACACAAATCATGGCAGCACAAGAGTGCTCCATGATTTGTGTCTCCATGATTTGCTTCTGTTGACCTTGAACAGGTCAACAGAAGCAAGGGTCAATCACACTAGGACACTAATACATAGGATGTAAGATGCATGCAGCACATGGCACCACCAAGAATGTGAGACATGTGCAGGAGAAAATATTCACCTAGTAAAGGCTGCCCTTCATCCTACCATCCATTTCTGTTTCTCTCAATAAGAGACACCAAAAAGGGTGGCTGAGAATAACAGAACAGTGAATAATAGAGCTGAGATCTTGGACTTGCACCACCAGACAAACAAATGGTTCTCCAAACAGTAAACAGACTGTGCAGAACCCTCAAACTTAATAGGTCTATGGCAGAATACCCAGACTTGAGGAGGACACATAGTGGCCTAGATGGAAATAAAGGTTTTTTTTTTCTCTATTTACCTTCTGTGAATGAATATATAGAGAGAATACACTAAAAGAGGCGACGAGAGAAGCAAATGAAGAATAAGTATGAATGCAGGTAAAGACTAGTAGGGCAGACTATTTATGTGACTGTCTGCTTCTCCTCTGTTGAGAGATGAATAGCACCCATTAGCACTATTGGGAAGCTGTCACTTTTTGCTCCAATCATAGAAATAGAGTTTTTGTGTGTTGGATATGATGAATGACAAATGATACCCATGATCCGAAAAAAAGCAAATAATTTGCCCAACAGTCTGACTGAACAAATGGTGGTATCGACTGACAATGCAACGTTACTGTCTTCTACTGCCAAGACACAGTACTCACGGTAGTTAAGAGTTGCACTGAGGACTGAGCAACACTTTTATGTAATAATGGACTTGGCTAAATCTAGCTAAAATGGAAGGAGTCCCTGTGTGCCTAGCCTTAATTTTTCTCAACAACCGTTCATCTGGTCGACTTCACACTTGGCGGGTGTATTGCTGAGGACCCAAGGTAGTGCAGAGTCAAGTGAGAGCTCTTGAGCTCTATGGGACATATTTATTAATAGTATACACACTGTGTTGTCTATTAAGAGGGGACCCTTATTAACTGTTACACAGCAGGGTAAAGCTTTCTCTCCATCACTTGCTAAAGTACACTCAGGAACAGAAGAAAATGAAAGTTGAGAGAGCATTTGCACCAAAATGCCACTTTGCTTGGGAATGCAACTATGTCATGGCATGGCATGGAGTATTGTTCAGGACCCAGGAAAGCACAGTGTTGAGTGTGAAGTTATTTGAGTGAGTGGTTCTTGAGAAAGCTGCAAGCAGCAAGACTGGAGACCAAGCAATCAGCCTGTTCTAAATGGTCATGTTTTGAAAGGGCACTGCGCTAGTCACAAGCTAAATCACCATCCCATTTCCCCATAATTATATTTCGAGTATGCCTCCACTTGGGAAATCTTCTTAACAAAGTGGAATTGACAAAATTGAAAGTCAAAACTTTCTCAATGCTGAGTCCTCTTAGATCTTGATCTTTCCACCAACACATTTTATTCCACTTCAACAGCTCACAAAAATTAAGAAGAATACTGCACACCACAGACAACACACTAAGAATACATTTAAAGGGTAACTTCAATATTTTTCAACCTGAACCCTATTTTCCCATGTTTTTGTGTCTAAGTGACCAATGGGGACAACATTTTTGAATATGGTCCAGTACTGCCTGGGACCACTGCTGTTATCAGCCACACAACAAAGCCATCAAAGTGCGTCCACTAGAAGTGTTTTGTCACCGACAGGTCCAAATAGTTTTTAGTCGATTACTGAAAGGACACCCTTTACAGAAACAGACTCCATTTAAACTCAACAGAAACAAAATAAAACTCACCAAAACTGTCTTGATTCGTCTTTCCAATGTTCCAACAATCACTAACTCTGGTTTGGTCAAAACAAACACTTAATTCACCAGGTTGGCTGTGACAATATTGGGAGAGGACAGAGAAGGAGGTCAGACATCAGAGAAGCAGCGAGTGGCAATGTTGTGTGGAGCCAGGTTATGTTCACATTGAACACAGTGATTTATTTCAATCAAATGACCAATTACTCTTTAATACAGGGTTTCATCTTTCAGATCTCCTTTAAATTGACAAAGTGAAAATCATGTCCATCAATTCACATCCAAGAAAAGAAATTCTGAAAGAAAACGAACAATACCAATACTTCATACTAATCAGCTGGTTGAAATATTGGCAATTAGACAGATCAAGCCAGGCACTGAAAAAGAAAGCCTGAGGATTGAGCCATTTTAGACTTGAGGTCTCACTCCTTCTGCGTGAGGCCTTGCTCCTCCCTTTTCTCCTGCTGAAAAGGAAAAGTGTTGCCTGGTGTTATCTTTGCATGGCGCTTCATTCTCCTGATCCAGGCTTGAAACACAGCAGGAGGTGTGTAATCCTACTTCGGGCGGACTATTCTAGTGTAATCTCCTGCTCACTCAGAGTACACACAAGTCACTTTTGACTGCTCCATAAAAGATTCAAACTGTCAGATTCTGGCCATCTGTCATCTGCTTCTGTTTGTCTGTCAGATTTTGAGACTCTCTCTCTGTTTGTCTTTCTGTCTATCACTATGTCCCACTGTATATCTTCTTGCCTATTTTTCCTTATAGTGGACTATATGTTACTCTTTGAAAGTGAAATAATGATCTGTTGAGCATCTTTACATTACATAAGCACATTAATGGAAGTCCCTTGGCAATGGGATTAGGATTTATGGGCATGTGTGCATGGTTGAGTGAGTGTGCATGCATTTCAAAGCATGCTCAGGTGTGCTTTGTGTGCATGCATACAGCACATCTTTGTGTGTGTCTAGATGTACTATATGTGCATGCTTGAAAATCTGTGTGAGTGTGTGTGTGTGTTTTGAGCTTGACTGAAAACCGTTTTTGTTCACAGACGGCGATTCTGCAGCACCTTAGGGGAATACGTTTTCTTTTCAACTGCTCTCCTTTTATTTCCTGTCTTTATTCCTAGCATGCAGTGCTGGAGGCTCGCTAAGATACAATGGGTCATTTCAGCCAAGTAGCCGACAACAATGAGGTAATCAACAATAACAAACACAAACGCAACCTCTTGCCTTTGCCATCAATGACTGGAGAAAGAATCAACAGGACACTCAAACTTAAGCCATCTACAGAAAGCCAAGTGAGCACCTGAGCATAAGAATGCAGTGACTGGCTATGAAAGTTCAATCTGCATTTTGCTATGCAGGGGGGGCTACTGACAGGAAGAGAAAGATAGCAGGGACAGAGAAAGACTATACATTGAGTTGATAACACTTCATTTCACTCTACAATCAATGAAGGGTAAAATGTTCTTTCTTCTGTGCAGTTCCAGGCAATCACTTTCTCTTCAAGATCACTTTATCCTGTGACTTGTAAATGACATTTTACAGTTAACTACTAGAACAATTCATTAAGAATGGCTGTTGTTGTATATCCCTAATAATTAACTCAAATAAGAACAGATAGCTGTGGCTGAATACGTATGAACTACAATAGAAGAGCTTGGAAATTGAATGAAATTAACTTCTTAAGGATCTGGACATTTGCTGTGTTCCCCACTACCTTCTGCAGGAAACAAACACAGACAAAAACGCACTCCTGGTCATCATGATTTTGTAAAGAGAGAGGCACAGTGCATACTGTTTGTTGAAAATGGGAAAATAACGGGAGGAAATGATCAATGTCACAGTCTAATGGTTCTGCATTTTTTCCAGTGCCTGCAATACTACACAGCCAAGGACTACATCATCTGGGAAACCCCTGTGTAAAGATTTTATGATTTTAGAAGCTCTTATTCTGCTGGGACAAAAAGCGACAGCAGAGCGAGGGTGACAGAGGTTGAGGTAAAGTTTCACAGTTATGTATCTTGATTCTCCACTTTGTGTCATCCTGTGGATTTACAGTGCCTCTCATAGCTGTCTTTATCCCTGATGCCTTTTCTCTCCCCTCACTCCCCTCCCTTTCTCCCACTCTCACCCTAAGTGGCCAGTTGTCAAAGTCAGCTGAAGCCCAGTTAATGAAGAGGTAGATTTATTAGCGAGACATCAGTGGAATAGGCGGTGGGGAGAGGAACCCCCAGAAGCCAGCACGTAAATACTGCCACTGAGTGTGCATACCAAAGAAAGAAAGAGGGTAACAAGAGCGGAATGTAAATATAGACACGATGGCAAAGAAAGAGAAAAAAAGAAGAAGAGAAAACTGAAGAAATAAAGCAAAATCCATAAAGCAGGCAGAGGAGAGGTAGAAAGCACCCAGTCAGAGAGGAAGGGGGTGAGGCAGCTTCCCTCTCTTTTATCCTCTCTCCAACAGTAGCTACAGAACGAGCTCTTACCGTCTGTTGTAGGTCTGGGATTCCAATGCGGATGACCACGGTGTTGCCTGTCGGCTCCTCCATGGGTGCTCTTGCACTGTGGCTCCGCTCTGCACCGGGACGGAAAGCCGGAACGCCGACAGGAAAGGGAACGCCGCTGTCCTCTTCCCGGGAGCTGCCGCTGTCAGTGCTGGCCCCCTGACTGCCGTTTGCTGCGTGTGTGTAAGAGTGTGTGAGTGTGTGTGTAAGTGTGTGTGTGTGTTTGCTGCTGCTGCTGCTGGTCCTGCCGTGGAGGGCTGGGTGGCTCATGTTTGCCGGCTGCCGGACGCAGAGGCATGCTCCGTGTTAGGGGCTCGGTCTATGTCTCTCTCTCTCTCTCCAGGCACACACACGCGAGCAGACACACACACGCGCACACACACCGATGGCTCCGGCTCACACACCGCTTGCAGCGTGCATCACTCGCCTGGGAGAGAAAAAAGAGGGAGGGAGAGAGAGGCAGGGAAGGAGGGTGGCAGGGAGGGAATGGGCAAAGAGGAGGGGGTAACAGGAGATTACAGAGAGATGAAGGGTAAAAACAAAGAGAGAAGATAAGTACCAGGGGAACTTAGAAATAAAACTGAAAAGAGATATGGAGATAAAGTAAGATTTAAGGAATTATATTGATAGAATGGTGTAAAATTATTTAACTCTAATCTTTGATTTGCAGGAAAGATTATCCTTGTGCAGTTTGTCAAAATTAGGCACATTTAGTCTTTAAATAGAACAAAATAGAAGACAGAAAGCAGAATAGAGCTACGGACATTTGCATAAAAATATTTGTATGAGTATCTGAAAAGTGTTTAGCACCAGCACTATTACCTAATTATGACGGCTCTAACAAAAAGACTTTTCATTTTCACTTTAGTCTGACACTAAACATTTTAAAAAGCTAAATTCATGAAATATAAAAGCAGATTCACATCTCCAGTACCACATAAAAATTAACTCTGCACATGTTGATGCTACAGTCTTCATAGTATGACATTGCTGCTGTTACACACGGTTGCTCTTGCTGTAGTGTACTGACACCACGGTGACGTCAGGACAGCATGGGGGGGACTGTTTGCTCAGATCAATGTTGGGGCAGGATTTGGCCTTCATGCTTCACTTTATCTATCTATGGGGGGTGTTGCTGATCAAACGGCTCCCTGGTAAACACAGTGACACATAGAGAAAGCATGCTGCCATAAAAGAGGATGAGATTTTCGTGGGAGTTCTTCTCATTGAGGGTCATTCTCATAGGGAGTGCTATTTTCTTTTACTGTTTCATCATGTAGGCTCTGTGAAGCCCTGAGACTCGGACTGTCGATTGAATGTCAATCTGACCTTGATTTCGATCTCTGTACAACAGGTATCCCAAAGTGATTTCATAGTCTGTGACTGTCATGTTTTATGAAGAAAGATGTGTTGTTGTTTACGTTGATCAACCGGCATGCTTAAGGTACTGGCCTATTCAGTTCATGCTGTCATATTCAATTGAAGTCAGAACTCAAGATACCAGTGGAAATGCTTATCAGAAGAGATTAGTGCATGACCTCTGTGTGGTGTGTAAGACAAATACTTAAGGGCTTGAGTATTGCCAGTTTAAAAACCCACCATTTGAACAAGTGAGCTTCTCGTGCAAGGAAAATGTGCCATGAAACATTTGTGGCAGGTCTGTAAATTATTAATTGTGATCTTAAGTCAGTGCTATGCTCCATTGTGTTCACAGTGCCATCATTGTTCAAGCTGCCCTGACAGCCCCAAGACAGCATCTTCTTATTGGGTGGAATTTAAAACAAGCACTGGTGATGATGCTCCGGAGCTACTGTTACACAAGATAATGTGGGCACAAAGGTTGGGTACCAAATGCAGTACTTTTAAGGGTACTCACCAAATTACATCCAAAATACTAAGTAACATTAAATCAAACAGTGCCCAGTGTTAGTACTTGGCAATAGGGCTTGACGATGACTGCATTACCTCAGTCAAGTCATGCCTACCACGGGTTGAGCTCATTACTGTCATCACAGCAAATTTTATTTTAAAGGGTCAATCTCACAATGCATTTGAGATCAGCTCATGGATCTATGCGACATATCAGGAACACAACTTCTGAAAGACACAACCCAGGACATTATGGAATTGCCGGCAGAAGGCTGAAAGCATGCTAACATCAACAACTGTTGGTATTGAGAACATTTATTAAAAGGTCATTATGTACTCATCCTCATGCTGATCGAAGGTCAGTTTAGTTTTTTAGTCCACAAAACACTGCTGGAGTTTCACAGGAAAACAGCGTTGTAGAATCTCTCAAACAATGCAAGTGAATGCTGACCAGTTTTCAAATGTAATCAAACAAGAAAATACAAACATAAAATGCCTCCATACTGCTCGTCTGGCATAATCCAAGACTCCTAAAGCCCGGACATGCCAAGTTGACTTGATGGATGTCATTTACACCATGTTTTTAGCCTGAATCTTCACTGATCCTTAGCTTGGAGTCACGATTCACATGCACATGCACACCATCTGAACTGGGCGTGTGTGGTGTGACGGTGTGCAAACAGCATGTCGGGGCTTTGCTGGAGACCTGGATTATGCAAATGAGCAGCATGGAGGCATTTTATGGGCTTTTTTGGGGTTGTTTTTTTCGTTTGAAAACTGGTCACCATTCACTTCCATTGTTTGGGAGATTCTGCAACACTGTTTTCCTGTGAACCTCCAGCAGTGTTTTGTGAATTAAGAAACTAAACCCAACCTTCAGTCAGCATGAAGATGACAACTGAATAACAACTGAATTTTCATTTTTGGGTGAACTATCCCTTTAACTGACACAGCGCAACCTGTACTGTACAATCACTGCCAGAATGACAACTACTACTAAGTTCATGCAACTTTTGTGGGAATATGTAGATTTTTGATCGTCCATATCATCACAGCCCAATGTGGGAGCACATCAGAAATGGTCCTTCCATCCTGAGAGTAGTCAATACATTATGTATTCAGAAAAAAGAACGAAAAGAATCAGACCTCTGTGTCAGCTTCAGGCCTGTAAAAACTCTGACCAATCCCTGCCATTCAGTCCGAATGGAAAGAACCAATCAGGCGCCTTCATGTCTCGTCCTGCCCACGCCCCCCTCTGTCCCTCCCTCCTCCCCGGTGCACACTCATCACGTTTCACCGTTGCCGGAAATATTCAGCACACTCCTCAACAGAAATACCAAGTTAGCAGGAGAATAAGTTCATAAGGTACAATGGCAGAGAAAATGCAGCCAAAAATACCAACTTCCAGCGTTACTTGTAACGGCTCGGCCGCTAACAGCAAGAAGAAGCCAGAGGCAGAAAAGGCTGCGATGAAAAAGGCTCTGGATAAAGCTAGAGGACAAACCAGAGTCAACATTGGTGCAGCCTTTGAACTGTGGAGACAACTGAGACATCTGAAGGGCCTGAAAAGTGATGCAGAGGTTGCTGTCTTTCTGTTGGACAGGTAATTATTTGTTTTGCTTTGGGGGGATTTGTTATTTTCATGAAATATGTAACGTTTGCCAACTTAGCTACTTTTGTAGCTCGTATTTGCCCAATGCTAACATTAGCTTCTCTGTCGGTGTAAGCCGGTCGTTGGTACATACTGCTTATCTAACTTATAGGATCTGTGCTTCCTGCATGGAGCATTGAGCATTTTTACTCGACGTGGGGCGTGGCTTTGGACGGAGCACTGACGGGAGGGGAGGAGGTGGTGGAGCTTAGAGGAGGTGCCACCTTCAAATCTTGCTAGCTCTCCAACATTACCAACTATAGCTTTAAATGCCCCGATGAAAGACCGACAGGCTGCAGGTTGTAAAGGTAGGTTTGGGATGGGAGAGGGAGGGAGGTAGGGAGGGATTTTATTTTGTATGGTGTGTAAAATGTTCTAAATAAATAACAATGTTGAAATTTAGAAGTTTAGACTTTAGACTTTTTTACAACATAATTTACAGTGTTGTAGTTACAGCAAGAGTTAAGTACCAAAAAAAGGTACCATAGGTTACTGGTACCAAATTCTAGGTACCAGTGCTGTATCAGTGCAAATGTCAACAGTACCAAACCCCAATGGGCACTTGACCTGACACACACATGCAGATACATATGCACACACACACACAGACACGCACACACAGTCAAAGTTTTGAAAAGCTGGCGAGAGAAGACATGAAACTGCTGATATCAGGACCCAGAAATACAAACAAAAGTAGCTCTTCTGGCTACATGCTATGAGTTAACAAATGGCATCACTGTATGTGATGGAAAAGAGAGATGAGGGGGTAGAGTTTGTGCCAGTGGTTATTCCTCTTGTAAAGTTTCAGTATGTCTCATTGGATTTCCTGTGATGATAGTTTTAGCCAAAATATCGCCTCATTATATCGGAACAGCCTCAGATTCCTGCTGAGAGCTTCTCCGAGAAAAGAGTTTAAAAGCAAACCCTGCTGCTATCCTATATGCTCAGCGACCTTGTGGAAAGACTTAATTGACAGGAGAGCCAGTGTGAACAATGTGTTTGGTGGCACGTGTTTACTGATAATTTGTGTTTACCTGAGCTGAAAGATATTTGGCTCACAAAATTAAGCATATTGCATATTATAAAGAAAACAGACTTAAATCATCACATATTTTCGTCTCATTGAAAATTGTCAGTTACTTGTTGTATTCACCCAACAGAAAATGAACTGTGTGTATTTTCCTGCACTACAGAGGCTTGCATGTCAGTGCTCTGCCACTGCTGGACACCCTACAGTATGTAATCCCATTAGCATGGAGAAAGAGCATGGCAGGTAGCCCTAATACATTAGAGGATTTAGCAGATCACTCTACCTGTGTGCAACTTCAGCCTGCCAGGTCTTTAGGGCAAGGAAAATTGATAACTCTTATCCAGACCTTGTAGGGTGGCTCAATATTCACATTTTATAAAGCAATTCTATGCCCTTACAGTACTGGCCAAATGGGTCTCTGTGTATAAAGCTGAAAAAGTTTATCTCCCAACACACTGCAACACATTTTGTTACTAGTTTTAAACAACATACAGTATGAAGTTATTTATAATTGTTTAGTTGTGTATTTGCTAATATCAGTAGCCACAATGTATCTGTGTATATGAACTGCATATTAAATAACAGATCACACAATTAGAAGGATTAAGTTCTGGGAATGTGGCAAAGGGACCAAGATACCTTGCCAATAAGCAATAATGATTCCCCTAGATAGCTGGGGCAGGGCCAAGGAGGGATTTCATCCCACTTGCATCATACAAGGATAAACTGTGTGGGCAACAGCACTTGAAAAGATCTACATACAAGGAACAAGTTATCTGGTTAGACAAATAGCAAGAGAAAAAGACATAGAACTGGGGTTAATATGAAGTGCAATTTTTATTCAACTAGATTAAACCTCTTTTCACCTTAATTTGCATCAGTGAAGTGCAGAATAAGAGTTAATTTCAGATCAAAGCATAACTCTGTAGTATTTATGAGTGTGTAATTCAACAACAACAGCTGAAATTATTGATCAACTAAAAGGATGATTGAGAATATAAATGCAGCAATTCTGATCATTAAGTGTTTCAGTCATTATGATTCAGTTATTATTATCATGATGATCGTCTATAAGCCATATTGACCGTTGCATAGCAGATACTGATAATTTTTTTTATAGCAGCTAGCAGGTTGTAGGCCAGTTTGACATTGAGACAAACCAGATTGGAACCCAATTTCACAACTAGGTGTTGCAGAATACTCAGCTGCTCCAAGTCAATGACTTTTCACAACACTTTCCTGCAAATATTTCACAAAAAGGCCTTTCTCAGAAATGAAGGGCTTTTGTCCAGTGGAATGCTAGAGGGCTTTTAATCTGAAATGGATACATACAGTGTTGAGTTTGTATCAACAGCTTAATGTAGTAACTTCAACAAGGCAAAATGGGAGCAGATCAAAACGAAATTTGGCACTTCTGCTACTGACAAACTAGCTGGCTAACCTTGCTAACATAGTGAATAAATATGGTTCAAAGGAGAAAAGCAGGAAATCTTCATATTTGAGACTGAAAACGTCTGCTGTGTTTGCACTAATCATTACTTAATGAGTAATTGATTATCAAAATAGTTTAATATTTTAATGCTTTTTTTAACACTTGCCCAGTCAGACAAGTGTGTTGCCAGAATTGCTAACCCAATGTGGCATTTTAATTGCCCTCGCCAAGCGGGCAATCCTTGTTGTTGAGCCTTGGGTTGTTGCTCACAGCCACATACACGAGATACAACTGCACACAGATGATCAGAAACCTGAATACTATTATAATCATGTATAAAGGGATATGAATAACCAGGTCCAATGGACCATGTCCAATCTAAATGCCATATCCCAAATAAGATCAAAATCATGATAAGCCTCTTGAGTAGGATACTTGTGTCTATGTAAACACTGTCCATGTTGGGAATCAAGTGTTGCTTTTGGTTAACTATTAGGATGTGACAAAGAGACCAACTCAGCTGAGAACTGGCTCAAGTTTATTGAATCATCATTAATTTTCACAGTCAGCGACAAGAAACCATCATCCCGATCTCCCCCGATCACATATTTTTATTAAATATGGGCCATAACAGTCAGCGTACAGCAATCTGGGCATCTGTAGTCATTACCAAGCAAAGACCAAGCATTTACTGGTTCCAGCTTATGAAATGTGAGGATTTATTGCTTTTCTTTGTTTGATAATCATCAAAAACTGCATAATTGGAGGTTTTAGACCATGGGTCAGACAAAACAAGCAATTTGAATTACCTCAGGCTTTCTTTCCCACCATGTAATTTGATTAATTTATGAACCAAAAATCAATCAATCAATAGATTAATAAATAATGAAAATAACTGTGCATTGCAGCCCTACTTACAATGTTTTGTTTAGCACACTGTACTGCATAAGTAATCTTTACAGACACCCACTTTCATATATATGTTTATTACCCTGCTGTTCTACTCAGAAAAGTATAAAATGAATAAATGATCACAACTTGGCACTGATTCAACCGCCTAATGAAATAGTTGGACCTTGAATCTGGCCTGAAAAAATTACATTGGTCTTCCCAGGGCTGGATAATTATTCAACATTATAATTCATCATCTTTCCCTATAATAGTATAATGACAAAATTCCCCTGCACCTTTAATAATGTGTATAGCATAATTTGAAGATATTTCATACCTGTTTAGAGACATATCTGGCAACAAAGCTAACTTAGAAACATTTGGGAGCTATGAGTGTATCTATAGGTTAACACTGCAGTCCAGATTCTCTGTCTAACTCCAATTGCTTGGGAACATTAAGAGAGTGGACTAGAATTATAAGGAGGCTAGCTCCCATGCCTCGGCTAACAGCTACTGCCTCTTTTCTCTTCAGCTCAGATCTCTTTCACCCCATCCCCTCTCACCCCATCACTTGCGCTGCAGCCCAGTGAAAACAAAGTGAATAATTCATGACTATACAGAACAGTGTGTGCATGGATCTAGTGCAATGTATGCGTGTATCTGAAACATCTGCTAGGCTTTAAAAGTCCTTGCCATAGAGCCGTACATGAGGACATTTACAAACACTACTGAAATCCACTGCCAGCCCTACCTGCTCCTCTCTAAGACTTCCACAGTGGAAGAAAAAGGAGGCTGGGGCAGAGGGAGGGAGGAAGATAAAGGTTAACACTTGGCTGAGGTAGCATGAAGCAGAGACGTTCAGAGAGGATGTGGCTGAGACAGTCAGTGGGCTAAAAAAAAGTAGAAAGAAAGGGAGTGTGGAAGGAAAGGGAAGGGTGGCAGAGTAGAGACAGAAAGGGAAGGTGGGAGAGCCAGAGAGAGGGAGGGAGAGCATTACATACAGTTAGCTTTGACAAACCAGCCACATAGCCCATGGCCTGGAGTAAATGTGATAACTGTTCACAGACCCCATCAGAGTCTGCTTCACGCTCCTCTACACCTGGTAAAGCAAATGTCATGGCCACTCACAAACTGAAGTCACCCAGGGCCACATTTATTCACACACACACTCACACACAGAGACACATACACAGTTTATATCTCTGTCCCTTAAAACATTCTCATTCATTTGAATGAAGGTAATTCATTGGTAAGGCTGAGAAGCATCAAACAAAAATGGAGAATGTGGTTGGTTACCTGTCGGCAATGGTGCTCTGTAGTACCTGTATGATTTTCAGGCTACCAGGCGTAATGGGCTGATTTATCTTTCAATAGAGCTGACCTCAAAAGAGAGCAGACATCCATTTTTCACTTTGAATAAAGATAAGTATGATGGATATCAATTTTCCAGACGTCCGCTCCATCCTAGATTCAAATTAGTGTGAGAAATGTGATATTAGTGGGTAAAAAATAGATATTAAGATTCATAGAATTTAAACGGGGTCTAGGGGTCTCTCTCACATAAAAACCATAACAAAAGACGTTGTCTGAAGAGATCTGAAGTAGGGTGGGATCACAGGAGTTGTTGTCTTCATTGTTAAACAACAACCATTACTGATGAAAATCTCACATATATCACGGCAGGAATCATCTTCACAGACAAAGTAATGTTTTAAACGCACAGTATGTAAGGGCTAGAGGTCTTTCTCACATTAAAACAATAAAAAAGACGTTGCGCAGTTGTGTGAGATCATGGGAGTTTTAATCTAAACTTTTAAACATCCACCAAGTTTTATTTGTTACGTCAAGTCAAGTTCGCAGACGTCTTTTTTCACTCTCTGGCATATCAGACATATCCCATGTTTTTCCGGAAGTTATAACAACTAGTGGCGTGTAGCAAACACACTAATACCTTTAATAAATCACAGATTTCTCTGGGTTTTTGGAAACATTTGAGATAATACTGTTTTTAGATATTTTATGTGAAAATGTTACATATTATTGCTTTAATTGTCATTTGTATTTGTATCATTTGTCTCTCTCTCTTCCTTCTTTCACTTTCTGATGGGATGTGCAAGAGCAGTGGTGCCATCTCCTTCCAACAGGAGAAGTCTTTTGAAAGCAGCATGTCTTTTCAAAGTGCTACCAGGGACTAGGCTGAGCCAGAAATGGACCATCATGGGAGGGCACTGTAGTGTGGTACTTGAAGCAGGGTTCCCTTCCACAATAATTGAGTGGTCTCTGTGAACAGTAGATGGGACTATTTAGGGTACACCTGAAGTGGATGACTCTCTAGTGACTAGAAGGTGAAGCTGCAGGCATTAGAAGCAAGGCTGTCAAAACAGAAGTGGCTTCTCTCTCAGCTCTCATATAATGGCTGATTGTTAACTAGATGGCTCAATGCCTTTGGCTTCATCTGGCAATGCTAACAACTCCTAACAGTCTTGTGATGGATACTGAGAGAAAACCGGTGGGTTTGATTTGGTCTAGACATTAATAACTGATGACTGCAGCCCTCCTCTTCCAGCCCAGCAGGCAGGTTGAAGTTGACTGACAAGTAAAGTGGTAAGACAGCTTCAAGACTAACATCTTTTGTAAAAGGCTCTAAAAAATCATCATAAAAATCATAAACCCACATTGTAATGCTCTGCTTTGTGCTACACTTTGGTGCAGACTTGCATATCTACTCTGTATGACCTTTGATGAAGAAATGCATCCACCAAATGATAGAACACACTTCAGAGCATAACATACTGATGGATGTATCAAGACCTCTGAATATAGTATACAGAGATGATTATAGCCATAATTTACAGAGCTCATTGTTTGTCAAATTAAAATGCTCTGTGTCAAATGTTTTTTTTTAATAAAGTTGCAAATGAAGTGTCCCATGAAAATATTATGTTTAGGATAAGTGAATGTTGTTAACAAAATCTGCATTATGCCTTCTCTTTTTCTGTCTTGAACCAGAATCTGCTTTTGACTAAATGAAGTGTATAAGTAGGCTCTAAACTAACCTTAAGGCATCCTGTATATTTCAAGGCTATCAGAAACTTTTAACAACAAACTTGAAGGCTGGTGCCCTGCTGCAGTTAATCTACGCAATGCCTGGTCATCATATCAAAAATGGTAGATTAAGTAACATAAACATTAGCTAACCGGATCAAAGTTATTTTGGTTAGGGTTTATCACAGTTTAGCTAACTTAGGAACATTAGTCTGTTATTAACCTCAATCGAAAATTCATAAGAAGCTTCAGTCTGTTATAAATCTACTATAACATTAACGTAGCTTAACGTAACAAATAAATATTGAAATGTCATACAAATCAAACGAAATGTGCCTTGAAAACACAGAAAACATTCGCTAAATAACAACACACCAACATAATGGTGCCTGCATCATCCAGATTTGTAACCCGTGAAACAGAGCAGGAAGAGATGAAGGAATGATCTGCCCGTTCACAACCACACTAAATGCGCCAGAGCTTTCAGATGTGGCACCAGTGAAGTAATGAACCTTACTTCTTTTTTAGTTTCCTTGAGAAGACTAAATTGTGCACTCCTTAAAACATAATGCTTGAGCATATGGAAGACATCTCTGTTTCTTAATCAAATGTGCAAATGTTTGGACACCTAAATGCTGGAATTTATTAGAGGGGGTAATACCGAGCTGCAAAACTAGCCATCTCCTGCAATAAAGTGTTTGAAATCCACCAAACATTTGATTAACAGCCTGGACTCATTTTGCTGAGGCTGCTGGAGAGAGGTCATCCTCTACTCCAAGAGGGTTTTTGGAGAAGCCCTGCAAGCTGCATCTCTGAAATTAGAATTGCAATTACTTTCTATAAATCAGACTCTAAGCCCACTTTAGAGTGTAATATATGAAGCATATGCAACAAAAATATTGTTAGAGTAGAGAAAAGCTTCATTACAGTAGCCTTCTTCAAAATCAGCAATTCCACCACACACACAATTTCCCTGTCTGTCTCACATACACGCATACACAGCCAGCTCACACGGATTAGCCGCTCAGTGTAAACAAAACAATGCCTGACCCATCAAGAGCCCCGGGGCCACATGCAGAGGCCCCATATGGAAAATTAGCCATGCGCTAAAAGCTTTTGGAATCAATACTCTACAGTAGCTGCACCACATCCGAAAGCCACTGTCTCTATCCAGTTCGCATGGGCTGACACAGCAAGCAGATGTGCCCCTCTTTTTTTCTTTTACACACATGCACACACACACACACAGCTGACATACGTGGAAACTACAGAGATATTCCCAGGCTCACAGCAGGGTAATCGTAATGTCATGCCATTCATGAGTTATAATATCAATATTTGTTTTGATTTGGTTGGCAGAGTAGAAATCCTGCTTGGCAAGCTCCTTCACTATGGCTTTTCAATCTGTCACCCCTGCAGACAGGACTGGAAATGTGACAAACTGACAGAGAGAAGCATTTTAATGTTGTGGAAAACCTACTGCATCTCTTTTTTTTGCCTATACTGCAAAGAGTGCAATTGAGGACACGGCTATTTCTACGCTCTGTCAAAAAAGATTTTGTACTGAATTTGGGCGATGCATTACTGGAGCTGATGTGACATTTTTAATCACTGGTTTGTGTTTTTTACAGACTACAACATAGACACATGAAAACAGTTCTATTGTAATATCCAAAATCAAACAATATGCAAGAAACAAAGTAGTAAAGAACAAATGAGAATGAGGCGATGTAAACAATGCTGCCCTGGATATTCTTAATGACTTCAGACAAAAAGAAATCAAACTGGTTTCCAAAACATGTTGTGTGTAAGATACATGGCTAAGGTTTATTTGTAAGGATGCAGAGGAAAACTGACAAAACAAGAACAACATGTGAATCAAAATCCTTTTCTACACAGCATCCTCAATGATTTTTCTGATTTTCCTCCTGTCTTTGCTGTTATCACCTCTTATTCTTACACATCTCCTTCTTCCACTATCTATCTGTTTATCAATTCTCTCTTTACAACCACAGGAAGTTGTGGATGTACATTTTCTGTTGATCTCAGTGTTTCCGGGGTTGCTGCTGGAGTGGCAGTTGGCTCTTTGATGCAGGCTGCCTATTAATAATCAATGGGGCTCCCAGGGGAGAACTTCATAAAGCCTACTGGCCAATTAAGACCTGTTTCGTACCATGCACTGCATTATCTCTCCACAAACCACCACAGCTCTTAACAGGCAGGCTGGGGATGCTGGAGAGGTCAAGGATGTCACTGTGCTGGGATCAAATTAATGCTATCAAATATATGCTACACTGGGGAATCAGGGTTTGTGCCTTTTAGCACAGAATACTGCCACAATGCCTAATGCCGTTTCAACCAGTTTTCATTCCCAGGTGTTGGAAGCTTTTTTTTTTTTTTTTTTTTTCCATATGGACGTCTAAAAGGGGTCAATTTTGTGTTGTGGATTCAAGCTGATGGTCAAGTTTACAGGCTACTGGAAGAGCTACTGTATGTTTATGTATGCACACAGGGGAGTTCTGTAATCCTTGGGTATGAAATGTACAAACTATACATGTATGTTCATATACTGACCAATATTCAGTCAATATTTTGAGCATATATTAATTGGTATGTACATTGCCAGAGTTGAAAGAATTTTGAACTGTCTATTATAAAGCGTGACTGGCATTAGTGAAGTGACACACAGGTGTTTCAATACTCTGTGAAATCAAATTTCCCACATTAGCTTAAAAATTATAAGATATAAAATGTTAAGACAAGTTGCAATAAATTGGGATTGTAACTGAGAGCACTGTCTTGACCAGTGGTTCTCAAATAGGGATCTGTGAAGAGTTTTCCATTCCATTCATTACAATTATTATGCTTTAAAGAAAATATATTTATTATTTATACTATTTATTTATACTTCAAAAAATAATTTAATTTAAATAAATTTTTAAATCTAAAATAGTTCATGACTATGTTCCAATTCTAACAATTATTTTATTTTTTTATTAGGCCTATTTTATATTTTCTAGTATTTATATTTTATATATATTTTACATTATTTATCTATTCATTTAT
Source organism: Lutjanus argentimaculatus (assembly GCA_034769285.1). NCBI lineage: Eukaryota > Metazoa > Chordata > Actinopteri > Lutjaniformes > Lutjanidae > Lutjanus > Lutjanus argentimaculatus. Next base: position 12,297,154 of record JAWZSL010000012.1, on the reverse strand, counting down.
TTTCTTTTTTTATCTTGTGTTGGTCTTTCACATAACTAAATACTAGGATATCACAGTATGGTTTAAAAAGTCACTCTGCATCACAATTTTAATTTTCACTGCGGACAAAAAAACTGTCAAACAACAACAACAACAACAAGATTTGTAGGCCAGGACATTTCTGCAGCACTACAATAGTTCATTATAATGTTGTTCTGTCACACGTTTCCTTTATTTTAAAAAAATGCAGGGTTCTGCAATTTGGATATTGTACTTGGCCATTTATGTGCAGCCCCACTAAAATTAATTGTAAAAAAAACATGTTATGTCAAACTATTCCAAGGGACATACAGAAGGTCACCTGTATATTCTCTACCTTATAATTGTTGAGAACTTCTGATCCAGACCAGGGCAGCTGGATGCTCAAAATTTAGATATCATCACATTTCCCAATCAAACATCTCAGATGGCCAGTGACAATGAGATGTTTACTCCCTCATTAGAAGCTGTCACGCAGCAGCCCCCTGCTAGGCTAACTGCCAGCACACCTCCTCCTGCAACAAGCCACCTGTACATGATGAGCTCGTCCTGTTGGTAAATGGATAGACGGTACATGGAGGCTGCCTCTGCCTCATTAGTTCTCGCGTAGGCCTGCACCGCTGCACTGAATGTATCTGCAAGACACACCTGCATGACGCATGGGAGTCACACTGAAATGTAGATCAAGCTGAACAGCTAAACAGAGGAAGAGTGATTTGGACTTCGAGCAATCTAAAAAGTCCCTTTGAAACTACTTCAGATTTTGGTCAGCAAATTTAAGCCTCATGATGACATGGTTGAATGCAAACTAGACATGTATTGCACGGCCAGACCAGGACTACAATGTGCTGCTTCAAAAACAGATGTCGATGTAAGAAAAAGATTCTCTAAAACCTGCTTAACAAAATCACCTCATGTGGTGTAAAATTTCATGCTCTGGGAGATACCCTCACATTGCCCAGATGGCAAGGAAATATCTTTCCATCCCCTCACTAACCTGCAGGTCTGGCCTTACAATGACAGTGGAATAAACAGGCCCAACAGTCAGTGACAGTGGAATAAAATGCTGAGACAGTTTTAACTTTTATATTTTTTATGCTGGCGTTTTGGGGGATTTTTATAGCGTCAAAATGTAAGTAGCCTTCTTTTCTGACTTTAATAGCTTTTATTGTAAATCAGCCCCCAGGGTTAAAATATTTTATTGTCAGAATTTCAAAATTGTGTGCCTTAATTTTATTTAAACAAACTCAGTCCCTCAGGGTAAAACTTCTTTCACAGTTTACTCAATACTTTTTAATGTTGTAACAGCCATATAAGCAGGTGTAGTGCTGTGAGCACACCATATGATGTTTGAATGCATGCTGACACACACTTAAATTGTGGCTCATTTTAGGTCACTAACAGGATCAGGCTGTTATTCTAATGTCTGATAACATTATGGAAAGGTTTCCTGCAGAGACAGACCTTTTTGTTGAAGAGTATGATAGTTTTTTTAACCAGATACAGCCCTCATATCAGTCTTGTCAGAACCACTAGATTAATTATTACAGAAACAGCAATTTTATCATCGTACAACCGCTTCATTCAATCTTGACAAACAAAATAAAACTTGTCAAAACTGTCTTGTTTTAGCAATAACCAACTCTGGTTGGGTTGAAATAAATTCATAATTCAAAAAGTTTAATTTTTGGGCTTTTATGCCTTTATTTATAGGACAGCTGTACTATGGCAAGAAAGGGGGAGAAAGAGTTGGGGAATGACATGCAGCAAAGGGCTGTGGACAGGAGTCAGACCCAAGGCTGCTACAGGGATTCATAGCCTCAGCACATGGGGCAAACCCTCCACCAGCTGAGCCGCCAGGCCACCAAAAAACAAAAGTTTGAATGCTAATTTAACATTCCTGAATTAAATTCTGCAGCACTCCTTTCAGTCCTGTGGACAGCGTCACTCGGCCAGACGTGCCAATTGTCATTCTTGCAAGTCACTGTTTAACTCAGGTCTGTGCAGAGCCTGCAGCAAATTTCAGTATTAAATAAAAATAAATTACAGGTAAAATCACATAGATTTATTTTGAATGGGCTATTTCTATTTTAGATATTTTATATGGTCTATTTGGTAAATCTCCCACTGGACATGTTCGTCATTTATGTTTTCGTAATTAAATATTTGGATAGTTCAAACCTATGTGGTTTTTTTTTTTTTTTTTTGGTTTTTTTTTGACGGAATATCTGAACATTTTGACAGCCATATTGTAGGCTACTACACAAGTCATTATACAAGAAAACATCATCAGGATGTGTCATCAGTGTGAGTCATCTATCTGCACTATTATAATCGTATATAATGAAGCTGAACATGAATTGATCACTTGCTATAGTAGCATTTATGTGTACGGAAAAAACCAAAAGAGGAGGAGGAGAATGTGAATCCTGTCATAGCTAGGGAAAAGACGGCAGCTTGAGATGCCAAGTTTGCAAAGAGAGCTTGAGGTAACATTAAGTATTTTTGTACTATGCTAAGTATGCTACAATAGCATACACAAACATACATTTGTGCATTGTAGCATCTACTGATATGTTCTGTCTTTGTCCACTGACACATGCTAGATTCCTCTTGGTTGATTAGTAGACATAGGTCATAGCAGCAGTCACTTTATGAGATGGTTATCCTAAATTTGTGACAGTGTCAAAAGTTTGTATCTGGCTATCTGTGGTTGCAAGACAGTGAGAACCTCTCTCAGACTATGACGCAGGACCACTTTTTTGGAGCCATGACCAAGAACTCACCATATTTCTTTCGTGTTAGTCATCTTTCTCTGCAACAGCTAAAAATTGCAATATCCATCCCACAACAATGGTTATCCTAAAAGCTACTTTAAAGCCTAAACTTACCTTATGCTAGGGCTTTAGAAAAACTTTATCCAGAGGAAATTAAATTGTTCATTTCAACCTAATGCAAAATCACAGACCAGAACAACATTTACTGTACGCTGAATCACAACCACCATAACTGGGCTGTTTGTTTACCTGTCTGGTGGTCTTGAGTCATTTGCATGTTGCTAAAAAAGTGATCAGGCAGTGGCAGTAGAAAAAAGTTGAAAAACATAAACAGACTGAACTATGTAGTACTGAAATCTGGAGATAGATAGACCATTAAACTATTGTTCACGATTTTCCGTGTTTAGGATTTTTTGGGCGGACCTGAAACGTGGCTCGGTGACATGCCACAGCCATGGTCAGCCATGGTCAACACTATATAAGCCCCACAAACCAACAGACAAACAACACTACCTCACCCTTTCTAGTAGTCAGTTACAAACGTACCTTGAGAGACTCTTGGTCCAAATCAGAGCAGCTGTTCACTTCAGCTCACTTCAGTTCCAGCAACCCGACACAGAAGAAAAGAAAATATACCATCCTGTCTCTGTCCTCGGACTCTGGTGGCTCAAACAAGCCTGAACATGTCCAATAAAGTTGCTAGACCGAGCATCTGTGTTTCAGGTAGTTTTCAGGTCATAGTGGTTTTTGACACTGAGACAGTGGAGTGGACACTAGGGGTGTCAAAATTAATCATTTTTAAGATGCATCGTGATTCGGACGTGGACGATTCTGCATTGATGCAGTGACAGGACATAATCGATTATAGCAGAGAGACGTTCCTTCTAAATTTTCCGGCAGCAGCTTGACAATAAAGTTCTAAAATTGAAAATAACTTCCTGCTTGCAACGAGCGCCGTAGCAGCCAGCGTCATAGCAACGTTAGACTGCTAGACTGCAGAAGTGTTTGTTTTCTTTTTGAGCACTGTCAAGAGGTGCTCTGCCTTAAGTTGAGTTAAGTTAAATGGAATAAAAAAGGCATAGACGAGAGGAGGACTGCTGATGGAGCTGAAGCTCCACCTGAAACCATGTTAAATATATATTTAAAAAAAAAAATAACGACCCGCAGCAGAGGGAGTGAGAGAGAGAGAGCGTGTGAATACGGACAGATGCGCCGACTTGATATAAAAACTTTTTATGATCATGAAACATAATATTACTGAACACTTCTGTGGAGTTGTTTTTTTTTGCTCCAAGTCCGATTTGTTTTTAAATACTTAATTACTCCCCGCCGATTATTCATAACTACGAAGGAGGAGAGAGAGCAGAGAGGAGGGAGGGGGAGCGAATGTGAAGTGCTGACTGATATAAAACTTTTTTGATGATAAATCCTGATGTTACTGAACAGTTTCCCCGACTAAAATATCTGTCTCAGACAGACAGACAGACGCTTGTCTCCTCCATGAACCGTTTGTCACTTCGCTGCATTATTATAAATCATTGAACTGTCCAGACGCTGTCTCTCCCTCTTTATCTCCTCAGTGTGTGTCCGTGTGCAGTTTGCTATCTGCTGTGGTCTAAAACATCCTCACTGATGTTAACTAGATGACACCGATGTAAATTATCCTGCTTTCTTAATACAAAAACATGAATATCGCGCACAGTTTAGTCCGTTTAGTGAAAAAAGGTTGAGGATTTTTTTTCTTTCAGAGGACGATATTTTTATTAAAGAAATAAACTATAATTAATAGTAATACTAAATAAATAAACAGATGCATATAAATAGCGACCTTTTACTGCTGGTTTTGTGGTGATGGAATGTTAAATCTGAAGCCTGCAGTGCGCTATAGAAGCTCCATTTGACACGAGTCAAATGAAGCCTGCAGTGCGTTTTGGCATTAAAGACTTTTATGTCATGTTCTAAAGCACTTTAGGAACAATAAAAAGGGAGTTCATATTTATCTGACTGCTTGTATTCACTGATAGAAAAAGTAGACATATGCAGTAATATAAAAAATTGAGGATGCAATGCACCGTGATGCATCGTGATGCATCGTGGAATCGAATCGAATCGAATCATTGACTGGATAATCGTAATCGAATCGAATCGTGAAACCAGTGAATGGGCAGCCCTAGTGGACACACCCCTAGTGTTTCAGAACAGAGAAAACTGCTCAGTTTTTCATGATTTTGAGACCTTATTTTATATACTTAGAAGTTTTTTTAAGTCATTAAAATTTGGCTGTGTGATTAATCACAAATGTTTCTGTGGTGTGACAAACTTAGGAAGCACTTCACAGCATGCATTCATTTTTACTTTACAGTATCTTTAACATTACAATAAACTTGCAATCACATGCGCACACAACATGCATCAAAGTACTGAAAAACAAGAAGACATGAGGCAATTAATCAACACCAAACAGATGTCTGATTTATGTCAGCTAAGAGGCATCTAATCCATCAAGTATTTAAAGTAACAAAATGTCTTCAATAAGTCATTTATAAAGACAGAACATGAGAAACAGAGATAAACAATATATACTATCACAGACCACATATGTATGATTACACACAATCATAACACCATATGTGTGTGTCACATGTGTTTGGGAATGCATATGTGATGGACAGATCGAGGAAGATTAAGGACTAATTAATCATGCACAACTGCCAAAGTTAGATGCCTCCTAGGAAATTACATGACTCCCCTGCTGCTCATTACTTGTTACACAGTGGGAGCTACTGTATGTAGGCTACAAACTGTTCAGCACACCACAGGTACAATAGCAATCAATGATAAATTCAAAACAACTGTGAACTTTTGTTTTCTCGTTCTTGTCTTGTGGAAAGTGAGATCAATTTGGGTTACAAAGGCCACATTGAAGAATTCTGTAAAGTACATACTGAAGATAAAATTTCCATTTTCACAGAGTAATCCCATCGAATACTAGAAGTAGGGGCTGGTGATATGTCCAACAAGTACTATTATTATTATGATCTAATTAATCGCAATCAGTTTTGAAATGCCCAGTACACTAGAGCCAGACTTGAAATATTGTATGGTTTCATTCACAAAGGCAAAACTCAAAACGTTTCAGACACTGTGAACACAAGTAATGTGGTGGGAAATGTTTGATTATTGATCTTACAGTCAGCAGGTACAAAAGACAACAAACCACCCAGTATTTACCGGGATATAACATCATGGAGTACTATTAGGTTTTGTTCATGTTGGTCTGGAGCACATATCAGCAGACTTTAGAGGACTGCAAATATGAACATCTAAATGCTCCAGGATTCAGTTCAGCTGGACTAAAAAAATGCTGATGTGAACCCACCCTAAAACGCAGTATTCCACTAAAGATGCTACACAAGTTTGAAAATGGTGATCAAAACCTGAGTTAAATTTGGAGATACAGAGGCCAAAAGATAACATAATCATGAAATAAAAGTATTCACAAGTCAGTTGCATTGTTTATAATACATCACCAAGAGCAAAGTGTAGTAAATAATTTGTCCAATCAAATTTGCCTAGTTGACTACACCACTCTACTGGTTTGTTCACATAGCGCAGATCTGCTCATCAATGAGGTTAATGTCAACAATCTCTATGACTGAATTTAAAAAAGACATGAGTAGGCATCATATATTAAAATTATAGCCTCCAAATACACAATGGCCTAAAATATGACCCACAAATATACAACCAGCTAAATAACCCAATGCACAATGAATGCATATACTGTACTTGTGACACTGTCAACCACATTCTTGCTGAAGCAGCAGGAATCATTATGCAATAATAATGGAGGAGGGTTAATATGGACGTGTCTTTTGCAACTCATAATATTTGCCTCTAACTACAATGTGGTTCTATGGCCTGGCATCCCCCTTCCATACAATCATAAATATTTCACACTGTTTACTCCATTGCTGCCCTTAAACCCCACAGCATTCTTGCTTATTGTGTGCTTGCATGCACTCTTATCCATGCAAAATTGAGAAAGAAATTACAGGGGTTATAATAAGGGGAAATTAACACTGTGCAGGATGGAAACAAGAAGTGTTTCTCCTAATTTATTAGCACATGCAGGGAAAGAAATAATGGGAAACAGAATGAAGGCAAGCCACCCGTCATTAGCACATAAAGATCAACCCTCTTGATCCCTCTAAAATAGGGATATAAGTCATTACTAATCCCTCTATTCCTGAGCTTTTATGACTATTGATCTGCATCTGTCATCTGTGAAAGAAACGTACTGTAACTGGGTCACTATCAGTCCAGTGGCAGTTTGACACATCAGACTGGAGCACTGATCTGGGACGTCATGCAGAGAGACATCACTCAGAAACTCTGAAAATGATGTTTCTGAGCATGTGTGTGTGTTTTTGTGTGTACAGTGTGTGTGGAAACACTAAAGCTATGAAAAGACATTGGAATTACTGAAACCTACAAATACTAAAGAAACACATAATGATGATTTCCACCAACATACATTTGTTTATTCTTGGCAGTTAAAAATGATTTACTAAATAAATACACAAGACACAAGATGCTTTGATTAATGTGTCACTAGGCAACCCACTGGTTTTGTGCAAAAACACAAAATCTTGTCTGGGACAAACAAAAACACACATCTTAAGAAAACTATTTGCTAATCTATGCTACAATTTGAATAGGAAAGGAAATAAAGTAGAGGAAAAGTTCTAAATTCAAATGAGATGGTGAATGGAAAGATGTGGACAGCATGAGGTTAACTTCATGTGAGCTGTGGCTCCACACTTGGACCTGGATGAATGGAAATAGGCTATGCAACAATTCTTTCTAAGCAATCTGCATTATTTTACTTTTGGTACCGATGGTATTTTAGTGTACTTATGTTTTTTTTTAAATCATTTGTAAGTACAAAAGAGAGGAACACACACCAGTGTTGGAGGGTGCAAACCATGATAAAAGTACAGGTGTAGAGGAACACAGTCGCACAATCTTCAAGATATTGAAGAAGACTGTCATGTAATTTAAGAAGACTGTTGGTAAATTCTTAAAAAATCTTTGCATTGTGGCTGAGAGTATGCAGCTATTTTCCTCCAAACTTTATTTCTACCATTCACACACGTAATATCTCTAATCTATATTCCTGTCATAAAAATCAAACCGTTTGTAAATGATCTTAATAATAACAACAGGCAGCAGCTTAATCAGAAGTTAGGCTAAAGTTATTTGACACCACAGACTATGATTCTATCCTCTGACTCAACACCAACTGGTCCAGATGACAGCAAACTGGATCCGTCTTGGTGCAATCAACCAAATAATCTACCCCAACAATCAGGAAGTGTGTCCATAACCTACACTGACTCACAGATGACAAAGTATCCTTGAGCAAAATCAGGTAACCAACCATTCAGGCAGAGAACCCTTGGTGTGCAGAGGTGTAAATGTGTGGATGTGAAAAGCACTGCTGAATTCACACATGCTGATTTTCACTCGGTAAATCTGAGCTTAAAATGTATGGATGTGGCCATGTACACAAAAAATATACATATAAACAAACAACACTCTCATTAGTGAGAGGTCTTTGCTGCAGGATTCTCAAGTAGTTTAGGTAAGTCTCTGCAGATGCATTATTCAGTCATTGCAGCAGCCCCTTTCCCCCTGTTCTCTGTCATCTTCACTGATACAAAAACAGATAAATGTTGGGAGGAAACAGTGTTTCAGCTTCAACTCATCACCATCACTGTGAGTAATGGGAAGAGAAAAGAAAAGGGTAGATCATAACAGCTACACATTACTAAAGGGCAGTTCATAACCAGATAAGGCTGCTTGCTGCAAAAACTCTTAGCCTCACATCCAGAATAAATGAACCTGATTTGATTAATTCATTTAATAACATTTGTAAGTTATACAATAATAATTTGCTAGATTGCATTTTATTATTGAATATGAGATATTGTAGAAAACAAGTATGAGAGGGATTTCAGGTGCCTAGAGGGTGAGCATTTTTTGAGCAAATGGAAATATTGACTTTGAAAACTCAACATGCTAACATCACAGTGACATTTTAGCACAGCGATGTCATACTGAGACAACTGCTGAACACAACAGTGCATCAGTCTCATGTCGATTGATCCATGTTTGACTTCAGCTGTGCTGCCTGATGTACAAGCTTCATTTAGATCTTGATGTAAGTGCTGTGCTGTCATGCCTAAAATGGTGCTCTTTGTGTGTGGCATTTCCCATCTCTAACTCTGGATTTAAGACTGGTGAATGCCTTCCTAAAAGCTGCAAAACTAGAGTGATGAATATGATCAACTTCACATTCATAATCCAACATGCCTGAAACCCTGCAATGTTTCTAGAGTGCTTCCATCAGTTGCCTGATGTAACACAATTAATTTGCATACAAATAGATGCCAGTGACATCAAGAGGAGGTAAAAGGAGGAAGTGAATTACACTGTGGAATGCTGCATTGATTGGTGTGTGAAAAAACGGAGAAGTATCTAATGTGAGCCTCTTCACAGTTATGCAAACAAGATGTGGTATTTATGTGCTCAAGGCATCGTTAAAGGAGATGGCAAAACAATGGTGCACAGATGGTATCAAGACATCATTTGAAAGTGACAGCCCTTCAGTCATCCGGAGTTTGTTCATGGATAGAGCCTCAATCTCTCTTTAATTGTGTGGCTTTGTGTGTCAATGACTTGCCAGTATAAATACGATTTCATATGCCTGCTCGCTGCCATTATGCATTTCGCCGGATACCACAAAGCAGAGATATCTAAATATTTCCGTGCACCCTGTTCAGTTGAATACCGACATGAAAAAGGTGATGGTACCAGCCTTAATGAGCTTGATTAGATTATCTTTCCTTTTGAGTACCGTATTTACAACCATGAAATATTTTCTTATTCTTTACCAACAGGATATTTGCTATCACTGATTCTAGTTCCAGGTTTTATGTTGACTTTGATATTTGTTGTCCAGATAGGGAGAAATACCAAAGAGGTTTCCCAGTATTTTTTTGTTTAATATTCTGTGTAGACTGATAGGGCTTTTCTATTGTCACTTTTAGCCGTGCTGATTTGCATTTACATTACCAGTTATAAATGGCCAAACCGTGCTGAGTCACACCCAAAATCTTTACTGCAGGGCTAAACCCCGACCTGCCTCCAAGCAATTTAAGTGGCACCTTGTCGACTGCAGCCCACCTGTGACAAACCCCCTCTTCCCCCTCAAACAAGCATGTGTTACGAGACTCAACTTAACTCATGTCTGTGCAGGAGACCAGAGAAAAGTGTTTAACAGAGTCTGTGTGTTCAGCTCTCAGAATCTTTGTAGCTTCTAACTGAGTCTCTGTGGTTTGAAGTTTAGCTTCTCACCTGTGTCGCTGTTTGTACTTTCAGGTATCTGCTTTATTTTGCCATTTCAGGTTTGCTTTCAGCTGTATAAGAGTCGGGTTAAGTTGATGAAAACCCAAGATTTCCTGATTTTGCTGCTTCATAATATAAGCTTTTAAATAACAAAGAGGGGACTTTTAATGCAAGGAATTTATAGGAAATTAAATGTTTTACAGACATTCGACTCAAGTCAAGAGCAACATCAGTTAAAAGGCACACCGTCAAGCGAGTAGCCCCACTTTAATGGAGATGCAAATCCCTGCTGTGCTGTGCTGACAGACAGAGTTCAACTCAGTGAAGTCAAGCCAGCACGTGTATGGATAAGGAGCTTGAAATGCTTCCCAATGTTGTCATGCTCACAATGAACAGTACAAGAACCCACTGAGCCTGCAAATTATTAACAAGAATATTACTTACCACACCTATTGATGACTACTTGTTACGGTAAACATTTTCAGTTTTGTTTCATCTATGCTGTATGTTATATTAAATCGCAGTTGTTGTTTTTTGATAAGCCTACTTTTTTGCACTTATACTGTACTGACACCAGAATCAATATTTTTATTTCTTTGAGGCATATAATTTTAAGGCACATATATTTTTGACCACTACGTTTAGTTTATTCCACTTCTTGTTGCTATGGTCAGACTTAATCTGTTTCAGCTTCAGTAAACATTAAGAAAAGGTGTCCTAAACTCACATTTCCAGTATATACATTAGCAAAACTCTTTTCTGAGAGGCATCATCGACTCCAAAAAGCTATTTCCCTCTCCTGCCACTGCACACCAACATTACCTGGTGCAGAGAGTGTATTAAAGGGTGCAACTAGAAGTTAACTCACAGAGGCTTTTCTCATTTGCTAGCTCCCCAGAGCTGCTATATTCCTTTCATATTTCTTTATTGGGTGCTCAGATGTCTACAGTGTTCCATCTTCTTTCTCATCAACAAATGCTGCACGCTTGCTCTAACAATTATAAACAACACTCTGAGTTAGGACTATTCACCACCAGTTACAGCATACAGGTAAAACAAACAAAAGTCCTACAATACAAAATGAGATTTTCAATTTTCAACAACCTATTAATGAAATGAGGGACATCAACTAAATAGTTGCTTAATATTTACCGGGACATCCATCCATTTTCTGTAACCGCTTATCCGTGAGGGTCGCGGGTGGCTGGAGCCTATCCCAGCTGACATTGGGCGAGAGGCGGGGTACACCCTGGACAAACCGCCAGTTCATCGCAGGGCTGACACATAGAGACAAACAACCACTCACTCTCACATTCACACCTACGGGCAATTTAGAGTCACCAATTAACCTGCTGCATGTCTTTGGACTGTGGGAGGAAGCCGGAGTACCCGGAGAGAACCCACGCGGACACGAGGAGAACATGCAAACTCCACACAGAAAGGCCCTGCTGGCTCGGGGATTCGAACCCAGGACCTTCTTGCTGTGCGGCGGCAGCGCTAACCACTGCGCCATCGTACCGGGACAAACACAGAAAATATTAAGTAACTGTTGCTTAATGACTACCTTTAAAAAGGCCAATATTTTAGTGCTAAAAAATGTAAATCAATCAATTTCTCAATTGACAGAAGACTGATTTGATAAAAGATTAAAAGTAATTTATCATATAACATCACATTAGTGATGTGAAACATCACTCTAACAGAGAATCTCTTGTACTGTGCATGTTGTCATCTCCACATGAAGCAACAGTATGTAAGTTGAATATTAGGTGTTTGAAATGAATATTTTCAGATGAGACTGGATTGGAAAGATAACTTTGTGCAAACATGGCAGTTTCCTGTTTGTATCTGCTACACACAGCTATAATTACAGTAAAGAAATCTGTTAAATTCTGTTTACAGTTGTACATAACTCCCATTCCCCTTCTCCTGTTATTATCACAGCATGTGACAACACTTCAGCCCCTCTCTCACTCACTGTCTCTTCCAATCTCTCCACAGCAAGTTATATATACAGTATGTAGCTCTCAATTCATGCTAATGAACGCCAATATACAAAATTAGCAAAATTATACTTATGGAAACCCAGAGATGATATTTAATTCTTGGGCACTCCTTTGGGGGGAGGGGGCTTTTATGCCTTTTTATTGACAGGACAGCGATAAGTAGACAGGAAGGGGGGTTTTTAAGAGTTGAGGGATGACATGCAGCAAAGGCCCGCAAGCTGGAATTGAACTGAGGATTCAGCCTCAGTATATGCAGCAAACATTCTACCAACTGAGTTGGATGTTCTTTCAAAGTAAATAGCAAATAAGTTAGTTCAAATAATTTGGCAAGGGTGTTCTCGCCACCAACGCCTGAGGTATCTCTGAGGTGAGATTTTGTGTCTGTGATCTTAGGGGCTAATCAGATATAAACTCTGCCAGCTGGATTTGGTAATTATTGAGGCGACTCTCCAAATCGAGGGTCTAAGGACAGAGGGAGTCATACAGATTATACAGCTCTTTGAGGCAAACTGTGATTTGTGATTTTGGGTTATATAAATAAAACTGACTTGACAAGCACACACACTCATAAGCCATAAACATACATCCACCTGCATCTGCTTGTATGCCTTACTCTAAAACTTAATTTTTCTCAGTGTTATAATTATTCAGTAAAAGTCTGAAAAAATTCCGTGGTTCTCTTTTTTCATAACAACACCTTCCCCACCCCCACATCTCTCTTTTCTTTTGCTCATCCCCTCCCCGCACCCAAATTCATCTGTTGTCGATGTGTCGTGACTCTCTGCCAAGTGCAGTAATTACAGTACAGCAGTAGGAGCTGAGCAATAGAGAGAGAAGCAGCATATCAAACATGACTGCACAGGGCAACGAGTGTAAAAACTCATTCTCAGAACTACAGGCTGCAGCAAGCCTCAGAGCACCAGACCAAGACATATATCTGTCTGCATTTCTCCTTATGTATTTACTTAAGGTTTACAAACATCACACAGCTATTGAAACCACCTTAAAAATATATATTGTGTAAAATAAGTCACAGGTTTTAATCTCTGGCTAGGCCACTTACACACATTTCCTTGCACACATCTATTTGATACAGTGCATTGATAAAAAGATGAGCATTGTGAGACACCTAGTGATTCCAGACCCCTATTTTGTGTCTAAAAATGCTGAGATATCACACAAACTCACTAAAACACAAACACACACGTACACACTTGTTGATGTATTGCCTATTACACTGCAATGACAGTACTGGCAGCGGGCCCAGAGCAGTGGATAGTTTATGATGTTGGGAATAATAGGCGCGGTTAAAAATAACTTTATTATCAAATGCACCTCAGAGACAATAGTGACGTAGGCAAGAGGGGGCAGACTCTTTGACAACAGACGAGGGGGAGCACACGCTACTCAGATAGCGTGGGCTGCTGTGGGAGGAGTTACAACATAATGCACAGTCAGAGTTGCCAGAATTTAAACTCTGTCAGTAAAATTACAGAGGAAAGAGAGCCAACAATAAGGATGTCATCTAGAATACTGAGAGGGGGACATTATGCAGTGATAGTATGGTTGCAGTTTTGCAGCATCAAGACATAGCATGACTACATAAACCACTATAAAATGATTTTGCCCGTATTAAAAAATATCTGTAGGAATAAGGTTAATGTGGGCAATGACCAAGCAATTAATAACATTTTTTTCTTTTCCCAATGGTGCTACAGACTACAGGACTACCACTATTGCCTACCAGTCTTAAATTGTGAGTCTCCCATGGATATTAGAAGGGAAGGATGATCATTTATTGGCTATCCCGATGGTCACTCACTAATGGATTGTCTTTCATTGGCTGCCCTGTGGCTGCATAGAGCCAGATTAACCAAAAAGAGTTATTACTAAGCACAACTCCTTGCCAGTGGGTGAAACAGAGACAGGAATGAGAGAGTTTTGCAGAAGTGGTTTATTTAATAATAATTATAGCAAAATTACATGTGTTTGGGATACATTGAGTTTATGAATGGACACATGAGACTTGGACTGTGCCCCATAGCACACTGATAAGTTTCTATTTTGGTCATGGCCACTATTTTATCATAAGCACACAAAAATCCAATAGTCATAATCATGTGATGGTCATGTATGTGTTTGTTCATTCATTTATTAATCTGGATTACACAGCTCTTTTTAAAGTTTAATGCCATATAGTCTTGGGCATTCATAAGTACATATTAATCTTCAGCTTCTAACTTTATTGTGGTCAATCCCCTTTTATTAAGAGAAGCTATTTCTGGTGGCTTTAATCACAGAAACCTCCTTGATGGAAGTTTCCTATCATGCAATCATGTACTCTCTGTGCTGATTGGTATTTGAACCTCACCTGTTTACAAAATGCAAGAAAACTATTTATCAATGAGTGCTGGTATATTGTATGCTTTCAATCCTTGCTATAACTGTGCACCCGATAAATTAATCAACTTTTGAAGTTGTGCACACTGCTACTTTTTTATTATCATTATTTTATCAAGCCATCCAATTATAGATATGTGAACCTGTAAACAGGTAACCAGTCTGACTCTACTGTTAAAAAATCAAGTTAAGAGAGGTGCAGCAATATAAAAAATATGGAGGTTGGGTACTGTATGGTCCTTAAGTTCCCATTCTTCATTCATATCGGACATTGCAAGGATAACTGACAAATATCTAAGGATGCAACATACCCTGAACCTAAAAAAAACAAAACAAACACATACACAAACACACACACAACTCTGCAGGGGGAAGGCTAATCAATAGCCTGTGGAGAGGGGTTAGAGATGAAGTGTTCATTTCTCTAAAGCTACAATAATGACCTAATACCTCCACGTCTTTGTCCACAGAGATCTATGTGTGCTTTTGTGTGTGTTTTTATATACAGATGTGTATGTGTTCCCATGAGTGCATCTGTATGCGTGTGTATGTGCGTGTGTGCATTTCTGCCTGCATGTGAAATTGCAGTCCTTCAGCCTAATAGCCAGCAGAGAAAAATGATTCCCCTCTCTTTCAGGGGCAGTGAATTAAGGGCTGTTGCGTCCAATGCTTTTTTCTGCTTCACCGAGCACACAAACCACTCAGAAAAGGAAAAAACTATGGAAAGGTAGGTTTGTAGATAAAAATTGAATGTGTAATGCAAGAAAGAGCAAAGCACTGCTCACAGCACTCTCATACCCAAACAGTTTGGATGAGGGCTGCATAAAAACACTGACCTCGCTATGTAGTTGGCCGGCCACTGAACCAGACATTTACCATATAAACGTCTGAGCATCTTCAAGGGTGATATAATGAGAGTAGTGTGTGTGTGACACAGAACAGCAGTTTGGTGCCAAAAGTGCACTCACATAAAAATACACATTGGGGAACATTCAGTAGTTTTGATCATTTATATTCACGTACTTGGGTGGTGTGTGAATTCCAGTGAGTTAAAACATTAGAGTGTGCATCAGTCAGGCAGACATCACAGAAAACATGACAATGCTCAAGACTGATATGGTTGACAGACAGTTCCTTGCTACATTCTGCATACTGTACCTGAGGTGAATACAGTTAAATCTGTATCATAGTAGCCTAAATTGAGAAATTTGACATTTCCACAGTGTTAGTTGCATTTAGGCTGTCAGTGGGGATTGAATAAAAACATCACTTTCCACTAACGTGACCCCAAAAATCTAGTTGTTTTTTAATGTCACACAAGTACCTACTAATCAGGTTTGAGTGAGATTATGCATAATTAATCAAGAAAATTGCACAGCTTCTTACTAGAGAGAAGCCAAAACTACAATGAATTAACTAATGATTGCTGTGTTCATTATAAAGTGGATACAGAGAAAGTGATCTTGCTTGACACTCAAAAGTTAGTATTACACCTAGGACCTTGGATTTTTATTTCCCTGCATTTAAAAAAGTGGGGGAGACACATATTCTAGTTATGTTTTTTATATGCTAAATAGATCAAATCCAAAAATAAAAATCAAAAGGTTTGAGAGGTTCAAGAGTTTTTCAAACCCTTGGTAAAATGATTTCAATGAGTTTAGTAGTTTTTTTTTTTACATTTTCAGCACATTTTAACAACACCACAATAATAATGATAACTGTGAAAATCTTGGTTATAATAATGATATGAAATCTCCTATGTTTTCATCTCCAATTACATCATGTGTGAACGTTGTGTTAGTCATTTTGAATGTGCACATTTACTATATTCATACTATTTGCATTCCATTTTTGAGCAGTGGTTTGTGGACTAAATTAACTGACATGTAGTCCACCAAAATCCCACTCACTAAGCCTGTATGGGATAATGGGATGGTGCCTGCATTTCCATTTTTGATCCAAAGCATTGTCATTTTTTGGAGCATGGTCAGCATCATTACCCGGTGCCCCTCTTTCCCCACACACATTCGCTCTAACATCTGCATATCTCTCTCCTCCATTTTTCAATTTCCTCCACTGCCTCCCATCCACTTAAACATACCATTTAGTCTTACATTCTGTGGAATATGAATATGCAAGTTAGACAGGGTTTGTTACAGAAACGAGAGGTCAAGGGCTTGTGTTTCACAGTTGGGCTTGACTCTCCACTATTATCTTAAGAGTTTGATCTACATGAATAGTGAGTAATGAGTAGCCTTGCCAGTCTTGGGATTAACCTTATATACTGTACATCATAATGTATGCAGATTTAATTCCCGTATCTGGATAATTAACAGACTTCCTATGGGGTCATCTTCCTTGGGCTCTGAGAAGAGTAATATTCAGAAACACAGATGTACGTAGAAACAGAGAGGACCATGGATAATAGGGACCCTGAACCGTTTTATACAGGACATTCAGTTTGGTATGCCCTGTGACACATACAATTACTGTCAAAGTAGTTCATTTATGTCTGCTACTTGCATGAGTGGAACACAAATTCTAGATAACGAGTTTTACCCAGAAGGTTTTGGCAGTGCACCAGTTGTTGTCTTTCAGCCACAACAGCTCTAGTCAGCTTAGACGGGTTACTAGTTTGCCAGGATCATGTAGTAACTGCCATCTGAACAACAAATGGAAATAAGAATTAATTAATAAATTGTGTTCAATTTTAACTGCTTTCCGAGTGTTCTCTCGACTGGTCTAAATTAAAAATTTCATCAGACAACTAATGTTTTAGAATATTTATTTCAGCAGCAGAACATAGTTACAGTTTGGTGTCTAGGCTCCGACCTCATCACTCCCCACAGATTATGTTTACATAGAGCTATAAGGGGAGTGATGAGGAAAAAGTCTCGATCCCCCGTCGGAGCCTGCAGGTGGATGCTGGAGTGGTGCTGGGACTAAAAGAGCAGGCAGCGACACTAGTGCAGGGCAACAATGCGCTGACAGGCAGAGGGAGAGATGGGAGGATTTAGCAGTTTAAACAGACCGCCAGATTGGGAGGGTGTGTTTGGTATGTACTACAGAGAGTGAGGCATGTCACATGTGATTGGCGGTGCAGCTCAAGTTAACTGCCTGAACTAGCTTGCAGGCGTCGCCACATTTGTGTTTAATCGACAGGGAAATTAGTCACCAGGAGAATCCCTAATTGTTACACCTCTAAAGCACAGACATTCACAAACTTGTGTAGGGCTGTGCCTACCTCTTTGTCAGTCGAATTGGATTTTGCTGCTTAATACGAATATTCAACAATTTGTTTCTTTTTTTTTTTGAGTGCCACAGTAAACTCCTATATCAGCATGTTTTGTATGTTTTTGTAAGACTCACATTTTAATGCCTTTCTTTGTCATCTGTGATGTGAAAACATGAGATTGCTGCCACCCATTTATCACCTTTTTGTCATTTATGGTGACTTGGAGACTCAGTTTGCGAAGTCTACAGCCTGCCATGCTGTTGTGTACAATGACAAAGCTAAAAAACAAGACCTGAAGCTCGTTTACCAACCAATTGTTTCACCTTCTCTCATCAATTAACCACCAGCACATGCTGTCACGTGTTTTTTTTTTTGAGGGGGTGGAGGGTGGGTACACTAGCTAACATAAAATATATGTATGATTCCTTTAAATTATAATGCATTGAAATATTATCCCTGTGCATTTTTGTGAGCTTCTATCCGTTTTATTTCCTGTTATTGTGATGCAATAATGATTTAATGTTGGGGTCTTGGGGTCTGCAAAGCAGCAAAGCACAACTGTATGTTGAGCAAATCAAGTAGGTTCAGCCAGTTCCTAAACCTGTTAACACTGACAGGACACAGTGCTGATTCATAGTAAGAGCTGTCCCAAAAGCTAAAAAAAATATCTATTAAACCAAACAAATAGTACAGCGACAAAATTGTTTGCCAAATTCACAGTGTATTGGAATAATTCAGTGTTCAAAAGAAGCTAAAATTGGTTTACTGTACAGCATAGCTGTTAGGGAAAAATGTGTGCCTTCAGCTTGCTAAAAGGCTTTTGAAGATGTCTTTCTGCCAGACACAGACAGCTGCAATAGCTTTTCCTTTGGCACTATCTCTCTCACACACATACACACACACATTCTACACTGAAATACACATGTATATGTAACCCACAAAAAACCCACACCCAACTCCCATAGGTGTATGGGAGAAAGTAATTAGTAGGAATAATTCAGTGAAGCATCTCCTCTCATCTCTCCCTCAGTGATGTCAATACCCTTAGCCAATGGTAATTACCTGTCACTCTCTTAAACTTGAGGGGACAGTTGCTCTGTGTATATGTGTGTAAATATTTTTGTGTGCATATTGCCCTTTAATAAAACAACTTACTGTAGCACAATTGTATCATTCCCATTATCTTTCAATTACTTGTAAAGGAGACCAGAATCAAGCTTTGAGAATCTCTTCAGTCCAAGTTATCAGTCCAAAAACTGCTCAGCTGAATGCAGCAGGAGCAGAAAACGCTCTACTGAATTGGAAAGGTGGTCAAAATCTGTTTCTTGCCAAAACTGGCTTGATATCAACATATGACTTTGTATTTGCATTCTCTTGGCTTTGTGGGCATTCTTCTGGATATGAATATTTAACCATGAGCCTAATTATGACACAATAAAAGCTAAGAAAAAGAAAGAATAAAATATCTTCTACAATACTAACTCTCATTTACATACAAGGAACAGTCCCAGATTGAGGTGGCAGATTTTGTGTAAAAATGTTCTTTAGTGGAATCACTTCTAAGCCTACAAAGGCTTAGAGAAAGTAGACAGAGAGAACGCAGAGATAAAGAAGGAGACGAGGATCAGTGATGAGAAACAGGAAAAATAAAGCAGCAGAAAAATCAATCAAGCAGCATTTCCCAAAAACTGGCCATGTTTGCCCACCATAATGTGATTAAGCTGTGGTTTTAAAAAATAATATTATGATAATAAGCTTCCATTGAGCAAAGAACATTAATGAATTTAGGTTCAGTATGAGGTCTGTTGGCCAGACAGTGAAAAGAGAGCAGAGACAGACAGATATTACTTCACAGCTTCTGTGTTATTTATTGACAGTAATTCCATTACATAATATACAAATCATTTCAGATTGCTCAGGTATAATTGTGTCAGATCAGTTTGGTGCTATGCAGGGCTGTGATGAAAACTAATGCGTCTGGTAAATTGTATGCTGGTGTAATCCGAACAGCCCCTTTGGGACAACACAGACCCCCACTGACACTCATATACACAGACTAAGTGTTGAGGCATTTGTTAATCTTGTAAACATCCTTTCACTGATCTCTCATTAATTCAGCCCAGAGGATGAGATGGCAGGGAGGGAGAGAGATAAAGAAAGAAAGAGGCAGAGATGGAGAGGAAGAAGCTTGCATTTGAAATTAAGTCAATTAACTGCCAGTGTAAAGGTAGCTGTTTCCTCTCTTTTACCAATATGCTAATGCAACAGTGCTAATCTCTTCTCTCAAAGGCTGCTGTTTGGAACAATTAATAAGGCAAGGGCCTGCATCTGCATTTTATAATTATTATCTAAAGGACTGTGTGTATCCATGTGTTTATGACCTCTTTGTGTACGCAAGTGAACAGATACACAAATACTGCCATACTGCCCAGCCATACTGGATTGAGTGCAATTCGTTATCCAGTCGATAAAATGTTGCTATCCTCACTAATCAGATAAATACAACGGTGGTTAACTGTTGCATCTGCGATTTTACAAAGACCCCCGGCTTTAACCCAAACCGCGAAGAAATGCTTTGAAGCCAATTGACATAATGGCCAAACTGCGTAATGGCAACATGATGCATAGTAGCCCACAAAGACTTTTTCTCATAAGCTTACGTCGTGAAAGAAGAGGTTGCAAAACAGTAAATACATTTTTCAATATAGTGAAATGATTGGTTTCATGATCATGATGGCAAAAGGTTCAGTTTGTTTTAATAACATTTGAAAAGCCCCTCTAGAGCCCCTTTTCATACACACTCGTTTGAGGGGGAGAAGGGGGGTCATCACAGGTAGGACTTGACTCGGCACAACTTGGCATGGTAAAACTGCTAATGCAAATGCAAATCAGCGCAACATGGTTTGACCTGCAGCAACCAAAAGTGACAAAGGAAAATCCCATAAAGGAGCTGCATGATTAGCTTATCATTTTATCCTTATTCAAGTTAGCAGAGGGTTAAACCATGGGTTCATAGCTCAACCAGCAGAAGTCTATAGTGTGCTTGCTCTATGTGCCAGGAAAGCTGAAGCATATGCAGAGGATCCAACACAGCAGTCAGCTTCATGCATCACTGAGAAGCTTAAGTCCCACCTCCAACATTGTGTCCAGTTCTCCTTTAGACATCCGTGATACAAACCAGCGGGGTGGAAAGTGGAGAAAAGATGATGTCTTGTAAAACCAACATGGATTGGCAGGATTTTTATTTAGAAAAAAGGTTGCATGATGGCTGTGTCAGAATAAACTAGGATACCACTTGACAGGAAAAATGCATAACCACATTCAGCACAGGCAAGTAGACATCAACCTGCAGAGGAGGGCAGGTTGCTGGTGCTAGTACTGCTAGCCACACCAATATGACATTGTTTTCTGAGTGTTTGCTTACTTTTACACTAGTTGACTAGTCTTAATTTAAATTCCCATTAAATCAACAGGGAAATTAGTTGTTTGGAACATTTCCAACAGATATACATGAAGACCTGAGGGACCTAAACCATCCTGCAATAAAAGGAAAATCCTTAAAACAATATTTTACTACATAATATGACATAACTCACTGAGTGATATCCATGCAAAGACAGTAAATAACAAAGTCCTATTAGAACCAAAAGCACAGGCCACAATAAATGACATGGCATGTACTGGGAGCAAAGGTACAATGAAACAGCCTTTAATGGTTGTGTGCTGTATAAGCATACAAACTGAAAGCTTCAAGCAAAAAGTCAAAATAAGTCTATTTTTGAGAGGATGTTATAATACAAGAAATCATTTTATTATTCATATATGTCAACTGTATAAAAGTGTAAGGGCAACAGGATGTGATGTTGGACTCAAGGAGGTGTATCTGCAGGCAAGTCTGGCAGGGAGACCACTCAAATCAGAGCAGACACTGAGACAGATGGTGATTTTACACCAGCATGGGAAAAGAAATGGCTCTTTAACATCAAACCTCAGCACATTACTTTGAAACCAGCTGGCCACACAAAAACGTATCGTGAGTCTGGGGAAGCAGCCAGACTCTTAAGCAGAGGTGCCGGAGAGATGGCGAACCAGGCAAGATGGAGAGCAGCCCTTCCATACTACTTTCTAAGATGTCTGCATAATTATGATTTAATTTGCATATTTTGGAAGAAAGTGACTATAGCAAATGATAAAAGGCAGGCAGCCAAAAAACGACAGAAGTTGGCAAACAAAAATTTAAGCCCTAATTCCCGCTGTGTATTAATCAGTTTATGTAATTCTTAACTTTAAACACAGCCCGTAAATCCAAAAAAGAAGATAACTGGTTAACAGTCCATTAAAATACTTAACAACTATTAGCCCTCCTCTCTCTTTGTCGCTCTCCACTTTCTCTGTCTCTATAGGCCTTTTACATTGC
Organism: Lutjanus argentimaculatus; assembly: GCA_034769285.1. Taxonomy (NCBI): domain Eukaryota; kingdom Metazoa; phylum Chordata; class Actinopteri; order Lutjaniformes; family Lutjanidae; genus Lutjanus; species Lutjanus argentimaculatus. The sequence goes on along the minus strand of JAWZSL010000012.1, from coordinate 12,274,888 downwards.
GTCCTATCTTATCTGCCCCTGCACTTACTATCTCCTCACTCTCTACATCAAGCAACTGAAGTGACTTTGCATAATTAGGAATGTAAATGTCAGCTGATGGTAGGAAGCTGAATAGCACTGAGAGAGCTGATGTTGAGTCTGATGAAGACAGCAATGTCCGGGTTGACGCCTTGGGGCAACAACCGTCATTAAACATGCACATGCCCTCTCTCTGTTTGAGATGCAGAATTTCAAATTAAGTATTTTATTATTATGAGGAATATTCTTTAAAAAATATCAGTACCAGTACTCTTGAAGTGATACTGATATCAGCAGAGTACTTCATTTGACACCTTATTTATCCTTCTTCGTTCATGTGAAAGGAAGAATTCCTGAAATAATCCCTCCACCTGTATTGCATTTATTTTTATCAGACGCCACAAACCTTTGGTGGCATCTCAGCACACTGAACTGCCAGCTGGATCAAATACACCACCCTCAACTTAACCACACCAGACTGGGTTGGGTATGGGTTGTAGCTGCTGCAGTAGTGGTCCAATCACACACATTAAATTGAAGAATGCTTGTGGTGATTGGCAAGCAAAATCATACAAATAGTCATTTTTGTCTAGATCTGGGCTCAGAAAGGATCAAATGCAGTTATAATCTGACTGGAGAATAAGGATGAAACAATAATCAGTTTCACAATAAACCACAATAAATTCCAAACGATTAGCATTACTGTTTCAAGTTTTAATTATCATAATAACCGTGTTTGATTACAACACTTTGAAAAGCTCAAGGTAAATGCGTTAAAGCATCAACCAAAGTTAGCAACATTCTCCCAGACATGGCCAGAGCACGCAACGTGGGTTTGTTTTGCGTCAATGAAAAACCTGATATCATGAAGGACAGGATGTCTTTTCAAATTGTTGAGAACTTATCAATGTAAAAGTTGGTGAAATTAGTTTGTGTATCAGTAGTTTTTTCAGCACATTATAACAAAACCATGATGATACTGAAAACCATGATAATTTTGGTCACTATGATGTTGATATGAACTGTTTCATCTCTACTGGAGACATTTCAATACTATTTGGTACTGGGTTTTTTCAGGTCAATACCTTAAAGGCATAGAGTACTGAAGCATATGAAACAAAAGACATTTTGCTTAAACACTGTAATGTTTAGAAATTCTGATGTCATACTTTATCATAAATTAATAACAACAATTTTGAGTACCAGAAAGCTAAAAGCATATTCAGAATGCACTTTAAAAATATAGCAGACATAATTGAAAGGGGAAAGAATAATGAACAGCCCAATATTCATTACATTCATTCTTTAAAACAAGCCTATATTACCATGGATGAACTATGACATAACTGTACTTAAACAAGTTCACTTCCACGTAACTGATAGGAATACACTTACAGCGGGTTGATTAATAAATTTTAAAATACTTGATTAGCCTAAAAGTTGTGTGACAGCTGGATAGAGACACGGTTATTGTGTGTGTGTTTATAATTTTCCATGGCAGAGCAGATTAATGCACTCTTAAGTGTGCCTTTAGTAAAATGCATCTCCATTCTCAAGGTCTGAGTGATATTCAGCTCTGTTAATGACCCATCACGCCTCATTTTCATCATTTCATCTGCCGTGGGAGAAGGTAAGTGGTGTTGCCTCAGGTAAAGCACCTCATCAACAAGCATATATTCCACTTTTACATCTGATATCCATAAAGCCAACACTCTGGCCTGTGCCTGTGAAAAACTGAAAAAAGAGCAAAGATATGCCTTAGCTAGGAAACCTGAATAAAAAGGACTGTGCACTTTTAAATGTTACGTCAAAATCAGTACGTCAAGATACAAACTTCCCTTTGAAATACAAACAAATCAACTCAGACACTCAGTTTTTTCATGCTGATTTGAATGAACATATCTTGGCAAGCGGTATGCTCAAAATTGCCCCTGAAGACATTCAGTAGCAGCATGTCACCATCTCTGAATTACTGCCGTCATGGATATCTATCAAATGTATGTCTGTTGATATTAACTTTCATGATCAAAGTGACAAACAGTAACTTGTCGTTGCAGACAGAGCAAGCAGACTTAGTGAGAAACACGCTACACTTGCTTGTCATTGCCTCACTAATTCAGCAGTGCAGCACGAAGAATACTTGTGTTGTGTGCGTATCACGTTCTACTGAGGATTCCACTACCATCTATGCTTGGGGGGATGACGAGATTTAGGGTAAGGCACGACAAAGTGTGTGCGTGTGTGCTTAGGTGAGTTTCGCCACTAGACAAATATATCGGCTATCATCAGTTGTTTTTTTCAGGGAGAGGGCAATATTTGCCAGTTTTTGCTAATTTAATGGTCTGCACGAGTGAGAGCCACACTCAGCTACTACTTTAATTCAGCTGCACGGTACACACCCACTGAGCTGGAGGACAAATGAGAGGGAAAGTGCATAGACAGACTATTTTCACATGAACATGGTGAATTAAGGATTTATTTTGACTATCCCAGATTGTTGGAACAGTGGAAAGGCTAGCAAGACTTTTTTTTTTGAGTGAAGTGTGTCAAGTGAGGTTGTATGAGGTACTTAAAATTAGTCAGTGTATTACCTTGTATTACATTGCAGAACACAGAAGTAGCTGGCCTACCGCTGCCTTGATCTGTTAGTTTGTAATATTGTGTGACTTTGGTGTTGTAAAAGGATAGTTTGGGTTGACCAAAGTCACACAATACCATAAACAAACTAAGAGATCGAGGCAGCTGTACCAGCAATTAGCACATTCTGCAAGGAAAAAATACCCATTTTGCCTATGGAGCTTGGTTGGTTTGGTTTGGAGAGAGCAATATTTAGCTTATACAACAGCGGTTTCCCATCAGAAAAGGCTGTCCGACGGCAAAGAAAAGTAGTGAAAATATTCCAAATATAGCACACACTTAAACTGATAGATTTTTTGATAGACCATTTTAAGTGGCTAAAATAAATTTTTTATCCTCTAGTTTGAGGAAAGATGACATGATAACTTCATGTTTTTTTAAAATCTACAGTTTAACATATTTTTTAGAGGATTTTCTATAATGTTAAGAATAGACAAACTAAACTCCCATCCTGCATCACTTGGACCAAACCAATGCTACAAGACAGTATCGAGGATCAACTCAATTCTTTATGTTATACACTATTTTTCTCAATAGAGTGTCTAAGTCTCTGATCTCAGGAATGAATAATGTGACAAGGAATCAAAACATCAGAGCAGTGGTGACATATATAAGTCTACAAAGGTGCAAAGCTTACTTGTTGTAGCTTACATGTAAGCAGACTTTATACATCTTCACACAGCCTCTCAAAGGGCTTCTCAAAGAAATTCTCACTGAAGCTTCGAAGCTTCAGTGGGGAAGGGGGGGGCAACAGAAGCTATCATACTCTCCTCAAACTTAATCATTATATACTTTGTTATCATTGTAATTATGAGTCTAATGAGAGACAAGGACAGAAGGGGAGACTTCAGCCACAGCACGTATGGAGGGTCGAGTTTGTGCATCACAAAGATGCTTTTCTGTGCGCTTGTATCACATGCACATGCCCAGATTCAAGCTAATAAAATACCATAGAGGAGCTCCATTTCTTGATCGTTTTCGGTCTTTTGACTCTTTTTCAGTGCAGCCAACACAACATTCACTTCCTCCCTTCAAAAACACTAAACAAAACACAACAAAAACTAAGCATTCACATACTGATTTGGACAGTGATTATCATTGCAATGGTTGAAGCTTCGAAGCGTTCAGGTCAGCCCAACAATAATAAAATGTAGCCTAATAGAAACAGAAGAATTCTGTGTTCATTCAAAATGATGTCAAATGTTACAAACAGAAACAAAACTACAGTATGTACCACCACCGTGTAGATGAATGCAACGATTTATTTCATTTCCCTGCTCCAGCCCAAAATGCCAGGGAAATAAAGATAAGATCTTAACATCTTTTTATCCTCCATCTCACCACATCTCCATATCTACCAACCAAAAAATAGAAGAGCAACATAAAACAGACTTGAGGAAAAAAGAAAATGAAGTCATCATACATATTTAACAGGGAGATGATAAAAATGTGAAAGCATCCTGACGACAATCAATGCCATTTCGGAACAAGCCATTTAAACAGTTTGACAACAATTAAATATTTTCATCTTTAATCTTTCAACATTTCTTTCTGTACATTTTTCTATTGCAGGTGGAGAGATTTATTTTTAAATTTAAAGACCCCTTTAGTCACTGCAAAAATCACAATTTCAAAATAAAGAATCTGAAAAAATCTAATCTATTTTTGAGCAGAGATTTACTGCTATACTCACTGTCTGGCTCACCAATACACTTTGCCTTACTGATCCCCCTTAACAAAGTAAAGATGTATAACAGCTGCCTGTTTTTCAACTGCTGGAGCCAATTCAATCAACAAACCAGCACTGTGTCTGAAACATGAATGAGCTGCACGTGAGTCATCCACTGTGACCAACAGCCAATCACTGATCAGCACTGTCTCCCAGCCCTATCCTCTCTCTGTGCACTTGTTTTCAAACCTTATAGATGCAAAACAGTTCGACTGGGATCATGATTTGGAGATTTCTTCATCATTTCCTCAATCATTTGGTTTTCATAACATACTCATTCTCCTCTTATTTTTCAGGAAATCTCTTTCATGTAACTTGTTTTTATATACCAGTTATTCAGGAGATGTCATAATACCCAGATATGCTCAACTTCATCTATGTTAGTATCCTTTAACCCATTACAGTAAAAACACACAGTGCAGAGTACAAACACTAATACAAGCATCTAAGGCCAACAGCAAAGATCAACAAAATCCTTCTTCAAAAATACATACCATGAACTGTGCCCAGTCCTGCTCCCTGGATAGAAAGGCAGGGAACTCAAAGGTCTGCTCAGAGTTAATGACAGAAGAGTTGAACCTGTCCATGCGCACTGTCTACCGTGGGAATGCAGGATGTGGAGACAGACACAACAGTGAGAAGTAACAGAGGTAATAGGATCACGGCTGTCCATCTGGCCTCATCCCAACACACGCCACAGACTATAAATAACACCTCTGTAGCTAATACTGTTGATTTACTAATTCTGTCCCTACTCAGAGACATTTAGTATATTCATACAACCAAAGGAAAACTAATGGTTATGATTTGTTTGTAAGTGATTTTGAAGACATTTTGAACCCATTTAAATTCATGGTTTAATGATTCATGCTGGAAAGCCTTAACAACCATAATCTTCTTAAATTCTTTTTTTTTTTCACAAAAATAAATGTGCAATTTACTACTTTCTATTGCCAAGTGATTCATCACAACAGTGACTCAGTGGTGTCCCAGAGCTTTCATTTTTGCTGATCTAAACACCAGTGACCAATGAGGAGGGAAAATGTCCTCTAGCCACAGGAAACGCTGTGACTCTTACTTGCACAGCTGATTAAAATGTTTTGATCTGTTGTAAAAATTACAAAAAATATGAAAATGTTTTAACATTTAGTATATTGATATCTCAAACTGATCTACAGGATTAAGACTGGGGTAGATCAAGGAAGTTTTCAACTGCCATTGTAAAACTTTATCCCTTTCTGGTACTTTGTTGATTGCAAACCACTGTGATCCAGGTACAAGCTGCCAGAAACGGCCCACTAAAACAGTGGAAGCTTTTCAAAATGCTAGCATTGCAACTGAACCACAGAGCAACACGAACAAAAAAATAACCATGAGCAGATCCATGCTAACAGCATGTGTCAGCAAGTGATGCCACACCACTTTGAACAATGGCTCGTTGGCTATTTTAGAGACTTTTTTTTTTTTTGGATGTTTCGGGCATTTAGCTTTTATTGAATAGTTGACAGTGGAGTGACAAGAAACATGGGGTGAGGAGGGGGTCTGAACTCAAGACACTGTGGTAACATGGTTGGTGTCTTGGCCTCCAACCAATCATAGCTTGCAGTTCTTCACAACATGTGTAATGCTAATGACAACTTCCAGGAACAAGAATGTAAACGGACAATGGAGATGTGTATGAAACTGGCTGTCAAAAGCCTAAAGGAAGAGAGAAAAAAACTAGCAGCAGCAACATCATCATTGCGCTTTGCTTTGCTTTACCGTGATTACAGCTGTGCATGGCAGAGCACCACTGGTCCTATTCAACAACATTTGTTACACAGTGTGGAATTTGTCATGGAAGGCTTAAAAAAAAACCTCAAAACCATGATACAATCTGTACTGTGAGTTTGGTTATTCACTGCACCCCTAGTAAGAGCTAACATATTGGATTATAGGTCACTGTAATGCTAAGATTACAGTTAACAAACTGAACTCTATCTGCTGATGAAGCCTATGTGATGCTGTTAAAAGCTCCAGAAAAGGCTAGAGACTATACTGGGACTTCATTTATTTGACATGTCATTCCAATTTTCCACATGTTAATTTTAACTATTGGTATTACTGTTGTCTCCTCTGTGTAGTAGTACATCAGTACATGGGCAGCTATTGCATGTCTATCCTTCCTGAAAGAGCAATCAGTCCTCTGTTCCCTTTCCTGAGGTTTCTACCTTTTTTCTACTAAAGGATTTTTATGGAGTTTTCCATTTTCAAACTGAGGGTGTTAGGCAAGGTTTTCAACATTTTGATGACTGAGCGCCAAGGTGGGAAATTAACTTTTTAAAATGTACCTCTACATCTACCAGCCACTGACTGATAGATGTTCAAATTCACCAGCCACTTAATAGTAAATGATTATTTTGTGTCTGAAATCTACCAGCCACTTTAATATTTTACCAGCATTTGACTGTTGGCTGGTGCTTAGTCCCTACCCTGCTGAGTGCCAACTTAGGGAGCCAGCTTATGACTAAGGGCTGCAGAGGAAACCCCCCTTGTCACAGGACTTGTGATTCGTCTCATGATGGCCTTTAACATTAAATTCCTTGATGATCTAATTTCACCTGTTTGCAGAGAAGGCAGATCACTTTATCTGTCCCTCAGGGTCCGACAAAGTGAGAGTTGATCCATTTTTCCAGAAACCTCATCTTCTACTAAAATCTTAACTTTACTACACCTCTAACAGCACTAGCATTGATGACAACACCTCTGGCAACACTCAGAAGTTGGCACACAATTGCTAGCTTTCTACAAGCTGTCATTTCTAACCTGACAGACGCTTTTAAAAAATAAAAAGTCCTTACTAGGCAGCAAAGGGTATATTCCAAATGCAATTGCAAGCAACATGAGAAATTCTCATCATGATTATATATAGTATCTTCTGGTGAGCACAAGTTGTACATTCTGTGGAAACCAGTATGTTTTTAGCCATGTCCTGCTCTTGTTCATGACATCTGTCATTGCAGCTGTCATGAAAGTGCCCATACAAATGAGAAAAACCTCAAATGTCAAAACGCTCTCCTTATACCAGCTGCACGTATGCATCCTCTGGCTGTCATCCCCAACGCCATCCACTCCGCTCACCTCAGACACAAAGTCATCTGATTCAAATCAAATTAAGGCTTAAGCAAGTGACAGTCCCCTTGATCCCTGAGGTCCATCACCTGTTTGAGGTCTATGAGAGACAAGAGAGGATAGAGAGGAAGACACACAATGAGAAAGAGAAAGAGGGAATACTGTTGTGAGAGGCAGTTGATCTGCAATGCTGCCAGAGTCTTTGGTGTCTGCACGTCAAATGCCAGTGCACTCCATAGGAATACGATAACGAGGGCTGCGCACAGAGGGAATGCCAAATGAGATATCAAACACAGAGGAGAGCTCAGAAACACAGAGCACAGCACTGAGCCATTTAATAAGACATAGATGGAAATACTGCCAGCCTACATTGTACTTCAATACTCTTACTTATCCAGGTTGTGACAACACAGGAGGTGGCACAGGACATAACATCTAAATACCACGACATATAATTCTCAGGGCAGTTTGTGCAATAGTCGTGCAATGTTGTGTCCCGAGCCAAAGTGTGTTTGGCATTCAGTGGTGGACATGGTCTAAGGATCCCATTAAAAGTCTCTAAACCTGAGATTAAAGATACAGTCCATGATTTTGTTAAAGTGATTGATAGTGCCATCAAGTTTCCTCCCAGCACACATTTTATGTCTTGAAACTAAGCAGTGTGAACTACATCCAATTTATCAATCTTAAACATGGACATTACTTTACTTTATGTGGCAATACACAGTAAAAAAAAAAAAAAGACATATACTGCCAAAGCATAAACTGATGTCTTGTGGCTATAGTGCCATAAATAATAGTTCAGATCAGAGTTGTTACTGCTAATGTAAGAACTCCTTTTATAATTTAACAAAATTTGTACACAAAAATGTCATACTGTGATTATTTTGAAAGCTACTGCGATTGTGGTAGGCATATTATCATTCCAGTGTGAGTGTATCAATAATCGCTCTGTGCCATGGTGTAAATTCAACTGTTGATTCTGTTTATATTAAATATATTACTGCTATTTTTTATATTTCCTCTTGTTTAAACGGTTGTTTTATATATCTCCACTTATTTATATTGCTTGTTTACTATCTTATTTTTTTTCATTGATGTTTCTTTCTATTTTTGTCATGCACTTTGATGCTGAAAATTTCCCTGTTGTGGGACCAATAAAGGACTGTTATCATCTTAAAAATACCATATTGTGATTATTCTGGCAGCTATTGTGATTGCAATATGATTCAATATTAGTGGGAATGATCATTTTTGCATCAGAATTTTTATTTTCCCTGAGGGAAAAAAAAATCATAATGATGTGATATTTGTTGGAGTTTGTACAAAAAAAAACAGGTTTTCTTAGGTCTGGAGAGCAAGAATTGTAGGCCAGGGAATCACACATTTTACCTTTATCAAAACAATGCAGCTCCTGGATATTGCAGTATACGACATTGTGACTTTGAGTCCACTCTATCATTATGAGCTGAAAACTGTTCAGTGTACTCACTCATTGTGAAGAGTAGGTTACTACTTTGATGGACTGGACAGTCTTCATGTTCATAGTTACTCAGTTCTTGCTAACCTACACGTGTGATAAAGTTGATTATCAGTCCTGTATGTTGGCAAATACTGACAAACTTTTTCAAACAACTAACGCTGTGCTAACTACAAAGAGAAAACCTTCACCTGTCAAATTATGTAGAAGTGGCCCGCAGCTGTGTCAGGGACCTTTATCAATCAAAACTCACTCCGGATCGCTAGTCTGCTAAAGCACTCCAAAATAAAAGCATCGTATGTATTTTTCAATTAAAGTCACCCATTAACAAGAAATAGGTTACTTTTATTTTGAAAAGGTGCTGCTCACCGGCTGCCTGCTTCACCAGAAGTATGTCCAATTCAGTTTAATCCCTGGTAGCATTATTAGCATTATGGTTGCCCTCAAAGTTGTAAATGTAAGACTGCACAAATGTATTACTTATTATCATATTGCATAAATGCCCCTGCAGAAGTCTAGGAAAAATATAATAATAAAAATATATAAGAAATTACAAAGTAAAATAAGTAATAAAGCAGAGTAAGACTTGTTTGGGGTCATGAAGCTTTAAAGCAGGTTTCAAATCCACATTTATGTTTGCAAAATGAGTTCATGCAGTGTCACTGCCATATGATACTCAGATGCTATCAAGCATATGCTGACTGAGACATATAGTTAGTGGACATCATACTCCAAATGCAGCATATTGCACAAATTATATTCTTTGCAAGCTGTTGTGGGCCACATAAAATGAGGTGCAATAGATTTAAATTTATAGATAGATAAATATATTGTAAGATAAACATACAATCATATTTTATAATATTTTGGAAAAGTACCCTCCCTGCCCCTGTGCACAAAGCAAGGGCGAAAAAGAAATATCTTTGATCTACACAGTTTAGACTTCAAAACCAAACACCTTTGGGATGATTTGAAAAACCATCTCTGTGCCAGGAATTATTGCCTAACATCAGTGTCTGCCTTCACTGGTGCTCATTTGGCTAAATAGCAAATCTCTGCAGCCAGATTCTTAGATCTTGCAGATGTTGGATGCTGTTTTAATGGTTTGAAATTGCGATGTAATTTCCTTTCCTTTTAACATTTTTTATTAATTTTCCATTAAACATACCATACATTTGCTTTTAGCTCATTTTTTTAAATCATAGAGTAAGCATAGAAAAGCTGCATCATTCAGATGATACCATACAATTATAAAGTTAGATCCATCCCTCCCTCCCAATAAACCCACCCAACCATCCCTACTGGTCCCCTTAAGTCCAGATCATCCCAAAGATGATAGTCCATGTTGAAATTCCCTTTGTCTGCAATTGCTTTAGTTAAATAATGTATGCCTTTTCTAATATTAGATTTTTTTCACCATATTTCCCAACATATGCTGAAAAGTTAAAATACATTAACAAATATCTTCTCATACATAGGCTACATCTTCTCATCCTGGTGGTATATTGGGGTATCTATTTCATAGTGACGAGTCTGAGAATGAAGCAGCGTGGGTGAATTTGATACAATTCAAATAAATAAAGTTAGGACATTCTGTATTCACTATTGCCTTAGCATTATATTCTGTTTGAAGGTAGTTTGCTATCAGAGTTTCATGTGAGCTTCAGTGTAGGAAGTAAAATAACTCTACAGTATTTACATACAGTACATGACACTCAACAGCTCAACTCACTTAACTTGTCCTCGTTCAACCTTCTGTCAGATGAAAGAGACAGACTTAGAAAAACATAAATGTACTAGCCCCCTAACACTATATCTGAACACATTGTACTGTATCAAGTCGAGTGCTGCAGGGGGAAAATAAGTCGAGTCGAGTGTTTACAGCATTAGTGAGAAAGAAGGAAAGAGGTTGAAAATTCTTCAGGTCCTACTTTCAAGCACTGTCGGCCTGTCTTTATGAAAAATTAGCTGTTACACTTCTGAAATTGCAAATCAAGGGACTACTGTGTGTGTGCAAGACTGTGAAAGTGTACACATGTTAGACTGTGTGTGTGTGTGTGTGTGTGTGTGTGTGTGTGTGTTGTGGGTCTGAGAGCAAGAAACTAAAACAAGTGAACACATGCTGGGCAGAGGATGCATTTTTGCATTTTAAGTTGATGCCAAAGTCAGCAAGTTCCAGGTGTCATCTGTGTGTAGTTTTGTGTATCCATGCCTTTTAAAAGACACTTCAGAAACAAGGAGGAGGACACTCTGGAGATGATAACAACAACCATCTATTATGCTCACATACTTTTGATGTCGGACTTACACAAAAAATCCCTCAAACTATTAATTGAAAATTTTTTAAATTATCTAATTTGGTGGTTCCGAAACTTTTTAGGTCATGCACCCCCTTCTACATCCTGACCAGCTTTGCACACCATCAAGTAATTCAACAATATATGCCAGAAAAAATCAGCTTCAATCCATCAACGTGTCAATCAGTCTTCAGCTTTTAGTCGTGCAGAGTAAAGGCTAAGATTCATTAGTTAGCTAATAGCAACAGTGTGGTACATCATTGTATCTTCTAAGATGTTTTCCACTTCAGACCTTGCTCTGTTTCCCCCAAATACCATGGTTACACCCCACTGGCAAAAATTCATTTACTCTGGGGAAAGTGGTCTCTGTGACAGCAGATTATGTGCAAGGCATTTTACAGTGCACTGCTTCAGCAACTAAGGTTAGCTATATGGTGCTTATGATGGGCTGGGGGCTGAGCTTAATTGATTAATGCTACTGTACAAAAGCAAGATCTTATAACTTGAACAACTTGGGTTAAACTAGACCATATTTTATGGTTAAAAATGCTTTAGGTTTAGGATGTCCTCTGGCTGCTCAGCTTCCAACTCTGGGTCAGGGTTTGTGCTAACTTAGCTGCTTTTAGTGGGCAACAGAACCAGGCTCAGCAGCCTCCCAGTGAACACGGCCAGACCGGGATCAAACACAGCCTCCTCGACACTAGTACTACTACGTATGTTAGGGCTCATTCAGCACCATTGGCTACTGCAACAAGTCCCTCCCTAGCTGCCTGTTTTTACAGTTAAAACTTAAATATGCAGAAGCAAATACCACTCTGCTTTCCAGTATAGTTACACAAAATCTACCACGTAAGGAACAAAGAGAACAACACATGCATAGACTCAGAAACAGATATAGTCAGCTCTCCTACTAATTGAAGACAAAGAGAGGGCGACGGATGTGAGAGCAGGCTCAGAAACCCAGTAGTAGTGATAAGAATACCAAAATTACACCAATATTCAGCCATTGTATTTTTCTTCTGTTGGCAACCCACTTCGGGAAACCCTGATCTAAATTAGCCAGGAACTGCGTCCAACCTGACACTCCAAATATGGCAAACTCGTCTACAATATTTCTGTGCCATCATGCACTACAATGAACTCACAAGCAGAGACTGTGCATGTTATTAATATCATCAACAGGACCACCCTGTGCAAAACAATGCACCCTGACCTACAGTACACACCCAGAAGGAAAGGCCGATGCCATTCTCTTACTTCCTGCCTACCAGAGCAGAACAATGAGCACGACTGACCTTGACTGAGACAGTGTGGACACAGGGTTATTGGAGGGTCACATATAAAGGATGGGCTTGATTCTGCCTTTGATTATAATTCACCTTGGCTCTGAAGGCAGCCTGTAATGAGGCGGGCTATAAGAGAATATGATGCCATTTAAACGCTATAATGACAAGATGCACAATGCCCTCTCAAATGGCTCATAGCTATTGAAATGATTGAGATGCACTCTGTGTCATATATTAGCGTATCATGCCTTTAGTGCTCAGTTGAACTCTGGCTCCAAAAGGCAGCAGAGGGGAGAGGTTGGCTCTCTGAGTGGTTAGCTGCTAACCAGTGGGTCAGTATATGGAGACAGATGGCTGTGTGGGCCCACGGTTAGCCTTGGCAGCAGAGGCTCAACAATAGATCTGTGATGTAGCAAACTGGTCCTCTGCTGCCTGCTAAGACACATGGGAGCACTAACACAAACACAGACACAAACATTCCTCTGTGCCGCCTTGGCAGGAGCAACCCTCTGGGCAGTCCCACAGTCCACCTCCACCCCTCCCCCAGCTGCCTTTTTTCTTCGTCTCTGCTGTCCTCTCTCCCTGTCTCCATCTCTCAAGATCTTGGCTGGACTGTTGCCCAGCAAGTCGTGGAAAAGCCCTTTTACAGCAATAGTAAAAGACAGAAAAGTAGTGGAGACAGTATTAGGAGGAGATTATGTGGCTGCAGTGAAAAAGTCCTGAAAAGGGAGATGATGGTATAAATAAATACTGAAAACAAAACCTATAGAGCTGAAAGAGATGGGACTAAATCAAAACATGGCAACTCAATAAATTAATCATCTGGCTACATAACATGCTACAGTTTCCCAGTAAAGACAGAACATCTGGTATTATCAATAGCCTGCATTCTAGAGATAATTTTGTCATTTTCTGTGGAGCAAATTATGTCTGCTAATAAGTCTGCTGAGATATCATAGTCATTTATAGTTTCTTTTTATCAGTCCCACACACCACTACCTGTTCCAAGGAGCAGGTTTTACTGAGTTAGATAAAAGCCGTGAAAAGCTCAGTCCATCTTACAGATTAGAGGGCTTTTCAGGTTTTACACAGCAAAGTAGTCTGGGTAAATTAGCACACCTGATTCTTAGGACAGGCCCCTTCACCTGTACTGTAAGATGTAAAAAACAACACAGCATAAATGTCATTTAATTTCTATAATTTATTAATTCTCAGAAACAATGCACATTGATCAACGGAAATGTGTCAGTGTTAGTCTCAGTGTTAGACTCATTTTCACCTACTGTCCCTCAGCCTGATGTTGCTATCTTTAAAAGAAAGAGTAAATTAATATATATAATTAAAGGGCATGTCCAGTATTTATTTATTGTTTGCTTAGGTTTTTTATATTGTTCTGTTGCTTCTAAGTTGTGTTTCTAATGTATTCAAATTCAAACAATCAAATGTTATAGCTTCAAATGCTATTTTCCCAAGCCCTTCTAAAAAGTTTTCCATCTGACAGAGGTTTCTGCATGATGGCATTGCTACATTCAGTACAGGGCAGGGAGCATCTTGTCTAGAAGATGTGACCCAAGATTTGTGAGATTTGCATGTGCTGTTTCTTCATTGTGCATGCTTTTTCTCAAGCTGTAGGTGCATCCCATGTCTCTTATTGCACTTCATCATAAAAAATAGCTTAAGTTGGCATGTGCAAGAGTTTTTAAAAATCTCAGGTTCCCTTCTAGACACGAGCGGAGGGGAAGGCATCAGTGCTGTAACCGACATCATCGCTTTTTGCTGACAGATGAGTCAGAGTTTCCATTTGAAAAACCTGGGGAAAAAAACAAATGAAGTTGCCCTTTAAAAAGAGTTTCTTAGCCAATCATGATTAAAAATATATTAAACTGACAAACATTTCAAACTTTCCCAGTTTTACTAAACCTGTTATTACATTTGAGTGGTAACAGGTTTCAGTCCAGTATGTTTTAATGGACCCTTTCATTACCATTCAGATGATAGACTGTCGCTTTAACTCTATTTGAACAGTGTCAAATAATAAAAGTTTTTAACACGAGTGTCATTTAGACTGAAGCTGCGATGTAAAATTAATACAGATTTACAGTACATCAGGTTCACTGAGGATTACTTTCTCCATGAGTAGATATGTGAATGAGCTCTATGGATGTAAATGAAGTGGGATCATTGTTATTGATCTACAAGCACATACGTACTGAGATGGATGCCATCAGTGATGAGTGTCTATCCTGAGGATATTGATCAGCTGTTGCCAGGCTCAATAGAAACAAGCATATGCAAGATAACAAGACACATTGATCACAGTAAACAGGGGAAACACAATATCACATGACATCCTCTCTGTGTGAAGTTTATATTCCACACACAGCCGCCAGAGACTCGAATGGAGAGAAAGAATTAATGAATAGAGAAAGAGACAGAGAGCGTAAAGAGAGACCAGCATGCAGATGAGCAGGAGAAGCGTGGAGAGATGAAGAGAGATAGATGAGTTGCACCTGGCAGCGGGTAGATTGATTAATTGTTTGTGAAGAAGAAAAGAAATTGAACAGATAATGGAGAGGAAACACAGGAATAAAAAGTCAGATAAAATGATCACCAGGCCGATAGGGCTCTGGATGTGTGGTTGAGGATGTTGAAAAAAGGTTGATAAATATGAAAAAAAAAAGTGTTGCATAAAAATTTGAGAAAATAACAGAAGGATGGAGGAAGGAATGTAAGAGAATCACAGAGCAGGAGAGGATGTGAGAGTTTTGGGCGGGAGGCATAATGAACCAAAGCACAGGGTTCATCTTCTGGCGTTAAACCAATCCGAGTGTCTTCCTCTGTTAATCCATCATCAACTGTTCCCACATCCCTGCTGCCAGCCTGGGCTGTGTGTAGTTGTGGGTGAATAAACAACCTGATAAATGAAGGTCAGAACCAGACAAAGTGCCCACTCTCAAAACTGTTGCCGTGGGGCTACAGGGGCCAGGTAAACCATTTACTGACCTGCCGTGTGGGGTGTAAGTCAATGTTTAAACAGCCACATTTTGTCCCATCTGTGGTGTCAGTTTAGTTCACTCATATGTCAGTTTGCTGAATTAATTATATGTAAAAGAGATTCTATTTTGTGTCCACCTTGTCTCAGACGTATTGCAGTGTTGAAAGTCAGTTTTGATGGGTGTGAACAGCTGGTGGTGTAAATAAATTGGACTCTACTGTGTCTCACTGTGTGTCTTTGTGTCTGCATGTGTGTGTGCTGTGCCGGCAGATAGATAACCGGCGCTGCTGTGCGGCTCAGTGTTCAGCCATGCAGAACACAGAAACAGTAATCAAACAGAAAGGCAAAAACAAACCACCATGACTACAACCTGGAACACCTGCTATCACACATTTGACTGGGCTTCAGTCTCTATAGTCCAACATGAAGAATTTGCGATGCAAATAGTTGTTGCAACCTGGGAATATGGTTAGCCATTAGTGAAGGACACCCATTGAAGAGGTTGTGGGTTTAGCAAATACCACAGAGCTACCCGATGGGAAGACTTTTAACAATTCTGAGGTGCATCACAGGCAAGATAGACAGACAATATGAAGTCGTGTGGTCCTCTTTCTGCTTTAGTTAATTAAAAATATGCAAAAACAGCATCCGGCCTATCCAGTTCCCCACTTCAGGAATTTCTCATTTAGATATTAGGAATGGAATCAATCTATCGTTCAAACATTTTGCTTCACTGAACCTTTCCCAAGTCAATTACATTTTGTGTCACTTTGTTGAAAACAAATGGCAACTTCATTACGAGGATGAAAAGATGATGGAACATGCAGTGAAACTTAAAATTCACTTCACTTAAATCTAAGGTGTTGGATCTCATCTTTATTTTTTTGTTCCTCCAGATTAACAGTCCAAATATTCTTTATGCATAACTTAGAAGCAAATAATTGGTTTAAAGGGCAAAATGGAAATTAAGAGAGTCCTCCCCAAACAGATACAGATGAGCACAAATCCCTCTGAGTCCTACCTGAATTGAATTTTGATTGAGATAATTATGCATTATGCAACTATCAACTAAGTCTTGAACTCTTTTTTTTAAAGCCTCTGGAAACTCAAATCCACAACAGCCCTCTAACCGTGTAATTCAGGGTCTCATACACACAGTAGTAAGCATCTAAAAGGTGTTACAACATAGTTTTAATCCAAATTTAACAATAGTTTATAGTTTAAGTTTTTCTTTATTTCCTGTATTAAGTTTCAATTGCTTGTGCTCAGATATTTATTATGAAAATTAAGCAATTAATTCCATGAACCAGTGGAGTCTTTCTGAGTCTGAGCCAACTCAACAAGGAGCAGAAGACGTTGTATTGCTCCAAAATTTAAAATAATTAATTCAAAATCGACTTGTTCCGGGGAGAATATGCATTATTATTATATTATTATATGTACCTGGGGGTTATTTCACAAAAAAGCACAATCTTTTTGGAGCTCAAACTCAGTCAGAACAGAAAACACCAAATTATAAAACATGAAAGTGCACAGAGCATTGATAAATATCAGTAACAATTACAAGCATTGTGTTCTTGTCAGTACCTGTGACAAAATTTTAAAAAAGGAATACAAAAACATAATAAATAATAAATGGTTCATTTATATGTATATTTACATATAATGTAATTCATGCAAAGCTAAACTATGATGATTGGACAAATTTGTGGAAAAGTTGCAAGTTGTGATTGGACAAAATTGCAAGGTCATGCAGAAGTTACAGGGATTAGTTGAACTTGTTAACTGCAGTAACCGCGACATCATGCTCTTTTCAAAGCTACCAGTACTCCTTCAAAAAGTACAGTAATTTTACCTCGTGGGACACAGGAGTTGCTGGTCCTCTGCCTCGATCAAAGGTAAGTAACGTTAGTTCAGATCCAAATTAATATGTAAAATACACAAAAGTCACACAACAGCACAAACAGCAATGAAGTAAAGCAGTGAAATGGTCTAAATATGAAATACACTTAAACTGATATTGATTTTTTTTTTAGGTGGCTAAAATAAGTTTTGCTGCTGCCCTCATCCGCAGCAGTACATTGCTTAGCTTCCATGTTGGGACTCCCGAGGGATCTGTCAATCAGTCTATGGATGCTTAATGAGAAGCTAAATTTTGATGTAATATATGCATTTTTTCCTGTTTAAAGCCATTTCCAGAGGCTTTAAGGTGCTTACAGGTCTCACTGGAGCACAGCTTCAACAGTGTTTACTGTTGCACAGTTTGTCTGGACAAGCCCGCCACCACCACCGGAAGAGCTGAAGGGAACTAACTCTAATGCACCTGTCACCAAAGCCAGGGGCTAATGCTAGTGCTAATGCTTTTCACTTACATTCACTTACATATGCACACATGCAGACATGTATACACACACACACACATGCAAAGACACACACACACACTTCTTTCTCTCTACACCAGTAATAATTGCTGATTAGCCTTATCAGCATCATCAAGCTTCAACGCATCACTATGGGGTAGATTACACAACCACACAGACAACCATACCCATGATGATGATAATGGAAATGGAGAGTACTCATCATCAGCCATGAAACAGGCTCTGATTACAGTCATTATTAGTTATGATGACTCGGACTGATTAGAAATTTAAATAATCAAGTTGATGGGTCTAACTTGGTGGAGTACAGCGTTTATCAAATATATTTTCTTTGGCTGAAAAATATTTCTACATTACCATTTCAAAGTGTTTACTATATATAAGAACATTTCAGTTTTAACTTTCAATATTTGTTCAAGCAAGCACACAAATTACAAATATGATTTCAGTTTTAACTCAACATCAACTTTTCCACTCAAGACACCTTTCGTTTCAGTGTGTGCGTCTGAATGGAAAATGTGTAGCTGTGTGTGTGTGTGTGCGTGTGTGTGTGTGTGTGTGTGTGTGTGTGTGTGTGCAGGCATGTGTGTAAGTGCGTTTTGTTCCACCACTGACAGATTGTTAAACTAGCAGAGCCAAATGAGGTGCCTCCTCATTAGCCTCATTAAGCTGAACTCTTGTTTTGTTAATTGACATAAAAACAAACACTTGCTCATGAAAGAGAAGCTGCCAATTACCTAATGTCCCCTCCTACTGTTGTGGGAGTCTTGCTGTATATGTGTGTGTGTGTGCGTGTAAGTGTGTGTGAGTGTGTGTGTGTGTGTGTGTGTGTGTGTGTGTGTGTGTGTGTGTGTGGTGTGTGTGTGTGTGTGTGTCTCATGAATCAGAGCCAACAGATGGATGATTCAAGCTTTCTATGGATCGTTCATTCATGCCAAATCAGCCTGTTACTTGTTGGTGACTAATAGTTTCCTTCCTTGCACTTACAATTAGGAAGTTTTTTGTTGTTTTTTTTCATTTAATTTTCATCTGTGATTACATCTACAAAAGGCAACTATTTCCTCAAAACTTTAGGAATTAAAGTATGAATGCCATTTTTGGATGTTAAAACCTTTAAGATAAAAATGTGACTCAGACTACCCTTATGAATGATTTATAAATGGTTTAAAATTAATTTATTAGGAAGGTTTTAAACACAAATCATTAAAAAACACAATTAAAAACAAGTTATAACACAGTTTTGATATGGTCTCACTATTTAGCAAGATCCATTTATTGTTTACACAGTAAAAAATATTGTTTCATATTTTAAGTTAGTGTCTGGGCTGCTTTAAATCTTTAAGTTGTCTGAATTTGAAAGACAAATTGAGGTAATTTTTTAATGATTCAAAACAAATCAACTTTCCTTGTAAATAAACTTGATATTAATTCTGTTTTACTTGAGAAAACATGTTCAATAAGCTTAAAATATTAAGTGAAACCAACAACTCCTCAGTCACACTGACGAAACAAACAAATAAATTTGATTTCCTTTTACATTCAACTCACAATTTCAAAAGATTTCGATAGTTAGAAGAGCTCATGTTTGTAAATTCAGAAGTGCTCTAAAACTATAAACTAGAAAATTTAAGCGTAATGAACTTGAATAAATAAAGCTTATATATTCACATTAAAGCCTCTACAATAAACTTTCAAATTTGCTGTTTTTGGAGGCCCCTTTGGACAAAGCGTGAGTGTTTTTACCTTAATAACTTCAAAATAACCACAAAATAAACAAAACTAAAATGGTCTGGGAAAATGTAAACACAGGCTTGTTTAGTCTGATTTTCCGACCCCAGGCAGTTATTGAGAACAATAATAAAGAAATAGCCAATGCTGAACACAGGGGTTCATAACCACTGTTTCATAACCAGTTAAAAACTCCTTGTAGTAGCTTTAAGTCACCGAGAGAAGATTTGTTGATTTCACTAAATTCCTGTATGATTTTTACATTGTACTATGAATAAATTTTTATTAATGAGTTACCGTGAAATGATTGAGCCTTATTGTAAAGTGTAAAACAGTGCATGCTGAAAATGTCAGCGTATGAATCTGGTAATTTGTTATGTTAGTTTGATTCTAAATTAAACTTTTTGACTATATGCTAACGGTGGTTAAATGACAGTAACTTATGAACAAATATCTGATGAAGCTGACAGGTATAAGCTAAGGTATAAACTAAGTCAGCAATGAGATCTGAGCAACAACGTACAGTATATTATAAATGGAGAGGACAACAGCTATAAAAAGTGAATCCAAAGCATCTTAGTCACCCCCTGGAGCAAGGCTACAGTATAAGTCATAAATACCACCTCCTAATGCTGACAGATAGCACATGGGCTACTTTGGTGTTTTAGCACAAACTAAAACACCAAAGTACACTTCAAATAATTTTTTCCGAAAGATGGTTTCTGACATTTTTGGTAGTTCTTACCAAACTGACATTTGTTCAAACATTTTTTACAGTTTGTTTTTAATTAGTTATTTAATGGCATAAAACAGAATTTTATGCCATGATGACAGCTGAGCTCTGCTTATGATTGAATCAGCCAGCTGTGTTGATAGGAGCTCGAAACTCGATACTCTAACACTGGTCACCAGGGTGCAGACTCTGGCTCCAAGTAACGTCACCAACACGATGGCAGATCTCATATCTGGAATATTTTGGCTTCAGTTTTGTAGAGTGGGAGGAAGTAGAGATGTGTCGTCTGTCTTTATTTACAGTCATCTGAGGCTTAACAGTACAGACAAATCACTGTTGCTTTCCAAGTAATGGTTTATTAAGTATTTAATAGCTAATTAATTACCTAATCATAAACCATTTATAAATAATTTATAAGGGCAGTCTTATTGTAAAGTGTTATTATTACTGCTTTTCCTCAACTGGTCGGCTGACAGCAGTGAGTAACATAATATTTGATAAAGGGTTGGCATGAGCCCCAGACAGTGAAACACTGGATGAAAAATTCTGTTATTATGATATAGGCAGTATAAAATAGTAAACAGAGGAAGTGAACAAAAAAAGAGCATTTCTGGCATTGAAAGTATGTTATAGGTCAGTATATCAAACAGCCTTTTTTGTTGATTTAGCCACATGGGAGAGCGAACGTAAGAGAGAGAAGCATGCCTGCTGGTAACCATGGAGACCCTACAGCATCTCTGAAAGCAACACAGAAGAAAGCCTTGTCAGATAATTTCACATTCTGTGAAAGCGACCCACTGTTTTGTAGTTTGTAAGTCACAAACACACACCCACACACACACCACGCAAAGGCAAAATAGATATAAAACTATCATTAGTCTGATCGCCAGGTGGAAATAAGATGATTACTTGCAGCAGAAATAATCAAGGTCTCAACAGTTCTAGTAGCCTTTCGACTGCGTACATTCACACACTCAGGCATGTGTACACACACACACATGCACACAGGCACATGTTGGATACCCTCACTGGGACTTCTAACAGCAGTGTTTGAGTTGTTGGGATGGTGACAAATGCATATGAAAGGAGCAGTGGAGAGAAATGAGATTTTTGTGGGAAACATTTAATCTCTTTCACACATGGTACCAGATGACACTGCACAAAGACAGACAAACACACACACGCACACAGAAATGGGTGCGAACAGGAAGTGAACAGTGGCAATCTCTCCAAATGGGACAAAATAGGCAGTGATTGAACATGGAATGATTTATTACCCACCCACCCTTCCTGGGGTAAAAAGGTGACTCCATGTAGGATTGGAAAAATGTGACGATAGCGAGTCACATTGTACTATCTAGAGTTTGAGTGACGTTTCCTAAGCCTCTCCAGAATATACAAACAAAGTAACCCTTCAGCAACGTCGACCAAGACATACACAGACAAACCCCTGCATGCAAACACAGAGACACACGCAAACACAATGACACACACACACAAAAATCCCGGGTGATAAGGAGAGTGAGGGACTGGCCAAGGAATGTCTTTGCTTGACATTAGTAGAGGACTCACAGAGAGAGAGAGGGAGAGATCAAGCAGGAATGAGTCTGGACAACCAGGATGTAATAGAGGAGACAATTTTGCCTGCTAAACACAGTGTTGACAAATGACATTATCAAGAGTTTCTCAAAGGTTCAACTGCCTAAAATGCTCCTGTAAGAGATGTTAAAGGGACAGTTCAGCCCCAAATCAAAAATAATTTTTTTTTCCCTCTCACTTGTGGTGCTTGTAGTGCTCAATTTGCCAAAAAACAAAAACAAAAAAAAACAAAAAAACTCAAATCAAAAACATACAGCAATTAAGTATCATATGAAACATAGTTTAAAGATTCAAATACCCAATAGGATTAAAGCTAGTTCCACCATTAATAACATTCCGGGAACATAATAGCATTTTGATATTTTGAAATTATTCTTATATCCCATACTTTTACTTTAATAAAAACTTTTACTACAATAAATTAAACAAAAAAATATATATATATATAAAATTATTATAATTATTTAATACTTTTTCCACCACTGGAAAATGATGGCATTAGAACAGAAGGAGCAGAATAAATAGAGTAAAAAAAAAAAAAAAAAAGAAATAATAACAAGACATCTTTGAAGGAGAGCTTGTGAACTGGTTAATTCACGACTGAAGAAGTTTCAGGAGATCTTGATGTTTTATGCAGGAAGCATTTCCTGAAGCTAGATTGTTGAAAATAGAGGAGCAACACAAAGTGAATCACTGTGTAACTGCTGCCCTATTCTGAAGATTTCATCCTGTTGAGGAGTATTTAACCTCAGTATGCTAAATTATGCTTTCCTGAGTTGACCTAAATCACATTTGCATGCAGACCCCTCTGTTCCAATTCTGTGTCTGTTTGGTCTAAGCACAAACATATCTTCCTACAGCCTTGGTATCTGACAGAGTTATTAGGACCACTGCACAGGCTGGCCCAGAGACTGAGAGGAGGCTGAGATAATTGGAATACTTTAATGATTTTTAACTAACCTCATATGTGACCTGGTAATTTTACCTTACACTCTAAACGGAGGAAGATATACTCAAAGCATCAGTTATCATTCTTTGCCTGGCCACATAAAATCACCTAGGCTAAGAATCCCTTAATTTTTTATCTAGGGAGAAAATGAGTCGAATAATATCCCACTAAGGATTTTCTTAGGATTTTGTCAGGGAAAACCCTTACTTAAGTATTCCCCTTTTCATTGCTTGACGGTCCACTGTGACCATTTTCTTCTGAAATTGTTAAGGACCCATAACAGTCCCCTGAAAGGGAAATAATTTGTCAAACATAAGACAATGGCTGAATTTATGGTGATTGAAGAGGAGGAGTAGATATTGTCCATATTGGAGAAGCTAGCTAATACAGACAAATAAGTGTGTTAGCTAAGCTAGCTAACACTAACAACAATTAGGCAAGGAGAGAAGCTTAATGCAACACTCCTAAGTGATCCTTTAGCTTCAGGAAATAACCAAACAGTTGGTTACAGTAAAAGTCTGTGTGAAAGTGAGTCCTGATAGTCTAGTGGTGCATATAAACTCTTGTTGCATAGCAATAAAAAGTGAAGAAAAAACTGTGTTAAAGAGATATCCATGTGAAAAAAGGCAAACCAATACATCCTTGGGGCAGCCAGGCAACACACAGCCTAGTGACTAATGTACCATAAGCACTGGTCTGCCACCAGAGACCAGTTTGTGTGGGGGAGAGAGTAGAGAAACAGAGGAATGGTAGACTCAAAACACAGGAAGAGTTAAGGAGTAGCTGTAGCTTTGGTAATGTTGTCTTGCCAAGTGAGTGTCCATCTTTTGTTGCATCTGTGGGGAGATGGATATCGCGCTCTGAATAATCCCAGCAGGTCCTGTTACATGGACAGATAACCCTATCCTCCGACTCTTTTCCTGAGTAGCTTTAGATGTGTTTTCTGCTTGTTGGCTGACATGGCTATATAGTGCTATGTGCTCTTATAGCTGTCATGCATGACTACGTGCATTCATGCATGAGTCCGTCATGTTTAAAAATGTGTGTGTTCATTTATCCTCTTGGTTGTCTGTGGTAGAACCCCTATCTGAATCTTCATGCTGGTGAATAAGCTTATTAAAGTCAGCGGTCCCAGCAGTCCAGTGCATCAAAGACTACCAATTACCATCCACATTACAAAGACCGTACTGATGTAAATGGATGTGTAGTTCTGCTTCATATCCTTTCAGCCAGGGATTGTTAGACTGTGGAGCTGTGCACTGATGAGCCTAACAGCGCTTTGATTAACCTGACTGGGCTTCAATAATGAAAGAGAGGTGAGCAATAGCAGAAACCTGAGTTCCCCTGATCATTACGATAAACACTACACGAATTATGTCGATAATAAGTATTCAGTATTGATAGAGTCGATCATGTACTCGTGCCAAAGACCTGTATACACAGTCTTTCAAAATATTGCTATTAAAGACCAAGAGAGTGAGACATAATACCTCAAGGTCTGCTCCCTCTCTCTCTTTCTGTTTCTCTCTTGCCTCTTACTTGCTGCAGAGCTTTCACCAGGTCGCTATGGTAACTTAGGTTTCCTGCCAAGATCACTTCCAATGCACCAGATTTGACATTTCTCCTTTCTCCATTTCCTCCTTTTCCTCTCCTGTCCGTCAGTCTGTCTTCCCTTTCTGTCCTCACCTATCTTTGACTCACCTGGTTGTCAAGGAACAAGAAGCGCATCAGTAATCAACCTTAAACTGCAGCTGACATCAGTTGAGCTCAGCTAGACCTCAGTGCTCATCTTCTTCAACCCTCCACCGATGTCATAAAGTGAATTAACTGTTTGGTGTGGGGGTTGACTTTGTTGTAACATGGAGATTTTTCACTAAAAATCTCAAAGACTTTATTGTAAGGGGTGGGCATAAGACTGTCATGGCACTGTCATAACTATGTCATGACACCAATCATGAACATGAAGGAGTCTTTATGAAAGTGTCATTGAGTCAATTAGATAATTTTTAATGCAAAGTCTGAGATGTCCAGCAGTGGCCAGTCTGAGAGAGAATACAGTATTGAGGTAGTTCTCTTGCTGGGTTTGGCTCCTGGCTCCCAGGGTTCAGCAAATAGTGGTTAGCCATGTCATGAAACGTGTCATGAACATAAAGGAGCCTATACAAATATTTATGACTGCTGTCATTACGTGTCATTCAGATAATTATGTCATTTTTATTGCAAAGTGATACCGTGTGGTACCATTTTTTATAAGGCCAGTTTGACATGAGATGCAGTACCAAGGTGATTCACATTGTTACCTGATGGACAGATAATAGTGGGTAGCTAGCTGTCTTATTGCTAGTAGGCTAACTGCAATCTGCTGAACTGTAGCTGGCATTAGACTGCTAGTTAGCTCAGTTAGCAGTGAAGCTAAGTTAGCCTAATTAACTGACTCAGCCCTGGGGTGTCAGGAACCAAACCGGGTAAGAAATCCACCTCTGTATGTATTCCCTGTCAAACTGGCCACCATCTGGCATCTCAATGTCAACTTTGCATTCAAAATGACATGAATGACTGAATGACACTTAATGACAACAGTCATAAACACATTTTTGACAGTGTCATGGCAATCTTATGCACACCCCTCATGTTACCAATTCCCTTGATGGCAATTCCTGCAGTACTATAAAGTACACATGTCTTTAGAAAAACATATCAGCTCCACTTTCATCTCATGATAAAAGTAACTAATAATTAACTTCTGAGAAAAGCCTGCTTTTATATACAGAATGAACAAAGACCGTGCACGTGTATTTCTTTCTCTCAGCTCTTATGCTTACACAGTACTCTTGGAGTGCGTGTGTGCTCTTTGGAGTTTAATTACCTGTGTTAATAGGTGTAACTGTGTCAGATGTTTGGGGATTAAAGCTCCAGTCAGTGTGATTATTTGAGGTGTTTCTCTTCACTGGCTTTTCAGGGTGAATGATTCTCGAGGGTCTCCACTAGCCTCCCTGGAAACCCAGTGACCTTAACGTCACTGACCGTGTAGGGACAAAGTACAATGATCTACTACTAACTACTGCATTAATTCAGTTTATTGGAAATAGCTCAGTATTGGAAACTGGCTGAGTACAGATTGTATATATTTGCAGTTACTGTTGTTAATTTGTCAACTGGAGAAAAATTAACAGTAAACACAGGACTCTCTTTCTTGTTCTCTCACGCTGTCTCTCTGTCATCCCATCGTCTCCCAATCAGTTTTGTTTTTGACACCCTGAAATTTGTTTTTGGAATACAAAAGCTCTAATCTCTGTTGCTTTGTGGATCACATTTGCAAATGACAATAAAATTTACTAGAAAAAAACCTTTCGTGTAAGTCAAGGTTGCATGTTTTCTAACTTTCTGATTCAGCAAGGGAAAATTTTATGTTTTGAGCAAAAAGTGCATTAATAACTTTGCTCAAACTATTTCATGACCTTCACAAATTAATATCATTCCAATTTTTCTTTACTATAGACAAAGTGCAAAATGGTAATGTGGAAGAAGTCAATTGTGCTGGAATTTTTACCTCAGAAATTTACATATATCCATGAAATTAAAACCACAAAAGATATGTGCAACTCTCACATTACCAAGTATAATTAGTCCTAGTAGCTATAGGACTTCAGAATGCATTTAACGGCAGTAAGTTTTCAGTGGCCGTCGTGCTCTGACCTTACTGTCCAGTGCTGTCACTTAGCAATAAATGCTGTACAGGACGTTCAGAGGACAGAAACAGACTGAGGGACACACTTAATAAAAGACACAGCGAGCACTGACCTATACACGCAGCAAAAGTTTCCGAGGAGCATCTGTTCTGAAAGCAAACCACATACCGAGGTCAATGGGAAGACAGACTCACTGAACGCACACTCTTGTTCATGCACACAAGAAAATCCTGTTTATATACACTCACTTTCAAAGCCTTAACCCTCACAGCATGTGCATTTCATATGTTGCTTGTACCTTTACAGAAACCTTGGCCTGAATTCTGATTGGTATAACCTTTACACCCATGGGAAACCATTTTGCTAATGAGGTCTGAAAACCTTCTCTTACATGCAATCACTTTTCTTGGTTTTCTATTGAAGTGGGGGCACAGTGACTCTGCAAGGATGAGACCTCTCTCTCATTCTCTCTGTCTGTCCTTCCCCTCTGTCTTTTTTTTTCATATCTCACTCCCTTTTCTTTTCTATCCCTCCCTCCCTCACACACACGCACAAAGAATCCCGAGCACTAATTACTCCTTCTATCGGCCTGCCTCTCAGCTTCGACTCTGGCCTCATAGAGCTATTGGCTGATAGTTTGGTGGTGTTGAGCCACTGAGAGAAGACAGAGATCTGCTGCCTCTAAAGGGATTGTCTGGACCTCTGCCCAGCTATGAGATGAGAGGCTATGAGACCTCTGCCCGGGCTATGTCTGTCCAGTGGCCACTTCTGGCAAAGTATGGACAGACAATAAGGGCAGATCTGGGCCCAGATCTGATAAAGAGAAATACATCTGAGAGATGTGACAGAGACAAATTAATCAGAATGGTAGAACTGTGTTAGCCTCGCACAAGTATGGATTTCAGGCCAGGCCCAGTTCCAGAACAAAATGACTTAGGGTGCATCTGACATTAGTGGGGGTGCACTAGTAGCTACAGTGCTTGCAATGAAACACAGTGTGGGGGTTATGGGTCTGAGTGTGGTCCCTGATGACCAGATTATGCTGGAACTCAACTGGAAGAAGTTGTAAACAGGGGTAAGTGAATGCAGTTTTCGTTCCTTTTCAGCAACAGTTTGCTTTATGAGTCAGAACAGCACCAATGATAGGTTAATTAATCCTGAGCCTTTGAGAAGTGCCACGCCAGAGCACAGTGCTGTTATGCACAACTGCTCACTGTGTTTACCTGCATTAAATTACCTGAAAACAACACCAGGCTACAGTATAACCATACAGACCTCTACACACAGACTGGTCGGTTATAACATCATATTCTGCTTTTTTTAAATGTCTGATAACCAGAGCTCCAGCTTTGTTTTGATCCTTTAAACATATTGCAGGTCAAACGCTGTGCGATAACATTTCTTACTAATGTAACCATGTACGAGGTGAGATACAGTAAAATTATTGCTAACAGTACAATGCAATCATCACCAAATCACTTTTTTCTTTCTTTTCTTTTCTTTTTTATTTCTATCAATATTATAATAACCTCTTTGGGTGCATATTTGTAGTGATGTGTGTTCATGTTGTGATGCTCTGAATCCAGACATTTCCTGAAGTAAAGCTTTTCATTTGCTGAACTGACATGTAACTCTGATTGGGACAGTTGTTTCTGTTATGTTATTTCAACTGAAGGTGCAAAATATTAAACTGAGGATGCAATGTATGGTTTTGCAGTCTTGTAGAACTAGGACTGTTTCAGACTCTAAAGCTAAACAAATTGCATTCATACATAAGAATGTTGTGAGTCTCTAGATTGAAAACATTTCAGTGGATCCAGGATGAAAACAGACCTAAATATACACTGGAAAACATCTATTTTCAAATAGTGATTGTTGAAAACAGACTACAAAACAGTTGAAGGGTAATCCATATTTAGGCATGGCCAAGACCCATATCTACATCAGATACATGAGGTCTTATTGCCCTATGAGACTAGACTAAGCCTCACTGATTCATACATGGACACAGACACACACAACAAAAAACAGACAGACGCACACATGCTGCATTTATTTCTGGAATGTTTTGCAGACTCCCCCTTGAAAAATAAATCCAACTGGAAGGCCAGAAGAGCAGTAATGAGTTTCTCTGTTTTCTTTGTTTTTGGCCAACAGCTGAATCGTGATCAGAGTGAATGTGCTACCGAGGCACAGAGCGGAGAGAAGGAACTGCTCCCTAGATGAGACCCATTTTTCTAACTGTATGCAGAGGGCAAGACTTCAAAGACAAACCCTTAGAACTCAGCTTCAACACTGTTAATTAGGTGAGGCCATTTTAGATGAAAACAAAACACGATAATTCAATCGCAGATTTAATATGTTTCAGTAAGAGACTGCAATCATCAAATTCACAATATTATAGTCATTTTCCTCCATTTGTAAGGGCTAAGCATTGTTGATATTGCTGATAATGAAAGCGTAACAAGCGTATTGTTTTATATGCTCCCCTGTGGTGCTCTGTAATTGAATTTACATCACTCAGTGTTGGTTTGTGTGCACATTTGTGCATGATTTCTGTCTGTTTCTATGGGTACCTGTCTATCCTCTCAATCCAACAGATCTGATGCTGCCCGTTTACTAATGTCTGTGTTGCAGCTGCCTGGCAGACAAACATTGTGGCAAAATCCCCAGGAGCAGAAGCTGTAAGACTCAGACAGATCTTGTTCCACATCTCTGCAGCATGTAAATTGCAGCTCCTCAATCAATGTCCAACTGTGCCTTTTTCCATCTGAGCCCAACCACACAGAGGCCAGTGAGTTCTTTTTGCATGTAAACAGCAGGTTATAGCTGCGACCGAGGCCTCCATCAGCTTCATGATTGCTCAGGCTGCCGTTCTCACTGATTATAATGGAGCTACTTAATTGAGTTAACCACTGCTGAGTGCTCGGGGCTGCTAATAAGAGTGCAATGGATGGATGAAAAACTTAACCATTTCAAACAAGAGTGGTTAGAAATTGTAGCCTTAGTTCTGTAAGCATAGGTGACGTGTTTTGTGTAATGCCCTGTTGGAAATCCTAAAACCCAAGCCTGTGACACAAGCCTCAGCCACTGTAGATGATGGTGTCATAGGTCACTAAAGCCTTGTTCAGATTGCAAGCCCAAATCCTACATCAAATCCCGAGTGACAGGAGTGCGTAAGAGCTGTTGAGCAGAATCCATGATGCTACTACCAGAGCAGCATGGGGGACAACACAAAGTTTGTCTGGTGCGACAGAGGAGTTCTGCACCGTGACTTGACAGCACGATTGTTTGGAAGGCAAGATGATGGATCTCATTTCTCATGATTTCTGGTCATGTCTTGACACATAAATCTGATCTGATCACTTGCAAATAACAGTGTAGATATTCTGGCGATAGTTTGAATTATTTGAGGTGGGGTTTTATGAAATACCTATCGTTAGTCAGTGTGTTACCTACAGTACATGCCATCCACCAATGCCCGTTAAACACAGTGTTGGCGAATGGCATTAACCGGAGCTTCTCAAAGGTTCAGCTACCTAAAAAATGCTGCTGTAAGAGGTGTTAAATTAATAGTTTGGATTATTTGAAGTGGGGTTGTATGAGGTACTTGTCGATAGTCAGTGTATTACCTACTTTAGATGCCATCATGTCCCCAGTTTGGTGAAATGTAACACCAGCATGGTAGCTATGCTTAACTGCTATGGATGGGATCAGAAACAAAAGGATTTAGCCACTTACTTACTTGGTCTGACAGCAAAGTAAAGCAGTTAAAATATTCTAAATATAGCGTAAACTTCAGGTGGACCTTTTCATGGGCCTAAAATACCTTTTGTTGCTGATCCTGTCCATAGTTGTTCATTGCTTATAGCTTCCCTGCTGGTACTCCTCCCGGCCTCACTGCCCATCTACTAGAGGTAATATACTGACTATTGATAAGTACCTCATACAGCCTAACATTAAATAATCCAAACTCCCCCTTTAAAGATCTGATTTTAGAAACAAATCTAATTTGTCTGCAGTCTGAACAGAGCTCAAGTCAAAGCTAATAACACGGGTGCCCCCCCCCCCCCCCCCCCCGGTCTGTAAATGATAATAATGAACCAATAGACCACAACCTGTCACAGGAGGCACAACATCAAGTCAAAATTAAATTACACACATAAATTGAAGTTGCACCGTTTAAGATGTTTTGCCACTAATCCAAGAGCCCTCTCTAGGTCTGAGGTGAAAAAGCCCGGGTGAGTGGATAATTTCATTTGGACTTGACAAACCAGTCAGAGAGAGCCAGTGATCACTATGAACCTTGAGAAGGACTCAGACACATAAAACAAAAAAAAAAAAAAAAGGAGAATAGAAAATTGTGTCGCAGCTACACAAATTTGCTGCACAGATATTCCACTGAACAAACTGCTGAGGCATGAATGTGTGTGAAATGCCACTGCATACTGCAGATGGGTGATAGAGCACCAGACTGCCTATTTACATAACCCAAGGTACAACCTTGTGTTTTGCTGGTGTCACGGCAGGGAGTGCAAGCATCTGACTGCACCCTCTTAAGCCCGTGGAGCCCAGAGGGTAAAACCTGCATGAAATAAAGCCAAGGTTGTGCATTTTCTCTTGAGCTCCAACAGCACAGGTGGAAGCCTGTTGCTTGGCTGCTCCTCGACTCACTATGGACACCAGGTTAGGGTATGACAGCAATTTATAAAGTCTGCACCGGAAAGGGTTGGTGGATCGGTCCCAACTGTGTCTGCAGGGGTCATTTAACATTATACTGTAGCCAGTTAGTGGGCCCCACAACCTTTGTAAAATCAAGTTAAGCTAATCTTATTTACTCTTTGTGTTGAAAAATGGTAGGAATAAGGGGTCAGATGAAAAAACATTGTTAAATAATCTTCAACATATTATTTCTGGATATTGAGAAGTTACATTTTTGTTTTTGAAACATGACTAGTGCAACACCTAGAAGCAGCTTTCTGCAGACCAGCAGAACCAAACGCATGAGGCAGCGATCATGGAGGGGGCTAGTCCAAAATTAATAAAATTTCGATTCATTATGTTGCTAATGATGAGAAGAGAACAGCGTTATGCAAGGTCTGCAGCTCAAAATACGACCACCACATCCAATTTCATCTGTCATTACGAAAGCCACATATTAGCTGCATGTTCATGAATTTTTCTCCCATACGCAACTCGCATGATCCTACTTTCCATTTTTGTTCATTTAGGAGGTGTGTTATTGTTGCCACAAAATGTCAAATATCAGTATGATTCATTAAGTGTAATCAGGCTGCAACAGCCGTCATTAATGTTGAGAATAAAACTTACCTTTTCGGGACCACTGTCTTTTACCTGTTTTAAATTTGGAAACTGTGGTGGATCATTAGAATTTCATCTGACTTGACTGGCTTGACTTATAGCAGTAGACTCCACTTGACTTGATACCGCAGTAACATGGCACTTGAGAGCAATCAATCATGACTCATCGTATGTTTTCTTTTAGTGCAAATAAACAAATTTCAAAGCATTCTTATTTGTTAGTTACGATTTCTTGGTGCAAGATATTTTTCACAAATTATGCTTTAAAAAACTGATGGGAATAAAATTGACCATTTCAAAAAGTGATGGGAACATGTCCCCAATGTTCCCAGTGTAAATGATACCTATGCTGATTTACACAGCCCTAAATCACAAAACATATACATCCTCCATTCTTTTAGACCCTTTATGAGCTCATAGAACTATGTGTTTCAAGGTATAACCTTTCTTCTCTCGGGTTTCCTTAAATCTTAAGGGAGCTAACATGTTTATTAGTACTTAATTTTTATACTACAAGCTTACCCATGCCACTCACACACATACACAGATATCAGCTCCACCACACAACAACATGATTCATGCAGGGTTCTCTGATTGAGAACACTGTATTCAATTACTGTTTAAATGTTTGCCATGACAACAGCCTAGAGTTACTCAACAACAGACATTTAATTATAATAGGCATTCCTCTGTGATGAATTCAATGAAATGTAAAGCTGGACTGGTTGCAAGAGAATTACACTAGAAAATAATCAATGACTTTATTAAACCTCTTGTTCTATTGATCTACAATAATAATTAGATGTAAGCAAATTTTTCATCTACCTGCGCTTATGTTATTCACCAGAATAAGTTGCCAAATTCAATCAACAGTAACAATGCTATTACACCTGACACATACAGACCTTGCCCATAGTGACCACAGAGAGTTGCCTTAACATAAAATAGAAGAAAAATGGAGGCAGAGAGGTGGAAAGACACATGAAGCAAATTAGCATAAGATAATAAAACGCGGAGAGCAATGACGGACGGTTTACTTGAGTGCGTTTTTGAGGTCATGCTAATGTTAAATGCTGAATCAATCCTTGAAGATGAGGGATAGAGGGCAGACACATAAAGTAAGAGAAAGAGATGGAGAGACAAAGTGACAGTGAAAATGAGAGAGACAGTGAAGCCGGCGGCAAAGTCAACACTGTCATTACAGTGACGATTAGATCAGTAGGAGGGTTGAACCAGGGAGCAGAGACGCTAAACACCTCTGAGAGGTTCTGACATGACCTCTATGAGTGAAGCTGCTCACGTGACCTGCAAAACTAACACATGAACCAATAACTTAATGATCAATAGGAATAAGAGGACAACCACCCACCATTATGATAGATTACCTATGTTAGATAGCAGTGGCAACCAGACACTGGGGGTTATTTATTATGTCTTATATTACAAGATAAGTAGAGAAGATAAATTAACTCAACTTTCACTGCATTATGAAGTGTTTTCAGTTCTGTTTTATTGACCATTGAGATTAATCTATATGTAATTAACAGTCTTGGCCTTTTGAATACCCCTAGTTTACTACACATCTACTGCCGGAGACATGCAGGAGAATGTGGAAAGTGAAACAATCATGTACTCTTTAAATACACTTTTGAGATACATGTACTTTCTGTTTTCTGCCATTATATACTTGTACTTTACTACAGTGCATTTTAGAAGGAAATATTTAACTTTTTACGTTTAGATTGACAGTTTGATTTCCTTTGCAGAGGGAGAGTTCACCCAAAAATTCAGTCTTTATCTGCTCACCCTCATGCCAGTTGAAGTCAGGTTTCACACAAGACACTGCTGGAGTTTCATAGTAAAACAGTGCAAGTGAATGGTGACTAGTTTCAGTCAGGTGAACTATCCCTTTAAGATTTATCACAAACAACCTATAATCAGTTTGCAGTATTTTATGCACAATTAAATATTAATAGTCTAGTATGTAAGACTTAGAGGGATCTATTGCAGATAGATATATAGATAGATGTAGATATATAGATATATCTAAGGCAGAAATGAAATATAATGTTATAAGGTATGTTTTCATGAATTGTTGTGTTTTTAGTACCTTAAAATGAGCTGTTTATATTGACAGAGGGCCCAAGTCCTCCTTCATGTTACACTGCTTCATGTTTCTACAGCAGCTCAGAATGGGCAAATCAAACACTGGCTCTAGAGGGCCTTTCGTGTTTTTTTGTGAGTTTTGCTGCCAACATAGTTCCTCCTACATGCTCGAAAGGGAAGGGTGAGGTGAATTGGTTGCAATCACCGCGAGCCACTAAATGCTTGACACTGTTCTTTTAAGTTCTCAGGTACTGTTGATACAATTTATGCTCCACTACAGAGCATTTTAGAAGGAAAGATTTCACTTTTTATGTTAAGATGGAGACTTACTTGCACTTACTTTGCAGATCAAGAGTTTTCATACAAACCCTTTGATAGTATTCAAAGCATAGTTATGGATGAGACTATACAGCTTACAGAGTGACAGCATTAAGAAGCTGCTCACATGTTAATGCTTCAGTTATATTAACAAAATAACAATATAATATAACACTGAGAGGGGCCATCCTGTAGCATAGTAGGTATCTTTTCATTTCATCTTTTTTTGGGGATTTTTTAAAATTATTTTTACTACTTTTACATTTTTCTCTCAGTACTTCTGTAAGCAAGGGATTGAACACAGAACTTTTTATATTGCTGTGTTACTACTTTTACTTAAAGAGCAGTTCACCTTAAAATCAAAAATGCTAATTTTTCCTCTTACCTGTAATGCTATTTCTTCATAGTTTTTGTGTGAGATGCCGAGTTTTGGAGATATTAGTCATAGATCATGAAATATGTTTGCTTTCTTTCTAATAATATTAGAAAATTATTATAAAACTAGATAGCAGTTGACTTTAGACTGCTCACAACAAGATCTGTGGATTATCTTGAGTAATCAGATTATGATTTATGGAAAGAGACACTGCTTTTCAGTTTTTAAAATTTATTTTTTGGCGCTTTGAGCACCACAAGCTGAGTGCCATCCAGTTCCATTATATATTCAAGAGAAGGCAGACATCTCTACAGCTCACATCTCGACCGAAGTCTCAGCAAAGTTAAACGAAAGTCACACCAAAACAATCTAGATGGAAAAATAACAGGGGAAAAATATGCATATTTGATTTTGGGGTGTCCTGTCACTTTAAGTAAAGGATCTGGATACTTCATCATGATATCTGTGACAGTGTATAGATAATGTATTGCAAGACACGATATCATGATCTGCTGCTGTTTTAATAATTTGTCACTCTTTAATCTGCATGATAAATTATTTAAATGACTAAATCAAAGCACCGAACTCTAAACCCTGTGAGCTTCTGTGTGGTGTCACATCCGAGGGAAGATCATATCACGCCTGCAGACGGAGGGAAATTAGCGTAATCAGATACTATCTGTCGAAAGAAGAGGCTAAATGTCAACTTAGGTTTATGCAAATATGACACAGCAAAATATGTTTTGACGCCTTTCCAGGTCTTCTATGGGCTGACTCACATCTTATAAAAACAAATCAAATTCAAATGCAATTTCAACAAACACATGAAAAAGACTTTAGCGTGCTCCATCACTTCTCTCTCTAACAAAACAATACGCTTCAATCAAAGTGCACTTACAGTTCGCTTTCACATGGCCGCCTGTGCAACTCTGGTTCTATTTCCAACAATACCTCAGCTGATTGTTGTTTTTTACAGGTACAGCTGAAATATCCAGGGAGAATTTCACTGCTCATTTAACTCAAAACAATGCAAAACAAAAAGTAGACACACTGTTTAACCTCCTGCAGTGACTACCCCTAAGTTCATTGACCTCAGTCTTGGTGTTTTTGCAGTTTACCGCCCCATGTTTGTGAAATGGTAACAGCAGTGAATGATGTGTGGAAGAGAGTAAGAGGGGATCTGAAAGTGACAGATGAGTCTGACTCTCGCCCCAAAGTGCTTGTCTCATCCTTGATAGGGGGTTAGAGACAAACAGTCAATCATTCTTCGTGGTGGCTCCCCTTATAGGCATCTCTCAGCCAATGAGGGATGAAGGAGAGGCAGAGCTTCAGAGTTCACCTCCAGCTTCATGTCTAGAGAAAGAAACACCATATCAGACGGAGGGAGAGATTCTTCTTTGTGAAGTCTAAATGCTTATTGTTGACCTGAAAAAAAGAAAGAAAAAAAAAAATAGATGGAAAAAACTGCCGAGATATTAGAATTTTTTTATGATGCTGAAATCTTCTCCAGAGAGGAGTGAGGTTTGTAATATTGCTCAGCCATCCAATATTTTTTCCCCGTGTATTAGCTTTCTTTTTCTTTTTTTTTTTTTTGGTTATGTAACTGCTTTGCAACTGAGAATAATAAGGTTGTGTAAACCTCACAAAGTCATATGCAGATGGAAGTAAAACACAAGTCAGAGGGATGTTTATTCACCTTTGAATAACAGCTTTAAAACTGGCAGCAGCCTCATGAGTAATTTCTCTGTTACTGACTGTAACCTCTGATGACTAGAGTTCCATTAAGTGTGTGTATGTGTGAATACACTGCTCTGTGTGTGTGTGTGTGTGTGTGTCTGCACATGTATATCTGTGTATCTGTATCACGCACTGGGGCATGATAATTTCCTTAATCATGGAAGGATTCTCAGAGGAAGAGACTGTAATATAGCCAATTACTCTGCCTTCCACCATTAACGATGACAGATATTAGTTTGGGAGGAAGCAAAACTTGGAAAGACATCTTCCTTTGCTGAGGTGCAGAACTGCAGAATAAGGAACATGTAGCACATTGCCCTTCCATATTCATTTCACTGTAAAGGAATAGTTTGACATTTTGGGAAACATTATTTGCTCCCTTGCTGAAAAACCTTACCACTCTCATGCCTGTATGCTAAATATGGCGTTACAGCCAGGCTAGGCTTAGCTCAGCATAAAGACTGTGAACAGGGCTGCATCTGAAATTCAATACTAACATATTTAGTATGCTAAAACATTTGGGGCTTGTCCATCGACATTTTTGGCCAAGCCGAGACAGACCGTGCCACGCTGATTTGCATTTCCACTGCCACTTCTAATGCGCTGAGTTGTGCCGAGTCCGACCCAAAATGGACCACCAAGCAGGCTGTGAGACATCTTGCCAACTGCAGTCAACTTGTGACCCCCCCCCCCCCCCCCCCAAACATGTGCGTGTTGTGAGACTGAACTCATGTCTGTGCAGGAGAGCAGGGAGAAAGAAGTGTAGTTGGAAAAGGAGGTTGTGAGGGAGTGCTAAACCTAAAAACATGTTCCAAAAAATCTGAAACAGTAGCACATCTGAAGTTTTCAAGTCAAAGAGGACAAAATATTCACATTTCACTCATTTACTTGACTCACATCACATGCCTGCTACTTTTTAAATTTTTGGAAAATGCTCACGTTTTTAAATCTGTGTTCAGCGTTCTGTTTTTTTGTAACTTCTCATTGAATCTTTGAGGTATCTGCTTTACTTTACTCTTTCACGTTCTCTTTCAGCTGTATAGGAGTAGAGTTAAGTTACTGCTGATGAAAACCCAACATTTCTGGATTTTGCTGCTTCATATTAAAAGCATTTAAATAACAAAATAACGGGGGACTTTTATTGTAAATAATTTAGGAAACAAAGCATTTATCCACTGTTTTATAGCTCCTCAACTCAAGCTTTGTCATCATCATCTTTAATGAAAGACATCACTGAATGAAACTGAGTCAAGCCAACAGTCAAGGAGGTTCTCAGGAAGTGACGTGTACACACTGAGCATGGCATCTGAAAAGACACAAAGGCCAACTGTTTGGCCATCAGAGACTCCAGGAAGTCCCTGACAAGAAGTAGCCTGGCAAATAAACCCTGCCACATTACAACATGTCATTTTTACAGTTTAGTTTATGTGCAGATTAAACAAATATGTTAATTATTTAAGTTTATAGGCTCTTGTAGTTGGATGTTTTTACCAACACATCCTCACACCCATCATCAGCAGCAATGGGCTCTGTTTTAAATATGTATACAGATATAATATATGGATGAAATCCCCTGTCCAGATTCTGCATTCATTAAGCTAGAGGAAATGAAGCTGCACCATTGGAGGTTGTGGAGGTAGCAGCAGTGAAGTCAATAACTCAAGAGAGACACAACCACTGGACACAACAAAGAAAATTTAAAAAATCTGAAGGTATTGGAAATCAAACAACTATGCTATGTGACTTAACACAAGTCACAAGTAACACAAGTTAAAATAAGTTGTAACATATGTCACATGACTGTTTTTAGTTTTGGACAGAGCCAGGCTAGCAGTTTCCAAATGTTTTCCAGTCTATACTAAGCTATGCTAAGCTAACTGTCTCCTGGCTCTAACTTCATATTCATTGTACTCTTATCATCTAACTCTTGGTAAGAGAGCAAAGCATATTTCCCAAAATGTCAAACCATTCTTTAAATAAAACAAACAAGGCAAACCACACATGAAACCAAGTTTTTTTTTTTACACTCAAGACAAGAAAATGGACATGAAGTTATAAGATGTTTAAGTAGAAACACTCACAGTGGGGACGCCCCTGTAAAACTTTTTTAAAATTGTCATCAAAGACTCCATTAATTGCACATATGTTTTTAATTGCACACAATTTATGTGTGTAGTTGCCTCCAAACATTGTGAATAACATCTTGTTACTGTGCTGTGAGATTTAACAAGCTGTCTGCAGGCTTGCTAGTGACCAGAGAGATAGAGAGTCATTAGTGTTTCTCTCTATATATTTCCTCAGTGCTTGAGGGAGAATGTCATTAGCATCTTTCCCTGTGTCTGACAGGGAGTCAAAAGAGCATCTGCCTCTGTTCTGCTGCTATCACATCCTCTATCACTCATCCCTTGAGGCCCTCAATAGCATTGTGCCGTTGGTTGACCTGACTGCCTTTCGTTAGGCCAATCACAAATGTAGAGGTCTTCTGTTTTATTTCAGTGGAGAGCATGTGGGTCAAAGAGAGCCCTTTGTTGGTAGGGGGCTGCAACACTTGCAATATTTGCAGGGCACACAGATGTACAGATCTAAAGGCTTTTGATCACCTTCATATACATCGCCAGCAGCCTGGGAGCCTTTTGCTGAAAACAGAGGGATGGATTCAGCCCCGAAATGACTCAGTCACTTATTCCTGTGTGGGAGTGGGAACACAGACTGGCAGACATCTGGACCTGATGTACAATTATCAAACTGCTCTGATTTAAAATTTGCCCCTAAGTTTGACGAATTTCTGAAAGTCATGCCAAATCAACTTTGAACTCTTCAAAAGACTTGGCATAAATTTTATATTGTAAAAATTCTCTGAACTCTCATGGCTTGAGATCTTAAGAAGCCTCCAAACCTCGAGCCAGGACTGCACCCTCTAGACAGAAATCTCACCATCTGCCTCTTTCAAGCAAGGAAGGATGTTTTGTTTTACTTTATGACAGCAAACAAAAAGCAGTGGCACCTTGATTGTCAAAGTATTTTTTTGATGTAGGCTTAATTAGGAGCTAAATCTTCCCTGTGGTTGACCTGCTGCTGGTGGCTGATACAGTTTCCACCGGCTGCCAGAAAGTGTACTGAAAATGAATAGCAGCATGGATGTGTTTTGAAGGCTGGCACAATTTGTTTTTTAAAGCTGCTGTAATCAATATTTTTATCTTAATGGATGAAATCAAGATGTGTAATGTGAAAGGGGTTGCTCGCAGTGATAGAGAATTGCCACCCAACTCTCAGTTTCTGTCAGCTTTATAGAGAATTTTAACATTTTTCAGCTTGTTGTTATGATTTTATTGCAACTCCACTATTTAGATTAAGTCTCACGGCTCTCGTCTGCGTTGTCTCCAGCTGCAGTAAAAAAAAAAAACTTCTGATAATCTACTGTATTGTAGTGTAATATACTTGCACAGAGTAGAGCATTTAGCTTCCTACAGGCCATAGATTTACCTCAGACGAGTGGAGACCAAAACAAGTTAAAAGGAAAGTGAATACTGGACTTATGTTCATAAGGTGGCAAGAAACATGATTCTGAATAAAAGTTAGTGTTGCTCGTTATCTGCTGGATGTGCAAATTAGCCACTGTTTGCTACCAAGTTCACCACAGGAACTTTAAACATGATAATATGTCAGTGTTGTGTTTACAGCTTGCGTGGCCAAAAAGAGCAGTTATGCAGGTTTAATGGTGCCCACAGACTGTTCAGCAATCTCATAAGTTTATTTCAGGCTGCACAGTGCAAAATGGATCCAATAAACCTGGCTGAAACCAAGTTTGATGTATGTTGACTGTATGATGATCACACCTGCTGAATTGCAGGCCATAATGCAAGTCAGTATACATAAGAAAATGTCATCAGTGTGTGACATTAATCTGCACTGCTGAAGTGATAAACAATGAAGCTAAGCAAGAAATGAGCCCTTGTAATAGTGTGGAAAAAAATCCAAAGAAGAGAAGAAGAATGCAAACTCAGTCTTGGCGAAGGAAAAGAGGCCAATTTGGGGTGTTAATTTTGCAAAGAGCTTGAGGTAACGATAAGTATTTGTAGTGTGCTAAGTATGATAAAATAGCATACATGAACATATGTTTGTGCATTCCTACTGGCAGGTTAGGACACGCAGATCATAGCAGCAGTCACATTGTGAGAAGGTTATCCTAAATTTCTGACACTGTCAGATCTCTCTCACAGTGCGACGTGGGAACACCATTTTGGAACCACAGCCAAAGATCTCACCATTATCATCTGGTCATCTTTCATCTGGGACAGCCCAAAATCGCAGTGTCTATCCAGCTTGAGACATCAATTCTTACGACTATAGACTGTATAAAACAATAAATATGTACAATGTAGCACTTGTAACATTTTGATTTGTGACTGGTTGAAGTACCTCTATTTGTCAAGATTTATGATGGTTTTTGCTTCTTGAGATTCAATTTCTAAAGTTTTAAAGTTTAGTACAAATTATCTGAAACATAATGTGCATTGGCCTCATAAAGTATTCCTGTTGTAAAATAAGATGATCATTCATTCATTCAACAAGGCTGCAGGGCAACAAAGGTGGCATCTTACAAATTGCCACCTATTATAGTCACCTCATTAAAATATCAACACATTACTTACAAAGTGGGATAACTTTTATATATAATTTCCTTCATCATGGTTGACATCTTGAGCTACTTGGAGTTTAGAACTTTTTTTTAGTCCCTCTCGTTCTTAATTTGGGACCACTTTTGAGCAGGAATCTGACGGTAACAGATGCTACACGTCCACCTAGAATTCAGCTATCCAAACACTGCAGGCAGTAAATCACACTGCTGGGGTTTAACATATTTTTCAGCACCCTCCCTCTGTATAAACAACAATGCACTTAATTTGTACACAGTATGACAGAATGGGCCTACATAACAGATGTCCTCATTACTCCCGGACATTCAAACAAATTTAAATATACACCAAATTAAATGCTTTCTCTCTGGATAAATTTCATCTATGTCTTTACAACACAAGGCACATACAGATGCACATGTTGTAAAGCAAAACTAGGTTGACTCACACACTAATAGACTAATAACCCTCAGTAGCTCTTATCAGGGTACACTGTGCTCAACTGTACTGGAACACCAGCATAAAACTCAGGGACATCCACTGCCAACCCAAGGTGAATAGTTGCACAAACACACTCTTATACATGCAGAGAAGACACACTGATGTAGGAGGGACATCCAATCTGTGTGAGAGGGAGTTAGGTGAGGGTGGGAAGTGTGATAAGTGGGTGTGGGGAAATGAGGGCAGGCAGATAATACATCTATGTGGTTGCATTATATTGTTTGTATCTCTGATGCTTGGTGCCTGGTTGCATAAAACAGCCTATGTTTCAAACTTAAGTTTATCCCTTAAACAAAATACCCCCCTATGCTGAGCTGTTCACTTAAGAACTTTGCATAAAGCTTCTTAGGTTGTCTCCTTGCCTAAGTGTTTAAAAAAAAGATTTCACAATAGTT
The DNA here is from genome assembly GCA_034769285.1 of Lutjanus argentimaculatus. NCBI lineage: Eukaryota > Metazoa > Chordata > Actinopteri > Lutjaniformes > Lutjanidae > Lutjanus > Lutjanus argentimaculatus. The sequence continues at coordinate 12,232,864 of JAWZSL010000012.1, read as the reverse complement.
ACTGTTATTAAACAGTACATGTGCACTTCAGTTACCATTATTCTCACTAGACAGTGTCAGTGTTAGCTAGGTTTACCAAAATGGACAATAAAGAAAATACAAAAAGAAAAAGAAAGCCAAGGTAGCCAGAAGATGAGAACGTTGCTCTCCTTGATGGATAAAACACAAGCACATAATCCAAAGTAAATTTAACCCAGAAGTAACTGACAAAACCAATGCACATGATCTGCTATGAAACAAACCATAGATGCAGTAATTAAATAAGTAAATATTACTATGACATCAAGAAAGGAAATGCAAACATTAGCAAGAACCAACAAAAACTGTTGCGTTTCACCTAAACAATGGATAATTAATACATGAGACTTATTACATTTAGTAATAAGTTACTACCATCAGTCATAGTGCCCAGTCGGTTTTCCTAAAAAATGTATCTTGGTGTCTTCAATCACAATAAAATTTCATGTCATGAGTCCTTAAATTTTCCAAAGAAGATGGTTGCTAAGGACCTTCTAGCAATGGATGAAGGAATACTAAAGTAGGTAAGGGCAAACACTTAGAGGCTAAAGGGTTTTCTTTTACATCCAGAGGAAATCCTTAAGGTGATTTAATGCAGCTCATTTCATCTTGAGGCATCTTTAAATGAAAATTTGAAGGAAAACTTCCTGTCTGCATGTGCCCAAATGGTCCCTGCTTCCCACAAATGGTCTTAGCAGCTCCCTAATAGCAACCACAGCCTCATGCTCTCACCTGTGACAGTGTACCCCCTAACAGGCACAGAGTGACTCCTGTTTGTCAACTGTGTGCTGTGATACTGTGCTGTAGGTGCACCTGCAGCTCTGAGCTTGTCTGTTCGACCCCTGTGCTCCACCCTGCACTCTGGCTAATTGAAACAGATGGAGGAGTTGAGGAGGGTGAGGTGGAGCCCTGAGGGCAGCAGTGATGAAAGGAGAAAGGAGGCACAGAGCATGTCGAGGCCATCAGGATAGGACGCTGAGAGGAGCCACTCACTTTTCCTGTGCATGTAAACAAACACTATTTACCAGCCGAGGCTTCTTAATGAGCAACATTGAAGTCATGACACTTACAGCACCTTTTTTGGAAAAAGCTCATCAAATTGTATCCTCACATCTATGCAGCTAAGATGTATTTTTAATAAAAGTTGTTTTAATTTGTCCTAAAGTTATTAAAAGTAATACCAAATATAGCATGGGAGGGTAGCAACAGCCACAGGCCCTTATCAAATATACGACTGCTTGTGTTAGCAAAGCTCCAAGCTCAAGTCCTCAGAGCTACATGGGAAATTTATGGAGGGGAAGTCATGGAGAAGCACTTCTTCCTATCTTATAGCTTTCTTATCTATTGTACTTGAACTAAATAAACCTCAGCTCTCAGTCGGTTCCTCACACTGTTTCCTTCTGGTGTCCTTGATTTAATAGTTTCTAGTGCTATTTTATTATTCTGCTGCCTCCTTTATTGAAGTTAACTTGAATATTGCAGAGTTGTGGGAAAATATACACTCTCTGCTCTCTTGACATTGTTGTATTGGCACTTCTAGTGCCTCATATTTGTGTGATGCTTCAGGAATTGGAGGTTATTGTTTCAAACTTCTGGATAGGATTATATACTATTTGTGTAAAACATACATGAAAATTAAGTTTAAATCACATCAATCATTATTATTTGGTAACACTTTATTTGAAGGGGTGTGCATAAGACTGTTATTACACTGTCATAACCAAGTCATGACACCTGTCATAAACAAGTCTTCATGAATATTTATGAATGTTGTCATTAAGTGTGATTCTGTCAATTATGTCATTTTTAAAGCAAAGCAAAGTATATATTGTTTAAGATGTCTTTGTTATAACAGCTTGACATTAAGTAAGACAACATAACGTGTTAATGTCTTTGTCATGACAACTTGACATCATCAAACTTTACAAAACTGTTTAGTCTTATGTTTTAATTTAAAGCTAAAGCTAAATTACCTTGGTACTGTACTCTGTCATCAAACTTGCCTCATAACATTTAACAACATCTTTATGACAAGTCCAAAATGTACCACTTTCCTGAGGTCAAGGAAAATATTCATGACACACTCACGATGGTCAGTGTAAAAACCAACCACATATTAATGTAATGTTAAAACATAAAGCCAAACAGTTTCTCAAAGTCTGATAATGTTGAGTTGTTGTAACAAAGACATTTTTGTCTTGATTAATATCAAGTTGCCATTACAAAGACATCTCTAACAGTGTCAACTTTGCATTAAAAATGACATAATTGACTGGAGGACACTTCAAACAGTCATAAACATTCATAAAGACTCTTTCATGTCCATGGCAGGTGAAATGTTACAACAGTGTAATGGCAGTCTTATGCACACCTCTTCAAAAAAAAAGTATCACTGTTTATTTTTATACCTGAACATCACATGTTAGACACGTTATGTCTCAGTGGACTTTCAGGCCTAAAAGAGCAACAGGTTTTGACCAATTTCAAGCTTTCTTGTAAACAAAGAAAACGTCCAAGAAATCATCAGGCTGGAGGAAAAAAACAGTACAATAATAGAGATTTTGCCACCACAATGTCTGGGGCTGCAATAGCTGTACTTGGGAATATTGAAATGATATTTAGTGGAAATACAAGTACAATAATGAGATTTTAACCCAGCACTGGGATTATAAACCAGATGCAATGCTAATATAATAAATTTAAGTCCAATATCCGAGTGAAAGACAATGTTCATATGAATGATGCACTTCATGGAAGAATATTGCTGAATAAAAGTGCCAGAGAGCCAGTGATAATTAAGGTATGAAAAAAACAAACAAACATCTATTGCTAATGATCATCTTTTTTTGTTTTGAAGGAACAATTCAACAGCGCCAACACTCATTCATTCATCCTTTACTCTGTCCTACCTGAAGAGATGGACCCCAAACAGCAGGAGGAGAAAACACTGGTGAGTCCCACCAACAAATTTAGTGCATAAGAACAAAAGTACAGAATGATTCTGTCACGGAAAAAGCAGGAAACTCCAAACACCATGAAGGAAGAGTCTGTGTCTGCTCCCCTGAAAATCTAAGAAAGAACCTGAATCCCTTGCAGCTGTCTGGGCAGACGCCTGGGAAAAATGTGACTGCTGCTCTCAGGCTGTCGACCCAACTACTCTGTCTGTTCCTCTGCATGTGTGTGTGTGTGTGTGTGTGTGTGTGTGTGTGTGTGTGTGTGTGTAAGGAGGGTATGGCGGCCTCTCTTTGTTGTCCACGGTAAGAGGATCCTGGCTAGTGAAACAATACCTGGCTATTCAAACGGAGATGAACAGACTTAACTGAGTCACGCTGAGCCGATCTTAGCCAGGCTAGGACAGACCAGACAGAGGCGGGAGGGGAAGGTTGGGCTGAATACCTCCTCTGTGAGGAAAGGAAGGAGGCAAACCTTTCAGCAACTGGCCAGTCATTAGCTACCAATGTGTGTGTTTGTGTGTGTGTTTCATCAGGAGGCAGGTTCAGAGGTTCTCCAGGGGAGTTAACAGGGTTGATACGGCTGAGGGGGTCTGATGGAGATGAAAGTGGGAATAGGAAATGGGGCAGATAGAGTGAAACGGATCACTTTTTACCTGCGTTTAAACTCTCCCTCTCTGCAGAGGTAATCCACACCTGCATTAATAATTGAGGAATGTTCTGTGTGTGTGTGTGTGTGTGTGTGTGTGTGTGTGTGTGTGTGTGTGTGTGTGTGTGTGTGTGTGTGCGCGTATGTGTGTGTGTGTGCCTGAGAGGAATCCAGCCATTGTTTATCTGTACCGTGCAGTAAATATCTGCACCCTGTATTTTTTTCCGCATTGAAAGTCAGCAAAATTCTGTTTCTCCGGTTGGCAATTTACCAGATCTGAATTAAGGGGATAAGGATTTACTTCTGATAATTACCACTTTCAAGCTATGGCATGACATCTTTATCGGTACAGTTATACCTAACACACACACACACACACTTGCATATGCTTGCTCAAGTGTTGTAATATTCCTCTCACTCTCACACCTGAGAAGGGCAGCGCCTGTCACTCATGTCAATGAGATTTCTGGGTATTTAACAGTCCATGAGTCAATCCTCTTCAGCCTCAAATTGATCTAATCTCAAATGGAGCCAAAAAAGACAATTTACATATTCATGGTGAAACGGAACAATGCTGACTAAATCTGACGAGGGTCACCTTCAGGAAGAGCCGCAGCTGATTTCAGCTGATCAGTGTCAAGCGCTGTCCATATAGACAGAAGGAGGCAGAGGCAGAACAGTTAACAGGAGGTCAATACGCAGACAGCATGAAAATGCATGTTTTTATTAGAGGTGCACAGACTTTATTCCCTTTATCTGTATGTGTCCCACCGACAAAATTATCTGAATCTGTATTTAGAGGACCAGAAGTGTCATGGTTTGAACTGGAAATTGTGTTAAATCAGGCAAATATTCATATTCTAATATTCATTGGCAAATCTGGCAATTTTGCATTTGAAATAGGAATTCTTTCCAGTAAGAATATAAAAAATACTTGTCTATGAATGTACTTAGATAAAAGTAAAAAGTAGTACTCACATTACTGTGTTACATTTTGGAAATATTTTTTTCCAGAATAACAAGCAACTTTGGGTAGAAATTGTATTTGCATGCTTTTCCCGAAAAACCTCAGGCCTATTCAGATTAAGGTGAACGCCTAGGTTTTACATACTTGCAGCTTATTTGTCCCCCACCTATAAACTATTAGCATTAGCTATTTGCATTTAATGATGTGAAGTAGCATAGGGGTCAGAGTGTATGCATCTTCGTGCACCTATTAAAAGATCAGAGCAGCCACACAGCCCGCATGAGCTTACGTCACAGACTACTAACTACAGGTCAACTTCAGCCCCACTTTTAATCTAGAGATTCAGAGTCTTGGCTGTTTTTTTTTTTTTTTTTTTCTATCTGTGAGATGTGCGTGGTTTTCAGTAAAAATACATGGTGAAAATTACCTGTTGATAGGCATATCAACATCATACCAGCAGCATGACACCTTTCACTACAGTGTCATTGTGTATTGTGTCTGTTGAATATGTCACAGACATGAAAACACTGGGTGAAGGCCAATGTTCCTTTTCTTCTCTTCCTCCCTCCCTCTCTCTCTGAATCAAGGGGAAAAATGACACTGCCATCTGGTTACAGCCCCTTTCTTCTCTTCAAAACTCTTCACACACTTAGTGTAAAAAGGTAGCGGTGGCAGGACCAGCACTACAGCAAAAATGCTACCTGTGTGGACACCGCTGGTGTGCAAGCTGCAGCAGTTCAGTAATATAGCCTCTAACAGAGGTACATGCAGCCAGTGTGGTCCGGGCATCATCTTTTCATTATGCCTTTGCATTTATTGCATTACCTTCTTGCTATATTGTTACACACTCACAGTTTAATCACTTTAATCACTCATGTACATGACATAACCACAAGCTCACAAGTTCCATTAAAAATTAGGTATTTCTCTGGGTCTGAACATTGTTGGAGACGTTTGGGATAATGTAAGTACACAACCCAACAAAATATATAATATAGGTGTAGTTGTTTTTCTGACACTTTAATGTGGAAAAGTTAGCTGACATATTATATCTCTTTTGATTATTATTATTAACATATTTTAGTTTCTATTACTATCCTTATTTCGCCACTGACCTTAATTTACTTTAAACCAATGCACTATTTACCTCGCCACTCTCAATGGATTGCTTTGAATATGTTTCTCTTGTGTGTGTGCGTGTGCTACCATCACGACTTTATCCCCATGTGCAACTGTTTCCTTTTGTTAATGATTTTATTTAGTTTGACAGTTTTATTTTGTTGACAGTGAGCACTTGGTGTACATATCCATCTGTTTCACCAGGGACCACGCAAGACTTTGTTGTCAGCAAGGTAGACGCTGTATTGTCATCAAGGAAAACATGGCCCTAGCCTCTGTACCCAACACAAAGGAAGACGTGTGTGTAGATCCGTGTGTATGTGTGTGTGTGGGTGTGTGGGTGTATTAGGCTACAGTAGTCTCGGGCGATGACAGCTATTGATCATTCTTGTTTGAAATTGTTGAACATCAGCATATTTAAACAGACAGTTTTTGTACATAATGAAAGACAATTTATTTCAAGTGTAGAAAAGTACTAAAAGGGCATCTTAGACTCTTTGAAAATGGGTTAGGAGTCGCTGACTAAACATTTATGACAATGTCGCAACGAAATGGATCCTGTCAGGATTCTTGTCGTCTTTCGATTTCTTTAAGTGGTAAAAAGTCTTAAGGATAATGATTACTGAAATATAAAAGGGTTCTTGGTTGAACCCTGTGGATGGGTTATTGTTAGCACCCTTAGAAGTTGGAAAGCTTCTACAGTAGATAGAACCCCAGAAAAGGTTATCCTTTAGAACCTCTCTAGGGGGTTCTGGATGAAACCTTTCATAGATGGTTCTAAGCATAACCCTTTATGTTGGGCTCTAGGTATAAGCCTCTGAAAGGGTTCCAAATGGAACCTTTATAAAAAGTTCTACCAGGAACCAAAGCGTCTGCTGAAAGTGTCAAATCTAATTCAACATGACGTTTACAGTGTATTATGCACACTCTAAGAGTTGCAAAAGGGTTCTTCCAGAAGGACTGAGGTTCTGCCCAGAACCATTGGCTTCAGAAGAACATTTTTTTGAAAAAGGGGTTTGTCAAGGGGTATTTTTAAGACAAAAGGTTCCATTAAGAACCATTTTCATCCAAAGGATTCCAAGTGAAACCTTTATAAAAGGTCCTACCAGGAATCAAAAGGAGTTCTATGGCGACAAACCGAAGAATCCTTTATGGTTCTAGTTAGCCCCTTTTTTCTAAGAGTGTAGTAGCCAACTTTATGTTTTGGGCCTCTACTATATGAATTTCTTATATTCATCTGCTGTTTTAGGAAAAAGGTGAGTTCAGCTTGTGCATGCGATGGCAGGTAAAGACAAAACTTAAAGTATGACATATACTCACCTGTGGGAGTCGTCTTACTCCTGCTGGAGCTCTGAATCGCTTCACAAAATGTGAAATAGCCAGCACTTTAAAGATCAGATGAGACAAATGAGAAGCAGCTTCAGTGCTGAGAGACAGACAGCATAGAAAGACAGGGAATGGCTTTTATCGAGCGTGACACAAAGAAATGGGATCTGGGTTTGTGGGCATTGGAGCGGTAATTGATTCAAGGATCTAGATCTGCTTGGAGGCTAACCCCAGGAACATTGTTGTATGGGAGCTGATATGCAGTGTGATAGCTTACATACCCGTCTGACAGAGAGCAAGTTTCAGCCCTGTGAAGAGTCCCTCCTCAAACTGATGTGGCTAATAGCTTGCCAAGCTAATTCAGAGTCAAAACTGTAATTAGGCACTTTGTATTGCTATACTTGTTAATTCATTTACAGCCCTTCTCTGCTTCCTCACCAAATGAATTCCATGTGATTAAAGCAATTTGGGACTGGAAATGGTAACAAGGATGATGAGCAGTACTGTAACTGAAGTCAGCACAGTGGCACTGAACCTCGTTAGGAAGTTGAGAAATACTAATGATGAAATGGTGCCACTTTATTCTAACCACCCTGATTAGCATTTATTAACAGTATAAGCAATTAATAAATAGTTTATAACACACAATAATGAATTTATAAGCAGAAACAAGGACATTTTATGACTTTATATGCATTTCTTAACAACTTAAATTCTTATGAAAACAACTGTTGTATAAACAGATAATTACTGATTGCATATAAAATGACACAGTTCTAATCAATATTACATATTTTTATTCATATGATATGAACAATTGAGCAAAATTTTTTTGCTGAGAAGGTCATGAAAGCACAGGGGAAAGCTAGTTTTTTTTGTTTGTTTGTTTGTTTTTGTTTGTTTTTTTATTCATCACACAACTATTACCAAGCTCAACCATCAACCATTAAACTCAACATGACATCATAAGTTGTGATCACATTTATGAAATAATAAATATGCACTGTAATTTTGTATCTTTCAACAGCTGATGCTGTATGTGTCCAAGACAAATTTCCTTTGGGACAATAAAGTGTAAGGAACTTTCTTTTCTTCAATTTTTATTTTGGCAGCACCTCTGGACAAAAGCAGCATGAGCACCACGCATTTAAAAAGAAAAATATTTTTGGTTCTTTTCATGACGGCAAAGACAAAGACAGAATGAGGAGATGACATGCAGCAAAGCTCCACAGGCTGGAACTGAACCCACTGCCACTACAGACAGGTCAGTACATGGGTGTGTGCTCTACCAACTCCCCTCGTAACTTTATTATTCCTTTTGAACACAGCTGTTTAAGCACAGTGATGAATAAATGTTATGTAAGATTAATAAATAAAATATGATGGTGGGGAAACACGGTAAACTTTGCTTTAGAACCATTCATACACCTGGGTTACATGTTACATGTTAAATGCAGGTTACAGATATGGTTGCGTGGTAAAAGTGATTTTGTTGAGAATACTTAAGTTATCAACATTCACCATATTGAGTACCTATTCAGGTGGAAGAGAGCAAATTCAGGATCAGCTGAGAATCCTTTTAAACCCAACAAATTTCTCCATCTGTTGAATGACTGTCCAGGTTGACTCGTGTTTTTGGCTTTGCTCGGTCACTGTCCCTTTTAGTTTTATTTTTTTCACGCTCAATTCTTTTCTTTTTCGCATTGCTGATCCTGCCACAGTATCAGTCATAACCACAATATGTAAGACGATAATAAAATTCTGGGCACCCATATTGAATTGAGACTGTTACAAACAGACATAACTAGTTAAAAACTCCTTGTAGGGGTTTTAAGTATTATTCAATATGAGTGCAGCTATTTTGCGCTGTTATCAATGATTAATGACTGTTTATTTTCCATAAACTAAAGTGTTTATACTTTGCAGTGTTGACAAATGAAAGCTTAATCAATGGAATTGTAAATAAAAAAAATATTAGGCATACAGCACTGTGTCTTTGCCCTCTGCAATTCACACATACACAATGAGTGATGTTTGAAATCTCTTAACTTTCCATTTGTTTGCATATTATCTACCTTACCTTTATGAGATCCGCCCAGTGCCCAGGATGAGCTACAGAGGAGGCCGCCGTATCTACCAACAGCTGATCAAGATAAACTCTCAAATGGGAAAATAATCATTAAGTCAGCTCATGCATTTTGCATTCATTACTGTTTGTGGCTCCAAAGTCATTAGGAGTGATCGGGTCACATACTGTAACTGAGCAAAGCACTGAAGCTGCTAATGAAGGGCCTAACAATCTTGTTTACAACCTCTACTGTGAAATATATTCTATTTTCATGTATCAGTGTTTGACATCAGTTTGCTCTGTGTGACGAATGATAAATCTTATAAGTATACAGATTTAAAGGAGACATATGTAATATATTTACTGTACTAAATTAGAAAATGACGATGATACAGTATGTCATCACAGATTCATGAGACATGCTAAGTTAAAATACTGGCTTCTCCATTCAAGTCTGGAACATGTTTTTGTTTGTCAATTTCATGTTTATTAGAATTCAAATTAATTCCAATTGTTTGCAGAATGATGAAGTCTGTTTATGAGTTGCAAAAAAATAATGAATAATCTTTTAGAAGGAGTAGATGTTTATAATGGTGAAATTGAGCAATATGTTAAGAGAGCCTGGCAGGCAGTGAGATGGGTAGTCACTAAACTCCAACTCCAGAGTGTGTATTTTCAGGCCAGTAGGCTTTTGTTTTCAGGAAAACAGGGTTAGCTTTACATTACATTATATTACATTACATAAACAATTGACAGAGTTATAAACAGCTGATCAACTTACATTGTAGAACTTGTTGTCGCTTGTCATTATCAAAGTACAATTTTGTGCTCATCTAGGTCTTGTAGAGTGTCACTTAGTTCTGCAAATTTCATGTATTTTCCTTAACTGATAGCTGAAAATAATTACAACTGCTTAGTCATGAAAAATTAACAAGATACAAAATGCACATTTTCAGGTTCCAGTTTCAAGTTTCCTTATTCAACAAGTGACCCCGCTAGACAAAACAATAGCAAATGAGACAGAATTGCTGCTATTTCTAGACTATTCATTAATTATTGATTAATAATTTTTTTTAATTGGTTAAATTCTTAACAGTGATTAATGATTAATTATCAACATCCCTAGTGTTCCCAAGTTTCCTCAAATTTTGGGGAGTCTGGGGAGGAGGGAGTAGGAGGAAACAACATGTTTTAACCATAGACTATATGTTAAATTGGGAACCTATTTAACAGACCATCTACGGCTCCAACTCACTATTTGGACTGCAGTACTCATTTTTAAACACTAGGGTCTTACATATTGCTCCTTTAAATATGGGTTTCCATAATGATAGAAATGTGTCGTTGAAAAAAAAAAAGCACTGTTGTTAATTTCTGTAGCATGACAAGTACAGCAGAAGGCATTGTCAGCCAGAGTACTGTAAGTCAGAATTCATTAAATAAAAGCAGTGCTGTGTGTTACTCTTTTTAATCAATCACAAGAAGCTCGGGGAGGAGTGTGGTGCAGCTTAGTGGGTTGGCTGTGCCTGTTCCAATTACAAATGATGACAAAGCAAAATTCAAATTGGAAAATGAAAGAAATTACCATTTACTTTGGAAAGCAGCATTTGCATGAATATGGAAATGTAGAACTGGTCTTTGTGATTATACACTCGTGGTGGATGATAATAAATTCAGACAGAGTTGTTTACAATCAAAGCAGAGGGTTTTCTGTCCCGGAGGACAAGCTGAGCCGAGGCACATCTCAAGGTGAGATGAGCAATGGATGGAGGAGCTGGGGTGATAAATTTCAACATACATACACATTTTTGGCATTTATCTCATGTAACGCTCATCTAAATATTTTTAGCTTAGCTCTTAGCAAACATCAGTTATCTCATAGCCCAACAAAAGCAGCAGAAACTCCATTTTGAGTACTTTGAGTGTGCAGACCCGTTCCTCTCAAGTCATCTGTGTGTATCTCTCAGCCGTCTGTCTGCATGATGAGAGTAGGGGTGATGCAGGAGTCAGCCTGAAAAAAGAATAAATCACTTGTGGAAGGAGCTTTGCAGTGTGGCAGCAGATGACAGCCCGAGGGTAGTTGGAGGATGGCAGCGGGCATGAGGGCCACTCAGGCTGCCTTTCTTTATAATATTACCAGGCATTTGTGGAGGAAATGGTTGCAAGGGCAGGTTGTTCTTACCACCAGTAGTCCATCATAAGAAAGCAGAGACCTCACAGGGACAGGATCACAGGGGGCATCGATGTTGGATGGTTTATTTCTGAGGAGAAAATGACAGTAACGCTCATTTCAACCGGAATGTCTCCTCAGTGTTTTGTGCACAGGTGACGTGCAGTCCAAGAGAACATTTGCTCTATGTTTAGTACAAATGAGAGCGCCGGTATGTGAACCGAGAACGTCGACAAAAGTGCATATTACCCCAGCAGGTCCTCAAACATTTATGAGTTCTTCAGCTCATGTTGCTCCACAGAGGCCTGTTAGATTTCATTGCATAATTCTGTGCTCTGTTCCAGCCTCTATTGTGCCAATGAACCTCTGTTTATTTGCCAGGATGTTTTCTATCACTGCTCCCTCAGCTCACAAGCCAGAATAACAATGACTTTTCATCATCGAAAGGACTGGTTGATCCCTGCTCGTACAGCAGATTGTTGCAAAATGTGCTCACACAAACGCCTCAAGCAAATACCTCAGGCTGTCTTCATAGTATTTTGAGTGTAATCTTGCTATTATAGCTAAATTAAGCTGTATTTTAATGCTTTTCTAATATCATACTGACAATATGTGCAATAATGGTTATTTATCACTTTGAGGTGCAGTTTTTCTGTGAAGTCTATAATGAAAACAACAGGATATGAAACCCAATTGGTATTATTTACAATCTGTCCTTATTCATCACTATATCTTCTCTCAGGAGCTATTTCAAAGATGTTGTGGTGTATGCTGCTCAAAATGCATTTGCATGACGACAAGATAATAGCAGGCACGCTCATTTAGAGACGTTCTGCTGTCAGGGTAGAGCTAAATCAAAGTATTAAGAGCTGTCCATGGTTCTGAATTATACACCGACTCATCCTTCTGCCTCCCTCTTATCTATCTATCTATCTATCTATCTATCTATCTATCTATCTATTCTATCTATCTATCTATCTATTACTGTAACCTTCTATGACAGTCTTTCTAAAGCAATTTGCAAGTTACCGTCAAAAGGTGAGAGACATGAGATGAGATTTTTTTTTTCACCAGGAGAAATGGCAGTAAGAAGCAGAGCTGCATAAAGCAGGCATGAGGCAACTACATGAAGACATGAAAGAGCAGCTTTACCCAGGCTAGAAATGTCACAAAGCTAAACTGCAATTTAGCATGTGCTGCAGATACATATCAACCCTCAATGGCCCTATTACTGCTGAATGCATTGCGCAGCATAGCCTGGGAGATAAGATTTAACAGAAATTGTCTGTGGAACTAATGGCAAAAAGCTGACTGAATGGAGGTTCTTTTTCCCTTCACAGATCCCACTGTTAAGAGCAATATATGTAAGAAAAATGAAGGAAACTGTGATCCAATGGCGCCCACTAGTGCTCAATTATTTTACCTGCACCTTATGGAGCTGGTTTACACAGTCTAGTGGCGCACAAACACTGCAGTCTTATCCTTCACAGTTTAACTCACAGGTTCAGACTGTTAATATTGTGTGAAATGACAAACAGCAAGAAGATGAGAAAAAAAAGTGTTTTTTTACAATAAGCACTACTTACGCATGCTTATTTACTGTTGGCTCACATCCCAGTTATTACCTGCTGTGCCTCTTGTGAAGCCATATAAACTAGCAGCATGTACAGAAAACTGTAAGCATATCTTACTCTTAAGAAGAAAAGAAAGAGGTAAGAAGAAGCATAATGACGAGGTGAAGGCAGGTCACTCTGCTCCCTGCAGGTGTGAGTCTGGTTTCCCTCTCTCCTCGTCTCTGTCCTGAGGGATGTGAGTGGATGGTGGGATTCATTTTCTCCATCAGCTTTGCAGGGTTGTTTTGTAGCACACCTCCATCTGCCTGAAGCAATCGCATTATATTCACATGCACGCACTTGTAAGTGCACACACGTAAACACGCACAGACGCAAATGCACACCCTTCCCATAGGCTGGGAAAGCAGATGTTCAAAGCAAAAAAGCTGCAAAAGATTCACACTAATACACACACACACATACACACGCATGCACAAACTGTCAAGGGACATTAAATCAGATGAGTTTTTCTGGCAGACAATCCATCGTATACAAATTTGCCCAAATTTTATTCCTAAATTAATGCAGCCACACCATCCTGAGCAACACTCATGAGAAGCAGCACAGACATATACATTTTAATACAAAAATGCTGCATTGACCACCCTGGGCTGTTGCTGCATTATGTCAGTGTCGCCGCAATATTGACCCAGTCAAGACTGGCATGTGAACAAACGGGGGAGCTGCGTTTTTTTTTTTTTTTTTTTGTTTTTTTTTTAAATTAAAAACTCTTTAACATTACATTTCTCAACTGAATTTCAAAAGGGTCTATTAGCTACATGGAGTATTAAAAAAAAGTTATTTTTTTCAAGTTACTCCATGTAGTTCATGAACCCTTGAATACAAAAACAACTAATTGAAATCTATTTACAAATCTGAATGTTTTAGAGCTTTTTATCCAGAACTGCAGCTCCCCCATTTACATGTATTTGTTCACAGGACCACGGGCCCCCAAAATATTTGTAAAGTATTGTCGCTTGCATTTGTCACTAAAATGTCTTTTAAAAGCTAACTATGTCCAGTATTCAGTATTCAAATAGCAAAATATTCATTCATAAATATGAATACGGAAAGATTTTGTGGTGGTGTTTCTCTTACATTGCCATTGTGTCCCAGTTGTTTCTTGTAAAGCATTATTCCACAGGTGGCGCCTGGTTGGTTGATTGGTTACACTCAGTTAAAAACACATACTGAGTACACATCAAGTTTGGAAAAATATGTCAAATAGAAAGCAAAGTTCATTACTTGCTGGTAGGGTGTAGCCTAGTTGACTGTTTTGGATTGCATCGATTAAATCTTATGTACTGAGTCTGTGGAAGAATTAAGCAACACTGGAGTACTTGGATTTGGTAGGGGGACCCCACGATTGCCACTGGACACACAAATTCATACACACCAACCCCATCCACGCACACAGAGGCAGGGGTGAGGACCTTTTTGTAGCCTCAGCTGCTTCAAGCTACTTGTTCTGCTCTGTGTTTGTCACTGACAACAGTTTTCATTTACTTGCTGGAAAAGGTCAGAGCAGTCATCTTTTACTGAATCACAGCGCAGGCAGGGCCGTGTGGCACCCAGACTGTCATTTATTCACAGCAGCTCTCCTCATTCCTCTCTACAATACGTGCTTGCCCATTAGATGGACTGCCTGGCAAACACCCTCACAAGTCATTAGTGGTGGCAAAACCTAAACGGTCATTATCATAAATTATTTGCTCCTAATGATGACCGCATCCAGGTATTCCATTACACGCTGCTGGACTAATGGCAGATTCATCGTTTACCTGTGCTGAGCGCAGTGCCTTGAAAAGATTTGTGGTGTTTAAATCTTAAAAGAAACACCTGCCATAGAAAAGGAGGAATGTCAGTGGCTCCCCTCTGGGCTTGTAGCACAGTGTTTCTCCCTGCAGAGATGATTCCAGGGCTCAGGGTTTCAGAAGATTAGATGAAGGGAGCTCCAGCAGCGAGGTAGTTCTTCAAAAGCTCACAGTGATCATGTTGTCTTTCCAGCATGCAAGAAGCTTCATTCCTACTTATCTTTTATGTATGCATATGTATATTTGTGTATTTATTTATTTGTGGTTTATTTGATAGGGACAGATAAAGTACACGCTGAAAACAGTTACCCAAGGCAAGTGTTTAATGGTCATTTGCAACACCTGTCCCTGAAAGGGCTTTTATGAAAATCAGCGACTGGAACTGTGAGGTAAAGAGACGGTAAACTGAATTCAGTAAGATATCAGTTTTACCAAATTTAGGTAAAAACTGAGTACCACAAAAAATAATAAAGTACACATTTAAAGACAATGAAAATCTAGATATGAGTATATGTTTGTTGCCAAATTAACCAGGATTAGGTAGCTCTCCTAAAAGTGGCGAAGCTTGCAGCAGGTTTCAAGTGATCAGGTAGTGTGTTCCAGGTCTTTGCTATTTTCACAGAAAAAGCTGTTGGAGCAAAAGATGTTTTACAGAATGAAACTTTACATTTTCCTGCTCTGTTGGATCTTCTGCAGCTCTGTATGTTCATAATGCATTTACAGAGAAGCAGAGGAACGAGACCATTTAAACACAAGCTTTACATAGTGAAAATCAGTTAAGTTTGCAAAACTTAAAGTTTGGTATCCTATATATTATTAATATAAATAGAAAGTGGTTTGAGTGTTTGTGTGTTTGTATGTTTGTGCGTTTGTGTGTCAGTTCCCTGCAAACTAAGATGGTTCGCTAACCACCACAGAAAAAGAGTGTCAGAAAACATGGAGGGGGTCAGTGAAATTGTACATTGTAAAGAATGATTGATGATTTGGAGCCTTAAAGCTTCTATTTTGAAAGAATATTAGTTTTACTGTCTGAGTCTTTTGTTTTTTACTCAACTGATGTCTCATGTGAAGCAGTTGTTGTTCTTGTTTGCATGGAAGTTCCAAATTATCAAATGTGATTAAGTAGAGTATGGTATGGTTAATTTAAACCCTTTCTTGACTGAATTTACAGAACAATTACATGTAGCATGACAGACAATTTTGGCCATCAGATATTTGTCTTCAATCAAGACAGTGGGCTTAAGAACAGACTTCATCAGGCAAAGGCCAATGGAGTTGTTAATGTATACACTTATACTGTGAACAAGTGTTTATTTTAGTATATATGTACATATCTACTGGCATCAAGCACTAAAGTTTTATATGGAAAGTCTGTTTTTCTTTCTTTTTTACTCCTCAACTTATATATTTAGTCTATGATTTAATTGTGGACTAGTTGGCCTGAGACCAGGACATATCTATAAATGTGTGCTTGTGTGTGCACTCTCTTTAGTTCAGTAGGCCAAATGTTACAGTAAAAGATGTTACTTCAAGCAGTAAGCCTGCTTCTTTCCTTTCCTGAAAAGCCACACTGTTAGCTATCTACACACAATGATTTGATACATAACATACATGACATAAAGTACAGATCTAATGAAGAATACAACCATCCACGCGTGGCTGGGTGGGTCTGATATTCCCAAAGCATGAAAAAATGCAAGAAGAGGGAGCCAAAAACGAGAGAATGAGAAAACAGTTGATAAAATTGCATCAATTGTTGTGGAGCATCTGCATCTTTATGTCCTTTATCTCAATTCTCTATCTCTTTCTTTCTCTCTCACACACACACGTACAAACACACATGCACACACACAGTAGCTGCTGAATGTAGGTCAGTCCTGTGGAGAGTCGTGGAAGTGAATAGTAAATCAAAACTATCTATCAGCTGATGCCACAGCAATGTTTCCCTGAGGCTTAACTGTGGTGCTGGACAGCATGTGAGCAAACTGATAGCCGTACGTGCGTGCGCACACACACACACACACACACACACACACACACACACACACACACACACACAAACACACACAGGTGTTTGTGGTGAAAAGGTACAGTGGATGTGTTGCATAATTCATCAGGAAACAGCCATTATCTGAATCCCAATAGCCACTCCTCACTGACTCTGTTTCAGATGTCAGCATCACTTTGCATAAAATCACCTGGGACTCATCTGAGTGAAGTGCTCCAAATTACATATGTGTTGTGTTTTCTATGTATTCTATGAATTGATTTAATCTCTCTCTCCTCCTCTCATAGGCACAGTCAATGCCAGCTGATCTAAATGCAGGTAGCACCCTCCTTTTCTTTCCCTGTCCACCTCACTGAGGCTAAGCTTGGAGAATAAATAAATAAATAGGCCCAGTTCTGGACAATAGCCTTTACGTTACAAAATCAGCTGTGACGTCCATTTCTCCTCAGACTGGTCCCTCCTGCAGCACTGCATCACTGATTTATTTCTCCTCTTGTTTGCGTAATTGACCAGGTGTCAGGTCGAATCAGTGGCAGAAACCAAGGTTGGCACAGAGGACAGAAACTCAGCTGCAGGCCCTCCGACTAACAGCTCCACTCAAGAGGGAGACAAAACATCAGATGTGCAAAAACAGCTGAGGACATTCTGGACAGTCTCTGTCCTGCCACAGTGGGCAGGGCCTAGTCACAACAAGCACAAATTCATGTCATATTGATACAAACTTTTTTTTTTAATAGAAGTTTTTTGTATGACAGCCCAGCTGAGCAGCTTTAACCTGCAGTAAAATGCATATGGACATCATGGCTTATAAATAATATCTCGGTGTTTTAGGCAATGCTGCAATTTACAATTTTATATCTCAATATGCACATATACATTGACAAATTTTCTCTACAATAATGTACCATAAAGTAGGGCCGGGTGCTATGGATAAAATTAAGCATCCTAATATTTTTGCCCAAATACCTCCATCTACATTGCAACAATATTTTAGAGATGACTATTGCATCTTTCACAAAATATTAACACAATGAGTTTTTTAATAAATAATAATCAGTCATTTGGATACAATGACTAAGTGAGTAAAGGCAAATAATAGAGCAGCCAGACAATCAAGAGAAGTCAACACTTATGCCATATCATGACATAACGATATCCAAAATCTAAGATATCAAGTCTCATATCACAGCATCGATATAATACTGATGCATTGCCTATCCCTATTCTCCACCTTGGACCTTATAAATAGAGCACAATTCCCCTTATTTTAAAACCACTCTGATGAATCAACAAACAGATTATAAACTCCTGACCTTATTCAATCAGTTCTGAAATGAAAAAAAAAAAAAAAATCAACAACCTTTTTAAACTATGCAAAACTGTTCCTACCAAAAGAGTGGATACACAGAGCATGAAAATTATAAAGTAAGCAGGGACACTATAAAAATAGATTAAAGTGTGAATGAAAAACAAAGGACAAACAAAACAGTTTGTGCTTTTCTGCTAGAGATATTGGTTAGGGATGCATTCAAAACTTACACATCAGTTGAGTCTGAAGCTTGTAATATTGTTCATTGTTCCTGATTTAGAACAGATGAATTGGGTAAAACATTAAAACTTTCTTTATTTTTGAAGAACAAATTCATTTTATCTTTTTAAAATCAAATGTCCAATCTTACTGAGAAAATTATCATTAAATATTTTAATTTTTTTGGTAATGAATTTGATCTTCCTGTCGTATTCACTGAATCCAAACAATAGATAATATAAAGTTAGGGTAGATATGATCAGCTATAAATCCTGGCAGTTTACTCCACTGTTGTTTTGTAAGTGGGTGATACTAAAATACATGCACCAGTGTTTCTCTTAATTCCCCACAAAAAGTACAACATGTACCAATTTTTCTAAGGTTTCTGCAAATAATCATTTGTTGGGTAAAACCCGTGAAGCATAGTGGAGGAATAAACTTTTTTTACTTGCATTTTGTGGGAAAAGTATAAATTGGACTACATCTCCTGGCCGTGCGTGACGTCACTTGTACGCGACAGTGAAAATATCACATGATGTTTTGTTTCAGTCCCTCATTCGGTTCCTCTTTAGTTAAAAAGCAGGGAGATGCAGGATGGACTACACCTGCCTCTTATTTTTGAACATATTTCTTCTTTGTACCTGCCGGCCTCACCGCTGAATTTCGTCCTCCTGTTCGCAGATGATTTGGGTTTTGGGGACTTGGGTTGTTATGGACACCCGAGTTCAGTCACTCCGAACCTGGACCGCCTGGCAGCGGGAGGACTCCGCTTTACAGACTTCTACTGCACCAGCCCCGTCTGCAGCCCGTCCAGGTATGCTGAGAGTTCATCACTACAGCTTTATTAACCCTCTTCCACGACGGTTAAATGTGACTTGTCATCATCTCATCATCATCATCATCTGTGTGAAAAAAAAAAAAAAAAACAGACTGAAGAATAAAAGTGACATTCTGTATTTAACTTGCTGTTGACCTGCAGGGATTACTTTATGTTTTGGATATATTTTCATTGCTGTTATGATGCATTACCAGAGGTCTGATGATTTCCTAAATCTCCATAAATCACTTAGCTCTAAGATCATTTATTTATTTATTTTACAACTATTTAACCAGTAAGTCCCACTGAGATTGAAAGCTGTTTGGTTTTAGCACTTTAATGATAGCAAGGGAAATTAAAAACTTTTTCCCCCCCCCGTTTTATCAATATAATACAGAAACAAGAAAATGTACCTAAACTATCCTTAGAGGAACACTGCAGTTTAGCTCCCATTTGTTATCATTCACCCCGTTCCCTTTTTTTCTCTTGTCCGTGAATGTTCTCATCGTCCAGGTCATTGTAATCTCAAGAAAGGATTAAATCGAAGGCAACTGGACTTGTTTATATGTCATAGAAGACGTTTAGCCTCTCATCCAAGAAGCTTCATCAGTTCATGCGTGTCAGACTAGTCTGAGCTAGTCTGAGACTATGTCTTCTATGACGTATAAACAAGTCCCAGTTGCCTTCGATTTATCCTTTCTTGAGACTTTTTTCTCACTATTCATTCTGATTTATAATATTATATCGTTCACCTTCACAACAGTACAGTACAATACTTGCGGGAGGAAGTGAAAACAGATCATGTTGTTTGGTGAATGCTTGTGTAATAAGTCACACAAAAATAACTCAGTACAGTGAACAAAACAGGAAGTAAATCACCTGATCAACCTCACCACTGCAGTGTTCAATAGATTTTGAACACAGTGTTACACTTTTACAGCTTTTAGAATTAACTTTAAAATCCCACTGTGTACATGGTGCATGTACATCTAAGTACTTACTAACATTAACAACAGCTGGTTCACATGAGGAATTTATTCGTGTTGAAATCCTGAGATTTGCAAATAAGTCATTTGTGAATTAACACATGATTTAGACTCTTTTTTCCACATCTTGTAAACTGCCCAGTTTCTATCTTGCAACATGAAAAGCCAACCCTCTAGTCTACGCGGTAAATAACAGCCTTGCTTTCCTCTGATGGCCTTCCAGAGCATCGTTGTTGACGGGGCGCTATCAGACCCGCTCAGGTATCTACCCAGGAGTGTTGTACCCAGGCTCTATAGGTGGTCTTCCTCTGAATGAGACCACCATTGCTGAAGTGCTGAAACCTCTGGGCTACGCTACTGCTGCCATGGGGAAGTGGCACTTAGGAGTCGGAGCCAAGGGGATGTTTCTTCCAACCAACCAGGGGTTTGACCAGTACCTTGGGATTCCGTACTCCCATGACATGGTCAGTGTGATTGAACTGTGCTCCAAACTTGAGTTTCACAAATGGTTAAAGGTTTTGAAATGTAATCTGTGATTTGCATATTTTCTGCAATATCCATTTTAATGTTTGTTCTTCTGTCTCCCTCTTTCTTTCCCAGGGTCCCTGTCACAACCTGACCTGTTTTCCTCCAGATGTGAAGTGCTTTGGATTGTGTGATGTTGGCACCGTCACTGTCCCATTAATGCACAATGAAGTTATCAAGCAGCAACCAGTCAACTTCCTTGATCTAGAAAGGGCTTACAGTGACTTTGCAACCAATTTTATTACCACAGCAGCCAAGAAAAACCAACCTTTCTTCCTCTACTATCCTTCGCATGTAAGTGAGAAAAGCAATCAAAGTAAAGCAACAAAAGGCTGCGATGTTTTCAAGCTTATGTGGTTAGATTATGGGAATACAATGCAATGACACAGTAAATGCCACAACAATTGCATCTTCTTCTAATTCTTTCAACAGCACACACACTACCCTCAGTATGCAGGTCCAGGGGCCGCTGGGCGGTCTTTAAGGGGCCCATTTGGTGATGCTCTGTTGGAGTTTGACAACACAGTTGGACACCTACTGACAACCCTGGAGAAGACAGGAGTGATCAATAACACTCTGATCTTTTTCACCTCAGACAATGGGTTGGTTTTTGCCCCTGTTGTTTTACTGTATACATTTTACTTTAATTTCCCTCTGCAGTTCCACAAAAAAAATCCTTCTTATGTGCTTGATTTATTCTTCTGTTTATCAAATGGTTTGTTATTCTTGTCTCTTTGTATAGGCCTGAACTGATGCGTATGTCTCGTGGAGGTAATGCTGGCCCTCTGAAATGTGGGAAAGGCACCACATATGAGGGGGGCATGAGAGAGCCGGCCATCGCCTTCTGGCCAGGGACCATCAGGCCAGGTCAGGACACCTTAACATCTACACAAAAGGTTT
This sequence comes from Lutjanus argentimaculatus, assembly GCA_034769285.1. NCBI lineage: Eukaryota > Metazoa > Chordata > Actinopteri > Lutjaniformes > Lutjanidae > Lutjanus > Lutjanus argentimaculatus. The sequence goes on along the minus strand of JAWZSL010000012.1, from coordinate 12,211,405 downwards.
AGACAAAGACAAGAAATAAAAATAAAAATGAATTTTCTATACATACATATATTAAATTGAACTAACACTGGTTTTCCCTTTCAGAGACCATACTGACAGTTCTCCATATTTTACACTGATTTCATACATTCTGGACATCTACTGGTCTTTCCCTTTGATTCCAGTATGAAAATAAACATCATAATGAAATTAAACCAAACTCATTTACACATGACGTTGAATAATAGTCCATTAATTATCCATTTCACAGGGCAGATTTTTTTTTTTCTTTCTTAGTATAATGCTTCACTCCATCTGTGTACTACAATATCTGTGCAGTTATCCTGTACAATTATCCATATATCTGTGTAAGTGAAAGGTGTATATAGTGTATTGAATTTGTGTACATAGATTTTTATTCTATTTTCATTGTTATTTTTATTTTTTATTTATTAGTCACTCTTATCTGCTACCGTTGATCCTAGAGGGGTGTGGGATCAATAATTTTTTTTTTTTTTTTACTGTTTTTTATGTTACATCAATAAGCTAAGTTTGTGATCAACTTTTTATTAAATTAGACACATGTAGATCATATATAAAGCATGAAAATCAAGGGTTTTCATTCCTATAAACCATTTAACACAAACTATATATAATTCACCATAGCCTTGCAAAGAAAGACACGGAAAAGGGAAAGGAAAACAAGCAGAAAAAAAAAAACACAAAAAGAAGAAAAAGAGAAGAAAATAAACAGAACAAATAGACAAACAACAAAAAATAACGTTAAAATGCATGAGTAGGTCTTCTTGCACCCAATCAATGCCACATTATATCTGTGTTAGAAAATGTGGGTTTGAAAGAGAATCAATAAGGACGTCTCAGGCCTCTACAGTGGCTGTGCCTGTGCTTTAATATCCCTAAAATGATTTAACCATTAATTTATGGATGGAGCATCAGAGGAGAACCAGGAATGTATTATGGTCTTTTTGGCCCCAGTTAAACCTGCAAAAATACTTCTCTGAGAGGGGAGTCATCGCTAGGTAAGAATAGGGTGGGCCGTTTAGGAATCATGAATTTAAGGATCTTTTCAAGATATTTAGCTACCTTCGACTAGAGATTAGATACAGAAGGGCATTCCCAGAAGGCGCGAAGGTATATACCAACAGTATTCTGGCTACATTTAGTACAGTTTGGACTGTCTGTAAGCTTTATTTTGAAGCACCTGTATGGTGTGGCATAACATTTATGTACAAGTTTATAGTGAATAAGCTGATGTGCAGTTTTTTGATGAGATAAATATGTTAGTCCAAATGTTGTTCCAGTCATCTCTTATTGTTTTTAAAGGTTACACCTATACATATTATTTATAATATAATTTTGTTTGTTTATATTTGTTTTATTTCTAACTCAATTTTAATTGCTGTCTGATACATGTGAACGCACCGACAGGATTGCTACATAATTTCTTTGTACCCTGTGCAGTGACAGTAAAAGTAATTCTGATTCTGATCATGATTTTATCTTCCTCTTTCTTCTGTATGCACTTCTTTAGGTGTGACTCATGAGATCGCCAGCACTCTAGATATCCTTCCCACCATTGCAAGTCTGGCAGGAGCCAAACTACCCCCGGTGATGCTGGATGGGGTCGATATGACAGAAATTCTTGTCAACCAAGGAAAGGTGGTGGCATCATACGTCACACTCTGTAGAGACTGAAATAATGTGAAAACCTAGCCATGTATTCATTTTTATCTTTGATAATTTTTTGCAGAGTAAAAGGGAGACGATGATGTTTTACCCCGTAGATCCCACTGAGATGTATGGCCTGTTTGCTCTCAGGTTAGGGAAGTACAAGGCCCACTTCTACACACGAGGTACACTTGGCTTCATATACACAATATGTTGAAATTTCAAGATCAGCTTCATCTCAGTCAGAACTGAGGTGTTTTTGACTTCTGCTTGTTTATGTTTGTGCATCAGGTGCTACCCACAGCGCTACTACCCCAGACCAAGACTGCGCACCATTTGCACTTCTCAAGCCCCACGACCCCCCTCTCATTTTTGACTTGGAGGCTGACCCCTCTGAGCACTACCCTCTCCCTGTGGAGCAAAGACCAGACCTCCAAGCCCTACTGGAGAGGATCAAGAAAGTCAAGGACCAGTTTGAAGCCTCCATGGTGTTCGGACAGAGCGAGATATCAAAGGGAACAGACCCGGACCTGGAGCCCTGCTGCAATCCTCAGTGTAGCCCCAAGCCCAGCTGCTGCCAGTGTTGATGGAAGAAATTCTCACAATTGCTAATGATGACAATGTGGAAAAAGCCAGAAATACTGATTAACAGGTCGAGGCAGCGGTAGACCAGCAACACCTGTGTTGTGAGGTAAAACTAATTTGCCAAATGAGTCTGGCTGCTTTTAGAGAGAACGATATTTGGCTTGTATGACGGCGGTTTCCTGTCAGAAAAGGCCGTCTGATGGAAAGGTAAGGTGGTGAATGTATTCTAAATATAGTTTACACTTCCAGCAGTACGACCAGAAACAACAGTAATATTGCAAGCAATCTATTTCCTCAGTGAGGAGATTATTTCCTTAAAGGAATACTTTGGATCATTTGATGCGAGGTTGTATGAGGTACTTATCAATAGTCAGTGTATTATCTATAGTAAATGCCGGCTGACATACCCCAGTTTGGAGAAGCAGAGAGGGGCACCGGCATGGAAGCTGAGCAATGAACTTCTGTAGATGGGGTCAGCAGCAAAATGCAGTTTAGCCACTTAAAAAAGGCCCATCAAAGAAATCAGTGTTGGATGTATTTACCACTTTAACTTGCCATCAGATGGCCCTTTTCAACAGGAAATACCGTACTTTTTGTGTTATTATGTGACTTTGATGAATCCTAACTAACCTTTTAAAACACCAAGATGACACATCTATACAAATAAACTAACAGGGTGAGACAGCGGTAGACCAGCAGCTCCTGTGTTCTGAGGTAAAACTCATTCGCCAAAGGAGTCTGGCTGCTTTAGAGAGAGCGATATTTGGCTTATATGACAGTGGTTTCCTGTCGGAAAAGGCCGTCTAATGGAAAGCTAATGTGGTGAAAGTACTCAAAATACAGTGTAAACTTAAAGTAGCTAAAATACATTTTGCTGTGGAACCTGTCCACAGCAGTACATTGCTTTGCTTCCTACACTGGGAATCCTGCTGCTTCTTCAAACCAGGGGCGTGTCGATCACCATTACTGTAGGTCATACTCGGACTATGGATAAGTACCTCATAAAGCCTCATGTCAAATAGTTTGAACAATCCCTTTTAATGTTAATGCTGGCTATATTTAGAACTAATGGGTAACTATGTACTGTATATTTCCTGACTTGATTTATTTTAATACATGCTTTATCAAATGAATTTTTGTCAATTTTTATTTCAAAATTTATTCTGTAAATTATTATATTATAGGATTTATGTAAATTCTTTGAAATCATAACATTTTGAATAAATGTGTGGATTTTTATGTGAAAATGCTTTGCAACATATTTGAATCTAGGGCTGCAACTAATGAATGTTTTCATTGTCAATTAATCTGTCAGTCATGTTCTTGATTAATTGTTTAGTTGTTTGGTCCTTAAAATGTCAGGAAATGTTGGAAAATATGCTTCCTAAAGACCAAAGTGACATCCTAAAGTGTCTTGTTGTCCACAACACAAAGATTTCAGTTTACTGTGATAGAGGGCTGAAGAAACCAGAAAACATTCATATTTGAGATGCTGAAATCAGAGAATGTGGACTTTTTTTCCTGAAAAATGACTTAAAATGATTAATCAATTATCAAAATAGTTTGCAATTAATTTAATAGTTGACAACTTTGTTTCAACAATCAGGAGCAGATCTGAACAATAAAGACAACAGGAACAGTTTTGGACATCAAGCATATATTTTATTCATAAGACCAAACCCATGACAAGGCAGAGTGATTTTTTTGTCATTTTTTTCAGTTTTTCCCTGGAATTTTACAAGTCCTCGTTTTTAAAGATACAAGATAGGATATGTTTGTTGTGTCACATACTGTTTTGCTCTAGGTATACAGTGAAGAATCTTGTTAATGTAATAAAGTCAAAAGTTTGGTTTAACTGTTAATGTATGTCTCAGCGGCTATATGGGACTAGATCATCCTCAGAGGTTGTTTTTGTGTAGCTGTGTGGAAAGAAGGTTTTGAACTAGGCTGTAACGAGATAGAAAAACATAATCAGAAGCAAATAGATACAGATCAGATGGGTCACACTCAGAGGCGATTACTATAATTGGCAAGACGCAATAATAGTTTTCCAGTGGCGGCTGACTCAGTCACTATTCAGCTCTAACAGCAGGTTGGTCAGTAGTCTGGTGGGTGTGTCACACACACTAATGATGTCACATCTTATACAAATGTGCCCTAAATGTGCTGCTGAAGCCTGTCTGTAGAGAGTTATGGAGCTGGCAGGAACCCAAATGCCACCTGTGTGACAGAGTTAACATCGTGTGTGGAAACATAAGACACTGAAATAAAATTATTGCAGATCACAGATATTTATGTGTTTTTCTTTTTTCTTTTAGGGGTTTTTAGTTTGGTTGTGATCTTTTTTTTAAAACTTCTTTTTAATTAATGTACATATTCATTTCATTTCAACTATAACATAAGACACAACTACTTAGATCGAGTATACACAGACACTACTCGTAGATTCAGTATGTAGATATACATGACCTCAACTGACGCGTACATACAGTATAGATAACCCACCTCTCTGCACATCAACGTTCAATGAACATGAATCCTGCGATGAGGTGTTTGTTCTGGCGGACTGTGACTGAAAGCAGCAGAACAAGCTAAACAGTGTCTGAAAGAACAACGAGGGATGCCTGGAAAGTCAGATTTTTTAAATGTATCTCCTCCCCTATATAAGGTGCTAGACTGTAAGCTATGGTAATGCTACAACAACCCCAGAGGAGGTTATTGTGTAATATGCAAATGATGCTTAAAGGGGAAAGATCACCCCCAAATCAAAATACTCCTACTTTTTTCTCCAGCCTGTAGTCCTATTAATCCATCTGGACAATTTTTGGTGTGAGTTGTGTTGGGTTACTCAAAGTAATCCACAGACCTTGTGAGCAGTTTCATTTAGGAACACCTTTCTTTACTACTTTACTAATGTGCTATTTAGTCACATGAGGCAGACATGTTTCCTGCATTCTGCTGACTTTTAAAGAATGAAAATAGCAAAATAATAAGTACACATTTTAGAAATATGTGATCTATAACTGACATTACGAATAAAATAAACAAATAAAATAAATATGTTACAAATGATTTTTCTAAGGGTATGTTAGGCTGCTCTTAGGAAAAGTGTGCCCTTCCCTTTAACACTGTCTGTAAGAGACAGTTATTCTTCTCTCTAGGATGTCTGAAATTTACTTGAGTATTTCTTTCTCTTCTCTCCATTGCTCTCTCCATCTCTCACTCACTAAGGAGGACAGGCTTATACTCGCAGTACAGGGCCGGTTGTGATAATGAAAAGGAAAAAATTCATCGAGAGAAATAGGAGAATGGCGACCCGGAGAGGAAATCATAAGAGGGCAATAAAAAAACTCTCCCAGGACAATCGGGAGGGTTGGGAAGTATGCCCATATCTCCAAAACTCAACGCAAACGCAACTCAAACCAAAACTATACAGATGTATAAACAATACTACAGGCCAGATGAAAAATATGCTTTTTTGATTTTGGGGTGAACTGTCCCTTTAACTTTTGACCAGACTAAAAGCAATAAATAAATATGGAACATGTTGCCATCCCTCTTATCCATCATACTTAAAAAAGATCAAAGTCTAACCATTTACAGAACTATAAAACCTCCCTTTTAATGCTTTATTAAAGGTTTGATTACACTGTGATACCAGGACCGAGTATTAGCAGGACGCTCTCACTGTACAGTAGGCAGACACACTACAATACAGCATTACTGACACGTGGCTACCGGTCAATCTAGTCGCTCCTTTTCCCTCATTGAATCCGCCAAGTCAAAAGAAAACAGAGACTAGGACACGTCACTAAAAACCAGAGTTAAACAGTCAGAGGTGTGAGAATATGGCTTTTCAGAGAGCTTTCTTTGACCTGAAAGTCACATCAATCATAGCAATGCATACAGTGATCTATGATTTGCAATTTTAGTTACAGTTGAATGATTTCCTATGAAAGCTCCCCCACGGTGAAGGTCAGCAAGCAGTGCAACTTTGAGGACGGGACAAAAGTAAAATGGTTCTGTCATTTTCATCCAAATGTGCTGACAGTTACTGCACCTAATCCAAGCTGAATAAAATATCTGCAGGGCTTAATGACATTCAAAGTTCATTCCAAGTCATCATACAAGTCTTAAAATCTTTTACACCTGCAGTTCCTCCTGTCAGAGTGAGTCAGTAATGCCCACAATGAAACAAATTCCCTCCATCACTCTCAGCTGTGAGTGTTTCTTAATTAGTCTGGATGAGGCGCCTGTATGTCTACTTTCTATACATTTATTTACAACACACACTACGTCTTGTACGTGACACAGGGGTAAGCTTGGACCAAGGACAGTTCACTGTACTCTCTCTACTTTGCTCCAATGTCACTATCAGTAGAAATCAAAATTAGCAGTTTGAACAAATACATATTTACAGTTAATTAAATGCCAACCTCGTGATTCTACACCATTGCCTCGCTGATTGTTGAGCTGCTTGCCATTCACTTGGATATGTGTATTTCTTGGTGTGTCTGTGTGCAGTAACCCTACTAGCCATGCATTGAAAAGTGAAACAGCAGTAGTAGGTATATTGTTTTCATTTCAAAAGAGGAACCTTTAAATAAACAGGTGCTCAGCGTCTTAGTTTTTATATCATAGAAAAAGATAAAAGAAAACAGGCAATCAATCCATCGAGATGATGGAAATAAACAAAGAGAGAGATGAATGAAATCAGTCAAATGCCTAGCATACTGTAGAAATGAACATCCCAGTTTACAGGAGAGTATTTTACAATGGAGAGAAGACCCCACTGACAGCGCCCTCTGGTGGCAAACTTGATGAACATACACAAGCTGTGGAGGAAGAAGGTGGTCGTCATGGCAACGCTTCTTACTCCAGGTAGATATCCTCAGTGGGGCAGGCGTACTCCAGATGTTCCTGGTAGTACTCCTGGAAGGCTCGTCTGCAGCAAAGACAGACAGGTTAGAGCATGAGTAACAATCAACCTGCCAGCTATTAGCAGACAGCCCTCCACAGTAAACCCTTCCTGTAGTAACAGATTTTACACAGTCATGCTCTGGCTCTTCACTAAAAAATGGCTGCTTGGTGCAAAGACAAAGAATGCTGAAATAAAAAAAATAAAAATAACAAAATTAAAATGATGCTTTTGCAAATTCAGAAGCACTCTTGCTGAATCAAAGCAAGGTAATTGTTTTTCAGAAGTTATGCCCTCGTGGCTGGGTTTTATTCCACAGACAGAGCAGGATGAGAAACTGATCTATGAGAAGCTATCCCACACTCTACTGTCTGCCGCACTCCTTCCAGAGACAGTGAAGTATGTGTATCTTAAATTATTCAAACCCAATACAGCTGAATCAGACAAGACTAAGCCTGAAGTCATTAACCTTAGACATATGCATATGCATAAAAGGCTACAGTACAAAATAAACCTGGATCATGGTAGTAAAGATGGACTGAAATCCAGGATTTAACAAACAATCAAAGAACACTTTAAAGGGATAGTTTGGTTTATTTGATGTGGGGTTGTATGAGGTAAAAAAGGTTCCACTTAAAAAAGATCAATATCAGCTTAAGTGTATGCTATATTTAGAATATTTTCACCTTGCTGTCAGATAGCCTTTCCCAGTGGGAAACTACTGTTATATAAGCCAAATAGGGCTCTTTCCAAACCAACCAAACTCCATCGGTGAAATCAGTACTTTTTGTCACAGATCACGGAAGTTGCAGGGAGTCTACTGCTGCCTCGATTTATTTGTTTGTTTGGGTTATTGTGTGATGTCGGTGAATCCAAACTATCCTTTTAAAACTAAAATAGAACAAACAAACTAACAGACAGAGGCAGCCGTAAGTCAGCAACTCCTGTGTTCTGCAAGGTAAAACTACTGAACTTCCCTATGGAGTCTTGAAGGTTTGGAGTGAGTGATATTTGGCTTAACGACAGTGTCTCACTTAAATTGATTTTGATTTTGTGTGTTTACAGTTTAAGTGGAGTAAATTGGTCAAATCAGAAAGGGCTTATAACATAACAAACTCGGACAGTGACCAATCTAAGCATGTAATCTAGGGTATGTTTAATCAGAAAATGATGTGCATCGTTTTGCCAGTTTCTGGAATGAACATGTTTCCAGCTTTGAGGTACATTTTCTCTCATTTGGTGGGGTGTCAGATGTGTTGCCCTATCATCAGTGTAACACCAGCATGCATATACAACAGGGTGTTCACTACACCACCATTTCCTTTTAAATAAATGTTCCGTTCCGTTTTTCTGGGGCTGAAAGTGGTCCTGGACTCACCCAACACACTCTGCTACAGGTCGCATGGACTCCTGGGATACAAACACGTGGCAAGCAAATCTGTTCAACATTGGGTGCTTAGTGATGAAGCCAAAGTAGCTGCAGAGCAAGAAAAGATCATAGTGAAATCAGCCAGAGGTTACAATGTTCACCTGTAACATGAGGGCAGAAAACCAGTGTGTTTGTTTACCAGTTGTTCCTTGGATGGCATCCACAGAACGAGATGTTCTTCATCTGGAAGAAGTGACTACATCTGTCATACTAAAGATGGAAACAGGCAGAGACAGACAAAAATGAAATAAAAAAAGTTCACTTAAATCAAAGAAGCATCAGTGCAATATTATTTAATATTAAAGGCATTATTTGATATTGAATTAATAGGCCGAGTAATTCATTGATTGAATTAATTTATTTATCTGTCCATACCTCATCGAGGGTGTCATATTCATCCTCCAGGCTCATGATCAGTTTCACTCCTTGCAAGCTGATCTCCAGCTCACACAGAGAAGGAGGTCGCACATGTACCGTCCGTTTCCTTGAAATTGCAATCTAACAGACAGAAAATATTTTCATGTCAAAACAAAACTGCTTTAACGCTGCATACAGTATAGCGGTGGTTCTTAAACTTTTTCAAAACAAAACATTTTTGGTAGCAAAAATGCCTGCATAAAGAAGAACAATACAGCGCTGTGCCATCAGTGTCAGCTTTTTGAGGTAAATCCCATTAAAACATTCTTCCTGATATGGATGGTATTTTATTGGCCCTGTTTTTTGCTTTCTTTTGCACCTCTTTCTTTGTGTTTCCAGCTGTATTACTGCTGTTTCAACCAGAAATCCATTGTCTTGATTTGCATCAGTCATTCAATACAAAAACGAGCTTCCTGCTCACAGTAAACATGATTGAGTTTGTTTCTTTCTTCTTCTGTGAAGTTTTAAAGCAGTTGACAGTTTTTGGCAGTAAGTGATTGCAATGAAAATAGGAATATTAAATAGAAAATGTGGTTTAAATGAAATTACATTTACATTTTTTAATTTAAGGTAATACAGAACAATTCTTTTAGGAATTATGCATGACTAATATTTTTTAAAACAACATTTTAACAAAATATTATGTTTCTCCTGCAGCACACCAAAGCACCTATATATCAATATATCTGTTTTGTGTGATTGTGCATGTGTTTTGCTGTTTTCCACTTAGCTTACCTTCTGCATGGCGGCGCAGAGAATGCCGTTACCTTGGTGATAAGGTACCTCAACAGAACCCAAAAACTGAACGCTGAAAGTCTCAATCCACGCTGGATTTCTTTTCATGCCTACAGGGTGTAATTAGGACACGTACATAGAGAACATGTGTATTCTTCTGACGTTCATAATGTGACAGAAAAAAAGATGGCGGGTGATCTCTCTTAACTCACCCAACAACTCCTTTGACTGGCCTATGACCTCATGGGCATAGAAGGCAGGAAAGATGCCCCTCTCCCCTGTCCGCATGTTGTACCCTCGGTACCAGTAGTCATCCTCTTCTTCCTCCACATATAAAGGATCATCCACATCCAGCTCCAGTTCATCTGCATGTCTGGGAATGAACCTGCAGAGAGCAGCGGAGAGGGAGAGGTCAAAAAAAAAAAGAAATCCATATCTGTTAAACGTTGTGTCCTTACATGGTCGCTCTGCAGCTGAGAATCCTATAGACTGCAGTTTTCTGATCAGGAGGCATCTGTTTGGGTTTCAGGTGACTCCCATTGGGAAGCAAAAGAAGAGGAGTGATGAAAACAGCTGACACAAAAAGATGGTGGGGTGGGTGGAGGGAGACAAAGAGCTTGAAATGTGGGTACACACTTGAAGAGGGCCATGGTAAAGCAAATACAAAATTATTTGTTATATAATTAATTATATAAGGTACATGCATGTAACTTTCTGTTTCATTCTCGCTCTCACACACATACACAAGCACAGGCACACACAGGCACAGACACAGGTGGTGGCTAATGTGATTATGACTGGCCACCCTGCAGCTCTGGAGCCCAGCTGTAACCTGGACATCTGCCCTCCTCCCAACATAATTAGCCATTCACTATTGCTACATGACCCCTACAGCACACTGAGAAAGATGAAACCTTGAAGAAATATTGTTTATTTTATCTACACAAGGACATTTCCAACAAGACATGAAGAGGTCATTTGAAAAATTGAGCTAATGGCGTTCACAATTCATCCCACCATACCAATACTACAATAAAAAAATAATTTATCATGTATCCATTTCTGTAATTCACATTGTTCCCACTGATGTCCCATTGTGATAAATGAGTGTTCTGTAGGACGTCTTACCTGTAGACCGCTCTGTGTGTCTGGTCCCTCTCTTCTCCATTGATGGTGCAGGAGAAAAGTCCAAAGGATTCTGTACCTGTGTGGCAAACAAACACCACTTAGATTGTTTTAATGCCCTGAAAACATTTTTCCAAGAAAACTGAAAGCTAAATAGCCAAAATAAAATATATATTTTTATCTAATCTGTTATTTGTTTGGAGAATATTTCTCATGTAAACTTTATGTGAGGAAGTCTAAATGGAAGTTAAATGGATTTGTCAAAAAAGAAATGAAAGTCTTTCTAATGAGTCTTTCATTATGCAAATCACCCTTCATTAGGGATATGAATCTTGAAACAAGAACACTGATTGATGATGGATGTACTGGGAAGCAGACGACCTCCCATAAGTCTTGTGTGGGCTCCGTGACAAATTTAGATTACATGTTCATGTATCATGCAGACAGTGATGAGTTAAACCCCAATGGGGACTGTGAGTGGACAATTTTAGCAAAAATGCTGCTGGGCCATAACCTGTATGGCAGGCCGATTAAATGACTTTTTTAGAAGGGCCAGATTTGAAAAAAGTGAACTGCCAAGGGGCTGGACGTTTACATTTCCTATGTCGTGTCTGACTTGTAAAGTTAGTAATTAAAAAGTGTAAAAAATGCACCTTTTTATTTTTTTTCTCTCCACAAATATTATGTCCAAAAGTACAGGAAAAAACAATGCACCTTTAGAATGGAAGTAGCCTGAGTTAAAACCTTTTGATAATAAGTGTCTCTATGTTAACAACAGACATAACCAGTGAATGGACTAGTTAGACTTCTAATGTAATGATGATCTCCTGCATAATAATGTAAACACCCATAGACTTAGAAAGTTTGCAGATTATTTACAATAATATACTTTTTGTCATATTTATAAATGACAGGGATGGATTAAGGTCTTTAAATGGTCATAATGGGACAAATTTGCTGTAGGGTATATAATTCACAGGAAGAGTTTGACATGTCTTGTCTTAATCAATCAACACCACTCTCTTTAGAGTGTGTATGCTTAATATGAAGCTACAGCCAGGAAGACTGGAAACAGGGGGAACAGCTAGCCTAAGCTAAGCTAACATCTCCTGATTGTAGTTTCACATTTAATTGACAGATACGAGAGTTGTATCGATTTTCTCATCAAACTCAAGGGAAGAAAGCAAATATGTATATTTCCCAAAATGTCAAACTATTCCTTTAAGCCTTGAAAAACACATGTAATAGTTAAGTACATATCTGAGTGTTTTCCCAAAGGGTGTGGTGTCTGAATAGCCTTGTGTGAGACTTACTGGAGGAGCGAGAAGTACTGTTGACAAACACATTGAGGAACTTCTTGGAGAATGGGAGGTCAGCCTCAGGGGAGGAGTCCTCAGAAGAACTGAGAAGTTCTGGCCTCACCTCATCCTCATCACGACCATAGCCCACCTCTCCCGGCTCCAAGGGCTCCTCGTCACACAGCGTGGAGAGTTCACTGTCATCACTCAGAACGGAGGTGCATCTAAGAGGGCAAGATTTCAAATCTAAGTTTAGGGCTAGACAGCCAAGAGTACTAAAGACTGCTTTATTTAGCACTAAAATGCACAACATTCAGAAATAAACTCTTTATTAAAAAAACATTGAAGAAAATGTTGTAAAATATTATTTCTAAAAGGAGAATACTGAAAATAATAGTACATTTGTTCTCACCCCAGAAACAAAAATACATATTTTTTTCTCTGGCCTGTGGTGCTATTTCACCAGCTAGATTGTTTTGGTGTGAGTTACAGACTTTTGGATATAACAGCCATAGAGATGTGAGCCTTCTCCTGAATATAATGGAACTAAATGGCACTCAGCTTGTGGTGCTCAAAGCACCAAAAAATACATCTGAAAAACTCAAAAGCAATGTCTCTTTACAGAGATCATGACTCAGTTACTCAAAATAATCCACAGACCTTGGAACTACTTTCGTTCATACCATAGAAATAAAGTAGTAGATAGCAGTCAATTTTATTCTTTGACTTCACACATAGTATTGTCAGACTGTACCTTCTGAGACTGACTAGTTCCAGCGTAGTATTCTCATCCACCACTAGCGTATACTTCATGGAGTCATAGGCCAGTCCATCATCTTCATTTGGTGGCCTCAGAGCCATATCTTTCTCACACAGTGGGAGGTCATGTTCAGATAAGGGATGGTCTTGCACACTGGAATCAATGGGTGGTGAACTGTCCAGCTCTAAGTCACTACCCCTGAAGGACTGCTTCCTCAAACCACCCAGGAATGGGTAAGAGTCCCCGTCCTCTTCCTCTTCATCATTATCTGTGGAGTAGGTGAGGCTGAAGCAGCGGTTAGTCTGGGCAGTGGGTATGTCCAGCGTCAGGCTGTGTTTAACCTCAGTGATACGCTCAAGAGATGCTGAGGAACGGCTCGTCGGCCTGGGCTCTGTTTCTCGTCCTTCATCCTTGTCACTGACGACACTCTCACTGAGGCTTGGTGAGTCTAGGTCCTTCCTCCCCTCTAGCATCATCAAGTCATTATTGGGCTCTTCATCTTCTTCCTGTCTTGTTGCATTCTTAGATGGTTTGTCTGTTAAGTTCTTCTCAGAGTCTTTAGTTGTATACAAGGACTTGTTTGCACAGCGCTCCAAAATCAGAGGGGTTATAGTGTCACCAGTAGGGTTGTTCATGTAGAGACAGGGACTTATTGCTCCTCCTTCTTTTGAGGACTCCACACTCTTCCTCCTCTCTTCCCCTGATCCTTCCATGCCTGCTTTCTGCTCCTCATCATTGAAACCATCTCCATCTCCGATGTCCGAGGATGGTGAGATGGTGTCTGACACAGACGCCTTCCTCTTGAAACACTCCTCAGGACAACTGATTGGGTATGAGCCCTCTGAGATCATCCTGTTAACAAGATTGCTGAGCAGCCAAGGTGAGTCTGAGTTCTCACTCAGCTCATCTTCACTTTCTGATTCAGAGTCTCCCTCACTGGTTCCATCATATTCGTCCGCACTGGGCATTAGCCTGGGTCCCACTGGAAGGTAGAAGGAGCGTTTGAAGCTTTCTAGGCTGTGATCTGGTTCTATCTGCAGCACCATCTGTCTGGATAGGCTGTCTTCACAGCGTTGTGCTGGAGGCAGAGTCTCATCTGGGTCAGCCTGGTGCTCACAAGACAGTTCATCGTCCACATTCTGCAGCCCCATCAGAGCTTGACCATCATCATAGGCCTCAGGAGGTAAGATGGGCGAGTCAACGGGCGATGGTGTAGCAATAGTTGGTGAGGGTAGAGGGGAAGGAGAAGGCAGAGGAGACCCTTCTTTGATTGGGTCAGGCTGGCCCAGAAGTAGATTTGCTTTCAGCCCCACAATGCCACTGTCCTGCTCTAACTCTGTGTCCAGGTCCAGTTCCTGGTCTGATGTAGGCGAACTGGCCTCCTCAATGGAGTTGGTAAGGTGAGACGAGCGTCCGCTGCTACTGTCATCACTGGTCAGGTCCAGCTCTGTCTCTGAGATAGAGGAGATCATGTTGGAGACCACAGGACCACCACAGGCAAACGCTGCCTCCAGCTCACCTTCAATATCAGAGTCAGAGCCTGGAGAGCTAAGGTCCTTGTCCTGGTCGGAAGTCAAGTAACCCTGCTGGTTCATGTCTGCTATCCCTGGGTCTGAGGACGGCGAGGTGGAGTCGTTAGCTGCTGCCTCCATGGCAGAAGCTGGAGCATTTGAACTGTTGGACTGGTCAAGAGTGTCTGAGCGGCTTGAGGACACGTAGCTAGAGAAGGAGGCGGGCTCAGAGGGTTCAATGGAGGGGAATTCCACATATGACGACTGATTCTCCTTACACACCATATCGTAGGTCTCCTTACACATGAACTCCACTTCAAAGTCCTTCTCCAGCTCCTCATCTGACAATGGTGTATCAGCACCATCGTTGGCTCCCATGGGTGCGGTGGATGACAAGCAGTGGCTGGTTCCATCTGGGTCTAGGTCATTCTCCGGCTCCATACCTGACTCGCTGGTGATTGTGTAGGTGTCTGTGGGACGCCGGTTCATGTGTTTGTGGTTGTGGTCGCTGTTGAGGTCATGGTCCACCTCTGTGTCTGAACACTGGGAGTGCTCGTCTACAGAAGGTACCCTTGCTGTCTGGATTGAAGGGTCTGCCTTTGGCTCAGGGACATTGCCAGAGCAAGGGTGGGACTTGTGTTGACCAAAAGAGCCTGTGAAGATAAAATGGTGTAGAGAAACAAGAGAGGCCATGAGAGAATGAACACACAAGACAATATAGAAGATTATGGAGTAGGTGATGCAGAGAATGGAAAAAAAAACGAAAGTAGACAAGACAAAAGAGTTTTAGAGGAAATCTGGACAACTGACCATTCCTAAGTCATTTTGCTATGTGCTCCTAAAACAGTAGGGAAAGCTTTGTATCCAGTGGGACTTTGGCCAACTTCCTCCTTTTCTGTCTCCCGTGCTTAGATATGCTATGTGGCAGGCTCATCTATGTTGAAAGAAAAAACTAATTTGAGATGGTCAAAAGTTGCTGAAGTTGCTGGGGGACCTGTAAAAGTGAAATTTAGTCACATCTTAAGTTAGCTAATGTTAGAAAAATTCTACTTGACAACCTAGCTTAAGACTGATGTAGATTAGCTGGCTAGTTAGCGAATGTTCTGCTAACATTAGCCAGCTTCACTAGCTAGTGAACCAGCATTTTGCTAATATTAGCTAACTTAAGACATGACTATACAGTATGTGTAGCTTTTACAGGTTTCCCCTGCAACATCTTTAACTATCTTCACAATTTGTTTTTCTTTTCAATCGATGAACCTAGCACAAGCATATACTAGGCCTGCAGGAGAAAGTTGACTGAGGTTCTGGAGCACAGAGAAAAAAGGGGCTGAACTTAAGAAGGGTGAATTGAAGAGAGCACAGAAAAAGAAAGGGTGTAAACAATAATGAATGATATTCATTCCTTAGTTCATCAGTTAAAAAAACGATGTGGGATGGGTGAGTTCAGCAAACTCTTCTTCATTAAAACTACATAATTTGATTCCCTAAAGTAGGCTAGGGCAGGTTGCATTTTGAGAATCAACATGACAGTGTTTTGCTGAACATATATATTACTGAACAAGTTAAATTCACATCACATCACTGATTTCACATCACAGCACTACACAACACTGATGTTAATGGAATGAGCTCTAATTTTTCTGGGTTGGCCTTTTTGTTACCGTATTCGGGCCTCTCCCGCCTGTTGCCCTCCATGTCGCAAAGGAGGGGCCTGTGAGGGGACTGGGGGTTCCCGCCCTCCCCTGTCTGTTTTGGTGGAGTACCTTTGCTCTGAGACCCTGGTGCCTGGGAAACTGGAGAGGCTGGGCACTGGCCTGTCACATGGCTACCATCCTCCAGACATGAGTGGGTTGGAGACAGACGGCCTGGAGGACAAGCAGATATTTATTTTGTGTATAATGCCTGCGGTTTGTACAACAAGGCAACAATGAATCTTCCCATCTGGGAAACAAATGAAAAGCCTTGAAAATGCTGTACATTGACTGTTGTGGAAAGTTATTATTTCTTTGTTTTTCATGTTTAATTCTGTCCTTCTAATTGAGTTTCTCATTAATTTTCATTAGGTATGAGTTTCATTATGCTGAATTTAGTTTTATATATTATATTATATTACATTATGTTATATTATATTATATTATATTATATTATATTATATTATATTATATTATATTATATCATATTATATCATATTATATTATATTATATTATTATATTATATTTTTAGGAGGGAGTAAGTGTCACGTTTAACTTTCAATTCTCAAGCAAGTTAGAAAGTCTAGTTAAAATCAAAGTCAAAGTCAAGCTGAGTCTTTTAACAATGCTAGTCAAACAAGTCTCAAGTCCTCAACTTTATGACTTGTCGGACTCAAGTCAAATCATGTGACTAAAGATGTTCACCTTGAAAATATAAAGCATCCATTGCATGTCATGTTCGAGGGCCACACAAAATGTTTCTGAGGGCTGCCACACTTTGAGAAACTATTAACTAAAGCATTTCAAATTTATTCTAGTGTCTAAATACTGAGTCTTAATTTCCTATGATAATCAATTGGCTTGGGTGGGTGAGAAAGGTGTTCAGGACACTTGTAGCCAATTAAGTGTAGTACAGATAAAAGAATTAGTGTTGGGTACGATACTGCATGTCACATAAGGATGAAAAAACAGATGTTCACCACAAAAATTACTGCATCATGCAAATTAATTGGAAAAGTGATTCTCTCATAATTTCTCTATAGAGTTACCAAAATAACATCTGTCAACATAAGCAGCACATTTTGTAAGGTATCGTGTGGTAGATAAACAGAATAGTGGGTAACATTTCATAATAATCTTCATTAATAAACAGTAAGAGGTATTTCACTGTTAACGAACAATGAAATGATCATTAATTATTTACTTTTTGTTTGTGCAATGTTTATTTATTTATTTATTTAACAGGACAATACACTGCTAGTTGCAACTGATGTTTGTGTTGCTTTACAATTGCTTAATAAATGGTTTATAAAGCATACATAAAGCAAATTATTTGAATGCTTGTTACTATAACTATTAAATCAAAGTTCAATTAACTAGCAATTTACCATTTATTAATGATGATTATTATAAAGTGTTATCAGAATGGGTAATAAATGCAGTGAAAACATAGTCACAATCCACACAGATAATTAATCATGTACTCACCCTGTGAGGCTGGGTTACGTAACGAGTCCTGCCAGCTTCCTTTCTTTGGGGAAAGACTGCTGTTGTTATTCAGTGAATCCTAATGAGAAGATAGAGAGGGAGACATTCAACAAAGTTGTGCTGTATTATTATAAAGACAAAGAATTATACATAATCTGTGTTGAGTGTGTGTTTAGGACAAGAGCTTCAGTCTGCTCACCTGCGACACAGCGGTGGTGAGGTTCAGTGTGGTGGGTCTGCTCTTTAAAGTGCCAAGAGTCGGGGAGGGAGGAGGAGAGGCAGAAGGAGACGGGGGTGCATCTGGGTCCACTTCTTCATCTTCTTCCTCTTCCTCTTCATCGTCATCCTCATCTTCATCGTCAATCATCTCAAACTCTTGGAAGTCGTCCTGGAAGGAGCAGACTGGGTGGTGCATGTCATTCTTCTCCAAGATGAGGGAGTCCTGTGGCCGGAGTCAGAGGGAGAGAGTGAATTGAATTGAGTTACTTATACTGGGTACAGAGGATAAAATAAAGGATGATTGCCACATTAATGAAAGCATCTTTTGCCCTGACAGCAGACAGAGTGTCCTGCCTGTGTCCTGTGGTCCTGTGAATGTAGAGCGCAGGCACAAAGGAAAAAGCTGCTACCTTCTATCAACTGTATACTACCTCCTTTTTCATTTAAAAGCTTTGCCAAGACCAGGCCTGTCTGAGAGATGAATAGAACTAGGAGAGCACAGATGGACAGCATGCAACACAATGTTCTTTGATTACACAGAGGGCATTTGTATAACACTGACACACACATCAAAGCACTGTAGTGGGCCACTCTGTTCACATAAACAGCCACAGCTACATTTTGCTGATATGCTCTTTCTGTAGCCTCAGGTCTTCTGTGTGCGACTGTGTGAACCCATGAATACGTAAGTGTGTGTTTGTGTGTATAACACAGAGAAGCTAAGTGCAGCCTTTAGCATCAGGAAGCCTCCCCGTGAAAAGATAAAGGTGAAAAGGTGGAAACAATTAAGTCGCTAAATACAAAGTCACCCTGCAAAAACCCTGCAGAGAGCAGAATAATAGAGTGGTCTTGAGGATGGACTCTTCAGAGGAGAAAAGAGGGAGAGACTGTGTGTGTGTGTAAGACAAAGACAGAAGAAAAACATAGGAGGGGCAATGAAAGGAGAGTGGATCAATGAGACATCTCTCAGGTTTCAGCTGGTTTACCGGAAAGCGGTGCGCTAAATGATTTTGAGGTTTAATAGACCACACCTCCACGAGCGAGTATGTGTTTATGTTTGCCAGATACTAGGTATATTGATGGAGCAAGGTCCATGAAGTTGATACACACCACACACTGTCTACTATGCAGGGTTGGGGAAAAAAAATCGATTATTAGATGCATCACGATTCTCTCTTAAAAGTTTATCTAGCAATGCAAAGAAGTCAATAATCAGAAATTTAAAACCCAATTTTTTGTAAGACCAGGCTATAAATTCCTTGCAGCTGAACCTTGAAACATAGCCGTAAACATGTGCATTGTGTTCGTGTTCTAAACAGGGCTACTTCTTGAATGTTGGTGAGGATGGCTGAGCGACTGGCTCCTCCTGGCTTAATAGCTAGCACAAGGAAGCATTCTGGCTTCTATGAAATTAAAGGGAAAGGAGACCTGGTCAAGAGCCTCATTACACTATGATAATACGCTATGTTTACACAGTGAGAAAAATAAATGATGTATAGCTATTTTTTAATATTTTATAATCTCATCATAACTCTCTGAATCAGAATCAAAATCAAATTGCATTGTGAGGTGCCAAGCAAAGAAAACAAGGCAACTGCACTGGTGATCACTGGACTTCAGTGACAGGTAAAAATTAAAGGTTCTATAGATGAAATTTTGACCATTAATATAGCAGCAAACAACTATTTGCTATGTAAAGATATAGTGGAGTAATGACCTCCAGAGCAAAGAATGAAATTGTAATCTGAGCTTCTCTGTTCTTTGTTTTGGTATCTAAATGTTGCTTAATATTGTATGTATCAACCTAATGAAATAGCTGTAACAAGGGAATATATAACGATTATATATTTAATTTTATTATAATGTGATATAAAAACAGTTGTTTGTTATAATTACCCCAAAAGTTTAGGTCACTGGTGTCAAAATAAATTTAATTCTGGGCCATCATCAGCACTCAGGTTTCCCTCAAAAGGCTGGTTGTAAACACAAGACTACAATATTACTTAATTGCCTTCATTATTATTGGTTTCAGTAATGCTGTAACTTAAAAAATGGCAAGCAGACATTCAAGTATACATCTAAATACAATTTATTAAAGAATGAAATATACAAAGTAGTAAGTAATAAAGTCAAATTAACAATAAGGGTTGTTTGAGTATGTGTAGCCAAACAAGCAAGTTTTCAAATCCAAAATTAATATTTGCTTAAAAGTGAAATGATAGCATTTGCTAAGCAGCTATTACATTACTAGCTACAATCACTGTACACTAGGCTAGAGTGCCACTGCTGAAAACAGCTGTATGATACTGAGACGTTATCTAGCGTATACTAATATCTATGAGTGTCTAGACATGCCTATCCTTTAGGACTGGGATGTATTCTAGGACATGCAGTTTACGGACTCTCTACTTCCATAATTTAGCATAGAATTGTACTGTGCAAATTATATTCTTTGCAAGCTCTTGCAGACCACATAAAAGGAGGTGAAGAGCCAGCAGGTCTTGAGTTTGACAGATGGTATATGATGTATTTGACCTATGTTCAGCCTTACAGAGCAGACAGAAGTGACATCACACCAACATCATCTCTCCATGATGAGCCTAAAAGCACTGAGTGAAAAGCATTGCTCATGCTACTATCAATAAAAGCTACTACATCATAATTTCCAGGAGGGAGTGCATGGTCACTACAGTACTACCAACACTTTGTTTTGTACGGATCATCTCCTCTCTACTTTGAGTTTGACAATGCAAACACAAGGATGGATTTATCTGATTTACAGTTTGAACAGCACAGCAGTTTCTCTGCCTCTCAGTGCGGTCGTTTTAATGGGGGAATCAAACCTCACCCTCTCACACAATTCTGCTGACGCCTGGTGCATCCACTTTATGCTACAGCAACAGAAATCAACACTCAATCTATTACTCAGAGAGTACATGTGACTCTGCATTAGCATATTTATTTTTTCTGTGATTTAGCTGTTAAGATGTGATGAAATGTTTTGTTATGTAATTAAAAATCTTTCAATCAATCATTATACACATTCTCAGTTCACAATCTGTTCACTGTTTCCTCACACTGACCCATTATAATCCATCACTGGGGATATGTGACCTATAACTCTGTGACAGTGTAAAAACCCAGAGATCCATCAGTGGGGTTGTGAAAATGCCACATCTGCCTCGGAGAATAATCTGCACTGTCAGGAGACATCCTTTTAGCGAGGCCACCTGACAGACAGTCAGGCAGGCTTAAAGAAAGAGAGAGAACTATAAATAAGAGTTGTGTGTCGGCGAGAATCGATCCCCATGGTCTCCAGTTCCCAAGGACATCCCATCCAGCCCTGTGACTGTCCCTCCTCCTCTGTCATCCCGCGGACTTATGCAAGCATGTTCTGCTGCTTGCAGGAGTGGCATTGTGAATGAGCTGAGCCCTTTTACGCACACGCACAAGCACTGAGGAGCACAACTGCAGTCAATGGAAATTAAATTAGTTGAAATGGTATTCCTCGTATCACACAGGGACACACCCAAATGCACAGAAACTGCACTGGTCTATAGTCATAAATACACTTATTTATTATTTATATGTTATTTAAGCAGCTCTGCTTACGACCAAGACTAAGACAAAAAGATATAACTGTAACAAAAAAAGATGAAGGCAGATGCATCTTTTTGATCTCTAATTATCAGACCACAGACTTGTTCAGCATGGCTAATTCTATACCTACTGACACTGCTGCTGCACATCAGAAGACAGTGCGTTGACAGCTCCACAATACAGCACAGAGAAGTGTTGAACCGCAGGGCCATCTTGTTTACTGAGCTGACCAGATGACAGAGGAAAGTGCTGGACGGATGAGAGGAACTGAGGACATGATCCTCAAGTGAACACTGACTGCATGGCTTTGCGTATGAAGAGGACGCTGGGGACTCATAAATCTCAGAGAAGAGAAGTGGAAGCTGAGAATTAAGTGGTCTTTTAAGGTCTAACAGGCAGCAAGTCAAACAGAAAACAGGAAGGGTTTGGTTTGGTGGAGGTGCCAAACACCAGTCATTTTTCAAGCAAAAATGTCCACATTTTCTGGTTCCAGCTTCTTAAATGCAAGGATTTAAGATCATAAATGATTTTCTTTGTCATTTATGATGGCAAATGAAGAGTCTTTGGGTTTTGAATTACATTTGGGGCTGTGTGAAATTTCTTTTTTTTTTTTTCTTCTTTCTTTTTGACATTTTACAGACTAAATGATTAATCAGTTAATTGTGAGAATAACAAAAGTACTATCTTCTCCCAATACTGCTCATGGACAGTAAAAAAGCCATAACTAAGAAATGGATGATTAACCCCAAACAATGTTAGAGTGGATAGTTTAATTTACAGTATGGAAATACTGACTTTCTCCTTGAAACTCTTTATGGATAATTTTGCTTATTATTGGATGAAGTGGTTTCCACATTTTAATACAGCAGGGCCTTAAAAGAACTAGAATTTATGGCAGTTTCTTGTTTGTGCATAGGCTCAACCATTTTTATAACAGCATAAATGTAAATGTTGAATTATGGGAAGTATGTGTCAAGATGGATGAGTAAGGATCTGTCGCTTTAAGTACATTGATCCCCTTCCTCTAAGTTTGGACTGAAGCCAATATAACCTGTATGGTTATAAACTGTATCCTCCCCCCTGGACATCTGTGTGGACAGACCCTTGACTGGTTCATCACATTTCTTGAACATCACTATTGACACTTGGACAGGTATTCATACAAGGAGATGTGTCTTGAAGATACAAATTAATGTATACTATCTCTGTGTACTGGTTCTCCATGAAATTGATTGGGAAACCCTAAACCTCTGTGCCTGCTCTTGCTCACTGTAAAAAATAATAAAATACAAAGTAAAAAATACTGAAAATAATTGTTAGCTGCAGCCCTAGAATGTAGTGTTGTGTCCAGTTACAGCAGATGTGTGGGAGTGATCTGTTCCTCTGTGCCATGGCTGAGATCAGTTTTCTGCCAGTTGTTTGGTTTGGTGTTTTATTTTGGAAGGGGTCTTTCTCAGAGCATGAACACTCCGGGTAAACGTTCATCAATGCATTGTTGGGCTTCATATATACACCTGCAAAACCATTAGTCTTAGATCAATCAGGCAGCACTGTTAAAACATACATCTCTAGCATTCAAAAATTAGTACTGCAGTCTAAATAGTGAGTTGGAGCCACAGATAATATATTAAATAGGTTGAGGTCCTATTTAATGTACACTTCAGGGCATTGTTTCCGCCTGCCCTCTTCTCCCCAGACTTGAAGCTCAAGCCGGTTGCCTGCAGGCTGCAGGGACAATGAACCTACATGAGTGTGAGACAATCGCAACATTATACTTTGACACTGACAAGCGATGAAGAGTCTTACACTGTAAGTTGATCAGCTGTTTATAAATGTGTCACTCGTCTATTACACTATAAAGCTGCCTGTCTTACTGCCTGCCAGACTTACTCAATTTAACCGTTTTAAACATCTACTCCTCCTAAAAAATTATTAATGATTTCTTGCAATTCATAATTAGACACTTATTTATTCAATTAACCTGCAGCACCAACTATAATTAATAATAATAAGTAGGATAATAAACACGAAGTGGGCAAACAAAAATAGACCTTCTGCACCAGAATGGAAATTTAAAAGAAGAACATGCTGGCTATAGTGGTGCTGTCATTTTATGATGTAGTACAGTAAATATATTGTACATTTCACCTTTAAAATCATAGAAAAGCAAAATTTGCATTTAGCTC
Source organism: Lutjanus argentimaculatus (assembly GCA_034769285.1). Lineage (NCBI taxonomy): Eukaryota > Metazoa > Chordata > Actinopteri > Lutjaniformes > Lutjanidae > Lutjanus > Lutjanus argentimaculatus. Next base: position 12,187,771 of record JAWZSL010000012.1, on the reverse strand, counting down.
ACATCCTTATCAGTAAATGAAGCTATGCCTGCACAATCACTATCCTCACAAATGTAACACATTTATTTTGTTTCTCCAATATGAGTATAAATTGTGTCTGTGTGTGGGTGGCATGTTTGCCCACGTAAAGCCCATTAACCAACTATAGCTCGTAATCTGGGTGATTTTTTATGCTGAAATGTATGACAGATGTCGATTAGCCCACCATTAATGGAGACCACCCAGTGAGTGATGGCCTCCATCTATCAGCGTATCTGTAAATTTCCACATTTTAAACTCAGGGTAGCACCACAGCTGAGACACAGACACCATTGCATCGCCACATACTAAATTATGCATGTGCTCATGGTGTTCAATCAGAGCTCTGTATAGACAGAGATGGATGTTAGAGAGACAGGAAGTGAAGAATCCGAGGCAGAAAGCAGCAGGGTGTGTGTGTGTGTGTGGGAGAACAAGATTCAGAGACAAATAACGGAGAGGCTTCCTCTGTTGTGGTCTGTCTGCTTGTTATGTTGATATGCAGGGTTAAAGAAAATTAAAGGTCAAGAAAAAAACAACTAATCACATGGTTGAAAACACAGTGTCAAATCTAACCCCCTGTGACATTTAGTGATAGTAGGAGAGGACAGCCTGAGCATTTGGCCAGCAATTACCGTTTCCTCATAGATAGGAAATCAGATGGTGGTAACAAACCCATGAATGATCTTTAATTGCCTGCCTTCACATCTGGATTACAGAGGAAGCTATTTTAAGGCATCATATGTGTGTGTGTCTATTTGTTTTTGTTCACATGTATGTGTGTGCTCCTGTTACAAAGGCTAAGTACTGATCTAAAGGGTTATGCAGATTAAGACCTGAACTCCATAACGAATCGGAATTAATCAGAGCTGGGGATTGGGGCCGGAGGATAATCTCACTGTTTAGATTGGCTGTTCTTCCTAAACATCAAAGACATGCTGCCCAGTATGACCGACTCATACTGACAGAAAAACCAAAAGCCTCTCTCTGCATGAGGGAGGGCTTGCTGATGATGATGATGAGCTGACAGAATGTCCCCCACCCGACTGATGCAGGCAAAATCAAATACCATGTGAACGCATGAAATTCTCTGTCTCGCCTTTCTGTCTCTCTTATTTAAATGTACATGCACACACACTCAGAGGGCAACAGGGTGTGCGTCCTATCCATCCCATGTCAGCAGGATTACTTCCTCTGGGCAATGATGTAACTTAACAAGGAGCGACACTATCTCTGCCCTGTGCTTTCTTGTTTGTGAAGTGAGCAGTCAGGGCTACTGCTGATGTGTGTCTGATGTGTGAGGAGAAACAGGGCACTGATGCATGATTTACAACTAAAGCCTGACCAGTATTGTATTTTTGGGGCCGATGTCGATGCCAATGTTAGGACATAAAAAAATTCATATATTGATATATTGTTGATATTCTTTATACAGAATATAATAAAACAAAGTATAGAATTGGGGCGCCAACTATTATTTTCATTGTCAACTCAATGACAATTATTTACTTGATTAGTTGACTGGTTGTTTGGTCCAAAAAATGTCAGAAAATGGTTACAAATATCAATTAGTGTTTCCCAAAGTCCAAAATAACATCTTCTAATGTCTTGTTTCATCCACAAGCCAAATATAGTTTACTGTCGTAGTGAAGCAAAGAAACCAGAAAATGTTCACATTTAAGAAGCTTAAATGTTGACTTTTTTCTTTAAAAAAAATGCTCAAATCAATTAATCAGTTACCAAAATAGTTGACAGCTAATTGATTAATCAATTAATCGTTGCAGCTCTGTATAGAATATATATATAAAAGAGGTTAACACCTATGACAAAGACATAAAAAAGAGGCAAGATAATGAAACAGTAAACTTTTGTTGATATTTTTAAGAATTATAAATAGTCATAAATAAAAAACACAAATAGAGCTAAATATATGCATATATTAAACCTGAATGAAGAAAAATGATCAAATATACATAAAATGCTGCTCATAAAACATCAAAATATAAAAACATTCTGCATTATGCAATGTCAAAAAAGTTTTCATATAGGCACATATGGGACAACATATATGCTCATAATGATATAGACCAATTCATTAAACAACTTTCTTGAATACTCGATTTTGATTGGTCAATTGCGGCAGTCCAAGGTCTGTTATTTCTGTATAACAGTCCGTTGAATAACAGATCATTTCTATGGACGTAGTTCTGATTATATACTCTGGAGGAACAGCAAAATCACTTTTAAATCAATTAAAACATTCTTTAATCAATATTTCATGTCAAATTAGTGATTTTTTTAAAGTAAGTAGTCTTAGTCATATAATAAGCGCTTTGTGTCAGGGTCCTACATCACTCTTTCGGGGTTTATTTCGCCATAATGACCTGCTCGCTATACATTATCCCTTACTAGAGCTGTCACAATATCAGAATTTTAAACTTTGATACAATACTTTCAATACCATGGTCTTGGTCACACAAAATATAACTATAATTAACAGATAATGTGTTATTTTAAACATGTGGTATTGTGGTACTGAAAAAGTATCTAAGTATTGATACTTTTGACAACCTTATCCCTTACATAGCTGTGATAGGCCGGATAATATTGGCCAACTTATACATCATCAAGCTCTATTTACTACTGTATGACCTCTCTGGCACAAGCAAAATACATCCACTCTCTTCCTCTGGAGGTCTCCTCACATGCTACGCAGAAACAGCTTTGTTACAGCAGGGCTTTGCTCGCTATCCATAATGTGTTTTGTTGGTGGATTAAAGTGGAGGAGGCAAAATATCAAGCACAGATTTATGCCGAGAGCTTAACCCTCAGAACCAACCATCCCTGAGCTAAATCCCCGTTCCCAGTCACCTCAGCAGAGAAGAGAGAGAAAGAGAGGCAGAAAGTGAAGGAAGGGAAGCTTTAAGGGGAAAGGAGAGAGGAGAGGTGGCATAGAACAAGGGAGGAGGGAATCTAAGCTCTGTCTCCAAGCAACACTCTGCATAGCGGGGAGGGAAGGGAAGACACATGGGAGGGAGGGAGGGCGGGGAGGAGGGAGGGAAGGAGGTTGTCTCTGCATAGCAGCAAACTGCACTGGGTCACCCACCCTCTGCTGCAGCCATGGCTCCACGCCACCAGCAGCATAAAACATTTACATCCCACAGGATGGAGCGAGGGAGAGAAACCCAGAAAGGATACCAGATAATAGTTCTTAGAAATTGTGTAATTACGGTCTAAGCCGGTCGGACATGAGGGATGATACAGCTAATGACTCAATTATTTGCATATACTTGACAACACAGTAACTTGAATAGGATGCTTAGTGGAAGTGCTACTTAGAATTTCGATTATATGCCAAAGAGTTCAGTCGATGTATGCTGTTTGCTTGGATTCAGTATGTATGATGATGAGCAGAGTACACAGAGAATGCTTCACTCTGTTCACCAGAGCCATGCATCCTTCTCATTTGTCCTGCTATTATAATATGGCTATCCGAGGCTTATGTCATTACTGTAATGACTGCAATGCTGGTAAGCTAGGTAGCCTGTGGCTACAGAGATGCTTACATAAGATAGCCATATGCAAATAAGCAGATCTCATCACTAAACAGCTATACTAAACAGGTCAGTTTCTGTTTTTTGCATTTCTATCACCTTAAATACTTCACACTTTCCAGCTAGTTCTCACTCTAGCTTGCTTTAAGTTAAATGTTTCTGTCATGTCACTTCGCTTACAGTTTTTCTCCCTGCATTACCAGCAGGTTGTCATTAATAAACTAAGATAAGATACAATGCAAACACAATTTGAGCCAGCAGCACAGGGGGAAACGTTATAAAAACATAATGAGAATAAATAAGGTAAGATAAAATTGGAATACTACAATAATGGATCTGTGTATATATACATGTGCAATGTCCAAAGTTTCAAAGATATGCATATAGTATATACAATCATACAGACTGTTTGTCTATACATGTGCAATATCTGACATTTTAACCATGAATGTTCTGTATTTCTACAATCATTAGAATCTGTTTTTTTTTTATTTGATTGCCAATATGATAAATAGATTTTTTTTTTTGTTACTTTATTTCTGATTCAGCCACCTCTCTCTGTCTGTAGTCACCATCTTACTCAATGTTCCCCCGACAACATCATCTGATTGGTTGAAGGTTGAAAAGTTCTATTCCAATTAAACATATGTTTCTTTTTCTTTGTTTTTAACATGTGGGTGCAGACCCGGTTTGTTTTGTTCACCTGTGATGAACGAACAGACTCACGAATGACTCTTTTGGTTCTATTTAGTTTTATAGATCCAAGACAAAACTGACATTCCACAAAAACTATGGCAGTTATGTCACACTCAAATAAACACACAAATAAAAATCTGAAATGTAGAAGACAGATGCCAGGGCATAAAACAAATGATCTGTTGATGTTTACAAATCAAGACTTGACAGTCTAGCAATGGCATCGACGTTAGTGCTGAAAAATAAGCTTAAATCAAAATCAAATTGAATCATGACATTAAAATAAAGTTGAAAGTCAAATTGAATGGGGAATTTGGAGAATCGTGACACTCCTACAGACTAGACTAACAATTCAACTAAACAACCCCTTAGTGGTTGGATGTCAAGTTAACAATGGGGAGGCATTTTGTTCATTTTAGTAACAACAGGGATGGCATCCACCATTACGTCCCCTACTGCGTAAGGCCTTTCAACAATGTTTTGTGTTTGTGTTATTCTTAATTTTGACAGAAAAAAAAATATTTTTACGCCAAATATACTGTATAATGGTTGCAAATATTGGTTATTGGGTACTAATAATTGCCATCTTCATTGGCCATGAAAGAAACATATCAGTTGACCCTTACAAAGCATAAGTAGAGGAGCAGACAGACAGATAAGCTGTCTCTCTATGGAATTATTGCAAAATTTGTTAGAAGTTTACAAGTCATACATTACTTAAAGTTGAATGTCCATGCATGAGAACATGTTGCAAATCACAGAGTTCGGTTGCATTTTTACATATACAAGACCCAAATCACAAAAGATGCAAGAAAAGGTCAAATTTCAACAAAAGAAACAACATAAAACATGAAGCGGGGCCTCACCTTCTCATATGGATCAGAGTCGTAGTTGAGTCCAATCCCGCAATCATCTGTGATTTCAGAGAGATCTTCATCGTCAAACTCTTCCAGACTGATGTCGTGGGCTGGCCTGGAAACACATAAGAGAGACGATATATTCACGGCACGTTGCAAGGAAGAACACTCATATCTGCAATATGCATGTTTCATCAGTGACAGTCATGAGCGGACTTTCTTATTGATTTATGCCCACACACTGAGCTCTGTTCTGGGGGAAACCCACTCTAACTCATGGCCTGTCACGCTCTATCTGGGTCTCAGTCTTACATAGTGGACACAGGCAGACACCCACGTCCTCTGTCTTCTCTTCCGTTATAACAATCCACACTAGCAAGCTGTGACACACTTCAGTGGTGCAGAATAACAACAGCAACACATACAGAGCTGAGATATTTCAAATGAAGTTAACTGAATTTTATTGTGTGAACTGTGGATGATATAAACAGAGTTTCAGGTAAATTATTGGCACTTGCTTGTTTCCAGAGTTTCTGAACTTCTGCTAACAGTGACAGCACACTACAGCAAGGAAGCGTATATGTCTCTGTAATGAGCCGTGGCATTGCAAGTTTTCTTCATTAAGTTCTATCTCATCTTTGCCCCATTAGTTTCAGCAGGCTCTCACTTCCACAGCAGTTGGCTTGCAATGTGTTGAAGGAAATGCTGCATTGCAGTTTTCCCACCATGAAAAGGACACTCCACATATTACGTATAGATGCAAGCTTACATCACACAGTCATATTGGGGTCCTATTTACACAATGTCATTGGTTCCATGGAGCAAATGAGGACGTGCTGATGCATCTAAAAGTAAAACACAGGGGGGTCATGAAAAAGTGAAAAAGTCACCGTGATCACAGTGTTAACAAGGTGCTTCTGACAGAAAATACTGGGAAAGCAGAAAACTAAACATGGCAAAGATATTAAAGGGTAAAAAAATTAGCAAGGTTTTTAAGAATGCAATCAAACTTTTACGAAGTGAATGTTGCCTGTTACATTAGGTCTTTAGTCTTTTACTATAGATGTGCCAAAGAACAGAGAAGACAATCAATTAACGGGCAAAAACAAAATTTAACTGCATGTCCTTAGGCTATAAAATGCATATAATTGTATGATGTTTTTTAAAAAAAACAAGGACTTCAAACATCAAAAAAGCTATCTAATTTAAACAGTATTAAAAGTTAGGATAAGCTGTAGAGCGTGAAAGGTTTTGATAAAATTGTGTGGTTAAGGTGCTGCTGATACTGAAATGTAGATATAGCACATTCATTTTCCATTTGTGGAAAATTACAGTTGAACACAAATGATTAAGCTTGACCTTGCTGCTGATATGTGCACCTAATCTGATAAAAATGCACTAAAGCTGCATCTTGGATAATTCCAACAGCATGCAGACAATTTGGGGGAAAACAACAGAACAGAAAGCTCTTGTTACAAAATGCTAATGATTAATAATTCAAACTCAAGTCATACTTCAGTACCTGGCATTGTTTTCTTAAAAGTCAAGGAAAAAACAGACACATTTCACGTTTCATTTCACACTTATTGCGAAATTTTTAATTTAACTGATTCCTACATTGAAGGTCCAGTGTGTAAAATATATGGGGATTTATTGATAGAATATGGCAGAAATGCGAGATAATATTCACAAGTATGTTTTCATCACTGTCTAATCACCTGAAAAGAAGAATTGTTGTGTCTTTGTTACATTAGAACAGTGCTTCTCAATCCTGGTCCTCAAGTACCACGGCCCTGCATGTTTTAGATGTTTCCCTGCTCCAACACACCTGATTCAAATGATCAGCTCATCATCAAGCCTCCACAGAAGCCTGATAATGACCTGATCATTTGAATCAGGTGTGTTGGAGCAGGGAAACACCTAAACATGCAGGGCAGTGGTACTTGAGGACCAGGATTGAGAAGCATGCATTAGAATGAGCCTTTAAATATCAACAGAGGGAGCAGGTCTACCATGGAGGCCACCATGTTTCCAGCCCAGAATGGACAAACCAAACACTGGCTCTGGATACTTTTGCATTTTCTGCAAATTTTGCAGCCACCATAGGTTCTCCTGCACCTAACCTCATTATGGCTGTGTATTGGCAAGAATCTGGCAATACAATACGCATCACACTACAGGGGTTTCAATTTAATTACTGTGATATGCTGCTATAGTGTATGCAAGGTGATAATAAATCTAATTTTAGGAAAACTGTTATAGTATCAAAACAAACACCATATACAATCTGAGCTAAAAAAAAAAATGTATGTAATGAAAGCAGTGAAGATAACAACACTGCTATCTAGCGGTCAGGATTTAAATACAAAATGAACCTCTGTCATGAATCTTTGCATGTCTCAAGATATCATGGTACAGTGTTTTTGAGAATAAATACAGTATCATAAAAAAATAATATTGGAAAAATCAAGTGTATCAGTATTTTCTTACACCCCTACGCTAGATGCCACTGAATCCTGCATACTGATCCTTTAAATAAGAGTACTTTACTTTGAGTGCCAAATTTATAAACACAGGTGAGTTATTCAATGTCACCACTATATCCATCGTATTTACCCAACTGCATGAAATCTAATAATATCCTTGCTCCATAATGTGTTTAATTAAGAGGTTGTGTTTGGAAAGTGTGGCTATCACAGGTGGTGTATGTGCAAATTAAGTATGCAGCTTCTAAGGAAAAGGCACCGAGGGTCACCCTGCCTGAAGTCATGTGACTGAATTTTGATAACGATCTGGCTGATATGGTCCTAAATGTGTATATAACGCCTCTTCAGATCTGAGCTGAGTTGTATCCATCCAGGAGTGTGGTGTGTACAGGAGGAATCATGAAGTGTCTTGTTGCTCTTTTGGTCTGTGTGGTGCTTGCGAGGGAATCGTCAAGTAAGAAAAATATCTCTGTATTTCTCTTTGTAGCTGAGACGCAAAATTGCACTTCTGACAATACTTTCAATGCCATGTGAAGTCAAAATTCTTTATGTTTTCGCTCTCTCCTTCCTCAGGATCCCTCTGGTGAAGCAAAAGTCTATGCGCGAGGCCCTTAGAGAGAAGGGCATCGAGCTGCCTTACCAGGATCCAGCTCTCAAATACCAGACCAATGAGTTCACCTCTGTCAACATGTACATCAACAACTACGCTGATGTAAGAAATCCTTTTATGCACTGTAGAAATATTTTGGTGAAAGCAATAACTGACTGAAGGGTTTGTATCTCTTTTAATCTCTTTACCTCCAACCAATGTGTTTCCCAGACCACCTACTATGGAGCCATCAGCATTGGAACACCCCCCCAGTCCTTCCAGGTGCTGTTTGACACCGGCTCTGCCAACCTGTGGGTGGACTCTATCTACTGTAACACTGAGGCCTGCAGTGAGTACAACCCAGCAGGCTTTACGCTACAAAATCCCTCATCTCTCTCTTCAGAGCATATTTGCACATGAAGAACTTAGAGGAAAGTATACTGGTCAGTTAATTTTTAGGCAATAGCACTATTAAAGCGTATTCAAGATCGGTTTTGGGAGACATCAGCTGCTGTGTTAGTTAAAATTCTGCTCATGATTTCTATAATCAACTGAATTATCAGGATGTCAAACGGCTCTGCAAGAATGAGGACATATTTATGGAAAATGGCTCCAGAGATAATCCCCATCTATACCATTTACAGACACCACACAAAGTTCAACCCCCAGCAGTCCTCTACCTACAGTGCTAAGGGACAGTCCTTCTACCTGCCCTACGGAGCTGGAAGCCTCTATGGAGTCTTTGGATATGACACCGTTGAATGTGAGTCAAACCCACCACAATAAAACAAGTCAATCAGTATAAGGGAGAGTCCATAATTATTTCTTTTTTGTTTATTTGTTTCATATAATTCCGTGGCTTTCCAGTACCTTTTATTATGTATTAAAATCCAAACAATCAAATTTTGGTCCAAGTATGTATGTTTTACTGTCAAAAAGCCAAAGATATTTCCCCATGTGATCTGATGCTTCTGCATAATAACGCTGCTACATACAAACTCCCTAGGCTGAGGAAGGGGAGGGCATCATGCTCTAACCTACATCACCACTTTTTGTTGACAGATGAGTGGGAGTTTCCATATGAAAAACCCAGAAAAGAACACAGATAGGGTCGCCCTTTAAATAAAACACTGGTATCTGAGACTGAACTGAGTCATAGGTACCGAGACAGAGTACTACGAGAAAGTAGATATTTTCAATATCACCTAAGTGATGTTTCACAGTAAAACCATCCCTGACAAAATGTGTGGTCAGAATTGCATCATGCTGGAAAGTGTTAGAAAAAGATCAGCGCAGTTTTCAGATGCATTGGTGTTGAGTGCTGAATTTGTAAAAAGACAAGAAACTACATCCATTTTTATTCACAATGTACTTTCAACGCTACAAAAATTAGAAGAATAATTGTAATAATTTGGTACAGTTACAGAAACAACAGACGGTTGTACCGTTCTTTTAGAGATGTTGCTGTCTATAGTTATACCTGTCTTCACTAGATTGAAGTTTGAAAATATTCTAAATACAGCCTGTAATTTGGTTTTGGACCTGTAGGTTGGCGGCATTGTGATCAATAACCAGGAGATTGGTCTGAGCACAAACGAGCCTGGTCAGACCTTTGTGGTGGCCAAGTTTGACGGCATTCTCGGTCTGTCCTACCCAAGCATCTCTGCTGGAGGAGAGACTCCTGTCATGGACAACATGATCTCTCAGAACCTGCTGGATGCCAATATCTTCTCTTTCTACCTTTCCAGGTATAACTGATGCAAGACTCTTATAAAACATACAGTATCACATTAGAAAACAATATACATTAACACTAAACACATTTTATAACTTTTTAAAATTTGATTTGTTGTTGGCTTTAGGGGAGGACAGCAGGGCAGTGTGCTCTCTTTCGGTGGAGTGGACGAAAGCTTGTACCAGAGCCAGATCTACTGGACCCCAGTCACCTCTGAGACCTACTGGCAGATTGGTGTTGATGGGTCTGTGTTTTTTTCAAAATGATATTCTGATTACTACTGAGTATTGCTGCCAAGATTAGTGATTACTTTGTGCCCTACTATGGCACACACAACAATATAGAAAAAATAACTTGCATGTGTGGTGACTTGTAGATTCCAGATCAACGGTCGGGAGACTGGCTGGTGCTCTCAGGGCTGCCAGTCCATCGTGGACACTGGAACCTCCAGTCTGACTGCCCCAGGCCAGCTTCTGGGTTACATTATGCAGGCCATTGGAGCCCAGCAGAGCCAGTATGGAATGGTAAGACAAATGGACAGACAGACACTCTCCCTCACACACAGAACTGAAGCAATAGGGCATTAAGTCACCATTATTATTCCTTATGAAGATCCAACTCTGTCCATGGGCTACACCATTTAAAAATCATTATGAGCAAGGTCATAACACAATACCCATTCATCAAAACAGGAGAAGCTGAAATGTAATGAAACAAAAATTGAACTCTTTGTTGTCTTGTTCTCTAGTACATGGTGGACTGTAGCCAGGTCAACAACCTGCCAACTCTCAGCTTTGTTATCAGCGGTGTTGCCCTTCCCCTGCCTCCTTCTGCTTACATCACACAGGTAAGTTACTACATGCATGCACAGCATAGGCATGTATTTGTATGTGTACCTTAATGTGCATGCCATGTTTTTACATTTGTGTGTGTGTGTAATATGAATGACATTTCCGATCTCCTGTCTCTACCTCCAGCACTACCAGAATGGATACCAGTTCTGCACAGTGGGCATCACCCCCACCTACCTGCCCTCTCAGAACGGCCAGCCCCTGTGGATCTTTGGAGACGTGTTCCTCAGGGAGTACTACTCTATCTATGATCGCACCAACAACCGCGTTGGATTCGCTTCTGCTGCCTAAATAGAGAGTATAACCTGACCACAATCCTGATCAGATAATTATGATTAAATTTGTGTCCGCTCAAATGCGCTAGAGCCTGAGGCATCTCAAACATCTGTTCTGGGATTAGTCTAAACAATCAGTTTGAGCAATATGGATTTAATTTAAATCACACAGTGTGCAATGGCTTTTACACCTTCAAATTGGTGTATATGGTACAGATCTAGTTGGATTCGGATATGCAAAATAATATGTCCATGAATTTGCATCATTCTCGAGCAAAATAAAAGCGTAAATGCAACTGTTTGAATATTTTCTCTTTCTAAATGAGCACTCATTATAACACTACAGGTCCCAGGCTAAGGGACATCAAAGGGGTTTCCCCCTCTTTATAATTAACCTTGAGGTTGTGTGTGTCTGTGTGTGTTCATGTTTGTCTAATTAATTCCTGCAACTAGTGGGCTTTTGAAAAGGAACACTAATGACATATAATTAAAACTCTGTTCAAACATCTAGAGAATCCAACAAATGCACAGATGCATGCTCTGTCCTTCTGAGCACTTGCTTTTGCCACACATCATATTTTTTGTATGTAAAATTATTCAGTTTTGTGATTGGTCAAGTGGTGTGCAAGTACACCATGCATGCAAAAATGTGATTAAATCAGGCAAAATTCTCTACTTGTGCAATGTAGTGTGACATATCCATTTTATGAGCTGCACGTCTGTTTACTTCCTGTTTATGCTATAGTAATGTTACCTTTGCCCACAAACTTAATGATTTTTCATCCTCAAGTTACCTACGTCACTTTTCACTGTTAGCTCGGTACATATTGTTAATAGCTTACCAATTTATATAGTGTTTTTGAGCATTTTGATAATACTTAAGGATACTTAAGTATCAATCGTCAATCAATCATCAAGTTTGCAGGCAAAGGTAACCTTACCTTCGAAGGATTCCGTTTATGAGAAGGACGAGACAGCTTGTTTTCTTCTTAGTAAAATGGATTATATAATGTACAATAGGGGTCAAAAGTTGCCTTATTACACTAGTGCCATTGCGACATGACTACTGGTGCCAGATAAAGTGAGACAACATATTCATTACATTCAACACAACATGAAAATGGTGTAAATCTGAGAATAACAGAGAAACCACCAAAACTAGTTCCCTATCTGTCAAAATAAGTAAAATAGTGTCTTCACTAAACCTGGAGAAATGAGGTCACTAATGAGCTCCTCACCTGTCCAAGTCTTCAGGGAAGCTGTGTTTGTAAGTGTAGGTGTGTGTGTGGGTGTGTGGTCGACAATGGAAAAACACCACATCAGTGCAGCTGTATCCAAGGCAGCTGACACCAGCACACAAGTGGAACAAAGTGCCATGTTCCCTGTATGAACGTGCCAGTTCCTGGGTGAAGACTTGGAGAGTGATGGAGAAACAGAGGGATAAAGGAGATGAGGATATAAGAGGAGTTGAGGAGGACAAGGGGGCAGGAAGATGAGAGTCATGTTGCTAGGCAAGTGAAAATGTTGAAATTAAAAGGTAGAAGTGTACTGGAGAAATAAAAATCTTTGTTTGCTTCATGGCACAAAGCACTTTTTCATGGTGGCAAGAAGTAATGCAACTGATTTCCTGTGAAATGTGACCAACTGCCACTCCTGGTAAAATGCAGAGTACAGGCCGTAGAGGCTTCTAACGGTGTCTGTGATGGTCTCATTTTTACACTAATTACACTAATGTCCCAGAATGGATGTGGTAATGATTTATCTACACATGCAGCAGCACATTTAAAGGGTCAGTTCATCGTAATTACAAAGAAACTTCATTTAGCCATGCAGATATTTTGATTTTATTTTCCCAGGTTTTATCTGTCTCTCTGCTGAAATCCCAAGTCTTGATGGTGCTCACAACATCGAAAGTTCACAGTTTAAAAATTGAACAGCAGCCTCTCTGTGTTACTCTGAGTAATCCACAAAACACACTGTGAACTGGAGAAAGAACACTATAAACTACAGTATTTGCAACTTCATAGGAAGTGTATAGTTTATCCAGAGTAAAGGGTGAAAACATGTTGCTGCTGATGTTTCAGAATTCATTTTTCAAAGCTGTGAGCTCCACAAACAAAATCCCATCATCTTACACTGTATCGGCAGGGAAGCAAATATCCCAAAACCTGTAAAATCCAAACTATCTGCTTTGCTACATTTGACAACGGGAGAGAAAACGTTTTATGTAATTTGTATGAACTGGCTCTTTATTACTGTCTGACATCTGTTTTTCATTTCGTTTTCTCTCATCCCTTTTCTGATCTTCTCCTCTGCTCCCTACCCTGCTGTGTTTCCAGACTCCATTTTGTTTGTGTGCTCATCTGCTTAGTGTTGGAGTTCTCTTGTAGCTCTGCAATGCACGCCATAACAGTGTGGCCCCATTTCCCCTAAACTGCAAAACCTAAGAAATGTGTGTCAGTGAAAAGCTGCAGACATAGAATAATGCCCAGGCCAAAGACCTCCACCCTCTCCTTCAAGGGTAAAACACAGACTGTCTCGCTCCAACATAAAACAAGGGCTACACAATATGGTGAAAAAATCAGATTGCCATTATTTTGACAGATACTACAATTGTGATATGATTCACGATTCGTGGGAATTTTAATTTTCACTGAAAGAAAATATGACGATTTGACATTTGTTGGGGTCTGGAGTAAATAAACATGTTTTCTTACATCTGAGGGCTGTACTACGAAAGAAGCTCAACATAGAAAGGCTTTCTTTGCATGACCTGGCTCGACAAAACCTAAAACCCCAATCAGAGATAACAGGTATCACAACAGTGGTTATCAGTTTGCTTTGTTATCCCTGATTCTGTGCACGTTTTCATTTGACTCTTCTTTCGCACAAAGTGAAGCGATCATGAGCCGTCCACTTCTGTCAGGACGAACAAGTGGTTATAATGGGGAGCCATGAAGAATATGAGAATTATTTTACGGCAAAAAGCAACACTATTGCTGCAAAAGAGGCAAGAGAGGAATGCTGGCAGAAAATTTCTACTTGACTTAATGCCCTTTTTGTGCCTGCTGTTTATTTCTGACATGACAATTGTACATTGAACAATTAAAAGTATTTAAACATGATATTGTCTATCTGACACTGTCAAATAATGAAGGATACGTGGAAATTTGGTCAAATCAAAGTAAAATCAATATTATTGATGAATATTGTCTGGAATAAACAAGATAGACTAATCAGTTTTCTAATTGGTGTTCTGAGCTGCAATATCAGCTGTGGAAAACAGCCTTGGCAGCAAATCAGGATCAAGCTTAAAAACATCATTCACAGTATCTCTACTTGCTTTGTCATTGTTTTAGTATGTGGATCATCTGCTGTGTAACATTTAAAGTGTTAATATGACCTGAAGCAAACAGGAAAAAAACGACTTTCTGCATCACCAAACAGATTCCCATGGTAACGTGATGTATACAGTTTGTGCTGCTGTAATACTGTTTTGTTCAATGATGTTACTCATGTACAGCTCAGCAACTTTACATATAACATCTTCCCTCATCTGAAAATCTATATCGCTCATGAAGAACATCATCAGAGCGTGCTTTTAACTCCATTTAATCTTAAACCTTGACCATAACCTGCTCTCAACCAGATTTTGAGTTCAGCACAAGTTACCATGGTGATTTGGGCAGGTTAAAGGAGAGAGACCTTTGTGGCACTGAAAACTCTGACTTTAGACTCAAGACGCCTCGTTAACCCATTTATGTCGCTTCATAGTACACTCTCCTGTAGAACAAGATTTGTAGGGCAGGTCATCTCTGCAGCACTACAGTACTTAATTTTTGTGCTTGAACCCAACTGCGACTGAAAACTTTAGACAATTTTCTAAAGGCTGAAAACAATAAGTCAACCAAGTCTAAAGAACACTTAAAATTTGTTCGTTTGTTGATCCATTTATCCACCTCAACCAACTTGCTAAATTTCTCCCAACTGCCAATATATCACAGCCAATTGATTAATTGTGGCACCCCAACTAACACAGTTCAGATTCACCTCATATCTGTGCACATAGTTCATCTCATCTTTAAGATCAGCAAACCCATCGTTCCCTATTCTGCTCCTTTCCTCTTTTCTCTAACATGTTCTATGTCCCTTTCTGAAATGTTCTGCATTATTTTGATAACAGAACCTATATCACATCATGAAATGCAGCCACCACTGCACTGCTGACATGACATGTCCACGTTTCTGTTTTGTGTTTAGACAGCATCCAAGTGAGTGTGCAATCCCTGTCACACCATGTTGTGTACTGCTTGCTGCTTATCCGACCCCACGCTGTGATGTCCCCTGCATTCAGTCCACCTCTGCTTGTGATCAGTCTTAATAATTAGGATTTGATGCTGAGGCTTTAAAGCTGGATGGAAATCATCACTACACCACGCTCTATGATCATGCAGCATTCAAAGGCTTGCATTACATCGGTGTCTTTCTATTCTGACTTGTGACACGCTGAGCAAAATGAGAACCCTACCACAAAAACAAGTCAGCACAAAATTACCATTCACTGATGGCAGTCATGTTGCTGCAATGGCACACCCAGATCCACTGCCACTGCTAAGGTTTTGCAACCATCTCTGTGTGCGTTCAGGTCTTGCTCCATCTTTTCATTTTCTTGCTGCCCTTCTCAAGCTTGAACAATCTCTCCAGCCCACATTTGTTCTAACAGTTATTCTCTGTCATCTCTGATACTGTCATCATGTCCACACCAGAAATTTGTCAAACTAGCACACTGTCATCATCGCTTGTCTAATAGTGTATACACTCACTGACTGCATGTTCATGCATGTAGAGCTATAAGATCACACAACTGTCTCATTGAGTTTAGTTGCCTTTTTTCTGTTATATGGAGGAACATCTACACGTTTTCACATTTTCTTGATCTAGCTGTCATTTAAGTAATATTTCAAGCAACAAAACCCAATGTTTGATGGCTCTAGTTTCTGTCATGCATTATAATGAATTGTTTCTCTTTGGGTTTTGGATTTTTGATTGGACATAACAAGATATATTTTAAAGATGTCACTTTGGGCAATTTTCACTGTTTTCTGATGTACTTTAGAGCATTTAAGAAAATAACCATCAGATTAATCCACAATGAACATAAACATTTGTTGCAACTTTAATCCAGATATCATATCGCTATTCTTTAAATAACACCAATAAAGTAATATAGAGTAAACGCCTATAAAATTGTATATATGTATATATAGCAGAATAGCAGATGTCCATAGTCAAAAAAAATAATCTACAGACCTTGTTGTGAGCAATTTCATGTAGGAACTATTTTCTTTCTACCATAGAAACACAGTAGTTCCCTTAGGACTACAGATGGATATTAGCTAGTTAGCGAAATGTGGTACAAAGCATCTTTTCTCTTTTATGAGACTAATTATTTTGAACAGTGTTCCTAATATAATTAAACCTAAAGGAGCAATATGTAGCAATTGAATGTCCAAAAATAATTACTGCATCCAAATAGCAAGTTGGAGCCAAAGACAGTATATTAAATAGGTTGAATCTCTGATTAATATACGATCTACGGTTGAGGCACGTTGCTTCCCCTCACTCACTCCTCCCCAGATGTGAGGAAGCTCAGGCAGGCTGCAGGAACACTGCAAGAGCTCAAGACGAGTGCAACATTATAATTTGACAGTAACAAGCAACAACGAGTCCTACACTGTAAGCCGATCAGCTGTTTATAACTGTCAACTGTCTGTCAATATAAATCCTGTATCCTACTACTGCTATGAAAATACACATTCTAGAGCTGTGGTTCAGTGACTACCTGTGTCACTGCCTGCCAGACTCAATTTAACAGTTATAAAACATCTACTCCTTCTAAAAGAGTATTAATGATTTCTTATGATTCATAAAAGACACATATTCATTCGGTGAACATTCAGCATTAATTTTAAATCTAATTAACATGAAACGGGCAAACAAAAACAGTCATTTTGGTACGAAATAGAAATTTTCAAAGGTGGATACTATGGCTGTAGTTTTGTTGTCAGAGAAGTGAGTATTTCAATTTGGCATGTTTCCTTAATCACTGATGACATATCATGGCCATTTTATGATAAATTGCAGTAAATATATTACAGATTACTTCTTTAATAAACTAAACTAAATTTGTGAAAGGAGAGGCATCTTTATGGCAGATATCTCCAAAACTCAAATCAAAACAATCTAGATAGACAGACAGCACCAGAGTCCAGAGGAAAAAAAATGCATTTATGATTTTAACAACATTGAACATTGAAATTGACACAGTTACAAAGGGGGGACGGGTGATGGGGTCTCTGCTGTAAGCTGCCTTTTAAGCAGCAGCACCTGCTTCATGGTGACATCATCATCTTTAAGAGCCAAGGACATTCGGTGTGGTCGCTACTGACTCATTAACAAGATCAATTTCCCAGGCTTTTCACCCACCGTCAGTCTCCAGTAATGTAGACACACACACACAAACACACACACACACACACACACACACACACACACACACACACACACATATACACACACCCACATGCACACACACACATGAGTCATGCATTTAACCTAATGAAGCACTCTCTATTGTCTGTGTCAGATCCAAACGTGAATATCACGCCATTTTTGAACCAAAGGCGGAGATGATGCATCGGGTTGCTCAGAGCAGATGATTTCATGTTGATTTGGCTGGAATTTTGGATTAATGATGTCATCAAACATAAAGTGAACGCTGCTGATAAATGAGAAATAGTCACTCGTGTCATCGTGTCACATTGGTGGAAAACAAATCTCACGGACTCTGTAGATACGACTCGTTTAATTATTATTAAATGGAAAAACAAAGCAACAGCTTCCGCAAACACTGATGCGCAAAAACATGGCAACTGTTGGTTGTACACAGAGAGTGAGAGAGAGAGATGAAATACAAAAAATACAGACAGGGATAGAGAGACAGCAGGGGGGAGGCAGAGATGGAATGCTTAGGCTAAAATGAATCTGTATTTGATTTAAGCCTCTTACCCCATGGTAACCATACCCAGCACCACTCCTTTCCCTCCTTCAAAGAGTCGTGAGGCAAAAGTGGAACATCGACTCAATCAACATATGAGATTCACAGGGAGCAGGAGAGGGGGGGATGCTTGCTGGAAATTCTGTAGTAGTCTAGCTTTGAAATATTGATGTACTATGGAATGCATTTGGGGTTTGATATAATTATATCAAATCAGAGTCTGGCAACAAATTATTGCATTAAATCCAGAACCTTTCAGATCCAATATTGTAGAACTGCAACAATTCATCAAATAAATTAATTAATCACAAACTATTTTGATAATCGATTATTCATTTTGAGTCATTTTTAAATAAACCTTGTCCAAATTCTCTGATTTTAGTTTCTCAAACGTTAAAAAAAAATCTGGTTTCTTTAGTCCTCTACAATAGTAAATCGAATATCTTTGGTTTGTGGACAAAACAAGACATTTGAGGATGTCATCTGACTTGGAGAGTAGCAATTGTAGCCTACATTGTTGAATCAAGGGCTAAAACAAAAGCTTATATTTATTATTGATTAATCAATTATTATTCATTCATTATTCATTATTTACTTGATTCATCAGCTACTCAAAAGAAGGCAAAAAAATTTCCATCACATTTCCCCAGAGCCCAGGGCAATGTCTCTGCAACTAATGATTATTTTCGATTAACTGGTCGATTGTTTTCTCAATTAATTGATTAATAGTTGTTTGGTCATTAAAATGTCAGAAAATGGTGAAAAAATGTTGATCAGTGTTGATCCAAAGCCCAAGATGATGTCCTCAAATGTCTTGTTTTGTCCACAACCCGAAGATATTCAGTTTACTGTCAGAGAGGAGTAAAGAAACATAAATATTAGTTGAACCAACAACTTGTCAGTCGCACTGATGAACAACACACAAAAAAATTGATTTCTTCTTTCCATTCAACTCAAAAGACCAGTCAAGCAAAGTCAAGTCAAAAGATTTTTTCAGTTTAATTAACTTGAACAAATAAAAGTCTTATATTTACGTTGAGTTAATGAGAAAAGATTAGATGATGCCACTGAATTCCTGTGTGATTTTTTTACAGTGTAACAAAATAACTAAGGTTGATTACACGCTCTACATGTTATTTAGCTAAACACCAAACATAAGCAATAGTCAGTAAGTGATTTGTTGAACACACTGTACCTTCTTGGAACCAGAGCCAAAATGGAACCCACTATCCAAACCTAGCTCTCTCTACTCGCAGCCAAACAACCAAAAAACTGACCTCCCACCAGCTGCAATAAGACTGATGCCTCAGCAAATCTACTAAAGACTGCACAGACAATCCTTTCACAAAATTTAATCAATGAATTCTAAGTTACAGGTCGCTGGTACACTATGAGTCCCATGTTTAATATATCAGCATTTTTGTTTTAGGCCCTAGCAAACTGGGGTAATTTATTCTGAAAATACATTTCTAGCTCATTTCTATAAATATTTCTGCAAGCTGAAGCCTTCATAGAAAAATAAAGTAAAACAGAGCACCATGTACATCTATTCCTATTAATTAATTGCACCATGTCTCTTAGTTTATGTTGGATGAAATATATTCATATAATTATTCCCTTAGCAACAGAAATGAAATGTTATGTTGGATGAAAAGTGCACCATATTTTATCTCTACAGATTGACTTGTATCTTTTAAGGCAAGGAGAGAGTGCTCCCTCAGTGCAGGGAAATTATAGTCTGTCATAAATTTCTGGTGCTCAGGAGAGAAAGACGGGCTCTCTTACGGATTATGCTGCCCATTGGAAACAGCGTTAGGGGTTATGTAAGGCAGATTACTGTACCAGACCATTGCACCATTGGTGGTTTCATCCATGAATCAGTCACACAAAAAAACAGAGAAAGAGACGCAACGTGAGGAAGCATGCACACATGTACTGACGCACATTATTAAATGAAGAAAATGTCTGCACTTTAGACTTGCAGCTAATAATTCTTTTCGTTATCAATTAATCTGATGATTATTTTTACAATCAATCGGCTCATCATTTAGTCTATGACATGTCAAAAAATTGTGAAAAATGTTCATCACTATTTCCCAGAGTGACGTCTTCGAATGACTTTTTTTGTCCCACAACCTTAAGTTGTTGGAACCAGTAAATGACTAATGGTTGCAGCTCTAATGCACTTTTATAGAAAAATTAATCTATAAATACCTGCATTTAATACTGCAATACTGCATTTTATTTATTGATTTATCGGTATTTCACAGTCTGAAATCAATGATCCATAGCTGACCCAAAATAAACACAATGATTACACTTGAATGCACACAAAACTAATTAAAAACAATAGAGTGAAACTGATCAGCCTCCACCCCATTCAATTAATAGAGTGATGCAAAGCAGCTGCTCTTCACATTTATTCAATGTTCTGTGTTCTGCAAGACTGGCTTTATTTTTCAGAGCTCAGAAATAAAGTGACTTTAAGTAGATTTGGAGTCGGTGATAAAATGTAAGAGCGGGTCAAAAGACCACATAAAGAAAAAATGATCTTGTTCCAGCTGTTTGCCAACGTTGTAAATTTAAAATATTGATGTAATGGCCAAAGCTTTGGCTCTGCGCTCCAGACTGAGGTCATTGGTAGTCATGCAAAAAATCAGGTCTATTGATCTGATATGATCCATCCATGAGATGAAGCTACAGTATGTAACTAAATCCCACATGAGTGCATGTTGTGGATATGAAATCCACCAGGACCTGGCTTGCTAATGTGATTGTATTCTGTATGGACATTGGACATGTGGAGGCGGACACAGGACAATGAAATGTTGTTGTGGCATTATGTTTATTAGTGAGAGCCTCCACTATCCTGCGCTCGGCGCAGCATCAAATACATAGTTTTACTATTTTTTACTATTCAGCTACTCTCTGTGGGCGAGTTAAATTACTGTATAGCAGCAAAACAATGTAGTAATAGTTGTTTTTGTTTGTTTTTTTTACAGGATTTGTTATCCTGTATTCTGTAACAGAGAAGGCCTTACATCAGCAGCAGTAGACATGAAACTCTTTCATAAGAGATGTACAAGATGTATATGAAACTACTTTAAATTGAAATTCCATTTAGATTTTATGTAGGCTATTGTACTTTTAAATTGCCTTAAAACATGACTTTAGGAAAACATGTATTTATTCAAAATAGTTTGGGCTGCAAGTAAAAAAAACTGCACCAATGATTTTTGTAATAATTGATTAATCATTTGATTATTTTCATAACTGGTTGTTTAATTATTTAGTCTCAAACCCAGAGACTTTACTGTCATAAATAACAAAGAAAAGCAGCAAGTCCTCATATTTAAGAGGCTGGAACCAGCAAATGTTTGATATTTTTGCTTAAAAAATGACTGAAACAATTAACTGATTATCAGAATAACTGGCAACTAATTTTCTTGCAGTCAACAATCAATTAATCCACTAATCGTTGCAGCTCTAAAGAAAACCTTAACCAGAAAATGGTTTCAAGCTGAACCATCTATAATACAAGACTTTTTTTTTTTAATTAAGTTGCAGGTAAGCAGGTTCCTGTCATATTGGGCCAAATGGATACAATACTTTTTTGGGTGTAAACAAGAGGCAAAATAATTTTCCTACCTTTGTTATCTAAAGTAAATCAGTGGTGTTTATTCCAGTCTGTTCCCGATTTCTCCTCACCTATGTTTTTCTGTTGTCATTTCTCTACAGTTTGCTTGATTCTGAATGTGGAAGAATGTTTTATTTCCTTTTGTTCTCATCTTTTTCATAGTTCTTTCAAAGTTTGATGTTGTAAAACAGAATGATTTATGAAGTTCTCTTGATTTAAAAAAACATCAACTGCAAAAACAGAGAGACAGAGAGAGATTATTGCATATGGAAATCATATCAAATTAAAAATTAGGAATTTTTGAGAGTGATACCAATTTTTTCGAGGGGAAAAAGTCACTAATTACCAGTATGTTGGCCAATATTGTGACTTTTTGTTTTGGAATAAAAATAGAAATTTTTGATGAGGATTGTGCACTAATATAACTATCAAATGGTACTCAGAAGGCTGTTTTTGTCAACAAATAACTTTTAAAAATATTATATATTTTATTTAACATGTTAAATAATTTAACATGTACATATGCTGACTAATTCTGGAAATGAACACTGAGAAAATAAATAAAAAATAAAATAAATAGCTAAATAAACATCAGTTCTGTTAAAGATCCAGTGTATAGGTGGCATCTGTGGTGAGGTTGCAAATTGCAACCAGCTAAATGCCACTCATCTCACCCTCCCCTTCCAAGCATACAGGTGAAACTAAGGTGGCCACGAAACTTGCAAAAGGCCATATCTCTTTGGTTTGCGCAGTTGTGGGCTACTGTAGACTAGAGACATGGTGGTTCAATGTGGCGGCTTCGATGGAAGATGACCTGCTCCCTCTGTAGATATAAACAGCTAATTCTAAGGTAACAAATCTTATTTTCAGGTGAATATATACTAATGAAAACATAATTATGAATATTTAATATATATGTGTGTGTATGTGTATGTATGAGTATATATATATATATATATATATAATATATATATAAAATGTATTTAATTATTTATTTATTCATATATATATTTATGTACATTATATGTCATATATAACATATATATAACAAATCTTACACACTGGACCTTTAACTATCAGTCTATTGCTGACTATTTTAACACTGCCAGTCAATTAGGGACAAGTTGTGAAACAAGAAGCAGATTTTCATCATTTACACCCCAAGCATTGTTTTCTGCAGTGTATGTTCTTTTAAAAAGGTCTCTCATATCGGTGTATATCCCAAACATGTACAGCAAAATTGATATTTTGAGATAGGCCCATTTCGGCCTATCAGTCGACTGATGTATTGGTCAGGTTCTATCAGAAATACAATGAAATCTATCATATTTCAACATCATATTTTTAGATGTCTCCCGGCAAAAGCAGATCTGAATATTGCAGCAGCCTTCAGACTATTTCATCCATATCGCACCAAAGTGTTGCCATATTCCACATCTTACCAAAAACCAAGCACACTACACAGAAACACCATGTCGTGCCTTTTAACCAAACACAGACAACCTTGGAGAGAACACTGTAGCTGTACCACTAATTCTGCACAAGTTATCGATCTCTGGTAACAGCCAGTACAATCCCACTCACTATTGTGAAGGAAACGCCAGCAGATTTGTCATATTGCGCGTCGCAGAGGTTACATTAGATGCGTTTGAAGTAACATTTATATGAGTATGACTTCCGTAAATCATTGTTCAGCGTGTTGCCCTTGCCTGGGTTGGACTCAACAGGGCGTGGGCCTCACACAGAGAATGCGCAAGGCGGGTGCCTGTCGCGGCAGCTGCAGATCAATCATTTCCAATCTATTTGACAATTTAGCAACATTTATTCACAATTTTCAGATAATCCTGAAAGTTGTCTAGAGAACGTTTTTAAGGAAGGTATCAGCTCCAAACACATATTCAGCTGCAGCACCTATAGGCGCGCAGGAGGCAGCAGCAGCAGGCCTGTCAGGTTAATCAAAATATCTATAACTAGCCATGGTAGGGGATGTGCGCTTTATTGCAGTCATGAAAACCAAACGGATGAATGTTTATCGTCTTTAGTGTCACGTCCAGTCGTCATGAACAGTGCGCATCGCCCCCCATCATCCCTCACGTCGCTTTACATGTAAGCTCTTACCTGCAGCCGGGGGGAGAGAGGGAATGGAAAGTGGATAGGGAAAACATCTCAGCCCTGTCCGCCATCTTCTTCCACAAATGATTCAGAGCGACTGCAGAAAATCACGGATGGAGCGCAGTCCATTCACAGCCACAGGGCAGAGGACAGTCGCACCCGTGGACAGAGGTTTGTGTCTCTGCGGCCCCACAGATGCCCCCTGGCCGCAAGCCTTCAATCAGACGAGCCTGCTCAGCACCATCAAATCTGCAGTCAAACATCCACACAGACAGGGGAGGAGGGGGGTGTCAAAGACAGCGCACAACACGGCGGAGGTTAAAATACAATCCTGTCGTCCCCCCGGTACGTCCAAGCGCGCAGTGTGCGTCCGCAGTCCGTTGTTTTTTCCTCCTCGCCAAATGTCTGCTGCTGCTGTTGCTGCTGCTGTGATGCTGCTGCCTGTGACACACAACGGATACAGCAGGCCAGCAGTGCGGAGAGGAGACAGGCAGAGACAGAGGAGGAGGAGGAGGAGGAGGAGGAGGAGAGGGGGTGTGGAGCAGAAACCATATAACGTCACTGCCGTTACCGTATGAGCAGACAGAGCCAAAGCCTGCAAAACAGTGGCGTAGAAACACAGTTTCCCTCAACTGTTTACAATGACATTAGAGGAATCTGCAGTCAGAGCAAACGGGCTTCCCAAAGTCAGGTACGGGGACCACCAGAGGACCAGGGCTTCCCTGGAAAAAAGACATGAAATCATCAATGATTTTAAAGTATGGATCAGATGAACTGTTGTTTATTGTATGTGTTCATTAGACCCATGTACACCACAACAGAATTTTTGGAATATATATAGTATAGTACTAGTATTTGGATCACCACTGTGTATTTTATGTATTTTTGTATGTTATTGTATTTTAATGTAACTGAATGTTATGACAATTCTATCTATCTATCTATCTATCTATCTATCTATCTATCTATCTACATCCTGCTTGTGTCAGTCATCTTGATCCTGATGTCCATAAACAAATAACCTATCACAGCACAACAAACAGACATGAATGGCAAGACAGAAAGGAGAAATCGCACAAACACGTGCACAGAAAGAACCAAAAAACGATGCAATATACAGAAGCAAAGGCAGGCAGAATGACAAATACAATGGCAAAGACTGAAATGAAGAAACTGGACTTCCAAGAATCCAAAGATTACAAAGTGCCACAAAAATTATCTAAAGGGTTATAGTTATATTAGAAAGAGTAGGCACCTCACTCTCATTATTTCATGAAAGTTAAGTACTATTATTTAAAATGACAGATGGATTACATGACTTTTCTGACAAAGATTGGAACTTTGATTAAAAAAAAGTATTGTTTCTTTGTGATTCTGAGGTTGAACTTTGGAACATGTGTTCTTTATACAAAATCTTTTTGGGAATTGTTTCATAATTTGATCTGAAAAGGGAGTAAAAGAGTATAATAATATTAAAATTGGAGTTATAATGGAGGATTAAAAAATGAAGTACAATATCCTGTTTATTATGGCTAAGCAATCTGTGCACAGATGTACATTTATTAATGACAGAACACTATTCTTAGTATTCATAAATTAGTTATGAATTATGCCAGACTTTGTATATTTAAGCCTTTAAAAAAACGTTATCATATTTTCATTTTGTACAATAAATACAATTTGGGCTACCAGGAAGCCCATTTAAACTGACATGTATCTCAAAGGCATATATTTTGTAGGTAGAATTTAATACATACTATGATTTATACCTTTTTTCCTCCAGAAAATGTTGTCTTTTAGAGAGAAATAAATGAAAAAAAAAGTTAATTTTTTTGTATTGACATTGGTACTGATTTAGGTTGATCATCAGTGGCTGAAGGTTACAATTTTCCTTCCCCTCTATTTACCACTGGATCACATCAGAACTGAGTTAAACTGTCATCATGCTGTACTGAGCAGCCACAGTGTGGAGCTGTTCACTGCCTGTGGTGCTGAAGTGTACACTGCTGGACTGCAGTTCAACATTTGTGCCACACGAGGGAGGTAAATGTTGATTCACTGGGTGAAAACCTGACAAATCCTTTGACAGAACAAATGCATTTGTATTGCCCTACAATGTTAGACTAAAATAACAGGATTCACTAACTTATTCAACTAACAAACAGCAATGAAATGGAGAGTAAAGCCCATTTCATCTTACTTAACATGTCCTTTTTACCAAATGTTTTTATTATTTAAATTTGGTTGTTAACTTTAAATGTTTATTATTAAGACATCATGGTCCATTTTATTCCTAAAGTACAGTGATTTTTAAACTGGGGTCCTGAAACCAACAGGAGTCTTTAAGTGGGCTGTAGAAAGCCTCCAACAAAAGGAGAAATAAAAGACTTTAACTTATTTCACATTTTTTGGAAGTTGAAACAACCAGGGAAGAAATAGGATTGGCTGTTTTGATTGATTATAATTTACAGTGATTCTAGTTTGATCATTGATTGACTATGAATCCTCTTAAATTTGGGGCTCAGGTCTAATGTGCATCTATTTTGGGGGTCTCTTGAAATGTAAAATTTTGGGAACCCCTGCACTAAGCTGTTCAAGTTGACAGTGATAAAATTGAAGATAAGGCCCATTTCAACATATGGACATTTAATTTTTCCACAGTGCTTTTCATATTTATTTGGTTGTTTACTTTATAATATTTACAACTCCTTTTTATTTATCTGGTAATTTACTATATGTTCAGTGTACATAATAATAGTTTTCTTTGATGGTCTTATCCAGTGAATGACACAAGCCTTTCACACAATTGCAATTTTATTTCCATCAAACTGAGGGATAAACAGTCTGTGAACTGTGCAGAGCTGGTTCATATGTAACATTTATCATTACACAGAGGACAATGTAAACCTTTCATCTCAGGGCCGTCTGGTTTTTTACAATGTTATTTATTATGTTTTTGATTGTCAAAATTTGATAACATTTAATAATTTTCCTTAAACTTCACTAATGGCAATGAGCAAGAGAACAACATGCAGACAGTTATGAACCATGAGACTGTTTATTTTGATGGTCATAGCCATGGCAGGGAATTGAGTTAGGCGACCACCTTCTCTTCGATGGGGATGGGACCCAGGGTGACATCACCTTCCCATTCGAAAACTAAGGGAGAAAGACAGAAGAGATGTCACGTAACTCTTCGTGATAGTGGTAATATTGTATCAGTTTGATAAGCATGCTGTTATATGTAGATTGCTCAGTTTTTCTTATATAATATTAGACAGTTAAGTGTTATGAACATACTTTCAGTCTGGGTCACATCACGGATCTTCCTTCCAGGAGCAGCTGGAGATGATCCACCCCAGGAACCAGTTGAGGTGCCAGACCCAACAGATGTTGATGAAGTTCCAGCGTCACAGGAGCCACAAGCTGCATCAGCTCCACTGGCCTCCCTCCACCTGAGAAGACAGGGAGATACAGTACAGTAAAAATTCTCCAGTCACCATTTTACATTAACGCGCAGGCACACATGCAGACTTACCCGCTGATGTAGGAACAAGCTCTGTGTTCACTATCGATGGCATAGGCAGCTGATGTTGCTTTCAAGTGGCAGGTAATATAGAGCTGTCGGAATATTAGACAGTTGGGGTTTTTATTTGATGTCATTTTTCTGCATTTGATGTACAACAGAAATTTTAATCAGTCTTCTTGGAGATGCTTACCAGACCACTATCAGCATTCTGGAACCTGAAGGCCTCCAGCTGGAACTGAAGCTTGTTCTCTGCAGAACGAGCCATGAACTTAGAGTCAGAGCCTGTGATCCTAGCATCAACCAAGCACCTGCAAGCAGGAAAAACATACAAAATAACATTAGACACTGTTTTTATGTTTATTCACTGAACAGAACGATTTCAATGAACTCATTAAACTACCTCACCCATGGTTCTCAATGAAGGCATATCTGGGGTTGGAGTTCATGTCAGGTGAAAGAGTAGCTACACAGCTGTCCACGTAAACACGGAGGGGCACGTGGAAGTACTGCTTGACGATAGCCTCAATATTAATGATGTCACCCAGGAAGTACTGGTAGCTTGGCCTCTCATACTGCCAATCATCTGCAATGAGATAATGATATTAATCACAGTTCTATAAAAGTTCCCCTTCACTCAAAAATATGTTTTTTTCTTCTTGTTCCTACAGTTGGATGTTTGAGCTTCTCATTGAAAACTGATTTTTAAAGGTGCAGTAAGCAATTCTGGAGAAGGCGAGTCTCATTCACAGGTCATCAATATACCGACACGTTGGATTGGTGGCTAGAAGGTGGTTGATTGTTGAGTCTTGTTTTGGGAATGAGACTAAACAATCAGCTATCTTACCGACTGGTCAGTCTCCCATCACAGCCTGGAAACAGAGCCAAGAGGAGGAGCAGAAGGCTAGTTTTCTCTCAGACCACTTGAATTGCACTATGCTTAAAGGTAGAATCATTACAGTTTTTCAGAGTTGTTTGTTAATTCACCAGAAAGACAGTTCATTGTTGAGTCTCATTCCCAGGGCATCAAATACAGATGTTTTAGGTTGGTAAAATGTCCCAAGCACAGCAAAACAATGAGAAATAGTGGCAGAGGGCAGGGTGTCAGCAGATACAGCCATTACCACACACTTCTAGTGGGTCATAAGTGATGACTAAAAGGGATTATGTTTCTGACTCTCTTGCTTTTTTTAGGAAACCGTTGCATATTATGCTTTAAAGGGTATAATGGAACTTTTGCCCAGTGACTCCAAAAACAAACTGCCTTCCCCAGCTTTAAGGTGTGTTGTAGAACACTGACACTGGACTTCTTTTAATGAGGTACAAGGAGTACCTTTTCAAGGATTTTAATGTGAAAATTATACTTTTTTGCAGAAAAAAAAAAAAAACCCATATCAGATGCAAATTATTGTTCCAAGCAGACTATTTGTATATATTTCTTAAGATATGTCTGCAGGGCATCTTCAAAATATGCAAAAAACTGACTCACCAGTCATGAGTTTCAGAGTGAAGTATAAGAATTCCTCTGCCACCTTAACCGCAGAAAAAGGGATCCACAAGGGGTCAAGAGGAAGGCTGCTCACGTTGTGCTTCCTAAATGATTAAAGATGTTTCCTTAGAATGCAGAAAACTTGAGTAATTCTCAGATTAATGAGCATTTGTTTTTAGAACAGGCAAGGCAGATTTGATGAGCCATGGTTACTGGATTTGCTTTGGCCAATGGTTTTGGATTACATATCAGTTTAAGATTTTTGTGTGATATTGTGTTTTTTTTTAAAAATCTGTTTGTTTGTCTTCAATCCCTTGTACTGATCTACATACCTTGGGTAGTGGCATTCAACAATTACAGCAGCTTTGCTGGTCCTCACCACTCCATTTATAGGCTGAGGATCATAGTTCAGAGTGAAGGTGTAGACGAGGGAATCTTCAAACATCTAGCAAAGAAATAAATAGCATTATATAAACATAATTCAAACATATTATGAAAGTATTTTGATTAATATTCACTACAAGGTATTATTTATTTTTCAGTGACTGACACGTTCACTTTGCTTACCGTTAATGTGCTGCCACACTCATGCAGTTCAGATTCAAAAATCAGCACTTGAGCAGAATTGTCCTCTGCAACAGCAGCACAGGTTCCCAGGGTAAGGTCAGCGGGATTGATGAACTGGCCGATCCCAAACATGTCTTTCTTGACTTCCACATGAGCATCCCTCTCTCTGCACTCGACAGCAACAGTTGCAGCAGGAACAGGGTGTCTCAGCTCAAAAGGCACCTCGGGTTGGGGATCAGGCTTAGGATCCTCAGGGTATGACCAGGTGAGTGGTTTCTCAAATGTCTGCTTTGTCTGTTGGGGCTCATGAGGCACCTGTTTGCTGGGCTCGTGTCTCACAGGTGGTGATGGCTTCTGGTAAGAAGGTTTTGAAGGTTTGTAACCGTCCCATTGAGCATCACAGAAGCTGCCAAGCAGGGCCAGTGCCAGAAGGCACACAGCAGTACACTTCATCACCATGGCTTCACAACAACAAGTGATCTGCACAGTTCACTAGGTGCTGTAAGGAAGGTTGAGAGGTGCATCTACCTTTATAATACAGCAAGCATGTTTACTTCCATTACAGTCCCACCCCTTCTGTTGGCCATTCCCCATCAGACCTGATGACTTTAAACATTAGCCAATGAAATCAATGCAACTGTAGACCAAAAGTGATACCTGCAGCTCTGGTGAGGCATCTTCACCTGGTTTTAGATTATTTACAAGGGAATGTATAAAAACACAAATCCATACATGTGCTGACACAAATCAATTTGGTGGTGATGTACCAAATGAAGTAAGTAATTGTAATCCTCGAGCTAGGGAGCATTGACAAACATGGACTACGACATAAATGCCAAAAACAAAAAGTTATGCTGACCCTGGTTTAGGTCTGCCTGCCCTCAACATGACATGTCAAACTGTATTTTGCCAAAGTACATTTTGTGAAGGGCTGCAAATCAATATATAAACTGAGGTCAACCACAAAATAGAAAGACAGGCCAAGTGGTGAGTCAGTTTCACCTGCACTAAGTCCAGAAAACCTTAAGGTGCTCTTGAAGATGAAAAAAGTAGACGCAGAAAAGAAAGTGTTCTTCACGCATTCTTGATTGATTTGATTTGATTTATTTGATTTAGGCAAAGAGATGTAAGGAGAAAATATACATTCAAAAAAGGTTATTTTCATTGGCTTATTGTTTTATTGGTTTAAAATGCCAACCTGAAGACGTATGTCAAGCAAGAATAAGAAAGAATTTCACTTTTAAAACTTCAACAATTAGTGTCCTCTAATCCCAAACACTTACAGAGCGTTGTTTAAAGAAAAGGTAATGTAACAGGTTGGTAAACAACATTTTGGAACATGGTGCAGGCATCTAATTCATAATGAGTGCATATTAACTAAAAACTATACAGTTAATAAGTTTGAACATTAAATGTCTTGTTTTTGTACTGTATCCCAACCTTTGTTGGAAATGTGTTTATAATAAGAATCTGATCTCACCTCTGCAACAGTTTAAGATGTTGTGTTATATTAGTCTAACTAATATTTCAGTTTATATCAATAAACACTGACCACTTATATTATTTACCCTTTTCCATAAGATCTTTAAATATAACCTATGTCCCAGGCATCCTTCATAATACAGAGCGGCAACATTTTCTTTGCTATTCTTTCTTTTTCTTACAGAATTATTTCAAATAAAAACTAATACAGTGTATTTCGAAACAAGAAGCACATAGAGTAGGTGACTGTCATGTTGAACCCCAAACTCTTTCAGACCATAATCCAGTGATTATGTCATTATGTATAGACCAAAATAAGGCGAAAGTAGTGTTGAGGGGCAAAATTATAGCACTATCCTCTAAATTAAAAAAGGAACGTGTGAAAGATCAAGAATTACTAGAAGAACAAATTAAGAAATTAGAATCAGAACACAAAAGAACAAATGATAACACTATTTTAATGGAGCTGAGTAAATGTAGACAGAAATTAAGCAATTTACTTACATACAAAGCAGAGGGGGCTTTACGCTTCACTAATCAGAAGTACTACGAACAAGGAAACAAAGCGAGTAGGCTGCTCACCTTCCAATTAAGAAAGGCTCAAGCAAGCCGAACAATACAAAAGATTACATGCC
This sequence comes from Lutjanus argentimaculatus, assembly GCA_034769285.1. NCBI lineage: Eukaryota > Metazoa > Chordata > Actinopteri > Lutjaniformes > Lutjanidae > Lutjanus > Lutjanus argentimaculatus. The sequence continues at coordinate 12,156,205 of JAWZSL010000012.1, read as the reverse complement.
CGAATTCAAAGAATTTGGTGTCTGACCCCAAAGCAATAGCAAATGCATTTTCTAAATATTATAAACAATTATACGATGCAACAATCTCCCCCAACAAATCAGAAAAAATCAAACAATTTCTTCAACAAATTAACCTTACCAAACTGAATCAAAAAGAAGCTAAAGCTATAGTTGAAACTATCACTGAAGAGGAAATAAAAACCGCCATTAAAAAGCTCAAAAACAACAAATCCCCGGGCCCGGACGGGTTCCCCGGGGAATTTTATAAATGTTTTCAAGCCGAGATCATTCCTCTCTTTTTTAGAGCACATAACTATGTCCTGAATGCTAGAGACCCACCTAGAACATGGGCAAAAGCAATCATCTTGATTATACATAAAGAAGGGAAAGATCCCACACAATGTGCTTCATATAGGCCAATAAGTTTGTTATGTAATGACATTAAGATACTAAGCGCTATACTAGCAAGAAGACTCCAGAATACTATTAACAAGTTGATTAACCCAGATCAGACGGGCTTTATACCTGGAAGATTAGGAATAAACAACATTAGGCGCACTCTGAATATAATATCAACCGCCAGATCACAGTCTTACCCATCGATGCTTCTCGGCCTCGATGCCGAGAAGGCATTTGATCGGGTGGACTGGCTGTTCTTGGAGCATGTCTTGAATAAAATGGGTTTTGATAAAGTATTTATTGAGTGGTTCAAAGTCCTATATAAAAACCCCACTTCCAGAGTACGTGTTAATGGTTATATCTCAGACAGTTTCCCATTAAAAAGGGGAACGCGTCAAGGTTGTTGTCTATCTCCGATTTTATTCGCTATAAGTATCGAACCCTTAGCAGAACTAATACGGAGTAATCCATCGATTCTTGGAATATCAGACAAGACAAAAGAACACAAATTATCATTATACGCAGATGATGTCATTTTGTATATTAGAGATCCTAGAACCTCCATACCTGAACTTTAAAAACATTTGAAAAATTTCAGCGAAGCCTCAGGCTATAAAGTTAATGAGTCGAAATCGGAAGCCATGATGTTGAATGGGTGCTGGCCACCAGAACTATCAGAAAAGGTCAATTTCAATTGGTCACCTCAGGGGTTTCGATACTTGGGAATAGTTATTTCCTCAGATACTTCTCAACTGTACAATTTAAATTATGGGAAATTAATAGAACAGATACGAAAAGACCTGGAAAGATGGGAAATATTACCACTATCCTTCTTTGGTAGGACTGAGACAGTCAGAACTAATATTCTGCCTAGATTGTTATATATGTTTATGGCTCTTCCTATCTGGATTTCAGCAACTACATTTAAAAAGCTACAAAAAATGATCTCTTACTTCATTTGGCAGAAAAAGAAGCCCAGAATCAAATTCACACACCTGACAAGTAGTAAAGCATATGGCGGTCTAAATGTACCGAATCTGAAATTATATTACTGGGCTGCACAATTACACGGGGCAGTAGAATGGTTAGAACAAAATAATGAAACAACATGGCTGTCTTTAGAGCAAAACTCGTGCCCAGGAGTCTCACTACAAGTATTACCATTCTGCTCTGATGAGATATGGTCTAGGAATAAAAATCACAAATATCTGGATGAAGTGCACACATAAGGTTTTAAATTCGGTGAAAAAAAAGATGAATGCACCTCAAGCCATATCTAGAGCAATGAAAATCTCAGAGATAATCGATTTTATACCTAGACATTTAGATTCAAGATTTAAAGACTGGGAAAATAAGGGCCTCACTCTTATAGACGATTTATTTGACGGTGAAATCCTGATGTCATTTAACCAATTACAGGAAAATTTTGGTTTGATTTCCACTGATTTTTACAGGTTCCTACAGTTGAGAAGCTATCTGACATCTCACACTGAATGGCACTCTCTCGCAATGCAGCCTTCTGATCTAGAACTTTTCTTTATCAAGATCATAAAGAAAGAGGAAGGTGGAAAAATTGTGTCACGTTTATATAAACTACTACAGACAACTGTACAGGGGTGTTCTCTAGGAATAAAAGAGAAGTGGGAATTAGAAATGAATGTTGTGATTGAAGACCAAAGTTGGGAACAAGTGTGTGAGAATGGGCATAAATTGACTAGCAGTCCCACATGGAAAGAATTCATCTGGAAAGTGAATACCTGTTTCTTCAAAACTCCTTTCATTATTTCTAAATTTGACAAGACAAAGACAAATCTCTGCTGGAGACAATGTGGACAAATCGGAGATCACACACATATTTTCTGGGATTGTCCTAAATTGAAATTGTACTGGGAGGGAATCTGGGTGGAACTGACTAACATCTTACAAATTAATATAAAAAAGGACCCACTGATCTTTGTGCTTGGAGTGCTCCCCCACGATTTTTTATGTAAAGAAAGAATGTACCTTCTCAAAATCCTCATAATGGTGGCAAAAAAGATGATAACCATGTCCTGGTGTAAGCCATTACCCCCAACCGTAGACCAATGGAAAGAGCGACTTATCAGAGTATACACAATGGAAAAAATAACAGCAAAGCTCAACCTCGACATGGTTTTGTTCAAGAAGAGGTGGAACCCGCTGATTACTTACTTTGGACTAACATTATGAGCCATTTAGGTGACTCAGTATTATACAGGCACCTATAGGCCTGGACCTCTGGAAGTAAACGAGTGTGCTGTTGTTTCTGTCTGTCCCCTCTTGATAGGTGTCAATCGCCATCATTTTCTTATTTAATCTTAGCTACATGTAAGATTTACTTTATTTTTTTGAATCTCTGTCTCTGTCATAGGAATTGGGAAATACCTTGCTGATAGGTTCTCTGTTCATGTTTCTTTTCTTTTGCTATTTCTCAAAGGTATGGAACAAAAGAATTTAGAGCTTTTCAAAAGAAAGATTCTGTAAATGTGATTAAGCTTGTAAAGCTTAATCACACACATTTGTTCCAAAAAAAAAAACTAATACAGATTTTTTTTTTTTTTACTTGAGAACCATACAATGTTTTTTACGACAGTTATGAAAATAAAAATAAAAGTAAAAAGTGATTAGTTCTGATGTTAGAAAAAATCAATATCCAGGTGTACAAATGATGAATTGTATCACTGACAAATATTCCATGATTTCCTCATGTATGCTGCTTGGATCTCATATCAAAGTTGTAGCTGCAGGATTTGAAAAGGAGATAGGATACAGAAAAGATTCAGAGGAAGAAAATGTTAGCGCAGTTTGGAATATGAGTTTTATTTTTTGAAAAAATATCCAGCTAAAGCCCCAATAAAGGACATGGTAGTCTATATTGTAGCAACTGACAGTGACTGATTTTTATGAACTGATTAAATCACAGCATCTGGATGAAAATATAACATAAGGAACTGTTATTAACTCAACTCAAAAGCCAAAGATATTTCCAATTTATTCTGCAAAGTCCTAATTTCAACTAAAGATATCTGTAATTCCTCACAATTAAGACGTTGTAATAGAATTTTTCATACTCAAAATATAATTACACCTCCAATATAGAATTAGTCCAAATTAAACATGAGATATTTTGAGTTTGAGTTACTACTCATCCAAAGTAATTTATCATTCTGAAGAGTCAAAGTCCAACTGAAGACATCATGAATTTTGTATATCTTGAATTATTGCTGTCACAATGTAATTATTAGATACATAGAATATAATTATTGATAGTCATTATCTAGAAATTACTGTGTGCTGTGTTTCCAGAATGCTCAAGATATCCATATATTTTTGTAAATTTCTCAAAAAGTAAAATTAAAATACCTCCTTTTTTTTCCTATAGTCATAACTCCTATTCAAGACTAAGAATATATTTAAAGTTAGACATATCCAAAGGGATAATTGAGAAATCTTTAATTCCAATCATGACTAGTCAGGACTACATTTACAATATCTACAGGTTGAGTTGCATTTAACAATGGAGATATTTGGAAAACTGAACTGTAGAAGTAATGTTTTGACCTGTCATAACTTCTAGTAATGTCAGGTGGAGCCAGTCAAGGATTGTCATATAACCAAAGACTGGACAAATTGGAGGCCTTTCTAGGTGCTTGTCTATTGAATCTCACTTTTTATCTTATATAAGAAGGAGGTTAGCCTTCATGATGCTCTGGGTTTTTAGCAATGGTAAATACACTTAAAGATAAGAAGAGGTATTTGTTTTGTCTGCCCTGCTGAACAAATACAGCATGACCTGCACATTGTAGGTCATGCAGACCCTGGTGAGGTTTTTGTTTTGAAATTGATCAAACAAGCTGGAATTTAATTCATTGGGATCAATAACAGTCAGTGGGCTCTCTGTGGCCCGCATGGATTAGATACTTGACAATAAATATTGTCTAATATGTATACACCATGGTATGTTTACTATAATGTATGCGGTTTGTATCTCCTGATGTAATATCTATGTGACATTGCTTTGTTCTGAGTTTGCTTTTTTGGCATTACTTCTAATCCCTTCATCACCATAGACCAACCGGTGACTGGAGCATTTGATTGGCAGCTGTTGGCAGCAAATAGGATGTGAGTTATCCACAAGTCAGCTTTACTCAAACCTTATAAAAGTCAGCATATTCACACCACATTTTTCACAGCATCTGGTGTTCTTTGGGAATCACTCTGGGCTGTGAAACCGTGGCAATGAAGTTGATTTGTGGTTGTCTCCTGGCATTTCTCCTGCTGGGTTGTCTGGCTGATGCTCAATATTACCAGACGCATCAGCAACCCCAACAGCCCCAGCAGCCCCAGCAGCCTCAGCAGCCTCAGCAGCCCCAGCAGCCCAAGGTGCCTACAGAAGTATTTCACACTTGTGAAGTGGCTGAACAGTACAAGATACAGTGTGGGGCTCCTGGCCTTTCTGCTTCAGAGTGTGAGGCTATAAACTGCTGCTTTGATGGACGCACATGCTATTATGGCAAACATGGTAAGTGTTTCTCTGTTCGTCACAGAACCTCATGAACATCTTATGTGTCCAAAGGGAATGGCATGAGCACTGGTCTTTGCTTTATAATTTGTTGTTCTTAGTGACTCTTCAGTGCACCAAGGACGCCCAGTTCATCGTGGTGGTAGCCAGGGATGCCACCCTACCCAACATCGACTTGGAGTCAATTGCCTTCCTGGGTACTGATGAAAGCTGCAGTCCTGTTGGCACCACTTCAGCTTTTGCCATCTACCAGTTCCCTGTCACTGCCTGCGGCACTGTCATGATGGTAATGGTTACGACTCGTTTGACTGTTTGATTGATTTGTATTCATTTTAATTGGATAACAATAATGATTGAAATACTACCAATTGATTGTAGGAGGAACCAGGTGTAATAATCTATGAGAACAGGATGTCCTCCTCATATGAAGTTGCTCTTGGACAATACGGAGCCATTACCAGGGACAGCAGCTATGAGTATGTGCTCTTCTTTGCTCGAAGTATTAAAACAAATTACCTTGAATTCTCCACAGTGGGTTAGGGTTAGTTCATTGTGATATTGCTATGTTTTCTACTGTTTGACTGACTGACATAGTCCTTATGTTTCGTCTCAGGCTGCTTGTTCAGTGTAGATATATTGGCACCACAATTGAGGCTCTGGTCATTGAGGTTGGCGGGGTTCCTCCACCACCTCCAGTTGCAGCTCCTGGACCCCTGCGTGTGGAGCTCAGGCTGGCCAACGGACAGTGTACCGTCAAGGGTTGTGTGGAAGGTTAGTGTGAAGTAGATATTTTCTGCATTTGGTCTCATTCGGCAGCGACTGTTTCACCAACCAATCTTTCTGCTTGAGCAGAGGACGCAGCCTACACCTCCTTTTATGTGGATTCCGACTACCCCGTCACAAAGGTGCTCAGGGATCCTGTGTGGGTTGAGGTCCGAATGCTGGAGAGGACTGATCCCAACCTGGTCTTGACTCTTGGAAGATGCTGGGCAACTTCTAACCCCTACCCTCATAGTCTTCCTCAGTGGGACTTGCTGATTGATGGGTAAGAGTAAGTGTTGGTCCTTCTTGGAGATCGGTAATTATAATACATTTTTTGATGCTATCCTCAGTCTCTCTTCCACACTTTCTTCACTTTTCATAGCTGCCCCTACCGTGATGACCGTTACCTGACTGAACTGGTCCCTGTGGGTGCTTCATCAGGACTCGCGTACCCAACCCACCACAGGCGTTTTGTTTTCAAGATGTTCACTTTTGTAGCCACTGGACCTGCCAATCCCGGCAAGGGAGGGGCTGCAGACCCAGAGGCCATGACTCCTCTCAAGGAAAAGGTAGAGGATCCAAGTATCTAAGGAAAAAAAACATATATTAATATCATCTTATCGACATATATTCAAACAATTTATTTGCTTTTTGTTGTTTTTTTTGTTTGTTTGTTTGTTTTTTTGTTGTTTTTTTTTGCCAGGTGTATATCCACTGCGACACAGCTGTGTGCCAACCTTCTCTTGGAAATAATTGTGAACCTAGGTGCTTCAGAAAGAGTGAGTAGTACAGTTTTCACTATGATGATATATACAGCACCAATATGGTTTCTGTCTGATGTCTGTTTCCCTTGTTTTTGACTAAGATGAATACAGGAAGCTACATGGATCATGTGATATGAAAATCAGAAAAGCTGAACATATCTTAACCAAAAGAGTAAATTATGTCTAACATCTATCATCTTGCAGCAACTGACTATTACCATGTCTGTTACACAGGGAGAGACATCGCTGCTTCCATGCAGAAAGGCCACCGACCTGAGACCACTATGGTCAGCAGTCAGGAGATTATCATCGTTGGACAGTAACGACATCCAGACAGAACCTGCTTATGATGAAATCTCTGTTCCCAATCCTTGCTCAAAAGTGATTGAGTTTCAAATAAATCTCCATGTCACTGACTGTGTTGTCTGATCTCATAAAATATAATTCAGATAAATTATTTACACCGTAACCTCACAGAAGTAGTCTACAAACTAACAGTAATACTGCAGAAACTACATATATGACTATACCTCAACATAAAGTAATTTATATCAGATATTGTGTGTTTTTCAGTAATATAAGGAAACTTTTTGTTGTCAATTTAAATTTCTGAAAAAATAAACCACTAAATAAATCATTATATAAAGAAACTGACTAACCCCTGCTGTATATACTCTATTAAGCTGGGAACACATTTTAGCAATTTGTGATTGTTTTGACTTCCATTATATAACTTATATATATGTTATACCCAGTGGAGCTTGAGTTTTATATTGAGTTTGCTTTTACCCAACTTTTCTAAGTTTTTAAAGGACCATTTTACCATAGCATTTTTTAAATGTCCTTGTCAATTTATTACTACTCAGGCTATACCCTGTTGCTCCCAAACATATCAAAGATAAACCACAGGTTACTAAACATGTAAAAAACAACTTTAAAATTTGTTTAACAATCCAACAGAATGAACAGAATTTTTTTAATGGCCCAATCAGAGGCTCAATCAGTAATTTTTACTTGTTTGTTTATTACAGCTATGAACACAAAAATAAAGTAATTAAAAATCTAAGGCAGTAATTTATTTAATGTAAATGAAAACTGACGTAAAATAGGCCAGTAGTATTGCAATCTGTGAGTCAGAACCTCCACAAGGGGTGGCAAAAGTACTATATATATATATATATATATATATATATATATATATATACATATTACATTGTTTTGTGTAATGCTTCATCTTGTCTTGTAAGTATAGCTTCATCTGCGGGGGTGCTTTACAAATTATTAAAATAAAACAATCTGAGAAGAGAAAATCACTCTTGTTATTAAACTGCTCTCAACTTGGGGATTCATGATTATAGATGACTTTATTTTAAAGATAGAATCAGTAGAATTTGTCAGTGCTGTTTGTAAATGTACCAGAAAATTTGTTGATTGTTGAGTCTCACTCCCAGGATGTCAAATACCAATGTTTCAGGTTGGTAAGGCATTCGAGATGAAAATAATGAGAAATGCAGGTAGAGGGCAGGGGCTCTGCAGATACAGACACCACCGTGCACCTCTAGTGGTTCAAAAGTGATGATTGACAGGGATTGTGATTATATTACTCTATACATTGTTTTTCATTGTTTGGAGTAAAATATTGTATATTATGCCATTATGTGTCATCTTTTGGTCCCCAGACTACAGGATTTTATTAAAAACCCAATTCAGTTGTAATTCTAAAGGAGACTTAAGAAGGCAAAATTCCTGCACCAAGTTCTTGTTAACTCTTACAGGCAATCAGTAGAAAGCTTCTTGACTGGAAACATCACAAACTGGCAACAGCAGTGGTTGATTAAAAACACCCAGAAGATAATTGGGACACATACACCGAGCATCACTGATATCTGGGAGGTGAGGGGTCTGTGTAGAGCCCAAAGCGATACTAAAAGACAATACACACCACACCCACAGACCGTTCACCCTGTATGATAAGTTTATATTCTGCTTCCATATCACGAGAGCACAGAACAGCTTTATCCCTCATGCTGCATCTCCTCAATTAATCCTCTGCACTCTGCCATGTGAAATAGTTTTATTTCTGACTGTATTTATTCACCTATTTTATTGAAGGCCTACATAATTTTGTTTAAATCTTTTGTTTTTGTGAGTACCATAGATAGAACTAGGCATTTTATCTTGTTTTGCAACACCGTGTTATAGAATGCTAGACTTGTAGTCAAGACCGCCTAAACCGAGACCAAGACACTACCAAGACCAGAGAGTATCAAGACCAAGACAAGACCAAGACCAAGACCAAGACAGACCAAGTCAAGACCAAGACTAGTTCAGCTCAAGACCGAGACCGAGACCGAGACAAAAAAAAAACCTAGTTTTTTGTCATCTTGCATGAGTTGTAGAACATAAGCACCATACTGGGTTCAGCTGCTTAGTGTGCTATTAAGGACTGACATGACTATTAACTAGTCCCAAAGCATCTAACAAAATAACAAGCCTCCAACACCACCCTGCACCTCAAAAAAAGTCTAATGAATGGTAAATATGTCACTGATTTAAATTGTACTTAATTTGTAGATGAAACGTGAATTTTAAATATTAAAGATACACACAATTATCAACTTGAAATTGCATTATTTACCATTATAGTAGCCAAATTACACTGTATAATATCAGCATCACTGAAATGGCATAGGCCTAATGCTTAATCAATCACAACGATATGCAAATATTATTCAAAGGCCAATGATGCCATATATTTATTCAAACAAGGCCATTATAAGCACAATACTGTAATTAAATACATAGACACACATGCAGGTGCACCAAAAAATGCATTAAATCAAATGCAAAATACAAATAAAAAACTGTACTTCAAATTGTACAAATCCCTTCGAGACCACTCGGCCAGTCCGAGACATTGCGAGACCGAGAGATCCGAGACCGAGACAAGACCAAGACCAAAGACTGTCGAGGCCGTGACAAGACCAAGACCACAAAAAAGTGGTCTTGAGACCGGTCTTGAGACCAAGACCGGTCTCGAGAACTACAAGTCTATAGAATGCTAAAGAAATTCAACTGATTATCTTGTAACCAAAATATTAAAAAAGTTCATGCAATATTCCAGCCTTGTTGGGATACATTGGGAGAATAACCTTTATCATAACACCACATCATCTATCAGTGGACTCTCATTAATTATATTACCCATATCCATGGTTGCACCAAAAACATTTAATTTCCTGTCAGTATATTATTCTCATAGCTGAAAACAAAAACTTCATTTCCCAGAAACCTTCGGCGTATGCTACGGGAAACTGACGTGTACGACCTAGCAACGACCAATGAGCTTAGCATGTGAACGCGGAAGTGAATTGTGATTGGACGTTGAACACGCCAGTTTTGCTCGGTCCAAATCACCGGTCGCTGGGTGCGCCTGCGAAGAGGTGAACTGTCATCGGGTCTTTGATACTTCCTTATCAACCGCCCCTCATGCGAATCAGACGAGCCAGCTGCGTTTGGTTCTTCCGGTTAAGTAGCTTTACCGGCGAACTGCATTCGTCAGCGAGTCCCCTCCTGCCGTCTCAGAACTGCGTTTCACGCCGGTCCTCCACTACTCTTCGCCCGGAAACTCACCATGCAGTCGAGGGTGAATGTAACTAGTAGCGGTTGTGGTGAGGAGGGTTTGGCCAGGGCGGATAAACCAGGGCCGGGGGGGCTGATCAGAACCATTCCTACTGTAACAACAGAAGATACGGGACCTCCAGCCGAGAAGAAGTCAGTGGGGAGCATGCTGGTCATTAACGAGAGGATGTTGAGAACCCCCAGTCCCCTGGCGGGGCCGGCAATGATGACGACTCGGAGGCAGAGTCTTTCCGGGATGGGAGAACCGAGGAGGTCGACCGGGAAACCAAGGGCAGGGCGTATGCGTGGTGCCGAGACTTTCTGTCAGGGTCGTGGAAGACCATCGATGAGGAGGATTTTCAGATCAGCATCGTCAGGTTAATAATGTCAATTATAGCTCCACTGAGGATACAAATCAAAATAATGTCCTAATCATAATTATAGAGAGATTTAAAGTTAGTTCTTGTTATATATTAATGTATAGGAACCACTATTGTCTGCCCTTGATCTCCAAAGATGACAGTATGAGGGCCATCATTTACTTAGTTCACTCAATGTTTTTAATCTCTAATGGCAGTAGCTTCAAGGGCCAGATCAATACTAGACTTCTGGAGCCGATACTGATTTTAGGAAGCAAAAGAAACAAATAAATAAAACTCAGATATCAATATTTCAGCGGATATTCCTATTAGGGATGCAACTATTTTTCGATTATTTTCAATGTTGGTTATTTTCTCGATTAATCAGTTAGTTCTTTGGTCTATAAAATTTCAGAGGATGGTGAAAAATATTGATCAGTGTCTCCCAAAGTCGATAGTGACATCTTCAGATGTCTTCTTTTGTTAACAACCCAAAGGTATTCAGTTTACTGTCACAAAGGAATAAAGAAACCAGAAAATATTCACATTTAAGAAGCTGAAATCAGGGAATTTTGACTTGTTTTCTAAAAGAATTACTCAATTGGATGATCAGAATAGTTATTAAATAGCTATTAAATTGTAATTTAATAGTTGAATATATTGCTGATTGATACAGTCTGATATAGCTGTGGTAGACCAATATCGGCAGACCAATATAGCTGTCTGACTAGCTTCTATCCCATTTGGCTTGGGATCACTTAAGTAATGTCTGCATTAGAGCTGCAGTGATTACTTGATTAATTAATTAGCCGGTAGAAAGTAAATTAGTTGGAAACTATTTTAGTAACCAATTGTTATCACTTTTTCAAGAGCATTCCAGCTTCTTAAACGTAAGGATTTGCTCCCTTTCTTTATCATTTATGATAGTAAATTAAAAGTTTTGGGGTTTTTGACTATTGGTTGGACAAAAGAAGCAATTTGTAAGCCTCACTTTGGGCTCTGGGGAATTATGATGAGCAAATATCTCAGTTTTTGACATGTTATAGACTAAATAGTTTATCAATAAATTGTAAAAATAATTGGCCGATAAATAATAAAATTATTAATATAGTATAGTTAATAATATAGTAGTTGTAGCTCTAGTCTGCTTATGACATCACAGGTTATAGACATGATTTATGTGGAGTAAAATTTCTGTCTGGAATTGTTTCATTTGAAGGATTTTAAGAGTCACAAAGAGGTGAATGTATCTTATATATATTGCAAAGGAAACATGGCTAAATTAGAAAAATCTATAATTTTATGCAACAGAACTATATGGTGACCCTCCTCAAATTTTTCTTTGGACTCTTTGAGGAGTTTTGATCCCCAGGTTGGAAACCACTGTCTTGTCATATCGCTGCTGTTATTGAATACTATTTACAACAGATAAAATAGGCAGGATGGCTAAAATGGTTTGGTCTGTGTGTATGTGTTGGCATTAAACCTGTTCTACTTGAAGTTGACTTTGCCGATGTACTCTGGCAGGTGTCATGGCCTGTAAGGGTCAGCACAACCTAAATGCATTCTAAGCCAAATCTGCTGGTGTTGTCTGACTAATATTTACTATGTTTTGTAGGGTGATGTTGTTAACTTTGCTCAGGTGTGATAACACTGATGTTTTTGTTTTGCAGTGGTGGACTGAGTAATCTACTGTACCTGTGTAGTTTGCCTGACCATGTGCACTCTTTGGCAGAGGAACCTCGCCAGGTGCTCCTCAGAATCTATGGAGCTATCTTACAGGTTGGTCTGTCTTCTAAGGGTTCTTATGAAGTTATTTATCCATGTATGTGTGTGACTGCACATATTTATGTATCATGGGGAGAGAATAGTATACCATTATTGGCATCAATCTAGTGTACCAGTGTCATTGTTCTCCACATGGACGTTTGACCAAACTAAACCAAAAACAACATCAAACTGTACCTGTCTGTATGTTTTTCTGTGACACAGGGTGTGGACTCCCTGGTGTTGGAGAGTGTGATGTTTGCCATCCTGGCAGAACGAACTCTTGGGCCAAAACTCTATGGCATCTTCCCTGAGGGACGCTTGGAACAGTACCTTCCGGTAATATGCTCACATGCATGCACCCACAAATACATATTTTTGGTCTCTCCTGTATGTTATTGTGCAAACACATTCAACATTCAGGGATAAACTATATGTGTAGAGTCTATATTTTTGTGCTTTGATTACAACAAATAAATACATGAATATATTATAAATATTGAACAATAGTATTTAATTGATTTTAAGGTCAATTTAAGGGTCCTTGTGTACTTACTTGACCTAGTTCCTACTGTAGAGGAAACCTTTGTGGAGTAATTTCTGTATCCCTGTTTTCCCAGAATACCCGCATGCGGACAGAACAACTTTCAGACCCAACCGTCTCAGCTGAGCTTGCCACCAAGTTGGCACGTTTCCATGGAATGAGTATGCCCTTTAACAAAGAGCCCAAGTGGCTGTTTGGGACCATTGACAGGTAAGGACACCTGATATCACTCTCTTTCTTCTACAAGAACAGTCAGTTTTTTTAAATAATTAAACATCCTGTCTATTTTTTTCCTTTTTAGATACATGGATCAGGTAATGAAGCTTACTTTTACGCGTGATGCACATGTGAAGAAGTACAAGAAGCTGATGAAGTTGGACCTGCCTGCTGAGCTGGAGAGCCTGCGGTGAGTTGGGGCACAGGCCTCAGATGATGTATAAATACCATATATTAAATGGAGTGACTTTATGTGCATACATACAGACTAAAAATTGGTACGTAGGATTAAGGAAGGGTGAAACCACTTGCATCCTCTCTTTCTTCTTTCCAGTACTATCTGGTGTCAGTGAGTTTTCCAATATGTTTCTAAATTACTTTCACGGCAAGTGGCAGAGCAATGATGCAATCACTATTGCTCAAGCCAAGTGCCCACTAGATGTTGTTAGCCAGAGCCAGCTCATATTACCTACTGTAATTTCCATTTAGACTTCAGGCAGAGTGGCTGTTCAGCCTATACAACTGTTCACATTTGAAGGCCACCACCAAAATCCCCAAGAAAGTTTGATTAATCATCATGTCCCTGATGACAGGAGAGCAATCATATACTGTATATATCTATATTCATATCTACCCCTTACTGTTTGTTGTTATTTATTATTTACATTACCATTATATACCATTATATTATCTGTACATTAATCTGCACTTTGCTGCCTTTTGCACTTCTGGTTAGATGCTAAATTTTCTTGTCTCAGTATTTGTGCCTATGCAATGAGTGCTTGCAGACTATGGTTGCAAATTTTGTGCATTTTCCTTAACTGATAGTTGAACATGTTAACAATTAATAATTGAGTTATCATTAATAATTAATAAGATACAAAATACATGTCTTGTTCTCAGTTTAAGTTCTGATATGTATATATCTGCATATAAGTAACTTTTGTTGAATTCAAACAAAATGTCAAATTATAGCATAAAAGACAGCTATTGGGTCTTGAACAGTGTAAATTCTACTTTTTGAATAGTTTTTTTGTGAAGTTAGATTAATGATGTCACTGGGTTTACAACAGTGATGTCCTACCTGATGATAAAAAGTACAAATAAACAAGTACACCATGTTCTCACCACCAGACAAGATAAGACTACTGCCAAAATGTATTTAGGTGTTAAAGATCACGTCAAGAGTAGCAGTACAATTAGGTAACAATACTGTATGTTAATATGCTAAGATTGTATGTTACATGAAAAAGGCTGTAGGTTTTGTAGTTGGAGATTTGTTACACACAAGAATTTAATCTCAGTGACAGCTGTATTTTTGTCTCCAGTCTAATGGCTGACCTTTGTCCCCGTGCCTCCACGAGCTCACTGCTGAGTCCTGTCTGACCTCAGCAGCCAACAGAGAATCAGCCCAGTGTTTATTGTCTGAGTTTATCTATGAAGACATTTGTTATCTTGTGGATATGAATGAGTCTCACACTGAAACAGATGTAACTTGGAAATCCCTTTCCCTTCTGCTGGAGTCATCTGAGGTCCTGAAACTTATCTCAGCTGATAAACATGACTTTGCTGACACAGATGGAAGACTTGGAGGTTCTACTTTCAAAGCTTGCTTTAGGCCATTCTGTCAGTCACACTGACATCTAGGGCCCTGTCTTACACCAATCTAAAGCACAAGTTGAAGCTTGTCACCTTGTGCCAGGGGTGCAGGGGTGTCCTGCCCGGTCCTGTCCCTTGCACCAGCAGCGCACAGCGGGATACACCTATCAGCTGTGCCCAAGTGCTTTGATTAATCCATGGCTGTTAGGTCCGATCATGCAATAAACCAATCACAAAGGGCAAGAGCGTGCAACATATGGAGACAGCAGGGCACCTCTGAAAGCAGGCTTCATGCATAAATAGTAAATAGTTAACATTAACACCTGCAAAAACTAATACAATACATGAACCCTAAATGCCATGCAGATATGTGAGTGGTTATGTTTTACACTGAAACATCTTGAAATTAGTTTGTATTTTATAATCCATCATTGTTGTCTCAGTCTCACCCCTCTCTCCTTGTTGGGGAGACAGAGGTGAGACTGGTTGCAAAGCTCCACCTCAATTTGGCTTAACACCCACCTGAGCCAGATTGAAGTGCAGCTCCTCCTCCTCTTTCTCCTCATCTTCATCTCCTCCTCCCATCCTTGCTCCTCCATCCCACTAACAGTACTGTGGGTTGGGGAATCAGAATCAGAAAGTATTTCTGAAGTTTGATAACCTGTACACAAAATAACGCACAGGTTATCCATTGGTTATATTCAACCAGCAACAGGCTCTGACAGAAGCTACCACCTACCTTTTTCTCCCCAGGTTGGGCAGGTCTTGTGGTCAGATATAACGTCTTGTTCATTTTTTATGTTATAGATCATAACTGTTCAATCCTTGTTTTTCTGGATCCCAATAAACACGCAGACACAAACACTACAGCTGCTCCAGCTGTCATTTTGACTGATTTGTTAAAAACAAACTAACAACAGTGATCCTGTCCTGTGCACACTTTGCAGGTCTATTGAGATTTATTAGGTTCTATAATTCTAATAATAATTCTTTATTCATTATTAATAAGAATAATTTTAGACACACATATGCACACGCTGTTTAACATGAATCAGAGGAGTTTTGTGATTATGGTGCATGCGTGCATGTATATTTATATTTATACTTTATTGCTGATAGAAAATATGTTGAAAGGACACTACTAATCCACATTTCTGTGTGTGGAAAAGGCTTAACATAAACGAAGGTGTTTTGTTATTGTGTCTGTGTGTGTGTGCACTTCGGCTAAATGCACCAGTTGCTGTCTTGTGCAGACAGTCCTACTGTGCCACAGACTTTGCGCTTCACCCAGCTTCGCTCAAACGTGCCATGCCACACCTTAATTTTGCCGTAATTTTTAGACATCCTGCTCATGGCTGCACAGACAACACCCATGTTTATTTGCTATCTTGCAGACGTGGCAAAAATGGCAGCTGTGCAGGTGTAATTGCTCTGGGGGTAAGATAGGGCCTCTTGTGTTTTTCTTTGCACTTAAGTATTTCAGTTTTATTCTCCCAAGCTTCTAACAAGTTTAACACCACTTTTGCCATTTGATCAATGAGCATTTCTGGAGTTTTCACAATCATGCACACTAAGAACATGCTGGGTAACCTGACTGGGGCCATATATAGTTGTTTTGAATTGCTTTGTATAGATTCCTTCTGATACCCCCACATATACCTGCTATCCAGTACAAATAATTGCATTAAAATATTGTTTGTTTTCTCTACCTTTTTCTTTCATCTCCTTCTCTGTTCATCTGGCCTTTGTCTCCACAACAGTGAGTTGCTGGCAGCGACTCCATCCCCAGTGGTGTTCTGCCACAATGACGTCCAGGAAGGTAAAAAAAGAAAAGAAAAAAAAAGAAATGTATCCTCTCTGCTCATTGCTCCTTTATCCTCACACCTCTAATCTGGGCTGATTGATGATGCCTCTGACTTTAGAGCAGTATATTGCATAAGTCAAAGGAATGCTGGGGTGTAGTTATTAATAGAGACAGCTCACATTCAAATGCTGCATCCTATGAGTGAAAATGAGCCTTTGAAGTAGATGTGTTAGTCAGAGGTTGAGCCTCTAATGAATGGGACTGTTTGACAGAACAGACAACCAACCACCTAAGATGATAAATCTCATTCCAAAATCATGTGCATTATTATGCTGCTATCGCAGTCTCTGTTCTTCTGGGAAGCTTTCCACAAGAATTTGGAACCTGGCTGCAAGGATTTTCTTTGTTTGCTTTGTAATGTTTGGTACTAATTTTGGGTGATAATGCCTGGCTTGCAGATGGCCCTCCAACTCGTCCAAGGGTGTTAGACGGGGTTGAGGTCAGGGCTCTATATTGGCCAGCTAAGTTCTTCCACATTTAACTGGGGCAGGTATTTTAGGCTGTAAAATGTCTTAAATATATATATATATATATTATATATATATATATATATATATATATATAATACAATTTGATCTTGGTCTAGAGTCATTTAAATAAATGAAAATGATAATTAATTAATTTGTTGAAATCTGCAGAAACCCTGTGGCATTTCTTCAATTTTGTGATTGGACGCTGGGCAGAGAAGAGCCTTAATTAGACCTCTGCCACAAAGTGGGAAGCACACTCACGTGTACATTGTATGCTGTACTGTTAACATTTACCATCATTGAAAGGGGCCAGACCCCAGAGCAAAAGTACATTTGGACATGTCCACATACTTTTGTCCATTTTGTGTATTTATGGGATCACTATAAATAAAAAACTTTTCCATTTTTTTAGGCCAAACTAAGCTCTTGTCTAAACCTGACAGTAGCTGAAGTAATAAGAGAGTGTGATTCTGTGGTCATTTTCTCTCGTCTTGTTTTGCCGCTGCAGGTAACATTCTGATGCTGGACGACCGGGACCAAACCTCAACAGACAGACTCATGCTCATAGACTTTGAGTACAGCAGTTACAATTACAGGTGAAGTGTAAAGTCTTACTGATTTGGTGTAAAGGTATTGGTTTAGTTTTGAGCAGAACACAAGTCATATATTAACAGTATTGATACCTTTTATGTAAAAATAAGTGTTTTTTGTTTTGTTTTGTTTTTTTTTTTTTTTTTTTTGTTTTCTATATTCTTCATTTCTGTATTAATATGAATACTATTATATTTTCTTTTGTGTAGGGGCTTTGACTTTGGGAACCATTTCTGTGAGTGGATGTATGATTATACCTACAACCAGTGGCCCTTCTACAAAGCCACAGCAGAGAACTATCCCACCAGAGAGCAGCAGGTCAGTCTAAACCCCTTATAGCCAGATAAAGACTGTCTCCTTTTCTTTGACCCAATCCCTGCTCTTAACAGAAATTCACAGCACAAGAATCAAATTTATACAGAATAGCTTAAAAACACTAGTTTCTCTTAAGCTTGCAAGAGAACACTTCACTGTTGGTACTAGGAACTGTAATCCTCAAATTTCATGTGTACAGTGAACTATTTAAAAAGCTATGCTAAGGACATACTAAACATTGGAGAAGCATTGAATGCATTAGACAAAGATGGTGTTGGAACTTTTCTGCATAATCATGCAGCATCAAAGATTTTACCCACAATTCCAACACTCGCAATTTAAGCATTCACTCTGATAATTACTGTTTGAATATGAAGATGATTCAATATTTTTTCTACTCGCTTCCCCCTGTGAAGCTCAGACAGACACTATACTACATTGCTGTCTAAACCCAAGATCTATGATAATCTCATGAAGGAATACAGCACAATACAGCAAGTGTTCTGTTACATGGTGCCATCTAGTGGTAAAACTAGTTAACGCAATTTGAGTTCAAGAGAGGGCAATCGCTTTATATCAAATGCTGCTGCACATGTTAGAAATCAAACCAAACTGTTCACATACCTTTAGAGGTCCCTGCCCACAGGTTTTCAGTACACACTAAATATTTATTGTCTGCTTGCTGGCTTGCATTGTTGAAATCACAATTTCTCTTTCTGTGCACTGTAAACAAACAAACAATGATGTAACAAATCAACAAATAATCACTTTACTATATTTATCACTTCATCTTGCTTTTCATTCATTTCATTTCAGCTGTTTTTTATCAGAAGTTATTTGGCAGAACAGAAGAAACACTCAGACATTGCCGAGGACCAGACACAGATGGAAGAGGACATGATAATTGAAGCTAACAGGTATGACATGGTGCTCTGATGATTTACAGCAGTGCTGAAATTGTATAGTTAAAAGTTAGCACAGCATTGTTTTGTCATCACCATTTTTGTTTTGATTTGTAGGTATGCATTAGCATCACACTTCCTCTGGGGGCTGTGGTCCATCATTCAAGCAAAAATATCTAAGATCGAGTTTGGATACATGGTAAGGAGATTTTTTCTTCTGCAGTCTGTTGCAAACACCAGCTGCACACTACATTTATTTAAATGCACAGAATGTTTGTCACTCATGTATTTAATGTAAACCATATTGTTTTGCAGGACTATGCCCAGTGTCGTTTTGATGCCTACTACAAGCAAAAAAAGCTCTTCTCCTGATTTCCACCATGTTGATCAGAATGTAATGTCTCATTTATCCATCCTTGTCATTCTTCAAACCCAACGCCAGTCCTATGCAGCTCTGCTTTTGACAAGCAATGTTGGCTGGAAGAGTTGGGGTTGAGGTAGACATTTTCATGTACATTTGAATACAGTGCACAAGCACAATCTGAGCCTGCTTTTGTTGAAGCACCTATCCCCATGGTCATGAATAATTTAATGTAAAGGAATCACCGTCTTTTAAAATAGTCATTTTGATTTACTAAACCAGTACTATTAAGTTCACTGTGGAAGACTTTTGTGTTTCTTTCTCTTTTAAGTCATTCTACCTCACTTCTTTCATCTGATGTTCACCCATTCTACATTAAGGTGTATAGATTCCATAAGGGCTGGTTGTAGCAGCATTTGAAAATATTCCCCTCCAAATATTCTTTAAAGGTCCAGTAAAGTATAGTTTAAAGCTTACCTACCTACATTCAGCAAATGATTACAAGAGGGCTGTTTTATACAGTATTACTGTAGTCATCAATACTGTTAATGTAACCAGTAGAACAGTTACAAAGTGTCAGGCATGTTAAGTCTGTAATGTTGGATTTTGTCACCTCTTTTGATATCGGTTATTAACTGTACACTTCTGATGCACGATTAACTGTCTGCCGATGTGTCCACTTGTTCTACCTTTTGTTATCTATGTATCATTCTATGCTGATGATATTATTCAGAGATTTTGCTGTTTTTGTTGTTTTTCCAAGACTCATAACTTCGAGTGTTTTAACATCTTACCTATTGTAAGCCTGGCATAGCAAGACTAATTTGCAAATGAACATATGAGCTCAGCAGATTCACCTGGTTCCCAAGCTAACTTGCATTTGGTTTACTATAATGTCCATCTGGCACATGGACTGTGTGCAGCCACATTAATCTGAATGAAATAGATTCTACACTAATGGAAATCTGTGTTGGAAAAATTTAATTGCATATGAGAAGTGGGGTTTTGACATTTTATTAGGAGCTTGTTTTTTTTTAAATTTCTGTTTAAATTCCTTTATGAGCCTTTTATTTATTGTTAGACTTAATTCCTTTGTTTTACACATAGCTACATCAGTTTACTCATGAAAATTGACTAGAAGATTAACTGTGTGTCATTAACTACCTACTGTTTTTTTTTTTAACATAATTCTCCCAGCACAGTTTCTGTATTTCTGTTAAAATTTCTTTGTATTATGTTGGTCCTCTTTGCACTGAAAATATAATTCAAAGGCTAATAAACATTATGTGGTTAGAACCCCTGTCAAGGAATCTGTTTTTCGTTTCATCACTTGTCTGACATAAATGTATTTCCACATTTCGTGAAACAGTTACACTCATATTACTGTCATATAACTGCTAAGTAACCTGAGTTCCCCATGATGACGTCTAGAAAGTGAAGGAGACCATGTTTCATCCCAGAGGCTTGACTGTTGTCCCACCTCCATGTGCCAAGAATAGACCAGCCAGAGAGACGCACACTGCTCACAGAATGAGGTACATTTCTGAATCTATTGGATCTGTGACAGTAAGAAGAACTCTTGTTGAAGTTGCAGATGAAGCCTCGCCGTGCACTGCACTGTTTTCTTTTGCATGCTGTTCCTGCTGGCGTGTGGTCTTAAATCTTTGCTCTCAGCTGTTTCGCTATTTGTGCTCTCAAATGGCACGTGACTGAGAGGGCTGCAGCTGGGAAAGGAGACGAGCCGGTAGTACATGGACTAAACTGACTGTTTTGTCCTCTATTTTTCCATTGCAGCGGCTGTTTGGAATTCTTCAGGGGGCTTGTCTTCCCTTATTTGGAGGGCTAACAGTGCCATTCTGAAAGTGTGATTGGAGCTGTGGTTGTGCAAGAGGTGCACAGTATCTTTAGACGTCTAGCGATTCAATAATAACATACAGCATATACAGTATTTAAACTGTTATATGGCCTAAACTGAAATCCAAACAATGATCTGTCAGTGAGATGAATCCTCTTAGGCAAAGGTTTATGATACTCTTTGAGTGGATAATCTTATGGCTGAAATATGGCTTTGCAAGACTTTGGAGAGCTCTTCCAGTAGTCAACAAGTGGGTAGCATCTCCAGGTATCACAGATAGAGGATCATGCAAGGCGGACTCAGAGGAGTGGAAAACCAATGAGGCACTCCGCACATATCACTTTGGAGATGGAGATGAAACCATGGTTACAGTCCACACCAGCACACATACATTCCATGTAAGTAGAAAACAAAGTGTTAGTCTCCAAACTGTATTTGTTAATCAATAACTAACTGGAGGTTGGACAAACTTTGGTTGGTTAAATATTTTTTAAAGGGATAGTTCACCCAAGAATGAAAATGCAGTCATTATCTACTCACCCTCATGCCGACTGAAGGTCAGGTTTTGTTTTTCAGTCCACCAAATAGTTCTACAAATAGTTTCACAGAAAAACTGTGTTGCAGAATCGTCCAAACAATTGAACTGAATGGTGGCCAGTTTTCAAACAGAAAAAACAACTGAAAAAAAACCCCACAATGATCCAAGTCCTCTAAAGCCCCAACATGCCATTCACTTCCGTGCGCACACCGACACACTCCACACACACAGTTCAGATGGTCCACATGGCTCCAAGGTAAGATCTACAGTGGCAGATTCTGCAACCATGTTTTCTTGGGAAACTCCAGCGGTGTTTTGTAGACTAAAAAACTAAACCCAACCTTCAGTTGGCATGAGGGTGAGTAGATGTCTGAATGTCTGAATTTTCATATTTGGGTAAACTATCCCTTTAAGGTGGACCTCAGGAAACTCTCAGAGTGCAGCATGTACTTCCAAGCCTTGTCCCAGTCCAGAATGAGAGAGACCTCAGAGAGCCTCATCCACCTGGACCATGTGTCTTCCTTTGTCTTCTACAATCTCCTAGAGTACTCCTTCCATAATAAGTTCAAAGTGCCTCTGGAGGAGTTGGACACACACATCCAGGTATGCAAACTTCATATAACCACGTCCTTTGTAAATCCAATGCTGTGATTCATCCCCAAAACCAACCTACTACCTCTTTGCTTCCTCCCTTTCTGACTCTGGAGGTCAGCAGCTATCTCCTGGCTGAAGCCTTCCTCTCAAAGTGCTTGTCAGTCCTGACAGACGAACTCAGCCCAGGTAACTGTTTGTCCTACCTGAGACTGGCTCAGGAGATCTGCTGTGTGGAGCTGAAGATGACAGTATTCACCTACCTGAGTAGAAACCTGCTGGAGATGCCTCACATCATCAAGTATGCAATGCTTAGTGGTATAATTGACCCTTCCTACTTAGATGGATACTAGAAGTAGTATTGGTCCATTCATGTGCTCCTCAGATGGTCACAGTTTCCAAGATGGGGAGTCGCTATTCTGACTTTTGTGTGTTTAGGTGCCTTTAGCTCATGAGGTGGAAACAACATGGATGCTACTGAGGGTAAAGTAGGGTGGGGAGTGTTAGTCTGAATCTGTTTGTAGGCAGCCTGACTTGTTATCAGTGTTGATGCTGATAAATAATGTTTCTTAAGGTAGATCACTATGTGGACAGCAACTAATAGTTATGACCTAGCCACAAATCACATGTGACCAAAATGTCCTGTGATTTTCCAAGTTGTTGTTCCGACTTGAGGGGGCGCTCACATTAATTTTCTCAATCGGGAAATCATTTTTCAGATTTTTATGACACCATATGAACACACTATGTGTGCTAGGATTTTATATATAGCCTAAAATGTTTGCTAGCTAGTTGGCCATGTCTAGAGGGAAGCCCTTTATTTGCAAAACTCTCGTGGGATTTGTACACATTGTTTCTTGTATAAATGAACTATGTTTTATAATATGACAATGCTGTGGTTAAAATCTACTTAGGTTTAGAGACA
Source organism: Lutjanus argentimaculatus (assembly GCA_034769285.1). Taxonomy (NCBI): domain Eukaryota; kingdom Metazoa; phylum Chordata; class Actinopteri; order Lutjaniformes; family Lutjanidae; genus Lutjanus; species Lutjanus argentimaculatus. The sequence continues at coordinate 12,133,222 of JAWZSL010000012.1, read as the reverse complement.
AACAGCAATTAGTTAGGGATAGGGAAAGATAGTGATCTGGGTCAAAATAATCTCTCTTACAAGATCTTTTGCAGGTGTGGGGATAGCTAATGTTAGCAAAACACTAGATACCTAGCAAGGTAATCTACATCAATCATTAGCTAGATAGTTAGCTAGTGTGTTGCAAACATTAGTTAATAGTAAATGTGGATATTTGCCATTTTTACAGGTTATTTAGCAGCATCTTTGAACCATCTTGAAAATTAGGTTTTCTTTTCAACACAGATGAGCTTAGCCTATCTAAGTAGAGGAAACAGGAAAGGAGAAAATTTGACCGAGATTCTGACGGATACTAAGCTTGCTCAAGTGTTTTACGTTGAAGCACAGAACAAAAGAGGTTTAAGGGTCAATTAGATGACATGAAATCTTTGGACTGTATATCACGATTAACTACAGAGACTCCGTTTGCTACACATTTCTTTCTTGTGCCTTAACCTGATTCATACCTCAGGTGTCTGAGCGATGAAGAGAAAGACGAAGTTTTCCACCTGAGGATGGAAGGTGACCGACATCTCTGCAGCCTCAGGAAAGAGAATCTGACTTGTTGGAACGACCCAGAAACAGAAATTGCACGACACATCTTCACCCTCAAAGAGTCAGAGGACAGCACAGATTGGTATCCAGTTACAGAGCTTCCTTTCAGGGCTGATAAGTGGTGTTTCACTACAGTGGTCCTGTATAACTACCTGTACATTATAGGAGGCTACCGGCAGCGTGTGAAGAGAGGCTGGGAGTTTAAGATGGCCTCCTTTAGGTATAATCCCTTTACTCATACATGGGTGGCCACAGCTCCTCTGATCAAGGTGAGTCAGTCTTCTAGCTTGTGATTGGAACTAATGACCAGTCTGTCTTACCCAATATAAACCTTCTCTTGTCTTGTCTCCCTCCATCATTTATACAACACTAATGAAAACTGTCACCATCTGTTGCGTCCACAGCACAGAAGGCACTTCAGTGCAGTGGCCTGTGAAGGCTGTATTTACGCTGTGGGAGGCTGGTACTTGGACTCACTGGTCACTCCAGACTCCAACACTGCTCTCTATACAGCTGTAGAACGCTATGATCCATGGGAAGATACATGGAGGTTTGTGTCCTCTTCGTCAGCTGGTAGGTTTTTGGAATGACACTAAGAAGGTGTGCTCTTCTTTTCTAGAGCAACATCAATTAGCTGATCAATACAAAGAAAATTACTTGCAAACTATTTTGATAATTGATTTGTAGTTTCAGTCATTTTTCAAGCAAAAATGTCAAACATTTACTGGTTGCAGCTTACTCAGTGTGAGGATTCATTGCTTTCATTAGCTGCGTTTCCACTGCAGGGAGTTTCCAGAGAGACTAAGAATCTTTGGAGGAATTTACTCCTCAAAAGCCTCTGCTTATCAGGTAGTATTTTTTAAAAAGTACAATAAATTTAGGATTGGGGCTTGCAGAAGTGAACATTTTTGATTGGTCGAGGACTCTCAGCATTTTATTTAAGCGTCGTGGCTATTGTATAGTAGAACGCAAAAATGACCTGTAAAAATAGCTGTCACTTTTTCATATGTTACTGGACACATTTGTTTGAGTTTTTTTATTTATGAGAGCTAATGAAGAGTCCTTGGGTTTTGGACTGGTGGTTGGACAAAAGAAGCAGTCTGAAAATGTCACTTTGGGCTCTTGGACATTGTGATGTGCAGTTTTCACATATTTTTTTTACATTTTATATATTGAATGATTAATCAATTAATCTTGAAAAAATAATAAGCAGATTAACTGAAAATGGTTGTTAGTTGCAGCCCTATTCTTTTCTAATTTATATTTTTTTCCCCTTCAGAAGAGCGACCTGTTTAAATGACTGAATATAATATCTGCTTTAGGTTCGTCTCCTCACTGCCACTCACTGACTTCCAGTTCACCATGTCCTTGTCCCATGATGTACCCCTTGCCACTAGCCTTGGACACTGTCTCTATGTGTTGGGGAGCATCCAGAGGACTGGAGAGAAACTGCTGCTGCAGTACAACACGAGACAAGGTAGGGCATGAGAGCAAAGCCCTATTTGACAAGAGGAATGTGCTTTTTTTCACAGTTTACACCATTTCCTAACATAAACTGGACAAATTAAAATTTGTGATTCTGTATTTTCTCTGTCTGTTAGACTCCTGGTCTGAACTTCTACCCACCCTTACCAGAGCAGATGCAGACCTCCCTGCTCTTTACTTCCTGGGTGCCACTGACAGGCTGCTTGTGATTGGTGGGAACAACTCAGAGAATGTGGTGACTTCTTTTTGTCTGCAGTCCCAGAGATGGGGACAGGTACGAATCCAACAAGAGACTGAGAATGCGATGATAAACATCACTACTTCCTCACATTAAAAGATAGCTATCTGTTGTACCAAGACATCTTTCATATTCATGCCTTAATTTTTACCTTCAAAATCTGTTTTACCCTTTTTAGGTGCACAGGGCTGAGAAAGTGGCATTTGCAGGACAGGGGACAATTGTAGGTGACCAGGTCCTAATGCCAAGTATAGAACACAACTCTGTTGCAAGTATGGATCTCCAAACTCTGTCCCTAAGAGCTCTTCCTCCTCAACCAATCTCCACCCACTATGAAGCTATCTTTTATCTCTACTTTTAATGTTATAGTTTCTTTGCTGTTTATATACTGCACACATTTTGAGCTTGTTTTTGTGGCTGAATGTAAGGGTGTTTAAGTCTTTCTCAAATATAAGAGAAAAACTCCCAAGGTGGATTAGCACTATCTCTTGTGTTTAAAAACCCAATCCTTAAGTTTGAAGTTTGTTTATACGGGCAGACTTTATACCTAAAGCACTGAGTAACTCTGGGACAAAAAGAGAAATTCAGAACTTGACAGTTTTGATTCTCTTTTGACTTTTGTACTTATTAGACTATTTTTTAAGAAAATGGACTTTGATGTTGTTCAAAATCTCAGCAAGATTTTTTTTGATTAAAGGAGTAGTTCAGATGTTTTGAAGTGGGGTTGTATGAGGTTCTTATCATAGTCAGTGTATTACCTTCAGTAGATGGTGGTTGTCACACCTCCAATTTTGAGAAGCAGCAGCAGTACTGATGTAGTAAGCTAAGCAATGAACTGCCTTGGACAGGGTCAGCAGCAAAATGTATTTTACTTAAAAAAAAGGATCATCTGAAAAAATCTTTATCATTTTAAGTGGACACTATATTTAGGATATTTTCACCTCTTTACTTTGCCACCAGACAGCCTTTTCCAACTGGAAACCACTGTTATATAAGCCAAATATCGCTCTCTCCAAACAAACCAAATGCCACTGGCAAAATTAGTAATTTCACCTCACAGAACATGGGAGTTATCAGTCTCCCACTGCCTCGATCTGTTAGGTTGTTTGTGTTATTGTGTGACTTTGATTTTTCAAAAGGTTTGGATTCACAGAAGTCACACAATAACAAAAACAAACTTATATGACAGTGATTTCCTGTCGCAAAAGACTGTCTGATGGCAAAGTAAAGTGGTGAAAATATTCTGAACATAGTGTACACTTGTACAAACTGATATTGATTGTTTCAGATTAACCTTTTTTTAAGTGGCTAAAAAGTTTTTCTGCTGACCCTGTCCACAGCAGTACATTGCTCAACTTTCTACACTGGCACTCCTCTCTGCTTCTCCAAACTTGGGACGTGCCAACCACCATCTACTGTAGGTACCACACTGACTATCGTTAAATACTTCAAATAATCTGAACTATCCTTTTAATAAAGGGTATTTACAAGTAAGGATTTATGTAGGATATCCTGAAATGTAAGATCCAGACCCAAGACTGGAGTGTGATGCCCCCCTTATGTTTATTTTCTTGTTGTTTACATTAAAGACATTTCATTTCTGACTTGCATTATTGTTGGATTTGAATGTTATGATGATATGACCTCTGTGGCTCCAAAAAGGTCACACAATTTAGACAACATATTTTGTTTTTTATCTTCTCATGATAATTTGGTCCCATTTTCTAAGCCTGTAATCGAGGCAAAGTCATGACTGACGCTTTAATCTTCTGATAATCTGAGAGCTGTATGTTGTTCTTATTACACTATTACATGCTTATTATCACAGATGAATGCTGCTTGCAATTGAAAAGGAAATGTCACATTGCTCTCAGTTACATCCTAAGACAGCACTGCAGCAGATTCAATTACATAGCAGAGTCCTGAAGGCACATGAGTTCAGCTCTGTCTATGTTTGGTGTCTTGTTACAAAAAAAAAGCATGTCACGGGTGAGAGAGGGAGAGGGAGAGAGTGGTGTTGGGGAAGGGGGAGAGAGGGAGGGAGGGTTAGAGAGCACAGGAGACGACAGCTCTGATCTCACTACCTGAGGAAAGCCACATCAAGGGCACTGGAGTCACACAGAGCACACAAGCCTGAGTACAGAGGAATTTCACTGCCACGCTGACACGAACCAAAGTCACAGCTTTGCGCTGCCTGAGTGGATGACACTGACTCTGTGATACTCTGCTCTGACTAAGGTAAGTATGTCTGACTTTTATTTGTCATTCTTATTCAGTTTTGCATCTTGTTGTGTTACTGTAGCTGCTGAGGTTGAGAGTTCTACAGTAGGTTTACTATGTTTTAATTGCATAAGAGTGCAGTGACAGGCTAGGGTGAAAATGCAAAATTATTGAACTGTTATAGAGTGTTTTCATTGTGTTAAGCCATGTATGTGGAAAAAGTCAGGTGAGAATCATGATGAGGAAGTTCAATGTCACAGTCAGGTGCTACTAAATTTTGCCTCTTTATTCAGTTGCTAAGTAAGAATGAATCCTGACCTTCATCTTGTCTAAAAGATTTTCACAGTGTTCTGTAATAGGAAAAGAGTTTGGCATTCATCTTCTGGTTGTACTCTGTGTTTATATTTTCATGCCCATCTGAGGACTGTGCACATGCTCAGCCGGTACTCTGCTATATCTGGCCATTGAACTTTTACCCACTTAGTGACTGTTCAGTCATATGACATGGAAAAAGAAATCCTAGCTCTGTCACCCTGCCCATTACACAGACTGATTTGTGAACTCCAAATATTTTGGTTTAGAATTTCACAAATGCAAATTGCATTTTAAAGACAATGACTGAACTCTTTCAACTTTACAATATATACAGGTTTCTTTTCATTCTGACATCTGTGAATCCCATATTAGGGATATCACATTATGAGCAGATACTACAGTCAAACAGTGCAGCTTTCCTTCAAATAGTGTCCCAACTCTAGGGACAAATATGTGAAAACCTACCAGTTTTTGTTACCATTTATAAAAACATTATAATTCATAAAATAAAAATAAGACTGAAAGGAAAAAATAGACCTTGGATTGCTCTTACTTATTTAATATAACATACCAAAGTGTTCTAAAACTGCATAACTTAGTGGAAATTTGGGTCGTTGCAGCAGACTTTTTTTCCTGGGCAACTGATAGGAGAGTGAGTGTGTTATCTGATTTTTTTAAATATTGGAAGATACGGAATACGGACATTGAGCTCTTGGTAGAACTAAGATAAGATAAGGTAGCATCCAAAGCTGACGCAAAATCACAGAAGACCTTAAAGTGACATTGAGGTTGACGTATCTGAAAATAAATTCAGAATGATACAAACTTTTAATATTTCAAATTGTAAAACAGTTTCTAGTATATTTTTTGTTGGGATCCACATATTCATTTATTATGATTATGATTATTATTATTATTATTATTATTATTATTATTATTATTATTATCATCAGTAGTAGTAGTAGTGGTAGCAGTAGTAGTAGTAGTTGACCTCCCTTTGATTTCCATTTCAGTACTATTCAGAGATGGCTGAGGCCCATCAGGCGGTGGGCTTCCAGTTCACCGTGCGCCCAGATGGTGTGGACCTTAAACTCAGTCAAGAGGTCATCAAAAACATCTACCTGTCCGGAGTGACAGCATGGAAGAAACGAGCCATTCAATTCAAGGTACAATAGCCAGCACTTCAGATCCAGCGTTCATCATCAGTGTTCAGCTGTTTGGAGTTACTCAGTAAGATTACAAGCAAACTTTCAAACTGAGCAGTTCAGATCCATTTTCAATAGCTGTTTATTTTCTTTCACATTTCCTGACCAGAACATAAATGATGAAGATGAATTTTATGATGAATACTGATGAATTTGATGTTGAATCCTGATGCTTTGCATTCACAGAATGGTGTACTGGCTGGAGTTTATCCTGCCAGTCCGTCTAGTTGGCTGATAGTTGTGATTGCCATGATGAGTTCCTTGTATATCCGTGTAGACCCCTCTCTAGGAATGATTGATGCAATCAAGGAAAACTTGCCACACAGGTTAGAAACCACTGTTATATCTTTCCTTGTTGTGCTTTAGTTTGAAGTTTTCTACTGCACTTAGGTTAGATGAGCTATGCAGTAAGTCAGCTATCTAAAAGCAAAGTTATTCTGCGTTTTGCTGTTTGATTTCATATTTTACCCTATTGCTGACAAAGGCAGTGTTGTGTCTTTTCTGAGCAGAGACTATATGTCAGTGCAGACCCGAGCGGTGCTGAGTGCCATCCTGTTTGCCACTGGACTGTGGCTGTTCCTCATCTACCTGCTGAGATACACTCTCAAAGCTCTGCTCTCCTACCATGGATGGATCTTTGAATCTCATGGAAAAATGAGCACATCAACAAAAGTGTGGCTGGTATGTTTGTGTTTTTGTGTTTCACTAGCTCTGTTTTCAAGCTTTAATGGTACTAGGTGCCGTGAAACTGTGTAGCTGCATTTCATCTTCATGAGAATGGTTGATTCTTGTTAGAATCTCTTATAAAGGTGTTATCTGGATAATGTATGTATATGATGTTGTTGGTGTTGTTTGTTTGTTACCAGAGCCTGGTGAAGATGTTCTCTGGCCGCAGACCGCTGCTCTACAGTTTCCAGGCCTCCTTACCTCGACTCCCTGTGCCCAGTTTGGATGATACAATTCACAGGGCGAGTAGTTACACAGAATTGACCTTTCATGACCACAAACACACAAGTGAATGCAGACAAATAGTTTACTGAAATGAAAGACATGGAAACAATGGATACATCATTTTTAACTTTTTGTTGAGTTTTGGTATTTAAATTCATGTGTACTTTTACAAGTTAGTTTATTCCAAACATTTCAAGCTGGGATTAGACTTACTAGAGGAATGCCTGACCTGCATGGATAGAAGGTGGTTAGATTGGTAGATAGTAGTCAAACATTGTCTGAATGTATGAATGTTTACCACACTCCCAGAAGCTAGAGATGGGTGGATCAGTTCCTTTAAAAAAATATTGATAATAACCTTATGTAATGAGTAAGCAGCGAAATGAGTAACCTCTTCAAACATTTTAAAAACAACACACCCTGGAAGTTGAGGAGTTTGAACAAAACCAAGGAGATAATTATGCTATTATCATTTTAATTATGGTATTTCTGTAAACTAGACTAATCTTACACTCATTAGCACAAACATTTTTATTTATTGTACTCATATTTGCTTTTGTAATAAATGTGTTATTAATAACTGGTATGCGTCATGTGATTTTCAAAAAGCATCTGTATCAAATAGAATTTAAAAAAAGTTTAGCATCACCCATCCCGGCCAGATACCAACTGTGATCATATACAAAAAACATATTTAAATGTAATGAAGTATAACATGATATCTAAATCAGAATCAGGTTTATTGCCAAGTAGGTTTACACCTACGATGAATTTGACTTGGTGGTTTGGTGCATAACAATAAACATAGTAAGGAGAAAAACATTAAGAAAGATTTTTAAAAAGTAAATACTGCAAGTCAAGAAAATTTACAATAAAATATTGAAATATATGATTAAAATGTGTGCAATATGGAACATTTAAATGAAAGAGCTGTGCAGTTTGGTGCATTAATGTGCCATGCTACCATTTCTAACTTTCACACGTGTATTCAAACCAATCTATTACATCAACTACAAACATGCAATGAAGCCTTTTCCAGCCATTTGATGAATGTAACTTGTTAAACCATACAGGTGTAGTTTGACTGTATCACCATCTACTGTTCTAGCTGCCTTCCTGCACCCTGTCAAAGATACAGCTGTACAGTCATATGTAGTCATGTCTCCTTTGCTACACGAGCTGGATGTCCCCTGGGGTTTCGGTTTGTGTATTTCAGCTGCTCTGCTGTCCTGACAACTCATACCATGTTATTTCTTTCCCACAGTACCTAGAGTCAGTCCGTCCTCTGCTGGACAGTGAACAATACAACCAAATGGAGATTTTGGCCAATGATTTTAAAGACTCCAAAGCAGCCCGGTTGCAGAGATACCTAGTCCTAAAATCCTGGTGGGCAACAAATTATGTGAGTAGTGTTTACATGTGATACAACATTGGAACTCATATTCAGCTGACTCATAATGTTAAACAGCAATAATGTGTTATCTTCTCTAGGTAAGTGATTGGTGGGAGGAGTACATCTACCTCAGGGGCAGAAGTCCTATCATGGTCAACAGTAACTTCTATACAATGGTATGTTAGTTTGTTATACTAGTGGAGTGCATTAGTAATACTCTTTTTTATTATAGTAATACAGAAATTATACAGTAAAAGGTGGCAAAGATTACATTAAAAAAAAAAAATCTTTCTTAAACAAAAATTCTCACAGTTTTGTGATTTTTGAGTCCATTTGTGTTGACTTGTCTGTTGTGTTTGTTGTGAATGAATTTATGTAAAGGACCTCCTGTACATGATTCCAACACACCGACAGGCTGCACGGGCAGGGAATGTGGTCCATGCCATGCTGCAGTACAGACGCAAACTGGAACGTGGTGAACACGCTCCGGTAATGCTCACCATGACTTTACTGCCACTCTACTCAAACCCTGATCACCCAGTTAGGTTGTCACCTACTCACTGTTCAATCATACATTCTTTATTCTTCTTATTTTCTACTCTATCTTCCCTCAATAGATCTTGAACTTTCATGTTTTTAAAGGTGAAATATGTATTATATTGTATTTACTATAGGAAATCATAAATGACCGTGATATGTCATCAGAGATTAAGGAAGCACACTAAGTTGAACATTTCTTTCTCAGCTTGGTTAAACTTAGTGATGAGTTCATTTTCTTCCTTCTTCCCAGTTGAGGGCTTTGGGGACCGTTCCTATGTGTTCCACTCAGATGGAGAGGATGTTTAACACCACTCGCATCCCTGGGATTGAAACAGGTGAGCAACTTCTTAGATCTGCACAGTTTAAAGGGTAAATCAATACTCAGACACGCAGAGCAGATAGCTCCTGCTGTCCTTGGTTGAATGCTGGAGGTCACAGCACGTTTTCCATCAGCTATTTAAAGCAAAATACCTGCTTCAACATAACTAATAGACACAACTGTGTACCAGTGCTGATTTACCCTCAAACAACTGAACTTAAGGTATTCTACATTTTATCTTTGAGATTTACTATCTGCAAGTTTTCTCCTATCCTTTATCTGCTCACCCATCCTGCTTCCCTGCAGATATTGTGCAGCACCTGACCGACCGTAAGCACCTGGTTGTCTACCACAAGGGTCGTTTCTTCCAAGTGTGGCTGTACACTGGAGGGCGCCACCTCTTGCCCAGTGAACTTGAGACACAGTTTCAAAGGATCCTCAATGACACATCTGAACCTCAGTCAGGAGAACTCAAATTAGCTGCCCTGACTGCAGGAAACAGGTATATAACCATGCATGGACAGGACAAGCACACATAAATGAAAATAAAAAGATGATAAATTGTCTCACTCTGACATCCTCTCTTCTAGAGTTCCATGGGCTCGGGCTCGGATTAAATATTTCAGCCAGGGAGTAAACAAAGTGTCCCTGGACGCCATTGAGTCAGCTGCCTTCTTCCTGACACTAGATGACGAGCCACAGGGTTATGACCCTGCAAAGACCGGCTCACTTGACAGTTACGCCAAATCCCTGCTTCATGGAAAATGTTATGACAGGTAGGCAAGTCAAGTCAAGGGAAGGTCTCTGATATTGGCTGGTTAGACTTTCAGTGGTTTGTTTGCCTGAAAAATCTTGTTCTTTCGTTTTTCACAGGTGGTTTGACAAGTCTTTCACCTTGATCTCCTATCCAAATGGTAAAATGGGTATAAATACTGAGCATTCTTGGGCTGATGCACCAATTGTAGGACATATGTGGGAGGTATACAATGTGTGCTGATATATTGTATTTCAAACCAATGACTCAGAGATTGTGGATGTCTTCAGCTGTCATGTTTTTCCTTTGTAGTATGTCCTCGCCACAGACTGCTTCCATCTTGGCTACACAGAGGAGGGGCACTGTAAAGGGGATGTGAACAAAGGCCTTCCTCCTCCCACTCGACTACAGTGGCAGATTCCAAAGGAGGTACAGTAGACACAGTAGAGCCTCACATCATTTATTGCCATTGACCTAACTGACTGGTATTTAAAGCCATAATATGTCACATTTATGCATTAAAATATCTAACAATGCTAGACATATCTTATATACTGTATTTTGTTGAGTTGTGTACTTACATTATCCCAAATGTTTCCAGCAATGTTCAAACGCAAAAAAAATCAGTAATTTAGTGACAGTAATGGTGCATGTCTTGCTAGCTGTTGCTGTAATTGCTAGTTGATATAACTTCTAGAAAATCATGAGATATCAGAGAGTGAGAAAGAAGGTCGGCAAGCATGACTAAACATAATGTGAATAAAACTTTAATGTTACCTCATCCATTAACATGATTTCAGCCCGAGTCACCTCAGATAGATTTTCATCAGCTATGTGGGTTGTTTAACAATAACAACGCCAGTGATCCCACACACACACAACAACATCACAGTATGTTTTTTGTTTTATTGTGAGAGACTCCTAGTGGCAAAATTTAGATATCATGCATCTGAACATTTCATGCATAGTGTACACAACAGTGGACAGCTACTCAAAAGCTTGTATATGCATGGGTTTTTATTGTATAGTTGCACACCTGCCACCACAGCAGACACTAGCACATCGTCCACGTACTGCCACCCACTGGGCAGTTGTTGTAAGTGCAACACAAATTTCTTGCAACCAAGATGGCTGAAGTCAGACAATAAATGCTGAGCAGCTCAGGCATATCTTGCCAACAGACCTTGTTCACTGCAGCCATATTGATTTTAAATAGCAAAGTAAACACAGATGTTGCAAATGCAAATGCAAATAATCAAGGTCCTGCTCCATTTAGTGAAGCAGAGCCTTTCCAGCAGCAAGTAGCAAGTAGTAGCAACCTGACTCTGTCTGACCTGAATGAAACTTAACCTTAATTACTATCTTTGGTAACACCTGTATTTACCCCACTATGTCAAAATGGCCGCTGACTTGGTTCTTGAAAGTACTTCATCTGAATTAACGTTCTGGCTGCAAATCCATTGCTTTATGTTATTATAATGTCACTTGTTTTTGCAACAAAAACAATATTTTTATGCCTGAAGAGTAATAAAAACAAGGGGTTGAGGGTATTTTATCTGTCCTTCCACCACAAAACTAATTAGGATATCTGTCTGTATTCCTCTTAGTGTCAAGAGACCATTGAGACTTCATACCTTTCAGCGAAACAGTTAGCTGATGACGTGGACTTCAATTGCTGTCTATTTAATTTGTTTGGGAAAGGGCTGATCAAGAAGTGCAGAACCAGCCCTGATGCCTTCATTCAGATGGCCCTGCAGCTGGCACAGTTCAGGGTAGGGAGACTACCATCCACCATCCTGTCTCTGGAACGACATTACTAACATTATTGATCACTGTTGTCTTTTGTATGTTTAACTGTATCATCCACCATCATTAAATCTTCAACCCATCTGCTCTACAGGATCAGGGAGTGTTCTGTCTGACATACGAGTCATCAATGACTCGTATGTTTAGAGATGGACGGACAGAGACGGTGCGCCCCTGCACTTCTGAGGCTGTTGCATTTGTCAGATCCATGGAGGATGCAGGTGCAACGGTAGGCAGAATTCACATATACACAGAAACACTTAAAATATGGGGCACCCCTGTAGCTCATTTGGTAGAACCTTAAAATAAATCAAGGAAACACAGCACAAACCAAAGAGTTATGTTAAGTTCTGTAGGTTTTAACAAATGTTAATAGTGGATTCATTGGTGGGTCCAGTGGGGTTGAAGGCATTAAAACCCTTTACCTCTGCAGGGTAATTAGACTTTGGACATGTCTTGTGTCAAAATTGTTTGTTTTCAGTTACATGATCTGTATGTACACACTTCCTGTAAGTGTAGAGGTCACCTTTTGAGAGGGCAAGCTTTGAAAGGTCATATTGTGCTGCTTAGGACTTGGTCACCAAGACCTAGAGACCATGTGTCTCTGCACGTCAGTGCCCTAGACTCTGAACTCCCTGATGATCTGGCAGGGTTAACATGACGCTTGCCTTAATGGTCCAATGTGTATGACTTAGAGGGTTCTATTGATATTATTACAGCATAAATGGAATATAATATTCATATGTTGAGAAACAGAGGGACATAAGTAACCTTTGACCAACTTTACAGCAGAACCAACATAAAAAAAAATACCATACTTTGTCCTGACTTTCTTTAATTAATTCAATCTTTGCTATTAAAACATCTTAAACATGTGTATGACATTATATGTAATGGACAATATTTTGACATTTATTGAAAAAATATATTTTTCTATCTTTTTTTTATTTGGAAGAAAGTCTTGTGTGCCTTTTTGAAAGCAACTTTAACATCTGATATGAAAAAATAATGTATCAAATGAAAAAAAAAGTTTACATTAATACATTAAAATTTAACAGTAATACATTCTTCAGTATAAAATATACATTTATCATATTAATTCATGAATGAATGTAATTAATTTTGTGAAAACATTAACAATAACAATTTTGCCAAATAACCAATTGAAAATAAGCTACAGAATTCATTTAGCAATTAATTATATTAATCCTAGCTAGATAACCATGTGATCAAATAAGCAAATAGAGATCAAACTTTGGTGATATAAATATAGCAATATAATTATATACAGCAAGTACAGCACATTTCCTACAGATCACATAAGTTTGTGATTGATTTGAAATGACAGACTTGCATGTTATTTACTACATGCATTCTGTGTCCTGTGCCTGGACTCCTACACATTTGGAAGGGGAGGGTGAGGCAAACACTATTCATTTGGTTGCAATCTACAACCCCACCTTAGATGCCACTTCATCCTATACACTGATCCTTTAAAGTGACACTTACCTTAATAGAAATAAGGTAATTTTGATATAATATTAATGTTATATGTGTGTGTGCCTGGATGCTATTCTTTTGTGCTGTTTGTTATTGTGATCAGAATGCCCAGAGACTCACCCTGTTTCGGAAGGCTGCAGATAAGCATCAAAACATGTATCGTCTCGCCATGACTGGTTCTGGTATCGACCGTCACCTTTTCTGTCTCTACATCGTGTCCAAATACCTTGGTGTTGATGCGCCATTTCTTAAGAAGGTTAGAACTATAATCATTTATCATTGTTTTCTTATAACCTACCTATCACAATCTTTCTCCTCTCTACATTGCTGTTTTCTATACAACATTCAATGTGTTTGCCTCTAGGTGCTTTTGGAGCCCTGGAAGCTGTCAACCAGCCAGACTCCACAGCAGCAACTCAATTTAGTTGACATCAACAAGTTCCCCAAATATGTGGGTGCTGGTGGTGGATTTGGCCCTGTGAGTTAAACTGTTTTACGCAGCCATGACGTTTCACCCTGTCATTCTGGCCCGGTTTTGTACAGTAATATAACAGCATGCCTTATCTCCTCCCATCAGGTGGCTGATGATGGTTATGGTGTCTCTTACATAATTGTCGGGGAAAACCTCATCACATTCCACATCTCCAGCAAGTTCTCCTGCCCTACAACAGTAAGAGCACACAATGAGAGCAGTGCATATTTATAGAGCCATCCATAGACTGTTTAAGCTTCATAGGGAGTCACGAGGCCCTCAGGTGTGAAGTAGGCCTATATTTCAGCTTTTCTTCATTTCTGTAAAAAATTCATCATTCATCTGCTGTAACTGCTTATCCGTGAGGGTCATGGGGGGGCTGCAGCCTATCCCAGCTGACATTGGCTGAGAGGCAGGGTACACCCTGGACAAGTTGCCAGATCATCACAGGGCTGACGCACAGAGACAAACAACCACTCACTCTCACATTCACACCTACAGGCAATTTAGAGTCACCAATTAACCTATTATGCTGCATGTCTTTGGACTGTGGGAGGAAGCCGGAGTACCTGGAGAGAACCCACGCAGACACGAGGAGAACACGCAAACTCCACACAGAAAGGCCCTGCCGGGTCAGGGAGTCGAACTCAGGACCTTCTTGCTGTGTGCACCGTGCCGCCCCTTAATGAAATTGTTATTTCTAAAATTTAGATAATTATTTAACACATAAATTAAAGATTTGGATAAGGCCACAGTGAACACCTGAACACAAGCTATATTCACAAAGCCTAGAGCCTAGTCTTGGCTATACAGACTTGTCCTGCATTAGAAAAGTACACAGTTAAAACAACAAAAGAGCTAATAAAAGAATGGCCAAGAGTCATTGTTATGCATTAAATATAATATGACATATCTATAAAATATGTCACTTAGTCATGGGTGGTCAGTTTAGGTTGGGAACCACTGGTTTATGCAATCTTTCAATATTCAACACTATTTTTGTTTCTCCCTCTTTCTGTGTGACCTGCAGGACTCACAACGGTTTGGTCAGAACCTTTGGAAAGCCATGGTTGATATCCAAACACTTTTCAAGGCTGAAAATGATAAGAAGATGGGGGAGCAGGCAAAGCATGTACAGGAAAATGGGAAAAAGCACATCTAACAAACCCTGTGGGATGCTTTCCTGTATTTGGCTCACATACAACCTGTGAGTCTCTTTGTTTATTGTTAAAACCAAAAGAATGTTCTGGTGAAAGGTTTTGCACTTTTATGCTCTCTTTGCTTTTCTGGTGGGTCACTTTATAGGAGCTGGTCATTCCACTCTGTCAGACAAAAGCAGTTGTTCTTACTCTTCTAATTTATTTCTATTTATATTATACTTTTCAGAGCTGTGTTGTTTTGTTGCTGAGGGAAAGATGTAATCTTTAATAAATGGGGAATCTTTGTTTTAGCAAGGGCTGTTTCTCCCTCACTGGCACTTTGTCAGTTTGTGCATATGAAACTTGTAAATATGTGTGCTTAAAGAATTAAGTGCAATGTTTGAAAAATAGAAATCCTTTATTACATGCCATTATTTGTGAATGTTTTTCATTTTAAGGTGTTTGTCATTTTTGATTAAAACATCAGAGATTGTATTATATACAGCTCACCATCAGCAGCTATTGTGCAGATACTAAAATCAGGGCTCTGCAGATTTTCATGTTCATAGTAGCAAAAATGTGTTAATTAATCTTATTAATTTATTTTAATTCATTTTTCAACAAAATCTGCTAATCCAAATCATGTCTTGTCTTTTCCACACTTGAAAGTCATTGATGTGGTTCTTCATTCCATGTTGGTTTCATTTGTAGTTGTTTCAGCACAATCAATACAGATTTTAGCAAAAACACATTTAAAAGCAACACTGAATGTTAATAAATATTTATAAAGTAACTAACTTCAAAATAGAATAATTTTAAGACCTTCAAATTGGTTCTACAACATTCTAGGCTAAAATTCAGATTACTAGAATGCATCACTGAATATGTGGTGACAAAAATATCTCCTAATAAAATGATAGACATTTACACTGATTTGGTGCAAACACATTTTTTGCTTGTCAGTATTACATGCACATACTTTAACAGCATTTATTCATTTCAAAAACACAAATTTTGTATGCAGATTCAACCACCTTGCAGTACAATTTACTAAGGTATTCCCCACTCAGATGGTCTTGATATCTGGTCTGATCCACAGACTTTTCTGTTACAGTAATGGTAGATCAGATGCTCTGTGTCGTAGCGTGGAATAAGTGGTCCCAAGTGAAAGTGGTTTTGGATTTCAAAAACAATCTGATAGTAAAAAGTAAAGCTGGTAAGTATTTATTTAACATTAAAAATGAAATAAATTGATTAAAAAAAAACACTGGTAACAAGCATGATAAGTGAAGGTTTGTTGGGGACTGCTGGGACACCAAACACAAACGTACAAACCGCTCTGGAGCTGCAGAAACCCTGTAAAATGTAGACATATGAATCATTAGAAATAATTCATCATACTGCTAACTTTGCTAATAGATTTTTTTCACTCATTTCAGAAGTTGTATATACACTTTAAATACATCAAAAACAGACACATGAAAACAATCTATTATAAGAGAAGTTTATTTTAAGAGGTGGGGTGGAGATCTTTTTCCTGATATCCATGTGAACATTTACAGAGGCCTTCCAGATTCATCCAGGCTTTTAAAAGAAACAAAAACGATCTGGACTTTGATTAGCTGGAAGCTTTATAACAGTAAGTGAGGTTGCTCTCAGAAGAACATCTTCTGGCAACATTAAGAGAGCAAAACTAAATGCACCAGATCTTAAACAAAGGCAACAGGCAACAAGCAGCTCACTGATAAGAGTGCTCGTTAACAAACCAGGCTTTTTACAGTTGTGACCACATAATGCAATCTCTGTACACCACATTACCCTAAACATGATGAGATATTGGGAATGCAGATGGTAGAAGGTTCATCTCCCGATTGGGGTATGCAGATTTCTTCTCACCTATGACTTTAAACCACAATTAATGCACAATGGAGTGGCATCAATCTGTAATCTGCACTTTTATGGCATAAAGAGATAATGTCACGATTGATTTTCTTCATTCACATGAGTGCAGCTCCCAGAGAGCGGGCAAAAACATACCATCTTCTATTTGAATATTTATTAGTTTAGGTGGGGACAATACAAAAAGTTAAAGTAATAAAAAACAAACCTTTCCGGTCACACTCAGTTTCTTTCAAGGCATCAGTTACAGCAATGAACTAAAACTAGACTTTATAACTGTACAAAGTGAATGGACAAACAAAAACATCATCACACGGTCCACTTGCTTGATGAGAGCAATGTTAAAAGACCCGAAGAGGCGACAGACACCAGACTCCCTAAGATTCAAAATGAATCAACAGTATCAGATTATCGTCATCATCTTCATCACTCTCTTTTCAGAAGCTGCCTGCCAACCACACACATTTAACATAACAGAATACAACAGACACAAAAGGCAAATGGACTTTAAGTATGCTCTATTTCTTAACCATTTTTTATCATGGGGATACTGCAGGTTGAGTCCACTGGGTGATGACATGCCCCTGGGGCCACTGTGTGTGTGGGGCTGTTTTTCATGTAGATACACGCCAACCCAGTCTTTTCTGTGTACATACTATTGTGTGTATATATGTCAACACTCTAGGATGGTTTTTTGTAGTTTATGTGTCTAAAATCACTCGGCAGAGCTGTTGGGTTCCGGTCTATTATGCAGCAAAGGAGGATTAAGAAGTTGCACCAGGGGTCGGGTTGACATTCTGCGTGGCCGCTTGTGGCGCCACCTCAATGATCCGCGGTTTGTCAATGATGCGAGCAGTGCGGTTTCCTTTCTCTACAATCCCGATGATCCACGCTTGGTGACCCTCGCCATATTTAGGGGATTTGATTTCGGCACAGAAGCGGGCGGCCTGCTCTCGAGGCAGGCAGATAAGCAGGCCTCCTGTGAAGAAAAGGAGATTTGGTCAGTCACAAATCATGTTTTTGATGTGTAGTGATGCTGTGAATGTACTGCGACAGAGTGCCTTCTGTGTTTAAGCCCCTCAGCTATGGAACTCACTGTCAAGACCTCAGTTCCTTAGAATGGCAAACTCTCTCCATATTTTTACAAAAAAATTTAAGACTTATCTTTTTAATTTGGCTATGAATTTTTCATTTGGAGTAATGACATAACTCAAGTTTTAAGTTTTAATCATTGTTTTTACATGATTTTTATCCACTTTTACTTAATTCTACAGATCTCATCTATCGATTCTTAAAATTTTGTTGTTTTATTATTGTAATTTTCATTCTTGCAAAGTTTTTATGAAGCACTTTGGGCTGCATCTGTGTATGAAAGGTGCCATATAAATAAAGGTGAGTTGAGTTGATCTAACTTGCACTGAGTTAAGTACTGCTTTTGATTCGATTGCTCACAATGATCACATTATTGTTGTCCTAAGGCAAAGGGCCCGTGTGGCATTAGATGGGGCTGTAGAGCAGTTTGTCTCATCCTGTCTTTCTGACTGGATTAATCCCTACAGAGACTTAGTAACACCTGTCTTGTTCTCTGTTCATTTGTTTTCACTTAAGGCGCTTTCATACCTGAAAGTTCACGTTCTTGTTACATTGCATACATTTGATCCAGTTAGTTTTGGTTTCACACTGCAATTATACAAGCGCACTAAAGAACTACATCTGACATTGCAACAGATTGGTTGTTGCAATGGATTGGTTAGTAGACACGTATGCCAGACATCAGGCAATTATTAGTTATATTCAATTCCTCTCTTTCTCATCCTCTTGGAAAATAATTGAAAATTCTTGGAATTTTTGTGAATTTTTTTTCCAACTGACTCTTTACAAAGTCATAGAACCAAGTATCATTTAAACATTTGCTCTCCTCTTCCTCTCCCCATGTACTACTGCAACTAATTTTGTTTTGTGGCATGCTTTTTCCTTTTTCTGTCCGTGAATGTTCTCATTTGTCCAGGTCATTGTAATCTCAGGAAAGATTAAATCGAAAACAACTGGACTTGTTTAAATGTCTTTTCCAAGAGGCTTCATCAGTCTTTTTTTCTGGTTTTGACAATAGCCCTCCAGAACTTCCTGTAATTAATCCAAGTCTGAACAATCCAAAAAAGTGTTTTCACAATAGAAACAAAACAAACCTGGTTCAGTCTGATCTGGACCAAGACCATCTCTTACAGTTAGGCCAACATTCAGCTAGTCTGGTCCGCTTTGTAGGGCATGTTTCACATCTGTAATTTAAGTTTGGATCAAACTTGAAATTCTGGACCAATCAGTGTAAATGGGAAATGGCCCTTAGACATATTATAGTAGTTTTAGTTTTTTTTATTAACATTGTTAGACAGACAATCCTCAGCTGCGCTGTTCCCTTAAACCAAACCAATTGTACAAGTTGACTGTTACAATACTATTTGTAAGGATCTGGTGGCCCAGAAATATAATCAAACAAACACAAGTCCTCATTATCTGCATTATTATAGTGTCACAGGTACAAATGATCCTCAGTCCAACTTCAACCTATAGTAAATCATATTCTCAGGACGTTTAACTCAAATTACTCTGACATTCTTACATTTTTTATTTATGGCGTGTTGTCACTCACCATGTTGTTAAGTTATTCACACTCATTGTGTCATAATTGCACTACTGTAACTCTTTATTCACATGCCTAAACAAACTGTCACTAGAGAAACAGTAGCTGATTCAGAATGCTACAGTATGAGCCTTTTGTAAAACCAAGAATGACTAAATCTTTGTTGTTGTGGCCCCAAGACACTTGTCTAGTACAAAACGTTCCCTATACTGTAAATGAACTTTAAATTCAAAATACACAACGGTTAAGGAAGACAGAAAACAACAGAGATATGTACAAACACACACACACACCTGATGTTTCAGGGCAGGTGCCGTGCATGAGTCCAAACATGTTCCCACAGGCCTTGGACACTGCAGCCATCTTGGCGAGCACTGGGAGGTTGTGGATGACAAATGATACCTCGCTTCGTTGTTGCCGTGCCAACGTCTGTGCATGGCCAAGGATGCCAAAGCCCGTGATGTCGGTGGCTGCATGAGCATTGAAAGTGTGCATGAGACCAGCCGCTACAAGGGAAGAAACAGAGAGAGATACAGAGACTTAGAAGGGCATCTGGATGATTAATTGGTTCATTATGGATGTGCATGATTCTGTTTTCATGAAGATTAGTCAGTGGAGCAAATACTGAATCAGAAAGACGTAAGTAATGTTGGAATCTTCAAAGCAAACAAATAACTATTATAATGACAAATATTTTAATCCAAGCATTAATCTTCATTTACTTCTTTATAAATGAGAACAATCTAATGTAAGAAAAGAAAAGAAAACACTTAGTTGAATCTCATGTGTACCCAGTGAAACACTGTAAACATGAAGCTATAGTATGTAACTTCTGTCTCATATGGACCATTATCTTTTAGTATTTTAAAGTTATCCATTTTTTTGCATTCAGGGTATAATATGCAACACTTTCCAGAAGAAAATGTATGGACTCATAAACATAATCCCTGCCCTCTGCCTGCATTTTCTTTATGTTCTCATTATTTTTCTCTGCTCAGGACGCTTTACCAACTCAAAACGTCTGTATTTGACATCCTGGGGATGAGACTCAACTATGACCTATCTTTCTGGTAGATTTTAAAACAGCTTGGACAAATTCTACTGATTTTACCTTTAAGTTTTATACTCTTAACAGAGGCTACTTGGCAACAGGAGGTGCAATACAGCTAGGTGCTGCAGAGGTTGCTGGTGTTGTTTATTAAAAAAAATGTCCCCATTCAATTTTTCTCTGCCCAACAGTTGATGTAGTTGTGTTCAACTTAACATACTTATTTACTTAAAATTAATGACAATATTTTTTAAGGCTTAAGGCTGTTATGACTGCAAGTCAATCATTTGAACACCTTCATAGTGGTTTTACCTGTCCTGTTGAGCCGAGCCATGTTCATCATGGCTTCATGGTAGGCCAGCTCTACATCTTCCTGGGTTACCACCAACTTGATCTTGTTCCATTTCTCAGGCTAGAAATGACAATCATATACAGCCACCAGCATTAGTGTTTATCCTAAAAAACAAAAAGTGTCCAGAGAAAAATTATTCATGAGTGAGGAGGCGAACTTACAATATCTAGCCACTGATGTACTGCAACAGCCACTTGTGTTCCAAGTGGTTTGGTCAACACCAACACATCTCCTGGCACTGCATTATCTGGCCTGGAAAAAGTCAAACATATCATCATGATTTTTACCATTACAACAAAATGATGCATTTTTGAACAAGGTGTGAGTGGCACAAACAGCACAAGTAAAGAAATATATAGGAGGAAGTCAGCCCTACATAATAAATTCATTGGGCTGGCAGACTGTTGTAGCAACTCCTCCCATCACCACCCAGGGGTTGAGCACTGTCTGTCCTCCTGTCACAGATGTCCCTGCCTCCTCAGATGCATCCTTGAATCCTTGGATGATCAGTGGCATGACTTTGTCCCTCTCCTGTAAAGACCCCGGAAATTCAGAGCAGAGTAAGGGTGCATACCTAATTATAATAATAATGATAATAATAATAGTATCTTTCTCAGCTGCTGAGTAACATGTTTTTTTTTTATTTTCATTCTCTCTATGAATGGTATTTGGTTTCTTCTACCATAAACACAACTGGTTCTTCACAGTTATTTTACAGACACAAGATCTAATAGTGAACGTATCAGCTGACATGCCTCTCACCTTCTCTGACATTTTGTTGCTGACTCCCAGAAGCATCAACATGTTGTCACACTCCGTCACCCCCATGGCGTACAGGTCACTTAGAACATTGGCACAAGCAATTCTTCCCTACAAAATAGAAATACTGAAAATTAAGCACATAAAGAAAGAGTTGGTGTGTAAAGTGAGCCTACATCAGACCCAACAGTGACATCCTTCCATTTGTCACATGTATGTACAGCTAACAGGACCACAATGTGGTAAAAAAAAAGTAACGGGAAGGAGATCCATACCATCATGTAGGGGTCATCCACAATAGGGTAGATGTAATCTGTTGTCTGGACCAGAGAGAGGCCTCCATGTCTAAGGGGGATCACACAGGTGTCCATGCCTATGCCTACAAAAATAATGGTATGTCATATGTTGAACAGGTTCATGTTCTGTTGATGGTATATGTGGTATGGTACTGTACACACAAAATCTTAACTAAAGAGAAGTCAGACAGCTTCAGGTTGACCAGAATTTGAGTCACTATAGTGCGTCTACACTGGTATCCTTGTCATACAGCAGGTCACCCGTGTGTGAGGGTACACAGAATCTTACAAAAAGCAATTATAGCTGTCTTTAGACCAAAAATTTGTGATGAGACAAGCTGAAACTTGCAACTACTTGCAATGCACTGTTCTGCAGATTTCTGAAAACCTGCCAGTTTACGTCAATGTGACTAGACGAGACGGTGTATCTCTCTGTACTTCAGCTCTAACTGCCAACTGTTCAGGCTTTTTTTAGTTAGATCTAATTTGTAAGGTCTGAAAATATAAATGAGTACAATTATAGTGGGTTAATCCTATAGTGGCATTTCTAGTATTGATTACTACTGTTAGTAGTAACTGTTAGTTAGTACTACTTGACTGTTAAAATTTAAAAGGAGTGTGTTGAGTGAGTGTGGCTGAGGCTGTGGCTGAGAGACAGAAAGAGACTACGTTGTGTCTAGAAGGGAACCTTAGACCCATGAAAGATCTGGCAAGAGTGAATATTTTAACCCAAACCACGATCAGTCCCTGACCATAGCCTAGTGTCCTCTAATTTCTTTCTTAAACCTACACAGATCTTAACCACGGTATTGTCGCATTTTAAAACATTATTAACTTGCACAAGGACACAATGAAGAAACAACGCTTTCTAGACACAACCAAGATACAGCAATCAGTGGTGGGCAATGATGTGTGAGAGCTGATAGTGAGAATGCCAGTGAATCAGAGAAATTATTATTTTCTTATTTTTTCACAGTGGTTGTGTTCTCAACACAAATTAATAACCCCAGACCACAGCACAACACCTGATTCTGTTCCTCAGAGAAACTGATCAGGTAATCTTCTTTTTCCTCCATCCAAAACTCTCTGATAGTTTACTGACTTTTCTATGAGCTGATTGGCTGTGTCTGGCTCTGGTCTGAACTGGGCCTATGCCTTCAATCCCACCACAAACCTGGTTGCAATTACAGAAGGATTTGTCATCATAGTACTACATGAAGATCATAATTACCTAATCGGGGCATAACTGCCCGAGGAACTGTTCATCCTCTTGATAGTGGTTCTCCTGTAGGGTTTCTAGTAGCTTTTGTAACACATCTTGAGGCACCTGTGAACAAAGACAACAACCACCATTCTCATGCGATATTTCTTCTCTGTTGGAATATTTTATTAATTCGTGTTGCTGTACATAGACATTAATGCATTCATGACAGATTTCAATAAGGAGAGCCAACCTTGCAGCCTGTGCCCTTGAGCTCAGCGAAGCGTGTGAGCCTGAAGTTCTTGTCCAGCTCATAGCTTTCGGGGTTAAAGGACTCCCTCACCGACATGTCTGAAGAATGTCTGGGCCTTCACCACTAGAACCACATCAATGGACCAGGACAGAACAATGACACTGGTTATTAGAAATACTGTTCAGAAGTCACAAAGGACTAGAAGAAAATTACATGAACTTTAAATAATGCATTATTTCAAATGAATCATGACTGACTTGAATATGTGTCTTATCTGAACCAACAGCACTGCAATAAATCCTGCTTTTGTGCATCCTGTAATATTATTTTTGTAAGACTGTGTCAGAGCTGCAACATAGAGTTATTTTCATTCATCATTACATTCTTGATTTAGTCTATAAAATATCAGGAACTAGTAAAAATTCCAGTTAAATTTTCAAATAAGCGCTTGCTAATGTAGCTCTTGCTCCAAATGTTTCTGGTATGCAACATGCAAAACCTCAAATATATATTTTTTATTATTCCCTTTATAATTATATAAAAACTGAAAAAAGCAAAAAATCATCATAACTGAGAAGCTGGAACAAGCAAATGTTTTAAACAATTAATGAAATAGTTGAAATCAATTTCTGTCAGCCAGATAATCAAATGTTAGCAGAAATGTATGCATGTGCGGGGTAAAATTACGTGATATGTCTAAATTAAAAGCAAAACAGTTCTGGGTGTGTGTTTCATTTTCATGCACAGGATTTATTAAATTCTCAGTTTAATAAGAAATCAATCTTGGGGGTTACTAGTGTCTGAAGTTGACTGTTCACTAATAAATTGTTACACAACATCTCTGTGCCACACACACACCACCACAGACAACACATGACTTCACAACAGAAGTAACAAATGAATGAGCGGCGATAATATAAAACTGAGAAACACCTGGCCAGCTGTTAGAACAGCCGGTCCAGTTATAACCCCGGTTTGTTGTTCAAACTAGTGCAAGTTGCTGAAGGGGCCTCGGCTGGTCAGTGCGCTGTGGGAGCGTTCAAGAGACAAAATGCTGCCAAGTTCATTCAACCCTCAGGCACTGGCTAACAATATCAGCGCCGATCAAAGGAAAACGGTCTACCGTGTATAATGTACACCACATTATAAATGACTGCACGCTCCACATTAAGACGTACGAGCTGACAGCGACGGCTGTATCTGTCACGTTCCTGTTTATTTTCTGAAAACGCTGTTTTGTTTTCCGTGCTAACTGTTAGCTCTTGAATGCAAACGGTGAGCCGTGCATGAGGTGATGGGCAGAATCAGCAGCCCCGTGCAACAAAGAGCTGAGAGTCTCCGAGCTGCAATGCACATAAAAACACACACACTGTGCAGCCCACAGTGCGAACGTGAAACACTGTTGTTACACATATCGGCAGCTCGTTGCACATGCAAGTTGAAAAGTTGCCGTGGAGAGCGCCGAGCAAAAATGTCGGCGGCGGAAAAAATTAACCCTTTCCTGTCCCTCGCCATGCGATGTGTGCAACATCAGAGTTCGTATCAATAAAACAGCACAAAACAGCTACTTGTGTGAAGGTTGTACTGATATGGTGCAATAGAAGTGTTTACAACTGCCCTAGATGCGATTTTAGGACCAAAGCGGAGTTATATTCTTGCAACATTTCCCCTTTAATTGCTCTGACCAGTTTATCCTTACCAGCTTCACGTTAGCGGTGGATCCCGACAGAAGAGCGGGGACGGCACCACAATGCATTGGGGCTAGAAACGGGTGTCCTCCGAGAAAGCCTGACGAAAAGTCCACATGTTGTCTTCTAATTCAGAACCCGGGGACAAAAAAAATAAAGTATTGCGTATATTTAAGAATATTTTAATGGATATTCGTATCACTTCGCGCTACATCTCAATAAAACAATATATGGTTTAGCGATATAGAGAGGAACCTCTCTAGATCTCAAAGGGTCCTCTGCCTGCACAGTGGCGGCTTCAACATCCCCTTTAATGAACTGTGAAGTCTGGCAACAAAATCTCTACAATGGAGTGTACCTTTAATTTACTGTTTTCCCTCCAATTGCACCTATAACAACATAACATGGCCCGCTTAGAAGTGTGAAGGCATAGATTATACATTTCATTGCATTGCACTGCATTGCTTTGCATGTATGAGTGTATATTTTGATACAATTATATTAATATTGCAACATTGTTACAGTGCTTTGTTACATTAGAATAGCACTATGCTTATTATTACTTAGGCCTCAAGAATGTTTTAGGAAGAAATTAAGCATTTTGAAGCCCCCTTTTCCCCATTCCTTCAAAGGAGGGCACCTTTAATTTACTGTTTTCCCTCCAGTTGCACCTATAACAACATAACATGGCCTGACTGACGGTGTAAAGGCTTAGTTTTTAAATTGCATTGCATTTGTGAACCAATCAGTTATTTTAATGTTGCAACACTGTTTTAGTGTTTGTTTAGTGTTGTTTTGTGGAGTGCACCTTTAATTTATTGTTTTCCTTCCAGCCGCACCTATAACAACATAACATGGTCTGACTGGAAGTGTAGGCACTTAACAAAGGCAGAGGTTTAGAAAAAACTTCCATTTGTGAACTTATCTTTTGATAAAGAATATTAATGCTGTGCTTTGTTATATTATGTTTATTTTTACTTAGGTCTCAATAATGCTTCAGGAAGAAATCAATCACTTTGAACACTCTTTTCTCAGGCTTTGGGAGTAATGGATTATGTAATCTGGATACAAAAAATAAGGTAGCTGTATTCCATCACAGTTACAGATAAATAGACATAATCAGATTAAATACATAATTAGATACATTTAGTAAAAGTGGGCATTGTAAGTAGGAACAGTGGGGGTGGGGCCCCTCATCGCTGCTCTTTTTTATTTTATTTTTTATTTTTTTATCCAAAGGTCAACTTCATGTGACATCATAAAGTTCAGCTCTCTATCAGTCCATGGTACTCCTCTGTAAAAAGTTATTAAAAGATTTAGCTAGCATTGAAAGTGTGATGTTTCGCCATGAAACAAGAAGTTGCTGTAATTTGAGTGTAATTGGTCCAGTCAGCCCCAAACTTCACATGTTAGATAATAGTCCCTTCCTGGTCACATCTAAATGCCAATCAGGAGTTATACTCATTGCGCCACCAACGGCAAAAGGAAGTAAGCTTCGTGTGACAATCATCATCTGATTTACATGGAATTTTCACAGCATGGTCTATAATATACTGGAACATAGCTAATAAATAATTAATAATAATGTAATTTGTGGCTGTTCTGTAGCACCATCCTAATGGAGACAGGAAGTGACACTGAACTCTTCCTGCAGTCTCCAAAACGTGACAATTCAGAGTCTTGTCAACTGTTCAGCATCTGGTGACAGGGTTGCGGAGGCCTCAAAAATGTTTCAGGGAGAAATCTAGCAATCTATTGTTAATTTTAATGTCTAGCATAGAGCTGCAAAATTGATCAAAATATTATAAAAATCACAATACTGCCAAATGTAATGATCAAATTAGAGAAGCTGCAAAACAAAACAGCAATATAATGAAATACTGTAGTGCTGCAGAGATGACCTGGCCTACAAATCTTGTTCTCCATTTATAAGAAAACATGTTTGTTTGGTACAGACCCCAACAAGTGTCACATCATCAAGATTTTATGATCATTCCCAATAATCATGAATCATATCACAATTGCAATATCTGTCAAAAATAATCACAATGTGATTTTTTTTACCTTATTGTGCAGGCCTTATGTCTATCATATAAAAAAAGACAAAAGAAAATTGTCAAGAAACCATCTTTAATGGTCGAAACAAATATTCATTTCATATGCACATATGAGCTGAAATGAAAGAAAAATGCTGTAATCCATCACGATATTAGCAACGATAGCACTGATATGCATAGCCTAGAGATTCTAATGATGAGAAGAAATAACTATTCATAGAATACTGTATATTTTATATTTTCAGCCAGATGTAGCCTAACAACATATTTTTAATTAGCAAATTGGCTAAAAATACATAAGTTTTGGATGTTATGTTTGTAATTGAGGCGAATGCTGCACTGCACATTACACCCATTGAAGTACTGGTCACTTAAAAGGCACAATCCACAATGGACAACTTCCCGTAAAAAGTAATTTGTGCAAAATATACGAATGTTAAACCGTTACAGTACTTTGTGTTGTTTTAGACTCAGTGACATATGAGAACTAGGGAAGTATGCTTTTAAAGCTGTAGCCTATAATGTAAACAGTAAGTCACCTCTAAACATGAAAATGAACGGACATTTTTTAAACAACTGTATAGTTCAATGTCTATTGGCACAAAATACCAGATCCCAGTGATGGTCTGATGAAAAGTCTTAAGGTGTGTGTATGTGTGTGTTTGTATATGAGAGAGAGGATAAGCAGGCTTCTCCTTCATTTGGTCCTATAGTTTTTTCCCCTTTACATCCATAACACAGAGCTAAAGTGGCAAAATGCATGAAGTTAGAGAAGAAATGAAGACAATCAACAAATCTGCAGTAAGGCCATTGTGGCAGCCCTCGAATCAACCAGTCATGTTCGCCACTGTCCCCTTCACGCCTGCAGGCGTGTTATAGTCACAGCCTAAAAAGGAAAGAAGAAAATAATGTTAAAATTTTAAATCTCATTAAAAAAGACATCAAAAAGGCAACTGAGTTCACATATTTGGTCTTTTTTTTATGGTTCTCATAGCCTTATTTGAAAAGAAAAAAACTGAGATAGCAGAAAGAGAAATACTGTTGAGACAGTGAGAATGAAACAGAGAGGTGAAAGAGGGGGTATGGTGCATGGTGTGAAGATAATTAGCTGACATTTTGGGAAGCTGCGTGAGAATGTCAAATGTCACAGCGACAGCGTGACAAAGACATATGAGCCAATGAGCGACACCAGTTTGTGTGTGTGCTGTGACAGTGAAGTGGTGAGACATAAAGACACTGTGGGCTCAGAGGGAGGCTGATGGAAAGATGTTGTAAGATGTAATGCTGACTTAAGGGTGAAGGTGCAGACACAGGACGATAAAAGTAGGCAGCTTAATACATGGGTAGGAGAGTGTGTGTTTGTTAGCTGCCTATATGTGTGAACATTTAAATATGAGGGTCGTACTTGTGGAAGGTCCATTTAAGACTTCTTCTGCTTCTGCGGCATCTGAGGAGCCAAAGAAAGAATAAGGTTTACCACAGAAAGTCTCCTCTTTAACTGATAAACTCTATGTGACTTATACTGTAAATTTACTGCTTAATAATAATGATAATAATTATAATAATAAATTAACTTCATTTGACCATGCTCATTATAATCATTTTGGATAATAAAACAGGGTTATGGGGTTAAAGTAGAATACTAGATGAAATATACAGTATTACTTACTTCAATAAAAGCAAGGGAAAAACTTTGCAGCAGACTGTATCAGTACCTCTTTTCAGCCTCCTCCTGGCAAGTTTGATCTGATCTTGAAGGATCTGAACCCAGTCTCGGGGCCCAGGCAACTTCTCTATTCTGTGTTCAGTGCAGTATTTCTCTGTAAACACTGGACACAGGTCACACAACCATATTAATGTTTCCTCTGTCTCATTGTTGTTGCACCTTGGCACAAAGAAACAGATTCATTCTTTTGCATCATACCTTTAATGGCACCCACGATGTTCTGGTCCAAGCCCTTCCGGTTATCATTGAGTCCTCTCTTCCTTTTACCATTTGGCAAGGAGTTAGCCAGGGTAGCATCATCAAAGAAGGCACACACCTAAACATGTAGTCATATCCATGTTAAAACATTGCTCTGACTTTAATTAGTGTAGAGTATTATTTAAGTAAATTATTATGTTTGTGTTTAAA
Organism: Lutjanus argentimaculatus; assembly: GCA_034769285.1. Lineage (NCBI taxonomy): Eukaryota > Metazoa > Chordata > Actinopteri > Lutjaniformes > Lutjanidae > Lutjanus > Lutjanus argentimaculatus. Next base: position 12,103,987 of record JAWZSL010000012.1, on the reverse strand, counting down.
ATGCAAGTAATCAGTGATGCCACATTACTGCAAAGTAAATCACAATAAACGGCTCTTGAAAAGTTATAGATGCGCACCAGTTTCCGGAACAGCAGGCTGCCGGAGCGTGTATAGTTCACCAGAATGGAGTCTAGCTGAGCCTTTGAGATAAACACGTCATAATCCTCTGCAAGACGCACCTCAGACTGAAAAAGAATCAAATAACACAGTGTGAACTGAGAAGTATCTTAGGAAAATGGTACATGAAAACAACAAAATAAATTCATTTATTGAGGCAGACCTTTAGTCACGCCCGCCGGGAGCGACGTCTCGGGCTTACAGCTAAGCTCTACTAACAGGCTTTTTGGTCCACAGTCTGTTTGGTGTTCCAAAAGTCCTTAACATGTTTTTATTCTGCTGTTTGTACTTTTTATTTTTGTTTCTATTACTTATCTTTAACTGACTCTCTTAATGTACTTCATACATTCTTTTAATTTTAAAAAAGGTTTATTATATGGATGTTCCTTTTGTTTTATCTATGTGAAGCACCCTGAATTGCCTTTCTGTATGAAATATCTTAAACTGGGTTGCTTTCTTGTAGATGTCATAAAATAAAGCACGATGATAATGCAAAACTTAATATTTCATCCTTTCCCAAAATAATGATTTAAGATTACAAGTGGTCAGGGGACACAAAGGTCCTGCTTAGCAACAAATCCATCACTTGGCAACAGCTTTTACATCAAACATGGAGTGCTGTTAAAAAGAGAACTTTTTTATAATATAAATATAACACCTCATTCTGTAACTTCATAAGGAAATCTGGAAGAAAATGAAGGCAGTATCATTTAGTCAGATTGATACAACACGTGTTTCCACTTTCAAGTCCTGTGATTTTTCACATCCATATTAGGGTGAGTTAAAATAGAAAACAGTAGATGTCTTTTCAGTGTAAATACAAAAAAAAATCAATTTATAAATAAATATAAGCTCAAGTGCTGTTACTGTGGGAGAGAGTGAGGTACACTCAAATCATAGATTACACCTGCAAATTATGGGAAAATTATGCACTTTTCATGTGGCTGTTCAGTCAGTGTTGATGGTAAATGTAGTCAGTTAAAGCAATAAAGTCCTCAGTCTGGTGCTATATTTAACAAGAAAACTGAGTTCTCCTCCGATGCCTACATGTACGAGGATGAATTTTTGCCGTGTATCACAACCCTAGCCTGTACCTGTTACTTTGTTGGCTAAACAAAGTGTTAAGTGTCAAAAATACTCATCTAGCATGTCCCTGGCTACCAAGAGGTGGAGACCAGAAATCTAAGCTGACAAAACTAAAGAATAAGAGATTTTGCAGCAAGAGAACTCAACTTTCTCAGTCAATATAGCATACACTGAGGAATATGTTGCTTCAATTGACTACATTTACCGGCAACGATGGCTGGAAAACCACATGAAAAGTGCTGAATTTTCCCTTTGAGCACACAGAACACACATGGGCAGATCATGTACATTACCTCTAATGACTGAGGTTCCCTCAGTTGGTTCAGGAGAGGATTGTGTGTGTTATTGACAGTTACTGGATTGCTCTGAGGTGGCAGCACAGAAACCCCAGAGGAGACAGTTTGACTGTTGGGTGTAGATGAATCTTGCCCTTTTTCACATGGTTCCCTCTTTTCAGATTCTGCAGATGCAGCTATAAGTGGTGATGCTTCCAGAGAGGCCAGGGCAGCTCTTCTAGTACTAGACACTGTGAGGGGTGCCACTCGATAGATTGGCCTCCTCTTGCGGGGCCTACAGCGAGGAGTGGGTCCCGGACCAAGACGAGGTTGGCATGGCGATGCTGCTTGTTCTTGTCTTTCCAAGGATGCTAGAAAAAGACGGTAACATGTTACATTTTTTTCTCTCTGTTTCTCACTTTGTCACAGTGTGAGAGTGTTTGTATTCATACACTGACCTTTTTGAGTCTGCATCAGCCTCCTCATGGCTCGCATTTCCTGCAAAATAGCCTGCAAGGTGCCCTTACAGTTACACATACAGCAGGGGGTCTCAGGCACAGCAGGAGGGACTACATCTGCTGGAGAGTCAGTGGTGTATTGGTTAGTGATACTCAAACATGCATCCACATACAAGAACACTGTGCTTTCTTGCAATGTCCATGACAACAAAGTGTGTCTGTGTGTGCATGAGTGTGTTTTGTATGGATACTTGCCAACACTTCTAAGTGTCTGTCTTACACACAAATACTTCTGTACGGTGTTTGTTCCTCGACAGAAAAACACTTGTTTGGTATTGTATCGTAAGGGTATAAAGGTTCCAAAAGAGTTCTTCCTGAAGGGCTGAGGTTCTACCCAAAACCATTTACTTCTGAAGAACCCTTTTTTTTTGAAGAATTGGTTTGTTGTTGTTTGGATTGTTGAAAGCATGGTGGTTAAAAGATCCTCACCCTAAAATATTCAAATGTTGATGCATGTTTCAAATATTACTTTAAAAATATAGATGTATCTAGAATCAATTTAATCAATTTAGTTTGTTTGTGTTTTGGCCTAGTTGATATCTTTACCGTCATTTCATGCCATATAGTAGTAGGTGGGACCAGAGTGTATTGCTCTCTGGCGCTCTGCTCCGGTTTGTAACATTGTAGCAATGGCCCACATTTCCCATCATGCCAACTCCCCTACCAGCTGGACTGAGTAGTTTGTTTATGTGGGTAATTGTCATTTTTGTGCTGGTTTATATTTTATACAATATATGATATTCAATATCTTTGTCTCGTCTGTAGAATACAATATGGTTCTTTGCAGAACCCTCAGAACACATGGGGGTGAGAGGTGAAATGTTTTTGTTATATAAAAGGGCTTTCAATAGAACCTCCTGGGTGCGTTCTAGATGAAAACTTTGGAATATAAACACCATCTTGGTAGAAGCCCCTTGGTCGGTTTTTCTTAGCACCCTTAGATTGTGGAAAGGTTCTTGATAAAACCCCCAGAGAGGGTTCCAGAAGGCACCGTTACATCATAGAGGCTCTATAGAACATCCCATATGTGGTCCTGGGTGGAACCATTCACCATTCACACATGGCTTTCAGTATAACCTTTACTGTATATTGGGTTCTATGTGTAACTCCTTTGGCCCTTTTCCACCAAAGTCGCTCTGGTTCTTGAGGAAGTTCCATTCAAGAATCTTGGAACCTTGGTGCTATCTAGGGACCAGCCCACATTTCCACCAGTTTTGAGTAAAATGATTGTAATCAAGAATGTCATCAATAGAGGGCGTTGAACAATGCACAATGACTGGTAGAACATGACACGCCCACTTTGGTTCCCAAGGAAAAACGGTTATTTTTTGGTTCCACCTGGGAACAGACATTTTTGAATTCTGAACCTCTTTTTTGGAGTGGAAATGCTATGAGTGTTTCAAAGGTGCTTAACCCAGAGTGGAGCCAGTTCTATATTGGTGGGAAAAAGGACTATGTGAGGGTTCCAAGTGGAACCTTTATAAAAAGGGAAACAAGGGTGTATCTCATCTTTATCATATCAGCATTATTTTTCTTTAGGAAATTCATTCCAATTGTGTCTGTTGTCTCTGTTGCTTTGGTTGCCTACCGTTAGCTTCATTCACTTTGATCAGATCCTTGGTATTGTTGAGGATCCTCATAGCTTTGGAGCGGGTGCTGTACTGGCCACAGCCTGGACCGTTGGGAATGGGGGTGGACATGGATGAAAGTGAGGACCCTGGGTCCCCTGCAGAATTCCAGCTGTTGCTCTGGTGGTCCTCTGACACAAGAGATAAAGGTGTGGGCTGATGTATCCAGGCCAGATGCCTATCCTGGGGCTCCTTTGTTAAGCTGTCCTGCTCTGTTCCCACCCGCTGATATACCCTGCCGGTCTTATCACTTAGAAGCCTCATCATTCCTGTGATTTGCCTCTTGATCTCCATGCCCTCGTCCTCCACCCAAACTATGTTGAGAGAAAATGGTGTCAGTATAATTAGTGAGCGCTGCCATGATGTATCAAAGAAATCAGTCCTTACAGTGGCACATACCATCAGGCACAGCAGCATCCTTAGGCTCTCCGTTGGCATCCTTGCAGCCAGAATTCACCATATACGAAGCATCAGGATCTGTGAGGAACAGCAAAGTTTTGTTATGAAATAGTTACAGTAGAACCAGTAGACTATTTGGAGGAGGGGGCGACATCCACCTTGTTGGCAAAATGACCAAAATCATTCCTCTGTAAACCTGCCATCCCCGCAGTAGTAGAGAGAGTGCAGGGGCAGAGGGATTGTTAAATTGAATATTTTAGTCTAACCTGCCTGACCTGTTCATACTTTAGTTGACTGAGGTTTGTGCAAGTTAACCCGCATTTCCACAGCAGAAACTTTCCTTGGGGACCAGGAACCTTTGGAGGAACGTAGTGCGAGTAATCCCTGTATTTCATTTCAGCCTCCACTTTTGAAAATTAAAGCCAGAAACCAATTTTTTATATATATATAATATATGTAATGTTTCAACATGTCAACGTGGAGGTACAGAAGTAAGAATACTACAGATGACCAAAGTCCAGGTCTTATTAAGGATTTATGCTGAGGACTTATAGTGACATCTGTCTGTCACTTTTTATGGCATCATCATTGTTTTGTAATCGCTCACAAAATGTGTGAAAACAGCTGCTGCATTTTTATACATCAGCTGACTGATTGGTCTAATCTTCGTGCGTCTTTAGGCCATGGTGGAAACGCAGACAACAACAGGTTGAAGGAACCTTTTAGTTCTGTGAAAAGTAGTTCCTGGGACTAAAAATTTGTGGTGCTTTGGGTGGAAATGTGGCTTTAGAATCTATGGTCCTGACCATGGCTCTGAAATATCAACAGCCTAACTTTGCTGTGTATTGAGAAATCCATGGTGCTGTCCATGGTGCTGAAGGAACAGGATTTTTAATTGCACCTTTTCCTCTCAGTCCAAACTTTCTGTCAGATTTGTCTTGGATCTCTAATATTCTTGAAACTATATACTATGAAAACTCATTTCTATGTTGTATTGTAGCCTTTGTACTGTGTAGAATGGTGTCATCTTCATGACCACAGTGACAAATAGCAACATATAATCGCTGAAAAGGGTATCATAGAGACACACTGCTGCCATCTGTGCTGCTGTAAATACACCCTAAACCCACAGGGGTAAAATAACCCTAACCTTCACACTGGGCCATCCCCATGTTAAAATTGGACAAATCACCTACTGACTATAGCCATAATGAAACTAATATAAAACCTGTGTGACAGATTATTGCAGAATGCTGTTGCAGCCCTTTGCATTGTAACCTGAAGCTTGTGCAGGCTGTTAAAGACTGTGATGTCAACCAAAGCAGAACATCCCCCCCACCCCCACCCCTTCCCATCCCATGCAGAAACCACCACCTGTAGGTGGTATGAAGTAGTGTACTCAGGAGAGGTGGCCTAGAGCGTCTAGCTTCAGCAAAAAGTGAACAATTTTAGCTGCATGTTGTATGTTCGGAAAGCGCACCATGTTTTTATATTCTGGACTAATCATCTACTTAATTGAATCTTGGATGTATGTTGAAACTGATGTTTGGGAAGGCTTTTTACATGTAAGACTTGAATCTTTAGAGTGAGCTGCTGGTTAAACCCGAGGCACAGACTGTGGGCATTGTCGTGGCCATCGCTTTTGTTTACAGAGTCGTCTGTGCTGGCACACAGCGCCAGACAAACACCCAGACACAGACGCGCGTCTTGCAAGGTCTTGCATTCATTCATCCAGCAGCAGCCTACCTTCATCCGTGACCAGTTTAAAGCTCTGTGACTTCCTTCTCCTCTTCCTTTCCCCAAACTCCATCTTCAGGGGGAATAGCTTTAGTCTCAGTAACGTGCAGTCGAAAATCGCTCCTCAGAAAGACGAAATCAGTGAGTATGAGGATCCACTCAGCGGAATCACTGTCCGTCCGTCTGCCTTATTAATCAGTTAAATTTCTCCTCGGGCTGCGCTACACATCCTGTCATCGGCACGTTTCACCGTGTTGAGCTTAAATTGACTTGATCAAAGCTATGTATGATCTGTTCTCGTCCCCAGCATGATGCTGGTTCTTCCCTCCCGCCATGTAAATAAATTAATGACTTTAATATTAAAAATTCGTCACATATCCCTTTGCGCCACCTGATGGTATGTTCTCATCTAAAAGGTCGAGTCAGACATTTGCCACTGTAGCGTCCAGACAATGGACTGAGATTTTAGCAAAGGCAGTGATGAGACCAGACTGCAAACAAACTTTTTATTTCTGGATTCTTAATATTTTTTTTATCATGTGAATATTGTTATTAATGCTTTTATAAAGGATGAATTTTCTAGATCAGAAAAAAAAATAGGCTTGAATGACCACCCCTAATATTTGACTGGAGAAATAGAATGACTGAAACTCAGTGGTAAGTGGTTGTTAAGTGGTCGTTTCAGTGTTACACAGTGGTGCAAGAAGTACTCAGATCCTTTACTTCAGTAAAAGTAGAAACATACTCCATTACAAGTAAAAGTCCTGAATTCAAAAGTCACAAAAAGTAAAGTCAAAAGGCAAGAGTAGGTAAAAGTACAGTAAAAGTAAAAGGTAAATGTACAGAAGTATTTTGAGCAGACTGTGCTTAAAGTATCAGCGATAAAAGTGCTCATTATGAGGAACAGCTTCTTTCACAGTGTTTTATGATAGACAATTATGTCATTCTATTTTTTTTTCCAATTTTAATTATTATTTTTTATCACTAACAAATATACATGAGAGCATGTCAATGTAGTTGGTCAGTATAGATCCAATTTTAGCTACTGTTTGGTGGATTAGTAGTATATGCAACATATCATCTCATGTTTTTTAATTAAAAAGCAAGTAACTGTTGTAGTGTAAAATAAATGTAGTTGAGTAAGAAGTACAATATTTTTCTCTGAAATGTAATGAAGTAGAAGTATGAAATAGCAGAAAATATAAAATACTTAAGTAAAGTACAAATATGTCAGAAATGTACAGTTCTTCAATAAATCTATTTTGTTAAAGTTCACTGATGTTACATTTATTAGAACGAAATGTTCCCTGTCATGGCAGAAAGGACTCAGATTGTTAGACATGTAATGGATATCCATATCTATGTGAAGCTGATGTGCATCAGAGGATGATTTTTCCCTCCCTCCAGTCATGACCTCGCTTCAGGCAACTGTATAAACTCTGAGTCACTGGCAGAAAATAGGCGGTAATACTGACTCACTTATGAGAAGTGCAAGTCAGGTAAGTTGGTCACTTTTTCCATAATTTCTTTTATTTTAAATCCCAGTTCTTAAGTAGAGTAGACTAATCCTCACAAAGACCATTTTGTACCACTTTGAATAGTTACCTACCAAACTGAAAACCTTCCAGCTTGCAAATAGCTTATTTTTGCATTGAAAGAAGTGGACCATCAGCTGTCTGGTTGGAATTTAATTTGGATATTTGTATTCTAGAAAATACAGCAGAACGTGAAAAGGTCAGCTCAGACAGAACAAAGTTAAAAATGTTCTGACTGAGTATATGTTGTAGATATTCAAACAGTGCTTTGGCAAAACTATAGCTAAATGGCCATGTCAATAAAGCCATGTGAATTTCAATAAATTAGGCTATTTGTTTGAAATGATTTTATTTTTTCATATCAAAATGTTGAAATGCCATTAACTGAGGAAAAAATATGTACTAAACACATTATTTAATTGACCTGAATGTGAATAATCACCTGAAAAAATTAAAACCCTGGACCCATTTTTAATAAATGGCCATACACTGTAAGCTACAACCGAGAAGAGGAGAAAAACATTTCTGCTTGTCCACACAGCCCCATATATAGCCCTATAAGAGAGATTATGAATGTTCCGTTTGCTTCTCAGTAGCCCATAGTTGCCATCACCCCTTTATATTTAATTTGAGGCCCGTTTCTTCCAATATTTTCATTTACTGGAGCCTGAAATACTAATCTACTACAGATAACTATACGTATATTCCAAGAACAACACATTAAACAACGTTGTTTTATTGTGCTCAAAGGGAGAGGGCTTGGTCTTGAAATTTTAAGCTTTAATGCTGGATCTATGCTAAATTCTCTACGACTTAAATGGTCATTTGAACCGAGTGAAATTTTATTTTTATACTTTTATTTTGAAACTCAACCAACAAAACAAAATAATTGAACGCGTGCTTTTATATTGAAAATCTGTCGGTCACGTTCAGAGGTAGACTTCCGGTTCAAACGTTTAATCGTTAGCATTGTAACAACAATCTTTCATGTGTGGTTATTTGTCGAAATAAAGGAATAATACCACACTCACTTTACTGAAATGGATATATTGAAAGCTGAGATCGCGAGAAAAAGGAAACTGTGAAGAAAAGCAGCTTGTTGACGTGAGTAGTGATAACACTGCTTGTTTTTGTTAGCTTGGTAACGTTGACCAGCGTTAATTTAGCCAGACAGAGCTAACGCTTCCTTTCCGGAATTATCGACAATTTTCATGAATCGATAGATGTATTGATGCACTGCTGAACCCCAAAGTACAGTAAAGTTAACTGCAGTGTCCTGGACGTAGTACGATTGATAGTAGACTGAATAGTAGTAACACTTAAGGTTGAAATAGCGGCAAAGGCAAACAAAACTAGCTCACATGGCGCGACACTCTGCCTAAACTCTTTCATTATCTTTCTATAGCGCTTCTATTAAAGTAGCTCTGGAGGAATACTGAAAATGGATTTAAACCTATAAGTATAATTGCCACAGAAGAACACTAAATCAATAAGCTACTATCTTGGCTGTATTTTTGACGCAGAGATTTGAATAGGTTTATGGACAGGTGTTACTATTAACGTTAATACAAATGGACTGTGACAGCTCCACGTGGTCATGTGTTTCATTCTTCAATGCAGAGAAGTCAGAGTTCTGGAAACAACACTTCCTGTTTATTATACACCATGTCACTAGAGCTAACTTTGGGCTCCGGAAATTTGTGGTTAGCATTTTTCTTTTTCTTTCCTTGGGGCTGGACAGTATATCGACTTTATATCGATATTGTGATGTGAGGCTGGATATCATCTTAGATTTTGGATATCATTATTGTGATATTTCATAAGTGTTGTCTCCCTCCTGGTTTTAAAGGCTGTATTACAGCAAAGTGAAGTAATTTTCTGAACTTACTTGATCTGGCTGTTCTATTACTTTTCTTTACCCACTAAGTCATTATATCCACATTAATGTGGATTATTCATCAAAAATCAATTAGTCACTATTGTTGCAGTATTGATATAGAGGTATTTGGTAAAAAAAATATAATGATATTGAATTCTGTCCATGGCATCCATTCTTAACTCCACAAGTAAAAGTACTAATAATAAAAATATTTAAGCACTATAGCAACATTTATTTAAAGTAGTTGTTACGCAGTAAACTGCTTTTGCACTATTTGAGAATTTATGGTATGTTATTTTGTCTACATTTGAGATATAGGCCTATGTATTGTATATTGCGTAAACAGCCTTAAAATATTGAGATAATACTTGTAAGCCATGTCACCAGCCCAAATTGCAGCCCTAGATGTCACTCTTTTGCTCTCATCATTCCTTGAATTTGATTGTTACCTGTAACATATTGTGGTACCTTTTAGACTTCCTTTAATAGTTATCCCATTAGTTTATGACACCCCTAAATCATGCCCATGTTCAGTAAGACTTGAACTTCAAAGTAGTCAATTATAAGACATGCCTTTGTTGAAAAGAATTTGCCTTGTTATATATTTGAAATTATTATCAAGATGCTGACATGTAGCACAGTATGTTCAGTTGTGACACTTAGTCCAGCACAGAAAAAAAGAACAGTTCAGTTGCATACATTTCTAGTTGTATTCAAGATATGCTTACTACAGTGTCATAGTACAAGGGATGCAAAAAATTATCATAATAATTGAATCTTTCTTGTGAGAGCATTACCATGTGATCCCACTCTTTTCATTGTGCTGTTTGCTTGAAAGTGTAAAATGAGTCAACTATCTTTCATTCCAGGACTCAAAAAAATTCTTCAAAAGGGCGGATCTTGCACGCAAGGAACAAGAAGACTATTACAGAAGATGTGGCTATAAGGTTGATGTGAAGCTCAGTCTCTGTCTCTCACTCTATCACACACACAAACATATCTAAACGATTGCTTTTCTTCAGTTCAGTTTTATCTCATGTTTAGTTTGACACTTTGATACTGTCGTTAAACCCTTTGCCAGGAAACAATGTAAGGCTAGGCTTTGATGCTCAGGTATACGTTAGTGTTTGTATCTTTGTTTACTGTGCTGTTTCTCCCCAACCTGCCTCTGCTGCCTGCATCTGTAGGTTCAGAGAGAGACTCCTGAGAGCCAGGTATGGGATTGCACAGTGAAAGAAGCTGACAGGATGCATGATAAAAGGACAAAATACACTGTGTCCCAAAGGCTTCCGCTTCCTTGGCACCCTTTCTGAAAAGTTCACTATCTAAAGCCAGTGAGGATAAAAGCAGAAATAACATGGTGGAGATATCTTTATTTTCCACTGTGAGTTGTTAGAAAGAATCCCATGGGGGCTGAGATTAGACAACTCAATCAGTAAACGTATACTAATTTGATATCAGACTTTTATTGTGTTCGATAAATTTAGCCTATTGCATGTAATATTAAAAAGACATGGATTTCATACTACAAACGATTGCTGTCAGAGAGTCTAGCCAATTACATAAACCATTTAACAATATGAATTTATTCCAGTTTGCATGCAGTTATTATATATGAATTTGCTGAACCACCCTGTGCTTTCAATTCTCCACCACTGTTGATATTTATGCTTTTAACTGTTTATTTATATGACAACTGGAATATATGCTGGACCAGTTATGTGACTATAAACAAACTCAGCAGCTATCAGTTGTCAGAAGCAAGGGGTCAAGGAAAGGAATCCTCAAAGCCAAAATGGGACACAGACGTGGTGTGGATTTCAGCATGGGATACTGAACTGAAATAAAAATAATTCTTTTATTAAGTTGCACTTCTTATTTTGCACATAACCATGACAGCAGCTTTAATATTTAGAACAACTCTAAGTTTCCCCTGGTTTTGTGTCACTAGTTTGCATTGCCTTGTAACAGTTGGTCTATGGAAAACTGCATTTATGTTCTACTTTGTGCAAGGCTTAAATGTCAAACTTATTAAGCTATGCTCTTTGCATACATGCAGTATACTGTGTTTATTTGAGCAAAGGCCATTGTTGTTTTGGAAGGCTTTTTTTAATCAGTTTATGTTTGTTCTTTTAGATTGTGCTCCTTAAGCCACAATCTAAGAGTGCCAGGATGCATGTGCCCATGAAAGCATGATTTGATAGCATACTTTGAGTTTCTTTGTTGCAAAGAATATGTTTTGCCTGTCATTAGGCTTTAGGTTGGTGCAGTCAATTTGAATTTCACTTAAGGAAAGTTGTGAGATTAAAGGTACAGTTCACCCCAAAATCAAAAATACACGTTTCCTCTGGCCTGTAGTGCTATTTATCTCTCTGGTTTGTTTTGATATGAGTTGCCAAGTTCTAGTAACAAAGTCTGTGGATTATCTTGAATAATAGGTCATGATTTCTGTCCAAAGACATTCTTTGAACACCACAAACCAGCGTCATCTAGTTCCACTGTATTCGTAAGAAGGCAGACAACTTTATACCTGATATCTCCAAAACTCAGCAACGCACACCAAGACAAAATTAGATGGATAAATAGCACTACAGGTAAGAGGAAAAATATGTATTTTTGATTTTGGGGTGACTTGTCTCTTTAATGTAATATTTGACGTGCTTGTTTTATTTGGTAAGTTATTAGGTTACTTGTCTTTATTGGAGAGCTGCAAGTAAGATAAGGATGTGATTGTGTGAAATCCAGCTCATCATATTGACACATGTCCTCTTAGATCTTGAGGTCTCCTCTCTTGAAGACACTGCAGATGCTTTTCACATTTTCTAGTTGTAAATTCTGGACCTTTGTGTTAACTCTGTATCTCTGTAATAACTTAAGTATATTTCTTTTCCCTCCACATTTCCTTGAAGATTGATAAGAAGGAAGAAGATGAGCCATCCACCTCAGCTAATCCAGTGTTAGAACTGGAACTAACAGAGGAGAAGCTGCCAATGACACTGTCACGACAGGAAGTGAGTCAATATTAAATATTAAAATGTCCCTCAGTACTTTTTCTTTCCACGTTACAAGTTAAATGTGTCTTCTGCATCGCTGTGTTTGTGTAGGTGATTCGACGGCTTAGAGAGCGAGGGGAACCAATCCGACTGTTTGGAGAGTCTGACTATGATGCCTTCCAGAGACTCAGGAAGATTGAGATTCTGACCCCAGAAGTAAACAAGGTATGACTGAGTGCTGCAGTGAGATATGCTGATTCAAGTCCATCCTATCTAAAAAATATCACACAGCAACCACTATGTTAAAAAAAATGCATGTCACATCATTTTGATGTCTGTCTGTCAGTGCACATGTAGTGTAGCAGTTATCCACATGTTCTTGAGTTAATAAAGGTGGGATGTGTGTGTTTTTTTAAATGTGGTTCTTTTAGGCACAGTATGCTGATTGAAACTGTTTAATGTTGCCTCTGTGTCCAGGGCTTGAGAAATGACCTGAAAGCGGCCATGGACAAGATTGATCAACAGTACCTAAATGAAATTGTTGGAGGAACAGAGTCAGGAGAATTGGACACACAGCATGACCTGAAAGTACATGAAGAAAACACCACTATAGAAGAACTGGAGGTACATTGAAAGAAACAGCTTGACCCTGTTAACTATGCAGTTAGATCAAGTTATGGGCAGTCTATTAATAACTATTTACTAATATTTTAGTTATTAGAATATTGTTTTTTGATTTTCAGGAATAAAAAACTGCAACATTTTTATTATGTTTTTTTAAAATAAATGTGTTAAATATCCTTATCGTTTTTAGAAATTTTTGGCTACGATTCAGTTTGATTTCTGATACTGAAACTCTTCTTTAGGCTCTTGGTAAAACCCTTGGCACAGGAGATGATGATGGAGACCAGGATGTTATTGACAAGTTTCTGAGGGTAAGCCAAGAAAATAATGCTCTGCCTTTGATCTAGAGGGAGCTGTTGGATAAAAAATGTTTACACCACTACTGTGGTTGCTATTTACATTGTAGTTTTCATTCAAGAGATATTACAAGTTTTTTTGATAACAGGATGTTTTTGTGACATATTTTAACACTACCAGTCAAGAGCAACTAATCATTATTCGTTTAGTGTTGTTAACAGCCATATTTCCTGTTGTATGCTAGTTTCTTCTGGGTGTTTGGGCCAAAGATCTAAACAGCCGAGAGGACCACGTGAAGCGAGGTGTTCAGGGCAAGCTGGCCAGTGCAACCCACTCACAGACTGAGTCTTACCTCAAACCTCTCTTCAGGAAGCTCAGGAAGAAGGTAGGTTTGTGGAGAAAGTAAAACAAGCTGCAAATATGTTGTATACAGGGTGTTTATCTTTTTTTTAATAGTTCTAATTTCTTTATTATCTCTTTCAGAGTTTACCAGCTGACATCAAAGAGTCAATCACAGACATCATTAAATTCATGTTGGAGAGAGAATATGTCAAGGTATATTACTGTCTCCATAAGAATATTTTTTTTACTTTTTTTTACCGTGTTAGCATTTATTAATTTTACAGATTTATCAACCACGTTCAACTTTTTGTCCAGGCAAATGATGCCTATCTGCAGATGGCCATTGGTAATGCTCCCTGGCCTATTGGTGTGACAATGGTGGGTATCCATGCCCGTACTGGACGAGAGAAGATCTTTTCCAAGCATGTGGCTCATGTTCTCAACGATGAGACACAGAGAAAATACATCCAGGTGAGATTATCTTTTACAGTGTATAAACCTCTATCGGGTTTGGATTTGACTCAAGAGAATGAGCCTCAAGATCAAATACAAGTCAATAATGATTTTTAGATCATTACCCTGACAGAGAAGGAATTGATCATTTTGGCATATCTTAAACCCATGACAGGTTCGACACCATGTGCCCACATTTCACAGTTAAATGATGACATTGTGCATGTATTGGAATAACAGAATATTAATAATGAATGCCCCATGCTCAGTGACAAACCATCAGAGGATATGGTTTTCTCATCATATAAGTTATATATATATACATATAAATGCCATTTTCAGGCTGTTGTGATATTTGACAAATAAATAGAATATTTTTTATTCCCATTGTTATTTTGATTACTTTAGTAGAGGTCCCTATTTTTATTCTCTCAATAACATTTCTGTTTTATAAGTTAAGTCAGAATGATGCATGTTGTATCTTCATATACTGTAGTATAATTGTGTGACTGTTATTCATGAGGAACTCTTTGCTGAAAACTGCTAACACAGTATATTCTTCATGTAAGGTCAGCACCTACTGCTGCATTATTCTTATCAGTGTCTAGTCACCACACCTCCATAAATTGGCATTTGACATACATTTTGAAGGGGTATTAAACTCACTGATGATGTTGATAGAGGAGGTCACAGTTATTGGCTGGTCATGTGCAATATTTACTAGAAGATCAGAAGAAGTTGTACATCAATTTGCACGTTAACATATCTCTTTCACTGCCAACTTAATTTCCTTGCCTTGTTTTTTCTTTCGTTCTACAGGGACTGAAAAGGTTAATGACTATCTGCCAGAAACACTTCCCGACTGACCCATCAAAGTGTGTGGAGTACAACGCTCTTTAAATTGCAACTTGAGCTTAACTTATGTCGAGGCTGTCAGGTTGAGTGTATCACAATCCAAACTGCGATTTTTGTTTTTTTTTCACAGCAGCTCAGTTATGGGTTTTGGCACAACTGAAGTGTGACTGTAGCAGAAATTTCTCAAAAATGTTGTATATAAATGGCCTTCAAGTATATGCATTTTTCGGAGGATAACTATCTAACAAAATATTTAATTTAAACAGCATTTGGTGATGAGACCTGTTGTATACAGTCAGAATTATGTAATGAAAACAACAGATTTAGCTGGAGATCAACAACCCTTGAGTCTTATTAGACGTGTCCTAGACACCTATTGGGAAAAACTGATACACCTGTCATGCCGCTAATAGTCACAAATCTTCAGTCTTGCTTAAGAACATGTTTGTTTATGGATGCATCAGTCCAAACATTTGTTGCAGGAAATATTATATGTATTGTTCTGTTAATATTAGCTAATATACACTTTTCATTGTGTGGCAAGTGTCATTTGCCAAGGAAGATCCAGTTGTGTAAGTTTTATTACACCTGAGATAAAATAGATATTTCTTAACTCTTTATGGACGTGTTAAAATCAGTGCAGATTCAGTTTGATGTGGTTGTTTGCAATTTCAGCAGATAATTAAACTGATCAATTTGTCCCTGTCCTATCTTAGTAAGGAAATAAAGTCTTTTTTTTAATCACACCAGCTGTTGTGCGTGTTGTTTTTATGCAGTGTGAAAAGTTAATTTTCCTTCTTCAACATAAATTTTGCTCTGTAATTATTGAGATGTGCTCTCTTGTCTTCTGCAGCTGAACTGCTGAATGGGACTATTTTTAGCCACCAGTCTTTCGTTTGTCATTTGAAAATGTGTCTGCAGGGAAACAGTTTCTAATAAAGGGCTCTCCACTGTAAATGTGTCGTGACATGCTCCAGTAAAATTTTGGATTGCCCACTGTGTGACTTAAGAGTTCATTAAGAATGTACTGAGATGAAAGTAGTCAATTAAGGAATCAGTGCGCTATTATGTGCTCTGCTGAGCAGCACTCCAAGAAACTAGATTTGCAACAACTGATTGCAGATGGAAACCTTCCAGTAGTTTGCTAAGATGGTAACATCCAGCGTCACACACTGACCTTATTACACTGAGTAACCATGGTGATCTGATCTGTTCCTTGTGGTCATAGTGTGTTCTCGGCTGCCTGAACTCACGTCACCACAGTTTGAGTCTGTCAGCTCTGAGCACGTCACTGCTTGAGACTCAGCTGGACAGGTTGACTGTTGGCAGTGTGAATGAAAGAATGCTGGGTTTTCCTCTGAAATTTCACACTTTCAGCTCCCACATCTAGTAAAGAAGTCTTATTTGACAGTAGCGTGCGAAAACGATTAAATTCAAGACTATGAAATAACCTCAGAAATCAGAACATTTGAGTCATCTGCCTGTCCTTGAGATAAAGTATGTGAAATATTTTGGCTTTTGTCCACTCTAATCTGTTGTATTGCTGTCAGCTGTGATGTTTGCTTAACCATGGCCTTGAATCGATGCTCCAATGGAAAGTATTTGCACTTTATTGTACATTAACAAGGAACCTTTCTTGCTATCATACCTGGACGTCTGTGCAAGTTCTGTTATCTCACAGACAGGAAATAATTTATTTTAGGTGGACATTCCAGAGATTAAAAGGGAACTAAATTAAATTTATATAAACATAATTCACTTTGAATGCATAGGAGAACATTTTGCAAGAAGAATTGTATGATTGAATGAAACCATCAGGACAGACAGGTCACAAGAAACCCATTGTGGTACTCAGGCAGATGTCAGATTCATCAGCACAAAACAGATGTTGCTACAGTGGACAGCAAGGATGTCATGTCTGGCTTAGTGCAGCACAGTTGGGAAGAAATTGTGCATGAAAGGCTTTTTAGATTGAGCCAGGGAAGGAAACATGACTAAAAGGGCATTTCATCTTGGATACACTGCAGTTTTTGGATGTGTGTGGTCGTGAAGAGATTTTAGTTATGTAACACTACAGTACATGTTGGATGTCTTGTTCCTAATATATTGATACACTCAACAAAAATATAAACACACAACTTTTGTTTCTGCCTCCATTATTCACAAGTTGTAGAAAAAAATGTAAGACTTCTTCTGTGCACAAATATGTTAAAGCCTATGTTAGTGAGCACTTTTCCTTCGCTAAAATAATCCATCTACCTGACATGTGTGGCATATAGAGAGACTGCTTAAAAACAGCAGGATTATTCCACAGATGTATCTTGGACTAGTCACAATAAGAGGCCTCTCAAAAATGGGCAGTTTTATCTTGACAAAAGATATTTATTAGGCACTGAGCTATGGCTTTATCATAGAGGGCTACAGATGAGAGGTCTTCATGGGTCCAAAAATTTGTGCCTGGACATGTCTGTTATTTGAAAGCTGGGACCCCACTCCATGCAGCACTGAGAAATGTAGAACCTGCCCCAACCTGGAGACACACACGTCTTAAGCACTGATTTGAAAGCTGATTGCTGCAGATGTAAATTAGCTAGTAAACTAAATCTGGTACAAACCATCTTTTCTTTTTTTTGAGACTAATATATTTTGTACACTTTCCTTGAGATAAATAAACTTAATAAACCAAACTAAACTAAATGTTACTTTACAAGTTATCAAACTATACTGTCATACCTAATGTAACTTTAGTAGCCTCTGTCCATGTGCCTGGCTGTGATGCATATAATCCATCCTCCTTACCAAGAAAGTTAGAAAAATAATTCAGGTTTTCTGTTATTATGCACACACAGCACTTCCATCGTGATTATTGCTCTCTGATTATGGCCAAGTCCTCTTAGGTCCACTACGATATTATACATAATGTTGAACAGACCTGTGACCAGTGGAAACAGAATGGGACCAGACCTGATCCCGATTGACCATATATGGGTTGACCTGTGAAGACCTCTAATGAGGAGTCATTGGTTCGGGTTAGGGTAAGAATATCAAGGTAAGCCGGACAGAGGCAGAGTAGGGCAGGTCATGACTTTGCCCTCCTAGGGAAAAAAGTTGGCATCTATAGCCATATGTGAAACTGCTATAGTTCAGTACCAAATAAACGAATGGATTATTTGGCAAAGATGAAGTGCCCACTAACACGGATTTTAACAAATTTGTGTACAGAATTTGATAGAAATAAACCTTTTGTATGCTCAGACGAAGTCTGAAAGTTTTTTACTTCAACTAATGAAAAATGGGAGCCAGAACAAAAGTACTGCGTTAATATTTTGTTGAGTACATTTCGCACTGGAGTAGCTGATGTTTCTGTGACACTTTCTGCTTGCTGTGAATGTCTCTGCGTATGTTTGGGTATTTGAATCTCAAAACATGGTGCCCTGAGTAATTGTCTCTGTCCCTTGGTTGTCCTCTTCATTAATTTCAACGGGTTCAAACTTTTCAAATATTTTATAAAGACTGCACACTAATAGGTGGCCTCATCCCATTCTCCTGGCACTGACCCTGTATGTGGATATGCTGATTTATACCGCCTGAACTCCCTGACAAACAATGAGGGTTTGTATTCATTATGCGGGGGCCTAATTTGTTTTTTCTCTAATGACCTCAGATCTATGCATAGCCCCATTACTGACCGTAAGATGTGGGCAAACTGATAAAAACCTGCTCTCTGTGCTCCTTTTGTTCAGCAGTAGGATTGAGTCAGAGTAGGATGTGTGAGGGATCCACTCAGTGTCATTAACACATTCAAATCCCCAGGCTTCATGGAAGGATTATCTCCATCGCCCCTGTGTTACTGCATATATTAGCATGCCAATGTGGAAATCAAAGCAAAGGCGTCGCTTAATTGTTTTCCAGTGTATTCTTTCATCATACATTATGTGACGAAGTACTTGAGGTGGGTGAGATACTATCCACCCAAGCTCAATTTAAGTAAATAATCTATCCATAAACATGTAGAAGCATTATTTAGTTAGGTTATAAAGGTTTCATCCATGTTCTTGGAAATATTCTGTTTTTAATTTGTCTTCACCAAGCTGTCCTCTCAATTAATTGCGCATTCAGGTAACAAAAACAGTTTAGTTCTCTAAAGAGATCATCAGTGCACCATTATGGAATATTTCAGCTCATCGTTTTGTTTCCTGGTGACCATTCTCCATTCATTTCCAAGGAAATGCCTTGTCCGGGGTTGCCTGCCAGCTTGCAGGTCTTAACTGTAATTAGAGCTTCATTTCTCTTTTCATCTGCCCTGGCTGGACAGTATGATCGTTGCCAGGCACCTGCAGAGGTGGAAACCAATTACCGGTGGAGGCATGGTGTATCACACCAATATGTCTCCTTCTCTCTGAATGTCTGTGTGTTTGCCTTTCTCTCCTCATTTTCTTTCTAGATCTCTGGCAATTTAAATGGATTTACACACCTGTCTGTCATGTCATAGATGGTGAGACAAAATATTCCATATGAACCTCTATCAGACTCATGTGGAGGCTTTGGCTTAGTCACTTAGGTAAATTGATGTCATCACCACCTTCAAAGTGCTCATTTTATTAGCAGGGGCTCAAATGGGGCTTAAAGGTCAGAGCATTACTTAAAATGCTAAACCTTCTGATGAATGTGATGCATTGGGGTCACTGAAGGGAGGGTGCAGAGAGGAGGAGGAAAATGGTGACTGAATATGGCACAGAATGCTTTTCATTGGTAACACAACATGCATTCATTTATGCAGCTTCTTTATTTGTTATTTCTTCTTTACTCTGTCTTTTTCGTGGCAATGTAGGTTACAAAGTTTGAAGTGGAATTAATTGTAATTTTCTCCATATAGTTAAAATATAAAAATAAATAAATGAATAATAAATATGTATAGTTCAGTATATAGAGGGATGAAATCATGTTCCTTCAGTGCTACAGAGTACACAAGATAAAACTAAGAATGCCCTCAGTAGAGTGCAGATCTCTGTCAGGCAACCAAAAAGAATATTTACATGTAAACCCTTTGTTATCACTGACATGTTGATCATAGATTTTTTTTTCCCATTATCTGTAACAGATTACAGAGACATTTATTTTGTAATTTAATCACATGTAACTAACATGCAACTAGTTTCATCTCTGCACTTCTAGTAGCTATGCCTTGTTTTAGCCTAGCTGTTGCTGATGCCTTGTGGTCCCTATACAGAGTGGTTAAGACACGTCAGCTGTCAGTACAGGATATATGGCGTTACGACCCCTCTGCTCCACTGGGTGTCTCTCTGTACCTGTTTTGCCGGCTCTTTTGTTTTGTAGGAGCCAGTTGGGATGGAGGGTCATCAACATTATAGAGCCACACCTGGGACCAGTGTGGTTCCTTAAGATCCCTAAAAGCTCATCACCACCTCCTCACTTTTGAGATCTCCTCTTCCACTGAGGGTGCAACTGTTGTACTTTTGGTTTGCTACATACACTTTCTACGGTTCTATACACACGTATAACTCACTACAGACCTCAACATTATTTTCTGTTTCTTATTATCATTTTGTAAATAAATGTTTTTAACAGTTTATAATCTCATCAGGTATCCCATCTTTGTTATAGCCAAAGAACCAGGTTGTAACAAATGGGGGGCTCATCTCGGGGGGTCTCAACTACAGGTTGTATAAAAGTTTCATAAAGGTTTTTCAAGGTTCTTCAAAAACTTTGAATCACTTCAACCATGAAAAGTCATTGAGCAGTACAGTAGTATGCAAGATTAGCTGCAGACAAGCTCCAGCTCTGTTGGTCCCTCACACACGCACATGCACACACAGACCAATTGCAGATCTCCTCCATGCTTACACCTGACGGAGATTATACAAAGACAAATTAGTAAACATGTGAATATTTGCCACTCTTGCAAAACGAGTGATGGGAAGGAAACCTACACCATCTTGAATAGGAGAGGTCTGGAGAGGTCACTTATCCATCAAAGTGCAAAAATAAATTGAATAAAAATGAAAAGAGAGATGTCACTGCATCATCATCTCTGTTCTGCTACTTTCAATGTGCCATTTCAATCCATTTTCAGCAGCATGCAGCACCAGATGAATGCATCTTTTTATATAAATTGGCCTTGTCCTCCGAGGAGCCATCACCATGGTGAAGTGTGTTCAGCCTCTGCTTCTTTTAGCTCAGAGAGGACAGGAGGGGAAAGGAGAAGGAAAGGAAACAAAAGTCAAAACTGAACCATATAACATGAAATAGAGATTGTGATTAACATGTTCTCGTAAGATATAGTGAAATGAAGTGGAAATGCATGGCTCTCAGGGGTACCAGGAGACTGGAGAGGATGTGAAGCTTCTTACAAGCAGATATGATTTGCAGTAACGTCCACCAGCATCTCCTCTGGCTTTTTTCTTAATCTTTCAGCAGCAACTCCAGACGGACTCTGTTGACTCTCATCATCCAATCTGATTTGTCAGCTTCTGCTTTTTACAGCACTTGTCTTCCCATTCCTGAGGGAACATTATTGTTGGAAAATAACAGTAGTATGTCTCTACACTTTGTAAGCAGTCCTTTGGGATAATACAGTAGGCTTGCTCTGCTGCTGTCTGTGTGTGTGTATGTGGGGGAATCGACCTCTCTTGTTTTAGCAACAGTAAATCAATAGTTTCTCAGAGTAAAACCAAAGCACATTGTCCAGCCCCTGCAGTTTGCTGTTAAGCATCTATTGGATTTTAGGATGGTAGAATCACATGCCTATGGCTGTAGTTTCCATTGACTTTATGAAGTCATGGCACTTTCAGAAATATGACAGATTTATTTGATGTCACTTTAAAATAACACTATTCTTATAAATGATTTAAAAATAGGTTTTTATTACGTTATAAACACTTCATAAATAATTAATGAACTATTACAACACATTAGATAAAAAGAGCAACAGTAACCTGCCAAGTCGTGAGCCCATGTTTAGCCTCAGATCTCACTGCTTACTTTGTTGTCTCAGTCAGTTAGCATTTATACCTGTCAGCTCACCATCAGCATATTTTAGTAATCAAAAAGTTTGATTTGGCAACAAATTATATCAAATTACCAGATTCATACACTTGGGCAGTACTGGTTTGCTTGACATTTTCGGCATGCACTGTTGAACACTTTACAATAAGGCTCCCTTTGCCAGTTATAAATGGTAAGTCATTTGCAAGATTAATTAGTCAGGGAGATGGGGGAGACTTGTAATACCTGGCTAGTTGTAACACTGTCAATTTGACCAATCAGAAAAGAGCTATAGTGGTGTCATAAATATTGTACCTATATTGTACTACCGTTTCCTTTATGAGCTCACAGAAGAGATGTGACATGTCTCTATAAGCAACACTAGGGATTTTATATTAAAAAAAAAAATTCAGGTAAGAAAGTACATTTGTTTTATCAAGATTATATTCTGCCTAATGTTCTTAGTATAGTAGTATTTTCTCTAGTTTAATTTGATGGTTTGCATTAATGCTACCTCCAAGCCCACATGCTAAAACAGTTAGCGATGAAATGGCTGCTGGGAGTGGGGACCGTTGTAACAGTTCAATAAATGGTAAGAATTTCAACATTGCGTGCATGGAACACTTTGCAAACTCAAGGCAGAAAGAAGTGTGGGTCAAGTGTGTGTACACCGTCAGTTCTGGGCTCGCAATCCTGCACCCCCAACTATCTACATTTATCACAACTCACATCCACATTCAGAATTACAGTCCACACAAAGTTTTTTGTAACTTTAAATTGTTCACTTTATTCAAAACTGTTTATTCTTTATTCATCAATGAAGGTCTTTCACAAAGTGTGGATCTTAAATCTGCAAATTGCGTCTCATTGTAACATCCCTTCCCAGCTAGTGTTACACCTAATCCCAGTAGTAGGGTAGGTTGTGCCAACACAACTCTTTATTTGACATTAACTCACATAATACCAATACGATTCCTCCATTAGATTTTGGATAATTGCAGAAAATATGCTCTGTGGCAAACAAACACCACTTGTATAATTTTTAGTGTCACCACCGTAGTATTCAGCGTGATGATGTTTAATGTCCCCGACATCCTCTGTTGTCTCATTTAGCTACTTGTTAGCAACCACCCTTTTAAACACAAATAAAAGCTTCAAAATTCATGTATGGGCTATTTACTGACCTATTTTATTTTGTATGCAGAAGACGTGAAGATCCCTTAAGACTCTGTTAACCAAGACAGCATTTTAGGCATCTTTACCTAAAACCTATTAAAAAACCCACTGACTTCATGGAGAGGGAACTGGGAGTGCTTATATGCAAACTTATTCCCAGGTTTTGGACACATTCCCACCTTTCTCTCCATTTCAGAATGTAGAACCAAAATAGTCATTCATGAGTCCGTTCGCCAGTTGTGGGGAACCAAAACAAACTGGGTCCATTCCCCCTGTTAGAAATATAAGAAACACCTACTGGCACTGCCTATCAAAGTTTGAGAGATCTAGCACGAACAATCACTGACTTACTGATACCCAAACAAACATGTGCTTCAATCATCCCTGGTCTCCCCTAGTATACAGTAAATGGATCTTGCCAAATAGAAAACAGTGTTCTACCTTCTTTATAACGATTTTAATAGTAATTTAAAAAGTGTTTGCAACCTAAATAATAACCTAATTATAAACCATTCATAACTCATTCATAAGGGTAGTCTTAGTAGTCATACAACAGATTTAAACCTTTACGCATAGACTGCTGATACATTAAAGTGCACATTTTGTGCTGACGCTCTGCAGACACACACCTTACTTCAGGCTTCACACCCACACAACACACACCACACACACCACACAACAGACTGAGACAGAGAGAGAGAGAGAAAGAGAGAGAGTCCAGCGTGCTGCAACAACTCCACTCACAGCTGAGGGAGAGCAGAGAGGAGAGGACGCATGTGGCGAGTCGCAGCTGGTTTGGCTTGTGTGTGCATGGATGTAAAAGCCTTCCTCTCTCTTTCTGCGAGCGCACAGATGATGAGAGGACGTTTTTCTTATTGATACGGGAAGACAGAGCTGCTGTGTGATTCCTGCTTGCGGTATGGACGGGCTGCAGGCGGAAAACGCTGGAGTTGGCGACATGGGGGAAACCGCGGAGGAGAGGTACCGCGCTCTCGCTTATGACACCGCTCTGAGCACTCTGGTGGCGGTGGTGGTGTACGTGGCGGTGAAAGTGAGCCTGGACGGCATCAGACAGTGGCGGGCCAGGATCTCGGTGCTCATCGTGGGCTCAGGACCCGTGGGGCTGACGGCCGCGCTGGTCGCTGTCCGCTCCGGGAAAGTGCTGAAGCTGACCGTGCTGGACGAGAGGTACCGGACCGCCCTGCTCTGCCGGCCCCAGCAGATCGCCCTTGATCCCCGCAGCGTGAAGTTTCTACTGGGACTCGGCGTGGACTTTGATAACATGGAAGGCTGCTGGCACAACGAGCATTTCTTCACCAGGATAGGCGTTTTTCAGGAGTACCTGCTGAGCATCCTGGAGCAGAAGAAGCAGAAGGTGGACGTCAAGGTGCAGCTGGGGACCAAGGTAAAGACTCACCACTGTTTCAACTTTCAATCATCTAATGCTCTGTATGTAACAAGTCACAACCAGGCCATAAATCCCATGCTAACTTCAGTTTCTTTTAGTGATATTTGTGCCAACACTTAACATGTAGGATATAAGATAAGATAAACAAGAGGAGATATTTAAAAAAAATCAAAAAAAAATATAAACAAGAAGAAGTATTGGAAAAATAGGAACAATATAAACAAAAGGAAATACTATTGATATATGCACAGTTGAAATGATAGTACACCTGAGTGAAATACTGATGTTGCACAACATGAAATTAAATCACACCTCAGCAAATATTGCTATTGCACAGTTAGTATACATTAATATATGTATGTATTATAGAGCCCTACCTATATATCATCAACCAATATTATCAGCCTGATATTGGCCTATGACATAGGCTATATCAGTCCATATTGGTATTGGCATACATGTTGTCCAATGTGCGCCTATATAACAACTTTTTGTTAACACAACATAATGCAGATTGTTCTTACTTTTTAGCTGTATTGGCAGCATTTGATGTAAATCTGATCCTTTTTCTTAATTCAGATTTAATTTAAACATATATTTTAACTCAAATATATTATGCTCTATATTTATGTTTTTTTATTCTCAGTTCTTTGTAATAATTAAAAATAGGAGTGAAAGTTTTCTTGTTTCAGTGTTCTGATATCATTTTGGACAATAAAGTTTATTGTTAAACTTTAAATATCCTGCTTCATTACATATCTTTGTCCCAAGTGTTTGATAACGAGGATTCATTGCAAAAAAAAACGTGTTTATGAATATATTCTGTATACTATGTAATATATTCTGTAAAGGATATATTGATATTGGATTTTTTTTCTACTCTCTAGTATCGGTATCAGCCCAAAAATCCAGTATCAGTTGGACCCTAATATATAATAAGACATTTCTCAGGATGTTTTCATATTATGAACATACCCCATCCACCTACCCCTCCCTATATCTCCATAGCTAAATAAATGCATAGAAATGTTAGAATAAGCAGTACTACAGTACCAAAAAGTAGATTTATCAGCAAACTTTAATTAAACTTTAGTAAAAGTAAAGTAAGTTAAAAAAAAAAAAAGTAAAGAAATTAAAAATTCAAATTAAAAAAACTTAAATTTCCTCTTTAAAAGCAAATGTATCAATAATACATAGAGCAGTGATGTGGAAATAATGTGTGATGACTTTGTAGACAACAGAGAGAGAGACTCTTACACTGCCTCATCTTGTAATGACTGTGCCTTCATAGTCTGTCAAAACCTGATCCCCCCAAGTGGCATGCGTCAAAGAGAAGAGGCTGGTGTGTGCCTCCACTTCAGCAGAGGTCTGATAGCTATCAGCAGTGATGGTGACAGAGATGTCTGTTCCCATGTCCAATCAGAAGCCCTCAGTCTCCTCAGGCTCCAGAGTGAACAAGGCAGCTGTCTGATAACTAGCTCTCTTTCTTTTCTGGCATTTAAAGAGCTGTTTTGCTGCTCCCAACCTGAGCCAATTTGCCCTCCCTGAAACAAACAGAACATATTATTTCTCACCAAACAGAATTTTAATAATTTGTCATCGTTAGTTGTAAAATTATGTTATTATGTGACTTTCTGTAGATCAGTTTGCTTATTTAGCCCAGATATACTGCACATACAATCTCCCCAAAGCTTCGCTTCCTCACACAACATTGTATAATGTCAGACTGAAAGCAGGCTCATCAGTTGAAATAACCTGTTATGTAAGCTGACCTCAAACCTGAGGAGAATCCTCGCTACAGTTTTTAGGCCAGTTGAAAGTAAAAGACAGAATTATAGTAAACAAATTCCAATATGGCATTAAAATAAAATGGACTAAAAATATAATCCTATCCTATATAATCCAAAAGATTTAATTACAGATTTCTACATAGGATATTTTGAGGGTATCCCCCAAGCCAAATCATGTTAAATTAAATGTTACTGTGGATTCTGGCACCTGATTTCATAACACAACATCAATACATCACAAACTGTGATGATGCATCATGATAAACAAAACAGATGTTATTCTTGTTTTATTAAAAAAAATCATATTTATTTATATAACCCTCACTGAGGGCCTCAAACACCCTCTGCCAGACCTCAACCTACGAACAAAGAAAGGGCCCACTAACACAAAAACCTCAGAGGGATTTCTCAGAGAAGTGCTCAACGTTGGCAAACAACGATTACATGTTCACTGAATATTTGTGTCATGGCTGGAAGCCAGACACAAGACTTTATTACGTTGTATTACTATGAAGGTTGAGCTGCAGTGTCACTGTGGATATTATGACATTGCTCAATTATACTTTGATATTTTTTTTCCTCCCCAATAGGGGAGACCGGGAGCAATTGTAACAGGGGCAACTGTAACCCACTCAATTCTTCAATCGAAACAAGCTAGAGTGATGTCACCCTGCACATGCTCAGTAGGATCTCCTCTCTGCCTGCGGAACAGGATCAGGATGATTTCACCTTGGCAGGGGTTTTCAACAAAAAACTCATTTTGAGGTATAAAGTTGTTATTTTTCTTCAGCTGTCTATAGTTAAGATGACTGCAAATTTAAACTTCCATCAATTTTATGGCTAGGTTATTGGTTAAAAATTAACATGAACAATGTATGTTAATAAAGTTGTTGCTAGCTAGCATACAAGATTTTATACATACAATACCTGACATCTAACAGAATTAGAACTACATACAAAAAAAATAACATTATTAGATACTACAGCAATAATGTGATTATTTTTACTGTGCTTTTATTTGAGATGCATTAATATGACATATTTCTTTGCCCCCAGCCTCTGCTATAACTGTCCCCATCAAGGAGGCAATGTGAACACTCTAACCTATTGCATTGAATTTTATATTATAGTCCTTATTATTGTCCTTATTAGGGAAAATATATCAATCATATTATTAATAAATGCACATATATATGTGTCTTATATCAAAAGATGACTACTGTATTTCAAGTAGTCTGTGAGTTATGAAGGAAAACATTTAAAAATGTTACGATTGCCCCGTTCTCCTCTATTCATCGAACAGTAGAAAACTGAGCTATCTTAGTTGTACTCTTGTTTGTTGCTCCTCTCCGTCTCTGGCCAGCAGCTTCTTTCCTCCTCAGCTCCAATGTCATTCCTGTTAGCTGCTGCTGTCCTTGCTGCTATCCAGTGACTCACCAACCTTTGGAAGATGGAAGACAAGGTCGAGAGGGTCTTCGATCACAACAAACTTCAGTTTCACTTAGACTCACTGCCAAGTTTGCCATTTCCTCTTGATTAGACACGACACTGTGTTTGATGAATTATTTTTTTTACCCTCCTTGCCTGTCAGTGCTTCAAAGGTCTGAGGATGCAAAAGGGATCTTTTAAATTACCTGTTCTCTGCAGTCTAAATGGATTAAACATAGATCTCTGAGGTTCTGAGCCATTATAGCTCCTGTACGGCCCTTTTATCCTCCTTTTCAGCCTGTCAGTCTTTCCTCAACTCACTTTGTCCTGCTCTGTCTGCTCCTCTGCAAAGGCAAGTATCTGGTGTTTTACTGGGGGCAACGATGCATACACAGGCATAATAATAAATCTCTTTGAGAGATGCAGTGCTGCCAAGAAAAGCTCAACCTCTGGAGCCCATTTTAATGGCTTGTTTGGGTTTATTACAATACAATCCACCTGTTTCTTGGATTAATAGGCAGTGGGAGAAGAAGAAGTCCTTTGGTTGAGTAAAAGTTGTAACTAATAGAAAGTATTAGCAGTTAAAAGTATCCAAAATGAATACAAGTACTTATTATTTTCAGAATGTTTACCTGTAGAGCAAAAACAATTAGGATAAACAGTAAATTATTTTTCTATTAAAATGACAAACATTACCTACATGGGGGTTTCTTTTCTCATGTAAATATGAACCATTATATGTTATGTTATTTCATCTTCTTGTGGTTTCATCCATTTTCTCTGGGTTCATGGACAAAAGTCATTATTCATCCCTGCTTATGGCAACTATGGATATTAAGAATGAGGATGCCGAAATACATGGACTGCCCCCTGAAGACATTTATGCCTGTGTTGTGTCTCTGAGCATGTGACTGTACTGTCCAACTGCACTTGTTAAGTTAAATTAATATTTTTTCTCGTTTTTTGTTTATCTCTTGTTGTTTCAGTTTACAGAAGACTATCTGCGACGGATCCCACACAATGACTGGCCGCGTGTGATTGTTGTGGCTGATGGGTCTTGTGGCGACTCCTGTTCAGTGCTCGGCATCAGCTCTGACTACACTGTGGAGTCCTGCCATGCCTATGGAGCGAATGCAACTATAGAGAGACTAGACCAGAGACAGGTCAGGACACACACACACGCACACACACACACACACACACACACACACACACACACACACACACACACACATAGTTTACTTATGTCATTTCTGGGTACATTACATAGCCTTATATTCATTTCCTGGAGATTTGTGGTACCCATAACAACTACATGCCATGGGAGGGCTTAACATTATAGGCAAAGATCGGAGATTAAATTAGTCCCCAAGCTACAAAGGTCCCCATAAAAACACTCATAAACTTAGGCTTAAGGATTTTTTATTTTTTTATTTTTTTTATTTTTGCTAATTAATTAGGCTTTTTATCAATCCAGAATGCTTCATTCATGAGTGTCCACACTAACTTGGGCAATTCAGTGAATGATTCAGGAACACAGTCGCTGACTCATGTAAAAAAACAGCTTGGCACTGTGTGTACACTGTTGAAAAATGAAGCAAAACTACTATTACTAAAGTAAAAAGTAGGAGGATACCTAAATGCAATACACGCATCCGCCACAGCCTGTTCACCCTCCTGCCATCTCGCAAGAGATACAGAAATATCCACTGCCGTACCACCAGACTACAGAGTAGCTTCTTCTACTTTTATGTTTTATTATCTATTTAAGGATTGAAAGAGGGGAAGAACAAGGGGTGCAGAGGGCCCCATGCCTGTTTCCCTTAGGCTCCCAGATGACTAAATCCTCCCCCTCTACTTGCCTAACCCAAGCCCTTACTTCAAGATTCAAGATTCAAGATGTGAGATGTTAATCGTTACACTGGTTATACAAGTATAATCATGTGAAAAACTTTTGCTGGGAAGCTCCATTTAAGAGTAAGTTTAAAAAAATAGGCAGCTTATATAACTTATCCCTAACCTTAACCACTGACCCAAAAATAAGCATTCTTCCAACAGGGGACACGTCTTTTGTCCCCAGTTGCACCAGTCGTCCCCATTTAACTGGGGCTTGAGGTCTGAAATGTGTCCCTTAAAATAGCTTAAGTCGTGCACACACACACACACACACACACACACACAACACACACACACACACACACACACACACACACACACCCCCACACACACACACACAACATAATGGTAAATAAATTACCTTGACACCTTCATTTCCTGGAGACTTACCCTAACCCTACCCCTAACCTCTACTTGCCTAACCCTCACCCTACCCTTAACCAGTGTCTCAAAAATCAGCCTTTTCCCAGTTGGGGACACTGCTTTGGACAAGCTGCCCCTAATTAACTGGTCTTTGGTCTGAAATGTTTTGCAGAAAATAGGCTAAGTCAGAAACACATAAAATATACACACACCGAGTGTGTGTGATCTGTATACGCATACATGAACACACACATACACTAATGGATGCATCCACTCATGTGTACGCTGAGGCAATAACCAACAGGTTGCTGTTGATGTAAAAGGCTGAAGGCAGTAGAAACAGGATATTGCAGGATATTACCATGAAGGCGACTTTATTTGGCCTCATAAAGCTGATTTGAGCAAACAGTGATGTGGAGCTGCCAATCGCAGCTGAACACAATATCTGACTCTCACATAAACAGACGGATTTTAGCAGACTGTTGGACCTCGTCAGCATCAACACCGGCCTTATTTTGATTTACTTATCCAATTTGATAAGAGCAGCTGTTGTTCTGACGGAGGCAGGTGATGGTGATGATAAAGCTTGTGATTCATCATGGCCCCCTGGCCAGACTTATAATCTGTCCCCTGCCAGGTGAATGTGATTCAAGACATCAAAACATCAGCTGCAATGTTTTCCAATTGCTGCGCCAAAGGTCACTTGACATTATATAAGCAGATGGTTCCTTGAATGATGACTCAGTGATGTTTCCAAAAGGCCTACAAAAGACTGAATAGACAAATATGGAACACCCTTTACAGGGTAATCACTCATTAAACTGTATCCAAAATGTATTTAATTAATTCTTTCTTTGAACATGTATGATTATGTAGGCTGCAGATCAGGGCTAAACTTGCTAAACAGGGCTAAAAAATAATAATAATAATAATATTGCAACATCTTCAAATATTGCAATTGCAATACACTCTTAGAAATAAGGGTTTCAAAGGGTTCTTTCTGAAGGGCTGAGATTCTACCCAGAACCATTTGTTTCTGATTAACCCTTTTTTTAAGGCTTAAGACCAGGGGTTCCATTAAGAACACTTTTCATCCAAGGAACCCTGTTTGGAAGAAAGACTTCTTCAAGCTTTGTTGAAAGCCTGGGGATTTAAAGATGCGTTGTCAATTTAAACATTGTTAACTATAACATACACTGTTAAAATGATAGATGACCACAACATACAATCTGTGGGATTCATCTGTAGAATACAATATGGTATTCTATGTATATGTATTGTATTGTATATGGTATATATATGTATTAGATTCCCCTTGGTGGGTTCTTGATAAAACCCTTGGAATATATAAGGGTTCTTGATAAAACGCCCTGGGTGGGATCTAGATGAAACTCCTGTACTATAAAGGGGTTCCTGGTAGAGCTCCCTGGGTGGGTTCTTGTTAGCAACCTTATGAAGTAGAAAGGTTCTGGAATCAAACAATTTCATCATGTGGAAGCTCTCATAGGGGGTTCTAGCTGAATCCTTTTACAGATTGTATAACCCTTTATGTTATGTAGGTTATAGGTAAAACCCTCTACAAGTGTTCCAAGTGGAACTTTTATAAAAGATTCAACCAGGAACCAAAAAGGGCTTTCTTATGGAGACAAGCTGAAGGTTCTAGTTAGCACTTATTTCTAAGTGTGTATGATTCATGATAAGTGGAAATGATCATTTTTGCATCATTATTTACATTTTCACTGTAATAATGATTAAAATCACCAAACAAACATGCTTTCTTGCATCTGGAGAACAGTGTTAATAGGCCAGAACATCTGTGCAGCACTACAGTAATTCATTATAATGCTATTTTGTCACACATTTTTCCTGCAGCTTCTGCTATTTAGATATTGCACTTGGCCACATTACAGTTTTGATAATATTTTGATTGACTGTGCAGCCCCATGCACATTAAGAAATGAAAAAAGAAATAAAATATGTGAAATATTTGGAATATGGTGCAGCACAGACAGCCAACCAGCCTCATTCAGTCAGAAGTATTGTTTAGACAGACATGATAAACAAGCATCACATCCCTGCTGGTCCACTGAGATAGAGACATTCAAAATGCAGACAAATGATATTTACAGCAGTAGTCTGCTCCTCATCCTGCACAGATCGCCAGATATTAGCCTTTATTGATAATTGTATTGTTCCTAGAGGCTGACTTGTGCAGACAAAAGGTTGCTCTTATAGTAATAAACACTGACAATCTGCTAAAAAGAGTGGATTCATCTGGAGAAACAAATAAACAATGAGGTCGAGGTGAAAAGCTTCTAGACTAATATCGACTAATATCTGAACACAAGCATAGTCTCCCTTGCTGTTTTATGCCACCATAACCATTCATATCACGTTCTCTTTAGCGGCTGTGTGGCTGCCTTTTATTGGCCCCTTTTCTCCCTGGCTGTTTCCTGTAGTGATTGAATTTACCTCCCAGGATATGACCTGGTCAGCCCCACCATCCCTGCCATCCCCACCCAATCGCTGCACTGTTCCTGCGCTATCTCCCTTGGCTGCACTAACTGCTGTTTGATTCCACTTGGCTGGTTTGTGTCATTGAAAAGAAAATTGATCAATCCTGGCTTGAGGGACAAAATGGGAGGCACTGCCAGATTGAACCACTGAATAAAAATCAAGCTATTCTCAATCTCCACTCAAGTGACAGCAGCCCCACAGGCAGGGCTGGTGTGTAGGTAATGTTCTGTGTCTTTTCATCATATTACGTCACAGTGTGCATGTACGTAAGGGGATAGTTTGAATTATTAGATCCGGGATTGAGTGAGGCACCATAGTAAGTGTAAAGTAGATGCTGGTTGGCACGGACCCCTGTTAGGAGAAGAAGAGAGGGACACCAGCATGGAAGCTCAGCACTGTACTACGGTAGACAGAGTCAGCAACAAAATGTACTTTAGCCACTAGAAAAGGTCCATTTAAAAAAATCTATATCAGTTTAAGTGTACACTATATTTGGAATATTTTCACCACTTTACTTTGCCTTCAGACAGTCTGACGGTAAATGGCCATTAAGTCAAATATTGGTCTCTCTCGCTCAACCAGACTCCATAGGTGAAATCAGTAATTTTACCTCGCAGAACACAGGAGTTGCTTGTTGCTATGTGGGGGTTCACTGCTGCCTCGATTTGTTAGTTTGTTTGTATTATCGTGTGACTTTGGTGTTTAATAAGGTTAGTTTGAATTCACCGAAGTCACACAATAAAACAAACTAACTAACAGACTGAAGCAGCAGTGGACCAGCAACTCCCATGTTCTGTGAAGTAAAATGACTGATTTGCCTGTGGAGTTTGGGTGGTTTGGAGAGAGTGATATTTGGCTTATATAACATCTATTTCCCTTGAAACAAGCTTTTTTAGGTGGCTAAAATACATCCAGTTGTTGACCCTGTCCACAGCAGTACATTGCTTAGGTTCAGTGCTGGTGCCTTTCTCTGCTTCTCCAAACTGGGGGTGGGCTGTCCTGCATCTACTACAGGGAAGTACCTAATACAACCCCACATCAAATAATCCAAACTATCCCTTTAAGAATTAGACCTACTTGTAATGTCCAAATAATTATAGAAAATATGACACTAATCTCATCGCTGGCCCTTGTATATTTTATTATATCTGAAACGATTTGATCCAGTGTCTTCTCTTTCTCTTAACTTCAGGTACCCACTCCTGAGATCCGTGCCCACAGCCTCTACTTTGACCTTTCTGCTTACGGAGTGGAGGCCCTCCGAGAGCACCGAAACCCCACGACCAAACCTGGCTTCCACCTGAAGATCTATGGCACCTTCAGAAACCGCTACATGGCCCTTGTCTGCCCCGCCTCTGACACCAAGATGGTTCGCTTCCTCAGGCACACAGCCAACTCCTCTGTGAGGCTCTTGTACCCTTTTGATAAAAGCTTTTGCAGAGCTTTGTTTACTGCTTGCTGTTGTTGATAAGGACACTGGGTGTGAACAGTATGCAGCTGCATTTCCATGTTAAAGCAAAGGAAAGACAGATAATAATAATGTTGCCTTGCCTACCTACTTATTCCTCACTTTTCATCCAGCAAATGACCTTTAACCTATTGTGGAGTCCATTAGTGTGTATATGCTTGCGTGAGCGCGTGTGTGTGTTTAAGCTTGAGCATGTCTGAACCAAATGAGTTGAAGAAATGGGTGAAGAGGGGGAGGAGAGAATAGACCTCACCAGTGTGCGTGTGTGTGTGTAGAGGCCATCTGTACCCTGCTGTTACACATCAGTGAATAAATGGAGGGCAGGATTCTTTTTCAGGCTGTGGGTGCAGTTACAACCATTGGGCAGTTGGTGTTTTGTTTAAACTCTCCAGGTTTTCTGTGCTCTGATCATGCATAACCCACGGTAGCCACAGCATGTAGCATAGTACACACAGGTATGTAGCAAGACCATCGTCCTTGGAGCGCTTGTTGCTATGTGGGTGGCCATTCAGATGCACTGTTACTTGGTAACAGATGACTGTGCAAGTATGGGTCGAAGAAGAGCAGAGTTGAGCCGAGAGAAAGAGCGACAGAGGCAAGGCGAGTGGGAACAAGGCTTGTCACTCAATACCTACAATTACTGTCGAATCGATGAGAAGGTGCACAGCAAAGGGCAGACACATTTTCTTCTTCTGTTCTGCATCAACATCAAATAATGATGTTCTTTTATGAGTCACTTCTTAAAGGTACAACCGCTTTGATACAAAAACCTGTTACTTAAGTGACTCTGTCTTGACGTACAGCAAAGGTTCCCTTCCCAGAGAGGCCCCTTTTCTGTCATTAAGTAAAGTGACAACCCCTAACTAAATGATATATTTTATGGATATTTCATATTATATTCAGTGCATAACAATAACATTATGTTTTTAACTGTTTTTTTTTCACAGAGATGAATTTAATGCTGAAATGATGAAATGATGCATGTTTGTAGTGTAAGCCTTCATGTGTGTTTAATTAAGAATGGAGCACAAAAAAAAACCCATCTTCTTCTTTTAAAAGACAGAGTTTGAATTGGGGCTACAACTAATTATTATTTTTATTACTGATTAATCTGATGATTGTTTTCTCGATTATTCATTTAATTATTTCAGCAGTGAAATGACAAAACAGAGTTTAGAAAAAAAAAGCCCTTCAGTTTCTTTGAGCCCAGAATGACATCTTTTGTCCAACCAACAGCTTGTAAGGCTGCAACTAACGATTATTTTCATTATTGATTAATCGTTTAGTCTATAAAATGTCAAAAAAATGTGAAAAATTATTATCACTGTTTCCCAGTGTTGTGTAATATTTTCTGTGTATGTCAGCAGTCTCTGTGTGTCTTTAGACATCTTCCAACCAGTCACCACACTGAGCTCCTAAGGTGTTCAGCCGAGCACTTACTGTCTTTGATGGTTATGTACAAGAATGCGAGCCCAGTGTGTGTGAAACTATGTCTGTGGCTATTCAACCTGTTTTAAAACCCCTGATGGCCAACCCCTTGTATGTTCAGATATAGGTGAAGTCAAACGAGGGATGAGACTCTCCAGAGTCTCCAAACAGTACATAAGAAGGTGTATTGAGTGTCTTTATTCAGTCTGATCCCAGGATCGACTCAAGTTTGTGTTTTTCCAGAATTTTTAATAAGTGTTGTGGCATTTAGTCTAGAATATTTTGGCCCATTTTCAAGGTCACAAGGTCTGACAAAGAGTCAGAGTCAAAAGATGCACAATTTAATAAAAGAAAGCAGAGCATTGTAACATTTGAGAAGCAGTAATTTTATTGGCATTTTGCTTGCAAAATGACTGACATAATTAATTTGATTATCACAATTGTTTCAGCTGCTGATTAAGCTTTGGTTTAAATCTGTTGTGGAATCAGTCATGGTGCGTCTTCCCAAGTCTCTCATCTCCATGTTAATAAAAATTAATCTGTAAAGTCATCAGCTCCTCATTATCATCAAGGCTCAATAAATATACTCCTAGTAACTCACCTTAAAAGAACCCTTGATGGATTTTTCAGATTTTACATTGAAATCTCATGTATTTTTAACACGCCGTTTAATTCTTACAGTTGTCAATATGGGAAGGCTTTGCCACACAAGAAGTTTACAAGAAAAATGCATTTTTGTTTATTATTCACTCTTCTTTTACAGTATAAAAACTAAACACACAAAACAGTGGTGCTTCTTGCTATAGTTCCATTGTGGCAGCATGATCAAGAGCAGGATATACTGGTGGTGAACAGAGCCTTCATAAGTTTGCAAATATAATGGTGTTCATAAGCAAGTCAATTTACAACAAGGTTTGACCTTTATTGTTGCTACAAATGATAAAAAAATGTCTTACATCTATCTCTGTTTTGTTTCCCAGATCATGAAGAACATTTTCCACCAGTCCTTTAACGCCTATAAGACAGACATAGAGCCTCGTCTCAACGACGTGACGCTCCATCACATGCAGTGCAGCCGCCGTCTTTTTGAGATCCAGTTATCACACAGACGCATCAGCGCTGCCTACATAGAGGGGGACAATGTGGCCGTCACTGTGGAGGGGGAGGCAGCGCGCGTCCTCAACTTCGACACAGGTACACAAGTCTATAAAACACCAGTTATTGCATTGCTGAGAATAGAGGAGGATATTTGCCCTAAAACACAACAAGCAAGATTCTGTAACACTCTATTTGAATAGGTGTGCATTAGAATGTCATTACACCTGTCATAACCATATCATGGCACCTGTTATAAACATGAAAGAGACTTTACGAATGTTTATGACTGTTGTCATTGACTGTCATTCAGTCATTGACAGTCTTATGCATGCCCCTTCAAATACAGTGTTATCCAAGATTCCAATATGTGCCATCTTTTCTGTCCTCATAGTTTTGCTGAAGGTGAGACATAACATCAAAGATCCCTGTTAGCAGAACAGAGAGCCCTTTGAGTAAATGAGACAGAGTAAGATGGAGAGAAAGAGAGATGCAAGGAGAGGATAAATTATGTTTTATGCGTGCAGTATACAGGTGTTAATGGGTAAGTGACTCATTGCCGCACTCAGTGGCCTTTCAGCCAACGCTTATCTGGTTCTGTCGCCATGCTGCTCAATGTTTATTTATACGCTGCATGTTTTTTTCAAAACTGTGGCTTCAAGGCTGTCCTCAGAATGAGGGACAGTACTATTTATCATAAACATGTGTTGTGAATTACTGAGATCTATCTGATGCATATGTGACGTTTGTGATTTATGTCTCACCTCCAGGTTGCGGGGTGAATCTCGGTATGAGGGGTCTGGAATCAATGGGGACGTTTATTTACCGGACAGCCACTGCTGTGGACCAGAATGATATTCTGGAGGCACTGTCGACTAAGATGCAGCACTCCAGACAGGTGGCTGAGACCTTCAAGCAGACAGGCCTGGCTGAATCAATGTATGAATGAAACGAGACAATGACCTGGTGAATGCATAATGCCATCTAGTGGATTATTTGTGTTTACGGTGAATGTTTACAATAAATCATGAGTCTGATGCTGACATGGACCACTAATGGTTGCGTACTGAATGAGCGTGAGCTGTGAACAGATGGATAATGGATGTTGACATGTGGTCATAAGTCTTAATGACATACATTGAGTGGATTTACTTGTAATGGATGGAGTGAGAATAACCAAGGCCTCATCTAGTACAATGCAAACCTGTTAATACAGCAAACTGTACTAGAACGAGATGTACAGTCTCTTACAGTTGCCATGAAACAATATACACTGACCACTAATGCACTGCACTTTGGATTTGGATTCCTCTGTGCAGTGTGAGAATGTATGAGACAAGAAATCTCGCCCAAAGAGACTATATGAGTGGTTGGAGTGAAAGAGAGCTCTGTGATCTTTGCCATTTTCATCACTGTTGTCATCTCCTTTTGTCAGGAAAAGAATTGACTTGATTTCCAAACTCTAGCTGATTGTGCTCTCTGGATGTCACCTCAGCGGCGCTAGAGAAAATGAGACAGTGCTGTGGCATTGTCAGCTAGAAACTGAAAAAAAATATAAAACTGTTATTGTCCATGATTTATCAGAGGATGAACAGGAAGAGGAAGTGTTATTATCAAGCCTCTTGTCTTTGTGTTTTTTTTTTTTTGTGGTGATAATTGTGCTGATGAAATATTTGCTAGAGTGGCCTATTTTTGTGTTCTGCCTTGTAAATTAAGATTTTTGGCATATTTCAAAAATGTAGGGCACTGCAAGCATATTATGGGCCAAATGTATTATTAAAGATTACTTTTGCTCATGTCACATTTTCACTCTCCTTTTTATATTTTTGGTAGCTGAGAGGTCTTATGTATTATCCCTAAAATTATATTATTATATCATTGATATTATTTATATTACATAAACTGAAGGAGAGTTTGCTGATTATAATGTCCTACTCCTGTTAAAGTGCCAATAAAGATGGTGATTTGGTAACATATAGGTGGTCTTCACATGAAACCTTTTCATTTGTTTAAATGAAATGAAATGATTAAATGCTATTTAATAAAAGCAAAAGCAACTTAAATTTAGATGCTAGAGAGGGCTTTTACAGAAACTGAGCAAACTACATAATGTGCATAAAAGCTGCTCTTGATAATAACATTGTATGATTAAGCCAAATTTATCAGTTTATCAATTTTTTTTGTGTAAATTAATTAATAAAATAAATAATGGCAGCCTCAAAAACAGGCTGATTTGTTCTATTCAATCAGTTTATAAATGCTCTGGAAGTTTCAAGATTTTTACAATTATAACCTTTTTACAAACTGCTATGTAAAATAATGGATCTGTGAGCTGCACCCTCCACAGACAGTACAGTGTTGTTTCCATGATGGTTGACATGAATCAGTACTGTCCTCTAGTGGTGCAGCCTGTATGGTGCATCTTCTCTGCCTCAGACTTTAACTTTGAGATACAATATTTCTCTCAGGACACAGAGGTTTTATTTATACAGTTAGTGGAAAAGATCAGTTTTGTTTGCGAAACCCCTCTTTCTTGTCATTTTCTTACAAGCATGATGGTAATTAATTTATTTATTTTGACTTATTTTTTTTAGCATCATTATGGCATCCTTCTGTTTAGTTCCAACTGTTTTTATTATTATTATTTTATTATTATTATTATTATTATTTAATATATTACAAATGACTTGGGACTCCCCAGTCTCATTAGTGGAAGTTCTGGGTTGTTTAAGGACTTTCTCAATCTTATACTTGTACTGTTATGATTAGTGCACACAAGAGGTCAAAAAGTAACAATAAACAGAAATATTAGTTGCAATAAGCTGCTTGCACATTCAGCCTACATGCTTGTTTTTTTCTGGTGAGAACAGGCTGGTTAATTTTAGAGCTACAAACTACTTTCCACTGTTGTTCATTTAGGAGGCTTGTTATTGATTGCTACAAAATGTAAATCATCAGTCAGATTTCTGAGGCGCTAGCAGGCTGTAACAGTCTTTGTTAATGTTGAAAATAAAACTATCTATGACCACTGTCTTTTAAGTGTGGAAACTTAGGGGGATATTGACTTGTGAGTTGCTTGACCTGAGTAATGACTTGACTTGCTTGACTTGTAACAGGGACTCAGCTTGATTTGCTTGATTCTTACCACACTAACCTGGGACTTGTTTGAGACTTGAAAGGTTAGACCAGAGACTCACATGTGACTAGCACAATGGTGACTTACTCTCACCTCCGGTAATGATGGTAAACATTACACCTGATTAGCATTGGTTTGTTGGCATTATCAGTATGAGCATGTTAGCATGCTGACATTAGCAGCTTTACCTAATCTTTACCTTAACCCCAAGATTAAATGTAAGGAGACCTGAGGCTAACTATAACTACAACCAGAGATGATTTTTTATATTTAAGTGATCATCACTTTACAAAGATACACTTTTGGCTTCTTGTACAACAGTGATGAACATTAGATGTTCCTGATTTTCAAATGACTTTGACCTGATTGTTGACAGATTCTTAAATTGACCATCATAATGTATACTGGAAACAGCAGCAGAACTACCAAGTACAAGTAATGCAGCTGCATTACAGATCAATCAGGGCCTGCACAGATGTGTCTCCAGTTCATCTTGCAGGGGCCCCCATCTCTGTGTAATCCAGTGGTTCCCAAACTTTGTCTGGTGTGCCCTAAATTTCAAAAGCCAAAAAAAGTTCATGCCCCCCATAGCACAATTTTTTTTTTTTTTTTTTTTATAAATCATTAACAATAATTGGAGAAGAACTGAGAAAAATGGATTCAAAAGCTGAATTTGAGTTAAGATAATTCTGAGGGCATCAGCAAAGTCTTGTTTGTTTATTTTGCAGTGATACATCATATTTATTCAACAACTACACCACCCTCACCAGTAGGGGGGGGGGGGGGGTACAGTTTAGGAACCGCTGATTGCATTCTGACACTACCATTTTAAACGCACATTGATTGTCTTTCATTGCAAAAAAAACAGCCATTAGTTCATTTCTACCATTTGGACTTTAGTTATTTATGGTACTCAATCGCTCAAGACACTCCATTCATGGCGTCACGTAATTGATGTCATTCACAAAATAAATAACTTCACAGTAACACAAAATAAGTTTTACAGATACTACCATATAGTTTTTATTGATTCATACCTTTATGGTAGGGTTCTAAGTTAAGTTTAAACAAGGATTAATGGTAAAAAATGGACAAAGTATGCCCGCGTGGGATTCTGGGTCATTGCAATGATGGACATGCTCAGTACCACCGCGAGGGGAAATACACACAGAAGCGCTTGTTAGAACTGTGGAGACAGTAAGCGAGTGTGGAGACAGTAAGCGAGTGTGGAGACAGTAAGCGAGTGTGGAGACAGTAAGCGAGTGTGGTGACAGTAAGCGAGAAGCGAGCAAAGGAATATTGGAAGAAGCGGGTGAGAAAGAAAAGCAGCCTCCAAAACTTTTTTCATGAAGTTTTCAGATAAACTGCGCGAGTTGTTCCCGTGGATGGAGAGTGCGCCCATGATGTAAGTAAAACTTGTATATTTTTTATTTGACTACACACTTTTGTTTTCGTTTGTAGGCTAATGCCAATGCTTAAGACAACTGATGCAACTGTGCTGTGCTCTTGTTGACTCTTTCCTTTACATTTATGCTCAGAGTAGCAGAACACTTTGAAACTGGTGCACAGAAAGCACAAATTGGTGCATAAAAATTAACAAGAATTCAGGAAAAAAAAAAAAGAAAACAAACATTTGACACTTAAAATCTCTTAAGGGAGAACCCCAAGAGCCTCTGCTTGATATGTCGCCCTTTGTCTGGGGTCACTTGCGAGGTGTATCTGATTTTTCCATGTTGAAGCTGGCAACCTACCTGTTACTCATCTGTGTTAAGGTGCGCTGTCACCTGTTATACTGTATTTCATCTGTGTGCAGGTTTGATGTCAGTAGTTAGTGTTTGTGTGTTATGGTGCTCCAGTACCAGATGTTGTAAATTAGGCCAGTTTGTCATTATCTTGGAATTGCCGTTGTGAAACAAGCTGCATGGATTCACTTCTTTCATCCAGTAGTGACATGAGGTTATATATTTTTCAGCTGTGTCACCTGGGCCTAATCAGGAGTGCATACAGACGTACCCTACAGCAGAGGTCTGTCTTTGTCTAGTGCTCAGAAAGACACTTTTAAAATCAGTTTTTATGTATAGAGTGTGTTTGAATCAGATTCCATGTAAAAGCCCCATTAATACATTTTTGTAGATGAAGCTGGGTTCAGCCTGATGAAGAGGAGGAAGAGAGGCAATGAGGAGTTGTGGAAGTCAGAGTTGTGGCAACATGACTCTTTGTACAGCCATAACTAATCGTGGGGTTTTCCACCGTGATGCCGCCTTGTAGCCGATATAGTAATATCAAACATCTTACACTTTCTGGGTGGTCTTCTGGATGTTTTGTGTGAGGGTGAGCAGCAGGATTGTGAGCAGGCAGAACCTTCTGTCAGTGTAATGGTTTGAGACAATGAAGTTTTTATCATGTTGTCCACATCCTGGAGTGCTCAGCACCAACCAGGGATTCACAAAGATTTGTCTTTCATACTTCTCTTTCCTCAATGAAGGTCTATGACCAAAACACCAGGGAAAATCTCCTACATGCAATGGACTTGACCTGTGGTAACATAGGTGTGGTGTCTTGTCACAGCAGAGGCATTTTCCCCCAGCACAGTATACTGCTGTGTGCTTTTGATTAGAGGTGGACAATACGGCCCTAAAATAATACCACAATATTAACAATATTCTTGACGATGTGACAAAAAAACAGAAAAGTACTTTTGGTTTTAAACTCATGTTGTCTCATCATGGTATTTTTGGCTCTCCTCATACTCAACCAGCTGCTTCTGCTTAAGGTGATGAAATTAGTTTTTTGTATTGCCCCTTTAGTCCTTTTGCGCTTTTTCCATATTACTGTGGTTTGTTGTACATCTGATCTTTTGTAACCAAAATATGAAGTTGCTCCTCTTTTTGGAAGTCCTCCAGCCCACAGCAACATTACTTTAGCTTTCAGCCATGCTTGTTGTTGCTGTGTGAAACGATGTGACATAATTCTGTCACAAGTTGTTGCCATTATCACAATAGGAATTAATAATATGGCACATGCCTACTTTCCATTAGAAGTGCTGAATACATTTGTGAGGGTAGTTTGATGATTGAGTTACAGTTTTGAGAAATAGGTGCAAGGTTCATGAAATGTGTCTTTGGAACTGTGTAAAAGAAACTGTAATCACTGAAATGCACTAATAGGAACATTTATGAAAATGTATTTATTTACGTTTTGCCCAGTATATAAAATCAGAGTTAGGCAGTGTAAGGGAAAGCATTAAAAGCAGGGCTGCACAATTAATTGCAATATTACCAAAATCATAATATGGCCAAGTGCAATATGCAAATTGCAGAACCAGAACCAAATCACAATTTTTTGAAAATGGAAAAATGTGTGAGAAAAGAGTATTATAAAGACGTACTGAAGTACATAGATATAGTCAAAATACATTACTGCATCAAATGTTTAAAAAATAAATTAAATTAATTAAAAAACAGATACTATTATCAAAGTTATAAAAAAAATCAAATGAAAATACATTAAATATGAGATGATTAAAATGTAATTAAGAAAGTTTTCTCTATCCTGTATTTTTGTTTGAATATCAGCCTACTACGTAGCCACCAGCATGATTACACATATGTCATCCACGATTTCCAGTAGTTGTGAGCCAAACTGTGACGGCAGATATTAAGAGTAGAGGAGAAAAAATGTAGAGACTTAAAATGAAGGCTTCAAAACCATTAAAAAAACTCTGAACTGGAAGTATTACAAACAGAAGTGCAGATCAGGAGGAGAACATTTCAAGCAGCTGTGTTGAAAATGAAGTGGACGACTGTGAAACAAGCACAAGTTGTAGTGGCTCCTTATGAAGCACCACTGAAGTGTTCACTAAACCTCGTAGCCCCAAACAGCACAAAACAAGGAGATATTAAGAAGCTCAAATTTGGATTCAGCTGGAGCGTAACATATTAAAAATAAACCCGACTCCTGAGT
The DNA here is from genome assembly GCA_034769285.1 of Lutjanus argentimaculatus. Lineage (NCBI taxonomy): Eukaryota > Metazoa > Chordata > Actinopteri > Lutjaniformes > Lutjanidae > Lutjanus > Lutjanus argentimaculatus. Next base: position 12,060,576 of record JAWZSL010000012.1, on the reverse strand, counting down.
GAACTATCTGTAGCTGTAGCTGTAAATTTATGTTGGGTACAGGATTTTCCAGACAAAAGTACTATTCTCTAAATATCCTGAGACAAAACAGAATCAACAGACCACTGGATCAAGATGTGAGTATCATGATTTGAAAAGACTGAATGCTAAATTAAATACAGATATTTTTGCAGTGTACTAAACAGTGATGAGTCCTGAGCTGCAGACAATAAAGGTGAAAAGAAGTGACCTACTGCGATCCTTTTAGACTGCTCCATGCCAACCTGTCTGTCCCACCCTCCATGCAGCCTCACAGACAACTTAAGGCTCTCCCTCCTAAAGCAGTTTGCTCTGTCTAATTAAAAACCTTCATCCTCTAGCCCTGCCCTCCAAGGTCAATAGTCTGGACCTCTGAACCGGCCCCGGCTATAGCACAAGGCCTTTCATTAGATTAAACACAATAATGAGAAAATCTTTTATCTTTGCATATAATTAAAGCTAGGATGAAGGACAACTTAATCAATGATGTGGAATGACAAGTTCGTAAATGAATTAGACCTGCCAATGGGGGCTTGGCTGCGATCAATGACAAATGTTAAGCAGAGAGTGGATGGCTTGTAGTCACAGCAGCGGGCATCTATCAGTCCAAACAGGAATATTTGATGCTGTGGGCATAGACTGAGATTTAGCTGGATTACTGATCAACTTCTGTGTGTGTGTTGTGTGTGTGTGTGTGTGTGAGAGTGTGTCACCAAATTGAGCAAAGGATCAGTTTTCACCAGAACTGTAAACTCACTTTTCATTGTACATTAATTAAAAGTACCAGATAGTTTGAAGCTTCGAAGCCTCATTCATAATTTTCACATTTGAATTCTAAATCAACATTCAAATTCTATTGCCAGTCTATTCATTGTGTTTAAAGAGCATATTTCTGCACTGCAGATAAAGCTGCAACTAACGACCATATTTTCAGTGTTGATTATTCTGTCATTATTATTATTTTCTCGATTAATCCATTAATTGTTTGGTTTATAAATTGTCAGAAAAATTGTGAAAAATGTCGGTGAGTGTTTCCCAGAGACCAAGATGATGTCCTCAAATGTCATTTTGCACAATGCAAAGATATTCAGTTTACTGCCATAAAGTCCTAAAGTAACCAGAAAATATTAACGTCAAAGAAGCTGGACTTTTGACTTTTTTTCCTAAAAAAAATGCTCAGACTAATTAATCGATTATCAAAATAGTTGGCGATTAATTTAATAGTCACTTCATAGTGAATTAATTGTTGCAGCTCTATTACTGTTAGTGGAATTAGATTCCAGTGGTGGCTGTGGAGGATTGTTTCTGTCTTGTGTGATCCCAACATTTCCAGTAACTCCAGAGCACTGTAGAGTCTCAAAGTCAAACTTCATTTTCAAAAGTTAGACTTTTATTTTTATCTAAAGAAATACTCTGCTTCAATCCATATTTGTTGGTGTTGAGTCTTTTAAAAACAACTTTTCAATATTCTTATTTTCAACACACCTGTATTAACAGGGCGGTCTAACAGCACCATAAATTACATTTACGTTGATTTATGTTGACGAAACTGATCAGTTATATTTGTTAAAGAATTTTGATTAAATCTTAATGATAAAAAAGACTAACTCATTCATTCAATCACTTTATTCAAATTGAGGATTTAATTCAATTTAAAACATTTTCTTTAGGGGGATGACATCATAAAATATGATGACAGACATTCGAAGCTTCATTTGAAAATCGCAGTGCAGGCTTTAAATGTAAAATAATAATAATAATAATAATAATAATAATAATAATAATAATAATGATTTGGTACAGCTCTAATTAAAATATAGTTTTAAACAAACAAATTACACACAGACACAAAATAAATAAATAAAATGCAAAAAAATATGGCATCTCATAATTGTACACTGTGCTCAGCTTGTACCTGCTAATATCTTGAATGTTGCCTCTAATGTTTCTACTTTTTTCTGCTGTTTACAGATGCAATTGACAATTCTAAGACTAATATATTATGGAAGGAAGATAACCACTGACTGAAAGATGATGTTGGGGTATCCACCTTGTAATAAGGATTTTCTGGCTGCTGTTAAGCCAGTGAAAAGACACTTTAAAAGAATATTTGCATGCATACAACTGATCATGAGAGGCAATTCACAGCATTTTTGGATGACTTCAGTTATGACAAATTACAACACATGCAAACATTAGAGTAAAGCCAGCATGGACGTCTTTATTTTAATAGCATCATTCAGCCATGAGAGGGCAGTGTTGTCCTTTGAAATAGCCTCCAGGGTCTCTCTGACTTCAGCAGGCTGCGGAGCCAAAAGGCAAAAAAACTGAGGGAGGAACTGAAGGGACTGTAGATGGGACAGAAGATGTCTGCTGTGTCCTGTAAAACATGCATAAAATAAATGTATTTATTTTGATAAAAGCAGATATTTTACTGAATTCTGTGGTGGGGTAATCTGTTACGCTGAATGCAACTTATCAGATGCATAAAACTAATTCACCCTCTGAACTTGGATCCTCACATTTTCATGAATTATCAACTAAACAATTAGAATTTTTGTTTGCAAAAATAGCAGTTGTTATATTTTGAAGTTGTCCTTCCATCCCACAAGAGGAGCTTGGGAGAGAAAAAAAGAAGAAAGTGGTTTTCACAGTTCTCTGCTGGTCGTGTGAGTTTGTGTTTGAGGAGATGGGAAAGGATGTGAGCACGAGCGTGTATTGACAAGCCTTCAGCTGGTGTCTGACATACAGACAGGAAGTCACTGTCACATGACTGAGGTATCGGCACCTTGTCCGATTGCACAGAGAGCCTCTTATGTATGCTGCCAGCACAAATACAGGCCAAGTCATTCATATACACACATGCACACAAAGAGGGAGAGAAAGAGGAGGAAAGGATGAGAACAAAGACAGAAAAAAGGAAATGTTAACACTTTTTGGGGCAGTGTTATTTATCTAGGGAAAATGATTCACCTAATGTCTTATTTTATGTTATTTTTTTTTGCATTTGTACCCATGAAACAGACCAAGTTGATTTATGCAGCTGGATTTCTACCTGATTGTGCGTCTGTCAAACAATTATCAGTTCCCTCTATCTGTTCGGCTCCTATCTGTCCCATCACACTCACGCCCAATTTCCCTAAACTGTCACAGCTAATAATTGGGCCTCTCTGTCAGGAAGGAAATCAGGCCCGCTGTTCTAACTAAAACACACATTCCTCACCCCTCCCTTTATCCTTCCTTCTCACCCCTTTTCCCCTCTCCCTCTCTTCTCCCCTTCTCCATCACCCTGCTCTCCTAATACAGTGGAAATCAACTCTCCTCCATCTCCTCCTCTTCCTCCCCCAAATTGGTGTGTGTGTGTGTGCGCGTGCGTGTGTGTGTGTGTGTTCGGTGGGGTTGTACGCTGTGTGACAGTGGTAGCCTCAGGGCCAGGTTGCTGTTGACAGGGACGAGGGTCTCTGATTTGAGGAGAGCAGTCACACCAGCGACTGCAGCTGCCTCCTCGAGTGACACCTCCCTGTTAGTGGGGGAGATGTGGACACGTGTGTGTAGTGTGTGTGTGTGTGTGTGTGTGTGTGTCTGTGTCTGTGTGTGTGTGTGTGTGTGTGTTGGCAGTGTTGATGGCGGGGTTGATGGACTGACTGGCTGCCTACAGTGCTCAGGACAAACAGGGAAACTTTCCCTGATGAGCTGACAGGCCCTCATGTTGAACACCTAACTGGGCTGCGGCTGGTTCTCGGACAAAGTGCAGAAGAGGTGACGGCGAGAAAGAAACTGGAAACAGAAGCTGAGTGGGCCAGGAAAATAAAACATGTGGAAAGAGCAAACTAACCTAGAACTGCAATGATTAGTTGATTATTAACTTTTAAGAAACAAAATCAAATTTCTCTGATTTCAGTTTCTTAAAGAAGCAATATATTGTAGTCTAATGTCTAAAAATGAGTACAGCAGTCCAAACAGTGAGGTGGAGCCATTGACTGTATATTAAATGGGTTAAAATTCCCTATTTAATATACAGTCTATGGTTGAAGCGAGTTGATTCCCCCCACCCCCTCTTCCCTAGACGTGAAGAAGCTCGGGCGGGCTGTAGGAACACTGCAGGAGAGCAAGACGAGCGCCACATTGCAATTTGACAATAACAAGCAAGGATGAGTCCACTGCAAGTTGATCAGCTATTTATAACTGTCAGTGGTCTGTCAATAATAAAGCTAAGCCTGTTAGCCTTAAAAAAGAAAAGCCCACTGCTCTGAAAATACACCCTCTGGTGTTTGAGTTTAGTGCCTGCCTGTCTTACCGCCTGCTAAACTCCATTAACATATTGCTCAATTTAACTGTTGTAAAACATTCCTTCTAAAAGATTATTAATGATTTTTTTATGACTCATAAACAGACACTTACTCATTCAGTGAACATTCGGCATTAATTTAACTCTAATTAATGTGAAACGGGCAGTCTAAAACAGTTATTCTGGCCTGCAAAAGATATTTCAAAGGAGGACACCATGGCCATGTAGTGTTGCTGTCAGAGCAGCCAGTATTTCAACTTAGCATATTTCTTTAATCTCTGGTGACATGTTATGGTCATTTTATGATAAATTACAGTAAATATAGTACTGATTTCTTATTTAAGAAAAAAAGTCAAAATTTATTATTATTAAATATTTTCTGTTTTTATTTTATTCCTGTATGACAGTAAACTGAATATCTTTGGGTTGTTGACAAAAAGACATTTTTAGGACGTCATCTTGGGCTTTTGGAAACACTGATCGACAATTTTCACCATTTTCTGACATTTTATAAACCAAACAACTAATCGATTAATCAAGAAAATAATCAACAGATTAATTGCAATTAAAATAATCATTAGTTTCAGCCCTAAACTAAAAGGCATCCGGTCCTAATGTGTCGTCCTTGTGTGCAGCCGTGCATACATGTCTGTGTGGGTTTGTGTGTCTGCGCGTGTCTCCAGAGCCCAGCCCGTGTAGATCACCATTCCACCTTATCTAATTTCATTAATGTGATCCCCTGTCCATCCCCTGACGGCTTAATAGCCATTATTTGTGGGTCCCTTCAAATAAAGGCTCAGCAGTAAATTGCAGTCTGTGGAAATCGAGATATAAACGCCACCCTGCATTACTGTATAATATCTTTGCCTTTAATTAACTGAAAGCCATGCTGACATTTATTGGATTGCAAGTTACTTGTTAATGGCAATAAATTGCGAAACAAAAAAAAGAATCATTGCTTATTTTACATCAATAATTTGTGGACCTTTTGCTAATGATTATTCATTACTCGCCTATGGGGACTGTCGTGTTTGGTGAGCTAAAGTGAATGAAGAATGTAAAGATTTAAGTGGGCAGCATCTACTTAGTGTTATGGCTTCGGTGCCGTGCATTAAACGCCTCGCTCTGTTGCTGTCCCTTTACCCTGTCTTCTGCATCTGGCTTTTGGTGAAGAATGTGTTCGGGGGAAATTTATGTGAGCTCATTCCATCAGACTGAGCTACTTTTATTCTTCTGTTAGCATTTTGCCTGCATGAAGTTATTCTCATGTGAAACACGTTGATGAAATAGAAGAGGTGCTGTTCAATGTGCACGTTTGCTGTGTTTTCACTGAGGGTTTTTAATCCTCTTTATGAGGCTTTAGTGATGGGTTACCTTTTGCAGCAGCAGCATGCATTACTCAAACTCATCAGTCAACAGACTTCTGGGTCTGGAGTTTACTCCTCCTCATCACTGTACGTCACGTGTAAAAAGTGTTTTATTGCTGACAATGAATCAGAACGGTGTTTTCTAAATCATTTTGAAATAATTCACTGTATAATTTAAACACCAATAGCATATTGGGAAGCAACACATTAATTGTAACTGAAGTACAGTAATAAATCCAGGCAAGAATTGTAACTGTGAATTTTCCAAAAATATAAATTAGCTAGCTCAGGGGTTCCCAAACTTTCTTATGTCAGGGACCCTCACAATAGATGCACATTAGACCATGGATCCTCAGTTTGAGAGGATTTTTGTTAACCTTTTCCACTGAATTCTTGACAACATGAACTTAATTTCATCATTTTTAGGAGGGAACAGAGGTCTTTAGGGGGAGGGTGGCATGTAATGTAGACCTAGTGGTCAGCATTATAGGAGTTTTTAGTCATAACATTTAAAGTTTAGTGTGTAAAGGCTTAGAACTAGGGATGTTGATGATTACTCATTAATCGATTCATTACGTGATAGTTGTTTTGATGTATTAATCTATTATTAATCGATACTTTATAAATGGCAGTTATAAGAGGCATTAGTGGAATAAAGAAACTTAAACTTTAACTTAAAATGAGCAACAACAAAAAAAAGAGGAAAAAACATTTGTCTTGCATGTTATTAATTATGAATGATTAATCGATTTTAGCATTGCATTGTTAGTATTGGTTAACAAAAATGCACAAAATTTACAACCCTACTTAGAACATTATGATGAAAGTACATGATGACCGTTCTCATGCACTATTGTGTCCCAGAAGCTGGTGCAGCAGTTTCTGGGTTGATACAGTTTATTCCAAAATGCCTCATTAAGACACAGTCCGGTATGGTATTGAGACATTTTTTAATTGCAGTATTGCAATATTTGATATATTGTTACATCCCTAGTGATTTGGTATCAAAACCTTTGACATTTTGGATATCTTCTTTTAGGTTTGAAGATAATAGAGTCTTCAGATTTAATCACTGATTAATATAGGGTCACTATAAATCACAGTCAATCAAAAAGGCCGAACCTATTTCTTCCCTGGTTGTTTCAACTTCCAAAAAATGTGATAAAAGCAAAAATATTCTGTTCCTCTTTTTACTCCTTCTAGGGACCCCTAAAACCCACAAGGATCCCTGTTGGTCCCCGGTCTGCAGTTTGACAACCACTGAGCTAGCTGATTCTAGTTTTAAGTTAAATTATTGAAGATCGAAAGCATTCTTTAAATTTGTTTTGATAAAAATGTCTACTGTGTAGAAGCCGCTAAAGATAAAAACGGATTGACAAATATTATCATTTATCTAAGAAGATCAGCATTTTTTTGTCTAATTAACATCCCCAAACTACACTGTGTGTGTACGAAATAAATAATCCACAAGTGTATGAGGTATTTGTGTTGATATGGCAACATACAGACCTCTGTACCTGCTGTCTTTGGTTTGCCACCACTTTCAACAGGAAAAAAAAAAAACGTTCCTGTGCAGTGAAGGAACCCGTTTCCCTCTGTAGTGCCACTCTGTGTGTGCGTCACTCAGTTGCTACCAGCTTGCTATTTGGAAGAACATATTCCCTGTCGTGGCGGGCACCCGTCAGAGGGGCGGGTGGCTCTCATCAGGCGCTGCCACTTGCTCGGTGCTGGCATTGATCTGGCGTGGAGGGAACGGAGATCTGACAGCCCTGCCACAAAAATCAGACCCTTCAGACGCCAGGAAGAGAGACTTACTCCCCCGCCTCTCTTTGCTTGGGAGCGTACGCAAACACAAACACAAAGTCAAAAAGAGCAGTCGGTCAGGGTGCACGCACGCAGCTACGGCCTGTCAGTGCAGATCTGGTTGACGAGGTTCTACATGCAGAGGATGATTGGGAAGGAAGAGAATGGCAAGTGGAGGGAGGAGGGGAGGGGAGGGGAGAAAGGAGAGGAGGGGGAGGCATCAGGCAGACAAAAACACAGTTTAAATGATGGGACATGAGCAGGAGAACTGGCTCACACTCAGCCCGATGACCCCTCCGCCCCTGTGTACTGGCGTTCTGTGGTAACCTCTCCACATCGCCATTGTGCCCCTGGGTGATTGCCCGGGTTACCCTTTCTTCTGCATCATCTGTTGTCTCCCAGTCGTGGAGATGACCGGAGACAGGCTCCGAGAGAGACGTCCCTCTGCACTGATATCACGCCGTGTCTCTCACACACTTGTCTCAAATGCCTCGTACTCATCCCTTCTGATGCCTCCCATCAACCTGCGAATGAGCGACTATGACAGGAGGAAGACGGAGACAGAGGGAGACAGAAAGGGAAGAGGGGAGGGGGCAAAAGAAGGGGGCACTACAGAGAGAGAGAGCTGTTTATTTTGCAAGGCTGACAGAAAACTCTCCGAAATGCTGAGTTGGGATCACGTTGAGTAACATAGACTGTGACTTTTTAGGGGAGAAACAACTGCTTTGGTAAACTTGGAATGACTTTGGAATAATCTGGACCCTCCTCCTCCTCATATTGTGGAATGTCAGGAGAGAAATGCACTTCAGCACTATAGAGCCGTACACAAACCACGTGAAATGACAGGTCGATCACAAAATTTCTGCGGTTCAAAATGTCATCTCTCCTACTCTGTCTCTCTGTCTCTGTCTCACTGGATCAGTTTTGTACAACATTGTTTTTTCCTGTGTGTGTGCATGCTTGGGCAACATTAACCAGAACCAGCTCTGTGATATTTGATGGTTTATCAAAGACTAATCGTCAGGCATTTGAAAAATGCAGAGGCCAAGTGCTCAATTTCATATGCAGTAAATCTAGGGAACCTTACTGTGAGGTGCTCTTAGAGATGAAAAACCGGATCATCGATAAAAGAGCCGTCTTAGGCGGTCTTAGGCAGAACAAGGAGGAGAACTATATAAAAAGTTCTTCTTTTAACTCTCTGTGTACTCTGCTATCTTCTCTCTCTGTTATTTTGTTCTCAGGATTATACATCAGGTCAACCAATTAAGTGTTACTGAAGAAGGAAAAAATCTTTCCAAGCTAACGTGACAATAAGTTCATGCAGTTTATTCAAAAGACATGTACCACTGACTCCTGTACCACTCTGCAAACCAAAATTTACACGTAGATTGTGTAACACAGCTAATAGGCTATGGTAGCTTCATCCATTTAGAAATTTAGATAGAAAGTTGTACCTGATGCAAAAAATGTGCTGACTTACTTCCCCATTGCAAACAAATCTACTGAGTTCTGAAATTCAATTGAAAAAGGAACTGACTTTAAGACCTTTATGCTGTTTTAAATGCTGATGTAAAGAGCTCTTGGAGTGTCTATTCAGTAACTAATTGTCAGTCACTGCTAATACCAGCTGAATTTTATCAAACAACCTGTTAGGAAATAAATGAATTATTAAAAAGATCCCCTATTAGATACAAAGTTAAGATAGAGGTTACACCCTGTGAGTAATTTATAAATAAAGAGCAGGCTTAAATAAAACCATGATAGCTTTATGTGGAATCACCAGCTTGTGGCAGATAGAGCTTTAAAACCGGCTTTCTTCACATGGATCTTTAGTTAATCCAGAGTTATCCGCACTTTCTTTACATAATATTAGCTCAACCTCCCCCAACACAAAAGGAATAAATCTTATCAGCCATCTGGACCGTGCATTTACAAAATGATCAATTTCAATCAAAAGAAATTAGAGGAGAGCTTGATGTATTTGACAAATAGATCATTGGCCCACTTTACCTCTGACCCCAGTGTGACGCCTTGTCGGACTATAATCTCTTTAGAATTATTGGAGCATTCAATTAGCCAGATTAAACGACGCAGCCAAGAAACATGTTGCTAATACAGAGAGGTGAAGCTGCACAGGCTGCGGTCTCTGTCTCGCTGCCACTAGTCTGCTTTCTTTCCCTTGAGTCTTCTCCCTGATGCTCTGGTTTACTGCTCACCTCCCACACTGGTTTGTGAACTGTGCAGAAGCTTTTTGGCTTATTTGTGTGTATGACCGCGTGTGTGTGTTGTGAGGCTCAAGACAGTAGACGAGTGCAACTGAAAACAGGATATTACAGAAGGTAATGGAGAGCACAGCAGTGTTAAATCGTCTCATAGACTCACTACAGCAACACACACACACACACACTTACAATCTAAATATTTTCTTTGGTCACTGTTGAAATAAAAGTTCACAGCCCCTGGAGTGGTGAAGCCCTCAGTTGTCAGCCCCTCACAAGTCCTCACTGTTGTCTGAGTACTGTGCTGTCTGCAGTGGGACCATTATCCAGTCTGTGAGTGTGTGTATGTGTGTGTGTGTGTGTGTCCCGCTCCAGCCTCATGCAGCCAGCAACATCACAGAGTCTGTATAAGCTCGAGTCCCAGGGGCTGTGTTACTGTGTCACTGGACCAGCGCCTCTGTGTTTCCTCCTTCACCAAATATTCTGGATACTGTGGTCACCGGCTCATAATCAAACCTCAGGGGCCATCTCCTCATGTCCAGTGCACACACACACACGCACACACACACACACACACACACACACACACACACACACACACACACACGAGATATGTGCCATGTAACATTCACTTGTACATATGCGTATATGCCTCTTAATTCATGAAGAAAACCTGTTCCTTTACTGCACATAAAGATGTAAGATGATTGTTTGAACGAGCACATGGATGTAAGCATGTACTGAATGTTTCAGACAGAGTTTGACTGGCTGTGTTTGTTATTAAGCCACATTTACAGCTTGTCTGGTCCAAACAGTTAAATTACACACCATACAGAATTATAAAACCTCGGACTGTAAAGGTTGTCGAGTCTATTTACAAACAGGTGACAGGTTATGAAACAACAAACTTTGTTGTGTTTTTCTTTTAATTTGTCGCTCTTCTGTAGAATGCTGTCCTGAAATATAAATTCATGTGATTTAATGTGAAATATTAATTTTGAGTTTATGTATAAATATGTAATTCACCACAGCTGTAAGGTGCTGGAAAAGCTTGAAAATGCAACTTGAAAATTCTTGAAAACTGCTTGAATTTGACCCTGTGTTTTATTAATGGAGTATCATGCATATTCTGGGTCAGTTTTCTAGTTAGATTTTTTTATGGCCTCTGTACATTAAATTTTCCATTGAATTCAGCATTACATACTCCCACTGTTTGAATTTTTTTTAAAAAGATTATGTTCAGCTAATTATATAAATAAATAATTATATAAACTAAATATATAAAATAAAGTTTTGTGGGTTTCAACAATTTCTGCTTACACAACACGTGTTTCAATGATGGTGGCAGTTAAAAGTGAAAATAATGCTCTAAATATATAAATAAATAGCCCTAACCCTTTTGAGGAGTAAAACAGCTATTGGCCATAATAAAACTCAAAGCAGTGGGTTGAATATACGGGAGTTGCATGTGCAGTATCTTATAAGGCAGAGCTGTTTTCAAATTTGAGCTATGAATCTGACTTTGCTTTGTTTGGGAGGTTTCTCAGTGAAGCTAATGTGATTTATTTACTTATTTATCATTCTTGAATAAGTGTGACACTGAACAAGGTGAAATTATTTATGTACATGTGAGTTGTTTGAATGGAATTGATTCAAATGAATTGAGTGACTGAAATTATTTTATATTATTACATTTCATATTTCCATTTTGCAATATTATATGTATATTATATTGTGTAAATCGTGTAAATTATATTATTGTATATTAATGTTTTCTCATAGTTAATCTAGTATATTTTGAGGTAAAAGCCATCAGACGACGCAGGACCACACTATACAGGTAAAAAAAACAAAAAAAACAACAAAAAACAGAGGTTAACATTCAGACCCCTTGTTTATCTTAAAGTCACCCACTGGCCCTACACAGTGAATTTCCTGCAAGATCTCCATTAACAAAAGACTGAAACAGGTGCTAAACTTCCCACCTCCCATTAATTATTGGCCTTTAATTTCACAGGGCCTATGTAGCTGTTACACACACACACAGAGTTTGAGCCATAAACCCCTTTCTGCCAGTGGCTGATGCACGGCACCCTGTTGACACACACTAACAGTGATATATACCAGTGGATGAATCTCTAATTAAGCTTTGGCAGGGACTCTGCAGTTACTTAGTGCCACACTTCATTATCTGCACATACTCCTGCTCCAACGCTACCGGCCCATCGTTGATTTAAGGTAACACAGAAAATCTCCACACTACACTGCATCTGTTTCTTCTCTTGAAACATTTTTCTGTCTGAGGTTTATGTAATGTTTGGTCTCAGTGAGTTTAAATTTAAAGATACAATCTGGGATTTATTTGACCATCTAAACTCGTGGATATTGTCTCATATGTTACCAAAAACCCTATGATACAAACAAAGTAGTTTGAACAATTTTTGTGACTTTCATCAAGAAGAAGCATGCTGAAATTGCAGACTAGCACTCTAAAAAACTTGACTGTCAGACTTTAGGTTTCCTCTTGAAGAAAAACACACCATGCAATTTGCAGCACACTGTAAAATATCATACAGGAATTTAATGACTTTCGATTTTAAGGTCATGATATCATTTTTTTAATTTAACACACCGGTTGCTGCAAGTAGACGAGGTGGAGAGAAAAACAAATACTGGGAGAATCGCAGATTCTGACTTTCAGTTCTTGAAATTGAAAGCTCATTTTGATTGATTTTTGATTTAATATTGAAATTGTGACACCCCCTCTCATTAACTTAATGTAAATTTACACGTTTTATTTATTTAAGTTAGTTAAACTTAAAATTTCTAGGATTTGTTTTCAGAATGTATAAACTTGGGTTATTCCTACTTGAAGTCTTTTGACTGGAAATAATCAGTTGAATGAATGTACTGTACAGATTTCAATCAACTCATTAAAAGTCTCTGAAGAAACATGATCAGCATATCAGCTGACTTCCCTGCATGCATTGTTTGAGACTTAAAACTTTCCAGAGACTTTTCTTTTTTATAGTTTGAAAACCTGCTGTTTGACACTAATGTGCTTTAAGATAAGTCAGTCAGCTGAACACTGCAAACATGTTTTCTTAAGTACAAATGCATTAATATCAAGTTGATTTATTATTCATTTAGGATCATTACAAAATCACTTCAACTTGCTTTTTTAAATTTAGCCAACTTAAATTTAATGGCAACCAGGACGCTGACAGTATTGAGTTAAATGAATACTTTAATTTTACAGTGCAGGGGAAAAAGCCCTCACTGTCTGATACAATAGACAGCGTTATGAAACAGCTTTTGCTCCTGGGCTCCGCAGCCAATCAGTGCAGTTGCGTTACGTCTGATCGCTACATGCACCGTGACAGGGAGAGGTCAAGAGTCCTGACCTGTGATGATGGCGGGGGTGACAGATGTCATGTCAACTTTGTAATGGCTTTGTTTTAATGACGGAGTGAGTCACTGCTCGTGTGCGTATACGCAGGGTCACTGTTGAACACATACTGGATCACTGTCACACAATCTTCATCCCTCTCTGACGCAATATACTGTAACAACCTCTGATCTGTCTGTCACTCAACATAATAATGTCCTGTCGGCCGGCTGGAGAACAAATTCTCGCATGAACTAGTGAAAACACAAACACGGTATGTAACCACTGCACATTGTGATTATTAATGGAGAGTGAAAAGCGCTCTCAGTTAATAGTGATCTCCTGTCATACCGCATTTTGAAAAAAATATAAATTTACTGAGTAATGCAACTTTTCACTAATTATATATTGTCAAAATTCTGCAACCTTTCGAAATATCTCAGTTTTTAACACAACCTATCATAATTTAATTTCCATTATCTGTATATGACCATGCCAGCGCACTGAATTCTCTCTTTTCCTCTCTTGCTCCAGGCTCCATTTCTCTCTCAACCGTGGCCTTTTTTTACATCATTGTTTGACCAGTGCGGAGGCCTACATGTATCTACAACATATAACAAACGAAACGAGTACTACAAATGAATCACAGGGGGTGTGAAATTCTTTAAGAAGTGTTAAATGCTGAGTCGTGTTAAATTACAACCAAAAGAAAGAGACTCTCTAAAGAATTAGCACTTAATTAGGTCTTAATTAGCATAATTATGCATGCTAACAGTGTCTCGACAGAATAGCAGTTGTCAGGAGGGTTGAACCATCTGTAACGGCAGAGGATTAATACATCATCTTTTATATCCAACAACGCTTTACCTCTTCTATCTCAAAGTGCTTTTCATTAATCAATTTCGCTTTTATTGGAGAGGAAATTTGTCATTTTTCATTATGTGCCATTATACCACTCCCTTTGCAGCTATAACAGATCTAATTAGGCCTCAAGTGTATCCTCAAACACAAACACTTGAATAGACAGACGCAGAGATGTATTCACACACAGACGCGCACACACATGCACAATTAGAGCAATTATTGGCACTGTTGTGTTGTGTTGACCGCACTTAACATGGGTGTCATGGGCAGGTTCTGGTGCTGGTAAAGAGGGGAGGGGGTAAGAGACGGAGGTAAGGGTGGGGAGAGGCAGGAGGGATTGACAATGAAGGGGAGAGGAGAGGCAGAGAGTGAGCAGACAGAGGAGGGGGTCGGTAATCAATGAAAAGTCTTGAACTTAGGAAAACCTCTTCATGTTTGGTAATCAGCTGAGAGTACCTGTATCACCTCCCCGAGCTAGAGAGTAGATGAGGATGGAAAGGAGAAACAAGGAGCCTGTTGAAAGAGGACAAGAGGTGAAAAAGCATTTTAACTTTAAACAATCACAGGTGTCACAAACAAGCATTTAATGCAAGTTCAATCTAAATAATGTTTACATCAGTTGCCCCAAAAGCTTAGCCTGGTATCAGCAGACTAATTTGCAAATGTAAATTATCTGCCATAGCAAATAAAAACATGAGCTTTGCGGAATCGTCTGGTTCACATGCTACCAAAAACTTGCAGTCACCACTTTTGTTCAGGTTATTTTTCCTGTTCTTGCATCTGCAACTGTAACCGGCCAAATTTATGTCTTTAAACTTAACATGGTAGACCAATTTTTAAAAAGTGGAACACTGGGGGACTAGTTTGACAAAACAGTCCCATCTCAAGGCCCACTTGTTAGCTCTTCCTAGAGTTTTTTACAGTATGAAAGTTCATTCTTGACCTAGGAAATAATAGTTTAACAATAGGGGCGTTCTCCTACTAATTTCCCCATAAATTAAACAAAAAATTTCATTTAGATCAGTCAACTAGTATAAAAGTAAGAAAACACTTAGAAAACAGACAGAATTGAGCACAATTTATCAATTGATTATGTTGAACATAGTCTGAAAAAATGTGTGTATCAAGAGCCATTTGAAGCAGTTAATCACATTCTTTAATACCCAGATCTTTTTAGACTGGGCAGGATCACAGCGTCTGCTGCTAAATGACGTTGTAACATTAGCTGCCACATAGTGTGGCTAACGTCAGCAGTGCTAGCACCAGCCTGTTCTCCTTGTAGGATAACGTCCACTTGCTTGTGCTGAATGTGGTAAGGCATTGCTTTAGTCATTTTGCTAGTTGCCTTGCTTGTGTTGTATCAGCTCTCAGATGTATGTCACTTTGGATAAAAGTGTCTGTGAAAGGAAATCGTAAGATTCTAACCTGCATACAACATCATTTTCATTTTCTAGCTCAAAATCCTGCCAAAGCACACTGGTTTAATGAGGTGTTGTATCTCCCACTTTCAGTCTCACTAGTTTGTATCCCGTCATCAGTGCTAGAAGACGTGGCTAACACGTGTCAGAACTGCAGTCCCGACTAGTGGTGGGCGGCTGCATAACATCTTAGAGGCAACAGTTAACCAGCATTGTACATGGCTAAAATATGAATAAATAGGCGAGTTGTCTAGTATTTCTGGTGCCGACTTGCAATGGTAGCAAAGTTTAACTGTTAAGTTGACTAATCATGCACATACAAAACAATCACAACTCAAGGGCCACTTACTCATCTTTTCCAGGGCTTTGAACTGTGTCCCAAGATCTTCATCAGCAGATTGTAAGTGGAGCTGGATTTGGGATTTTTTTTTTCTCATACCACTATTTCAAAGGACAGGAATAAAGTTTTATGCTTAATTGAAATATTATCCTTGGTAAACGTGGACAAAAAAGTTATAAGTTGAATTAAATATGACACAAAAGGGCTGACTTTATGATAAAGACGTTAAAGATTTGAATTACTGTCTATCTCATTGTTGTACAAATTGGCTAACAAGTAATTCTGATGTCTTTTCTTGTTGCATTTGCACCTCTCTCCCTTTTCCTATATTCCATCCGAGGAATCGATGTCTTGATGGATAACAAGCATGGCACATCTCACCTTCCTCTTTAGGGAAGGGTGACAGAATCACTCCCAGTGCTGCCATTTCCATCTACCAGCCCTGCAACACACACGCTGACACACACTGAGGTGTGGCCAGGGCACATACACACCGTCGCTGCGATCTATAAGAGCCCTGAGCCTTAGGCGACCTTGAGACACTCCACTCACTCTGGCCTTGCCAATAGCATAAGAGTGCATGTCTGGGTGCATGTATGTATATGTGTGTATGTATCAAACATGTCTCACCCTCATACGTTCATTTGGCCCAAGCATATTTGAAGACACTATCCTAAACTCATTGATATAAAACTCTTCTAGCCGATGTACATGCTAATTCTCTCCATATGGTATTTAAAGTGAGAGCTGAACACTTGAACAAGGTCTCCCCCTCTCCATTTCTCCCCCGTCTCTCCCCCCTTCCCCTTCCTCTCCCAGGCCCACAGGGACATTAGCATTATCGATGAGCTCACCCCGTCACCTCAGACACAGGCTCTTAAAAGAGAATAATTTCATGCAAATGAGATATTGATGAGCTAATGATTAATTGGCTGCCTGACTGTGTTAATATGCAATAGCTGTCGTGTAATATGCATTTCTAATGACTCTGTCTCAGTGTGTTCAAACAAATGGGCGACTTTGATCATTGGGGTACTCAGAGGCTTTCCAGCATGTTAGCTTGGGGATAAAGCTTCGCCTGAGGGGTTTGTGCAAACTACCATGGGAATGCACCCGCAGAGGAAGGGGAACTTTTGCAATGTGTGTTTTCGTTTTTTTTTTTTTTTTACTAAAAGCTAGGTTTTAGTATCAATTTTCAGCTGATATCAGAACAATATTGTTTTACAGTTCAAACGCAGACATGCAGATGAATGAGCAGCCAAAACTACAGAAGGCCCCAACATTTGACCCAAACTACCTGACCACAACCAAATCCCAGATACTCCATCCTTGTGGTATAAACAGAAGTATAGCAATGTATATTCTGTTTTTAAAAACAACTTCTTCAAGTTTATTTGTAATTTTACATAATTGGTTAAAGTGAAGAAGTATACTGGTTTGGGAGTTCAGGTATTGACCCAAACCAGTCAGTCAGAACTGAAGAAGCTTCTTGGATGAGAGGCGAAACGTCTTCAAGAACTCTATCAAGTCCAGTTGCCTACGATAAACCTTGCTACGAATACCATGACCTGGATGACTGAGAACCTTCACAGACAGCATTCACAAATATTTTTGCAACTTTTCTTGTAAAAATTAAATTGGATGTTCACAATAAAACACTGTCTATTAAATATTCATTAATTACTATTTTACGTTTTCTCCAAAGTCCTCCAGGTTACAGCCAGGCTTTATTATAGTTTTATATTGAGATTATGAATAGGGGGAATGCGATTTTGCGGGATTTCGTGGGATGTGATTTCACGTGATCTCCTGTGGAAGCGGGTGTAAACAAACGGATACAGACGTGGTGCAACAGTTTGCTGCAGTAAAACTTTGCCATGAGAAAAACCGATGCAGAAGTTAAACGATTCTGGGTAAGAAAATGTTTGAGGAGACAGAGGTTGTTTTTTCTTCAGTCAGAACAGGAGGTAAGATTTTAACTGTCCCTCTGTGAACAGTAGTCTGCTGCTGGCTAACATTAGTATGAAGAGTTAGAAAGTTTACAGCTGTTCTGCGACATTGTCAGCTGCTCTGTCTCATTGTAGACTATCTGTCTTCTCTTTGTCTCACTCTTGGAATCTGTCGCTGACACCAACTTCATGCAAGCATGTTTCTGAGTGTGTGTAGCTGTGATCAGCGCTGTGGTGGGTGTGATATCACGGTCAGTTTGTCTGCTATGCACATGACGTGACCATCATGCAGAACACGTGTGTGACAATGACGGGCATAGAATCAGATATGTCACGCTGAAAACTGGCTGGTTCCGGTCTCTGGCCGGTCGATCGGTGAATCCCTAAAAAAAATACCCAGTGGAATCATCTACCCTTGTCTCTGACTGAGATCAACCTTTGAACTCACTGAGACGTTTGGCAGTCTCATCTTTAAGCCAACTGGATGAATTATTTGAGCAGGAAGTAACCTTAACCTGAGTTAACTGTCAATCAATAAACATTCACCAGACTCATCGCCAGGCTGCTTCATCCTGTTACCTCATAGAACTTAAAATCATTTACCATAGATCAACTACTCACTGGAACATTTAAGGACAAAGAAGCTCCGTTTGATGGTTGTAACAGCTCCCATTGAACTAATTTCTGGTGATTTGACACAGATAACGTGCTGGCTGGCACTAGGCTTTTCCGAGCCTCGGCCATTTCGGTCCTAAAGGTCCTTTTCCTGAAATGATCTAATAATGGCCAAGTCTGGTTTAACAAAATGGAGACTGTATGTGAGGTCATTGCATGTCTGAGCAGGTGTGGATTTTTTAAGCTTTCCCATGGTAAGTGATGTGGTTGCTAGGCAAAAGGTCAATAAGGTAAGAGAGTATAACATAGAGAGACAGAGAGAGAGAGAAAGAGAGAGAGAGAGAGAGAGAGAGAGAGAGAGAGAGAGAGAGAGAGAGAGACTCGGTGAATACACTGTGAAGGATGATACTTGTGAACAGTACATACACATATGCACAAACACACACATACCATCATAGACCACAAGCTGTGATCTTGATATAATGATGTGTTAATTTAAGTGAAAAATGACTCTCTTACATATCTATATAATATATAATATAATGACTTACAGTAATAGTTCAAATTTTTCTTACATTGTTACATGTAAGATGATCTCTCTTAAATTATATGGAATCCCACTGCCACTAAAACATGAACGTTTATTAATATATTTGCAACTTATTCTGCAATAAATACTGATGTGAAATGTAGTTTGCTTTGAATGTGACATCCTAAACAATTTTGTATATTTAGATACAATTTAGATACGGCTGATATTCTTTATATTCTTAATGAAGAATACACAGAATATACAATATATATATAAACACATACATTTTTGCAGTGAACCCTCAAGTGGCACTGACAAACGTGACAAAGCTATGTATGATATTTTACAGTTTAACAATAAACTTTATTGTCCAAAATTATACCAGGGTACAGACACAGAAAACTTTCATTGGTACTTTATTAATTACAAATAAATTTAAACAACACAAATGGAGCAAACCATATTAAACCTGAACTTAAAAAAAGGGATCAGGCATACATAGATGCTGCCTATAAAGCTAACAGATAAAAACCATCTGCATTATATTCTGTTCAGACAAGATATTTGCAGATACTGATATTAACTGTAGCTGTAATAGGCCGATATCAGGCCAAGAATATCAGTCAACCAATATATCAGTCTGGCTCTAAAGATTAAGAAAATAAAATATATATTGATATAGTAGATAAATTGAGTATCATTACATCAGTAATATCAATGGAGGAACATCTTATTGGACGGCGTGTGTGTGGGATTGTTTATGTGCAGGTCTAGGTGTGTGTGTGTCTGTGTGTGTAGTGGCTACATGGGGCTGTAAGTGTGCCTAATCAGACTGACTGCAGCTGCCCTTTGGGAACTTGGATGTGTCCAAGTGTCATTCAGTCAGTCCATCTGTCTGTCTGTCTGAGGCGAGGGCAGAAATGGTGTGTGTACAACATGGCACCAGTACAGGCAACCAGGATGCAGGATTTGGTGTGTGGCGTGGTTGATACAGGACCTGAGGACAGATGGATGGAGAGACAGGACTGGAACAGCCGGACCTGTGGCCAGACCTGTCAAAACAGATAGGCCTGCTGACACCAGCCAGTGTGTATGTGTGTGTGTGCATACGAGCACACACCTGCAGAAATGGCAGTTGATGGCTGCCACTCATACGACTAATCTGCCATCAGTTGAGTGACAGGGGAATGTGCTGTTGCCCTGACCTGCTCATTTAATCACCAAGTGTCCAATGAGGCTTCCCACATTGTTAGTGGTAAACATCTCCGGGTTTCCACTCAGTGAGGGTCAAGTGTGTGTGTGTTTGTACAAGCACGTTTGTGTTTGTTAACTGCTCAGGTAAGTCATGTCATAATGGCTCTGAATTGAGGTTTTCATTGTGTTCAGACTTGTTTTAGGGGTGTTATAGGAGCTTAACCCTGGTAAACAGGAGTTACATTTGCCTCGAGCTTAAATTTACAAAGCAGATAGACAAAACATCCACCTGGGAGAGGAAGACAAAAAAAAGTCCTGCATTTATTTTGCTTTATTGTGAATTAAGCCTGTTTGGTGCCAGTTAGAGTACTATAACCTAGGCACACTAGGTTTTGTCATCTTGATATTGAAGAGCTGCATATAATGGAATCTAATTTTAATTTAGTGGCTACATATTTCTTTACAATTTTGTGCCATAAAGGACAACAGTAACTTCCTCTAGAGGTCACAGTAGACCACCATCATCTCAGACCAAAACAAATGCACGTTTTGTTTACTCAATAAAGTTGGAGAAAAGAATGTCAATTGAGCACAGATGGCTCAGAAAACTCAGATATAACTGTCAAACTAAGCAGTGCATTGCCTTTGAAATGAAATGTTTAGCTGTAAACAAATATTGTAACCAGTCAGTTGCCATTTTGACTCTGGTTTCCAATGGAGACCCTTGTTACTATGAGGGCTGCCCCCTGACAGTCAAAGATTCGAATCATTAATCAGAGACCTCAGTGGACTGAGCATTTGGTTCTTTTCCTTTGTCAATTAGTGTGCATTACAGGAAAAGGATAAAACAGATAGACACTTACAAAAATCCACAAGGAAAATATTTTGATGAGGGATTATAATTAAGGTATATCATGAATATATTTTTATTAGCTGGTGCACTTATTAACAAATCTTTGTGACAACATGTGCTAGTAGTCAACTGATGAGAGAGGGTAAAACGAGTGGTTGATAAACAAGTTTTTGTTTTTTAGCTCCATTGTACACAGAGCAATGCAACAGCTTGGCAGGCAGTGAACTTTACAAACCACCACAAACCACAAAACAAAATGTGATAGAAGCGGAGAAGAGTGATAGAAACAGAGTGCAGGTGATGTGCTGCAGCAGCCACGTCAACAGAGCGCACAGCAGGGCGCGCAGGGTGGGTGTGCTTGTTTTTGCCACTGACAGGCTCAGATTGTTATTAAAAGTGTCTGACAACACCATGAAAATGATCACAACAGTGAGAGATATTTTGTAAAGAGTAAGATACTGTACGTTTTGTTTAACCAGAAACAGCTGTTTTATTGCTGTCACCAAAATAACCTGATACCATCATCGCCAGCTTAATTCAAACTCATCAGAAACACAATAAAACTCACTAGAAACGTGTGCAAGTGTGGAGTGCGCAGGGCAGGTGACGCCTGTTAGTGGTTTGCTGCTGCAGTCTGAGGATAAACTCGGCTGGTGCACGGACTTTATATCTTAACTAGTGTGGCACACTGAAATGAGAAAAAAGAACAAATTGTCAAATCTTCATATTGGACGGCAAAATCTGATTTGACTGAAACAAACTTAGTCAGGAACAGCCCTTGTTGCTAAATTGCTTATGTCTCACCTACGATGTTTTTAGAAACATATTTTAGTGTGCTATTTAGTTGTAATACAAGAATCAAGATGGCGACCATTTAGCCTCTGGTTTCCAACAGAGACTTACGAAACTCATGAAACTGTCAAACTAGGCAGTGGGGATCAAGGATGGCTCAGAATTCTGTTACTGCATTGCCTAAAACGTTTTCAGATATATACTTTAGTTGTAATATGAAAAAGTTACTCATTAGGCCACAGGCCATGTTGAAAATGGATGTGGGGAAAACAGAGAGGGAGTGTGTCAGGACGCATAACTGCACTATATCTTTACATAGTTGTTTGCTAACATCTGGCGAGGCTGAATGTTATATATTGTACTTTTAATATAAGTTCATTTAAATGCAGAGTAACACATTGAGTTACACTGAAGTCAGTTCAGTTCTTCACTTCCTAAAATATCTAAAGAATTTTAAAAAAGATATTTAAAGGAATAGTTTGACATTTTTGGATGAGAAGACTGAACACCACACAGTCTTATCATCTAATTCTCAACTCTCTGATTGACAACATTCTCAGTATATATTTCATTTTAGTTTAGTATACATTTTGTTTTGTTTTTTTGCAGCTGTGGTGTTTTCCTCTTTCCTTGATGTCCATTGAAAATGGAATGATACACCTGAAGAGTTTTATCCTGTTTGTAATAAAAATGCATGGAATTTAATTTAGAAAATAACAAGCATGTTCAGTGAACAGTAAGAATAAAGGATGATAAATGAATAAATACAAGTTGTTGCAAACCTTCAATCCAGCAGTTATTGTGCAGATATGAGTGTATACAGTATATACAGTCAGCTGGACTACCTACCAACCTGTCAGTGTGGGTGGACGTGGGGAGAGCCATACGTCATCAGCAGTGAAAGAATAGTGCAGTGTAGGAAAGATAAGAGCAACAACGTGTTTCCCAGCTGTGATAAATCCTCTGGTCAGACAGCGCTGTATTTCCCCTCTTTCATATATGGGCCGTTTTATTGAATTTAGCCACTGATAAATAAATGGACTGCCACAGACCCGTTTAAGCCTGCCCTGAGGAGGAGACTTGGCAGGAGTTTACACAGTTGGCCTTCTTTCTCGCTCTTTCTCTCTCTTGTGATAGTGATTTTGTGAGATCAGAGAAAGACAGAGGGATATTGAGAAATATGGAGAAAGGCAGACAGGCAGAGGAGTACAGATAGAAGCCTGGGTGTATGTGTAAACAATCTCAGAAAGCATTACATTTTTGCAGGAGCAGTAAAGCCTATGTGGATATATGGAGCAGACAGCAGAGACAATTTCCAGTAAGCGAGTACAGAAAAAGGATTGATGGATGGAAATTTGAATCTGGGCTCGAACTAAATTCTTTTGTTGAAGAAAAACAGTTAAGGCAACACTTTAGGATTGCAGGGGCTGTGTCCGACACTTTCTGTAATACCCACTCTACGTAGTGATTGGTCAGGTGTGTGGAGATGAGAAAATAAGTAGGGTTAAATCTCTTCCTTCCTTTCCTCTCACAACTGTCACTTTTCAAGTGTACAACCAAGTAGTATGAATGCCTTCCAGGAGCCGCTGTATGAAAACGTGCCCATGAACTTTTTATAAGTCAGATTTTATGCATCAGGTGTTGTGCTCTTTAATATGATGACAGTTTTCCTATAATTAAATTTAAAAAATAGCCATATATCACCTTGCTTACAGTATGTAATATATTGCATCATAAACCCTGCACTGTGATGTGTACCATATCGGCAGATTCTTGCCAGTAGAGTGCCTAAGTCAAGCCCCTTCCAGTGGACCAGTGTGGGACCTAACTTCAGAAAAAATATGAACTGTAGTCAATAGCGAGAGACTAATTATTTTTTGATCCTGTTTGAATAGTGCCATGAATTACACTTATGATGTTTGTCAATATTTTTTGTCAAGTCAGGGCAGTTGTAGTTTGTTGTAAAACTGTTGAAGTATCGAACTGTGAAGATAATTAGAAAGACTGCTCACCCAGAAGTTGCATAAGTGACTAAACTGCGACATTCTTCAGACTTCTGTGTGTTCATGAGCTTTAAAGTCATAATGTGGAAACAACAGTGATGCTACAAAGGGTAGGGTGGGTTGTTGCTGTACTTGTAGTAGCACCTGGCTGAGTGGTTGGCAGACTAGCGTCCCAGTGAAGATTCATGTTGCTGTTTAAGTATGGTGAAACAGTTTGATAGTGATTTTGTCCCAGACCTGTTACTGCATCAGTACAGTCCCTAAATCCAATAAATATAGGTTAATCTGACTTGTTATCAGAGTTATTGCTATTACATAACTTTTCTAACTTATCTAAGTCACTCAACATCGACGGCAGCTAAAGGTGAAAAGTGAAAATTTGATATTATACATGAACTAATAAAAAGTTATCAATCAAACATTTACTTACATCTGCCAAGATTCTGTGTATTCTGACACCACGTGAAATGCAGGATTAGACACAGCTGTATGGAGCTGCTGGCTGATGTCTGAGTGACTTCAGGTGCTGAATTCAAATTAAGTGGACGGACTTCTTGGTTTTGTCATGGAATAAACAAGAGATGCCTTGAAAATAGCTAAAAACTGATTCTTACTTTATGACATGCTATGACATGATCCGCTGCTGCTGTCTGTGACACAGTGCGTGCTTGATATACAGCCAAGTGTCCATGTGCTGGTCAGGTCTGATCAAGGTAAAGATCCATTAGGTTAGTATGCAAATGTATGTATATGAGGGTCATTGATTGGGGTGAGCAGGCCGTTTTTAAGGCCTGGTGATGCTGATGAGGAGGGAAGGGTTGGTGTGACCTGTCTGGGTCTAACTCAATACAGTGTCACATTACAGCACAGCTCAATCACTTACAATCCTGAGTGAACCAGGTAATAATGTCCCTTCCTATTGGACCAGAGGGCATCACATGATGAATGTGACCTCTACAAACCTATAGAGTGATAGTGATGTTACACTTCCACCTGGATTCTTCATGTGGCTCAATCTTTCATTCATAGGGACTTTCAGATCTGAGGAAGTTTTATTTTGCCTGTTTTTTCTGGACAGTTTGATCTGAGACCAAGATTTGTTATTCTGCATCTGTACCAGGAAGCAGTTTGGGATATAATATTGTGGAAGCAGTGACAGAGCACAGAAAGACTGTACGTTTCCAAAAACTTGACATAAATCAGAAAAGAGAAAAACTGTGTTCTATTTTGTGTATTGTGCAGAATCCATTCAACAAAGGACACAGTAGAGGCAGTAGATTGTCACTGCAGCAGTTTTCACACTAACAGTGGTGCTTTTTGTGAGTATGAGATGAAGGTACTATATTCAATTTTTAGATTATAGTTTAAGATTGAAATATGTGTATGTTTTACTATAGCCATTACTGTTAATTTTAGTGCTGAAACAATAAATTGATTATTCGGTTAGCCAATCAACAGAAAAATTGATCAACAATAGTTCTGATAATCGACTAGAGGAGAACTCCACATATTTTAATATAAAGATTAGTTTTATAATCATTCACGAACAGCGGTCGTATGTGCCTTTGGAGGAGCTTTACAAGAGTCAGGAGAGGGTCCAGGAAAAAGGCTGCAATTCCCAAAGGACGTCTTGCTCTAGTGTTTTGATAATAAAGCACAGGCCCATTCAACCTGCAGCACGTGGGCCAGATCCGTACTGATAATGACCTCATTCGCCCTTTTGATCATTTATAAATAAGAAAATAAGTACTGTGTATCCTTGTGGTTTTATTTACACACCTTTGTCAATGTTTGCATTGTTTATTAGAAGTTTGTCTTTTTATTGGTAGTTAAAAAGCCTGTTCACTGGTTATGTCTATTGTTAAGCACAGAGATGCTTATTATTTTAAAAAGTTTTAAAACAGGCTTTTCATGCACAGAGAATTTCATCACACTGACTGAAAAAACAATTAAAACAAGACACTTCTAACCTAGAATTACAGAAGAAGAAGAATTTTCCAATTGTGAAAACTAATGAAGTAGAGAAGAAAATTGTTGTTTTACACATTTAAATTCTAACTTTACTGGTCAGACAACAACTATGAACTGGAGGCCATAGAGGTTGTAGAGGCCCTCAAAAAAAAAGATTCAACAGTGTAGGAAGAGTTCCTCTGCCAGGACAAGGACCTCCTGCTGCAACAGGAAAAGCTCATCTCATTATTTCAGAAGCAGAGAGAGGAGAAGAGCTGCCAACTTAGCATTAACTATTAAATAAAGAAAAATCTGCAGTGAATGTACTCTCTGAAAAGTCTTTTAGAAAAACATCCCTGTTTTCAGGTTTGTGACAGTGCATTTTACAGCTGATCCAAGAGGGTCTTAAAGAGTTAATTTAGCTTAAGAAGTAGGATAATTTTCAGAACCCATAAATAGTGCTGGGAATCATTTTTTAATTTCTCTTTTCAATTTAATTGGCTTTATTGGCATGACATTTTGGATCAAAAATGTTGCTGTGCCAAAAAGTCATATATATACAGTATATAACATATACAACAGAATATACTGTAAAATAATCAAGAAAATCACACCTTGAAATGTATATTGTTTTTATTATTCCTTTTTTATGATCATTCAAAAGTTTTCGATACTAGTACTTATACTGACACCTTGACTTTGGTATGATTCTTGAACGATAAAAAATATAAACCTATTTACCACAATGCACTCCTGGCATCCAGTGCGACAAAACAGAACCACACTTTTGATTTTTTACACCTATGTAACACAAACTGTAGTCAAGTCTCTCCAAATACATCTCTGGCTGTATGTGTTTTTCCTGCATGTCTCTGCAACATGTAATGTTAGACAGCCTATTACCAGCATTATTAGATCTTGGTACAAACAGACATCTCACTGACACTGGTGAGATTTTTTTTCAGGTATTTAAGTTTTGCACTAAATGACAAGGTGTTTTTCAATACTCAGTTGTGTTGAAGGAATTCAGTCGGTGCTATAAAGTATCTAAAAATGTATCATAAATATTACAAATTAGCACATCTGGAGTTGCATGTTTTTCACTGGACAAGAAGGGTATGAACATCTGTAATCTGAAAAGTAAGTAGTATTATACAAGTCTGGTCAGACATGACTGTAAAGTGCATCTTGACTGGTTGGCCGAGGTATACAACCGCGAGGCAGTTATTCTAGTTGTTGTTTTTATCTGCCCCTCACATGTCTCTCAACTTTGTAGCAGTGCTAAAGTCAAATTGCTGGTGTTTATTTTTATCAACAAAAAATGCCAAACATTCACTGCTTCAGCTTCTCAAATCTCAGGATTTGTTGCTCTTCTCAGTTTTATATCAGTGAAAATGATACATCTTGGTATGTGGGACTTTTGATCAGATTCCAAAAAGAAGAACTTGACCTCAGGAAATTATTATGACAGTTTTTCACTTTTTTCTGACATGTAATAGACAAGCCAAGCAGTTGAAAAAAAATATTTGACAGATCAATCGATAATGAAGTTGCAGCCCCAGATAGCTGTAGGATGCAGCATGCTGGGCCTTACTTTTGCAGGACCATAGTTAGTATTGAATCTGACAAAAAACAGTGAGTGTTAAGAGTGAAAAAACTTCACTTTTGTCATTCACATTCATATATAATCATATATCACATATAGGCTCAACTCATAGCCTCATTTTCTTACCTAATACTGTTAGCAAGACAAATAACCAAGACCAAATCTGGTCAGTAACCAGGAGTTACTGATGAGGGAAAAACTCTCTGAGGACAGCAGGAAACCTTATAGGAGCCATACGTACAGTATGTAACCTACGTCAGAATCCATTGTGGGTGAGGGGTCTGTGTGTATGTGCATGCGTGTGTGTGTGTGTGTGTGTGTGTGTGAAGCTATACCATCTGCAATAACGGGACCTGACAGCTCCCACACCCCTCAGTGCAGTGTGTGTCTATGGGCTCATTCAGAGTGACAGTGTAGATTAGGGGTGTAATCCTTGCAGAGCTACAGGGGATCTATCAGTACCCTGGGCTCCAGACACACACACACACACACAACACACACACACACACTCATTGCAGCGCTGGAAATTAATTGAAATGTTAATGGAGGCGAAGTCTCCATTCTTAATTGCTTGGTGCTGGATTAAGACAAGATCGTTTATGAAGAGAAATTAAATCAGGATCAGGGGCGATCTTGGTTGTAAAAAGGTTCCAGGCGTGTGTGGGAAGGTCACAAATGTGCCCCGATTATCACGGTGAACAAACCACCACTGACACCCTGTGTTTTTGTTAGCAGGTCATGTTAGCAAACAGAATGGGATAATTAGTTAACAATATGTACTCAAAGAAAGTTCACTGTATTTGTCTTTTTTTTCCCCCAAAATGAAATATCTGAGGTGGCAGAAAAATAAAAGCAGTGTTTTGAGTTTTCCCGGATGTGTCGAGGAAAAACACTTAGAGGGAGGCTTTGATCTTAGTTTTAATTAGCTCCTATTCCCCTCTAGTATTCCTCTTTTCTGTATTTGCAAGAAAGCGTATGAACAATGCTCACAACGATGCCTCTTCTGCCTATATCAGCATTTTACTTAACTTTCCCTCTTAACTTGTGTTTTTTTTCCTCTTTACTTCTCAAAGTGTACCCTCACTCCCTCAAAATGTCACCATGTAAAGGAGCCGCACAGAAGAAGAGCTCGTATGTGCTGCTTTCCTCCACGTCCGTCTCTCTTGATGCCTTTAAGATGTATCCAACATACCAAGCACACATGATAAATTCATCATGTGGATGTTTTTGAATCAATATTAATTTCAGGCCTTTCGTGATGGCAAATCAATAGCAGCAACATTAAGAGGCTCCTTTGCATGTTGAGCACCTTGTCTCTGCCAGTGAATGGAGACGTGATGAGAGGTGAGGGAGCATCCATGGTGGTGCCAGCGGGGAGGCCCAAACTCACTCATTATCTCCCCTCAATTAGACCCTCTCGCTTCGCCACCCTGGGCCTCCACAAAGTGTGTGTGTGTGTGTGTTTCTCTTCGCCTTCACCCTGCTGAGTTCATCTTACAGGCAACTGAGGAGTGTTTCCACTGAAAATCTCTCTCAGTGATCACTTTGACGTAATTGGACAGGCCATCTCTCTCTTGTCTTTTTTCCTTCCTCTGTGTGTGTACACAATGAATAGTTATTCAGCTCTTTAAAGGGCGTGTTTGACAAATACTCAGAGGACAGAGCAGAGGTTACATGGGCAGTGGGACAGACCAGTTGGATTTGAAGGGCACTTCCAGTTACAACTTGTGACTTATTTTTACAGGTTTGGCCCTCTTTCCTCTCACTCTACTCACCAACTTAATTAATGAGACTGGGGAACTCGGTGACATAGCTATTTATTATTTTATTACACAAACTGACCATTGTAAACAAACATCACTGTTCGCAGGCTGAGCTCTTTTGTGGTTTTACCTTGAAAGGAAATTATCTGGCTAACAGTAGTTTTGTCCGATTATCTGACTGCTCAAGTTTTTGTCCTGTCTGTATAGGAGTAGTGCAGCCGTGTGGTCAGTTATAGTTGACTAATGTGTGTAAACTCGCCACCATGGGAACAGTAGCTAAATAACAAGAAATGGAGAGTGTGTGTGGATAAATGCGTGCATCATAACACTCTGGTACTTAAACAAATAGCTCTATACCTTCATACCTTCCCGACATTTTACTGGGGTATATGGTATTAAGGCAGTTTTTGTGTAAAACGTGTAAAATGCCCCAGCTTTACTCTGCTCCACTAAACTGTAATGCTCCCTTAACATAGATGGAGCTGATCATTATAGTGACACTATTCCCACGGCTGGGAAACAACACACAGGAGCTCTGCTTCAGTCTTGAGAAGCTGCAGCTTTTATTCACTGACTAACTCAAACTTCAACTGTGCACAGTGGCGTCACCACACATGGTGAGCCAGACCAACAACTTCACTGCTCAAATCTAAGGAAATATGACATAAATTGTAATAAAGTAGAATTAACATTCAAATGAAGTATAATTCATGCTCTGTCATATGCTAACTAATTAGCTGTCTATCTCTGTCTCACTTTCCCTCTTCCACTCTGACCTGTGGCTCCTCCACATCTCTACATTATATGTGTCTGGGTCTTTGGTCTGGTTGCTAAATGTTAATCATCTTCTACCCAAAAAGACTGAGGAATTTTCAGTGGCCATGGAAGAACTTTATCCAGTGTATTCCTTTAATGTCATCATCACCAGTTTATTGTAGATCTTATACTATTAACAAGCATGAACTCAGACAGTGGAGCTGAAAGATATTGTAGGACTCATTCTCTACCTGTGCAGCCTGTGCATGTGTGGTTTGGGGCTGTAATGTATTCCAGCGGCCCTGTGGTTCAATCGTTAGACTGAGTGAGTGTGCGTGTCGCAGCAGAGGGACCAATCCAACATTTATGAGGCCTGTGTGTCTGTGAGTAAGTCTCTAGCCTCTTGTAGTCCCCAAAGTACAGGTTGTAACACAGGAGGAGCTAGACACACCGCTGTAAGCACTCTTGACATGACATTACAGGGCATGCATTACAACATTTACATTTAAATAAACACATGCAGACAGACCGACAGATACGCAGGCAGTAAAGAAATGCCAAGGACAGTGAGCTGAGCTCTAATAAACTATGAAAATTGCATCTCTCATTCTGTGTGCTTGTTTGTTTGTTTTTTGTTTGTTTGTTTTTCTTAAAGTTATTTTTTTGGCCATTTTTTGCCTTTATTGAGAGGACAGCTAGAGATTTGACAGGAACGGGGCAGAGAGAGAGAGAGAGGGGATGACACGCAGCAAAGGGCTGAAGGCGGGAGTCGAACCAGCAGCCGCTGCAGAGGACTAACAGCCTCCATACATGGGTCAGACGCTCTGCCAACTGAGCTAAACGTCCACCCCTGTGTGTGCTTGTTTACACTCTACGCTACTTTTTAGAACTTTAAAAAGTTAATTTTAGCTAGTGCGGGCTGCCTAAAACTTTTAGTTGACTGAATTTGAAAGACGAGTGCAAGTTTTGCAAATTCAAAGCAAAAAAACTTTTCTACTCAAATAAATTTTATATTGATTTAGTTGTATTTGACAAAATGTGTCAGTAAGCTTCAGATATTAAGTTGAACAAATATGATTTCCTTTCACATTTTCTCAGTTTGAAACAAACAAAACAAAAAAAAAGAGGTGACTCAGGAAGGTTTTTACTCTGAAACAGTGCACGCGGAAGTACTGTATGCTAATATGTTGATAATGTTTCTTTAGAAACTAATATATGTAGAAATCTGTAATATATTTACTGTAATAAACCGTAAAATGACCATATGTCATCAGAGATTAAGAAAACATGCTAAATTGGAATACTGGCTTCTCTGACAACAACACTACAGCCAGCGTGTTCTCTTTTGAAATTTCTATTCCAGTCCATAAATTGTGTTATGTTAGCCTGTTTCTTGTTAATTAGAGTTCAAGTTAATGCTGAATGTTGCCAAATGAGTTAGTGTCTGTTTATGAGTTGTAGGAAATCACTGTTAATCATATAGAAGCAATGGATGTTTAAAACTGACCTGACTGATTGTTCGTTACACAGAATTATCTGGGGAGCTGTCCATAGAAACTGTTTGGAAAAGTGCGGGTGATTTCAAACAACACTTGGCAGGTGATTGGATCGATCTGTCATGTCTAACACGGACTAACTTCAACCACTCACATCAACTCACCGAACCGAAGCTTTAGCTGGCCAGAAGAAGAGCGAAAGCATCTTTTCCATTGATAAAAGCCGTCAGTGCAGTTCATTGTTCTTCTTTCAATGAAGAAATACTCTCCAGTTCTGATATAACTGATGCTATCAGAGTATCTACCCTAACATCTTCAGGAGCCGCCATTGTTTGTTCGAGACGGGTCTTTTCCATGGGCGTTTCTCACTGTCAGTGCACCTAAAACCACGCCCACAGCTGCCAATATTCCCTCGTAGGATGCTGATTGGCTTGCACAAACTCTGATGTGGTCAGTTGGAACCTGGGAAGATGGATTCTTGCGTGATCTCGTGATCTCTCAAATCCAGCTGCCTCACAAGGTGAATTTAAAACGGTTAAAGTGAGCAATATGTTAAAGCAGTCTGGCAGGTTACGCAGACTCCAGAGTGTGTATTTTCGGAGCAGTGGGCTTTTGTTTTTGGGATAACAGGTTCAGCTTTACATTGACAGACAACTGACAGTTTTAAACAGCTGATCAACTTGCAATGTAGGACACGTCGTCGCTTGTCATTCATCAAATTACAATGTTGTGCTCCTGCAGTGTTCCTGCAGCCTGGGTGGAGGTCAATTTGTGGGACGGATAGTTTTACAAAAAGCAGTGAGAGAGCATCAGGAGACAGTGAGATGGAGAGAAGGCAATGAATAAAAAGTGAGAAGTAGCAGTGTGTGTATATAATATGTGATGAGCAAAGTCAGGAGGAGCTGCAGAAGTTTTGTCTCTCCGTCAGTAGCCCGGTCCCTGCATGGTCCCTGGGTGCGCCTTCCTACCCCCAGAGGGCCTGTTGTTTAGGGTTGCAGAGCCACCTAGGCCTTGATGAATTTCTCCCCGTCAACAAATTAAGAGCTGCTATTGTTGCTGTGACAACAAGGCATCCCGGTCGCCGTGGGGAGCACCATGGAGACCAGTGACAGAACTCCAGAATTCTCCTAATCATCCCCAGCTGTCAGGAAGCACCTGGCCTGACACCTCTGCTTAAAACCTGTCTCCCAGGCATAAGATAATTACAAGTGCCAGCAGAGGAAGCGAGAGGAGGCAGGGAGAAGGAGAGAGGAGAGAAAGAGAGAATTCTTTCTTATAAGTGGCTGTGTGTGAGGAACCGAGTGCAGGAGCTTTTTTAGACAAGTTGCCATTGAAGTGGAGGAAGTGTTCAAAGGCAGAAGTGGAGTTGGGGAGTGCGGGGAGGTGTCTGGGGTGTCTCCCCTCTTCCCTACAGAGAAGGCCTGGGAGGGGGTCCCTAGATAGCGCTGTGGGGGACAGGTGAGGGACGGAGCTGTCACTGGGCCCACATTCACACACATTTAGAAGACAGAGACTGTTTGACTGGTCCAGTAAAAATGCTCCACGGATTGCACCACATTTTGGGGGTAACAGTTTGTGGAGTATCTTCTTTTTTTTATTATTATTTTAGAAAAGTTACACTTAAGTTATGAAAGCTTGTATGTATAGTTGTGGGGGTAAATAGAGTAATGGCTTGGAGAAAAGTGTGTACAGAGCTTAGAAAACAAAAATCTCAGTGCTGACATGCCAAACCGCCGCTCTGTTTCTGACAAACAGAAAAACACACAGGGCTCATGTCACCCCAGCCTGCTCTATTACCAGCAGGGTTGCTTGTTTTCACAATAATAAAACAATGGGCCTCATGCAAGAACATTTTCGTATTCTTAACTTTCTCTTACTTTTTTTGTACAGTGGACTCGTACAAGTGTGCCACGGCGGATTCAGCAAACTTCAGATAACTGTGTAAATGATCCATCTGTGCATATTTGAGCACATGTTAATGAGAACTGTAGCATCATTAATGCCCCAATAATCCCATATAAGGGCCTAAAGCAAATACTTCGTTACTCTACTTAAGTTGATTTTTCAGTACTTGATGAAAATGTTTTACTTTGGCTCCCTACATTTAAAGACAAATATCTCTACTTTTTACTCTACATTTTCAAAACAGGTTACTTTGGATTTAAAACATTTGAGGGGAATTATGGATTATTTTTATTTTGCATCATTGTGTGCTGCCTTCCCAACATCATGACTGATTTCACATGACTGAAAACAGAAAAGACGGTTTATTGGTGTATCCATCAGTGCAGAGTACATCAAGCACGACAGACATAACAAGACAAAAACGGCATAAGATGAAAAAGATGTAACCAGATGAAAAATGGCAGAAAAGACAAAAGATAAAAGACACAAGACGAAACAACAACTAAAGACAGAAGACAAAAAAAAACAAAAAAAAAACAGTAGAAATATCCTCCAGAGGGTGACTTTTTTACTTTTATACTTTGAGTATATTTCAGAGCCTGTACTTTTTCACTTTTACTTAAGTAAAGACGTTGAATTTGTAATTCTACTTTTACCAGAGTCACTTTTTACATAAGTATCTGGCCTTCTGCTTAAGTACAGACTGTGTGTACTTCTGCCATGTTTGTAAGGGCATGGTCACATATAAGCGAATGCTAAATATCTCTACTATTATTGAGGCCTTGACTGCACCCCCTCAAAGTTCACCAAAGTTGAACTCGACGTGAAGAAAGGATGCAAATTCGTGGTCACACCTCTTAATTTGCACAAGTGTCACCAGGCCTCAAGGCTCCCCATCCTGTCCCACATGTGTGAAGTGTTCACTCATGAGTAAAAAGAGGAACTTTGAGAGTTTGGACATTGCTTTTGGAGATTCATAAAGGAAAATCTACCATTTTAACAGCTTCAGCAATGAAATTAAGAGAAACGTTTAAGCCAAGGAATGAGGAAAACGAGTGCTATTAATGCCATGTTACCTCAGGTTTGTACTGTCACTGAAATAAAGAAGAAATGATTTGATATGGAAATGGATTAAAAACAGTCTCAAATCTTTTTCTTTTTTAAAATTATTATTATTCTAGAAAAGTTACAACAAAGTTAAGAAAGCTCTGGTTTGCTGCAAAATAGAGGGTAAATAGAGTAATGGCTTGGAGAAAAGTCTGTTCAGAGCTTAGAAAACAAAAATCTCAGTGCTGACATGCCAAAGTGTGGCTCTGTTTCTGACAAAAAGAAAAACACACGGGGCTCATGTCACACCAGCCCTCTCTATTACCAGCCTGATTGCTAAGTGAGAAAATACTTGCCAAATCAAATGTACTGAGCCGCTGAAGAGGAGCAACACACACACACTCGCCCACATACACACACGTTTCATTACAACCTCTCATTTCTCTAGCAGCGGGGCCTTCCTTCAGAATAACACTCCTGTCATCCCAGCCACAGGGGGCTAAATTATTCAAATACTCTAATTCTTCCCTTCTTCCTCCCACCCGCCCTCTCCCTCTTTCCAGCACTCTGCCACTCATAATTTGTCTTTTCATTGTTGCCAATTTAGAGGCAATCCCTCCCATTAATGATGCCAACTGTTCTAAATGGTGTCGGAACTGAGAGAACGAAGGGGGGAGACGGGGGGAGATGTCAGCGAGAGGGAAGCGGTGCACGTGTGGCAAAGACAATGCTCGGGATTTTACAAGCTGCTGTGCAGATATAAATGGATGATATACTGACTTTCACCCATCTCCCTCTCCTGCCCTCCCACACGCTCTGATTGTTAAACAGGCTTTGTTTTATTAACTGTTTAAATGTACATATGTGGCTTTATTTGCCTGTCACTAGTAAGCATATTTTGGGAGATTAAGAAATATACCTACATCTGTTTCCTGTGCGGGGTCTACTCGGATGCATAAAACTCTGGAATGTATTTTCACTACGAATCAATTAGATCATATACTTTTATGGTCGTGCCTTTGTATTGGCAAGTGGCGAGCTATCCAAAAACCACTTTCTTTTTGTATTGACTGAGTGAAAAGTACAATAAAACCGAATACATCAGCGGGGACAGTGATGATGCAGCAAAATAGCACTTAGAATATTGTTATTGTCCTTTTATGTGTTCTCCTGAGACCAGCTGCACCTACGGAAATATATAGAAAATCACATTCGAATCATGAATATTTGAAGTTGAGGAATAATTTATTCACATGCATCAATCGGCGTTATGAACAGGAGAAACAATGTCAATATTTCATCTCTGAGAAATTATGCAAAGACGCAGACCATTCCTTGTATTGAAGCTGAATCTGCATGTTTATAATCAGGATATTCTCCTTAAACTGATTTTAAAAAGTGAGCTGCATTGTCTTATGTTTTTGCCTTTATCTTTGGAGTAGAAAGACCGGTTTGAATTGAAATGCTTGCCTCTTTTAAGCAGTTTTGATGTGACTTACTTCAAAATACTGGCCCCTCTGACCTTGTCTAAATAAATCAAAATAATAGTGAATAAATAACTTGTTGGCTGAAGGATGTTGGATCAATGTAGGAAACTCATTAAAGATTTTTCCTCAGACATACCTGTGTTTCAAAATTAATCTGTACAATATTTTTCTCGTGTCTTTTTTTATTACAAACACCACATACTAATTTTTAGCTTGTTTAACGTGTAGTTAGAGCTGCAACAGTTAAATTAATTAGCAACTATTTTGATCATTTATTAATCATTTTTTAAGAAAGGAAAAAGTCAAAATTATCTGATTCTAGCTTCTTAAATGTCAATATTTTCTGGGGGGGTTTTTTGTTTTGTTTTTTTTACTCCTCTGTGACAGTAAACTGAGAATCTATGGGTTGTGGACAAAACAAGACATTTGAAGACGCAATCTTGGACTCTGGAAAACATTGATGGACATTTGTCACCCTTTTCTGACATTTAACAGACCAAACAACAAATCAGTTAAACAGGAAAATAATCAACAGAATGAAAATGCAATGTTAGTTGCAGCCCTACATTTAACAGATAATTTCCAAATTTACTACTTTACAGATTGTGTTTAATGTTTTCAGTTAATTATTTTCAGACCTTATCAGGCATGATCACAATCACAGGTAAATGGGGAGTGAAGACACAGAAAGACACATGGGGAAGGATGGAGAGGGAGCAAAATAAACATTGATTGCTATGAGAAAGAAGGGTGAGAGACAGAGGGAGAGGCTTGGTTAAGCTGTGTGATGGAACTGTGCTGCTATCTTAAATGAGGAATCCCATATGAAGGTCTGGATTAACCAAATTTAATCCCTCATCAAACAGACAATAACAGTGCAGCCTAATCCCCCCAATTCTCAGATTAGCAGCGCTCCTGCTCTCGTCTTGGCAGCGCAGTAGGGGCCGGTGCCGGCCCGTTGAGCTCTCCTCCACAATGACCTCTGGATGAGAACGGGCTTACACGCCGCAAGTCTGAGCTTCGTCACAGCAGCTGCTAGTCAACAAAGTTTCACCGGATGAACAGTTATATATGAGACAGAGGAAGGGTGGAAGAGAGGACATCCAGAAGAGCTGGAGCAACCTCAAATTTTGTTAAATTTCATTTCTAAAGTTGAAGGAGAATACATGTAATATATTTATTGTAATAAATCATTAAAGGACCATGATATGTCATTAGAGGTGAGAGGAGGTGAGATTTCTATTCTGGCCTGAAACTTGTGTTGATGTTTGCCTGTTTCATGTAGATTAGAGTTCAAATTAATGCTGAATGTTTGCTGAATGAGTCAGTGTCTGTTTATGAGTCTGAAGAAATCATTATTAGAGAGTAGATGTTTATAACAATTAAATTGAATAATATGTTAATGGAGTCTGGCAGACAGTAAGGCTGGCAGTCATTGAACTTCAACTCCAGAGAGTGTAATTTTGGATCACTGTGCTTTTGTTTTCAGGATAATGGGCTTAGATTTACATTGACAGATAGCTGACAGTTATGTGAGGGATAATGTATAGTGAGCAGGTCATTGTTGTGAAACAAACCCCAACACAGTGATGCAGGATGCTTAGTGTTGGGGTCTTGAATCTAGAACGGGGGTTTATTTTTGAATAATGACCTGCTCACTGTACATTATTACAGGGTTAGTTACCCCACCCAAAAAATGTTTGCCACACATTAATATTTTTATATTAATATAAAAGGTATTCATTATAAAATGAATTTGATTTAAAAAATTATTTTATTGCTCCTCCAGTCTATTATCAGAACTGCGTCCATAGCAATGGCCTGTCTTCATTGCAGCGGTCTGCTATACAGGAATAACAGACCTTAGAATCTTGTAATTGTCCAATCAGAATCAAGTATTTAACAAATCCATGTAATAAAAAAAGCTAATCAACTTACAGTGTCATAATCATCATCATTACTTGTTATTATCGCTTGTCAAATTAAAATGTTGCGCTTGTCTTCCTGCTGCAGTGTTCAGCCTTCCTGTGCTTCCTCGAGTCTGGAGAAAAAAGGAAACAACCCGCTTCAATTATAGATGGTATACTAAGTAGGATTTCAATCCAACTTGCTATTTGGGCCGCAGTACTCATTTTTGGACAAGATTGTAACATATTGCTCCTTGAAAACAGATGCTCTTCAAAGTTACTCTGGGATATTTAAATAATGTTCAGCTGCATGACACATTAGCAGGGAATTGAATAAAGAAAGCTGAAAGAGAGGTGTTTCAGTTCGCTTGACTTTGAAGACCTTGATTGTACTACAAAACCTGTAATTAGAGGATGAGATAGGGGGATGTAATTACCTCTAAGAGTGAGTACCCTGGAGTAAACAAATATGTTCATCAAGCAAATAAAGGATTACCGTGTATATGCTCACTTCACTCCTTAACCCGTCTGATTCATCTGGGAAATGCAAAGCACAACATAAGGCGAGAGGCTGAGAGAGATGGAGAGAAACAGAGAAAACAAGAACAGAGAGAACGGTCTGAAAACTGCTGACGCCCGCTCTTCTGAGCCGGCTGGATGAGTCGTTTCCTCAGATAAAACATAAATAGGCGAAAGCTCGCTGGGAATACGTGTTTAACCGAGAAACAATTATTTATGTTTTCCTTTATTTTTAGCTTGAAATTTGAGAAATGATGCTCTTGAACAATTTGATCCCAAACCTCTGAATTTTCAAATATTTCATGATTTAGTTTCTGTGATAGGGCTTTATAACAGCTTCACCCATGAAGGCAGGACTTGCGTCAAGGTCTTCTCAACTAGTTTGTTTTTGCTGATGGAGTTCTGCACAAGTTTGAGCATATAGCTGAAATTTTGATTTAAACCTCTGCTGACGATCTCAAGCGTTGTCTGTTGCTTGTGCGAATGCTGAGCTTTAGTTTCTCTCTTAATTAAGGTAATTGTGATTGAAGAGTGGCCTGTTTAGTGTAGCCTTGAGGCAGAAAAGGTTGTTTTTGCAGAGCTAGTTGGGCTGTACTCAAACCTGAGACCCTCCAGGCACCAGGAGACTGCGTGTGTGTGTGATGTGTGTGTGTGTGTGTGTGATGTGTGCTGACCTGTGAAGACCCTGCATGTTTAGGTAAAGATGTACAGAGACACACTGAGACATCTGTGTTGACAAACCCTTGTACCTGAGTGCTAGAGGTGAAGATGGGACGTGACAGATCGCCTGAAAGCTTTTTTTGGGACTCAGACTTGCATGTAAAAACACAGACATGAAGGATTGTAGACTTTGTAGACAAAACCAAATATTATGTTACCTTGAAGCAAGTCTTACATTTTGTCCTGTATATTTAGAAATTTTGTTCAATATATTTTCATGAAATATTCATGAACATACTTTGGTGAACGATATTCTGATTCTTCTGTAAGCAATTTTTCCTTTGAAAAACATATCATTTATGTAAAGTTGATTATGGTAGGTGGCGTCATGCTGTTTGGTAAAACCAGTAAACATACGATGTTGAGGTAATTTGCAATGATTCAAGCCAATAAAATCATTTTAGGGTTGAGTAGACGGATATAATGATGAAAATAGGAAATACAGGCAAGGCAATTAAATTTTATTTAAAAATCATCTGAGTCCACTTATGAAATGTTAAAACAAATTTTGATTATTTTTCAGATTATATTAGTTTAAATTAATTAGGAGAAGGTTGACTTAAAGGAGCAGTTACGTTTAATGTGTTTT
The DNA here is from genome assembly GCA_034769285.1 of Lutjanus argentimaculatus. Lineage (NCBI taxonomy): Eukaryota > Metazoa > Chordata > Actinopteri > Lutjaniformes > Lutjanidae > Lutjanus > Lutjanus argentimaculatus. The sequence goes on along the minus strand of JAWZSL010000012.1, from coordinate 12,021,188 downwards.
CCACTTAGCCTATAGTAAACAAATATTATCAATATTATCAGGCTATCAAATTGTTGAATTTCATTGCAGAACGATCTTTGAATAATCTATAATTTTATTTTTCAGAAAGAAAAGTAAAAAAATCACTTTCCTATAGGGCAAATTCTTAAATTTATGTATATCTTATTCTGTATTTTCTTATCACTTACTTTCCTTGCTGCATCCTTGCAATTATTCCTTGATTTTAGCACAAAAATTGGTTAATTTAGAGTTTGTCTTGCGCTGGAACTGTTGGGAAACCGTTATAAATGTACATTAGATAATGGGGTGCAGGAGTTTTTGCAGTTTGTGAAACAGCAGCCATGACTTATCTTGAAGTGTGTATGTTTTCTTCAGACTAGAAAAAGAAGGGTTCAGGAGAGTTTGAACTCTCAAACAATGCAGGGAAGTCTGCTCATATGCTGATCTGTGTGTCTTTAAACACTTAATTTAATGAGGTTGATTAAACTCTGTACAGTCCATTCATTCAACTCATCCTTCCAAGTCAAAAGACTTCAAGTTAGAAGAACTCAGGCTTATAAGTTCTGAAGTGTTCTGAAAATAAATCCTAGAAATTTTAAGTTTAATTTAGTTGAACAAAGAAAACTTGCATATTTGCATTAAGTGAATGAGAAAAGGTTATTTGATTCCACTAAATCCCTGTATGATTTTTTTTATAGTGCAGGCTAGGGAAGGATCATCATTTTTGGTCATATGATTAAAAAAAACAAAATCAATCAATCAAAAAATCTTATGTCTCAAGTCACTGCTTACTTTTGAATAATGCTATAGTCACTATGAGTATTGCAAGATTCCCTGTTTTGTCAGAAAACCAATGAAAAACTTTGTGAACGTTTTATGATTCGTTCTCTGTCAGCATTTTTGCCACTTGCCACATTGTTAATTAACAACATTTCATTATTATACTAAAGATATGATATGTAGGATTCGTCAGTTGCTGTTTGTAAACACCAGAAACATACGATGTTGAGATAATTTGCTGAGTCTCGTTCCCTGGTCATCAAATACCTACATTTTAGGTTGGTCCCCAGCACGGCAAAATAATGAGAAAATAAGGAAATACAGGCAGAGGGCAGAGTCTAAACATTGTTTTTAGGAAAATCATTCCAGTATGCCTTTAATAGAAAATGTATTAACATTAAATTTACCTCATATATTTGCTTTGGCAGATTATATGTATATAAATGTAATTTCTAGGAGACAGGGTTGACTTAAAGGGAGCAGTTTACCGTTTAAATGTAGTCACTTTAGCCATATAGTAAAACATATTATTATCTTATATTTTTACTGAGGCGCTATCTTGTGTATGTTACACTTGCAGAAACAAGAATCCCCCCTGGAACAAAACTCTATATTTTATTTCAGTCTCAGAAAAAAAAATGAATAAAAAAATCACACGTTTCCTATAGAGAGCCACAAAACTCCCTCCAATGTAAAGTTCTTTGCAGTGTATGCATGTCTATACTGTCTGCCCTACTTTTCATTATCCCACTGTAGATCATTTTCCTTGCCTTTGCATCCTTTTGCACTGTATATCCTCCAATGATTTTAGCATTTTCTACCATTAATATTGGCTTTATTTTTAGAGGCTTTTGTGCTTGCAGCTGTAATAACTGTTGTAATATGCCCTGTTTCCATAAATTGTCTTTTTTGTATGTGTGTGTATGTCTGCCTATGCCTATAGTGTGTTAATGTATGAGCTTGTGGCCAGTGTGCGTGTGTGTGAGTGAGTGAGTGTGTGTGTGCGCATTCTTTGGAGCAGGACCAGTGCAGTAGTTATGGAGCTCAGGCGGGCTAATGTTGTACTGCTGCCAAAAACAGTAAAGCAGCCCCCACTGATATCAGTTATTAATATTTAACTGTCCACTATTAAAGTTTAAGGCGGTTGAGATGGAGCTGGGGGGAAAAGAGGCTACTTCATGATCACTGGCCGTACAGCACTGTAAACACGTTCACTAAAGCCCCTGACAGTGTTACAGTGTGGATTTAAGGGAGCGGGAGGCAATAGTGCATGAGGCTACAGTTGTTCTGTGTGCAGACAGACGTGCTGTACAGTATGTGAGCAGAAGACACTGTATCTGATAAATGCATTTTTCTCTGCATGAACATGATTCTGTTATGTCAGTTAAAGTCTTTGCATGAAAAGTAAAGGAATTTAGGCATCGTTGGGCACCAGCAACATGAAATATATGCACATGTCTTATAATACAAATTAATAGATGTGGTGTGCAAAGGCCATGTTGTGAGGCTGCATTTCTCGGCTGTTGAATGTCACATTTACTGTCCTCAGTCATCAGGGTGCAGTGAAAAGTCTTGTGTAATTTCCTTTGTCATAAAACTCCTATACATTTACTTTTATTTGTTGCTGTAAACCTGCACTAGAAAACAAATAAAAATGCCATATGGTTTATTGTGTTTTACATTCAATGCACAGTTATAAATGCAAGGCTTAATATGAAAACATATATGAAAATATAACAAGGGTTTTGCCTGACATGTGTGCACCCACATTCTTAATCAGCAGAATTTTACCTTATAAAAACAGCTTGGTGAAATCTGTGATGTTAACACATTTTAAAGCCATTGAAAATCCAAATCCACAATAACTTCCTAACTATGTAATTTAGGGTATTATTTAGCTATAAAGTATTAGAAATTAGCTTTAATCCAAAATTGAAATAGTGCCATTCAGGTATTTCTAAACTTTCCTGATACTGGGTTTAAATTGGTTATTTTGCTTGGAAATTTATTACAAAAATTACAAAAATTAATTCTGCAAATCAGCCGTCTTAAAAATCCACATCAGTTGTCCCAACCAAACAGGTGAAACAAAATGTCTCTGCTCCTGCTTAATGTGCCTCTGAGTCTGAGCCAACTCGACGGGGAACTGGTGCCGCTGTGTCTCTCCAGACTCCTTTGAGAAAAAGCTTTACCTCACAGAACACAGGAGTCCACCGCTGCCTCGATCCGCAGCATATAACATCAGTTTGGATCTGATTATCATGTTGAAACAATATTTCAAAGTGTTAAGACTGTGCAGTAATACAAAGAATAATTTACTTAGAGGAGTATGTTTACAAGTTGTGATGCTTTGCAGTGAGATCCAAAAAAGTGCTACAGATCTTTGCTGATTAGTGACCTTTGCGGATGTAGATTGTTCCACAGAGATGGTCCTCTGTATTTCAACGTGTATTGATTAAGGGAAGTCTGACAATGTGGAAGATGAAAGTCCTTAGAGTGTCTTGTATAAATCTGAATGTCTGGGGAAGGCTTAAAAAAATTGGAAAGAGCTAGGCAAGTCATGAGTTAGGTGTACATATTTGTATGGTAAACAGTCAGGTATGTGTTTACATTAAATATTGAAAGCTGTTTGGTATTTCTCCTTTGAATTCAATTTGGGGAATCACTTAAGCATAATGCACTGTAGGGCAGTGAGAAAACTGTCTTGTAAAACCTGTTACCCCCCATCACCACACGCTGTTTTCAGTGTTTCTTTGCCTCCAAAGAGCCTGGAGTGTGACCTCCCCCTGACGGTTTGAAGTAAACAAGTCAAACCAAGGTTAAAACAGGAAGGAATGCAGTATGAGATTCAGCGATGTTCCAACTCTCTCATGAAGAGGTTCTATAAAAGAATAGGCTGGCTGGCTAAAAGTGAGCATGAAAAATACCCCACCTCCACGTTGACCCATATCATCCATTATGTGTGGTGATTATGAGAATAGAACTGCCTTATGGGTAGCCACAGTTCCAGGAAACAATAGCTCACTGTCAGACTGTGTTTTAACCGTGGGATGACCAGCTTTATTACAGTCTGATTATTGAAGCCTCGCTGAAGTCTCACCCGCCATCGTTATTCTGGTTGCTCCGCTGAACTGCTGGATCAGTCAATGACCTGCTTCAATTTATATTCAGATAAATGAACCAACAATTGTACCACACACAGGCATTTTCAAAGAGGTCATGACCACAAAGGGAGCACAGCTGACAAGGTTCATAATAGATGTGGCCTGCACATGATACTGGATCATACACCCACTCCTTCTGCTCTCATATAAATAAAAAAGGACTTGAAATAAAAGGTGTGTCTTCTCCTAAACTGCTTTATGTCACAGTGCTTCTCATACATAATGCATTCATGCAAATCACAATGTTCTGCCTTCAGAAATAACAAGAGAACCTAAATCTTTGCCAAAATTAGTCTTTTAATGAAATTTCTATGAATGCAAATGCAGGCCAGGTCTGAGCGTAATTCTGCCCAGGAATTAAACTAAGTTGGCCTGGTTTATCTTAATAGCTGATCTCAGCCCACTGGGGCTGGTATTAAGTCTGTCGGTCGCAGCACAGCGCTCAACGCAATCACAGCTTTGCCTTCTCTAGCGTAGCTTACTCCAGTGACCAGCACAGAATTAACATGTGCGCAGACACACACACATACACACACACTTACACCTACACATACACAATCCCGCACACACGCCTCAGTGCATTCCAATATGATGTTTCTCCATTGATATTGTGGATGTAATTATACTGAGTTGATTATTAAGGCCGATTTGTCTGTGCAATCCCTCCTAAATGTCTAAATATACAAAATTGTTTAGTGTGTCACATTGAATGCAAGCCAAGTATTATAGAATAAGTCACAAACATATGTTAATAAATGTTTTTAGACTGGCAATGGGATTCCAGTTAATTAAAGTGAGTGACTATTATTTACTGTCTTTTATCTGTTTATTTTATATTGTAAACACTTAAATGAAGAATTACGAGGCAATTAAGGTTATAAGTCTCATATTTAAAGGCATGCAGCAATTTAGCAAAAAACAATGTATAGACTAATATAAACATAATCCCTCTAAATCAGAGCTTCTCAATTTTTTCTCAGCAAGGACCCCTTACAAGATAGAAAATATACCCAACACAGCTTCATGTATGACCCTTGGAATAGTTTTTCAGTGAGACCTGCAGAAAGAGATGCATTAGTGTTGTCGCAATACTAGAATTTCTAATTTTGATACAATACCTTGGAAGATATCAATATTCAATGCTATTTGTGATGCCATGGGAAAGAATTGACTCAACATTTTGGCATAATTTTTTAAAATTTCTTATTAATAGATAAATATAACAAGGCTATAACATGATAACAGACATTCAACAAGAGCAAATGAGAGAAGTGACGAGAAGAAGACGGCACTGTGAGTATATGAGTGGAGGTGCGACTATGTGGACGCTGCAGCGGTGTCTGTGTCAACCCGCTGTCAGAGAGAGGAGAGAGCAGCAAAGTACAGGTGGTAACGGAGCATTGATACTGCAAAAAACGAGTAATGCATTCTTCAAGTGTTTTCAAATATTCAGTATCAATATTTATTGATTCATATTTATTTGATGTCTTTGACAACACTAACATACACAGGCAGAACAGACTTCAGCTTCAGCTGTATTTACACAAAATCTGGCGTTGTGCAGACATGTGGGCCTGTTTATTTGTGCTTTAGAACATAACCACTGTGAAGCAGGCAAAAATAATGATTTATTTCTCTGATCCACTACTTTGTTCTCGCTAATGGCGCTCCATCACGTTATTCACTCTCTCTCGTTAGTTGCACCAGGGAGGAGGGGCCAACTTTGAATGGTGCATTTACAAACAAGGCTGCATATTCTATCTTTAATGTAGCACTGTATTTATGCTGTATGGTACTGGTGTAATAATGTGCTGTGTGTGTGTGCAAAGCACTCTCTCCATTACCTGACGTATCACCTGACAGAAGTGGGGTCTTTGCAGGCAGACAGCACTTCATTATCAAGCCATTTGGATTAGAACAGATTAGGACATTATATAGATATCTAGAAGAGACTAATGCTTCACTAATTAACACATCATTATATCGAGATCCCAGCTTGTGGTCTATGATGGTATGTGTGTATGTGCATGTTCGCATATATGTATTATGTCTCATGTGCTGACGCTTTCCAGCATCTCAACAGTTTTTCTGTACTTCTCTGTTGTTCACAAATATCATCGTTCGCTGTGTCTCTCCCTCTGGTGCAATAGAGAGGATCTGTGTGCTGAACTGAAGTGTCACAATTGTTCCCCTCACAGGACCATTGTGTGTTTGGTATATAGCTCCCAGTGTTGAAGAGAAATCACTGGTCCTTTCACTCTATTCCAGCACAAAGTGACTTGGAGTAACTGCCAGTGATAACTAGTAATTACATCCATTTAAAATGTGCATTATTTTACCCCTGCATTGAATAAACTAGTGAGGCAGAAAATTGTCCAGTTTTATCCTCTCCCTTATAAACACACATTTTCGAAAGGAAGCACTTATTTTTGACAGGTTTTATCCTTGAGTGAGGCCAAACATTCTCAAGGAGTTTCCATGTTAATTGTCACAGTGTCCGACGGACAGAGGGAGCCAGACAGACAGCTGGACAGACGCACACTCAGTCATAGTGAAGCACCCTGTGCAGGCCAAAAATTAATCTCTCCAGTTCACTGCGGTGACTCTCACTCTGAGCCATTGAACTTTGATAGAGGATTCATCTTTTTAACCTAGACTAAGGCATTTCAACAAAAAAATATATTATTTTCACTATTCCACAAAGAGGACATGATTTCCTGGGTGGAAATACATTTGAATGGACATGTGCTGTCTATTCACTGAGGGAACTTTCTCTTAATACCAGTCTGGCTCTGTCCCTGTATGTGTGGACTCATTGTATGCATGTGGCACAAAGAGTGATAGGAGTCTTTAGAAAAGAGCGAAGCTCTCCACAGATTAGACTCCATTAGCATTTAAGGTACTGTCATAAATTCCACCCAAAGTGGAGGGAAGAGGCAGGACAAATGAAGTAGGATTAATAGGGGCCCGGGCCTGACCGATAGTGGGGATTGGGAGGCAGGGTCACCTTGGGATAGAGGGCCAGGGTGGCAAATATGAAGACTAGTTTGGGAAAAGGTAAGATGGACTTAGACCTACAAGACAGACATATGAAATACAATACTGTACAGTTGAATGTTGATAAAAGAAGAATGAGCATGAAAGATAAAAGGTGAGAGAAGAAGATATGAGCTTAGAGTGTTCAGGAACAGAAACAGATGTTAGAGGTCTGTGACCTTCCCTGCAGCTGACCTCCAGACAGGTAATGAGGTCAACATACAGAGACAGATAGCTACTGTGTGTGTGGAGGGATCAGGGTGGGGGTGCACTTGAGTAAATGAACACCTGGACAATACTTTATTTTTTAAAATGTTATATACACATTCAGAAACAGTATTATGTGTTCTGAAGTACCTAAAATAAATTATTTTTTTAAAATATAGTTAATCTGTGTAAGGCTGGAACCTGATTTTATACAAATCTGCAATAGTGTTTCTTTATATGATGTGAGGAGATTAACTCAGTGACAATGATTTAAAACCTCCTTCCTGTTATCTTACTTCTGTATAATAAATAAATGAAGGTTAGAGAAAGAAACTTAACATGTATTTTATGATCTGAATGTGCACTGACTCAAAATCAGTGGTTTCTGATTTTCTTATACTAAATGAGTTTTTGCTTGTATTGTGAATATGTATGCATTAAAACAACTCTTGGCTCGTATATTGGAGGCTTTTCTAAGTCAAGAGAATTTGACTGACAGAATTACATATATGACGCTGACCGACTGGTCACTGGTCAGGGCTGGTCATGCTGAAACCATCCGGGTCTGGTCTCTGATCAGTGAATCAGTGCATCCCTGGTTGATATATTAGCAAACAGTTGCTTATTTACACACCCAGCAGACATGGGGGAATATTATTATTTATTTGGAGATGTTTTTCTGCCCACCTGGTGAATGCAAGTCTAAAATTCCCTCTCTTTGGCCCTAACTTACTCCTGAAGGAAATATCTATGTCTTTAGCTGCTAAATGCTCCACTATGTTCAGCAGCTAGTAGCTGAGTTTGTCTGTCTGCTGTTTGGAGCTGTTCAGCTGTCAGGTGTTCACTGTAAACAGCTGCCTGCTGCAGCTAAAAATGACACTAATGAGAGTGCTGGGATTAAAACCATTAAGTTGCAGCAGGAAAACCAAAACAATGAGCTAAAAGACACTAAAATGCTCAGTGGAGCTGAGGGGACCTGCAGAAATGATTCTCTCTGCCTTGTTACTACAAGTAACATCTGTTGTGTTTGTGTCATTTTGCATTAAATTACATATATTACAGATTATTGATTATTATCCAGCAGAGAGTAATTAGTAGAAGTACTACCTATTTACCTTATTGTGAAGCACACCATTTGTCACTTTCTAAGTGTGGTTCCTAAGGTACAAATATACTGTGAAGATGAGGTGCTTGAACTTTGAGTTACAAGTTACCTGCCAATGTTATGTCACTAAAAAGCAATGTCTGCTACTGCTTGTCATAATTTTAGTTCAGACTGAACAAGAAGGATTTCGTCAAGTAAGGAGGGAGATGTGTTTACAGACACATATACACTTAATATGGTCTACTGTGGACTGTCTTTGATGCTACACTCTGTTGCCAGTAGGTGGCTGTAAGACTGTCAAAAGTATATAGAATAGAGGTCCTCACAGGTCCACCCAAAGCCTAGGACCCAAGACCTGACCTGGGACATGTACCGGTTTGGGCTAATTCTATGCTGCAGGTCCTGCCCCTATTTTGCATATACAATACCTGAGTGGGTCCGGCTGTGATCAGACAGAAGAGGAGTGAGACAGGTAGAGTGAGTCCAGTATGTTGAAGGTAGAATCAGTAGGATTGGTCTGAGCTTTTTGTAAACACACCAGAAAGATGTCAGGACATCAAATACCGGTGTTTTGGGTTGATAAAGCATCCTGAGCACAGGAAAGTAATGAGAAAATAAAGAAATACAGGCAGTGAGCAGGGCCTCTACAGAGACAGCAACACCACACACTTGTCATAAGTGATGTCTGAGAGATTATGTTTATATGAGTCTGTACATTATTTTTTAGGAAAATGTTGCATATAATGCTTTAATACATGTACATTAACCGTTGCTGCTGGTGAAAGTTAAGTAAAGTCGTCAACAGTTTACTCATCTTCTGTGCTTCACTCACCAACATAAATCAAACAAGTAGTCATGTCATCTGTTGTTAAATGAGCTATTGATTAATGCTGCGTTAAAGCAAAGACAAAAACTTTGATGTTTTTGTGGTTTGTACTTCTACTTAATAAAACATGAAATGTATTTTAATGCAGATAAATTCTGCATTTCTGTATCCTTCTGCTTTATGTTAAAGGTGCTACAATTGATTCTGGATAAAGATAGTTGGTTGTTGACTCTCATGTCCAGGTCGTCCAATACCAACACTTTGGCTTGGTGGCTGGAATCAGCTTTTTCTCCTGAAAACACCAAAGTGACAAGCAAAAAACACAACTCAACTGGCAACATGTGTTGTGCTGTACAGTACTGGTTTAACAAACTATGATTAAACTCTACTTAATTTGAGCCAATCACCTTTTAAGACAAAGGAAGGACAGTGGAAGAAAATGATTTGGGGGCTTGAACCTGAGACCCCAGTTTGACTGGATGCTGAATCACTGACTTGCAGCAGACTTGTAACAAAGTTTCCTCCTCCTCCTCTGATCTGCAGTTTGAACTGACTTTCAGCCAGCCAAGGAGGTGAGGGTGAATGTCTGCCTTTATGTAGCTTAACTCCCAACCCTTACAGTAGCAGGGACAAGGTGACTTACAGGTAATCTATAAGAATAAGGAGCCAGGCAGGCGCCCTGGGCTTTTATTAGATCTCCGATACTCCCCGGCCCCAACCTCAGTCCCAGCCTCAGCCCCAGATTGGCACTCACTGGCTCCACCTAGAGAAGGGCTACGTCGCAAATTACTCCAGACAGCCAGTATGACATCCACCTAAAAAGCACCTTTCCTTTAACAGGACCGGGGTGGTGGAGGATAGACGATGTCAGTGTCTCCTCGCATTCACCCGTGGAGAAAGTGAGAGAGAGCGAAGAGGCAGAGAAAGAGTGGAGAGATCTATCCGTCAGAGCTTAAGGAGTTTTCTAACAGTACATTGACCTTGAGTGCTTGCCATTGATTTCCAGTAACGCCTCCCAAACAGCGTTGCGAACCCCGCCGAGCACTGCGGGACCCTGATTGGGAACAGATTTCCCAAATTCCGATAGCGTGCCACCTGCCCAGGATGATGGATAGTCCTCCTGTATCCCATCAATCCTCACCTGCTGCCGAGGAGGTGACACCTGGGCCAGATTTATCATCATATACGACATCAAGCCCAGCAGCCAATCAGATAGTGGCATACTAAACTGAGGCCCCTCCCCCCTGGAGGGCTCCATTATGTTTGGAAGCAGATTTATTCCTGCATGTGACAAGAGGAGGGGAGACGAGGAGGGAGAGGAGGAAGAGGGAAGGGAAGGGCAGAGAGAGATGACTCCCTGCGATAAACAGGGGGTTAAACTGAATGATTCTTTAAAGGGGCATCACATTAAGAACAGAATTTCCATAAAGTTAAGGGAATCACAAGAGGCATAATTAACAAAAACACAGTCAAACTGAAGCCACAGAGGCCAAGATATCCTGACTTTTAGTGAATTATTTGCAAATATGTTTGGTGCAACATTTTGCGACTTAAGGCTCATTCATACTAAACATTAGATATGTATTTTGAGACAGACAGAGAGCTGTCCGCACTCTGCATTCATTGCTTTTGTATCTGTGCACATTTTCTGGAAGCTTACGATATGGACGAAATGGAGCAATACCACCACCAGTCCTAGCAACAGTGGAGCCATTAGTTACAGTAAAAATCCAAAAATATTGGAAATGACATTCGTCATCAAATTCTCTTATTGGTGATATCAGTAAAAGTTTTCTCTGTACACATGTAGCGACATATCATGTATTTAATGGCCACACAAACAATCACATTTAGAACATGACTAAACATAACTTGTATAAAACCTTAATATGCTACTTCACCTTTGAACATGATTTCTGATTTCTGAGTCACATCAGATACATTTTCATTGGCAATGATGGTTGTTTAACAATGAAGACAACAACCCCATGATCCCATGCTACTTCACAAGGTCATCAAACTACGTCTTTTCTTATTGTTTTAATGTGCGAGACCCCTAGCAGTGGAAATTACATACTGAGCATTCAATACTTAATAAACATTTCCTAATTATGTCGACATAATCTTGATGGCATTATGTTTCCTGCATGTGCTGTTGCAAATTAGTTGTATACAAACAATCATTAAATTGTTGGAGATGGGGTTTACAATGACATAGTCAGGGTTATTTTTTCAAACATTAAAAACCTTCCTTCAGAGCAACAGAAGACATTAAGGGTTGGGAGAAAAAAATTAATTCTCTTAAGTATCGTGATTCTTTATTTTTGATTGTTGAATCGATTTTTATTTAGCTCAGTGCAACAAATAATGGGACTTGCCATTAACGCACCAACAGAAATATATAGCGCTGTAGATTTATAGCACTAGCTTAATGAGCAAGAACTGCTAAATGTAGCAGTTTACTTCAAAAAGTTTTTTTTTTTACCACTTTTTTACGCAATGATGCTGCTGAAATAAAACTCAAAAAGATTAACTGACATGTGATGCACATTGTTTTTGTAAATATCATTCATGATATACAGTCTTTAGAGTTGTATGATTCAACTTTTTTCCCATGGCCACAGCCTTATTACACAATGGTTTTTACAAGCTGTGCAGTGCTCAACATGAGTTAACTGAACTTCATGTACAAAATTCACTGGATGCCCCTTTAAAAATTTAAGTTGTGGATTGTGAACTGTATTTGAAAAATGACAATATTCAGCCCATATATTTGGAAGTGATTTGTGTCTAATTGTGAATTAGAAGCAAAAGTTATAAAAAAAATTCATCAAAACTTTCAGGAAGATTCACTGATGTATTTCAAATCCTTTACGTATGTTTAGAAACGTTTTTTATCAGTATCACTGTAAGTAAATGTGTTCATATGATTCACAATACACAGCCTATCAAATGATGAATTGATCTAATTCCATCTCTGTGAAATGATCATGGAAGCAGAAGAGGTGATCACAGGAGCATGAATGCACTAATCTAATTAATATCCTCCTGTTCCTGCCACTGATTTTACGACTAGTTAAAAACCTTCTGCTGCTTTTATGGCTATTAGAAGCCAAGTGTGAGCTATCTTCTACTCGCTCTATTTTCTCTCTCCACCAGCGGTTGGCCACCCTAAAACTTAAGAGCCTCCAGGGAGCATAGGGTTCAGCAGACTCAGAGGCCAACTACCTCCGGATCATTGCAACAAACGTCCAAAAAACAATCCAGAATGAGACCTGACAGTTGTGATAATGGTCTCGTATTGCCTGTGCTTCCCTTTCTACAATTAACCTACCATCTCACTTCCCCGAAAAGCCTTTTCTTGCCCTCTTCTGGTCTACAAACCCCCTCCTCCTTTTTCCATCCTTCCCTCTCTTTCACTTGGCGGAGCTACAGCGGTTTCTCCAAGGCTCACCAGGCACAGTGCTTTAGCCCTGTGTAATCCTGCCAACCCTATTTCATTAGCCACGCGGACTAAAGAGCTTAACGACACAGCCCCATCGCAGTAGAGGGAGAGAAAGAGAAAAAAAAAAACGACACAACACAAATTCCTCAGAATACATGGCCACTCAGCCAGTATTTACGCTCTCTCCCTCTCTCTCCATGCGCCTTGCCATACCTCTCCCTCTGCCGCTCCATCTCCATCTTGCAAAGGAGCCCAGAATGGATTAGAGATGGCATCAATGGGATGAGACGTATTACCAATCGATTTGGAGGCAGCGTGGCATTGTTCTTCTGAGTGGAAAACTTTGGATATGGCCAATGTGCCGATGCCAAATGCAGCTGCAGGAGTGACTCCCACTCTCTGTCTCCATTGCTCTCTCCTGTCTCATCTCATTCAAAACTACTGCTTGCATTTAATCACTCAAGTCACTGAGGACTGTTTTGCGGCTCGTCTGTATTGTCTCGGAGAAACATGTCGGGTTTAAGAGGCTGTAAAGTAGCTTTGTACTGATCTGGGGAGAAAGGAGGATAAACAAGCAGATTGGGAGAAACCTGATCAGTGTTAATGGTGATGGTTTAGGCTTTCGTCTTTTACTCATGCCGTCTGCCTGACAGCCAAAAACACCATTCTACTGATTAGACCGCAGCACTACTGAAAAAGAAGCACGGGAGCTACAGACTAACCATGCCTATAGTTTCCGTCAGAGGTGGCAAAAGTACACACATTCTTTACTCAAGTAGAAGTTCAGATAAAGTAAATTTTTAAAAAAAAATTTAAAACTGACTGGTAAAAGTAGAAGTACTGATTCTTCACACATGTAAAACTGAAAAGTACAGGCTATGAAATGCATTGTATGAAAGTAAAGTGGCCCTCTGAAGGACATCTCTGCTGTTTCTGTGTTAAGCTAAATGAACCTCACTTTTTCCCCACAACGAAGCGTCCTTCTTACATCTTTTTAAGTCTTGTTATGTCTTTTATATCATTTTCACCTTTTTACGTTGTTTTTCATACCATTACATCTTTTACGGCGTTAATTGGTCTTTTTACATCTTTTTGCCATTTTTTGTCTTGTTACATCTTTTGTGGCTTGTTTAGGGCTGTGTATTGGCAAGAATCTGGTGATATGATGCATCACAATACAGAGGTTATTATTTACTATACTGCAATGTTTAAAGCAAGGTGATATTTTGCTATGTTTGAATCTAATGTTATGAACATTGTATAGTATAATGAACAAAGCACCACATACATAAAATCGGAGGTTACAACACTGAAGATAGATAACACTGCTGCTAGTGGCCGAGTTTTAAACACAACAGAAAATGGACTGCTGAAATGAATCTTTGCATGTTTATCACAAAACTGGGTTTTGAGAATTGATGCAGGAGCATACTATTAAAACTTAATATCGCAATACTCACGTGTATCAATATTTTCTTACATGCCTAGTCTGATTATGTCTTTTGCATCTTATTAGGTCTTTTACGTCTTGTTGCATCTTTTTTTGTCTATTGTGCGTGATATGTTTTAATGGATACACAGAGGAATAATCTTTTCTGTGTGTTATGTGATGAAAGTAATGAATGAAAGTAATGATGAAAAGAAAGTAATAGAAACCATATTTGTGTTAAAATTTAGGGAGTAAAATTAAGAAATTACCAGAGAAATAAATACTCAAGTAAAGTACAGATACCTGAAAACTCTACTGAAGTACAGTTGTAGTAATAGTTGTAAAAGTAACCTCTGGTATTCATTCCTCCTCTATAGCCTGATGAAAAAAACATCACATTTTACCTCTCAGCTGATAGAGCCTGCAAAACTTTATAACACATAAACATTTGTAAAATCCTGATTCTTCCTTCAGCCTTGAGCTGATTGTGCTGAAATGGCTGGACCAGAAACTGTTGATCATTTACTTGATATTAGGAGAAAAGTGGCCGGAGTGACAGGGGCCTTGGATGAGGAGTCCAAGGATGTAGGGGGGCCTGGCCGGGGTCTGGGCAGGTTGTCAGCTAAGGGCACAAGGTGTGGGGGACAGGGGCAGAGGCTGCTGCCATATTTCTTCATGAGGGCGACAGTGACAGAGGAGCGACAAAACGAATGGCCTGTCAAAAGAAATGAGGACGAATAGTTTCTGTGTTCCGTGGAAAGAGGACCCTTCAAGCATCAAGGGGCGGTTCGTTTGGAAGCAGAGACCAGGACCAAGTCTGCAGCTAGCATGACTGCTAACTGCTGTGAACACTGAGTCTCTGTAGAGGCCAACAGAACATGTTGATGATCACCACTAATAACGGAGGAAGGTTTCGGAAAGAGGTTGATAAACTGTGACATCAGTGATCAGCATCAGGATCCTCATTCATCACATTCAGGTAATCAGTTTGACAGAGCTCACTCATATCTGAAAAATAGTTATATCATAGAAACATAATTAAAGCTAGGGTTTGTAACGCAGGAGAAACCCAGAAAGAGTAAACTTGATTTTGAATGTATCCAACCGAAAAAAATCCCTCTGCTTCTCTCTAAGCCTCCCTCTATAACCCCTCCCCCAAACCACATGAACGCACACAGTCTGACTACTGCCGGTCGACAAGTCCACAAGATTACTGGGGACACGAGTGCAGCCCATTGTTATTGCGAACCATATCCAACTATCTCATGTTTTGTTCACATGAAAGAAAACACTTAACGTTATCATCATGAACGTGGTTATTGTTAGTAGGCTACTCATAGCTGTTAACTTAGCATGGGCCGAATGAAATGATTGAGTATTACTGTCAAGAGAATTTCAACAAATATAAGAACAATGCTGCTGAAATTCACAACCTACTCTAGCTTTAAAGACCCTACAGGTGGTTAGACTCCCCCTCATGTGACTGCCAGACCGAAATGAACCAGACACATTTTGCCAGGTGAATGTTATTCTGACTGCATCTTCAGGATAATGTGGGTGTGTAAAGTAGGGTTGGGCGTTAAAATTTTCCAACCAGCCACCGTCGGCCAAGCAACTGGTGACTGCTGATTTATCCCCTCCCTCCCACCCATCTTCTCGAGTCTCAACTGGGAGATATGTGCAAACGGTGAATTCAGTACATCATGTATGCTCCATGGTAATTATGTCTAACAAACAAAATAAACTCAAAAATGTAAATAAATGAAACATTCTAACTCCTATTGTCATTATTAAACAGAAAGATACAACTGTACACCTTCTGAATCCAAGTTTCTTCCTTTTACCAATTTTCATTTCGGCAGATGTGAAAATAGTCTACAGACTGTTTTCCTCTCAATGCTCCTCCAGCACTCGTCATCCGGCTGAGTGGGTGTGTGCTGTGCCGCTGAATGAGCAGCAGCTCTCACTCTGCAGACTATTGAATTAGCAAAATAAAATGACAAAAATTGGCCAGAAAAACAGCCGCCAACAGCGATGGACTCAGCCAGTCACTGAGATACTGAGACAATATATTGGTCCAGTCACCCAACACTAATACAAGATACAAGGCGATTTATTTATCATTTACAACAAGGATAGAAAATTAAATTTTGTGGTCATTCCCTCTTTGATTGAATGATTAATTAATTAATGAAATTATAAAAATATAGAACAAACTAATTAATTGGGTGGAGGGCTGAGGATGCATTAGTTAGTCTCACAGCCTGAGGGAAGAAGCTGCTCTTCAGTCTGGTGGTGTGGCAGCAAATACTTCTGTATCTCCTGCCTGATGGCAGCAGGGTGAACAGGTTCTGGCTGGGGTGGGAGGGCAACGTAGAGACTGTTCGACTTCATCTCTCTCATCATACTATTGGTATTGTTTCCCCTGTTTGGGTTGGAGAAGTGATACCCTTATCATTCTTATTGGTTCATAGAGTTTGATGATCTCATATAGTTTCCAGCTTCACCCAACTTTGACATGAGCAGAGGTTTAATTATCCACGTAGAAATACCTTTGCGAACAGTGCTCACAGGGAGTATTTCTTCTGTAGTACATAGTTCAAATGAAAACTATTTGTATGGCTTTTATACCTAGGGTAAGTGGTAAGTTTATGTTGTTTTTTCTTTTTGTTGGTGAGAGGATTTAAAGTGATCTAATTCTTCTGAACATCAACAGTTTAGAACAACAAACTGCCCTTTGAATATGACGAGACTTTGTTGTGCGAGCGCTCCAGTTTCCCTCTGCCTCCGTCTCTTTCTCTCCTCATTCTGTGTCTGTCTTTTGATATACTGTAGCTTCTCTCCGCCCTGTTTCTTTTCTTTAATTTCCCCCCTCTGTCTGCCCCTCTCCACTTCGTTTTCCGTCTCATCATTAGTGGCTGTCCCATGTTGAGGGGAGAGTAATCTGAACTACGTGTCCCAGGGGCCCATTCCTTTACTTCCTGCTGTAGGAATAAGTGGCCTATTGATTAGTTATCAGCCCGTAATTGGGCTACGATCTCCCTCGCCCTCAGATATCCCCCAGATATATGACACTCCTGACAGCCTGAGAGGTGGGTGAGGAGGTGGGGGTTGAGTGGTGGTGGCGGGGTGTTCCTCCTGCCTGCCTGCCTGGCTGCCAACACTTTACTCAACAAAATGTCTTCCTGACCACAGAGATGCCAACTGCTGCCCACGTCTCCTCCGTCTTCCTGCAAAGGGATTTTCAACCTCATGCCAGGGAAAGATTATTCAATCTTTCAAATTATACAGCCAGCAAGAGGTCCAGCAGGATTTTGTGCTCCGTGTTAACTACGAGCACCCATTTTTTGCTATTTTCTCATAGGAATAAACTCTGAAATTGTAATCAGAGTTTTAAAATGAAAATGGTGCGGCTTACCCAGAAAGAAACTTATATAAGCTCAGAGTAAGTACACCATTCGCATATGGATAATTGCCTGTGAGGGATTTCAATACAAATTGAGGCTCAGGAAGCGGATAAGCAACAGGAAGGGTGTCTCTGCTCCTGTGTAAGCATCCAAATCTACTGTGAGTGCGCAAAGAACCATGACTAACTCTTACTAAGTCTGTTTGTGCGTTTTTAGGAAAAGCTTAAAGATACTTTCCTCTCTTCTTCATCTCACTCCCTCTTACTGTCATAACGTCCTTTTTCCCCCAAAATTATGTGTCGCTCTCTGGATCTCTTTCTTTTAGTCGGAGTGAGAAATGTATATATCACTCCAAATGCTATGAGGTGTTAATTGTGAGCGCGTTTGTGAGCTTGATCAAAGTGTGCCGAGAGGAGGAGATGAAGAGGAGTCGTGTCCCGCTGGGTTCTCCAGACAGACACAACATGTCAAACCCTCCATTTAGCAGCCAGATTAACGCTCATCCCAGCCCTCCCCCTGCTCCTCTCGCTCCTCCCGTCTCTCCCTCAAAACCACATCTGATAAACATCTCATTTCCACACTCAATATTGCCATAATCAAAAGTCCACCCATTACGTGAAGCCTGTTCATCATCCTGCTCCCCTCACCCCTCGCCGCAGCAACGATCAACCTCTTTCCCCTCCGTTCTCCTCCCCCGTTCTCCCCCAGAGAAGTGAATATCCCAGTGGAAGTGCATTTGTCTCCTGGCATTAATCTGCTGCAGATATAAAGGATTGTTGTATGAGGCGGCGGTGTCCTGTGGGCTGTATTGTCTCTGCATCTTCCTCTCTGACAGAGTGCAGAATAACGCAGAGAGATGTGACTTTAGTTTGCCTGCCTCCTCACACACTCCTCTGCTTACTAAGAGCTATAGGCAAATGATTCTTCAATTTCTGAGGAACAGATGAGGGGATTATCGCAGGGAGGTTGAAATTAATATTTACATTCATCTGCAATCATCTTAAATCACGCTGCATGCAGAGGTGTTTACATTCTCATATTTCTTCTGGCTGAATATCTTTAGTGTCTCCGAAGGGATGAAGGCACGTGTGGGAGGACTTCAGAGGAGGACTGAGGTGGCAGAAGCAGCTTGGGTCATGTGGACTGTTGTATCCGTAATGTTGTACCACCTCAATATTGTGTGGTAGGGCTGCCCCTGATCTCCACAGAGCCAGAGGCCTCGTCAGGTTCCTGAAAACACACACAAAGGCTCAGAGTGTGAGTGTGTCTCTAAGAGACTGAGTGAACAGACCAGCCTGTAGTCATCTTGTATGTAGTTTAAGTTATAAAAAAAAAAAGAATGGTGCAGTTATTGTGAATGACTTTGTACAAATAGTTAATTATGATCATTTATTAATTTGTGGATTGAGTTTTTAAGGAAGTATTTTCTTTTTTGTGGCTTTTGTTTTGTTTTCTTTTTTTTTTTTGGTTTTTTTTTTTTTTGGTTTTTTTTGGTTGCCTTTAAAGTCTTACCATAACATTTCATCCAAGGAATTACCATAAATACCATAGTTATCATATAAAGTTTGCTTATATACATTTTTTTTATATTCATAGTATTTTTTTTTAGCTTCTTTGCTTACTTGACTTTTTTGAGTAGGCTCAACATCAACATCAGGAATAAAGAGGACTGAGTTCCTAAATGTGCACAAAGCAGTGTGTTTTTAAGGTGACAAAAAGCTTATTTAGCGCTTTCAGAAATAATTCTCAGCAGCTTTGAGTGCCCTGGTTTATTGGGGTTTTGTTTGTTTTATGACAAAATATAAGTGCTCTTCAGATCTCACTGAGTTGACCAGAAATTATCTAGTATTACTGCTGAAAAAAAGTAATCAATTAGACCATTGTTTAATTAAATTTAACCTGGGAGTAATCTTTTTTAGTATAGTGAACATTTAAATGATTCCAATGCAACTGAATTTTAGTTGTTGTTCTGTTTGTTTATTGAAAGTTGCTCAACCAGCAACTTTTTAAAACTTTCTTGGACTGCGACCAACAACTACTTTCATTATCGATTAGTCTCTTTTTGATCAATCATTTAGTCTGTAAAAATGGTGAAAAAATAATGACAAAGTGCCCATCACAAGTCCCTAGAGCCTTTATATTGCTTGTTTTGTCCAACCAACAGTCAAAAACCAAAATATATTCCATTTACAATGACATAAATAAGATAAATGCAGCAAATCCTTATACTTGAGAAACTGGAACAAGCAAATCATGACATTGTAGCCAGATAATTTGCTTACACATCAAGTATCAAAATAGTATTTGATTAATTTTATGTCAGCTGACAAATTAATTACTCAATTAATTGTTTTTGGCACTATGTATTTTGACTAAATGCAACCCTAATCCTAAACTAGGTTGTTGTTTCAGTTGCATTAAAAGAGATTTTTGTTAAATATCATTAATATCACTGTTGGGCGTAAATTTGTATATATCTCCATATTTTGTCTTTTTTTTTCCACAAATCAGTGCTAATTGTAATCCTTCACATTTGTCTTGTGAGCTTTTTTTAATTTCCTGAAAAGTAATGCTTTTGGACATACAAGGTTCCCAAGAACTAAACTAACCAGAGAACACCTGAGTCACGGGATCACAGAGGGTGTTTCAGTCCTGGTGAGTAAATCTGTGGTCTCAAGAGGACTTTATTAAGAGATGCTTGCTCTATATCTGTGTATGCGTGAGGGTGATTTTACATTATAGTTCAAAGATGGGATGATGATGGTGATGATGATGTGGGGGAGGTGAAGGAGGATAAAGAGGAAGAAGAGGACTCCTTGCTTGCACCTCCTCCCTGTATGATGGCACAGTTGGACTCTGACTAATGGGGAAACTCTTTATGTATATGAGTCACATTAATAACAGCACAGAGTGGACACTGTGGACATTAATAACTGTGTACAGTCGCAGGGAGCATATAGCACGGTATGTATACTGGCCACATCAATAACAACTCATAACCTCCAACTGCAACATGAATCATCATGCCAAGTGTGCACTTGGAGTCACACATGCAAACACTGTGTTCATGTATGCACCTAAAAATAGAAAATCAGAGTCATTAGGAATAAAAACCTAAAATTATCCATGTTTCTCCCTCAGATAGGTAGACTATTAGAAACTGTGTACTCTTGTGTCTTGTTTTTGTTATTTAGTGCGTGTTGACTTCTTCTACCTGCTCGTCCACATGCTGGGTGATGCACGGTGGGAATGGCTAATGAAGCCAATAATGTAGCAGTGTGTGTCTAATGAGAGAAGATGAGCTCAGGTTCCGTACGATTCACACTTAATTTTAGTGTGTTTGTGTGTAAACACGATTACATTCATGAGCCTGGACTGTTGAATCCTCAATGAGCTTCTTCCTCTCGCAGTACGTCCAATTTCACGTGTATTTGTGTATTCATAAAGCCCATGGAAATCATTAACTCACAGACTGTACTGACATGTGAATGACCCACACCTTCTTCATCATGTTACCCGTTCACGCTGGAGATATCATTTTTAAGTGCATGTGCAGTTTTGCTGGTTTGTAAAGTATAATAGCAGTGTGTCCCATGTTACACGGAGACAGAGAGCAGATGAGACCGCTCAGACGATGCCTGTGATGTCCACCTGCTGTGAGAGACAATAACCAGATGTGAGGAGGAGAGTTTGACACATGCAAGTCTGCTCATTGTGGCCAATTACCAGGTTGAAGCATCCTTCTGGCAGGCACAGAGCCAGAAAGACAGAGAGAGTGTGTCACAGTCTGCTTTTCTAATCAAGAGTGTCCAATCATTTCAACCAGAATCCTACACTGGGGTATTATAGTTTCCATATAATATTTCCATTTTGGGGATTTAAAGGAACAGCTCACCCCAAAATCAAAAATACACATTTGTTCTCTTATGTCTAGTGCAGTTTATCTATCTAGAATGTTTCGGTGTGAGTTGCCAAATTCTGGAGATATCATCCATAGAGCTGTTGACTTATTCTCGAATGTTATGGGAGTAGATGGCACTCAGCTTGTGGTGCTCAAAATGCCAGAAAGTCTAACCAACAAAACAAAAAACTTTGAGTGATACTCCCCAAATTCTTACACAATATGTTAAATACCAAAGGCACTTTCCTCACTTCAAAAAAGCACCTGAACTCATTTTAGCATTTAAAAATCACAAGGGTCACAAACCAATTTCGTCACCAAAAACTCATTTATCTCACTAAGGCTGGATTTAATCTTTACCAGTTTTGGATCCTAGACAAGCACCCATTTGTCACAAAGTGGCTCATGGAATGTGACAGAAAGAGAGACTACACAAGAGTTTTACTTAAAAACAAGAATAATGTATTAAACTAAAGTTAAAACAAAGCATAAGGCAATAATGGAAGGTAGATGCCAGCTGTAGAAAGGAAGAGACAGAGTGAGCACATGGGCCAGCTTTTATAGCTTAAAGCCCCAGGAGAGCTTAATCAGCTGACGGCCCTCTCATGTGAGCTGATTGCCTGCTGAGGTTGGCCAGAGCAGCCTCCAAGACAATGGGAAGGGCATCACAACTAGCAATGTTTTTGGTTTTTTTTTTTGGTTTTTTTTCCCCAGCGGTAGAACGAAATTAGTTCCTACATGAAAGTACTTACAACAAGGTCTATGGATTATCTTGAGTAACTGGGTCATGATACCGAGTTTTTCAAATGTATTGTTTTGGTGCTTTGGTTGTCAGGAGTATCTAAGTATCAATACTTTTTCAATACCATGTTTTTAATAACAATACAATTCTAACATCTGATAGTATCCAAAGTACCCAAGCTATGAAAGAAAATGAACTAAGTGCTTATTCAAAATCTAAGTTCAGTCTTTATTGTTGTGGCTTGAAATTTGGCTTGGAGCAAAGCCAGACAGTGTTCAGTGATTTTTTTCTGTGCAAGCACTGAGTGCAGCTCACACCAAAACTATCTTGGTGGATAAAATATGACAGGTAAGAGATAAATATGTGTGTTTTTGATTTTGGGGTGAACTGTCCCTTTAAGGGTGTGATTGACTTTGGTGACATGGACATTTCTGCCATTTCTATAGAGTTTAAAAAGCAAAACTAGATCAGAGCAAAAACAACAGAACAATCTCAGTCCTTCATATGCTTGTATTACTGGTAAACCCATGTCGTGTTTTTCTGGGTTAAGTATTCCTCAATCTTGCTCTATGTGTGTGTGTGTGTGTGTGTGTGTGTGTGTGTGTGTGTGTGTGTGTGTGTGTTGTGTGTGTGTGTGTGTGTGTGCACAGGTAACCCTGCCAGGTAATGATTAAACTCACTTGTTGAAGGCCCATTTCTCCCCCATTAAGCATGCAGACGTTTCTCAGCTTGTCAAGTCCACACCATAGACTGTATATAGAAGTGGACGGAGCTTCCGGCTCTGAAAAATGAAGCCAATGCGGAAGTGCAGTAACGCTGTATTCTCACCAAAATCCAGCAGGGGGCGCGCAAGCTGGTTGCAAAAAGAAGCCCGGTTCCATTGACACCCATTCTAAAATGCCGAAATTTACAGCTGAAATAAACAAATTTATAGCCCGTGTCAAAAAACGATTTTGGCCTCTATCGCTAATATCCCCCACCATGTTCACTGAACCAGACTTGAATTTTCATATAAGTCATTCGTTGATTTTATATTAAGGCTTAAAGTTCTGTATAATTAGGGGCGTGGTTTCGTGATTGACAGGCGTAGTGCCCTATGGTAGTGCCACTCACTCGCTCCCATAGACTATACCGTCTATGCTCGCCCCCCACCACCCCACCCCGCTCCCCCGCTTGTTAATTTTGGATCTCGGTTGTCCGTTTCACGGAGCCAAGTTGATGTGCAGTGACGGCCTCTCCCGACCTCGCCTATGCCTCGCCCACACAGTCTATGGTCCCGCGTATGGTCCCGCCCTGCTCCACCGTCTCAACCAATCATATTCACATCCGGTTTCAAAACTGTCAAAATGGCGCTGGCCAAATCTGAAACTCGAGGCTTCAAAACGGGTGTTCAGAAACCAATGGGTGACGTCACGAAGGCTCCGTCCACTTCTATATACAGTCTATGGTCCACACATAAACAGACAGTTGAAACTGGGAGCTGCTACCTGCTTCCTGAGCAGGTAAATGAATCGAAAACGGTTGTAAAAGTCTGATTAATGCAGGATCGGAGAACAGGACTGCGAGAGAGAGCAACTAAGCCTGTTCTCTCAAACGTAGCACTTTGCAAATATGGCACTTTGTTTCCGTGATGTGGAAGCTTATTATCTTAATATGCATTCTTTTATTCCCCCTATAAAACACTGGCAGAGAGAAGCGTGGTGCCGTTCTTCATGCTCCTCCTTGTAATAGCTTCTCACAGCTCCTCATTCTATTACAAAAGATACAACAGTTAGTTAAGACCCCACGAAACATTTCATTTTCTGTTCTGCTAATTAAATGTGTCTCAGATGAGCCCACTGAGCCCACTCGTCTGGTTGTCCCCCCATTTGGAGTGCCACCAGAGTTTAATATATGGCATTAAACAGGGATTGAGAGTGAATATGAAGCCTACCTCCCATTGGGAATGTAATGAATGATTATAAGGCATAATCGTGGTAATGCAGAAATCCTTTAGTTTAGTTTCTGTCGTTTTATTTAAGTTACTGTCTGTTAAATATGGTAATGTCTTTGGCTATTTTTGGCACGCTTAAGATTTTGAACAGTGTGAGTGGGGTTATAAAATGCATATCTTGCAGATGCATAAAGTCAGCGTTAATGAGTTTTTTTTTTCTCGTTGCTCTCAATCCTCCATTTTCTTTCTTTGCCAAAACATTGTGATAATATTTTGCACAGCATTAGGATCTCATCATGATGTGTAAGTTGCTATATTTGTCTTAAATAAATTGTGTTTCTGCGTGTTATTTGTTTTACAGACCTCACAAGTAGCTCAGTACAAACCAGTAAGCAAAACATTTCTACTCTAAAGGCGGGTAACAAAGCAAACAACATGCACATCCTCCTGAACCCCAGAGGCAAACAAAAGGTTAGCATGCTGAAAATAAAAGTGAGGCCTATTGCAACATGGCACATAAGTCATGCTGTAACGAGGATGTTTTTTAATAGATGTAACAATTAGTAAAGTCACCGTACCAGTAAATCACGGGGAAGTCCGGGAGCACTGGTTATCCTTTACCCAGGATGCATCAGTGTTCTCCTGGGGTGAACTCTGAAAGGTCAGACAGTCTCATTACTGTAGCTGGGCTCCACATGCAGGGAGCAGACTATTAACACACAGCTGGTTTGTACACGTACAGTGAGGCTGGGACATTAGCAGTGTTACAAAGGAGTCGAAGAGTTGGATGTTTTCATTCACAAATCATTTGACTGCAGAGCTGTGGTTGTGGCTTGATATACACATTTCCTCAAATAATATACCATATATTCTCAAATAGTGTAAACATATGATGACCTTATGGAACATAATGCATCAGTGCTGGGTGATATGGACAAAATCAAATATCACAATATTTTTGACCTTGACTTTTGGTACTAACACAAAATATTAACACAATGATATTTTTGATAAATATTCATCAGTAATGTGGACTAAATGACTAAGTGAGTAAAGGCAAATAACAGAACAGCGAGAACAGTCTGGTAAGTTCAGAAAATTACATGACTTCACTGTAACGCAGCCTTTAAAACCAGGAAAAGACAACACTTACACCACATGACAGTATAACGATATCCCAATTCTAAGATGATATCTAGTCTCGTATCATGATAAAGATAGAATATATTGCCCAGCCCCAAGTATGATTGTTGAAATGTTTGGTGGTGATTGGAAACTGAGTACATTTACTCAAAAACTGTACTTGAGTACAAATTCAGGACACTTTTCTATAGTATAGTATTTCAGTTTTAAGTAACTTTACTCCACTGCATTTGTCTAAAAACTTAAGTTATATTTTCAGCAACTTTTCATACCTTCCTGTCCAATGAAAAACCAAGTAGTAGCTCTGAATATGGTGATTTTAAATGCTTGTGATAAACAGTAGAATGAAGTGTCTCTGGTTGTTTGTTGTTGTTAACATAGTGATATTGCCTTTACTGTTTCTATTATTGTCTTTTTTCATACCTTGAAAAGTGTATTTAAGTACCTTTTTAATGCGCCATATAAATAAAATATATTATTATTATCATTATTAAGTGTCCCTTTATGGGCTGAGAAAATTCTCATATACATCTTATGATAAATAAACTATTTAGAAACCCTCTTGGATTAGCTGGAAAATGTTTTGTCACAAAGCTGTAAACAGGGCTGTTCTGTTCTGACACCATGAAATGCTGACTTTTTAGAGATTTGTGGTTCTCACATGACAGCAACACTACAAACATATGATGATCAATCTACCCAACAGTACATAAAGTGCTAGTAATAGTAAAACACTGGACCATTTTACTCCACAATGAGTATTTTAGATTTCGATACCTTAAGTGAATTTGGCTGAGAATACTCAGGTATTAGTCCTTTAACATAAGTAAATGATCTGAATACTTTTTCCACCACTGTATATTTGTATGTCATAATCATATAACTTTCCTCTGTACTAACACTGTGTAAGTGGTCCTCCTGCTGCCGTATAAGCTTTTTTTTTATGATATATGCCTAAGTGCAACCCCCTGTATTGTGTAGGGGAAAAAAAACATCCCCGATAAAATAAAGACAGTAGTAAACTTCATGGCAGTGAGCTGCCTACATGAAAGTCCAAAGGGAGACAGAATGAGGTGCATACAGGACTATTAGCCCTCAGTAACACAGCTGATGCATTGGCTCTGGACTCTGCTTGTTAACCCTTGAGACTCCCGGGCCGATAAATCCTAGTTTAAGAGATCCAGAGCTCACACAGCAGCTAGTGTCCACCGCTGCATCAGATATGGACACTTAAACTGTTCTCTGTGTGTCAAACAATATTCCATATAATATAAAGGAATGATTTTACAGGATTAGAAAAATGACATTTTGCATTTATTCACTTTCCTGTCTCTAAATGTAAAGTCATGATAGCATTTTAAAGACATACAAAATATGACTTTATAAAAAGCAATGCTAACACTTAATAGTAAGGGTACATGAATTATCACATATTCATACATGACCTCATGACTGAACAAGCATGAATTCATTCATGTAGTGTTTCATGTACTGTAAATGTGGAGTAAGAATTGGCTTAGTGCAAGAACATTTTCTTATTAATTAAGGCAACAATTAAGGTAAGTTGATCATCATGATCTCAGTTATTAAAGGGGACGGGCCAAAAAAACTGACTAGTCACAGCAGTGAGCAGCGTTGCAATCATTATTAACTAAACATTACTCTTCTTGACTTCATCATGGTTGTGACCC
Source organism: Lutjanus argentimaculatus (assembly GCA_034769285.1). Lineage (NCBI taxonomy): Eukaryota > Metazoa > Chordata > Actinopteri > Lutjaniformes > Lutjanidae > Lutjanus > Lutjanus argentimaculatus. Next base: position 11,994,379 of record JAWZSL010000012.1, on the reverse strand, counting down.
TTCAAATAAAGTGGTGGCCTGACTGTCTTTATCACTGATGAATAAGAGATGATAAAGACTGGCATCGTTGTGAAAATCACATGTATTATTAACCATTTGTTTCTTATGCATACATGATACATACACATTTTATTTTCCTAACTAAATTATTCATTGTTGATTAAATAATTGAAATGAAGTGGAAAATTAAATCTAGTTTGCGTTTGTATTTTTTCCAAATACATAATTCCTACATATTTGAAGGGCCAAAAACATGATGAAGTCATGAAAAAGTAATGCTTAGTACTTACTTCATTACTGAAAATCTGTATATATCCTTCATGCATAAGCAACAAATGGTTAATAATACATATGATTTAACAATTATTCCACCATTAATCATCTGTTATTCATCAATGTCAAAAGTCGGGCAGGTCACCACTTAACTTGAAGGACCACAAACATGATGAAGTCATGAAGAAGTAATGCTTACTCACAATTAAGCAAATGGAATTCAACAGACTACATGTGCACTGACTGGTCAGTTTTTTTGTCCTGTCCCTTTAACTGCAGACTTGACTATGAAAGAGACATGAGCATCATTAATAACTTAGAAATCATGATTGAAATACATTAGTTGTTCCATTAATGAACATTTTGTTCTTGCATTAAGTCATGCATAACATAATGTTAATTCTTGCACATTCCTGATAGTTAATGAATGAATGAACTGCTTTTTCATGCATGAAGTCACATATGAATGCATGATAATTCATGTACCTTTACTATAAAGTGTTAGCAAAGCGATACCATCTTTTATAATAAAAATATGTGTTGCTGTTACTCTGAAGTTCTTTTCCTGTACATCTTCCTACTAGTCTGAATTTACACTACAACAGCAACAACATATAGTGGCATCAGATGGGGACACCATGTCTGTTTAATATTTATTCAAAACCATCAGAGGGGCCTCTCTGTTGTGTGTTCTAATGAATAAAACACGATGTTTATCCTTCCTGTTTAACGTTAAGTCCCCATGAACAGTCACAGGGACCAGGAGAATATTTACTCGTGTTGGGACACCGGGGAGTTGGATTATCTGCTGGCGGCTTTGTAGTTTTCTGAAGCTTCCCCGTGTGACATGTTCCAGGGAGAGTGCTCTTATTTACTCTCCAGTCCTCTGTGTATAGCCCTCCTTATTGTTTGTTCTTATGTGCCACCACTCCTGAGGAATGTGCTCCAGGAGAGACACACAGAGACACAGAGAGGAACACTGATGCTGTGATCATTACATGGATTGAGACTACAGACTCCAGAAGGACACAGATGGAGGTGTTGTCACTACAGGGTATTGCATTAGAAAAAGGATTTTAAAGGACTTGACTACATATGTTAGAAAATGGATTTACAGTTTTTTCACTGCAGAAAAATGATTCTGTGTAGTTTATTTTATTTATTTTTTATTTTTTTAATTTAGTTTTTTTCATTTGTTTAGAAAACACAAATGTTCTTTTTGTCATCAGGAACCATGCAACTAGATGTTTGTAAAACTAACAAAGAAGGCTCTAAAAGAACAGAGTGATTAAAAAAAGAAGAAAATATTTCAATTTAAAGCAGTAAAACATTTGGACACCACAAGAGTGTCAGGCACAGGGCAAAGTCAGGTCATTTTGGACACCTTTTGGTAGATTGCCAAGAAAACCATCCCAAATTCTGAAATCTACCGTAAGTTTTACTTTAATAACTTGTTATTTAAGTTCTCTGCAATATTTCTATGAAGAAACTATGTTTCCAGGTAAAATACTTTAGAAAGTTTGTCCCCTCAAACACATGAAGAACCCTTACCTCACTCTGATGACATGTTCAGGTAAAATTGGACACTTCACTGATGGTTAAAAAAAAAAGACAGCAAACAATTTAGCTTACTTGAAGAACATTTTTTTGCCTTGTTTGTTTGTTTGTTTGTTTGTTTTATCGTAAGATCCATTTATCAGTTCAGTCATTAATTCATTAAATCGTATTATTCTTCTGTTCATTTATTGCTCCCTTCATTCTGTCCTCCCTCCACTGAGCCTATGTTCCTCCAACTTTTTCTGCCAGGCTTCCCCTGTTCTTTGCTGCCTGATTCTTTGGTCTCATATCGTATGCAATCGATATTAAAATATTAATATTCCCATTCAAGCTATACCTTCCCCATCAGGATATGTATGTATCATTTGTGTGGAAACCATAATGTTCATTTTGTCCTGAAGAGTCGTGTAAGTTAATGTTTATCCTGTTTTAATCCCCACATCCAGAAGTAACAGAACAGAGAGCAGACAAGGCTCAACAAAAATTAAGATTTTTCCGTTTAAAGCTGAAAAAAAAGAAAACATTTGCACACCAGAGTGTTGGACACATGCAGACACTTTGAAGAGCCACATGAAGTTTTCTTTTCTACCGAAAGGTGGCGACGTTGGGTTTCCAAAAACTGTCACTCAACCGGACCCATGCCATGCTCCTTTTTTTCCACCACTTTCACCTTCCTCGCACAACAGTCCGCTTTATCTGTAGTCATCTATTTCTGCGCTTTTGTGTCATATAAAGATCATTTATCTATCGCTCAGTGGACACCACTGAAATGCACTCCGATGTATTTAACTTCGTTATGTTTGTGACTAAAACGGTTATGAATCGTTAATTAGAAAGCTGCCTACATAATTAAAGAAATACACCTGTGCACAAATATTTCTGTATCAGCACACTAAATGAGGGCAGGATAAAGAAAGTTTAACAAATCGGCTGAAACAAGCAATAATGCTGACAAATGCGCCTGTAAAGTAGAATTTAAATTATGTTAATGATGGAAAATCATTAAATATGTGTTAAAATTATAACGAGCCGCTAATCTAAAGAAAAGGTAGACGTGCATATTTACCATCTGATTTCTTCTGTTAATCCTCCGAATCTGTTTTCTTGTATTTGCTTTTTGCTCTTTTCCACGCCAAGTGACAAAAGAATGAATATTAAGTCTGCTGTCAATCTGCTGATGGGCTCGGACACTTCACAAAACTTTGGTTTCTATACTATTATGCTAATTACGTCCCCAGGCTGGGCTCCTGATTGGCTGGGTCTCAGTCAATTTCATATTTCAGTCCTGACGTCAGGGCGCCTATAAAACTAAGCAATGCTTTTTAACTCGTCGGCTGACTGATCCCTTAGAAAAAAAAATCTATCAATCCTTGGGTGGAGTTTTTTTTTTTCATTCTCCACAAAGCAACTATTTGGCCGGGACACGTACGTGAACCTCCTCAATTTGGCGCACTAATCCTAAAAGGAGCCATGAAGTGTTAAATGGTAGAAACAGAGAGAGCGGCGCTCAGACACCCGCACGCTGGGAGAGAGGGAGGAATCAGCGCTCCTCCAATGCGTCTGTGCAACACAGACTGAAGAAAAAAAAAACTTATCGACTCACAAAACCAAAACCTGCGCGGCGCAATTAGTGCGAGAGAATCCACTTTTTCCTTCGGTTTTGAAGAAAATAAATAAAGAAATCAAGCTGGCTCAGTGCGTGTCTCAGCAGCCCACTTTGACAGGTGCTCCTCACCCCCTTTGGAGGACTGTCAACAGCAAGAGGATGGCATCAGAGCTGGCAATGAGCAACTCCGACCTGCCCACCAGTCCCCTGGCCATGGAATATGTTAATGACTTCGATCTGATGAAGTTTGAAGTGAAAAAGGAGCCGGTGGAGCCCGATCGCAGCATCAGCCAGTGCAGCCGCCTGGTCGCCGGGGGATCCCTATCTTCCACCCCGATGAGCACGCCTTGCAGCTCGGTTCCCCCCTCTCCAAGCTTCTCGGCGCCCAGTCCGGGATCAGGGAGCGAACAGAAGGCTCACTTGGAGGATTTCTACTGGATGACCGGGTACCAACAGCAGTTGAACCCCGAGGCTCTGGGCTTTAGCCCGGAGGACGCCGTAGAGGCGCTGATCAGCAGCAGTCACCAGCTCCAGACCTTCGATGGCTATACCAGGGGGCAGCAGTACGGCGGCGCAGCCGGGGCAGGAGGCGCCATGGCCGGGGAGGAGATGGGATCAGCGGCCGCCGTGGTGTCCGCGGTCATCGCTGCAGCCGCAGCTCAGAACGGGGCTCCCCACCACCACCACCACCATCATCACCACCACCACACAGGGGCACACCACCCCTCCTCCGGGTCTCAGTCCGGCGGCGGCGCGGGGGGAAACCATCAGCACTTGCGCTTGGAAGATCGGTTCTCGGACGAGCAGCTGGTGACCATGTCAGTGCGGGAATTGAACCGACAGCTCCGGGGGGTCAGCAAGGAAGAGGTGATCCGTCTGAAACAGAAGAGGAGGACGCTAAAGAACAGAGGCTATGCCCAGTCCTGCCGGTACAAGCGGGTCCAGCAGCGGCACGTCCTGGAGGGAGAGAAGACGCAACTCATACAGCAGGTGGACCACCTCAAGCAGGAGATCTCCCGGCTGGCCAGGGAGAGGGACGCCTACAAGGAGAAATACGAGAAGCTCATCAGCACCGGCTTCAGAGAAAACGGAGGCTCCAGCAGCGACAACAACCCCTCATCCCCGGAGTTTTTCATGTGAGTCTCGGCGCTGAAAAGTTTTAGTAACCGACCCTCACAAAGAAACAGAAAACAAAAAACTTTTAATTTGCGCGCAGCTAGAAATAAGTTGTGCGTGTTTGTGTTGAAGTTGTTTTGTTACAGCTGCGTAAAAGAGTTTTCCTCTTTTCTGTATTTCAGAAGTATTTTGTTTCAGGGTGAGGATCTTGTTCGATTTATATTTTCTCACTTTTAAAAGAAAACATATAATTAATAGGCCTGTTTAAATGACTGAATAAGAATTCGGTGTGCACAAATCTTTTAAAGGATTTCTTCCCAATTCGTGATGTTTGTCTATAGACACAACTCTTTTTATAATTTAATTTAATTATACTTCACACTTTGCTGAATAGTTCCGCCTCATCCTGCGCCTCGTCCATCCTGCACCCTTTACCCCAAAATGTGTTTTGTGAAATTTAAACAGTCCTCAGGCAACAACAGCTTTATTTTGATGTGAATTTATTTTTGTTTTTTTGATTGAAGTCAATTTATTTTGATATGAATGATCTCATTTTCATATCATCATTTGTCTTGTGAAAGAAAAGAAAGTTACAGCAGACGTTTGGCGAAATGGATGTCAGACTGTAACAGCTGTGTGAAGCCATGCATGCTGGTCATGTACGGAGTATGTTTTTACTTTTCTCTTTTTTCCTTATTTTTGTGAACTTGTGTGTAATGATTGTATTATACCATGACTGCATTGTTCAGCCTCATCACATTTTGAGATTTATTTGTTAAAAAATGTGAACAAGTGCATTCATCCGTCACTTTGCTTTCATAAAAGTTCCCCGCGAACATGGACACTTCTCAGCATTTTACAGGCTTCTTTTCGAGCCTGTGAGAAACAGGACATTGTGGAATAAAACAACTTTGTACTTAATACTGACAGATATCAAGGTGAGCAGCATCGGAATATTTAGTAGAAACAATTCTCATTTTTCCTGACAAATGCAGACTAAATAGATTATTGCGATCAACAAGTGGGACTGAAGATAAAATGCTTTGAAGAGAACAGAAGCAGATTATGATGCATGTCCTGAAATAAATGAGAAATAGGCTACTTTGTCACGCTAAATTGTTGCAACAAATGATCTACTCTCTTTGCAGTTCGTTGTTAATGTGTTTTCCTTTCATTTAAGGAACTTAATTAAGTTTACCCAGAACCCTATGGGTGTTATTCGGTAAATAAACTGTGAACTGTTTGGAAATGGAAATTTAATGTTCTCCCAGTGTTGTAGAATAATTAAGCAAAGCATCAATGCAGCCATACATCTTTTTGTGATGCCCTGGATTTATATACAGTAAAATGTATTGTCTGCACAGTACAGTTAACTGGCAGACGTCGTGTTCACTCTTAAAAATGGAATTTAATAAATATACCATTCATCAATAAACCTCCATGAATGGAAAAAAAATTTTTTCCTGAAAATGTTTTTTTTTTTTTCTTCTTCTCTTTAGTTTTGCATGTTTGTCACTGTGTGTCTTTCAGGCGACACCACACACTCTCAGTCTTATAATCGAGCTGAACTGAAATATAAACAGACGGAGAAAATGCCAATTACAAATGTCATTGAGATAACATGAACATCTGTTCACAAACATCTGGTTTTGATTAAAGTGTGATGCAGATGTTGCGCACAAGGCGCCTAATTATAACAGCTTCAAGATCAGGTCCAGCTCTATTTGAGTAATTTTATAGTTTGATTCAACATGCGTTTTTTATTATATTATTTTTCTGTGATCAAAACACTGCAAGAATTATATTGAAGTGTTTTTCTTAGTCTTTTTTACTCCAGAAATAAACGGGGCGGTCTTCACCTGTTGCGTAATTAAAGACAGAAACTCTTTAATTTCGCTTAAAAACGGGCAGAAAATCCGTCCATAGCGCTATGTATTTCTTTAACATAATTTATTTTTTGCCTCAGGGCCCAATAATTGTGCTGCAGGTGTCCTAGAAAAAGCTGAGTTAATGATTGATTTTAGAGTAAACTTGCACTTTTTACTCGGTAGCTGTCCACTTGTTGAATATCGTCTGTGGAAAGTTTCATTTAAAATCGACCGAAAAAGACAAAGGTCTAAACGACACAAAATGATTAAACACTTTGTCTCGAAATGATGAGGCGAATTTGTCTGATTTTTTAAATATGAATTTTGACTTCCTGCAAATAATTCCGCCTGAAAATAAACTTTATTCAGTCAAACAGTTAATAATATAAACAATGGTGATTAAAATGGACTAATTTATAATCAGACTAAATGATCCTTTGCCTGACAAAATTTTCGATGTGGTGATGACTCCGGAGGTAATTTTGCAATCCACTTTCGCTTTCAGTGTAAAGCTTCTTTGTTTGACTCCTGACATAAATCTGCTGATACGAGTAGAAAAAGAAAAGCCACAGGAGGCACTCACAGTAATTTAGTTTTGTAGCGACTGACAGGTCCAGCAGCCTCTAACCTGCCTCTGAATCTGGACTGAGTCTGGCCTGCAGAGTGTTTCTCCCCCTGAAAGCAGCCTCATGAACTCCTAAAGAGCAGCAGATAAAAGCTGCATACACATGTAGGGTCTGGGCTGGACCTCCATGCAAGGTCAATACAATGCAGCTGCTGGAAATCTGTGTGTTTAATGTGTGTGTGTGTGTGCATGAGTTAGAGCTGGGCAGCATATCAATGTTATATTGATATCATGATATAAGACGAGATATTGTCCTAGATTTTGTATATCATTACATCATGATATGACATAAGTGTTGTCTCCTCCTGGTTTTAAAGGCTGCATTACAGTAAAGTGATGTAATTTTCTGAACTCACTAAACTGTTGTAGCTGCTCTATTATTTGTCTTTACCCACTTAGTCATTATATCCACATTACTGACGAGTATTTATCAAAAGTGTCATTGTGTAAATATTTTGTTAAAGCACCAATAGTTATTTTTACAGTATTGTCGCGATATTGATATCAAGTTATTTGGTCAAAAAATATTGTGATGTTTGATTATGTCTTATCGGCCACTTCTGCTTTACATACTGTTGTGCAGTTTTGTCTACAGCAGTGAATCATAGTCTATAAGATCATCGCTATTAAATAATTTACACTAAATTATTTTAGAGAAAATGTGTATATTGAGATATATCGTATATCGTAGCTATAAAAATATAGAGATATTTCTTATAAGCCATATCGCTTAGTACTAGAATAAGTGTGTGTGTGTATGTGTGTGTGGATGTGTGTGTGTGTGTGTGTGTGGAGAGGGATATTATTTTTTCCCACTGCAGGACCTTCTCTGAGTACTTGCATGTTCTTGTGTATGCACAAATAAGGATATTTTTTTCCCAGTTGTGTGTGTGGAAACTTTAAAATGCACCATTGTTGTGGCATGTTTGGATGCAGACTCTGTATTAGTTATGTGTCTTACCTGTACAACACACACACACACGGTCACCTGGCTCGTTTTAGCTCCCATGAAAGCCCAGAGTGAGGGACAAGATGGGAGAGGCTGATCCTCTCGTGCCTGAAGGAATGATTTTCTCTGTGATTAAAAGTGAGTGAGAGACAGAGATACAGCGAGAGGGAGAGGGAGGGAGATGCTGGCTGCCTTCCTGCTCCTTTCAGATGATAAACGATCAGAGATGCGTCCTAGCTGAGAGGAGAGGGCCTTTTAGTGAGCATGTGTCCACTAATTTATGGCCCTCCTATCTGATTAGGTCAATATAGTGTGCTATTTAATTACATTTGTGTTATAACCTAGAACTGGAGATGCTATTCTTCTTTCGTGGCACCTGAGGCAGATCGGATTAGTTGAGTTTTCTCTGGAGAAACAGGATTTTTTTTTTGTTCAGGACAATCTCACCTGGAACCTGTGACAGAAGGGAGGTCTCATAGGTTTACAGTGTTTGTGCTAGTTATTCAGAATGATAAAGTGGAAAACTACTGATCAGTGTAGGGCTGTGGAAACTGTGTGGGATGCTTTCTGCTCTTGTGTGTGTGTGTGTGTTATATGTGTGTTTTGACCTGTAGACACACCGAGGGGCTGGAGGATTCAGTAGCACTGATTCACTTCCTGTGTTGAAGGAGGACAGAAAGCACAGGAAATAATATTTAAGCGCTTCCTCCTCATTTCTCAGTGTTCTACAGCATTCGCTGCTGCTTTCTTTCCTCTCTTTCGCTCGTACACTATGAAAAAGCGAGCACATGAAGTATACAGACACACACCACATTATTAATCTTATCAGTATGAACTGTAATTCTATTCTCCAGCCCCAGTATATTGACTTCTGCACCGTGATCATTTGCAGTCTGTCCAATGATTAGGTTATTAAAGATAATGTAGTTGTCTGCTGTCACAATATTGGACTCTCCCTTTCAGGTCAACTATGGGAAATCACTTTGAAATTTATCAGTATTGACATTTGAATCATCATCATGTACTCCGCTTTAATGCCTCAGAATTAATAGGACAAAGGATGTGCACTCTTTCTAGTGTCTTATTTGTGTGAGAGCTCAATAACCAGCCGGCATTGTCTTTTATTTGACCTTGTGGTGGAAGGGTGTGTATATATGCTCTAACAGAGTGTATTAAATCTATAGGAATGAGTCATTTTTTATCAGGACATTGTAATGCGTGTAGCTTTTTATATCAATCAAAAGGAAATATAAATCAATGTAAGAAAAACAAATCATACAAATAGAATATCACTTAGCACAGAAAAAAATTAAAAGGTGCATAAAAAATGGGCGCTTTAATTTTCTTTACAGTGCTTGTGACTGAACCAAAGTTCAAGTTACTCCACTAGTTCCTCTATTTGGATTTATAACTGTTATAGGTTTGCAACTAATGATTATTTTCATTATCAATCATTTTCTGAGTTAATCGATTATTTGTTTCCTCCTGAAAATGTTAGAAAATGGTTGAAAAAATGTTGATCAGTGTTTTCCCAAGCCAAAAACGTCATCCTCAAATGTTCTGTTTTGTCCACAACCAAAAGACATTCAGCTGTCATAGAGGGCTAAAGAGACCAGAAAATATTGACATTTGAGAAGCTGAAATCAGATTTTTGTAAATTACTCAAAATGATTAATTGATTATTAAAATAGTTGGTGAATAATTTAATAGTTGACAGCTAATCCATTAATTGACTAATCATACCAGCTCTAAACTGTTATAATTGGAAGTGTTTAGTCGTAAGTAAACTGTTTATTTCTACGCATCCTTACCTTAAGGTGTCAGTGTCTCAAAAATATGTCAATTGTGTTATCCTATCAAAATCAAATCAGAAATCAATAAATTATATTAAGAAAAGGTTCTTGCATTATTTAAATTGTTTTGTAACAATTGGAGTCGCACATCTCATTTTGTCACACAACACTTTTCTTTTTGGTTCATTTCCTTTTCTTCCCTTCCCCATGACAAAACCCCAAGGGTTTAAACACATATTTGCATTCAAAAGAGGAAACAATTTCAATCTCTTCCACTCAATCCACATCTGCATCACTCCACACGATAAACATTTACATTTAAAGTGATTTAAATCAGCTGCATTTATGTTCCTCTGTGGTCCGTCCATCATCTAGACCTGCAGAGCCAGAGCTCCTCTCCCTCTGTCCCTCCCTCCCCCCTTCTCTCTCTGTCTTGCAGTGTCCTGAGTTATGTGTCATTTATTTGAAACCCTAATAATTTAACTTGTCCCCTCCTGTCGCCGCCGTGCATGTGGTAAGAATGCAGCAGCTGTAAAGAAAGCTTGTGCTGCTGTGTATATCTGTCTGTGTTGGCTTTACATGGTGATTTTCTCCAGCAAATAGAAGCATGCATGGGCAGAGTGGAGGTAATGTGATTGTCTGAATCCAATCCTATAGTCTTGTGTTGAATTGAGATTACTGTAAATGCTCAGCTGTAAAAGAATGTGCGCATATAGGCAGGCCCATGTAATGTTTTGTGTATGTCGCAGTCAAATTCAAACACTAGATTTGCATTTTATAAGGAGCTCTCCTCAGAATGCATAACTAAAGGGCAATAGATGAAAGCTAATTATGATTTAATTATATGTGATCACAATATTCTGACTCACAGATAAACAGAGCCGAGGCTGTGTTGATGTTTTCGACAGTGAGTTGAGTTGCAGGGCACAGAGTCAGTGGAGGAGTGGTGTGTTTTGGACCGCAGCGGACGTGGTGGTGGGGGTGGGAGGGGTGTTTGGAAACTGAGTGCATTATGCCACTCTGTGTGTGTGCGTGTGTGTGTGTGTGTGTGCATGTTTGTCTAAGTCTGTGCGTGCACAAGTTTGTGTTATGCAGGGTGGAGCTGGAGCCGAGCCCGACCCCTGTGTGTTTTACCTGCATCTCAATGAAGCGAGAGGTGATTTACCCTTCTATACTGCAGTCAGCCTCCCTCTCGCTGTCTCTCAGCCAGTCAAACAGACATTGATCTCTTTGCCAGGCAAGGTGACCCACAGTGTTGTTCCAAAGTCTCTCCTCTCCCTTTCATTTGTACCTGGGAAAGGCCTTGACCCCACACACTGCTGCCATGTAGCAGCCCTGTGCACGTGGACCCCACTTCCCCTGTATCAAGCCCAGTGTGTGTGTGTGTGTGTGCGCTCAAAAGAGAAAGAATTGTTTAACCAACTTTAAAAAATGACGCACAAATGATTATTTATTAAAATCAAGTTAACAAGTAATGTGAACACAATTGCTTTAAGCCTGATGTAGTTAATGATCTGATTGCTTTCAAATCAACAGTTTGCATTAATGCAACTTAAATTAAATGCAAGTTGACCTAAAGGTTTCCAATTTTCTGACTCTGTTATAAGGAGCAGCAAAACACTGCTCCTTAAAGGCATAATCTGCAACATTTTTCTAAAAAAAAAAAAAAAAAAAAAGTATAAACTCACCCACTACAAGCATGTGGTAGCGTCCGTGTCTGCAGAGGTGCAGCCCTCTGCCTGTGTTTTCTTATTTTCTCATTATTTTTCTGTGCTCAGAAAATTCTAACAATCCAGAGGGTCGGTATTTGACATCCTGGTAATTATACTCAACAATAAATTAGCAAATAATAACTGTAGGGTTTCAGGAAAATATTTTTTATAGTAGCCTTATTAATGTGTGTTATTTCACATTGGTAAATATAATGAATATAATTGCTAATGTTAGTCTGACTTAACAAGGTCTGGTTTTGTTCAGTGAGTTTACAAAAACTTGAACAACACAATTTACCCCATTTAGGTGGACCATTTTATTTCTAACCTAATACATTATTTGATCTCAAAATACGATTTCGCATTAGACCTCCTTTCAGAATCACCATCTGCAGGGGTGAAAAATCAGGAAAAGACGTGAATGTCATGATGTACAACACAAAGAGAAACCTAACTTAAATGCTTTTACTGATATAAGAATAGCAGGTTAAGGGTACAAGATGTAAGTTCAAATTTTTATAATCCACAAAAAGAGACTGCCATGATCATTTGAGCAGAAAATTGAATGTGACTCATTCAAAACTTACATTACTTCAGCTACTACTGAAATACACTTTTTACAGTGTGTGCTTGTTTGAGTTCACACACAGAGTGGACACGTGTGCAGGTATGTGTACACAGTGTATGTGTGGGAGTATGCATACGTGCTTACATGTGTGTGTGAATGTTCCTGTGTCTGGCCCTGTGTGTGTGTGTGTGTAAGCTCTTTATTTGTGCTCACTTGTAGGTGTGTGTAATTATTTTCAATGAGGCTGAAACTGTAAATCATTTCAAGCTGGTTCAAGTTAAAAATCTAAATTCCCTTGCTGCCTTAAAAATGTGAGTCATCTGAGCAAAGGATAAATAATTGGTTCAAAGTCATCTTATAACTTGAGAAAACATTCAAGTTCAATAAACTTAAGGTATTAAGTTGAATAAACCAAGCTTGCGGGAGTTGGTAATAAATTCAATACATTGCAAAAACAAAACAAACAAACAAAAAAAAAAACTTAAGTGTCCAGGCTCCCTTATAATTTTAAGTTGTCTGAATTTGAAAAGACAAGTTAAGGTAATCTTGTAATGATTCAAAACAAACTCCTCTAGTCAACTAAACTTGAAAAAAGTGTCTCAAGAGTTATAACTCTCACACAGTGTGTGCTGGGAAGTCTGCTTATATGCTGATCGTCTTTCTTTATAAACTTAATTTGATGAGTTGATTGAACTCTGTAGAGTGCATTCATTCAACTCAACATTTTAAGTCAAGAGACTTCAGGTTAGAAGAACTCATATTTATAAGTTCTGAAGTGTTCTGAAAATAAATACTTGAAATTTCAAATTTAATTAACTTGAATAAACAAAACTTGTATATTTTCATTATGATTATGAGAAAAGATAAGGTGACTCCACAAAATTCCTGTGTGATGTTTTCTACAGTGTACTAACCATAATCATGGGAAATCTGCTGATATGCTGATCGAGTTGCTTTCGAAACTTAATTTGGAAAGTCAAAAGGCTTCGTATCAGAACAGCTCATGATTTTAAGTTCTCCAGTCGTGATAAAACGTATATATTTCTGTTAAGTTGATATGAAAAGATTAGTTGATTCCATTTAATTCCTGTATGATGTTTTGCAGTGTGAAACTGTAAATTGTCAACAGAGTTAAGATAGATCTGAGAGTCTGGTGTGCCGTGCTGATGTTTCACAGTGTTTTCCAGGTGACGGCAGACTTCTCTCTGCTGTAGGTCTGTCACTGGGAGCTCCCATGTAGCTGAATGGGTCAGAGTCCATTTCACCTCAGTGTGAATCGGATTACAGGGAAATGAATGGCTCTCATTGTTGCTTAAAGATGGATTGAGTGGCATTAATATACTTTGTTGCTCCTTCCCCTCATTTCTCTCTACTGGAGCCCAGCAGAAAGTTTTTCAGGATGATTCATCGCATGGTTTTTAAACCAGTTTTTTTTTTTTTAATTCACAGTCATCCCAGACATGTGATGGTGTCCTCATGAACTGACTGACCTGAAAGCTTAAATTCAGTTATTTACTAACTAATACACTGACTCTATATTTTTGTTAGATTTTGAAGTATTTAAATGACAGATAGGGTAGTTATAAAATGATGGTGTGTTATCAAACATTATCAACATAATGTTAAAAACTGAAATTATTTCATAAACACCTTTTGAAATACACTGCAGTGTGTGTGTGTGTGTGTGTGTTTGTGTGTGTGTGTGTGTGTTTAGATTTGTGCGTCTCCATTTGTATCTATGTCGTGGAATAATTTAAAATTTTAAATGAATCTTACATTCTTTTACACTCAGTTATTATATGATCTACAACACATGCTTTATTTTATTATATATATATATACTGATGCTCATCGTTTCTTTGTGTGCTGATCTGCTGCCTCTGACATAGAACTACTTTGCCTGTGAGTTTTGGAGTTGTGTGTATGCAGTGAGTAAGCTACAAATGAATTGCGCTTCTTTGGATCAATAAAGTTGTCTGAGTCTGAATCTAAAATGCATTTATGAGTATAAGCAAAATCCCAAACAAATCCAAACTATTCAAATCTAATATCTGATATCTGATCAATTTAAATATTTGATTGGTTTTATATGACCAAGAATTTGATGAAGTGTGTTTGGTGCCGCCTGTCTCCTACTGTAAGATACAGCTCTGCTTTCAGGTTAAATGTAATTATTTTAACGGTTTATCTAAATTGTGTGCCTTGAATTTAAGTATTTAATCATTTTGACTCCAAATTGCTTGATAACATTTTATGAATTCAACTCAGCGGCCAGTTTTATAAAAAAAATTATGAACGTCACAAATGTATAATGCAGTTTAAGTTTTACTGGTCTTCTAAAAGGACTAATATTACTCTGTCTCCAGTGATTCGTGACTTTATCTTTGCTCTCTCCAGTGTGACACTTTTCTTTAAATTCATGGTCCGTTTTGTAATGTAACACCTTGCACTTAACGTTCAAAGTATGTCATGTCTGCAGCAGAGTTTCCTGTGTTGTGGGATGAACGTGTAGGTTTTATAAAACATTTCTGTTTCCTGTTTTTACAGGACATCAAGAAAATTCCTCCATCTGTGATAGAGAGCTGTGACCTCTCCGTCCCACCAACCGGGAGTCTGAGGTAACTTGTCCTGTTCAGTCTTTAATCACTGACACTTCCTTTACTTTACAACACAAATTCATTTAATACCATTAAACACTGTTAAAATATTTAAGACTAATGTCAAAGTAAAACTGGACATAAACGGTAACAAAAAGTAAAGTGTTGCAGAAGTTATGTCTGCTGCATGTTCATCAAAATACAGAACATTTGTTCACATTAAGCCCTTAATAATACCGTGTTTAGTAATTATTTACATATGTTATATTAATTTTATTTACATTTTCAAATTGTTGGATACAAAGGGACTCTGTATCAGTCTCTAGTCACTTTGATTAAAGTACATTTTGTATTTATAAACAAAAAGAAGGGTAGCAATCAAGCAAAAAACATTTGAGATATGCTAAACAATAAAACATACAGCACACTGTAAATGCTGAACAGAATTGCTGCACACTTTTTAATCTTTAAAAACACTGTTTATGTTTGCTTTCATAGTTCTGTTTTAATTCAAATTATATGAATACAATCTGTCTTTAGACAGACAAATAATTCAAACAGAAGCCATAAATCTGCAGCTCTATGACATCTTCATGCTTTCACTGACTGTATAAATGTGACAAAAAATGTATATAATACCTCTGACATAAAGTAAGATTGTTATATCTCTCCTCTGAGTGAAATCAAAGCCACAAACCACTCATTTATATTGATTTCATTTAGCAAGGAAGCACTCATTTGGGACAGCAGACACTAGAGAGCATTTCATAATTAGATTATTTTTTTTCTCACTTCATATTTAGATATCTGGCAATCATACGCTCTCTCACCGTGTGTTGTGTGCGATGTTGTGCAGTTCTTCTCTGATTCTGGGGCTCTGACAGTGCTGCTTGATTGACAGGAGGGTGACATGCATGGTGCTCATGGGATGAGGCCAAAACCTTTGTCCCGACCCTTTGACCTCCTTCACTCTCTCAGCTCTCTCTGTGGAGACAAACACTGTACGTTATTTTTTATTTCTGGCTGACACGCAGATGGACGGATGGTGGGATTGCGGAGGAAGGCGGAGGATGATGGAGTGAGGGCTAGTTTTTTTGCGCTCTCATGAGAGGAAGGATAGATGGAAGGAATTGAGGCAAGATTAGGGAAGGAGTTAAGGGATTGAAGAGAGGAGTTGAATGCAGCCGTGCATGCCAGGGTGAGAGGACAGGAGGAGGTGAGGAAGGGAGGAAGAGGATGGTAGGAGGGCTCCTGGCCATGGATGCAGACAGACAGGCAGGGTAACCAGAGGCAGGCGGTGACCTTCTCTGCTGCTGGAGGATCGAAGGCTTTATTTAAAGGCCTGGTCAATGCTGGGTGCTGCTGAGGTATCAGCCTCGCAGCCAGGCGACTCATCACCACTGTAATACAACTCTCTAACCCTAACCCCCCTCCCACACACACACACACACACACACACACAGAGAGAGACAGACAGACAGGACAGGACACTCTCTGGACACCTCAGGTTTTACACTGTACAGTCGAGAGGCTGGACAGAGGAAACTACAGCATCAGCAGCGGCTAATTTTACTGTGCAGCAGACAGTATACTCCACTTTCCTCATGTGCTCAGCATTGTGAAGCACATGCTTGTTTTGTCTTTGATGTGGATTCCATCACTGTCCATTTTCTTTAAATGTTGATCAGTTACAAATGGATAGTAATCGCCAGTGTAATGCACAATTTTAGATGCGATAGTATTGACACAGCGAGGATAGAGGTGATGAAAGGGTTAAGAAATGATGCATGCTGCTAAGGTAGGACACCTGCGTCTGTGTGTGCGCGTGTGTGTGTGTATGTGTGTGTGTGTGGAGCACGTGTTTGTGCACTCGCATGTGTGTGGCTGCAGCATGAGGACACCTGCATGCTTCAGCACTTTCTGGCTGTCAGGAGCTCTGAGGTCACAGGCAGGGGAGTGGAGAGGGCACATTAGAGGAAGCTTCAGAGCCCCCCACCCACCACGCCGCCACGATTCTTTCCCCCTGCGCCTCCCACACCACCCCAACCCTCCACTTTCCTTTTTTCTTCTTCCCCCGTTATCCCCCGTCATCCCTCCTCCTCCGCCTCCCCCTCGTCTTCCCCTCGTGATGACGGGGTGAGTCGGCCACTCTGGGTGGGGGGGTGGGCAGGGAGGCAAGGTGCCTCTGTGGCTGACAGCAGGCAGGTCAGGTTTTTGTAGACATGGCACAGGAGGAAGGACACATGCGCACATGCACGCAGACACATGAAGGTGTGTGAGAGTGGAAAAGAAGGAAGAAAGAGTAGATATTTAAGGTCCTTCGTAGATACACTGGGTGTGTATGTAAACTAGGGGTGTCGCAATATAGAGAGATTGACAATAACTGTGATGTTTTAAAAATTAAATATTGATATCATATTACTAATACGCATATGATAATAATCCAGCCACTCTTAAACATACTGTAGGCTCTTGAATAATTTCCGTTTCTTTCCTTTCTCACTTTGTCTGCCTCCCACAAATTCCTGCATACACACCTTACCTTTTCAGTATCCATGAAGTGTAACTGCATTTGTTGTAGCTTATGTACAGTTATGGTTACAGACTCTCTCCACCTCTTTACACTCATATTTTGAGTGTAATTCATTTGCCAAAAAAGAGACAAACACATGATGAACAAAGTTAAAGATTTTTTTTTTTCAAATTCTCTGTAAGTACCACAGTAATATTGGTATTGTGAATTCTTTTGGCCACAATAATTGTGTAGTCAAAATCAGATATCCTGACAGCCCTAATGTAAACAGCTACAAAGCTTTTGCCGTTAGATAGTGGTTAATATTACAGATTCAAACATGGCTGTATGTTCGGGAAAAATATGAATCTCAATTAGGCAGAAGATTGATATTGATGTACTGTATATCATGACATATGTTTAAGTTTGTTAACATGCATCATTAGACTATGTGGTAATAGGAATTTAAAAAAAAAACAAATACACAAGAGGTAAATCTGGTTGAATATAGTATCAAGGGTGTAAATGGGGCATGTGGAATGGGGGGGCACAGAGATAGCAGGCCCTCCAACAGTGTGTTAGGCAGAGAATGGGCCCATGCCAGTGATTTAGATTTTCACCTTGGAAATATGCCTGTGTTCTGTTAACATTAAACTAAAAACAGTGCCATTTACTATTTATGCTCTCCAAAATCTCTGTCTTTATTTTTGTCAAAATAGTCTAATTAAAAATATGTATGTTTATTCGAAAATCATACTATTACTACATACTAAAAACAAAACTAATAGATTAATAATTTCTTTCTTTTAGGGAGGGGGTCAGAGCACCATCTGTGGTTCTGTTAGCTTTGCATTTGACCTCTACTTTCCCAGTACAACAGCCTAATTCAATACAATACAACAGACCAGTGTATTTTGTTATTTGAAAGCTTTTATGATGAAGCAGCAAAATCAGTAAATGTTGGCTTTTCATTAGCTGTAATCCTATGAATCCTATCTCGCTGAAAGTGAACACGAAACAGTAAAATAAGGAAGATACTTGAAAGTACAAACAGTGACGCAGTAGAGAAACTAAACTTCAAACCACAGAGATTCCATTAGAAGCTACAAAAGTACTGAGAGGTGATCACACAGACACTTTCAAAAACGTCTTTCCTTTCGGCTCTCCTGCACAGACATGAGTTGCCTTCCAGGAACATCAGGAAATGTAACGGAAAGGAAAAACTCATCTACTGGCAATGGGAAAAGAGTCAATCACCTTCTTTTAGCAGGTTTACACGTTTTAAAAAACCTGCATATACAAGCTATTTTTGGCATAAAATAGTATAAATGAAGCTTTACTCATTTGATTGTAAAATCCAACACAATGTTGGTAAATATACATATGTCTAATCGTGTGTGTGTGTGGAGTGTGTGTGAGTGTGTGTGTTTGTGTGTGTGTTGTGTGTGTG
Source organism: Lutjanus argentimaculatus (assembly GCA_034769285.1). NCBI lineage: Eukaryota > Metazoa > Chordata > Actinopteri > Lutjaniformes > Lutjanidae > Lutjanus > Lutjanus argentimaculatus. Next base: position 11,975,753 of record JAWZSL010000012.1, on the reverse strand, counting down.
TGTGTGTGTGTGTCTGTGTGTGTGTGCGTGCACGCGCTTCATAACAAGTAACTTGTGTGCACTGGGGCCCATCATAACTACCTTACACCACTGTATAGTATTAATGTAGTCAACAAAACTGTCCACAATATTCTACAACTTGATTTCAGATGATAAACATAATAATAATAATAATAATTAATACTTCAGACATTATATCATCATTTATAAAACACTGCAGCAGCTGCGTTGGAGTCTTTTGTATTCTGCAGCGGTGAGGATTTGCTCCATCCACAGTTTGGCACACTTCACTCTCCATTTACTGCCTGGGATATATATAACTACTAGCTGTTCAGTGTGAGACTCGTTACACTGTTACAGTCTTGATAGTGACACAGACGTCATCGCTCACTCCAGAAAATCCAAATGACAGCGAGGATATGAACAGGATGTATGCTCATTACTGAGCCTGGTCTAAAAGGAGAGGAAGCAAGTAGAACTGGGTCTGGATTAGAAATAACAAAAAGGGGGGAAAAAAAAGATCCTTCGCTGCAGTTGTAAAGATACACAAACTGAACGCAGAACAACTGTGTTTAGATTTGGATTGTTTTTAAAAATGTGTTGTGTGTTTTTGTTTTTTTTTATTTCTTCTAAACTTCAGAGTAGATGATAGTTGAGGAGGAAGCTGCACCCTGGAGCCAAACCTCTAAACATCAAGGCGCTCCTCTTTTCAACTTATGTTAATATACAATTTTCTCTGCGATGTTTCAGTTGTTTAAGCTTGGATTGTGTTGTTTTATTCAAACATAATTAGCTGTAAAGCTGTTACCACTGTGTGTGGTGTGTGTGTGTGTGTGTGTGTGTGTGTGAGTGAGAGAGTGAGAGTGAGAGCCTTAGAGCCATTGTTGTCCTCAGGTTGCGACTGTGTGTTCACAGCATGATTGAGAGAGGAACTTGTGATCAGCCGGAGGTTAGTGTGATATAATGTATTCCCCTGAATCACCGCAGCCAGCAGCCCAGGGCCTTCCTCTCGCCCGCAGCCTCCTTTACACACACACACAAACACACACTTCTTCCTCACTCCCCTCGCGTCTCCATCCCCTCCTCTCCCTTCCCTGCGGTGACTGCCCAATGCTAGCTGCTTAGTGTTGCACCCAGTGTCTAATTGAATTCCAACACTCGGGCGTTAGCTCCTCATGCTATAGAGATGTTAACACGGCACAATACTAACAGTCCTCGGGACGTGTTTCAACACCCCTCTCCTAAAGAGAAAATTAGTGCTAAGCTCACTGTGGCAGCACATGATTTATTCAAAGCTCCAAACTATGTCTTCTGTATCCCCTAAAGGATCGTCTATTATAGCCACAAGCGAATCAGCACTTCATATACCCACATGCAGCACATGCAGAATATGCATTGTGGCGACGCCGCTGGTAGACAGAACGTGTGTTTCCTCTCGTGTCTCATGCTTCTACTCCATTGTCCCCTTATATAAATGTGTCTGCCGGCCTCTCTGCATCCATATTGCTGGCGATGCCGTCCATCCCCTCTCCCTGACACCCTCACTTTTATTCCCTGGCTCTCAAACACTAGCTCTGGGCTTTAATGGCACATATTTCCTGGGCCCCGGCTGAAACGGGATGCATCTTCTCCTTGTTAGCTTGATAAATAACCAGGCTGCTGGGAAAGTGCTGAATTTTAGCTTTCAGCCTCTATTTTCTGCTGGATGACATTAATTTTAAGTGCTGAGAAGGAGCTAACTAATACAGACAAATAAATAAGGAGGAGGAAGGGAAGGTGCAAGGTGCTGGAGTCACTCTGCTGTCCCCCCCACCCCCCTACCCACCCCCCTCTGTTACCTTTTTATACACAAGCATTCATATATGCAATATGCAAAACCTGCAAAAAATACACAATACACAAGCACAAGCGCATACGCACACACTTAATTTCTAAATAGGTGCTTCTGTTGTCATCCAAACTGTGGAATCATCTTGTCTCATTATTAGTTCAACTCCAGCAGAGGTCAAATGTTTAACATGTTACAGGTAGACAGACAGTCTGTCAGGTAGACAGTAAGATTGGCTCCATGCTTCTCTATCTGCTGTCTGCGTCCAATCCCTCCTCTCTGTCTGTCCCTCTTACCCTCTCATTCTGTCCTCCCAAATTATATGTTTCATCAGAAAAAGAGATTAGTGCGGCAGTTAGAGACAACAGACAAAGAATGGTTGAGTCTAAGTTGTAGCTCATTTTTGAATGAACTACTAGAATTCCCATTAGTTATTACTGCAGTAACAACTATTCTTCCTGTGGTCCACACAAAAGAAAAGACAAGACATTCAAACATCACATTATAGATAGTACATAAAATGAACGAGGAAAATTAGATAAAAATAAGAGATAAAATAGTTCTCTCACATTCATAATGTCACCTCAACAGTAAATGCTTAAAACAAATGATAATATTTGTTAGAAAGTCAAATATAGAATAAATAAGAATAAATAACTGCATAAAACTACTCAGGTACATTAAAACATTGTCTGAGCATCTAAAGTGTAATCAACCTTCACGTGTACAAAATCTCACATGCGGCCAAAACTGGATTGCATATTAGATATTAATAATTGTTGTGGAAAACACAAGAAAAGAGTTGCTTTTTGAGCTGAAACACTTATATTAAAGTATGTTTAAACAGGCTGAATAAAGGCTAAATTATATTAGTTTTGCATCTCTGTGTTTGCGTGCTGCACGCGTCTGTGCTGCAACAGCCTGAGAGCACATTAATCTCTATCATGTTTTTCATAACCATTTATAAAAAGATTCTGTCTTCTTGTACCCAAAATCGGACTCTAAGCTTTGTCAGTGGGTTGACTTGACTTTTTAGAATAATCAGTCTGCTCAAGAACAAAATGGAATAGAATACAATTAGAAAATTCAAATATAATACTAAAGAAATATCAATTTTAATCATATTTTGATTTAATTTTTCATCTTGTTGCCTGCACATTTTATTTCTGTCCTTTTTTTCAGTTTGTTTCATTTTATTCAATTTTTTGCTGTTTTACAATTTTAAACCCACAAAACCCAAGATGATTTTATGTGTAGAAAAAGCATTTGTTACATGACAGCAACAAAAGCACAGCAATAAATGTGTTTTACTGCCTGTCTATAAACAAAGAACACAAGGATGTCAGCACACAGCAGCACTGATGACGTGAATCTATTTCATCAGCCACAACATGCAAAATTATATACATATAAATATAAATGTATGATTAGCAGTTGCACTACACACGTGCAACCATTTTTTACTACTTTATTTTTGTAATTTTGTTTTAGTGGAAAACAAATTTGTAAAAAGAACTCAACAGACAGGTCCCCAGAGGCAATACAGCACAGCTCGTATGTTATCAGCAGTTAACTTTGTGTTGAGGGTTATATACCCTGTAGTCCCAGGAGGAAAGAAAGGCATACACAGACATCAACAAACCATCACTAAGGATCATCTCACATCCATAAGTCCTCAAAAGAATGAAAATAACTATTGTCGTATGACATTTATCCAACCATACACATACAAATCCAATGCAAACCCATTAAGCAAATAAATCACAGAAAAGAAATAATTATACATATGATAATAATACTACACACAACCATTACTGTTTTTTTAAAAATGCATTAAATGTTCTTTACACCAAACGTGAACATAGCTTCTGTACATTCACATCGAGTATTTTTTTGCACAAACCCCTGTAAGCACACACACACACACACGCACATGCGCGCACACACACACCTCTGTTGTGTATAACAACACAATGAAGTGGCTTTGGCTGAGACACCTCATACATTATTTTAACAATGTATAGTGCAGTGAATAAAAAGGTCAGTGGTTGAGAACTGGCTCCATGTAACAATAAGATGCATGAACTGAGCTGTGCAGGCCCTTCAGTCAGCATCCTGCTGCTGAAACACATGTGAGCTGAGTGATAGATTCTACTGTAGGCAGTGTGTGCGTGTGTGTGTGTATGTGTATGTGCATTCAGTGTTTATGGGGCACTGTTGTGAAACACCTTATAACAATAGATTTACTTGCTCTATCATTATTGATTGTACATTTTTCCCTTTTGCCCTTTGCCTCACGTTGACAAATGTATTTTATTACGATAACATTTTGCTTTTAAAGCACATCGTGAGCTGAGATTTTGTTTTTAAAGCGATGCTTTTATTAGACCAGTTCTATTTTTTGTCAGCATCTGAGTACACTGTCTCCCGCTCTGCAGATGCGATGCAAGCAATGCGTGTTTCTGTTTGCAAAGCAGGGTTTAATTTTCAGGGTGTATTTATCACATGCTGTCATGTTGCGGTCACATGACCACGTGAACCACTGCCAGCAATTAAGGCTGATAAATCACTCATTTACAGGAAGAGAAGGAGGGACGGAGTGGGCAAAGAGGAAACGAGAGAGTGATAAGAGAAGGGGAGAGGAATAATGAATAGCCTGTACCCCTTCACACATATTTTACTCTTTCATTTTTTTTTTTAAAGTGTGATGTTGAATGTTATTGTGTTTGGGCAGTGTAGTATGAACTGTTGCCAGTGAGGCTCATTGACTCCTACAGGCAGAGACAAAGAGACAGATGGTAGTCGTTTGTGTGCTTTACTGTGATTGTGACCTGACTGCACTGCTTTATTTACTGTTGGAGGTGTGTGTGAGTGTGTGTGAGTGTGTGCACGCCTGCACAAGCAAATGCATTTGTGTCATGACAGAGAAAGAGATGCAGAGACCATACGTACACAACCGTCACTTCTCTCTCCTGGGTTCCTGCTGATGGATTTCCTCTCAGTCTAAACAGGAGAGCAAACACACTCATGGCTCTGCATGCAGCTATTCCACACACCAAACAACACTGGAATTTAACTACAGTATCCTTTATTTTTGTCAGTGTGTAGATTGATCTGTTGTTATGAAGCTGTTTGTTTTTCTTGTCCTTTTTCCCAGCTGGCAGAGAAAATGAACAGAGCACGTAGCTGTGAGTAGGGCTGGGCGTTATGGACAAAATCAAATATGATATTTTTGACCAAATACCTTTATACCGTTATTGCAACATTATTGTAGGGATGACTATTAACTGGTTATGAAACAGTCTCAATTTAATAGTGATGCCTCTTTATGACCTACATAAGCAAACAAGACAATCCATGAGAAGATCGGCTATTTCCATGTAGTTATTTTTTACCAGGGAAAATTACAGCAAGTGGTACGTTAGCCAGTTAAAAAGGAGAGGAGAGGAGGAGATTTTTATTTAGATCATTTTATTTTTGATGTTACAATTTCTGTTTAAGAAACACTACTGCTTTTGTCCTTTTCTTTCGACTAGTAAGATAGTAGTTCTTACATGAAACTGCTCACAACAAGGTCTGTGGATTATCTTGAGTAACTGCATCATGATTTTTGGGGAGAGTCACTGGTTTTGAATTTTTCAAATGTAATTTTTGTTGCTTTGAGCTCCACAAGCTGAGTGCCATTTAGTTCCATTATAATGGAGAAAAGGCAGACATCTCTACCGCTGATATCTCCAAAACTCTGCAACTCACACCAAAAATATCTAAATGGACAAACAGCGATGCAGACGAGGGGAAAAATATGTATTTTTCATTTTGGTGTGATCAGTCGCTTTGAACTGAGAATTTTGACTTTTTTCTTACTCAGTCCGATTAATCAATTATCAAAATAGTTGGCTATTAATTTAATAATTGACAACTAGTTGCTTAATCGTTGTAGCTCTAATGTATATAATGACTAAGTAATAAAGGCAAATAATAGAACAGTGTGGTATATTCAGAAAATTACATCACTTTACTGTAATGGAGCCTTTGAAACTTGTAAAACACTCATGCCATATCACAATATAACATCAAAAATCTAAGACAACATCTAGTCTCATATCATGATAGCAATATAATAGAGATATATAGCCATGGCTGTGAGCTTTAGTTGCTGTCACGAGTCTTAGAAAGTTCCTGGGTTGTGAACGGGGGTCTAACCTGTGCAGCGTCTGTATAAGTTACATCAGAATGTGTGTTTCAGCAGCTCCGGTCAGTACTGCAGTCTCAGCCTGCCCACTCACTTGAAAAGGCTGATTAAAGATTCATGACAAAAAAAGAAGAAGAAGAAGAAGAAAAAACAGCCCACTTCTAATGGGCGAGGAGTGAAGAAGACGAGAGGAGTGGGGAGGAGACGAGCTGTGGTCTTTTTCCCCAACGGTCTGAACTCTCGTTCACTAAAGACAGCGGTCACTAACTGACTGACGGTGTCTTTACAAAGAGACCACTGAGGGAAGTTGAGTCAGTCAAGTTTCCTGCTGCTGCAGAGGGGAAATAATAACATGATACATGTTTGAGGGGGTGTTTGTTGTTCAAATAGTTATTCTATTTTAAATTAATTGTTGGCTTCTAGTGTGCAGAACGATGTTTCATGGCTGTGTGTGTGTGTGTCTGTGTTTTAATGCTGTATTGAGCAGAGGCAGGACCCTGCTGTCTGTGTCTGCAGCCTACGACTGGAGCAGCTATTCTGGGGGGAGAAATAAATTGTGTACACATTAAATGCACCAGAATACATAGTCAACACTGTGAGTGTGTGTTTTGTGAAGTATCGCCAAAGACTGCCTAGCATGGGAGGGAAAATCTTTCATTTTTCCAGAGGAGAGGACAGACAGTGTACAGTCTACACACTCTCTCTGATCTTTGCTGCCTGCTTGCTTTCTAGTAACATCAGTAATGTAAGCCTTGAAAAGTGGGAATAATTTGAGCTTTTAATTCTCATCAAACTCTACACGAATACATTTTCGTTTTTTCTTTTTGTTTTTGTCTTGTTACTTCATGGTTATTGAGGTCACAAGACTGATTTCTATTCAACATATAAAATTTACTATTGATTATTTCTTTCAATAAAATGTAACAGATGGGAGTAGGGGTGCCTGAGAGCTTGTGTTGTGAATTTCTTTTGATTTACTCCCAGAAGAAGTTACCACCATCCTTTTTTTTTTTTTTTCCACTGTGCACATGTGACGTTGGAAGGGTGCTGCACTGCCCTCGTCTCCTTCTTTCTCATCTGCTCTGGTTCAAGGTTGATACACATGCGGGAACAGAAATGGGGGAGAGAGGGAGGAGACACGAGAAGGAGGAGCAAACATGGGAGAGTGGGGGGCATCAGTGTGTTCACTTTTGGCATGTGTGAATATACACTGTAAATAAAACTATTTGATTTAAGTTAGTGTCTGGGCGGCCTTAAAATTTTCAGTTGACTGATTTTGAAAATACAAGTTGAGGTAATTTTGTTATGATTCAAAACAAATACACTTTTCTACTCAAATATACATGAAATTAATTCAGCTGCACTCAAGAAAAGATGTTCAATAATCTTCAGATATTAAGTTGAACCAGCAACTTGACATTGCAAATAAATTTGATAACCTTTTACGTTCTGTACAAGTTTGAAGAGTCAGTTCTTCATTGCACACAAATTACTAACAGCTGCAACTGCTTCTGTTGGAGCTACTTTGTTCAAACATTGGCACAAAGACAATATGTGGAACTGCTGGCAGTGAATTTATGACATTATAAGTGTAAGAGAGAAGGGACTGAACTCATGTTAGAAGAACTCATGTTTATTAGTTCTGTGTTCTGAAAATATATTCTTGAAACTTTAGGTTTACTTAACTTCAATGAAGTTAATGAGAAAAAATTAGTTGATTTCACCAAATTCCTGTCTGATTTTTTTTTTTTTTTTTTACAGTGTAATGTCCTGCTTATGCAAAATGAGAGAGGGAAAGAGGCCACAGAGGCTCCATGTACACCTCCTCTGTCTCTTTCTCATTCTCAAACACACACGTATAACTTTTCAGAAGTAGTGAACCTGTTACAAGAATGAGTTATTTTTACGTACAAGAGGCCTAAGGCATCAGACTTTAATGCTGCGTGTTTTTGAAGTTTGATAATTGTCACAAAATGTAAACAGCCCTCTCTTTGCTCAGGGTAATAAATCAAAAGAGTTCATCACACACAAGGACGCTTATACATACTGTCGATAATCCATGTTTAATGTCACACTGCGGTAATTGTGTGAATACTGACTTTGGCCACAGGCTTCATCAGGTCCGACATCTATTTCTGAACTTATACAGCGGATACATGAAATGGACAGGATAAAATAAAGCCTCACAAAAGTCACACAGCAGGTGCACTAAATAGACTACTGATAATACAACATCCATGAGGGACTGCAAGAATCGATACATCAATACTTCTTCTCGAGTTTTTTAAATGGTATTTGTTAATTATAGTATCAAAAAAAAAAAAAAAAAATCTAAGTGCTCATTCAAGACCTCAGTTTGGTTCGGTCTTTATTGTCCTGCCTGAAATTTGGCTGACAGCAAAAAAAGACAGTTTAGTGACTTTTTCTGTACCAGCACTGTGAGCAGGTTGTTAATTTTAAAAAAAGTAAGAAAGAAATTATACTATTTTGTGTGCCTAGAACCTTTTTTTTAACTTTTTGCCGTGGTATTGAAATACAATAATAGTATTGTGTTTTTATATTAATGTTGTGTCACAATTTAAAATTCTGGTATTTTTACAATCTCTAATTATACCTCTACGTTAGTGCAAAAACCTTTTGGTGTTTTCATGCTTTTGCCACATATTCATAATACTCGTATATCAAAACACTCAATCTGCAAACCTTTTAAGTAGAACATATGAAACACTTAAAAATGTTTGATACTGAGTTTTTGTTTTGGTGGTGCTTATAGGTGCATCGCTGTGTTCTATACTGTATATTTTATGTGGCTTTATCTTGAGTGAATTAAAGGGCCTGTAAAAAGTGGAATGTTATTAGCGTCAGACCACCTGGGGTGAACATCTGCAGCCTCAGACTGCAGACCCAACATACATCACTGTTTCTCTGCTCACTATTTACTGTCACACACACACACACACATATGGCTCGGCTGCATCCATCTTTTGCATGTCTCTTGTCTTATTGACGTGCACGCAGTTGTGCGTTCCTGCGGGGGGGCGGGGGTGGGATCGGGGGGGCTGCTTATTAAAGATGCCACAAGGTCACAGGTCAAGTACAGGTTCTGCTCCTCTGGCCAGAGAGAGGTCAAAGGTCAGCAGGTTAGTGTCAGAGGCCGGGAGGATCACAGCGCAGCTCACCAGTAATCCACCGGTGATTCAGAATCAAAGTAGAGGATGATTTGTGGATTCCTCTGTGTTATACTGCTGAGTTTAGCATGAAACCTTTTTTATTTGTTTATCTTATTTTTCACTCCTACAGTAACCACTCTCCTTTGAATAATTAGATGTTCTTTTCATGTTCTATTAGGACTGTTTTTCCTCATGTCTCTGCTCGAACACTATTTTTTCATCTTCAAAGTGAAAGCTAAAATAGGGCGATCATTGCAATTTAATTACTACAAATCCCTTTGTGAATTTGCTCTTGTGTTTGTTTACATGCATAGATTTGCCGCCTTCTGCAGTTTTTTTGTGTGTGCGATTCAGTGAATGTGTTTACTTTCTTATGTCGCTCTCTATATGCCTTCTTATTTATAGTGTGTGTGTGTGTGTGTGTGTGTGTGTGTGTGTGTGTGCGTGTGTGTGTTGATGAAGTTGCAGTGGGGTTTATTTAAATAGATAAGATGGGGTTTTATTCCCAATCAGAGGAATCTCCTGTCGCATCTGAGTCTCTTCATAATAACCCCCAGCATTGCTCCACATCCCCCTGACACACACACGAACACGCACACACACACACACACACACACACACACACACACACATACACACACACGAAGTATTGCAGACACTGCAGTTTTTCCATCTCTCAGGGGTGTGAGGCTTTGATAAATGAAAATAAATACTTTTTCTTCATACAAGGAACAGAAGGGGGGAGAAGAAAATGGAAGAAGTGACAGGAGGTCTCTGACAGTTTGATGCCTCAATACAAGCAAATATATGACGAAGAAACACCTTCTGAAACTCTGTGTGAGTGTGTGTGAGTGTCAGGGTTCCTACACATTTTACAAAGTCAAATTCCAGCTCTTCAGGCAATTTCAAGGTGTATTTTCAAGCTTTTACAGCACCTTACAGCAGTGGTAAATGACATTATCAGATGTTATTGTGCTATAAACAAACAAAATTATGTTTCATGATAGAATTCTACAGAAGTGTGACAAATTAAAGGAGAACACAACAAGGTTTCATGTTTCAAAATGTGTCACCTGTTTGTAAGTAGACCTGGCATCCTATTTAACATGGCTGAGCTCAATCAATCAAACCATAGCTCGTCAAATAAGTTTTCAATTTTTTCCCCCCCTATTTTTAATTTTCAAGTGAGCGCTAATTGAAGGGGCAACCTCCTGGCATGTTGTCGTCTGTTTGCCTTCTACTCACTGCTCCGTCAGAGGACACTAACAGATTACCATGGTTGGGTAGGATTACAATGAATAAGTAACTATAATCAGTCCAGATTACATTTAAAAAATGTAAATTAGATTATAGTTACATTATCATGGATAACTAGATTACATCTTCAGTTTTTTAGTAGAGGTTACAATATTTTCAATGTTTGATTTTGAAGTAATACTCGCACAATCCAAAAGTAATACGATTAGATCACGTTTTTTTGTAAAACAATGGATTACGTTGCTAACTAGAAAGTTTTGATTTTTTGAAGAAAATGTGTGTGATTGCTGCATCTGCTGTTGCAATTCCTACCGCTGCTTACTGGCCTAGCTTCTGAAAGAGCCCCAACAGATATGATGGTGTTTAAATAAAGGCCACGAGGTGGTGCCATGCTTCGATATGTCGCGCACATGTTTATGGAGAAGTTGTGTACCAAGTTTCATCTTATTAAAGACAACAGAATTGAAGAAATGTCATGTTTTACCGCTACCGTAGCACACCCTGCAGATAGAATTGTCACACATTTGTGCAGTGTCTGTATGTACAACATTCACAAGTTTGGCTGCAATCGAATTTAGCATTGAAGAGTTATGTCGTGTTAAGTGCATCAGACCATGCCTTCAAAAGTTTGATAACCAATTACAGACAAAAAACAAACTGATGAAGTTTTGTTTTGGGTCATCTAAATGTGGTGTGTACCAAATTTGGTGAAGACTGGTTAAAATATGTGCCATAAGAAGTAAAAATGTATTTACCAAAAACTCCAAAGTAGTGGAGAATTTTTAATGGCAGCAATCACACAATTACAAAAATTGTCATGTAATTTGTATTCAGGTACTGATAACATTTCAATGTAATCTGATCCAGTCCTGCAGATCACACTAGGTGTAACAGAGTGGCTTGAGCAGTCGTCTTCATTTTATGCGAAAGGCAAAAGCAATTAAGCTGTCACTGACTTATTTTATTTCTTTATCTAAAAAGTGAACTGTTCAGCCAGAGAGCAATCTATTTTGAAAGTAATGCAATTTTAATTTTAAGCAGTTTAAGCACTTCATCTAAAATCCGAGCACTTTTAAAATCTTGAAAACATTACATTAAAATTCAATTGTTTTCAAGGATTTCCAGCACCGGTAATAATCCTGGGGAGTGTGTGTATGCGTATGTATGGTACAACTTAGTGCTAAAACACAGCTTCATCACTGTAGGGAAAAAGAGTGAGCAAGATGTTGGCCGAGGAGAGGCTGACATGTTAACTGAGTTACAGAGAGGAAGAAAAACCAGCACATCACATGATTTAGAGGAAACAGGTTCTCCTCCCTCATCCGTCTGTTTCTGTGACTGCAAGGTCACGTAGACGCCGCCCCCCCTCCCCCTCCACCTTTGTTTCCCTTCTGCTCCTCCAGACCTCATTTCATTCAACACTCCCAAACCCTCCGACAGCTCCATAACTATAACTCTCTCCTCCCTGTCCTCTCCTCCTCTCTTCTCTTCATCCACAGCTAAATGACTCTGTCAGAAATAAAGAGCACTTATCTTATCTACTGCCTCCACTCTGCTGTCTCTGTCCCCGTCGACGTCACGCACACAAATACACACACGAAGAAGAAGAAAAAACAACTTATGGACAAATTGTAACAGTAACAAACAGACACACATTACACCAGTGGTTCTCAGCCTTTTGGAGCAGCAACCACCACCGCCTGTCTGCACGAGACTGTCCACTGTCCACATGAAAGCAACCAAAGTCTCATTATATCACTGGCACAGGTGATTTAATTACAGACTCCCAGTCTAAAATATGGCCCTCATTTCCCATCATGCTGGACTGGGTTTGTTATGGTTGCTATTTTATGTTACAAAATGTAGTTTTTGTTAGTGTTTGTGTTGATAATGGTGATTTTATGCTGATGTATAGTTTTAACCATTAGTAATAGACATGAGACAAATCCAATATCAGTATCAAGGCCTGATATTGATGAAAGGCAATCATTGGTTATCAGACTTGCAATACTGATCCACAGTCTGAGCTAAATTCCACAACACCACATATTGGCCATATGTTTTATGTTTATAAACACAACACCTAACGGTGTAAATCAAGAGTTGCATAATTTTTCACTCATTTCTGCATTTGCATGTATTGTAAGTAACAGATGTTACAAATTATTGTGGAACGATTCAGGTGGACTTGAGAAACGTACTAACCACCTCACCCTTGGTGTAACAATAAACCAGCACAAAAATGACCAATTACCAACAAAAAACCACAATAACACACAATGTTCTGAGCAAACACATTACAAACACTAACAAACAGTAACATTTGGTTTTTTTAATCATGAAATAAACTTAAACTCTCAGCAATTCATCGTGGGAAATTAGGCAAATGAGGGCTGTCGCTCAGCCTATCATTACATTACACAAACTACACAAGCTTTCCAGACTGAAGCTAATCTTACTACTACTACTACTACCACATAATAATAATAATAATAATAATAATAATGATATCGTCATCATCATTATCATCAAGAAGAAAAAAGAGTGATATTTAGAACTGAACAAATCAGTGAAGTGGTTGTTAAGGCCAGTTGTATTTTTCTTATTTCCATATCCCTCATCATCGCTGATAGGCAAAAACCTTTTATGTCCAAAATTGTTAATCCACAGGAAATGAAAAATAATTTAACTCTGTGTCGTCAAAGTTGGTAACTCTTTTTAATACTTTTCATCAGTTAAAAATGTGCAAAGCCCACAAACACAAACAAAAAGACAGAGGGTAACCAAAAGTTTTGACTTATGAAAAAGAAGGACAAAAATATGGAGATATGAGGTTTCCATCTGACAGCAATGTTATTTTGAATGCCTTTAAGAGGCTGACATAGCTGAGAGCTGCTTCCTGGCTCTTATTCCATGCTGTTTGCCACCATATGTTACATTATTTTATTTTCCACAACCATCTGGTGACCCCTGGAAATTGTCGTGCGACCCCCTTGGGGGTGCTGACCCCCAGGTTGAGAACCACTGCATTGTATTAACAGACTTGTATCTTTTATTCTAACTATTATTACAGTCATAATTACTTTCCTCAGCCATAACCAAAACCCTTTTATTTCATTTTCTCTCGCCTGTGTCGTAATTATTCCTCTCAGATGGAAGATTAAATCTTGTTCAACAACGTTTCAGCTGGTTGTACGAAGTCTTCAACCACCTGCCACACAGAAAGACATACCAGCCCACAGTGTAGCAGACAGACAGGTAGAGATGGAGGCTTGACAGAGGACAGCTGCCCACCCTACCCAGCTCTTTCTCCTCTTTTTTTCTCATCTTCCTCTCCTGTCATCCCCTTCTTCTCTCCTCCCTGTGGCATAGAAGAGAGTGAGGAGGATCTACAGCTATCGGCAACCAGCGGAGGGCTTACTGTGTGTTTTTGTCTTTGTGTGTGTTTATGTGTGTGTGTGTGTGTGCGTGCCAGCCACCTACCAGGCACTCAGCAGGGGGCCACAGAGGGATGAGAGGAAAGAAAGGAGGATGAGGGGGTGGGAAGGCGGGTGATTGGGATAAAACTCTCAGCGAGAAAAAAAACACACAGGAACCAGCTACACACACACACACACACACACACACACGCTCCAACAATCTGCTGGGTCTAATCGTCACGTTACAGAGTGCAACACAGATGCAGATTTTGATCAGCATGTATTGTGATGACTTTGCCTTTCTGTTACCTAAAAGTGCACACACACACAAAGTTGCCCTGCTTTTACAGTTCAGAGGGATCAAAGGTTACGAGTAAACGCCATCGACTGATTCATCTCTACGTGGAGGTTATGCATATGTTTATTGAACCTTGTCCAATTTGGCCACCGTACCTGAGTAAATTAGCTTGAAGTATTTGCATGCTGTAATGTTCAGGATCGTCCTTTGTTCGCTGTTCTGGAGGCCGGAGTGGAAAGAAAACAAGAGAAGGAAGGAGAAGTGCTTGCTGCGAGCACATAGTAGATGTGTGTATGCAAGGATGCGTAAGAGACGGAGAGATGAAAAGAGTGATAATTCTCCTGCTACCCTGAGGCCTCTCGCAGCCTCGCGGGCTCCCTATAGGTCCCCTGACACATGCCTGAGCAGAAAGCCGGGGCCCACTAATTGGCCCCTGTGATAACACCAGAGAGAAAGGCAATGTGTGTGTGTGTGTGTGTGTGTGTGTGTGTGTGTGTGTATGGATATGTGTGTGTGTGTGTTTTGTGTTTCGGTATTACAGCGCCATTGAAAGCTTATATTTTCTACAAGTAATAATTTATTGGTTTGTAATTCTGCTTTGAAGGGTCTTTGATTTGTAAGCTGTGAGGACATTTATTATGATCTGCAAGCTCAATTGAAGTCGGAAGCCACTGAAAGACAATTAAAGCATATACACCAGTTCAAAGCACTGCTTCAATCTTTAAACAGCTTGTTTCTCTCTAATTGTTTCATTATCTCCATGTGCTTATTAAATGTACGATAATTGTTAATTACCACATGAGGATTTGTAAAGGATTTGTCTTGAGTATCAAAACAAATTAATTAAACTGAACACATTTAAAACAACAGCAATGATAACAGCAGGTGCAGTGTGTGTGTGTGTGTGTGTGTGTGTGTGTGTGTGTGTGTGTGTGTGTGTGTGTGTGTGTGTGTGTGTACACATCCACATTTCCAATGCTATGCCTGTTTGTTCGAATCTCTATGTTTAATTGAGATTCATAGGAGGAATTTAAATGAGATTCAAATGAGATTCATAGCTAATTGTAGCAGCTCAGGTAATATGCAGATAGATTTAATGATGATTCAGTGTATCTTGCAGTCTAACGAGAGTTTGATTAGACCATTGGAAGACACTGGCTGAAATCGTTACTGTGGTTTGAGAGAAAAGCAGCAGAAAGAGGAACACTTGTTCAAAGGCATTTAAAGCTGAATGAAATGTTCTCTAAATTATAGTTTTCTCAAAGTGTAATTTTAAATTCAGTTTAAAGAAATCCATTTAAAAAAAACTGTAAATCTCATTGGACAAAAGCATCTACAAAATGAATGCGGTGTTTTGAAGTCTTTCTGTACCCTTGATCATGTGAAATGTCAGGTCTTAGAGCAACGTAAAGCAGTGGTTCTCAACCTGGGGTTCGGGACTCCCCACGGGGGCTGCAAGACAATCTCCAATGGTTCTGGAAAAAAATAAATAATTTAAAAAAATAACATAATATAAGAAATTGTGGCAAGCTGCATGGAATTAGAGCCAGAAAGCCGCTCTCAGATATGTCAGCCCTGTAAAGATGTTCAATATAACATTGCTATTGGGCAAAAAAAAATAAAACCCTTTATCTTCATATTTTGTCTATTAAGCTTTTTTTTCAGAAATCAATGCTATTGGTCATCCTTTACATCTGTCAGTGGATTTTTATTTAGCCAATAAAAAGTATTAAAAAAGAATTACTAACTTGGATGATGCAGTGTTAAATTATTAGAAAAACTCATCTCCTGAAAAGTAATAGTTTTGGACATACAAGGTTTACAGCGATGGGGACACTCAAAAATTGGCAAATACAGCTGGGCTTAACAGCCACTTTACTAATAAAACTGTAAACCAGCACAAAAATGCAAACACTAACTGACACTAACACTTGCATTTTGCAAAATAAAATAGAAAATTGGACAAACTGCTCTGTCCTGCATGATGGGACATGAGGGCTATATTATGGACTGGGGAATGTTTTTACATTGCATCAACTCTACCAGTGATAAAGTGAGTTTGGTAGCTTTCATGTGTTATAAAGTCATTCCTGAACAGTCTCGTGCAGATGGGCAGTGGGAGTCACCGACACCACCCTGATTTTTCTGGGTGGTTGCAGCTCCAACAGGTTGAGACAACCACTGGTGTAAAATAAAGATTTTGTTTGGGATAAATTCCTCCAGTGAATTATCTTAAAGCGAGGAGTCTGTACTGTACATGTGATTTCATGCACTCACCAGTTTAATCTGTGTAAAATCCAGCTGCTCACGACAGCTGGGACATTATAAGTAAATAAAACGCAGCTCCTGAGCTTGCACATACACGCGTGCACACACGTCGTCTTCTGTTGCCTTCCATACATGAGCACAAGTTGTCTCCTTCGCTCTCTCCTGCTGTACATACGCCCGGACAGATGTGCACTGCTGGATACTGTATATTTATCTATAGTATGTTTACCATAATTAAATTGATGGGAAAAGGCGTTATGCACTAATCAGTGTGTGTAAGTGTGTGTGCCTGTGTTTGTTTGTGTGTGTTGGAGGGAGTTGAGGTTAGATATTCATAGCTGCAAAAGCATTCAGATTCTTATGAATGTACTGACATACCCATACTTCTTCTCTGGGGGGTGCACCCAATTGTAATCCTTTATATAAATCTAACGTAACCCCAATTATATAAGGTTTCTGTCTAATATAAGACTATGAAGGAGAGAAATATTTTAGTTTATTGATAAACTCTGCTTGCACAGCTATGACTACATACTCAGACTTTACATGACAAAAAAAAACATACAGTAAGTAGACATAGAGAGCATATGCACTCATAATAAGCCATACATTCTGCCTCATTTTGCTTACTTACAGTCATTAAAAGGTGGCTTCCACACCAGGTAGCACAAACACATATTCTGTGGGACTGGTTAAGGCGCAGCAGTAGGCGCGAGGCTCTCTAGTCTCCACTGTACAACTGCAGTATTGATAGATGCTGCAGAGCCTGAGTCTACCGTCCCACTTTATTTCAATTAGCTCACAGGAAGCAGGAAATAACCTGCAAATCAATTGTCATTTCTACGGGGCCGAGGCTGCAGGCTGAGATTCACTTTGTCCACCAATAAAAGATGATGTAGCCGTGAAGAAGATTAAAGGGAAATTTCCTCCTCACGTACTCTCACACTATTGTACAGTATATCATTAGTGTGTGATGTTCAGTGCCTTTAAGGCTGTTATGGTTTTTGTTTGTTTTTTTTTTATTTGTTTTCATGGTGTACACACACTTTCCTTGTCTGCTGCCTTCCTAGAGAATCCTGTTCTAATGATCCTGCGGCATTTAGAGTCATCCCAGACACCCCTGTCTCCTAGAAATTATATTTCTATGTCACTAAAATTCATAATTACGTTGTGGTGACAATGTAATTCCTGTCTGGATTATGTTCACAGACAGTGTTTCTTTGAAACAGTGCATTTAGTATATAACACACTGACTTTGCAAGGAGTTGTTTGGAGTGGATGGGGGGCATAAAGAGTACAGGACTTTAGCACCACAGTGCAGCGTTTGTGTCCAGAGTCCTGCAACAAATTCACTTTGGTTAAGGTAAGGAAATATAGTTTTTTGGGGTAGGCCTAGGCAATGAAGGCCCTTTAAGGTTAGAAAGAGAATACCATTTCGGTTAAATATAAAAAAAAATAGTCTCATGTTTCAAGTCACTGCTGACTTTTGAATTATGCTGTAGTAACTATGACTGGATAATGTGTTGCAGAAATACACTGTCTGTGAACATGTTATTGATACTTAAGTCCATTAACCAGCATTACGTTAATAAAATATATATTTATGTCACCAGTTCCCTCAAAACTTATTTGCTATTGGAAATTACTTGTAAACATAATTTCTAGGACACAGAGCTGACTCAGAAGTTAAATCTCATGTTGCTACATTCCACTCTGGTATTTTTAGGATAATGGAGAAGGAGATGTTGCCTCCGAATTTCTCTGGTTGTTGTACAGTATGGTAATGAAAAAATGGTAAGGAGTTCACACCTAAACCTTAACCTTGCTGTCCTGTAAACCCCTGTCCATGAGTGGATGCACGTTTCCTTCCTGGTTGGCAGGTGTAGTTCGGTAGAAAGAAGATAGTTCCTAAATGACACTGTTCACAACAAGGTCTGTGAATGTTCTTGAGAGAAGTGTTTTTTTTTTGGTTTTTTTTTGGTGTTTTGAGCTGAAAACTCAGATCACTGCAGGAGTTGCAGAACCCTGCAACTCACAACAAAACTACCTAGATAAATAGCACTACAGGTCAGAGGATAAATGTGTATTTTGGATTTGGATTTTTTTTGTGAACTGTCCCTTTAAGGAGAAGACGTGGCCTCTGGTTTCCCTGTGTTGTTGTACAGTGTGGCAATGAAAACATGGTGAGGAGTTCACACCTAAATCTTAACTTGGTCATTAAAAATGTATATTTTGTAAAAGATGACATTTTTTAGATCATTTAATTAAGTCCATGTTTTTCAAGGTGTTTGCGAAGTAAAGAAAAAAACACCACCAGCCACAAAATAGGCTGCAAAATTTCTCTGCTCAAACAGTTTTTTAAGGGAGATTTCCCATTTTTCTGTCTTTATGATGTGCTGGCATTAAATCAGCCTTGGAATCACTCCACGAAAATAAACATAGCGAACCCTTTTAATGACCAAGCGCGAAACAGTGCAGTGACAGAAAACTGAAGGAAAGGAAGGAAACTGTATCTGCGCCATGAAACACTGAAAAGCTTTTAGTGAGGGAGGTCAATATGGATTGCAACCAAGCAAGATATAGAAGGTTATATGGTGTATGATCATATCAGAAAACACAGTCATGTATGAACCCCACTTTACAGCGTATCACACACACAAACAGGCACTCACCTGAAAACCCCGGGACGCAGCGCGGTGTGATTTGTTTGTGTTGTTGGTGCAGTGGACTGAAGCGATGGAGGTAGTAACTGTTTGATGGTAGGCTTTATGGAGACACTATATAACGCCTGTGACAGTTTATTCAGTGCATGTCAGGAAGGGGGGATTTGTGACACTACAATGGCTGGGACTCTCCTGCAGCCTCGTGCACTTATGCACCCACCACTCACAGCTCCGCAGGGAGAAATGAGTGAGGGAGATGTGAATCTGTTTGCATGTTAAATGTCAGAGAGCTGTGTGCTGTATAACGCTGAAACAAGGCTGTAATTTTACAAAACAAGTGCTGAACTCAGATACTGAGGGAATTAACAGAAATATCTTTATTTCTAAATTTAAGAAGCTGATTTGAATGAACACTCTTAGAAACTAGAATCATAAAGCATTCTTTGGCTTGTCCCCATAAGAAAACTATATTTTTGGCTGATGTTACAACCATTTATAAGGGTTCCACTTGGAATGTTTTCAAAGAGTTCAACTAGGACCCACCATCTATAAAAGGTTGATATATTGAACCATCTGTGGAAGGTTCCATCCAGAATCTCTAATGAGAGGTTCTACAGAGAATCCCTCCATGGTGCAGTGGTTCTACTCAAAACCCTTTAGTGAGGCTTCTATCCAGAATGTGTCAGCCTTCTAAGGGTGCCAACAAGAACCCACCCAGTGGGTTCTACCTTACATTCTATGGGTTTTATCGAGAACACTCTGGGGGTACTACCAAGAACCTTTTTATATTATGGTATAGAAAACGTTTGACGAACCCTTGACAAAAGATATGAAGGATTTCAACAATCTTTGAAGAACTGTTTCTTCCAAAAAAGGTTCTTTGGATGAAAAGGGTTCTTAATGAAACCCTTAGTCATACAAAGAACCCTTGCCAAAACCAAAAAGGGGTTCATCAGAAGCAAACACTTCTGGGAAGAACCTCAGCCCTTCAGGAAGAACCCTTTTGGAGCCCTTATTTCTAAGAGTGTAACATCACACTCATGCCTTTGACGTGCTCGAGTAGACACACATGTCTGAAACAGTTTAATGAGAGATTTTCCCTCGGCTTCAGTAGCAGACGATTGGACACCAGACTGAGATCGTTAGACACTACATTTTCTTTACAGAAAGAGAAATTCTGCCTGCACTAACTTTTTGTGCAGCTAGTTATTCCCCAAGGCCCGTTAGCCGAGTTCTCATTGGTTCTCCTCTCGGCTGGATGCTATTAGCCCTCTGATTGGGTATTGAATTAGCCTGCTGATTGGGTATTGAAGGAGTGAAGACTGATGAGAGGATTTGGCTAAGCTTTCTTCTCCAAACCTCATTACTCACACTCACACTCAAAGAGATCAGAACTGGAAGAACACACACACACACACACACACACACACACACACATGTGCACACAGACATTTGTGTCCTGTTTAAACAGATTTTTTGATGTGGTGTTGCATGAAATACTTATCCTTCAGTGTATTACAGATGCAGGTCAGCACGCCCCAGTTTGGAGAAGAAGAGAGGGCCGATGGTACTGAAGCTAGCAGTGGACTGCTGTGGACAGGGTCAGCAGCAAAACATATTTTAGCCATTTTAAAAGATCCACCAAAAAAAAAAAAAAAAAAAAAAAAAAAAATCAATGCCAGCTTAAGTGCAGGCTACATTTAGAATATTTTCACCACTTTACCTTGCTGTCTGATAGCCCTTTCCACCGGGAAGCTGCTGTTATATAAACCAAATATAGCTATCTACAAACCAACCAAAATCAGTAATTTTACCTTGTAGAACACAGGAGTTGGTGGTCTACCACTACTTCTATTTCTAACTTTCATTGTATTATTGTGTGTCAAATATAATTATAGCATACACTTACTGATAATGATTTTTGAGGTGCACCTTTTTAAGTGGCTAAATTATGTTTTGTTCGGATCCTGTCCACAGCAGTGCATTGCTTAGCTTCCTGCAGCAGTACTCCTCTCTGCTTCTCTAAACTGGGGGTGTGCCAACCACCATCTATTTTTGGTAATACACTCTCAATAAGTACCTCATACAACCCCACTTCAAAAATCCAAACTATCCCTTTAAACATCATTCCACTCCACCAATCATCTGCAAGTAGAAACAGACACCTGTACCTCTCTCACAGCTTATCTTTCACACCTGCTGCAGACAGAGTTTGGTTAAAACCATTAAACAAATGTCTGATATGATGGACAAGCAGGTGCTGCAGAGACTGGAGACACTGGGAGACAACCTTTCTGGGCTGAAAAGAAAGTGTTGTCGGCCCAAGAGAGTGCAGCATGCAATTGGAGGCTGCTAAAGAGAGGGATGTGTGAAGGGCTTTGTGCTGATTTATGCTGTGTTTCATCCCACAATAAAGATTATGGATGATGATATTGATTTAGCCGGGGCTGTGGCCATGACTGGACTCAGGCTCTCAGGTTGGGAGAAAAGAGAATTTAGCTCATTATCATTCTCAGACACAGTGAGGAAGCCTTTCTCTTGCTGTGTGTGTGTGTGTGTCTCTATATCTGTGTGCCAGAGTCTTAGATCATCCTCTGTATTAGCAGCACGACTCTTCCCTCCTTTAGTGTTTGTGAAAGTGTTGAACCCCATCCTGTCCTCCTCTTTCACGAGCCAGAGAGCGAGCAGCAGGCGTTCCCAGCAGCACAGCAGAGCAGACCAGGAGGGAGGGATGAAGTTATTGACTCCACTTTGATTTAACCTCTCCTGCCTGATCCTCAGAAGCGCACAGACACATGCAGATTGGGGAATTCTCAAAATAACAGCTGCCCTCACAGGGATGTGCACATTAAGGATGAGTTTCAGAATTTATTTCAGGCTTGGAATTTGGGATAGGTTTGTATATATCAGTGGTGGAAGAAGTGTGATGATCCTTTACTTAAGTGAAAGCAGCAGTAATCAAGTACAAGTTAAGGTCCTGCATTCAAATTTTAATAATTAAAAATAAAAAAGCACTTCTAATACAGGATGGAAACTGACCTCTCAAGAAAAGTAGAGCATCAGTCGTTTCAGCAAAAATGACGGGTGTTACATGCAAGTGACAAGACCCTCTAGCAGCTGTAATAATTGTGATGCTTGTTGGTAAGGTGCAAAGGAATAATGTAATGATAAAATAGTGGCACAAAGTCCACAGAGAGAGGATGTCAGGGGAGCTGGATGGGTCAAACAAATGTCAGACCTTAACACAGGAGTTCACTAATCCAGTCCTGTTTCCTACCAATGCTCAATGTTGGTTTCTTTTAACCATGGCCAAAGTGTTTATTTCAGCAGCAATGATGACAAATATCTCTAATCTTAACCAAAAGTAATTTCAACTCAAACCCTCATCTTTCCCCAGACCTAAACCCAAGTCTCTTTTCGTGTCTAAACCAGATGAAACCTCAACCACAGCTAAGATCAAAAACAGTTTTACAACTGAAACAGTGATGTCATTTTGTCAATAGTAGCATCACGTCAGAAGATGATTACATGTTTCATTTAAGCTCGTTCTCATTCCCGACTCATCAAGTACTGTCACTAAATGGGGAGAAAGTCTTCATCTGGAAGAGGTGGGGTGGATGGATGGCTCAAACGAACACAGGACTTTCACCCTGGAAACCAGGGATTATGTCCCATGTGAAAACCAAAAGTTATTAAAAAGTTTTAAGGTACACAGCATTACATGTCCACTTGTACCATGTGCCTTTTGTCTTGAGATGTGATGTACATATAACGTAACACACATAATGTAACATACTTATTTTAACCCCAAATATGACCTTACCCTTAATTTACCCAAGTAGGTTTTGTGCCTAGACGTAACCAAACTGTAACTGTTTTCGCAACATGAAGTTTATGTTAAAAAGGCACACTGGCAACATCTCATACGCAGGGGTGTGAGGGGTGTGACAAAGCGCCATCAGTAGGTGATGAGCCGGGATGAGAATGGGTTGGGTTCTCACAGCGTCTTGTAGCAGCACAAATGGGTTAATATTGGAGCAAATTTGGAGCGGTATCTTGTGCATCTGTATGAGATGAGCAGGGGTGTGACAAGACATTGGTGTTTGACAAGTTAGGATGAGAATGTGATGGTTGTTCTGGAAAGCTAGAAAGGACCAACCAAGGGAGGATTTGTGGGCAGAATGGCCCCTCTCAGGATGCTATTTTATTATATATATTATATTACTAGCAGTGCTGGGCAGGTACATTAAAAATTGTACTCAATTACTTATTATAAATAACTCAAAAGTAATTACAGTAATCTCCTTATTCAACAATCACAATTTACATTACTTGTTACATTACTTTCCTTGCACACAGCACAGCTCTGTTAAATGTACCAACAACTCAAAAGCCTCCACACCCACAGTTCACATCTTCTGTGCTAAAAACATGAAGACAGAAACAAGACAAAGACATTGTGGTTAAACAAGAATCCAACCCACATTCGTAAAGGTCTTTACTGACTAGATTAGTCATCCCATCCTCACAGTCACAACGTTCACACACCCTCAAACTCTGAATAAACTCTGAGCTCATTTCTGAATGAGGCTAACATTAGCAAGACAACTACGAAAGACAACTATGAAGTTACACTTCCTGGACCAGCCAACCCCCCAAATGTAAAAGAAACAAAGTGTTACTGGGATTCTTTACACTACTCATTACTGCAAAGTATTATACCAAGATGTTAGAACACATTATTAACTAATGTTAGTTTTTTCTCAATACTGTTAAATAGCTAATTGCTGATGCATTATCATGTACATGTACACAGCATTTTAATCTTGTATTTGATCGAGATTAAACTAATTTCAACTATTTTATGCGCTACAATATGTCATACTTTATAGACTTTTTTATTTATTTATTTATTTTTTAAGTTATTTTTTTGGCCATTTTTGGCTTTATTCGATAGTACAGCTGAAGTGGAGACAGGAAAGGGGGCAGAGAGAGAGGGGATGACACGTAGCAAAGGGCCGAAGGCGGGAGTCAAACCAGCGGCCGCTTCAGAGGACTAACAGCCTCCATACATGGGTCGGACGCTCTACCCACTGAGCTAAACGTCCGCCCATACTTTATAGACTTTTTTAATGTAATATCTCAAGTCCACCTAACTTACTATGTAATGCACTATGTAAGGTTGTAATGGTAAAACTCAAGATTATATTTACACCACAGTACTTCTATAAATGTAATTCAGCACTTGCATTCATGTATTGTACAATATGTTCTTGTAAATAGACAGCAAACCTCTCTCTGCACATTATGTTGGTTTAGCTAAATGCATCTACACAATGTTTAGTTAATACATCCCTAATTTCAGACCATTCCAAATTGAAACAACAGCTATTATTACGAGTAATATCACTGAATGCTGTTTTGCTGAATGCTGTTAGAGTTGTTGAACAGGACAATGGCGCCAAAGTGCACTTCTCTTTAATTAATTACCCGCTTTTGTTTCTGGAGGCAACACACAAACACACACACACAGATAATCACACACACATGAACACACTCACAAGAGTTTGGTTTTTAGAGGGAAAAAGGAGGAAGCGAGGGAGAGAGGAGGAAGAGGGTAATATCAGCAGGCTATCTATCCTCTCTTCCACTGGTGCATCCCAATCCTCTTTGGAAATAACAAATGCATAAAGGAGCCACAACACAAATATATCTGCCTGGCTCAGATAGATAGGGCTATGCGAGAGTTTAATACCCTTATGTAAACCAGTAACAATCAAGCCCTAACACACACCCCCACATCACCACTAAGGGGACAATAAGGAACACGCTCTATTCTCTCTCTCCAGATATGAAGTGAGGAGTGATTGTGTGTGTGTTTGAGTGTGTGTGTGTGTGTGTGTGTAAGAAACAGAGACCGAGCTGTTTTCTTCAGCAGATAGTGAACAATGCCGTAGCCCAGATTGGTTGGCTCCCTGGTGCTCGTTGTGGTTCTTGTTGTTTCAGTAGCAGAGAGTGATATAGACCTTGACCTCAGAGACCACAGCACGTCTGATACTCGATTTCATTCATCCCTCACCATCCAGTCTTTTGATATCTCACTCTCATCCCTCTGCGCCAATTTGTTTTTATACTTTGCCTCCTCTCTCATCCTCCCTCTGCTCTTTTTTTTCCCTCTCCTCGCTAAAACTGACGATTCAGTAGACAAAGAGGAGAGGAGCGACACTAAAACCGAGGAGCCCATTTGTCTGAAAAATGTTGCCTGTGACAAGCAATCCAAACTGAGGAAAATACTCGTGGACTGACACATTTATCAAATTAATTTGTGTAAAATATGCCACACATATGGCAGGTTTACTTACTTTTGGATGCTCAGGAAAAGTTATCACATGCTTATAATATATCTTGACTTCCCAGAATAAAATATGGGATGATTTTGCATCATTTCCTAACTGCTCACACCATGGAGGCCTAGTTACAGTTAAAAGTCGGGGTGTGAGATTAGTAGAATGGCAGGAAAATTTTCATTAACACCTGATAGTGCCATTCTTGCAATATAGAGCCTTCAATCATTAAGTTCACTATAATGCTCAATTTATTTTGTACTATTATATATAAAAATATCAGTTTTTCATTGTGTTCTGTACTTTCAGCAGTAAATGGCAGATAAACGCACATAAAGGGAAACTGTTTACTGCATACTGTCGTTAGAAGCTGTATACTAAGCTGACAATTAGCCTGATCAGCCACCGTCAGTAATCAATACACACTTTATTATACGATTAATCAAACCAATAACTAACAGGAGTCAACATCAGACAACCTTTTCATCTTTTAGCACTTACCTAGTGTTTCAGTTGTCATGACAGAATGTATTAGCAGCTTGAATTAAACTTAACGTCCCTGTGCTCTCTGGGGGAAAGATTACACCAAACTCCCTTTAAATAATATGACTTATTAACAATTTCTTATGAGTCTCTTAAAACACATAACTGTAGAAACACAAAATGAAAGTCATCATATATTGACAGTATTCTTGTAAATTCAGCATCAATATAATTAATAAATAAAAACTGTACAAACATTACATCCTGGACTTCATTGCCACAACAGCCAGCTCCTGTTGGTCAGCCGCACTATTCTAGTCAGAGAAGACCATGGGAATAATAGGTGAACATTCAAAAATTAAGATTTCTCACTAAAATACGTGCTGGTTGGTGGATCACATACAAGCGAAATTAAACACTAACTCATAGCAATGGTAATTCACCATTTACCGTGTGTGCGTACAGATGATTGATTTTTTTCTGATTTTGCTTTGGCATAGCTCAAATCTTGAAAAATTGTTTGTGTTTTATGATAAAAAAAAAGTGCAAAAGCACACATCAGCTTCCCCACATCTACAGTAATAGTGGGGATGTAGCTGCTCCATTGCTCAGGCTCCTACAGCTCACACACACATTTTGACCAAGAGGGAGAAAAACGACAGGGCTGTCTTTTTAAAGGTGGATCAATATAATTAGTATGCCATACATGTGTGTGTGTGTGTGTGTGTGGAAGTATAAGTGTGTGTGTGAGTGGGGGGGTAGTATAGACAGGAGTTAGGATAGCAAAGGTTAATATCATACATCAGCTGCCATCTGCATATGTCTCTTCAGGAGAAAAACACTCTTTGTCTCTGTGCTCTCAGTAGGGTTGATCGCTGTAAGATTATACACCAGCTGACATTTCACACTTGCTAGATGGAGAAAAATTTGGACACTTTCTTTTAAAGGTGTAGAGGGGGCTGCCATAACAGCTCAGCAATTTAACACAGTCTCTCTGGCAGTGCTAATCCCTCTCTATACTGGAGGAAATACATTGTGATATTTGAGACATTTGTTAACTATGTTTCTAATAACCAATTTTGGCTGCGCAAGAACAAGACAAAACTATACAGTGGCCTTCTAATGTTAGCAGCTTCTGCAGACATTCAAAGCTTTTCTTTATCAAAGCATAACAAGTTGCAGTGTGAGAGTTGCAGCGGTCTCAAAGATGTAAAGAATCTGTCTTTTCAGTGCAAGCTCAGCGAGACATGATCAACATCTGTAAACCAAGCACACAGAGAAAGTGAAACCCAATGCAGTGCAGAGAGAAACAGACAGACAGAACAGTCTGTGCTGCATATGTGTGTGTGTGTGTGTACGTGGATATTTGTATGCATGTTGGCAGTACCTGATTGCATGCATGCTGTTTCTGTGTGTTTGCGTGTGCATGTGTCTTGCGTGTGTGAAAGCATGCCTTGAAGTTCTCCTTGATCATCATGCTTAATGCTGCACTCTCTCTGCCATATAAGACCCTGCTAGGAAACCATCAAATATTTATACAACATTATCCCTGATCCTATAGCCTGTAAGTAAAGAAAACACTCTGCTGACTTTTGTTGCATTACAGAGGTTCAGGATTCAAGTTCTGGTTTTGGTTTGGAGTTGTTATAGATGCACTGCTTCTCAGGTTTTGTTGAAGAAAACTCTACTGGTGGTGCCAACGACCCGCTGGGTGAATCATATAGTAAAGACACACCGTCACAAATACTGTTTACAGCTCTCACTCGCAGGATTTGTGGCAGTTTTTGATATAGTGATTGAGAGGGAGGATGGCGGGAAAAACACAGAAAGAGAAAGCGCAAGAGTATTAATTCTACATCCCAGACACTGAATGGCTGCTGTTGTTCTGAAGGCTGTTTTATGGAGCAGAAACAGCCTGATCTCTGTGTTGTTTTCTCCCTGATTGATTGCCCTGGCCTGAGGCTCCTCGGAGTGCGCTGCGTTTTGTCTGAGTATTTACTGGAATGTTGGGAGGATAAAAATCACAGCCTCAGTCATCACACTACAGAGGCAGAGTGGCGAATACAAACAAAAAGAAAAGGCAGAGGAAGCCCACACAGACGGGCAAATGGGGACACAGAGGGAGAGACACAGGAGGACATGGAGCACAAAGAGGCAGACATACAGCATCATAAACAGAAGCAATGCAAACTTTTTCTGCCGTGTTGCCTTTGCAAACCAGAAAACATTTTACTTTGAGAAGAAATCTTGCTAACTGTAATCTTTAGAGCCTTGCTGGCCTTTCTTAATCATCCCCAAATGAATGAGATTCACAAACCTTTTCTCACAACAGACATTTTGACTTGTAACAGCAGGAAAATCTCAAGTGCAACTAATAACTCTAACACGGTTCTGTTTCGGCAATTATTGCAGCAAAGCAGCAATTAGTGATGTTATAAACAACACCTGTGTTTGACAACAAGGCATAGTGCAGTGAGAAAGGACCATTCAACCTCATATTTTTTTCCTTGGTGGCGCCACCTACAATGGCTCAATCAGATTAATTCATTTTTGTAAAAGAACTGCAAAGCCACAGTTGTCTGTTGGCAAAACCTGACGTTTTGCCAACAGACAACAGCTCACCTCTCATAACCTCCTGCCTTTCCTCCCTCTTCCTCACCTATGCATTTGTCACACTCTGTTGTTGCCACAGAAGACAAAAAATATTAGTAACTAAAATTTAACATCTCTCCAATGTTAGAGTCCAATGTCTTTTTGATGTTTAATTGATGTCCAATGTCCAGTGCCAGCAGGAAATGTTCAGGATCAGACTCTAGAAGAAGACAATGTGAAAAACACAAGACAATGTAGACTTTGACCAGGTATTTGGTACACCTGTACAAGTTAATGCAGTCCTATATTTGTGAAGCTTAATCTGGTCATGTTGCACTTGAAGACCACAACTGGAAACACCTCTAAATATAAACTAATCCATCACAGAAGAACATGGAGTTGAATCAATAACTCTCCTGACAGTGTCAACAAAACTGAACATTATAAGCTTAACAAAGAATTTGCTGCAGAGCTGCTATATTGGATTGTATTAGATTGGACAGATGTGCCTAATAAAAAGTAAGTCTGTAACTCAGTGACAATATCACTGGCAAGCTTCAGAACACACGTCCAGAGGGAAAGCTGGAGTGAAGGTGTGTGAGCCCCTCCTCTCTCTATGACATTAGACAACAAACTGTAACAGGACAATTTGTTGTGCTTTCTTGCATTGATTTCACTGCACACCTCTGGCGCATTCATGTTTCAGAAATGAGGAATCAGTCAGTTACAGACATACAGAACTCTCTAGTGTCCCGCTCGGCAGTCAGGAATCTAATTTAAACAGCTCTGCTTTGATTTCTTAAAACGAGTACAAGCATCTCAACTTTCATTTTCAGATTTTTCAGAAACGGTCCAGGCCGTCATATCTGCTCTTACTCTGTATTGAAATGTTTTCTGTGCACATGTAGGTGATGAAAACAGGAGGGTGGGCTGGCAGAGTTAGATAGGCAGTCAGACTGTACAGACTGTGATATGCTGTGGACAGGACAGCCCTTGGCTCTGTCTGTCAACGTGTGAAGCCCCTGTGTGCAGCAGTGTGGACTGAGCTGTTCAGGGTTCCCCTCTGTTGCAGGACCTGTCATGGTGACAGAGACAGACTGACACACTGTTGCACTAAGAGGTCGCAGCCTTCAATCTGTCTCTTTTTTCCACTCATCCATTCATGTTTCTCAGTTTCACTCATTCAGTCTCAGGGTCTCTCACCTTCCTCCCTTTGTCTCGCTCCTCTTCTCTGAATGTGTCATGTAGACAGACAATGGGTGGTTATCTAGTTATCTTCTTTCCTCTATTCTCAACCTAATTTTGTAATTCATGTGTAAAATGTATCACAAAATAGGTTTTAGTCTCGGTTATGAAACATTTTGCGCAAGTTAGTGCCACATGATGCATGTGAAACACTGTAAGAATTAAAAAGTTGAGAAGTTTTGCCAACTAAAAATGTTTTGTTGAGAAAATTAACTTTTCTTCTTTGGATAGACTTGAATCTTTGAGTTTTAGAACCCCCCAAAAATTGTATTTAAAAAAAATGTTGAGTAAAGTCATTGAAGTGAAAGTGAATAATGATTAATAATTTAATATTTTCAGTTGCAACCATTTCATTTTCATACACCCAAATAATGACAAATCAGAACTGAAATCCATTTTTTTTAAACTCAAACTTTGTTTAGTTTATTTCAAAACTTTAGAATTTGATGAAAAACTCTACTGATAGCAGTCACCTTGAAATTCTGAGTTTTCTTTACATTTTTTCCAGTGCAGAATATTCTTCACATAAGATAAAGTATGTCATCCCCTGTTTTAGTAGCACCAGCAATAAGCACATATATATGTGTGTGTGTGTGTGGTGTGTGTGTGTGTGTTGTGCGTGCATTTACATTATATCTGCAGCCCTGTGATGTACTGTGGGAGGGGAGTTGATTGCATAATCCTACAAACCTCAAAATGGTGCTTGTCAGATGATAATCTGCCAACTCTGCAGATTACTGCTCAGATTAACACACAATGAGCACTGGGAAGGTGTGGGAGATAACACCCCCAAGTTGTGTGCCTGTGTGTGTACATTCAGTTATGTGTACATGTGTATGTGTGTTCAAATTTTTGTGTCAGTGCAAATGTGTTCAGAATTTCGTAGGTATGTTTTGTGTGCGTACGGTAGTTTAAATTCATTCACTCTTGTTTGTCTTGTTGCTGTCTCTCTGTGGTGTGAGGGCACACACATACACACACCTCCTCCTATAGCCTGGGGGGTCTAGCAGCTTATTATGTGTCCTTAGTGGCAGAGGGAGGCAAGAACAAGAGGCTGACTACACTTAAGTGGCAGTAGACAGCACAGACAGAGAGATTTACTTCTCTTATTCCGGCACACAGAGATTTAAAGGAGCTCAGTATGTGATTAAGAGAAACTACTTCTATAATACTATAATGCTTGAATGTCTGCTGGCAAATGTAACGATTAAAAGTGTGTGTGTAGTTTGTCTGTCTTCTACTAAGGGGACTCAGCATTACAGAGAATATTAGAGGGAATGTGCACTGTTGTATGTGGAAATGTAGCTGCAGTTGTTTCCATTTGATGAATGCCAAATTTCTCCAGTCTGCCTCCTGTCTGCTCCTTTTTCTCCCCATCCTCATTCTGTCGGCAGCCACGCTGAGAGTGTGTGTGTGTGTGTGTGCGCGTGTGTATGTGTGTGTCCATTCCCATTCTGTCAGGTTTATTTCTGTTATGTTTCTTAATTAGCTAATAAAGGTCATGGCATCTCTCAGTCAGGGGGGGGCCGGCGCATGCAAATGAGCCAGAAGGTCAGATGGATTAGTGACCGCCTCACACCGCCCAAATATGGACACGACCGTGCTGCCATACAAATACCTGCAGCTATGAAAGTGTCATCTCTGTACCAACACACACCCACACACACACTGATATAAATGAGACGGGTTTACTCAACTGTAATCGTGTTTGTAGATAAACAGTGTTACTGTAGTGCAGTAACACTGCACTGCAGGACAGTGAGGTTACTGAGAATGTGCTCTTTCTCTGGCAAATTCTCAAGCTGTATTTTTAGGAGGCGTCGTCACCAGCAAAATGTAAATATTTGTCGTTGGCTGCAAAAACCTCTTAGGAAGGAACCAGGAGTTGTGGTGGGCAGACATGAAAATGCAACTGTTCACGTCACGTTTCCTTGTCAACATTGGTTTCTTTTAACCATAACCACAAACTTTCCCTAAGCGTAAAGGGGCATTCCACCAGTTTTACACATGTATCAGTTTGGTTATTATGAGTGAAAGTGAGTCACTTTTTAAATTGTTATAATAAAAGTGGCAATGGTTCTGACTGTGCCAGAGAAGCATCAAGGAGACTGAACACTTTGTAAATCTATTTCAACGCAGTATAACCTCACACAACTCTCTTTTAAAACACAGAAATAACTTACAACTTCACTAAAACAAATAAAAACGGACTAATGTTACAAACACACTCTCAACTGCTTCACGCCTCCTGTCCCCGCCTGAACCCACTATGTCTTCATCGTCCTCAGAGTCACAGTCCTGGTTGGAGCTGCTGTAAATCACCTGGGTACTTCCCTGTCATCAAATTGGCCTTCGTTGATCTCTGAGGTTGTATCCCAGTCTAATAGGACCACTAACTGAGCTTACTAGCTAATGGCAGCTACAGTTAGCAGCAGTGCACTGATGTCACAAGAAAAAGAGTCCATGTTGCAACAATCCCCTGGGCGCAGCAGGACAGTAAGGTGCAGCTCCCAGATGGAATTTGAGGTGTTTTTTTCTTGCAACTAATGGATAGATTAAAACTTGGTCAACTAAGACAGTTTAGTCGACTATTAGGAGCAGCCATAGTCAACAGCCCTTGTTAAAGTGTTAAGTGTTAAACTTGAAAAAGTTGAAAGACAGGTCTAGGTTTTATCAAGCAGAGAGTACTGAATAAAAGTCAGTATCGAATTTTTATATTTTTATAATCGCATTATAAGAATTGTTTGATCCAAGGTTTCTGAAGCTACTTAAGTCTTACGACTTACAGAGACTAAAATTCAGAATATTTCAGCCTCTGCTGCTTTATATTTTTTTTTTTAAATCTCTCTTTTGCAATTCCCCCAACTTAAACTTGAAATGCAATACAAGAACACTGTGGTACCACTTTAACCAAGCAGTTCCTCTCTTTTAATCGTGACCATGATCATTCCCTGGCCTTAATCCAGTAGTTTTTGTGCCTAAACCTTAAATCTGAATCTTAACTGTAACAAAAACTTTTGTAATGGTCAGAAGGCACTGACACTGTTTTGTCAATAGAAGATCAGACAATGTGTGTCACTTAGGAAGAGAAAAACAGAATACCTGTGTTGTTGTTTCATATGAAGGACTGTTTTTCTTTCCATTTGTATTTTTTTCTTCAGACTGTACCCATTATCATTTCATCCTGACACACAAGATAAACACGAGCATACAGCTCTCATTTGAGAGTGTCTCTTTGGAGTAGTGGAAGTGCTCTCATGATTCTCCAGTCTTCATAACATGTGGAGCATGAATGCTTGCGTAGATAAGATAAGAGAGGAGGCACAGATGCTCTGCTGCTGACACAGTCAATGACGATGCTGTAGTGTTGCAGTGGATCTGTTACTAGTCTTTAGGTCTATCACCCTTCGCAGCAGAGCTTGTCTCAGTGTCCTTTAGCCCTAAATCACCAGGTTGTCTCCATGTGTGAAAGCTCTCTCTCCCTCTCTAGGTCCATAACTCATCCTGTCTGACTCGCTTCTCCCTTTCTCTCACTCTACCTCTCCCATAATTCACTGGGGCTCTCTCCATGCTCACTCAGTCCTCTCTTAAAGCCATTCATGATTATATACACTCTTAGAAATCAGGGTTTCAAAAGGGTTCGTCCTGAAGGGCTGAGGTTCTATCCAGAACCATTTTCCTCTGAAGAACCCTTTTTTTGAAAAAAAGTGTGTATTCATCATTGGAATGACTCAATAATTTAATAAACAATATGGTTCTTCATGGTGCCTTTTGTTAGAGGACAAGAGGGTTATGGGTAAAATCTATACAAAATGCTGTTTTAGATACCCTTGTAATAAAAAAATGGTTCTTGGTAAATTCCCTGGGTTTGTTCTAGATAAAACCCTTTAAATATGAATGGGTTCTTGGTAGAACCCCCTGCATGGGTTCCAGATAAAAGTCTTGGACTATAAAAGGGTTCTTGGTAGAACTCCCAGGTTAAAGTTTAAACCCTTCACATATAAAAGGGTTCTTATTCATGGGCTAAGGTTCTACTCAGAATCATTTGCTTGGGAAGAACCCTTTTTGGAGTTCTTCAGGGATTGCTAAGATCCTTCAAGAACTCTCATCAAGGGTTCTCAGTAGAGGGTGGGCTCTAGATACAACTCTTGAAATATAAAAGGGTTCTTGATAGAATACCCTGAGTGAGTTCTAGAGAAAACTCTTTGAATATAACAGGGTTCTCGGTAGAACCTCCTGGGTGGGATCTTGGTAGCTCCCAACCAGGAGAAGATGAAAAGGGTTTGGATAAAACTCCAGAGAGGGTTCTGGGTGGAACAATTACACCATAGAAGGGATCTCTGTAGGACCACTTAGAGGAGGTTCTTAGTGGAAACTTACACAGATGGTTCTACATATAACCCTTTATGTTGGGTTCTAGACAGAACCCTTAGAAAGGGTTCCAGGT
The DNA here is from genome assembly GCA_034769285.1 of Lutjanus argentimaculatus. Taxonomy (NCBI): domain Eukaryota; kingdom Metazoa; phylum Chordata; class Actinopteri; order Lutjaniformes; family Lutjanidae; genus Lutjanus; species Lutjanus argentimaculatus. The sequence goes on along the minus strand of JAWZSL010000012.1, from coordinate 11,941,547 downwards.
GAAACCTTTATAAGGTTCTACTAAGAACAAAAAAGGGTTCTGCTATAGGTACAAGCTGAGGAACCCTATATGGTTCTAGTAAGCACCTCTATTTCCTAGAGCGTATCTTTGTAACACTCTTCTCCTGTTCTCTACCCCTCCCTCCACTCTTTCACTGTCCATCTCTCTTTCTTTCTCTAAACAATTTTCAGATCCACTTTTGACGTAGCATCGATGCTCTGAGTCATACCAGTCATCCCCCCCCCCCCCTTGTTGTGCATCTCTTCCAAATCCCACCATTCATCTATTTCTCTCTGGTGGGAGGTTGTCTGGCTGCCTGCCTGACTTACAGCAGGCAGAGTGATGGACACGGGGTGAGACCCAGTGCATTACACTCCTCTGCAACACAGCACAACAGAGACCAGACACTACTGTATAACACTGCACTGAATACAAAATGATGCACAGAGGAGGATGATAGACAAAATAGAACTCAAGTGGAGAGGGAATGATAAACAACGCATCACTCTGGGGGAGCATCCTCAGTCTTTGAGCTCATTATGTTCATGAGCGAAGATAAACGCAGCCGCATATCAGCGTGAGTGGAAACTCTAATAACGGGGATGTGAATTAATGCCAAACTTTCTCACGCATGATGAAAACAGATGCGAGTAAGTACACCTACTATCTGGAGTCGCAGGCTGTTTGGCCCGCAGCATTAAAAGTGCAGCTGAGAGCGAGTCAAACTCTGTCAGTGCCATATCTTCAGCTGAGCAGACCTTCATAGAGTTGATAGAGAGAATGGGACTTTCTTTGTTTAGATCCCTTCCTCCTCCTCCACCTCCTCCTCCTCTTCTCTTTCACTCAGTAAAGTACACTGCAAAAATGATATGTTATGTCTATATTTATATCTATATCTAAAACTATGTTTTACTTAAAAAAATTAGTCTCTGCACTGCCTTAGAATTTTAGGTTGGGTCAATTTTAAATGACAAGTAGATGTAATTTTGGAATGATTCAAAACAAATAAACCTTTTTCATTAATAGATTTGCTAATAATTCAGATGTAGTTGAGAAAACATGTTTGGTCAAAAGTTTAAGCTTTCATGTGTACCAGGAAGTCTGCTAATATACCAATCATGTTTCTTTAGACACTTAATTTGAAGGAGAAATCTGTAACATAAAACATGGACATGATATGTCATCAGAGATTAAGGAAACATGCCAAGTTGAAATACTGGCTTCTCTGACAACAAACCTACAGCTACAGTGTCGTCCAGTGAAATTTCTATTCCAGGCCAAAATTGTTTCTAGTTCAAAATTATGCTGGATGTTTGCAGAATGAGAAAATGTCTGTTTATGAATTCTAAGAATGCTTAATAATCTTTTAGAGGGAGTAGATGTTTATAACGGTTAAATTGAGCAATATGTTAATGGAGCCCAGCAGGCAGTAAAGCAGTCACTGAACTCCAACCCAGAGTGTGTGTTTTCAGAGCAGTGGGTTTTTGTTTTCAGGATAATGGGCTTAGTTTTACATTGATAGACAACTGACAGTTATAACAGCTGACCAGCTTACAGTGTTGGACTCGCTGTCGCTTGTTATTGTTAAATTAAGTGTTGCAGTTGCAGTGTTCCTGCAGCCTGCCTGAGCTTCCTTGAGTCTGGGGAATAGTGTGTGGGGGGAAACAACTCACTCACATTAATTCAATTAATCATTTCAAGTCAAAAGACTTCAAGTTAGAAGAACTCTTGTTTATACGTTCTGAATTGTTTAATTAACTTGAACAAATAAAACTTGTATATTTATGTTAAGTTAATGAGTAAACATTAATTGATCCCACGGAAATTCCTTATGATTTTTAACAGTGTATTTACCTGGAATCCAGCTGTTGTTTCCAACACATGCTCCAAGCCTTAGCTGCCCCAGTGTAAAAAACAAAAAAAAAAACACATTCATTCTGCAATACCTTCTCAGGAGCAGACACACACACACACAGAATAAAAAATATGAAGACTGCTCGAGGAGTATGTTTTACAGACATGGAGCAGTGCATCGAACCTTTCTCTGCCTTCAAACGTCCAGTATTTTTGCCTCTCCTCTTGACATTAGATCTGTCTGAATATTTCTCAGACCTGACTCTTCCCTCATGTAATTTTTCACCTTTTTATCTTTGAATATGCCAGTTATTTCATGCCCATGACCCTGGCTGCCTGTAACCAAGAGTCAACCCTTCCCTAAAGCCCTCTCTGACTTTGTCTCTCCTCACTTTTTCCTCCTCTCATGATTTTTCCAAATGCAAACATGTCTCCTGTCTTCTAAACGTCTCTGTAGGCCCCCAGGGGGCCGTAAGATTTAAAGCCATTTTCAGAAGAGTTTAAAAAGGTCCGATCCATAATCACCAAAAGCGCCTGCGCCATCTGCAGAATTACAATAACATGCATTTAAATGACTGAGCTCAATATCTGTATCTGCTGTATATCACTGCTAGTCATGACTCATACTGCAGGCCTGGCCACGCTGCATGCTTAGTTTCAGTTTCATGTTAATATCCTGCAGATTAAGTGGTGGGGTGACCATTGTATCACTGCGGAGCATGTTTGCGTCTTGTTTCCCACGCAGACACAATGGAATATAATTAGTCGATAGCAGTTTCGCACTCTGTTCGCAGCTAATAAATGCTAACAACAAAGAGTGAGGCCGTATGTCATTTGCTGCATTAGCTACAGTACAGTTTTGTCAGGCAGACTGCGTGTGAGTACATTACATACATTAGCTGTGCTTCCATTCTGTATCAGTCGTCTGATTACAATAAATGCTCCGTCGCATTGTAACGATGGGCTTTACAATAATGGGCCATAAATTAATACAGTGCTCAGCAGCAAATACTATTATGCTGTTAGTGTTTACAGTATAGCCATGTATATATGGCTGAATTGGTGGATAATTACCATTCACACAACAGCCACTTACTGTCCATTTGTCACCATGTCTGCTGAGGGGGACAGAGGGGGAGGTCTGCATTCTGATCAAGCATATCAATGCCCCCAATCCTCATTGATTTCAACAAGAGATCAATAAGTGTATCACTAGCTGCGTCTTACTGCTATTAAAACACACCAGCAGCAGCGGGCTGGATCTCTTTTCTTTAATCTTACAGAAAAGGAGGGCAGGTGTGAAAAGCTTATTAAGGTATAATTCACTGCTCTGTCTGTGTCATTTGGGCTTTGTGTTATCACTGAGATCGTTCCCACACACACACACACACGAGTGTGTAGAAACCTTGTGAGTGAGTGGCAAGCAAGCGTGTGTGTGTGTGTTGTTGGGACAGTGCTTCCATATGAAATGTACACGAGGGTGAATCTCAGTGGTGTTAATGGCTTTTTAAATGTCAGGGAAAGTCAGGGAATGATAAAAGAGAGATCTGTTATCCACTGTCCTCATGATCACCGTAGAGCACGCCGCTGCTCTCACCTCACCGAGGAGCCTCAGTCTGTGTGTGTGTGTGTGTGTGTAGGTGTAGGCCAACTTCCACCCGTGCTGATGTCAGCATGATTTATGCACCAATCAGATTAGCTCTGAGAGAGAGAATGAGAGAAAGAGAGTGGGGAGGGGGTATCAGACATTACCCGCTGGTTTATTGTCGTGTTTTTCATCTTGTGTTCAGTTGAATCAGAGTCGAAAGATAAATAAATATCACTTCAATTGATGCAGTTTGGTATTTGACCCAATGCATGCACTATTATGTCGTATGTATTCACTATATGAACATACAGTGATGTGCCTTGAAGAGAATATTCTCATACACTCCCTGCAAAGTGACACTGTGGGGCAGAGCGATGTAGAAACATGAATGTCTGATATAGATGTATATCAGGGTTTGTCAGTGATATAGGGCTAGGATTTCAAAACAAAGTTACAAAGTGCTTCAGATAGCAATTTAAACACAGAAAACATAACATGAAAACACATTAAAACATAACAATAAAAGAACAAAAGTACGAAATGAACGACATTGAAACCACATTTAACTCTGTTGAGACTCATTTTACCCCCCTTTTTTGTCATGTGTTTTTATTTATTTGTAAGATGAACGTGATGAAAATGCATTGGCCTGCAAATAAAGTTCTAGAAGTGTTGCAGGATCCTGCATCTTCTAAGTACATGAAGTTGTGCCAGAAACCCCATTTTGCTTCTACTTATCTGTAAGCCACTCTTCTCAAAATGACAAAATTTCATCTCCTTGTGATGGACAGTCCAGTGTTTTTCTTATGATGATTTTCATGTAAAATATAATAAAAGAGAGATGAAATAGATAGAATGTGCAAAATAAATATTATTAATCAAAAGTGTAAAATTACATGTGCAATGAATAAAATAATCAAATGGATGTTCAGGGTTAAGTGTCCCACTGCGTCTGAATAAAAATGAAAACTTCAATCTCTCACACACACACAGGCAGGGGAGACATAAAATGTGAAAGCAGTGGCTCTGTGGGAGTGACACCACAGGTTCACTCTATTGCTCAAACTCACTACACCTTTAAGGAGACAAAATCTCTCGTGTCTCTCAGCTTCTCATATTCTTTCCTAAAGTCCACACAAACCACACTCTTTAAAATAAACTGTGTGTAGGTGTGTGTGTGTGTGTGTGTGTGTGTGTGTGTGTGTGTGGTGTGTGTGCGCGTGCGGTGATGTGTGTGGTGTGTGTGTGGTTTGCCCGGTGCCCTGGCCTGCTCTAACAGAGGGTTGAGTGATGTCACAGCAGACTGCATTTTAATAGAGAGGGAAGCAATTAGAGAGGGGACAGGGCGAGAGGTGGAGAGATGGAGGGGCTGTCTGTGTGACACACAGTACGCACGGTTCTCACACACACACACACACACACACACACACACACACTCATTACTAAGGATGAGTTAATTAATTGCACAGTGATTCACGGTACTTGTAATTAATCTCGTAGGTATGTGAGTGTGTTTTTGAGAGGTGACTCTTCTCCCTTCCATTTATAATATACACACAACAGTTGCTCTTCACATGAACACACACATTTCTATCCTTCCAGAGTTATAAACCCAGTCTTACTCAATGATGCTTCACAGAAATAGATTATCTTCTTATTAACCAGCTCGTTGTTGTTGTTGTTATTGTTAGTATTCTCAGGTTTAATTAGGCTTTTAAAACGTATTCTTGCACTTAAATTTATTTATTGCTCATTAAATTCATAGCCATTTACTTTAAAATCATTTATTGAGCTTTATCTTTCACTTCAGGTGCACTTTTGTGTATTTTTACTGGTTGTCTTTTATTTTACGCAGCTCTTCAGCCTTGTGTCTCCTGTGTACACGGGGTTGAATGAAATGTAAATGAATATATTTCTGAGACTTTAAAAGACATTTTAAAGACACAATATGTTGTGTGGTGTATAACCTCCAGTGCCCACAGGGGAGTTGTATCTCACAGAACAGACAGTAAAACAGTGGGAACTCACATTATGCAAGTAAATAATATGACAGAAATGAAGCTATGAGGTCATGCACTGTGTTTTGGCTTTGTTTTTTATTTGGTTAAAAGGCTTTTCACCCAAAAAGCCCAATTAGGGAAACAGACAGAGAGAAAATGCACCATGAGATCTTACATTTATTTACCTTACAGTACTGGCTTACATCATGCCCTTGCAGAAAAGGCTTTTATTCCTCCTCAGAGCTCTTAGCACATTCCTTTCTTTCCTTTTTTTTTTTTGGATTGGTCCAGTTGAAAAATTATGCGTATTAATCTTGGCCTCCTTTACCCATGATCCTTTGCATTTATCAGCATGAGCAGTGGAGTGGTGGAGCAATCACATTTGGAAATTAAACAAATAAAAAAGTTGAAGATAGCCGAGTGAGTGATGAGGCCGACCAATTGGTAGCAGCATAAATCTCCGCCTGTCAGCACCCCACCTCTGCCGACACACACATTTGGATATTGTTATGATTTTACCGTGTTTGCATATATGAGCCTAATTTATTAGAATCAAACACCATCAGGCTTATTTACAAGCAGGTTCTGGTCCGCTGCCAATAAGCCCATTAAGTGCATTGTTGGAGAGTGGTTATATGATCAAATACACAATAGTAATTGTGAGTGGAGAGAGGCCGGAGCGTTTCTCAATGAGGTGATTATCTGTGCGCAGGTTATTGTGCTATTTCAGCATGACAAGTAAATCTGCATCACGCCGTCAATCACAGTCGCCACTGTCAGAGGAGTGAAGTGTGAAAATGACAACGCTAACGGATGATGAAGGAAATAGAATAGAACAAGAAGCCAATACTTTGTATTTGTGTTTTAGAGAGAGAAATAGAAAGATTGTGTTTTCTTTTTCACTTTCCCTCCATTTTCTCCCTTTATCAAGAATTACTTGCATCCATTTTCTTCTCCTTTTTTTCACATATACACCATATAGTTAGGGCTGGGTGTCGTCTAAAAAATTCTGACGTCAATACCAATACCAGAACCCTAAAAGTGATACCAATACCAATATACTGCTATTTCATTTGATACCTTTCTTTGACAGCTTTTTTCCAGCCACACCTTGGAATGTTTTGGTGCCGTCTTGGCACACTGAACTGCCAACTCCCATCAAAGACACCACACTCAGCTTCACCATATGACAGACTGTATGAGTTGCAGCTGCTGTGGTAGTGGGCCAATCACACGTCACATTAAATTGAAGAATGCTTGTGATGATTGGCTGCAAAAAAAAACCCAACAACTTATGAATAGTAATTTTTTTCTAGATCTGAGTCCAAAAAGGATCGAATGCAGATATTATTTGACTGGAGAAGTTTTGATATAATTGGCACTGGCTTAATTTTACCTAAAAAGTATTGAATACTGATACCCAGCTCTAAATGTAGCTGAAAATGTTAATTTGGATTATACAGTGTCTGTCCACTGCTACTAATACTAGGATGGGTTAAATGCAGAGATTGAATTTGACTGTATAATTGTACTCTTTATGATCACAATAAGGTTGTCTTTTACCTTTACCTTTACATTTATGCACTACATACATTTGAGCGTATGGAGAGTGTGCTTTAAGTATGGCTGGATTGACCAACACTCGTGTGAGACATTTGAGAAGTTTTGGTTTCTTGTGTTAAAGGTTCCATATATACGACATTCACTGCCACTAGATGTCGACAGTAGAGCACCAGCATCTCAGACCAAAACAAATGAGCACATTGGCCCACCAAACTCCACTGACATACACCGTAATTATACTTTGCAGGTCATCTTAAAACACACTTCATTTGGCAAATACAAAATAAAACAAACCTAAAAGCATTCTAAGCAAAACTGTGAAAAATAAAGAAATAAACCCATATTTTTCAGCATTATATGACAAGATATTCAAAGTATGTTCACTAAAAGTGGAAACTTTACCACTGACAGGCTCAGATTGTTATTCTAAGTGTCTGACAACATTATGAAAAGGACCTTCATTAGGCCTTCCACTGTTCCAACAATGACCAGCTGTGGTTTGGTTGAAATAAACCTTTAATTCAAAGAGTTAGATGTTAAAACAAACCATTGTTATATTTATATTGCTCTCCTCCATGAAATCTTTACATAGCAAATAGCTGACTGCTGCTATATTAAGCATCTTTTTGAGTAAGATATCATAATGTTGGTGTTGAAACTCAGGTAACACATTGGTACGTGCATAGAAAAGTTTCAAACTATACCCTATAGCCTGAGTTTTAGCTCCCAGCCATGTAAACACGCCTAAAATACAGCTACATCCAGCCAGGTGCCTCCAAAATATTTTACTCCTCGCTGTGCACTTACATCAGACTTGCAGCCTTCAAGAAATCATACAGACATACCCAAGACTACACACCACACACACACAGAGCTGACAAAAAAGAGACAGAGAGAACAGGGGTCCGGGGCTAAGTAAGCGGTGCACCAGGTTATGCGTCATTTACCGCAGCTCAATAACAACCTTTCTCTCCGCCCGACACACCTGGTCACACAAAATGACACTCACTGTCCTCTGAGAACGCACACACACGCACGCACACACACATATCTCCTTTCACCCTATGGTGGCCTTAACCAGACACATTACATCCCCACTCTACTATCTGCTTGTGACAGATGTATTTATGTAATGGTTTTGATAGGTATTGATTCACACGGCGGAGCCAGTTAAGAAACAGAGAAAAATGAGATTTCAAAATCAACATGGCTGAGGGGCGGGGTGTGTGTGTGGTGGACATGATGCCTAACAAGAGAAAAGGTGTGAGAGGAAAAAGACGTGTGCTGACAGAGAGGAGAGAGGTCAGCATTGACGGCTAAACATTTAGAGGAAGAAGCTCAGATGAAAACGCACTGAAAACGTGTGTGTGTTTGGACTGGCATGATCACATGTGTGTGTGTGACCTTGGCTTGGCCCAGTGGTAAAGTGGGGCGTCAAGAGAGTCAGTGTGAGAGCAGCCAAGCGTTCTCCCCCAGATTAGCAGGCTTTATTACTGCCACCAACCACTGGCCTGACAAATCCTCTTATTTCATTTTACCTTCCTTTACCTCTGCCTTGCTCTTTCTCTTTTCCTCACTCTTTTATTTCCCTAAAACCTCCCTCCCCCTCTTTTCTCCTGACTCTGCCGTAGCTTTGCGTGCTTCACATTGCAGCCTGCCTGCCTCGCTCTCAGTTTTTCCTCACTGTGTAACGGCCCTATTTTCTATTTCCAGGGTTGGGAGCTTTACTTTCAAAATGTATTCTAGTACAAAAAATAATTTACTTGTTTTTAAAAAAAAAGGAGTCAGTAGCCTAATCCACATGAAACTGAAAGTAACGTAGCTTGATTACTTTCCATTCCTTTTGGATTACCTCAAAAACAAATATGGTGAAATTGTTGGGCCTAATAGAATGATGACTGAATGTTCATCGTTTGGTTTATTGTTTGGTCAGCTAAAGCGGTAATTATGCACATTTAAATGCACTTTGTTAAGTATGTTATTCACACTTGCTCCACACTTGTTCCTGCACACCATCCTGGTCACCAGGATCACTTACAGACTTACAGTCCTAAAATGTTTTTCAGTCACAATAGCAGTAGTACTGACAGTATTAGCTAGCTAAATAGATTTCTGTGTAGTGGAAGTGGTTGGTCTTTGTGGCTAACTTCAGTGGTTGTTGTGTAAGATAAGATAAGATTAGCAGTTAGTCTGTATAGTTAATGTTAGGGGTTGGTCTTTCCTGTAAATTTTTCTTTAAATTAAAAGTTGAGTTCCTGGATGATATTATTTTTACAGCTGAAAGCAGAACTGACACTCCATTGTGATTTTTTTCCTCTTTTCTGATTTAAAAACAAACTAATGTTGAAATTTCTACCCAGTGAAGCATCTTTTCACTACAGGACGTGATAACATGAATTGACTGTAAGTTAACTGGTTTCACTCGAGTGGTTTTGTGAGACCCGTGAATTGTTTAATGTGCATGCATGTCATTCTTTATTTTAAAATGTATTTTAAATGCTAATAGTCCCAATTTTTATCAAATGCTTCAGCAATCTTGATTACGTCTTTTTTTCTGTAACTGTAATGGTTTACAGTTACTTTTTTGTTATTCTCATTAGGTAATCCTGTTACATGTAATCCATTACTCCCCAAGCCTGCCTATTTCCACAGTTTTTTCTCCTCGTTGTCTTTTCCTCCTCCATACCGCTCTGCCCATACCTACACAGCTCTTTTTCCACCTTCCTCGACTCCACCTCTTCCTCCACTCCTCCCCTCTCCATCCCTCCCTCCCTCTCTATAGTGTGATGAATCTGTAGACAGGGGCTAATAATTGTACTTCAGCCCAAGTGCTCATTTTTCTTTGTGTTTGAAAGCTGTGACAGGCAGGAGCTCTTTTTTCTCTACCTCCCCCCGTCCCTCCTCTTTCTCCCCCTCTCTCTTTTCTTTCTATCCTCACACAATGGGTGAGTAAAATAACTCAGGGTTTACAAGGTCATGCTGTCTAGCGGTGAGGACACGCTGGGGATTCGGGGCTGGAAGGATTTCCTCAAAGGTGCCGTGTTGAGACTTCAATAAAAACAGAGAAAGTTATAGATTGCACAAGCAGATCTACGGGGGAAATAAGTGCATTTGATAGTGAAGAGGCTCACTGAATCACAGCTATCTGGATCCAAATATTATCAATGCTGCTTCTGGGGTTCTTCATAAAAGAGCATACGCAAGACTGGCTTTGTCACATGTGCCAACAACTCCAACGTCTTCATATTACACAACTTTCATCATTTGCAAAGAGAAAACTTAAAACACTATACTTTCTTTCTTGTCATATAAACATTCACATCTTATTTGCAGGGTGTTACTAAGCAGCGTGTTGTTTTAATAGCATGCCAAACAGTAAAGGATGTCTATTTTAGTGCTATTGCTTCATTACATCTCAGAGAGAAATGCATCCGGCACTGTGAGACGGGGCCTCCCCCACTGCTCTGTTTACCTCTAAAGCGCATGCACACACACACAAAGCAAAATCTGCAGTGAATTAAAGGTGCAATATGCAGCATTCAGCCTCACTAGATATTAGTAAACAACTATGTGCTTTGTATAGTGTTATAGATATAGTGGAGTAATGGCATCCTGAACAGACAATGGCATCATACTCCCTGTATCTGTGCTGTTATCCAAACTTCTCTGTTTTCAACATGGTGGTTTGGTGAGTAACTTTCTCATGTTACAGTTAAATGGTAAACTAAATTTTAGTCTTCATTGGAAATCAGAGCCAAAATGGTGGCCACTTGGTCATAATAAAAACATTTTAAGCCATTTAGGACATTTTTGACCAGCATTGCCTAGTTTTACTGTTTGATCTCAGTTTTGGGTTTCATCGGAAACCAGAGCCAAAATGGCAGCCGCAAGGTCACAATATATTTCATATTACAGCTAAACAGTGCACTAAAATTTTCTGATGACATTTTAGGCGAGAAATTGGTCATGCAGTAACAAAGGCGTGAACCATCTTTGAAGAACACTGCCTAGTTTGACAGTTCAGTCTGATTTTTGTGAGCAGAAATCGGATTGAACTGTCTTTGTTGACAAAATAAACATGCATTGTTTTGGTCCGAGATGCTGATGGTCTACTGCGACCTCAAGAGGAAATAAATGTGATATGCAGCACCTTTAAATTACATTTTAAAAATCTGCAAAACAAGACTTATAACATAAAGAGATTTTGTTTTAACAAGCAGACCTTTCTTTTTTTATTAAAATGTACTAATTAAGTACAATGGAGTCTGGGGGAATGATCAGCTAATTTCACTTCTTATTAAAAAAATATAAAATCTCAGGCTCCATCCAAAACAGCAGTCTGCAAGCAAAGCACATGTGCAGATATTGAAAAGAAATAATATTTCCATCGACTCTACAGTGGTACTTTATGAAAATTGATCAACAGTTTTAATCACAATGTCATCCTCAAAGAGAGAGATGGAAAGAGAGCTGGGGGGAGGGAGGAGAACAGAGAGCAAGGACTTTATTGCCTGCTGTAGTTAGATGGTAAATTTCCTCCTGGCAGATATTTATTGAGTTAGTTGAGTCTAGAGAGAGCTTTAACATTGATTGTGATCATTAAATATATCCGCTCGAAATGGCAACATGGCATTCCCTCAGTCAATGGAGCCAATAGGAGTAGAACAAAGGCATAATCAAATCAATCCTCTCATAATTATTCTTTGAGAGGTGGAATTAATCACAAGAAGAAATAAAAACAATAATGGAAAATGAAATGGTCAGTCGTAAACAATTACGGCCCAAATTGAAATAAACTCAGTGAAGGGGAAAAAAATCAACTGTAAATTCAAGTAATTAAAATAACATTCTAATGTATATTGGTTATTTGGTTTACACCGGCTTTTGGTTATTATATTGTCTTGTAGTGTTATTATAAGAGGGAGATAAAGAGACAGAGAAATGAAGACAGACAGAGAAAGCGGTGTGGTGTGTGTGTGTGTACAAGGCCTTGTGGGGTCAAAGGATCAAGGTCCCACTCTTGTGAGAGCCGTGCTTCTCTCTCCTCCCTGCTCGCCGAGAGGAAGTGTAGCTTATTGATTAGCTATCAGATGATTCCGATAGGGCCTGATCGATAGGACTTTGTATGAAAGCCAGGCAGGACCCTCCCTCCTCACTCAGGCACACACCCATGGATCGGCCACTGCAGTGCACAGCCACTGCACAATGTCTGCTTGTTTGTTGTTCTCCTGAAGATTCTCCTTTGTGTCTTGAGTCCGCCCCTTTCAATCGAAGGTTTCCTCGAATGCTCCGTCTGTTTTCTTCGGCTCTGCTTTCATAGAGTTGTCAGTGATAAGCTGAACCTGCAAGCTTAGCTGAGCGTGATGAGATCTCACAGTCACAAATTTATGTGGGTGTACAAAAAGTGCACTGGTTGAAATGTTATTTTGACTACATGTGTGGAATGGGCAGGTAACACTTTGAACAAAGAACGTGCCGCTGTACTGAGAAGACAGATTTCTTAGTTGATATTTTTCCAGCATGCAGCCTTCATCATTCTTTACAGAAACAAACATTTGACATTGTTCTTCTGGTTATTTTATTCCCAGATAGAGAGTCTCTTTTTTATCAGGGAGGTGGAGGAGAGGGGGCAAACATTATATAAATCAGAAATAAATGTGTGAAATCACTCTCTGCAAGAAATTAACCATCTTATAAATGGAATGCCACGCAAAGTTGGAATTCCTACTTGTGTACTTAGGGCAAATCCATCTAACCTGACTTCATGAAGGAGTTGTCTGATGTCACACAATGATGGCAGCACCCATCTAAGCCTAAATTTATACATACTATCATTTTTTTTCCTTCTCTGTGTTGCATATATATCCGAGGAGGCTGCACTGCTGAGGATTCAATTCTGTTAAACTTGCCAAAGAAATATCAGTTAGTCATGGTCAGCCATGTTTTTTTGTTATGTTTGATGTCATGCAAGTAGAACACTTGGAGGTTGGAAGGTGGAAATTTCAACTGGGAAATTCAGACTTTGGCTTGAACGTAGCATCAGTCACTGGGGTCTGGAGACCTGACACACAGACTGACTGGAAAACACGTGTCTGTGTGTGTGTGTGAACCAGGCAGACTCAAGGGAAGAGAACAGTGTTGTCTCTCACAGAGGCTCGTGTCAAGGCTCAGCATCCTGCAGACTGAACACACATGGAGAAATTATGCTCTATAATTGATTAACAAGCAGGCAAATTCTCAGGCGTGCCAAAGTTTCCCATGGATAGTTCACCAGGGAGAGAAGCAGAGTGCCATGAATGAGCCAGAGCCTGATCAGCACCACGGACAGCAGCCGGGGGAATCCTTTGTTATCATTAATTTTTTTTTTTTTTTTTTTTTACCATTGTAGTGATGTAGCTGTTTGGGCCTGTTTAGCGTGTCTATAGAGTCTATATGTAATAGTAAATGTCTTCACGGGTCACTGCATCATACTGCACCTGAACATAAATGTGTAATAGAGGAGAGATAGACTCTAGACAGTTTTATAAAATTCTCTGCTTGTTTTCTCACTTGAGTCCTCGTGAGGAAAATATGACACACTGACTGCTCTCACAGATTGTGTGTGGGTGTGTTTATGCTGTATCTCTGTTCCAGGTATGTCCTGTGCTGTGAAAGGACAGTGATAAGACACCTGTACTCTGGCTGCAGTACAGATTATAACAGGGCAGGACACCCATATCAGTTTCTGCACATGCAGGCCACGTCTGTGTGAGGGAACGGCATGTCTCTGATTGAGCGTGTGAGTGTGTGTTCTGTGAATTTGTCTGCTGAGGAGGGACTGGATGTAAAGATGGAAAAAACAGCCATGAGTTGTGGTGTATGTGTTTGTGTGTGGGACAGCTCTTCTGATTGGAGGGACTGATACTATCATGCAGCTGAGTGTGAGAGTTCGGGTCATCTATGGGATCAGCTGGTTGATCTGTTCTTTGCACACATCTGACATAATGCATATGAACAAAGCGGAGAGAAAAATGTTTTTTTGCTGTTCCACAGTATCGGCGCCTTGTCCGTCTGCAGGACATTAATGAATAAATGTGCATGAAAAGCATCTGTAGCATACATTATATTATGAAGCAAAAGTGTCCTGCATGTTATCCTAATTGCAATATGAAGATACATTGTGTAAAACTAACAAGACCACCAAAAAATATATATAAATTTTCTCATCAGAAATTCATATGTTGGTTAACACACATTTTAGTTGTGTCCTCAGGTTTTCACTCAGTACTGGACACATCCCACACAACAAATAGCGTCATTATAGTCTCCTGGAGGCCATGGGAAGACCAAAAGTAAATTATCTTACTCTAATTTCTCGTTTTTGTTCATATTTTAATTGTGACTGAGAAAGTCAATCTCAACATTCAGTAATCTTACCTAAATTATTTCTTGGATGATATTGTATGTATTTTTAAAGATAGTTTTGGTAAACCATTTGAAGGTGCTAAGTGTTCTCATCTTAGTATTGATGCCATGTAGCTCTATTTTATGTATGCTAAAAAAGCTCAGATCCTCTTAGAAAAAAAAAATTTAAAAAATGGCCTGAGATTGACCATTATACATTTTGAATAGTTAAACATATGTGCTATTAGAGTTATGGAAAAAAGTTCAATTTTGAAAAGGTACAACATGCAAATGGCACTGATTCAGTGAATGCTGATGATTCTCAGTGCATTTTTCTTCTCCTCAGTCCTACTTAGTCAGACTTCAGTGTTGCTCACTTGTCAGCTCCCTACACAAATATCTCCCCCTAATGGCCTCCAAATGAATGGACTTCCACTTTCTGTGTCTAAAAGGATTTCACACAAATGTTACTGTGAAAACAGATTTTATTAAATGTTCTCTCTCGTTTGTTTTTTGTTTTTTTTACAGATATCATGACACTGGAATGCTGATGTTTCAAGAGCAACCTACGGCACCCAGACTGCCATAAAGCACAATGTCTCAAAAGCGTCCCATCAGCGGCTTCAGGGCAACAAATCCACACCAAACCCAAAGCCGAGAGTTTAATATTTAAAAAACGATGATAAAAATAATAACAGGAGACTGAAATCACATTCTTCTGCACCAAAACAAGGGAAGACACAGAAATTAAAGATCCTGGACTCCTGGAAATACGATTCTCCACCATCTGTATTTGCAAATGGACACAGATCATCCCAGAAATACCTCCAAATTGTAATTTAGACTTATCAGAGTTTAGATTATTAATACATAGGTTCAAATAGCAGACAGAAAAAAATATGATGTCCACACCCCTTTAGCACATGCCCAGAAATCAGGATATTGTAAATATGTGTACAGAAAACGAATAGGGACATTGATAAGAAATAAAATTATTGCAGAATAATGTATATAGCCATAAGAATCATACCTCTAGTGTGTTTATATATCCATGAGTGTCACATGCCCATTAATCCTTATTTTGTCTTCTATGCCCAAAAAGATTTAGCACAAAGATTAACCAACGCTCTCTGTATCTCGTTAGGAAACATCAACATCTATGTAGAACTAGACAAGACAATACTGAATATACAGACCTTAACTGGAAAGACAGTATTTGCCATATAGTGCACTATTGCTGGATGCATATGCCACAGAGTGTATGCTTATTAGGTAACCCTGTATTGTTAGACAGGTCATTAGCTTCTTTGAACTTTGCTCTTTTAAATAGACAGTCGTGAAATGGAGAAGACAAGTTCTAAACAGAGAAAGAAGAAACTTTAAGAGATCCCTGAAATCGTCCCAAATCTTCTCCTGTCCCCCTCCTCCCATTGTAAACTACCACAGCAGAGCTGAACACAACTCAAACTTTAATTTATTCAGTAGAGTGTATATGAAACCCCTCCTGTGCTGTATATGTTGTGTGTTTTAGCCCCCATAGTGACGTGACACATCCAGATGGACTTCTGTGGTTTGGCAGCTCTCTTGTATAGTAAAGTCAGTTACCTTTTATTCATTTCATACATGACCTGCCATCCTTTCTCTTTGATTTGGCTAGTCCCCACCTTTTCATCCTCCTCCTCTGTCCAATCAGAGGGCCTGTATGCCCGCAGACCTCTCTGCAACCAGCCGCTCGCTCAGCTCCCACAGGCTGGCGGCGCTGCTCTGGTCCTGGGCCTGGACTGACGGCAGGCAGCGGAAGCAGTTGTTGAAGTACATGCCGCCCAAGCCCTCCAGCTCCGGAGCGATGGCACAGTACACCGTGGTGGCTGCCCCTTGTTGCTGCGGACAGAGAGACACACAGAAAGAGACACAAGTTCAGTGGGCAAATTGTGAGACTGAGACAAACCAGACGGCGTCAGCCTGCAGGAGGAGACAAAATACAGAGAACTTATCTACTGACGCACAGACACGAGGACGTGTCCTGTCCGGAGAAAACGAGAGAGGACGAATGGCACTATGTCCTCTGTGAGACACACACATCTACACGCAAACACATACACGCACGCAGACAAAAATGAGACAGCAGGACAGAGTGTCAACAGGAAAAAAAAAAAAAGACTCCACACGCTGTCTCTCCCCTCCCCCTGCAGCCCATAATGACTGGGTCATATTACCATGGGAACAGCATAACCCCATACTGTACATATATTTATATACATATATTTATTTATTTATTTCTCCAGCCGGTGTGTACAGGACCTCTGGCTGTATGGGACCATGTGAATGCTACAGATGTACAGACTCACAGTGGAGACGGTGAGAACATGGACAAGAAAATGACACCAGCTCTTGTCTGGATGGGAATCACCAGGGAAACCACAGCTTTTATGTATATTGTAAAAGAGCAGGTTTTAATGCCATGGTTATGAATATGTATATTTTCACATGATGTGTTTATGGGTTCAGCCAGGCTTCCAAAGTCGGGGATAAGTATTGGAAAGGATGCAATTCTAGGTACCGCTTTCCAATAAGACTGCCCTTATAAATGGTTTATAATTAGGTAATTAATTAGGTAGTAAACACTTTGTAAATTATTAATGAGTTGTTACACAACACATCAGAGAAAAGGGAAACCACGACCTGTTGCTTGCTAAAGAGTGAGCCCACATTTATCTGTACTGTTCAACCTCAAATCTCATTGCTTACTTAGCTTTCTTTGTCTTCATCAGCTAGCATTTATACCTGTCATCTTCATCAGGTATAGTCAAAAAGTCTAATTTGACATCAAATTAACATATCAAATGAGCAGATTCATACCCTAAGACTCTTTGGCAGTATCTTTACCTTGAAATTTTCAGCATGCACTGTTTAACACTTTACAATTGCCACGTTATATAATGTTAGTAACTAATTAGTAATATTATTTGGTAGTAAGCAGAAACTGCACTTTGCCAAACAGTGAGCCAGCATTTATGAAAACTGTGTTATAACTTGTTTATAATGTTTCTAAATGATTTATAAAGTGTTTACAACCTAATTATAACCCATTTATAAACCATTTATAAGGGTAATCTTGTTGTGAAGTGGTAAAATATTCTGTATCTAAGTGTTTAAATCAGAAGTTGGTTGGTTACATATAAGCGATATTTTCAAATACCACACAGACACATACACACACACCACAAGGCTTTCCCTCTGGCTCCTTCTCAGTATGTCATCTCTCCTTTTTTAAGCAAGTTTAAATCTGAAAATCACTCAAGTCTCAACCCACAAATTGACTCTGTTTCATGTCGTCTCAAGCCCGTGACACACTGTAAAAGTAGCGTCGCAGTGTTTGGACGCAACCTGCTAAGTTCTACTAATACACCCTGTCCCATCACTCAGTAATTAGTGGGGATATTCTTGGAGGAGGGAGATTTCTGTGACATTTGAAAATGAAAGTTGAAACTGCAGCAGAATAAACACGTCAGAGAGAATTACACACATAACCCAACTGCTCAAAGAGGGATCTTTCATGTTGCAGCTCCGGGTAAAAGCTGCTGTGACAGCTTCCCTGCAAAACTCCGGGGCTGGAGACGACTTCTATATGGCCACATGAAATGGCTCGCCTCTTTATCTCCCAATGAGAGGCAGCGAGAGTTAGAAGAGGAGGGGAGGGGGAGACTGAGGACTAATGTTTAGCACAGAGCACTGGCACGCAGTGAGACAGCCCCATATATGCTGTAGTCAAACACGGGCAAGACACACAAACATACACACAAACATAATAGAGACACATTACATGCCAACTGTTTGAACAGCTTCCTAAAGCAGCTGTGAGACTGACACACATGAAGTGGGAAGATCCATTGAGGTCTAAAGCACTTATATTTTCACATGCAAGTACAAAATATGCACAGAAATGCAAATGCAATGGAGGAAATATACACACAAACCAGATTCCAAGAAATATTTTTCTCATTAACACACACACGCTTACACACACTCATTTACACACAACCCCCCCTCTAAGCTCCAAGCAAACTTTCACCAGGAGGAGCGTTGGTTGGTAACGTCGCAGTAGCAGCAGCAGATTGAGCGTGTTTGAAGCGCAGTGTGATGAGAGAGCTGGTAAACAGCAGATGAAAAGGCTGCATCTCTCTGTGCGCCGCTGTCTGTCTCACCTGCCAGTGAGGCGATAACTTCATCCACATCACATGTCACCATATCAAAGACAGACAAATGCCAAGCAGTGTCTCCGAGTTGCAGGTTCACACGCGCTCAGTTTAGCTCATCTCCCCCGCTTAGGGCATCTGATTTAGCTCGTCTGAAAGCTAAATGCCTTTTAAACTCCACTGAAGATTTCAGTACAGCAGGCTCTGACTCGCTGACGCCCCCTTGAACTTGGCTGACTTTCAAAGCAGTTTGTTTGCATCCAGTTACCAAACACTGGTCCTGCTCTAAGTTAGAATATTGATAAAATAAACTTTCATATTCATAATCCAGATTTATGTGGGTGACTTCATGAAGAAGTATTTACTATTTCTTCCAATTTCTTCCATTTTCTGATTTTTTTTTCCTACAAAGCAAGTCTGTACTGTTTGTCTATATACTGCAACAGTCTAGTTAGCGGTGCTGGATCAGTACATGAACTGTGCTATCTTACTGGTGTTTAGCTCATCCCCCTCACCACTTGACCTTGTGACCTCTGGAGAAGATAAGGCTGATGAGATTAGGCATTAACATGCTCAACCACCCACCACAGCCATCTATCATTATGTGTGTGTTTGCAGATAGAAGAGGCAAAGGGGTGTGTGTAAGGTAGTGAGAAAGAAAGAGGGGGGGGTGCAACAACCTCAATACACTTACATTACACAGTTACACATACGGTATTCATATGTGCATGCCTGAACACAAGCATGCGCCTGCACACGAGCACGAACAGATACGCAAATAAACACTTGGAGCAATCTACATGAAAGGGTAATATCACTGAACCAGTGTGCATCATACACATCTGTGGTGTAAACAGCCATTTCTAACCCATGTGAAACTACTGTAGATTATGCCTGTAAATTTAGCCGTTTACAAACTGATGGATTTTGCTGTGTGTCTTTCTATCTTCTGCAACTAAATGTGAATCATTACCTTGTGTACAGTAGTTTTCAGAGAAACATCTGAGTTGTTCTCGACTATCCAGAGCTGTAGACTTGGACTCGCCTGACAGACTGACTTGACGTGAGACTTGAAAACAGTTGTGACTGGATAAATTCTCAATAATATGACAATAATATGCCACCATTTGCCTCATAGCAGGTCTCTGAAAATGTTTTGAAGCTATAGTAAAAGAAGTGCATATACTTGATTGATGAATTTATGATTGTCTGGTTGCCCTGCCTGTTGCTGTGCAATTGGCCAATTCAGAAAGCCAGTCACATGGATCCACTTCAGATTTCTTATTCTGGGCCCTGCAAGTCACGATTACAATTTTAGCATTTCATATCTCTAATTTCAGTTATAACTTTATAGCTATTTCTTATTATTATTTAAAAAAAAAATGCTATGTAAAAGCTATGTAAAAGCATACTTTAAAAAAAAGGTTTGACTCGTGCTATGTCAATAATGAGCACAGTCTGCATTCAGAGACCTGAAAGACTACATTAAAGACTCGACCAGGACTTGAGACTTTGCTTGGACATGCCCTAAAAGACAGCCAGCTCTGCTATTACCACACTGATTTAGGGAGGGGAGAAGATAGGACAGTTGGAGCACACCAAAACAACCCTAAATCTAAACTGAACCTCTGTGCTAAAAACAAAACATAAAGCACCACAGCAATATGACAAACCAAAGGAGCAGGACAGGACCAAGTGAGTCAGATTTTACTTACTACTGATTTTGTGGGTAATAAAAACATGCCCGTATGCTGAGAGAATACCTACAAAACACCCTGCAATAAGCTGACTGTAGATAAGCAGCAACGAGCCTGCATCAAGTCGGGGATCCACTAATACGGCTCTGGAACTGCTCTGGGACAGATCCAAGTCTTCCAATCTAAGTATCGACTCAGAACCCGAGGACCTCATGGACTCGCAATAGAAACGTCCTTGTATAGTGTGACGCAATAATCAGTTGCTAAAAACTCCTTATTGAGCGTATTCAAAAGCAAAAAGGTTTGTGTGGGGGAGATGATGTGATATTGTTGAATTAACAGTAATGTTATTTTGCCGTATTCTGTTCTGTGTCTTCATCATCCAAGTTGTACTCAGCCGTATGAGCTTTCTCTGACCCTATGCATGTGACCCTTCACTATGGAGTCAGGTCAGTCTCAATATTAATGAATGCCTACAGAATGTGTTTTGGGATTTATATATAAATGACTCTCTCTCCACAAAAAAAATATTTATCATTGCACACAAAAAATATATAAACATCAAACAAATGTCAAACAAATCGGGACCTGTCGGGAACTGAACTGTCTTTCTCTTTTTAAACTATTTTTGAGTGCATTTGTGCAGAGTCATTCATATATAAATTCCAAAATACATTTGTGAATTCTTCTGTGCGCACTAATTAATATTGAGTTTGATCTGCCTCCAAACTTCACCCCCACATCTGTAGTTATGACATTGACCTCTCCCTCTGACCTGGATGTAAATAAACCCAGTACTGTAGAGCAGTCTGTTTTTGGCCCCATTCCTGTACTGTACATACAAACCCTGTAAATACAAACAGCTATGCATGCTGAAAACCTAGCAATTCTTTCAGGTACTTTTATAATCCCCAAATTCTCATATGGCATGTGCTGAAAAAAAAAAAGAATAATTTAAAAAAGTAGAAAAAAGAAAAGATTAAAAATGTAAAAAAAAAAAAAATGAAAAAAAGTTTAACATAAATGAGTTGATAATATTGTCAGGCAATATCCTCTCTTGGACAGTGTGTGTAGAGTCTTCCTGTTTTCTTACTCCTGTGGGTGGTTCTCTTCCTTTGCCTGTCCTTCTGTGTTTCTGCTCACCATCTGTGTCAGTTGTTGTCAGTTGGCATTTGTACAGCAGCAGCGAGGGTTGAGGCAGAGCAGAAAAAGAGAGGGGGAGCGTTCACCAGCTGACCTCTGTGATGGCACTCCAATTCAGCAGCAGTGCTAAACGTTGGCAAAGCTATCTGTGCCTGGGACACAATTTGAGAAGTTCAGCTCCTGGCATGAACCACAGATCATTACAGCATATGCCCATGCTTGTCATGTGAAGGCCCTCTGGAAATGCAACAGTTTTGGTCGGAAAACCAAATTTTTTATTTGTTTTATGATTTTTGTCAGCCTGCTTGAAGTTTGGTAAGCTGTCAATCACAGTCAAGCAGCATCCTGTGGTTTTAGTCGCATTTAGGAAAACAGACATGTAAAACTACATATTTGTTTTCTCATCTATAACTGGAAAAATACTGGAATTAAATTTTTCTTTTTCAATCCGATGTACTAAGGCTACAGCGTGCATTTGGAGAGTATTTCCTGGCTTGTAGTCCCAGTAAAGGGATCAGGAGTGCAGTTTTTGCCTCAGCCCTCTGCCCAGCCTCGTGGACTAGTTATCCTGAACACTTTCAGGGTTCCAAAGGGATTGTGATTCTGTTTCAGGAATGTTTTTTTTTTTTCAGCCTGTGATGTTTAAAATAGATGGAGGTGTCTGATTTTTAATCTGTGCTAAAGATATTTTACATTTAATAAATAACCATTGAAATCAAGCGCTTCCTCTGTGTGAATATGTGTGCAGTTTATGTGTGAACACAATGTTGGAAAGTAACAAGAGCATTTACTCATGTACTGTACTTAAGTAGAATTTCATACTTTTGTTATACTTTGACATAATTTATGCTACTTTATTCTTCAACTCCACCACATTTCATAGTTAAATATTGTACTTTTTGGTTCCACTACATTTATTTGACACCAAGGCTGATTCAGTTGGTGGCTCGTGGACCAATCTGGCTCTTTGACGATCTCAATCCAGCCCTTTGATCATTCATAAATATGAAAAAATGGTGAATGCAACATTGTGTTTATTAGAACAACAAACTACTTGTAAGTTTATGGATGTTTACATCAACTTTATAGTTTTTTTCTTTTCATTTTTATTATTATTTATTTTGTTTTAACTTAGGCTGCAAAAGCTGAGGGAATTTAGGAGACTCAACCTCAATGAAAAAAGATGCTAAATGCAAAACCTTCTAACTTTAAAGGCCAGACAAGAAATGTAAATGTCTGGCCCCTTAGCACTTTACTTTTTTCCAATGTGGCCCTTCTAAAAAAACTAACTGAGCAGGTCTGTTTTATACTGATAAGGACTAGTTACTTTTAATTAAAAAATCATTTGATATGTTTATATATGATCTAGTGCTACACTACTAATCTACCCAGTAGTATAAAAAGCATCTAAAATTGGCTCCACACATTAACTGCAAAATTCTATAATAATGCACGAGTACTTTCTCTTTTGACACACACTTTTTCAAATTTCATTTTTTCTTTCCTTATAGGGTTGATTTCACATAATTTAGTGTCTGTCTTTTATTTCTTGGTTTAACTAAACTTTGCAATGCACTTGTAAGAAAGACTTGCCTGGAATGAAAAACTTTTAATAATTGCAATATGTTTTTAAGTACATTTTGCTGATAATACTTCTGTACTTCTACTTTAGTTAGGAATTTACTAGTATTTTTCAATTACAGTATTTCTAATTTTACTCAAGTAAAATATCTTAGTACTTCTTCCACCACTGAACGTGTGTGTGTGTGTGTGTGTGTGTGTGTGTGTGTGTGTGTGTGTGTGTGTGTGTGTGTGTGTGTGTGTGTGTGTGTGTGGTACAGAGCCATCTTTGCCCTCAGCCGCAGTAACCTCTGCAAGCTGACAGCTCAGCTGAGCGTGCCTGGCTCAGCTGTAGAGGGAATCCTGGGTAACACGGTCCCCTCAGATAAACAAGCTGTACCTCCATTCAGCTTGACCATTCAACCAAGAGGAGAAGAGATTAGCACCTCAAACACCTCAGCACACACTTCAGACAGCACCCTGACACTCGGCCCTGTGACTCTGTGGTGACCTCTATCACCCTGACTGAGGTAGGTCAAAGGTCACGCTAGACGTAAGAAAGTAAAGGTGCTGTATTTTTTTATAAGTTCTTGTGTGATAAAACAATCCATAAACCCAAATGATTCCCTTCTACACATCCAACTAGGGCTGTAATTAATAATTATTTTCGTTATCAATTCAAGCTATAATATGTAACATTTTGCATAAAAATGTCATAAAAATGCTTTGTTTTGTTTTCTTTTTGAGTTATGTACTTGAATTTTCCCAAATGTTTCCAACACTATTAAAATACAAAGAAATCCATAATTTATTGAAGGTAATGGTGCATTTCCTGCTAGCCATTGCTAACTAGTTGACAGTCGCTCTAACTAAAACACGTAATAGAAAGAAGTCGGCAAATGTTGGTAAACATAAGGTGAATAAAACTTTAATATGACTTAGTCCATGAACACGATTTCTGCTTGAGTTGTCCATCAGCTATGGTGGTTTAGAAGTTTAAAAGTGAAGATAACTCCCATGATCCCACGCTAGTTCACAACGACAAACTATGTCTTCTGTTATGGTTTTAATGTGAGAGATTTCTAGCAGCAAAATTTATAGTATATTGTGCATTTGTGCATTTGCACATTTGCCACAATTTCCCAAAGCCTAAAATACATCTTCAGATTGCTTCTTTTGTCCAACCAACAGTCCAAAATCCAAACACTCTTCATGTACTACCATACGTGACAAAGAAAAGTAAAAGAAAGGAAAATCCCCACATTTAAGAAGCTGGAACTATCAAAGTTTGACATTTCGATGTCGAAATGCTCGAAAAATGACAGAAACGATTAACCAATTATTAAAATAGCTGGCAAATAATTTTCTTCTGATCAGCTAATCAAAAATTGACCACTCATTGCAGCTTTACATCAGCAGCATTGAATATGGGCTAAAGCCTTTATTCGAGTGGGAACCATGTCCATAATCTGACTGAGAGCTTGTTTAGATCTCCGGAGAATGACCAGCTCTCCTTATCAGGGGTCTCCCCAGTGATTAGTCTACCCCTGGTCATCTGTATGTACTAAACTCTATTTCATACCCTCCATTAGCCCACAGGCTGATGGCTAATACTCACCTACGGGCAGTGTGCTCCCCTGAGGGGCATTAAGGACAGGATGGAAGGACCAGCCTCCTCCCTCCCGCCTTCTCTTTCCGTTCCTTCATCATGCCCGCTCAATCTCTCTCAGTCTGTCAGCCTTGCCCCCTGCTCCTTCCACTGCCCCCTCTTTTCCATCAACCCTCTGCAGATCCCTATTCCCCTGCAGCCCCATCCCCCCTCCGGCCTCATAACTTATAGGACTGGGCATACAGTGCTACTGTGGCTGAGGTCTCATGGGTAAACGGTCATAGTTGGACCTCTGGAGGTAAATGGATCTCTTTCCCTGGAGCCCAAGATCACAGATGAGCCCTGTTGACACTCTTCCTTTCTATACAAGTGAGCAGAGTGATGTAGTAGAAGATGAGAAGGCAAAGAGAGAAAGGAGCAGAGGAATAAACTATGTTGGAGTGACAGGAACACAACACAAAGCACAGCAGAAACCCCCTCCTGCTCTATTTCTCACTGTGGCCCTCTCTTTACCCCTTTTGCGCCAGATAAGATCAAGCGAGTGTCAGTCATCAACAGCCTGCTGTCACACTGTGATTGTTCATCTGTTATGTGTGGTGTGTAAATGTGCAGGCCAATGCGACATCGCTGCATACATTTAATGCCCGCATGTTCGCGGGAACAATAGAAGAGGAAGTGAGTAGCGAGGTTGAGGGAATGCAAAGGACAAGAGGGAGAGCAGGAGGAGGAGGAGGGGAGGGACAAGGAGAGCGGAGAAGGAAACGAAAGAGAGGAGGAGACGAGGAGGCTAGGACGCAAGGCATCCAAGGGGAAAACGATGAGGAGTCAGAAGGACTTGCGCAACGACTGTGAAACTATCTCATTTTTATCTTGCGAGAGGACTTCCGAAGTGATCCGCACAACCTAATTATTTTCCCCTAATAAAAGCAACATATGCTAAGACAATGAAAGGCCTTATTGGACACCTATTCATTAAAGAGGAGCAGTAAAAGGAGCAGGACTCTGGCACAGGGATTAGCTTTTAAAAGGGCTTTTCTCGGGCTGGAAATGGCCTTAGTCTTCCTTTAGCATGCCCATATGGGTGCATAGCCCACCATAAAAGATCTGAATTATACATGAAGAGGCCTGGCTGCTTTATTGGCTGTGATCTGCTTTTTCACTCTCACCTGATTGCGTCGGTGCACGAACCTCAAACTTTGGACCGAATCACTCTTCAATCTCATGTTCTGTGTATAAATGCTACATAAGACATCCTAAAAATATTCAGGACAGTCCCGAATTACAAGCAGTTGTCCTGAATCTTGAATCCTGTCCTGTTTGTCCCCCGAATTTACTGTTATAGTAATAAGTAATAATATAATAACAGTAATAATATGAACAACATATGAATCCATGAAAATATTCTGATTAAATCACTTAGGAAGGCTATAATTACTGTTTTAGGTATTTAAAAATGTTCTGTTTATTTTTGTAAAATATGCAAGAGTATTATTGATGTGTTTTCACTTGTGTAATGCACTGATTAGGGCATAATAAGTAAGTGATTGTTGATGTCATTTGACCTGTTTTAAACCAGATGAAAGGAAGTACAGGACCTACTGCAGGAGGAATTTGTGACAAAAAATATCTTAAAAAAGGGTGTGTGTAAGCTGCTACAGCTTAAAGGAGCAATGTGTAGCAATTGCACATCCCAAAGTGGCTGTCTGTCTCACTGCCAGACTCCATTAACATATTACTCAACTGTTAAAACATCTAATAAACATCTACTTCCTCTTAATTAATTTGAACTCTAATTAACATGAAATGGGCAAACAAAAACAGTCTTTCTGACCTGGAATAGAAATTTGAGGAGAATGCTGTGGTTTGTAGTCAGGGTTTGTAGGTAATGGTTCATGCATCTTGTAAACACAGCCACATGCTTCATATCACCCTCAGAATCTGCTGATATTCATAATATTAATATCAAATTATCAGTTACAGTCTGACATTACACTAAATTATTCTTTACATTTTAGTCCTTCTGACATGACACAAGTCCCTGTCCTGAACTTCACCTATTCTCAAATGGTCACCCTAATGCTACAAGGTGTGCAGTTTTGAGCGAAGAATTGCTCAAATGTAAAGTACATATTGGTGATGGCAACCACTCAGCAGCAGTCAGATAACCCATAATTCACAAAAGTTGGTTAAGTTAGTAACACCTGGTTGAAATAACGCATGCTGGTGACTCACGTCTGACAGTTTGACACAGTGAAGTCATTATTCCATATGGTCAATGTACTGTAAGTGTCACTATGTTTCTATTATGAGCAGAGCAATGCTGTCTGTGTGTCGCTATGTGAGTGTGTGATGAGCTGGTGTAATAGGGCCACACACAGGTGTGTGTATGCTCACCTCCTCACTGATGCACCAGCTAATTGGTCTCCTGCGGCAACCTGACATATTCACACACTCACAATCTCCCTCACACACACGCACACACACACATACACACATTTTCAGGTGTGCACATACCAAAAAACACACACACACAATGTGGTGTGCAATAGTTATAGCCACGTGTATACAGAGTGCCAAATAAGCACACATGTGCAAACACAACCATGTGGCCACATGCACAGGCAGCCCCGCAGAGTGTATTTCCAAATGAACTCATTATCACAGTGCTGACTCCAAGTGAAGAATGACACCCTAACAGACTGCTCATACTGTACACACACCTACTGTAAAGTACTGCAAAAGAAAATAAAAACCAATGACCAGAAAGTCGTACTGTAAAACACAAGCTATGAAAGAAAATGTACCCAAAAGACAAACATCTCTAAGCTGCCTCCGAAATTCAAAGTCTCCAGCAAAGGAAATACACAGAACGCGATGCAAAAACGATCTGAGTTTTTGTTATGTTAAATACCCACAGTCGACATGCACCCAGCTGTAACAATTTCTGAGAAAACAGTATCAAAATTTAACAACTGGGAAGGAAGTCCCATTGTTCAACATGCAGAGAGCACATGTTAAAGCAGAAAGGGAAATGTATTTTTAGGCAAATGACTGACATGGCTGAAAAGAAAACTGTGCATGATAAGTAGTCTCGTCCCACTGAATGCTCACAAAGGGGACTTCAGTTCAGATGAAAATGTGCTTTATTTTTTAATTCTCAGTATTAGTGGTGAGAATCACCAGAGGACCCACAATACAATATTATCACCATACTTAAGTAACAACACGATATTATTGTGATTTAAAACATTTTTTGATTCTGAGTATTGCCATAACATATATCACAACATACTATGTTCTTTGACCTTTTTGTCAACTGAAAGTTATGTTCTTAAAAGAAAACTTTGTCAGCATAAAATTATCTGATATAGGCCCACATGGAATCTGGAATTCTGACAACATTTCAGCAGTTTTTCTGCAGAATTTCTTCAGATTATTGTTCTTGATCACTGCTGAAAGCTGTAAAAATTCCAGAGATTTAATTTGGGCCATAAAGATTTTTATTCTGTTCATCTCATTTCATAATTAATGATTTTTACTGCAGCAAAATGAGATGGTCAAGCAGACAGACTGATCAGCACCTACCAGTCCTGCTGACTGTGACCTCTGCTGACCTCACCAGAAAAAAACTCAACACCATCTAGTGGACTGAAAAAGCAATTGATTTAATTATTCTATTAGCAAAAAGTTTGATTCAGATTTGCAATACTAATAATTTATACCTAAATTTTATATTACATTTTGCTCAAGCTAATCTTAACCCTATCTTAAGTTCATCTTTGTCTTTGGCTGTGGTAGGAAAGAAAAAAGTGTGTTCACATTGTCTATCCTGCTCATTTATCCATTCCCTCTAACCCACCCCTCCTCCTCCCCTCCACCCCTCCTCCCCCTTCCCTCGTGGTGGAGGTCGAGAGAGAGGGATGTTCTGTTTTAAATAAGAAGGCAGCACTGGCCCATTAAACTCTGATAGTAATGATATTAATTTGGCAGGAACGTGTCATTTTCACAAGAGAGCAACTAGCTGAACTGTCATTACGCACACACTTACACACTTGCGCTGCACCCACACACACACACACACACACACAGTGGAGGCATTCGGTCTGTCTCATTCACACTGTCTCTCACACACACTCATACAAATGCACCCTCTCTCTTCCTTTCTCTCTCTCCCTTCCTTCCTCTCACACACACAGACACACACTCACACACCACACACAAAGCAGGAACATGTCACAGGAGAGCAGCTAGCGGTAACATTATGAGAGAGTTGGAGAGATCTGCTAATGGGATAGATTAGTGTGCCCTTGGTCACAATGGCTACAATGGAGTGACTGGAGCTGTGACTTATATCCATGTCCCACCTCTTCACCCCCTTTTACTCTCCTCTACTGCACTTTCTCCTGCTTTCTCTTCCTCTGACCCCTTCTTCCCTTCTGCGCTCCCACAGCTTCCGATCTGCCGCTTGCGTTATGGAACAGACTTGCTGTAGCTTCAGACTTTGCTCTTCTCTCCCTAGTTTGCACGCTGTTCTGTTTCTCTCTTCCTCTGTGTGTTTGTTTGTCCAGCCCGTTCTCATTCCCAAACAGTCAAATCACAACATTTTGTCCAGGAGATGCATTGTGCTTTTAACGTCGCATACATTGCGAGAAAGTCTGCGTTTGCTCGCATTACCTTCGCCTTCCAAGTGTGTAGGAGAACCTATGATGGCCACGAACTTGCAACCATGCACAAAACGTGAAGGGACATATCTAGAGCCAGTGTTTGGTTTCTCCATTCTGAGCTACTGTAGAAACATGGTGGTGCAACAATGGGGACCTGTGCTCTCTGTAGATAAATGGCTCGTTCTAAGGTATCAAAAATATTTATTTCTCATCTCATGTCATGAAAACATACTTATAAATATTATATTCCATTTCTTCTATTTTCTGCCAGTAAATCCCAGTAAATCTTACACACTGGACCTTTAAAAGTTTTAAGGTACATAACGTTATGTGCATCACATAACTTTCAGCTTGTGACTTGCACAAGTCATACATCGTGTGGTGTGGGTCAGGTCATGTGGCCGTTAGCAACACCTGATGTTGCTCAACATCCTCCTAGATCCATATTCTTCACATATGTTTTACAATTTTTATCCAAACTCTTTTTGTTCACATCTAGAGGTTTGGCATTAAGAAAACTTGACATAAAGAAAAGCAGGAATAAAATTACTCTTGGGGCATGTTGGGGCATCACTTGTTTTAATTAATGTAAACTGTTGTTATCCCTACCAAGGAACAGTCAAAGCAGGTCACTCAACCTTTAAATTCCTATGTATTAGTTCCTTTATATTATTTATTCCTCTCTATTAGTTGCCAGCCTGCCTAAGAGAATTTCCTCAGGGTTGACTTCAATGGGGAGATTTAATGTCATAGGAGGGGGTGGGGGGGCTTTATGTATGCACAAGATGTTTTCTTTCCTCAGTGTGCTTATTGATTTAACATGTAAAACTTTGAAGAGGCACATGAACAAACATGCAGTATTTTCATCTGTGAGAAGTCACTCTGTTGCACTTATCAGGCTGTGACACTAATAAGCTTTGTCTCTATAACACTGCTAAATACACTCGTACACACTGTCTCTGTGGCACACAAACACACACATACACAGGTCATGCATACACACCTACATACATTCAAACACACATTGACCCTCAAAGCAGTAAAAACACTTTAGAGGAATGTGCCACCGCAGAGTGCAGTGTAAGAAGAAACTGAATGCATTTACCTATTTTTATTGGTATGCTGATCCATGTGTACGTGTGTGTGTTTGTAAGTGCATGTATGGGTGTGTGTGTTTCTGTGTGTGTGTGTGTCCACGCTGACCCCATCTCGGCACTCCTGACCGGTTGAATGCGGGCTGCATAAATTAGTGCTGATGCTCTGCGATGTAATTATGCTGCTGTCAGGACGGCCCCTCTACTCAAATTCATTTTAATAAAGTTGGTCTCCAAGGTTACCGACCAGGGGTCACCTTCGGTGTCAGCCCCTATGGATTGCACCCACAGAACATTCTGAAAGTCTGCGGTCAGAGTACGGTAACACCTTAACACGACAGCCTGAACCCCCCACATCACAAACACACATACCTCCCACTGACTTACTGAGGATGGAGAGAGGCAGGTGGCAGAAACAAGGAGGGGGGAAACAAGAGGCAGAAATGAGGAGGGGGTACAAAGAGAAAGAGAGGGGGATCAAAAACTGTTGAAATGGGAGGGTAGAATAAAAAATGCAACGCTGGGAGGGGGTTGAGGGTTGAGACGTGGGTGCATGAAGGAAGGAATAAAAATGAGACTAAAAGAGTAAAAAAAAAAAAAAAAGAGGGGGGGACAAGGGTAGGGGGACAAGGAGAGGGCGAGGGAGTGTCTCTCTTGGGCAGATGGTGGGGTGTATTCT
Organism: Lutjanus argentimaculatus; assembly: GCA_034769285.1. NCBI lineage: Eukaryota > Metazoa > Chordata > Actinopteri > Lutjaniformes > Lutjanidae > Lutjanus > Lutjanus argentimaculatus. The sequence goes on along the minus strand of JAWZSL010000012.1, from coordinate 11,910,517 downwards.
CATTTGTCCTGCTACGGTGTGTGTGTGCTAACACTAACCTCCAGGGCAGAGCTGCAGCACAGAACACGCTCTCAATTAGCCAATAACACAGACCTGCGCACACAGCTGGCAGAGGGAGAGGCACTGCTCCGTCTCTGCACAACAAATAGTTAAACACGCAGGGACAGTGGACACGGCCGCACAACCAGCTGAATGAAGAAGAATATAAATTAACTGTGGATAAGGTTTTAACTATTTCATTCAAATACCATCAGATTACTGGATGTTTGAGTGTTATGTGTTTGTGCTCAATGACAGTAGTGGGCTACAGATTTTGTATACTTTCAGGTATGCTTGTGACTGAGACAGATCGGACATTTACAAAAATGTCTGCATATATAAATCTAAATGGAAAAACCCTAGGATTTGGCATATTTCATTTCATCTAAAAATACATGTTTTAAAGAGAAACTGTGGTGTAAAATTACTCTGCTGGATATTCTTTATTAAATGACAAACTGATAAATACCATCCCTCTTTTTTCTCTTCTTGAATTGTAATTGGGACAGTGTGATTAGCTGAGCTGACAAGGTGGAACTGTACTACACTGACACATGAACCATCATTTCTGATGCAATTTTATGTGAGTAAAGTGAAGAAAGTGGCGAAGAAGCAGTGGCATACAAATATCTCTGTCTGGCTTTAATATAAATCCTAAAATCAGTAGGAATGCATAGTTAATATTTGGCTCAATGACCATGTTTTTCACTTGCCCAAAGTCAATTTTTACTTGCCCCTGCACAAACTGTTTTATTAGAAATTATTAAATAACAACAAAGACTTAAGTTAGAGCACAACATTTGTAAAATGTTTTTTGTCAAGGTGATGTCTTTAAATGTCTTGTTTTGTCAGTTTAAAACCTAAAGATATTCTGTTTATTATGATAATATATGGAGAATAACAGAAAATCTCGATATTTGAGTGGCTAAAAACAGCATTTTCTGACCTTTTGTAATAAAATTACGTAAACAATTAATAAATCACCAAAATAGTTTAATTCTTTTTACCAGTTGACTAGTCAAGTGAGCAAGTGAGTTGCCAGATTTACTTGGCCAACATGGTATTTTTTTAAAATGTCAAATAAAGGAACATTTGAAGAGTTGGAACTGTTCTTTGTTTTTGTTGTAATAGTGATGTCAGATTTGTTTAGGTAGAACTATGTAATATTAAATTATCCATCTTTGCTCACTAAATCTGAGCCTTTCTTATCCTCAAGTGTGCATAAACCACAGGTTTGTGAACTTCCTTTTAAAATACAAAAATGTGAAATTATTATTAATAGTATCTGCCATGAGAAGGAAGTAATTATGGGTTATTGTATCAGCGGAAAACAAAACCCATGTTGTGCGTCCCTAAAAGTCATATATAGATTTTGCTGCTTGTTACTGAGCTTTCATGCTGATATTCAGTTATAATCCTCCTCTCTGACTGGACTGCATCATCACCTTTACCACCCATGTTTGAAGTTGTTTGCTGTGAATATTGAAACCTCAGCGTGCGACTGACCACATTCACACAAACACTCTCCCTGCACTTTCTTTGGTCTGCTATCTTTCAGTGTGTGAGAGTGTTTAGCCCAGCCATGTGGGGCCGGGGTGACTTTGACTGCCTGTGTAATAGTTACAGCCGCACGCTTTGTTAGCTGCAGGTAATTTATGGTTGAACTGGCCTGATAGTCTGATACGATCGACTGCCCCGACTGTCTTTACCAGCCGGCCCCAAAGACACAGAGGAAGACTCTATCTGAGGAGGGAAGGTAAGAAAGAGACACAGAGGGAGAGATGAAGATAGCAGGCTGCAGGGTGACTTAAACTGTTGCTACAGGAGGGACGAATCTGGATTTCGACTACAAGATGCAGAGAAATAATAAAGCAAAAATGAGTGTGACAAAAGCGCACGGAGAAATGAGTAATGCAGGTGAAAGGCAGTGAGACGGTGAGAGAAATTAAAGAGTTGCGGAGCAGTTAAGTTCTCAGCATCTCTCTTGAGGTGTGCTGAGAATTAGATTGCATTAAAGACTGACAGTCCATTCATCTGAACCATACCAAGAAGGAACATTTAGTTAATTGAATGATTAATAAATTCAGCTCAGTCACACTATTTCACTCCGGTGTTGGCTTTGGATAAAAATGTCTGCCAAATGGGAGACGTCATATATCACTTGTTTGAAACCCTTTGCCTAAGACTTGCACTGAGCATCAATATAACTTGAACTAGTCCAGCTGTGTATACAAAGTAGGGGATATAGAGACAGAGCGCAATTAAGTCCCGCCCACACGAGGGGGAAACAATTCATCACTCACCATTGACTTTGTATTGCATGAAGGTGCCTCCTTGTCACTTTCCGTATGCTAACAAACAACAGAAAATGCCTAAAAGCTGCTGTGTAGTGAGATGCACAACCAACAGTGAAAAAACACAGAACTAAGTTTTTATAAACTGCTGAACCAGAAAACTGAGCCTTTAAAAGGGAATCCTCTTTTTATCTGGATATCCAGGCACTGTTGATGGTAAATGTAGTCAACTGAAGCAATAAACTCCTCACTGAGAAAAAAAGAGTTCTTCTGCTGCAAAAGCTGTTGTTCTTCCTGCATCCAGTGTTGTCACAGTGATGTCACTGGACGTAAGGACGAAGTACAAGCTATTTTAGCTTGGATTTCTAATCTCCACCTCTGAGTACCCTGGGAGAGTGCTGTGTGTGTTGTTTTTTTTTCACCTAATGCTATGTTTTGGTCAACAAAGTAACTATAAAAATAAATAAATAAATAAATGCTTAAAATTATTCCAGGAATGTTTCTATTCAGATGATGGGTACAAATTAAGTAGAACAAAAGGTGTTAAATGAAGAACTCTATTGGAATTGGTATCAATTTAGGGGTACTGGTAATAGTGCTGGTAATGTAATTTTGTAAACAATACCCAGCCCTAGTTTCCACCTTTTCTTGCATATTGTTGCACCAATTGTTTTCCCCTCTGGAGGGCATGGTTTTCAGAGTATGATGCACTGTGCACTGTCTCATCATGTAGACTCACAAGTCAGTTTCTAAATTCTTCACTCAGTAGAGACAGAGGACAATCTCCCAGCTTTAGTTGCAAAAACTCAGTGAAAACAGCAACTACAGACCTAATCAAAGATCGTTAGGGCAGCCCTTCATATTGTGCATGCCGAAGTTGTGTGCCCACCACTGAAGAGAATGGGAAAAGAGGTCATATCCAATAAAGCATGTCCTTGAAAAATGTAAGGGGCATAGATTTGTTAGCGGCCATTGACGCCACCGTTCAAACAACTATTTCGCATTTAGAAATCCCCAGATGACCGGTAGGCGGGGAGATCTGTGATTGTCTGGTATCGCGAGACTACTATACATGTACAGCAGCAGCACAGTGAGTTGTTTAACCTTGTGCTTGTCTGTCTTCCTCTCTGTTTCATCAGGACAAGATTGTGTTTCAGCATGTGAAGTTTTTTATTGCTGACTCATCATTACCTCCATCTGTGAGACACGAGTCCTTCAGCTCAAACTAAAGTGCAACCGGAGAGTCAACCAACACCTGTCTTTCTAATATGAACAGGCACACGAGTCTCCACGCCCACTTCCGTCCCCTAATAAAGACAGGCAGAGACCCTTGCTCCACGCATCTTTTCCTTCACCCCCTCCCCTAATCCCGTTAGGCAGGAACATCCTCACCCTTCTCTCTCCTCCCTCGTTCCTCTTTCCCCAAGATCGGCTACTCTAATCCGGTCTGTCAGGACAACCAGGTCCCTGACTACTGTTCCCCTTTCATCTCCCACCTTCAAACAGAATGAGGATGCTTTCATAATGTTGGGTGAGTGACAGGCAGGGGAGTCAGGTGGAGACAGGACCGTGATATGGACGGGCACTTTGTCCTGTTTAAATACACTAATGGAGGATAAGAGGCCTGTCACAGGGACAGGTTGAGATGGGAAGGGACAGAAGACACAGACACTCATCTTTACTTACGGACGATTTGTGAATGCAGAGATGGGGATGTGCAATGTATTACATCAGATAGTTGAGGATGTTGTAGAGTGCAAGCACCTCAGGACTCTTTCACCTTTAAGAGACAGACTCTCAGTGCATAATGATGTGAGGTGAAACAAAATTTTCAAGCTTTTACACCAAATACTTTTTTTATACCAAAACTGCCATGTATATTATGTAGGCTTTTAAACAAACCCACATATATACACCAATAGGTGACTCTTTGACTATTGCCAGTAGATAAGTTTGCCTTTGCCTTGTTTGTTTTATAATGTGTTGCTGTGAAAGCAAAGACTCAACTTATGTCTCTGTGTGTTCAACATTCAGTACCTTTGTAGCTTCTAACTGAATCTCTGCAGTTTTAAGTGAGCTTTTCTCCTGCATTTGTACTTTCAGGTATCTGCCTTATTTTACGGTTTCATGTTCACTCTCACCTATACAGGCGTCATGTTAAGTTACTTCAGATGAAATCCCAACATTTCCTGATTTTGCTGCTTCATAGTAAAAACTTTTAGAGAACAAAATAACAGGACTTTATAGGAAAACTTTATAAGAAAAAAAAGTGCCACTTTTTTAAAGCCACTTGATGAACGCACATCAGTTAAACAGATGCCTTCAAACAGGTGAAAACTTGAGCTGAGTCAAACCATTAACATTTATTAGAAACAGACAACATGAGAGCTCAAAAAAAGGGATGCAAAAGTCTCTTGATTGCCCCCTGGTGACTGGCTGCAGTATAGTCAGAAATCCCGCCTCCCCAATGTTAACAGATAGGACATGGGCCAAACTAAAAGTACATGTCAAATAAAATCCCCCCAAAGATGTTTTCTGTCATTTTAGATAGTTCTTGTCACACTGATGTTTGTTCAAGTGTTCATTTTTCTGATCAGTTTTGGATTTAATTAGTTATTTGATGCCATAAAAAGGGAGTTTCATGCCATGATTGACAGCTGAGCTCTGCTCAGGATTGACTCAGCCGGCTGTATGGGCGGGAACTCAAAAGCACAGTTCCAACTCTTATCACTACTGTGCAGACTCTGGCTCCAAATGACATCACCAGTGCGAGATGGAAGCGCCTGTATCCGGGATATTTTGACTTCAGTTTTGCACTGTGGAAGGAAGTGGAGCTGGTTTGTCCATCTATACTTATAGTCAACAAGTCAAACTAAGCCAGCATATGTGTATGGACTGGAAAAGGGGCAAAAGAGTCGCAGAAGTTTACGACAGAGGCAACAAGCTTTCATTGCCTCAGCTGGAAAAGGATTGAAAATTAGCATGTCCACCTGAGTGAAATGTTTCCATCACTGCCAACAGAAGTCGGAGCCAATAAATATCCATGATTACTGCAGAGTCATTTGACCTGAGAATGAATGCTGAATGTAACCTTTCCCACTGAAGACAAAGCCCAATGTTAGTGGGTGTAAGCGGGGTTTTTTTGTCCAGTGTTAAAGGGGCTTTAGAGAACAAAAACTCTTCTTGGTTAAGCCTCAGAACACCTGACTGATGTTTGCCAACACAAAAGTCCAAGAACAGTGTTACTCTTATTCCTGGGTGGAACACTCCAATTTCAGTGTTACATTAACACACAAATCACTGGTGAACACAAACACACACTTCTGATTCACAGCTTACACACCCAGTAGGCAGCCTTTTGGATAGATGGCACCTGCATACAGGAGGAGGGGGCACACAAATAGGATATCAAGAGTGGAAGGGGGGTGTGTGTGGTGGGGGTGAGTCCATAAATAGGATTGTGTAGGAAGCAGGGCGAGCTAAATAGGATTGTAATGTACAGGAAAGGATGTATAAATAGGATATGAGAGTCAGAGCTGTGTTCTCACTAGTTCCACGTCCCTGTGGTATAGGAGTTCTCCACGACTGTGCATGCATGTGTGTGTAAGTGTATGTGTGTGTGTGTGTGTGTGTGTGTGTGTAAGTAAAAGCCATTAATGTGGAGGCTAATCTTGAGGCACCTGTCTCCTCAGGCAGAGTGTGACCTCCACTAGCCAGGTTCACCCATGTTTGTCCTCCCATCCCATTCCTCACCTCCTCCCCCCTCGTTCTCCTCAATCCTCACATCCCTTTCTGTTTTCATCTCTTCTAACTTTGCTTTTCATATTTCATAAATGAGATCTGTGTTTCCTTTTCGCTTCCTGACCTCTTTAAACAGGTAAACTGTCACTCTCGCCAAGTGTACACTGCTCCCGCTCCAGGAGAGGTCGACGGTCAAAGCTTTGTCTCCTTCTCTCTCTCATTCTTTCTCTCTGTCTCTCTGCTTTTTGGGGTCAGTGGGCTTTGGGAGCTGTCAGCTCAGTGCTGGTGTCTGCTGGCTGACGGACTGAGGTCAAGGGTCAGGGGTCAGGAGTTAGAGGGCAGGATGTGACCCTAAAAACAAACAGCATGGGGAGAGGGTCGTACCCACGAAGAGCCTGTCATCCTCCACACAGGGGTATCTTAGTGTGAGCATGCACTGTAAAAAATGTATTTCAGTAGTAGTTGATATAATGCAATGCTTTGAATGACTCTCATTTAGCTTTCTGATTTAGTGATGGCATTCTACTTTTGTTGATTATACCATTTTGAAATTACACCCCGTTTTCTTACCCTGCTATTCTGAGTTCGGTTAAAGCACATCACTTAGGTTTCTTTCAGTATTGTGCGTCTGATGTTTCCAGTTTTTTTGCAATTGAAGTGCCGTTTCTCTTGTGATCAGAAAGAGTAAGATCATCTCCTATTTTGTAATCAAATGATGTATGAAATAAAAAGTATATTATGGTATAAAATGATCCACCTGAATTGGTTAAATTGTGTTGTATAATGTTTCATAAACTCACTGATCCAAGCCAGCTATCATTAAGTCGGACTTGCATCAGCAATTACAACTGTATATATTAATTATATTTAATCAAATAAAATAACACACTAAGATAAATATAAACAAGCATGATTTCGCAATAGCTACAATGAGCTATTGTGACGTACGTACACCGACTGACTGAGCTGCTGGTTGCAGCTAAAAACTACTTTTCCTGAAACCCCACTAGCTGGTTGTTAGGGGGGAGTGTTTTACATTTGGGTAGAGCAAATAATTGTGTTGGAAAATTAGAAACTTTTAAGCTGACTTCCAGCTTCAACTAACTTGTTAATTTAGTTGGCCCAACAATTCTCTCACATTTACATGGTGATGTCCTTCATCTTTTGCACATACTCACACCTAACATCAGCATACCACTGTGTGTGTGTGTGTGTGTGTGTGTGTGTGTGTGAGCTGGCATACGATGTGATGTGATGTGTGAGATGTGTCATGTTAGCATGGCACGCATCTATTAGACTGTTTATGGTTGCTTGTCAGAGAAGCTCCTCTCCTCCCTCATGATTACATTACAGACCCGTTTACACAGCCAAGGTCACCATGGCCCGCTCTGAAAACATCATCTTCTCCATAAGCCAAGGCAACAATGCATACGAAACTGACAAAGACAGGGGCAGTTAGTCACACGCACTGAGCAATACATACATACGCTCATATACAGTCGTATCATCATATTTTAAGCGCCAAGGTAACAGTGTATGTTCGTGTGTGGGGCCCAGGAGAGCTCGCTGCCTCCTCAGACAGGTAATGGATGGTGGGCCTGAAAGAGACTGAGGGGAATTAAGATAAACACACTCTGATAAAACTAACCTGCGCGGCCGCATTGCTGTCTGTTTACAACGAATTAAAACATATCACATATGCTGCATGCACATACGAGCACACAAGCATGTGCACACAAACACCGATACCTGCATAGGTGCACACACACACAGACACACACACACACACACACACACACACACAGTTTACACTTAGGATTTTATGATGGATTTATATACAAAGGCATGCTTAAACAGTGGAATAAATGTTTGGACAGTGGTGGCTCTTTGAGTAATTGATCTATGAATCACACACAAGAGATCTTGTAAATTATGAAGACAAATAAACTCTCCATATATCAGGCCCCTATTATAAAATGTTAAGCAGATTTAAACAGATAGAAATGTATCTGCTTAGACAAGGACATTTATTTTTTGCACAGAGGTGCCCTGCATACAGATTACACAGACTAACCCAGCGACAGTCTTATTCTGGGTCCAGAGCCAACAGCTCAGGTCAGAGGAAGAATGAAACTAGGCCCAAAATTATTCTGGAGTAATTGCAGGTGAAAGAGCCTTCAATGAACAAAATTTATGTTATGTAAAGTTACTGTCTACTGTAGGTTATAAGAGCATAATTTCCTGCACCTTCTTACATAAAACAAAAACATCAAGTAGATCTATGCAAGTTGCATAGCAGTATTTTAGGCCAGGGGTTCCCAAACTTTTTCATGTCAGGGACCCACACAATAGATGCATATTGGACCACAGACCCTCACTCTGAGAGGACTTTGTCTTAACCTTTTCTAGCTCACCCCTCACTACCATACACTTATTTTTCTCATATTCTGAGGGGGAAACAGGGGACTTTAGAGAGAATTAGCGGGTCAGCTGTACATGCCCCATACAAGTGTTAGACATCATCTGAAAGCAGGGAACCTTAAGATTAATCTAAGATGCAGCTCAGCACTCTGTGTCAAGTTTTTTCTAGTTATAAGTCTGTAATAAACATCATGCTTTCTTCAGGCACCAGTTAGGGTTGGGGCGATTGGACGAATATATCAACTATTGGTGATGGGCTCATTTCATCGCTGGTTGTTGTTTTTTGGGGTGATTTTTGTCACTTTATTTTGCTAATTCAATGGTCTGCAGAGTGAGAGCCACTGCTCAGCAACACGCTCTCACTCAGCTGCACAGTCTAACACCCACTGAGCCAGATGATGAGTGCACTGAGCTGGAGGAGGACTGAGATGGAAACAGCCTATAGAGACAGACACTTTTTAAATGTTTTTCAGGCTATTGTGGCTTTAATGTGATAGAACAGCTGAAGATTGACAGGAAAGGGGGAGAGAGAGTGAGGGGGTGGAATGCAGCAAAGGGCTGCAGTGTGGAATCAAAACTATGGCTGCTGTAGAGTATATGGGACGCATGCTCCACCAAATGAGCCACAGGAGAGCCCCAGAGCCAGACTATTTTCACACCTAAAGCAGTGGACTAACTATTTATTTTGACTAAACTAGAGTTGGTGGTTCTTGGAACAGTGGAAAGATAAACAAAATGGTTCTGGTGAGTTTCACATTGTTTTTCTGTCGAGTTTGGATGAAGTGTGTTTTCTGATTCATAAGAAAATTAAGCTTATCTACCAACACATCTCCCAGCTGAGATACGGGAGGATGATTTAACAAACCACTCTATTCACATTCTGAAAGTTTAAGGTGTATAGAGCCTTAGAATATTATGATGGAAATATATGACACTGAAACCCATGCACTATCATGTCTCATAAGTTTTGGGTTGGTTACACAAAATTGGGCACACAATTTAACCTTTTTTAATCACTTTGATAAAAAAAGGTCAAAAATCCCTAAACAATACCACATAGAGACACCAAGACCTTGAGGCATACCACAGAAAAATTAACGCTGTAATTTGGTATCAAAACCCTTTGGAGATAATAAAGACGGAGATAATGGTGTCACACTACACACCTATTTCTTTCCTTGTTGTTCAAACTTGATGATGATGATGATGTCATAAAAGCTAACATTTAACCCACTTAAGGACCCTTGTTGGTCCCCAGACCACAGTTTGAAAAACACTGTTTTAGACAACTTAATATCCACTGCAGATACAGCAATGTGGAAAATTATTTTATATCCCAAAACATAGTGTGGAATCAAAATTTAAAAAAAAAAAGGTCCCAAAAGTAATCAGTATTACCCACTGGTCTACTATGCAAGAGGAGAACTGTGGCCAAAAAGTTGGCATAGCCACACACACTCCCCAGTGCAAACATACTTCATACGTGCACACACTCTTTTCCAAGTTTATGCACCACTGATCTGAGTACATAATGAAGTGTGACATATCAAGCAAAGGCGCTAATGGGGTGTGAAGTCATTAGTGAACTCTCTCTCACACACACACCCCACACACACACACAACCTTGTGTGTGCATAACAACACACCTATTCTTTCAGTCTTTACTTGGAAGGCGTGATTGTAATAAGCCCTGCAGGCGATCCTGACTGCAGGGTGATATTAGTGAACTATGTTTTACACAATAGTCTCTCAAAAATAGATTTCCACAGCATGAATGTATCATACAATACACGTGTTGTGTGAATGCAGGATTTATATTAAGGACAAAGTGTGGGAAATCAGAGTCGACACAGTTAGTGGGGTTCCCTCTTTACTGGTGCTCATGCACCTGACAGTCCCAGACTTCCAACAAATGCACATGTGTATTAACCTGACATAACTGACAAAATGTTGTCTGACACACTCCACATTTACAGCTGGCACAGGAATGAGAGAGAAAGAGAGGAAGAGGGAGATGGGAGGAGGAGAAGGAGAGGGGTAGGCAGAGAGACTCTAAAAGCTTGTCAGTCCCTCTTAATTATTCTAATTGCTGAGCTCAAGCTTCATGCCAAGGCTTAGGCATTCCCCTGGCACAACAACACAAGCCCCCCTATCACACATACACACACACACACACACACACACACACACACACACGCGCACACACCGGCACACACACACACACACACATGATTCAGCCACTGCATTGCCTTGAAACCTCTCCTCTTCGCTCCCGTCTCGTCCTCTCCCCTCATCTCCATACAGAACTCCCTCATCTCCCTCTTTTCCTCGGCTCCCTCTATCAGCATCCCTCCACCCTCAGAGCACCCTCTTATTCCTCCACTCCTCCTCCTCTCCTCCCATCACAACAGACCCTTCTGCTTCCTCTCTCCCCAGCCACTCCTCTCCTCCACCCCTCCGTTCCTCCGAACTGGATTAAAAGTACTTTTCATTACCCGTGCGGGAGATATGGCACTTAAAAATCACCCCATTATCATTTTTCACCCAGCAAACAGCACACACTCTCACAGAGACATAATTACCACACCCTGTCATACCAGGGAGATGGAGGCTGCTGATTTCCAGCCAGGCCGTGTGTGTCACTCTGTGTGTGTAAGTGTGTGTGTGTGTGTGTGTGTGTGTGTGTGTGTGTGTGTGTGTATAAGAAACTGCTGCCTGTCCGCCTGCCTGCCTGCTTCTCTTATTGATATTAAAAGCGCTGCATAAACGAGTGTTTAAAATGGCTGTCAGAGGGGGAGAGGGAGAGGATCCACTCCAATCACAAACTGCAGCACACATCACTGGATCTCTTTCCCAGCTTGGCACATGGTAATGGCCTGGAATAACAGAATACTGCCGGATGATTCCCATTCCCACATTCCAAGTTGTGTGCGCGGCTGTGGAGGAGGCAGTCGGAATGGGAGGAGATGAGTGATAGCGCTCGCTTTAACCAGTCAACACTTAACACATAATGAATTGGGAGTCATATGATGAATTGGATTTATGGCGACGCTTGTTCTTAATGGCTCAAGTGCTTCAAATTGTGAGGCTGGGGAGGAAAGGAAGGGGACTCATTCACACTAATATTCATTTAGGAAGCCGCTCCTCATCTAACAGTTAGAGCAGTTCTGCAGGGGCCGGGCCTTCACTCACAGCATTCACAAGGGGGTGTTAAGTATATACGTGTTTAAAACACTCCCCGCACCCCTAAGACATTCATCACCGTGACAACACTGCGTGGCGGCCCCCCAATATCACTCCGCAGGGGCCTGCCGTTGGCCTGTCACAGGAATGGGTGTCTATAATTATGCCTGTAGATAAAGCAGGGACAAACGTGGGTCCTGCATGATTAACTGGGTTGCTGTTTGATCACATTTGACTAATTTGTGGCATAAATCTTCAGGCTGGCGCCCCTGCTAGAGACCATTAGCCCTGACACTGACACCCCTGACACCACACACACACACCACACACACACACACCACACACACACACACACACACACACACACACACACACACACGCTCAATACTCATACCTTTAAAGGGACAGTTCACCCCCAAATCAAAAATACATATTTTTCCTCTTACCTGTAATGCTATTTATCTATCTATACTGGTTTGATGTGAGCTGCCGAGTCAGAGATGTCTGCCTTCTCTCGAATATAATGGAACTAAATAGCATTTGGCTTGTGGTGCTTAGCACTGTAAAAATGAGAAAGTTGAGAAAACTCAAAATTTCAACAATTTACTTTGAGTTTTGAGCCCAATTCAAACTCTTATGTTCTGAAAAGGTTTTACCAACTATTAATCTTTTGTTGAGATAATTTGCTCTTCTACTTTAGATAAACTTGACTCTTTTTAAATCGAATCATTTTAGAAACCCAAAACATTGTATTTCAAAATTTATTGAGTAAAGTCATTTAACTGAAAGTGAATAATGGTTAATATTTTCAATTACAACAAATTATGATAAATAAGGTTCACAGTTCACTGTGACCACTTTTTGAAATGCGATTTTTTTTTAAGTTTCTGAAACTTGAAGATTGAAGTTTATCCAAAGTACAGAGGTAAATTATCTCAACTAAAGATTGTCAAAGCTTAAGAATTTGAGTTGGGCTCAAAACTCAAAATTATTTATTGCAGTAAGTTGCCTTGAAATTTTGAGTTGTCTCAACTGACTTTTAACTTCATGAATACTAGTCTTTTAATTTTACTTGCTCACACTGAGTTTTTCCAGTACCTTTTGCACTCTTACTTGTTTCATTCTATAAGTTTTACTTGGATTTTCTGAGTAAGTTGGTGGCAGTTATACAAAACTTGACACAGTAAATTTCCTTTACTTACTTTTCCCAAAGTAATTGATTTTGTATTTTTTTAAGTAAACTTGTCTTTTTAAAATTTACAGTGTAGGAAGAAGTAGTTGGCAAACATTCTACTGCAGAAAGAAAGAAGCTCCAGTAAGAGGGGTGTTTTTTTATTTAATTGATTTCTGGAAAGAGACACTGCTGTTGAGCCGAGTGCCATTTAGTCCCAGGCCACAGTAAAAATACATATTTTTGATTTGGGGCGAACTGCCCCTTTAAGAGAAAATGCAAAAAAGGAGGGGTGGGTGCTGGACTTTGAGTGCTGCTGCTGCTTTGGTGGGGATAAAATGTGATACACTCGCTAACAGTTTCTGGTAACATCAATTCCAAAACTCTATGTGTATGAGGGTCAAGGGTGGGGGAGCGGGGGTGTAGGTGGGGCAGCTGGTACACCTAAGCACTATAGAGAGAGAAATGCAGGTGTACTGGATTATAATATTAAGCAAACATGAGCTCTGAGGTCTAATTATGACACAGGGGAGGTTAGAGAGCGCGAGAGAGGGAGAGATTCAGTGCTGTGTGGTGGAGCGGATGCTGAAGCCAGCAGAACCAGCCTGGTCATTTGTAAACAGGTAACGATGCAGGCCAGGTGTATGAGCATATGTACCAATGAGCAGGGGAGGAAACGGGGGGAGTAAGAGGAGAGAGGGAAGACGGGGGGAAGAGAGTGGGAGGAGTAGAGGGAGGATCTAATTAGGGTGAATTTACAGTGCCCTGTGCCAAACAGCTAAAATGGCCAACTGGGCACAGAGATTTATTACTGGGTTAAATTAGGTTGTCTGGTGAGGGTTGGTGAGGCCACCTGCAGCTGTCAATTGTCACAGAGATTATTATAACTGCAGGGAAAAGACACCAGCTACACAAACACACAACAAGTGCACTGTTACATATGCAGGCTCGTGAAGAGAAACCAATATTCTTTTGTGTTTGGGACAATATCAATTGAGTCAAGTGAGCGATTAAGAATGATGCTTGAACCCATTTAGCATGAATCAATGAACCTCTGGACAGAAGGTTTCCAGTGCAAGGAGCCTTTGCCTCCATTTGCATCAGTATCCTTGATCAAATCTGCAAGGTAAACAGGTTTAAAACCTGATGGGGGATATTAAACTTGCAGATTGCGCCCGACTCCCCCCTCCCCGGGCTTGTCTGGAGCTCGAGGCTGGGGTTTGGGCCTCTGCATTTGACTCTGGCTGCTGAGAGCAAGGACGTGGCACAGCGAGCCAGCCCTGAGCAGCCATACTTTCATGGTCGGTTTCCATTTAAATATCTGACTGACAGGGAACATGGCGCCATTAAGGCGTCCCGAGGGCCCGGCACGAGAGGAGGAAATGGGCAGATAAAACCCCCCAAGGGAGAGGAGGGGGGTGAGAGAAGGGCCAAGCCTTTAACAGTGGGACCTGCTCTTAAAACTGTATAGGCACCGCTCCATCCATTCAGTCCTCCGTCCCTCCACACCCAAAACAACCTTGTCTCTCTGGAACAAAAGCAGGATTTATCTAGCATGACTTACAGCCCCAACCTGACTTTCTTTCTCTGTTGGCAGTATGAGGTCATATAGCATGTGTGAGTGCACATGAGTGAGTGTGTGTGTGCGTTCACATAAAATAGTAAAAGATTCCTCCTAGCCCCTACTGTACAGTAACTCTCAAACATTTAATACACACAGTACTATACCTCTGGGAAACCAGAGCACAGTTAACACGAAAGCAACAAGAGTTGTTGTTTTCAAGACCAGTCATCAGACCAGTGGGCGCCGACACTGTCTCTCCCTTGGTCTTTAACTCATTTTGTCTTAGTGTCGTCTGTCCTGAACTCTTTTTTTCAATGACAATAAATAATGTATTGTTTTTTTGAGAATCCTGTGGGAAACGGGAGTCAATTCACTATTCATCACGGTACAAGAAAAAAGTCAACAGCAGTGGGCAGGATAGGAATCATCCAAAAATATTATATATTTTTTTTTTTTTAAATATAATGCTTTATTCCTTTTTTATTTTCAGTGGCAGCCATCTGACCAAGTGGATAATGTGTGAGGACTGTGGATTGACAGGGATGGGAGTCATCGAGTTGAGTTTTGGACTGAAATGAAAATGTGCATTTTTATATTGTTACCTTGCATCTTGATTGATTAATAGAAAAAAATGATAGATTAATCAGTGATCAAAATATCCATTAGTTGCCTAATTGCCTAGTTCTTGTCTATGGCCCTGTCTGACTGAGCTTAAGACAGAAAATACCATTACAATACAACAATGCAAAGAGCTGTATGGGTACGGGCGTGTTGTTTCAGGTACCTGTGAGGTGATTACATATGATGCAGAAATGCTGGTTTGTGTGATAAATAATGATTTTGAAAGCGTGATAGTTAACATAAGACTACACAGTGGTTTATAATACTGCTAGACAGGATTTTACAATTCTTACAAATCTAGCAGCCATCCGCAGATAGACATTAATATAACATTCATATACCAAGAAGTTTACTGGTAGTCTCACAAGTCAGTCTCTAAACGCTTCACTCAATAGAGATTGAAGACATTCACCCAGCTTTTCTTATTAAAAGCAAGGTGGAAAGAGTGGAAATGATTAAAGAGTTAAAAAAAAAAAACTTGCATTGCAGAAGCAATCCAAAGCCTAGGGTGTTTAGGGTGCTCCGTCATATGTAATAAATAATGTAAGTTGCGTAGATTTGTTAGAGGCTGTAATCTCCACCATTCAAGCAACTGCCTTGCATTTAGATATCTCCAGATGATCCGTTGGTGAGAGTAAACTACTGGAAATATGCTTGCACGTATTTGACTGGTCAAAGCAATGCCTTCCTGGATCACAGTAAATTGCTTTGTAGAAAAGTTGATCCAAGTTCAACTTTTCTGCCAACAGCCAAGTGTATTTTTTGTTGTAGTGTTGCCAATGCAGTGGTCTAATTGAAATGAATGAGTAGGCTCCATTTTTCCACAGCGTTACAGTCTGTATAAAACCGGCTTTAGTCTTAAACATTGAAACACTCAGTCTTGTCTTGGCTGTTTTAGGTCTCAGTCTTGTCTTGGTATAAACTGATCAAGTCTTGGCTGCAACACTGGTGTTAACTATACTGAGCTCCAGTCTGTTGGGTCAAGTATCTTAACTGTGGATGCTGCCAGGCCTAGAGGTTAAGTGGCTGTCAAAAAGGGTGAAACACAGGAGCAAATGGCTCTGACATACAGACACAAATGAGCAAAGCCAGTGAGCCAGAAGGCCAAGCAACCAGGCAGGACAGTGGCACCATGAAGACACTTAGCAAGACTGAGGGAGAAAGAGAGAGAGAGAGAAGTAGTATTGTCTGCCAGTGATATACTTTTACCTCCTCACTTCCCACAATTCAGCT
The DNA here is from genome assembly GCA_034769285.1 of Lutjanus argentimaculatus. Taxonomy (NCBI): domain Eukaryota; kingdom Metazoa; phylum Chordata; class Actinopteri; order Lutjaniformes; family Lutjanidae; genus Lutjanus; species Lutjanus argentimaculatus. The sequence continues at coordinate 11,894,250 of JAWZSL010000012.1, read as the reverse complement.
TTCAGAGGCTACACTCTATCCCTCCTTCCCCCCTCCGTGCCACCATCCATACTGCCAGGCCCAATAAAGGTCAACTCCCTGCCTTCCTCTTAAGGAGCTCATTTGCATCCCGCCGGCAAACAGCCAGTCAGGGCTTGTTCAAAGGGCCTGCTAATCCAATCAGATTGCTCATCTGTGAGGCCTTATCGCCACGGACACCGGCATCTGTGGGAACCACATCACAGGGCATCACAGGGCTGCTGGTTGTGATTGGTGGAGACAGAGAGTCAGAGGGAAGTATGCATCACAAGGCTTCAACACGGCTCGGAGTTAGCCAGGAGTGACAGTCAGAGAGCAGGAAAGGCTTAAGCAACACTTCCCATGTTATGACGGCTGCCCCAGGAACGGCACAGATACATATTGGGTGTGAAACATGAATTAGACCAGTAGGATTTCATCTTTATCTACTGTTAAGCACGGGGGTGGGGGGTGGGTGTGGGGGGGTGCTTGGTGTATGAACAGTACATAAATACCAAGGCTTAATAGAAAAAGTAAATGTTCGTTTCTAGAAGGGACATCAAGACCAGCATAGTTCTCACTAGAGTGATCATTTTAACCCAAACCATGATCTTTCTCCAACACTAACCAGCTGTTTTTTGTCCCTAAACATACCCAGATCTTAACCACAGTCTTGTCACATTATTAATTTGTACAACATGCACAATGAAGAAGCAATACTAACAATTCTTGCAAGAGTTTTACAAATCTAGACATGATAAAAATAAATGCTTTACAACCACTGTGGCAATGTTACAATTGTGGTGATGTTACAATTGTACCAATTCTCCCCAAATGCTCCATAACAACTATTCTCTGTATGAAGTTTGAGTAACTACATAGGGGACCCCAGAGTATTACTGATTACTGGGCTGCCACATCACATCATTCACAGATTGTGGATTGTGATATGGCAGCCCATCCTCACCAAAAAAACGAGCGTCTATGTCATCTAAGGAAAGAGCTTATTACAACCCATATTTATGTTTAGTGTTAGGTACTGACCTCTAATGGATATAGTTATTATGACAGGAGAATTATAAAGAGTAAGATAGTTACATAGCATAGCATATAGAGGATATAGGCTGAACGGATGGCTCAAACAAACCTAAGAGACTGGGGGTTGAGTCCTGTATAAAACTAAAAGTAAATGTGGAGTTGAAATTAAAATTTTGATATGTACGTGACTTCTGTCACATCACCTCTGTCATGTGAGTTATGTCACTTCCATCATGTGACATATGTAGTACACTTATGGATATGGAGTTACTGTATTGCTACAGTTGGGTATGTTTTGTCACTATCAACCTTTACTATCATCCAGTGGGTTTTAAGATGTGAGAGGCAATGTGATTTAGATCCTTTCCTAAATTTAATGGTTTCTTCTTTTGGCTCACGATACACCCTTCCACGAAGTTTAATGAAAATTTGCATTTTTTCCATAATCCTGCTGACCTCCTTGGCAGAGGTAATAAAAGGTAGGCTAAGTAATTAAAAAGAAAGTTAAGGTGAATCATTGAAAAAACAAAAGACACATTGAAAACACAGACAAAAGATACAGTATAGAACAAATGAATGGCTATAAGAACTAATGTATATGTCCTTCAGCCCCAGGGGGAGGCAGACAAACCCTGTGTAGGTTAATGTCTAACTTTGAGCGCACACACACACACACACACATGCGCGCGCACACCACACGCACACCCACACACCCACACACACACACACACACACACACACACACACACACACACACACACACACACTCTCCAGTACAAGAGCAGCCACAGGACTAAAAACACACAGTTTGCTCATTCAGGTATATAAGCTACAGAGGTGATCTGGCTGTGCGAATGACTTTGTGTCCAGGGACAACGGCTGGACATAAAGGGACATGGGGGGACATAAAGGTACAAGGGGACAGGGAAACCAACTTGGCCGTCCTTGCACACAATCCCACAGAGACTATCCAGTTCTCCCATCCCGTCTCCTCCTACTTCCTTCTATTCTCCACTGTCTCCCCATCTCCTATTCTTCCCCCCTCCGCCACCTCCGTCCTTCTCTCCCCTGCCTTCTCTCACCCATACAATCTGCCCTCAGCCATCCCTCCTCCCCAACACCCCACCCACTCCGCGATTGTCTCGCCCTCGCACTTGCTCTCGACCCCACTGGTGTCACTATTAGCAGCATCACACGGATCACATGGCTGCTGAGGTATGGAGGCCGAGTCAATGGAGCGTGGCACACAAAGACGTCCATATACCCCCAACGCCAGTGCTTCCTCCTACTCCCTCCTCTCAATAATTCTCTCTCCCACCTTTTCCCATCCCTTCCTGATCATTAGCTTGGAATGCAGCCAGATTGGATTTAACTTGCCGGACTAACTGTATTTTTTTCAATATACCCTGTGCTTTCCTCTGTAGCAGTTCACAATATTACTGCATACATGTTTAAACAAAAACTTCCTGAAACTTACAAGCAAAAAAATTATAGAAGTCTCTTAAAGTCATGGTTCAGATTGTTTGAAGTGGGGTCAGTGTATTAGCCACAGTAAATGCTGGTCGGTATGCCCCCAGTTAGGAGAATCAGAGGAACACCAGCACGGAAACTAAGTAATGAACTGCTGTGGATGGGGTCAGCAACAAAAGGTAATTTAGCCACTTAAAAAAGGTCTGCGTAAAAGAAAATCAATATCAGTCATATAGCTATATTTATCTATATTTATAATATTTTCATTGCTTTACCTTGCCATCAGACAGCCTTTTCTGATGGGAAACAGCCATTATATGAGCCAAATATCGCTCTCTCCAAACCAACCAAACTCCATAGGCAAGAACACATCACAGAGCACAAAAGTGGCTGGCCTATCACTGCTCGATATGTTAGTTTGCTTATGTTATTGTGTGACTTTGCTGTTTTTAAAAGATAGTTTGGATTCACCAATGTCAGACAATAACAAAAACAAACTAACCAATTGAGGCAGTGATAGACCAGCAACTCCTATGTTGTGCAAGATAAAATTACTCATTTCACTTATGGAGTTTGGTTGGTTTGGAGAGAGTGATATTTGGCTTATATAACAGCAGTTTCCCGTCAGAAAAGACTGTCTGATGGCAAAGTAAAGCAGTGAAAATATTCTAAACATAGCATACAAGTACACTGATATAGATTTTTTGGAGCAGTTCATTGCTTAGCTTCTGTGCAAGCGCTCCTCTCTGCTTCTCCAAACTGGGGCTGTGTCAGCTGATATCTGCTGTGGGTAAATAAACTGACTATCAATAAGTGCATCATACAACCCCATATCAAATAATCCAAATTATCTCTTTAATAAAGGCTCCATAACCATTACATGAGTTGTCATTTTAAAATAGTCGATCTATCATCGTGTAACAGAATTACAGTTTGTTGGTTGTGTGACCTGCTCTTTGTCCCAGCCTTGGCAGACTATTAGACCTGGAGCAAGGAGTCAGAGAGGTGAGACAGGCGTGAGGAGGAGGCAGAGGTGGATCTATAACAGCTCTTCAAGCACAGCACTGCTCCAAGAGAGGCAGCTATGGATCCAAACCATCCCTCCCTTTTCTCTTACTCTCTTCCTTTTGTGTCCAAGTGTGTAAGGTTGCATGTGTGCAGCATGTTAGTGAGAGGCATGCGTGTGTGTGTATGTGCAGGCCGTGCATGTGATAAGCCTGTAGTAGTAGTGGTCCTGTGAGGGACCTAAGGCCCTGTTCTCCTGATTAGTCATTTATCAGGCCTGGCAGCCCAGACCCACCATAATCACTCTTCTCTTACCCCTCCTCCTTTTCCTCCGCTGATCCCCTCTATCCCTCCAGATCTCCCCTGTATCTACCCCTACAACAATGCTCTCCATCCCCCAACACCAAGTCTATATGGTGGTGCATGTACATGCCTGTCCAACCTCTACCTGCCTCTATCCAAGCTGCACCCACTCCATCCACCTTGTCCTCTATCTTCACTCCTCTCTTTCTGAGCATGTCTAGCCAGGAGCCTTCTTTCCCCTCTCCTCTTTGTAAAAACTCCAATCCAATTTCTCTCCTTGTCTGACTGCGTTGTGCTTGAGCTAAAGAGCTCAAAGCTGCAGCTAAAGACAAAATTTCCAATTTGTCTGTTTGAATTTTTGCGAGCGAAGCCGTTTAACGCTGTAGAAAGAGAAAAAGGGCGACATGATGAGAGGAAGATGGGAGGGCAAGTGTCTTCCGGAGCAGCAGGAGGACCTCCCTATCAAGCAGCGCCACACTCCCTCGTCCTGCCATGTCAACAGAGAGGGATTAGGGTACCAGACATATTGAGGAGGCCAAAATGAGTTAATGCAGTTAACCAGCTGCTTCTTCTCAACCTGTCTTCCCTCGGTTCGGAGAAATTGGAAAAGCTGTCTAGCCAAGGAGAGGGAATGTAATCTGGACTATGCAGACCGGAGGATACGGGCACATGAAAGGGCTGTCCTGCTTCCCATGCCTCTTTTCTCTTTCCTTCACCCTTCCTTACCATCATTCCCACTCCCTATCTCTCTCAGAAAGGGAGGGGGTGTAGAAGAAAATGTGGACAGAAAAAAATGAACATGTAGAGACCCAAGATGGGGTTAAAAGAAAAAAAAAACTCTGCTAATAAAAAGAGGGAAACTGAGGATAAAAGGGGGTGTTCAGATATGGGGAAAGAGAACAAAGCAAGTGTGTGTATGTGTGTGTTATTACAGTGCATGACAGCTGTTTGAACCCCCAGGGAGATAACAGCTGGGACTCTGCCACAAACACACACACTCCTTAACATATCCCTCACTTCATTTCTCCTTAACCATCTCCATATCCCTCCATCCCCGGTCTCATCTTCTCCTCCAGCTCCTCTTCCATTCATTTAATTTTGATTCCCACGCTCAAACTCCTCCTCTGGTTTTCTGGCAGCCTATTCATACAGCAGGTTCTCGCACTCATTTCTTGTTTTTTTCATTTTGTATATATTTGTTTCCTTTTTTTTTCAATCTATCATGTTTTATTAGAGTCCTTCCTCTTTGTCTCAAACTGCTAACAGTGAAATGGAGGCATGTTAAAGGGATAGACCAGATTATTTGAAGTGGCGTTGTATAAGATACAAAAACTCCACCTAAAAAGATCAGTATCAGTTAAAATGTATATTATATCTACATTATTTTTACCACTTTATCTTGCCATCAAACAGCCTTTTCTGATTAGAAAACATTTTTATACAGGCCAAATATTGCTCTCTTCCAAACCAACCAAACTCCATAGGCAAAATCAATAATTTTACCTTACAGAAAATGGGAGTTGCTGGTCTACCGCTGCTTCGTTCTGTTAGTATGTTTGTATTATTGTGTGACTACTGCATTTTAGTCTGGATTCACAGAAGTCACTGAACACAAAGAAAACTAACAGATTGAGCCAGTGGGTAGACCAGCAAATCCCGTGTTCTGGGAGGCAAAATGACTGATTTCACTTTAATATTTCGGTTATGCAATGTCAGTTTCCCGGTCGGAAAAGTCTGTCTGATGGTGAGGTAAAATGGTGAAAATATTCTGAATATAGCATAAAGTTAAACTAATATTGTTTTGTTTTTTTTGTTTTTTAGGTAAACCTTTTTTTTAGTGGTTAAAATACTTTTGTTGCTGATCCTGTCCACAGCAGAACAATGTTTAGGCTCCATGCTAGCACTCCTCTCTGCGTCTCCAATCTGGGGGCATGCCGACCTCCATCTTCTGTAGCTAGTACACTGAATTTCAATAAGTACCTCATATAACCCCACATAAAATAATCTGAACCATCCCCTTAATTGTTGTGTTTATTTACTTTAGGCTTCAGTGACATCATTTCTTTTAAAATTTTGTTCATCGTTTCCCTCCAATAACACTGTTCAGTTCTTGCTGAGTTCTTCTCCAGAGTGAAAAATTACTTTGATCTCTTTAATAAATCTCCATGTAAACAAAGGCAGCCATGGGGTGACAGAGTTTAAAAGGAGGGTGTCACACTACAATTACAAACCGTGCCTTTAACCACACCTCTCCCCCGCTGACTGTGTCTCTTTATAGAGCAGTCTAGTGTAATAGGGGCTCTCTTATAAAACACAGCGCTGTGTCACACACACATTACTCAGCCCACCGCCCCTTTAAATGATCCAAAGATGTATGAGGCCATCTGTGGGCTGCAATTAAATACCAACCCCTTTAATTCAGCTGCATGCTACATTACCGCCCTCTGTCCAAAGCCCTGTAGACCAGTTACAGAATTGGGTGAAGTCACACAACAAAGTACAGCAGAGAGTTAGTTACACTGCAAAAAACGTCAGTACAAACATGTCGTTTTGAGTTGAATTTTCCTAACAAAAACATACTTCCTTACTTGCATTTTGGTGACTTTTAAAGAATGAAAGTAACAAAGTAATAAGTGCACATTTTTGGGGGGCAAACATGCTTGTAGATGACCTATAGCTGACACTTATTACCTGGAGAACACAATGAGACAACAGTTAGTTAGGCTGCTCATACACAAAATGTGCCCCTTTCCTTTAAAACTCTCCTTAAGAAACAGGAATTCCTCTTTCCAAGATGTCTGAAACTTGCTTGAGCATATCTTTCTTTCTTTCTTTCTATTTTTCTCCATCTCTCACTCACAGGCAGCGCAAACAGTCATGTCTAGATGGGAACCCTAGATTTATGAAAGTCTTGCAAAATTTGTACTTATTGTTTATTCGTTGTGCATGCTGTACAATCTAATTATTTTTTATAATGTTACAACACATGTTTAAAATCTGTTTAGGTTTAGGGACAAAAAACACTTAGCATTAGGGGAAAATTATGATTTGGGTTAAAATGATCACTCTCACAAGATCTTTCACAGGTCTGGAGTTCCCATCTACACATGAGTGGCATGAGCAGTTCTCTTTCGTGTCTCGTACGTGCCAGGAAATGACATTTAGTGTAGCTGTATTGCTTTCCAGGAGGAAACAGTAGACGTTGTTAGTCGTAGGGCTTATACACACTCTTTAGTACCAGAAACAAGTTGTGACAATGAAAAGGAGAAAAAAAGACTCAAAAATTTGTCAGGAATCAAGGGAAATACAACAAAAATGTGACCCATGGAGAAAACTGGGAGAGGACAATGAAAAAGTCTTCCAGCAAAGTCCAGGAAAAAAAAGGCTGGCAAGTAAGGGTGAGGCAATTCATTGATTTAATCGATGTAATCAATTACAAAAATATGACTGTTGTTACAGTCTGTAAATAATTTCAATGATTTTCTTGCACCCCAATAATAAAAAAAAACAAACATTTGCCAGTTATGATCTTAACTCCAGCTATGAAATAAATCCATGTCAAGATCATTTTAAGTTCAGTAAAAATACTGACCATAACAGGGAAAGGGTTGACGCCATGATTGATTTAATATGTGTCACAGCAATCTTTTTGAATTGGGGGTTCAGCATTTTCAGCATCATCTGACAAATAGGGTCTATTAAATAATGTGAAAATAGACAGGGAGGCATGATGGTGCAGTGGTTAGCTCTGTTTGTGCAGTTTGTGACTGGAACAGGGCCTTTCTGTGCAGAGTTTGCGTGTTCTCCCCATGTCGGCATGGGTTCTCTCCAGGTCGTCCAAAGACATGCAGGTTAAATAGATTAGTTGGTGGCTCTAAATCGCCCATGGGTATGAATATGAGCGTAAATGGTTGTCTGTCCCTATGTGTCAGCCCTTAGATGAGCTGGTGACTTGTCCAGGGTGCACCCCACCTCTTGTCCAGTGTCAGCTGAGAAAGGCTCCAGCCACCTCTGCGACCCTTCAAGGATAAGTGGTTATGGATAATGAATGAAGGAAATTGGACTCATTTTAAAATATGGCACCATGACATATGGCATTTTAAAATATGACACTATTTCTTAATAATAATAAAAATAAGTTTGACTGCTATTGATAAGGATATATTTACACGATAGCAGAGAGATGACATGGAATGAGTGGAAAAAAGTTAATTCTGCAGGCCACAGATCAGGCAGGGTTAAATGACAGAATCATTGCTGATGTTTCCCCTGCATGCATGAATCACTTTTCTTCCCCTGCTCCTTCAAAGTCCCCCTCCCTCTCTCCAGCCTTTCACTGGCAATCAGCGAAAGAGGTTCATGAAATTAGTCTGCTGTTGAACACATGCTCCGGCTTTCTCTTATTTCACTTCACTCTCATCTGATTGCCTTTCATTGTCACACTCATAAAAGTCTTCCTGCATCTCCTCTAGCTTCTCAGAGAATCTAAAAAAGACCATTCCCCAATTATCTGTCTGTCTCTCTTTCATTTTTCCCTCTCTTTCTTCCTCCGTCACAATATATCCCTCTGCTAAATTGTCTCCCCTCACATTGCCATTCCTCGTCCATTGACTGCGCTGGCCTTGTCTCTGAGCGCTAATTGTCTCATTCTGAGGACTTAAGGATGCTAGATGGGCGCTAGATGTGTTAAAGAGACAGACTGTGAAACCAGTGTGTGACTGGCAAATTACATCCTTGGCCTTTCTATGGTTGGCAAAGACACTTAATAAGCTCTCAATGTGTTCAACAGCTAGGTGAATAGTTCACCGGCTCTACTGTTGAATCTGAATAGCTCTGAAAGACGCTGCGCATAGTGTGTGTGCAAATGTGTGTGTGTTCAGTATGGTGCTGTTTGTATTCTCAGTGCAGTCGACCCGGCGTTCTTCCCAGCGACAGGATCGGGGCAGATCAGCGTTCACTTACAGAACAACTCACCTGAGGAAAAACTCCCCTCTCAGCACGGCGCCCTTTTCTCTGTCTGCCTTTCCACTCCTTCGCTCTTTTTCTCTCTCTGACTCTGACTCCTCTGTCTCTGACCCAGACAGAGAGAGATCCCCCTGAGCTACTGTACTCAGCTCTCCCTCTCCCCTTTTCTTTTTCGGTTTTCGTTCTCGAACCCTATCTGTCTCTTTTTATATCATGCTCTCTGTAAAGATACCCTGTGGGAGGGCAGTATCCAACAAACACAACCGCACACACCGACTGTACACGCTCCCACTGACATTGACGTGCGTGTGAGTGCACAAGCACACACACACGGACATGTATTTGCATCACCTGCAACACTACCTTCCACTATAGTTTTCACTGAGGCCAGTGACAGGAATAAAAGATTCTCCCACAAACATACACGCACACAAACACACATGCTGTACTCACACAGAGACAAGAACCCTACCAAATGCTCTATTTTCTGCCGCTGTGTGGTGATTTATGAAAGGTGTTTCTCACAGCAGGCAGATAGTCCTGTTTGGAATGCTTCATTTCATAAATCTATTCTCCATTCTCATTCCTCTGCATCCCCTCCTTCGCCTCCTCTCTCTTATTTCCTCTTTTCTCCCCTGTGCAGGACTCCCTCAGCCTCTGTTGACACATACACAGTGTACTGCATGTGTGTGTGTGTGTGTGTATGAGTGAGTGTATGGATGGGGATGGGGAGGGGAAAGAAAGACATAAGTAGGCTTTGTCTGCAGTCGGGGTAATGATGCAGGAACAACCAAAGCCCCTGCAAAAACCCCATTCTCCTGGGGTCTCTCTCTGGCTCTGACTCTACTCTCTCCCTGCTCCCCCCTCTCACACACACACACATACACATGCACGCACACACATATGGGCATCCCTGACACAGAGTCAAGCAGCGTTAAGTTGTGTAAACAAAAGTGAGACATCAACTGAGATCCAACTCCCCGATGAAGCTGCACATCCAGCTAATAAACACACACATTAATAACTGGACTTGATATAGCACCTTTATCAGCATACACCCCACACACACACAGAGGGAAGGGGAAACAGCACTGGGTTAGGAAAATAATAGAGGTAATACATATATTGGGAGTAATAAACACCTAAACACAGTGAAGTAAAGAGATATCTGTTTCAAGGTACAACACTGATTCCAAAATAGCTGGAACATCGTGTAAAATGTGAATAAAAACAGATTGCAATGATTTACAAACACTTTTCAGCCTATATCCACTTAGTACAAACACAAGATATTTAATGTTCAAACCGAAAAACTGTATTGTTTGCTGTAAATATACACTAATTTTGAATTTGATGCATTCTGTTTTTATGTTTTTTCCACACCTTTAAGTATCAGGGTTGTATATACATGTTATTCTATTGATGGAGACAAACAGGATAGATGGATGGTTTATCAATTTTAGGCTATATAGATTTGAGAGGAGAAGTTTTGTGGCCTTTGCTCCACTCAGTGTAGTCTCTCATTAAACTTTCATTTGTCTCTCTGAAAAAAAAAGAAGTGGTTGGATTTTTTAGAAACTGAAATCTTCTTGAATTAAACTAAAAGAAATTAATAAGATTTAACAAACAAAAAAACAACAGCCCCCATAGCTAAAATAGCTATGGCCCCTTGACACACCCACAGAATGGTCTATTGTGTTGAGCTGGTGACGTTTAACCTGTTATTATCTTAGACTTGCAGGAGATGACCTTAAATGTTACTAAAAACAGAAAAAATGAAAAAACATCAGTAAAATTCTTTTATGACAGGGTTGGCTGTTTGTATCAGCTATTGGTGGTTGGCTGAATCCATCGCCGGTTGATTATTTTGGGAGATTTTTGTCATTTTGTTTCGCTAATTTAATAGCCTGCATGAGTGAAAACTGCTGCTCCATGAACACTCTCATTCAGCATCACAGTACATGATGAGAGGAAAACAGGCCGCAGAGCCAGACTATTTTCACATCTAACGAAGTGAATTATGGATTTATTTCAACCAAATCAGTGGAAAGACTAACCAAGACGGTTTTGGTGAGTTTTATTTTGTTTTTGCCTTTCGAGTTCAAATGAAGTGTGTGTGAATGCAATTTAAGCTCATCTTACTTTGGTAAAGGGGGAAACTTGAATTCTGAAGTTTTATAAGGGGAATAGCTGTGAGAATATTTCCTTTGTTGACATTTTGTGAGTTCATTTTGTTTATGCACTGGACATGGTGAATGTAACACGTAAATCTGCAACATCAACGGAAACTGTAATTATTACAAAGAACTCAGGACTCCTAAACATATTAACATGTAGTTTACGTGAATGTACCCACATAAAATAAAAATCACATGATAACCAATTTTTAGGGACTCTCTCTGGTCTGGGGATCTAGAAATGGTGTGTAACCATACAGTTAGTTTGGATTTTACTGTGTCATTTAAAGGACCTGTGCGTAGGATTCAGTCGCAGCTGTGAGCTTGTAGATTGCAACTAAATGATTAGCGCTTGCCTCACCCTCCCCTTTCTTGCAAGAGAAACAATGAGTGACTGTGAAACTTGTGAAACAAGAAAAGAGGCTCACTTTAGAGTCATTTTAGAGTAATGAAAACACACTGGTTCTTATTTTCAGGTGGTTATTTCCTAATGAAAACATACTTATGAATATTATATCCCATTCCTGCCATATTCTGCCAATGGATCCCCATAAATTTTACACACTGAACCTTTAAACCTGATGCAAAGAGTGATGGACACTTTGTTTAGTACAGGATTTAAAACAGGCAGCCTCCATCCACAGTGTGTGTGCGCGTGTGTGTTACTCTGGGTTCATCATGACCGTGGGTCATCAGATAGTGGTAGTGGTGGGAACATGGTGGGAAAACACTTCTTAAAAGCACAACTCTACATCTGCTGCAGCACAAGTGTGTGTGAGGAGAAGAAGAAGGGAAAAAAGGGAAAGAGGGAGAGAAGGAGATGGGGGCCACAGTGTAGATAAGGCAGTCTTGTTCCTTATTTATGTCTTATTATAGCTACAGCAGGGCCAGGCCACAGACACAGTCACCGGGGACACAATGATGAACTACTCGACAAGACAGCCTGCTCACTCCTGGGAAGACACACTCCCTCTATTCCTCACTCCTCCGCTCCTTCGCCTTCTTCTCTTTTAACACTTCCCTCTCCCTCCAGTCTCCCTCCCTCCTGCTTGTTTTTAACCCTTTTCCTTTCCAACAACCTCATTCTGTCTCTGTCCCTCCTCCGCCTCCAGAACTCAGATTCATCTCAGCTCCTCTTCTGCTTTCTTTCCCATCATCCCTTTCCAGTCTTCTCGGAGCAGAGAGGACGGCTGTGTAAACAGGGAGTAACCCAAAGGTGCTGCAGTCAGGTGGAACGGCAGGCAGGTGACATGATTAAGACATCCCCTTTCTCCCTCAAGCACACACAGACTAGCTCTCGCTCTTCGCCGTTACACTCCCTCTGTTGTCTCTAATCCTCTCTCCGTCTCTCTCATGGGGTGACCTGCAGAGGTGGATGTGACTGAGCTCATTACCTGCCTTAATGAGAAGACAGCACCGCCGAGACAGCAGCTGCAACTTACCCGAACGCTGCCACACACACACTTACACACACTCACAGGAGAATGCATGTAAATACCTGCTACTAACTACTGAGACGAGCAAATGCGCTTGATTATACCTCAGAGAGAGGACGACTCAGAGTGAAAGGGTGAGTGAAAGGAAGGAGGGAGGTGAGTAGAGTCTTGCAGGCTTGCTGTTGATACCACCACAGACCTCTCTGCTGTATCTTAGTTGTTGTTTTATGGAATTACCCTTGTACCAACATGCTCTTCCTGTGAGTAAAGCTTTTTTTGCCTGGTTCAGGAAAATTAATGTCTATGAGCGCAATACAATCCATCATAGGCTGAAAGCAGAGGTCATTCAGGAAATGATAGCAGGCAAGATAGGCTTCTCTTCCATGTACACACACACAGATGGAGAGAGAGAGTGTGTGTGTAAGGAGGATATAGAAACATGGGGGGCATAGGATCCTTGAATTGCTAAACCTTTCTCCCATTTTACTCTTTGACTTTGGTAAGTTAGAGAAGGTAAGAAAATGCTGAAGAAAGTTGTAGACTTAAGCATGTGGATCCTACACAGGAGACACCGGTCAGGTACTGTTTCAAATTTTTGGCACTAGGGCTTTACGATATCTGAGTTCTGGCACTGACACCAAAACAATACTTTTTTGATACCTTACTCTGAGAAACGTAAAGACATTTTTCTATAAAACACATATTCATATTTAATAATTTAGAAGCAAACTTTATCAAATGTTAAATGTTGAGGTTGAATAAGAACTTTGCTGAAATTAAAATAAAATTAGCAAAATTTTCATTTAAATCACAAGCTATTTGATCTGAGGATAAAAGGAGACACACACCAACGACATCTGAGGCTTGTCAATACAAGACGAGAGCAATGTTGCTCTAAACTTCACTACTTTGGTGCATGAAATAAGTGGACATTGGAGAACTGCTGTGAGCAAGCCTTTTTTTTTAAAATTTGATTTCATGATTTGCTCACTCCCAGCTCAGTATCTGCTCCTGTTTTTGATTTGGATGTATGATTATGCAAGTTCACACCAGCAGCATCTTGACACTCATTCACCTGTGAAGGCAGACAACAACTCCTCAGGATTTGTCACTGTCTTATGTACCAGTATCAATGCACATCAACAGTAAGAAAAGCAGGATTTTTTTCACACTGGTTCCCTGAAGATGAACATCTTGGCTACTGTATGACGGGATTCACAGTGGGCTGCAGGTGTCAGTTCATTCGCATCAAATGATACAACCCTCCACAATGCGACCAGACTGTGTTGCACTTAATTTGAAGGTACCCTGCTGAGGTTTTGACCACTAGTGGTGCTATAGAGTAATGTTTTGATAAGTGAGCCCACTTTTGTTTGTGTATGCATGAACACACGGGTGACAAGATAGACTTCCCTGCCAACAGTTTCAGACTATTATGATTACTGATTAGGGCTGGGTATCGTTCCTTGATACCTTTGAGGTATCAACTGAAATAACCCTGTAGCAAGTAGTATTGAAATTTCTCTAACCAAATGATACATGGACTTGATCCTTTTCGTCCCCAGATCAAGAAAAAAAAGACTGTGTATCGTTTTGCTTGGAGTCAGTCACTGTGACCATTTTTCTATTTAATACAATGTGATTACAACCCATACAGTCTGTGGTGTATTTGACGAAGCTGAGATGCCACTGAATGTTTGAAAGAATGGCTACACTGCATGCATGAGGTGTCTGATAAAAGTAAATGCATAAAATACGGAACAATTATTTCAGGAATACTTTCATTTAAATGATGGGTATCACGTACAAGGACAAAAAAAAGGTATAGAGTGAAGAGCTCTGTTGGTATTCATATCACTTCAAGGGTACTGGTATTGGTGCTGATATCTTTTTTCTTTAATGATATCCAGCTGTAACACTGATCGACAGCTGGTGGCACTAATGCATCCAGAACTGCAGTGATGTGCTAACAAAGGCAGAGAAGAAGACAGCAAGTTGGCAAACATGCCCCTAAAAATGCAATATTCAAAATATCACCTTTTAAAATATTTTATGAAAAAGCAAATGCATTCAACACATTTGTCAGGCCTCAAGGATAAACATTGTGTTTTGGTGAGTAACACTGAAAGTGTACATAACAAGAAAACACCACAGGGCGCCTTCAACAGGAAGATGAATCTCACCAGACATTTGATACCAGCCCTCTGGTCAGTACTGAAGTTTGATACTGAGCCCTACATGTGACAATGTTTATAATATATTTACAATTTATTGACTGCATCGTCAACTTGGTATGTACAGCATGTGTCCATCGTTCTGATTATTGATGAATGACTTAAATGTAAAACCTCAAATCAGATATATCATGAGAGTGTCATGACCACATACAAGTGTAACTGTCATAAAGTCCCAGAGGTGCGTTCTCTGGTGGGGAATCCAGGGGTCAAGGCCACACACACCACCAACACACACACACACACACACACACACACACACAACACGGCACCCCTCTCATCCTCTCTCACATATGTAGTTGTTGACAGATTAATCACATGCATTAATTATTGACAGTAACTTCAATGTGAAAAGCAAACATCTGTCACCCTCGCCCTGTTTTAAATCATTTATACCTTCCCTACATGGATAATCATATGGCTATTGATTAAGATACTTACAGCACAAGGGCGTATTGATAACACATACATGCACACAGCCTTACATTCCAGATGAGCTCAGTGGAAAGAATCAAAATCCATCCAGAGTGGACGCATGCCTGAGACACTATGCTACAAGAGGATGAATCTGGCATAAAGGTGGTTAAAAACTGTGCGAGGGGGTGACTTGCAGAGGACATGTTGACACAGAGATAAAGACAGACAGAGAGAGCTGAGCCTTGTCCTAAAAATGGACAGCTGAGGGCCTCTCTCTGTCTGTCTCTCAGAGATGGAGAGAGGGGGTTTTATCTGTGTGACAGAGTGAAGGATGTGTGGTCAGGTTCTACTCTGATGCTCCTGTCCTTTTAGTAAATCAGCCTTCACTGTTGTCACCTGGCCGACCCATGGTCACACATCACTGGTGTCACCCTACATGATGTCAAAACCCCAACCCCCCAACACACGCGCACCACCCACCAACACACATATCCAGATCGTATCATTTCCCTTACTTAAGCCAATGACAGGAAGGCAAACGAACCAAAGTGACCGAGTGAAGAAACCACAGAGCGAATGAATGACAGCTGGTCTTAAAAGATGGAGCTTCAGTGTGGAAGTGTGCGACTGATAATCATGTAATATTTCTCCAGTAATGTTTTGCTCTGAAAAATGTCCTCCTGCCTTCCACTTAACCTTAACAGAAGGTGTATTCAGCAACATAAGCCATGAATAAAAACACCAGCTGGATGATCTACTGTACTCACAATATTCCTGCCAGTATCACTGTGAAAAAATAGAAACTGTGCAAAGGCAAGCTTTTATATTTAATCTTTAAAGTGTCTGTTTTTAAAAAAAAATATATATTAAATATACATACATATACAGTATATATAAATACATATTTTTCTTCTTACCTGTATTCCTATTTATCCATCTAGATTGGTTTGGTGTGACTTGCCGAGTTTTGTAGATATTACTAATAGAAATGTGTGCCTTCACTTGAATGTAATGGAACTAGATGGCACTCAGCTTCTGGTGCTCAAAGCACCAAAAAAATACATTTGATACAGACTCAAAAGCAATATGTCTTTCCAGAATCCCCTTACTCAAGATAATTCACAGACCTTGTTGTGGGCAGTTTCACTCTCCAGTAGATTCTACCATGAAAAGAAAGTAGTTCCTACATGAAACTGCTCACAACAAGGTCTGTGAATTATCTTGAGTAACTGGGTCATGATTTCTGGAATGAGGCATGGCTATGGAGTTTTTCAAATACTCAAGAGCCAAATGCCATCTAGTTCCATTAGACTGCAGAGAAAGCAGATATCTCTATGGTAGATATCTCTAAAATTCTGCAGCTCACACCAAAACAATCTACTGTAGATGGATAAATAGCACTGCAGGCCAGAGGAAAAAATTGTATTTTTAATTTGGGGGTGAACTGTTCCTTTAAGGTGATTCTAATTAGCATTAGTTAATAGGTAATTTGGGCCTTACAAGACGTTTCTGAACATTAACATTATGTGTTAATAAGACTATTTAATCTACAGCTTATTACAAGCACCGTAATATAGTGTGCTATAGTGTTACCTAAATTTCTAATCAAAATCATGTCTTATGGTGAAAAGCATTTTATGGTCAAATTAAATCTGGATAAAATAAAACAAACAGGAGGGTTATTTAAAGTGTCAGATGTATTTAAGTAATCAAAACATTTTTTTCTACTCTTCCACGAGAATATTTTACAGAAAACAGAGAAAGCAATATGCTCAGAAACTCAGAAAAACGCAGGCCTCCAACAAGGCCAATAGTCTAATATTCTATGATATGCAAACCTGCAAGTGCAACCACCAGTAACCAGTAATAGAAAGGATGATTTACTGTAGACATCACTTATTTATTGCATACCTGCTGCCTTTGTTTAACGTTACATTTTTCTGTATGTTTAGTCATGAGTTAACATGCAGTTTTCTGAAATCTTGCTGACCAACAGACCTTGGTGCGGGTAAAAATTATATAAATATTTAGAGGGGGAAAAATTGTTTTATGGCACTAAGAAAATGATTAACATCACATGCTCTCTAAAGTTTTAAATACCTCTGGTACTGTTATTGCCAAGATGCCATTATCTTTAATAATCTACCCATACTGCAGATAATCACGACGATGGGAGGGGGTAGAGGGATCAATACAACCCTCTCACAAGAGCTATTGCTTTCTGATTGATTTCTCGCTCTGATCAGCCTCTCTGAGATCAACCACACTTCCTGTGTGACAGTACTGCAGCTGAGAACCAGAGGTGAGGAAGCAGTGATAATTTGTCTGATTCAGACCCAGCTTCCTCTCAATGCATTATGTCATCACGTTATTACATCATCACAAGTGTAGTAGGTGACTTTTTGTTTCTCTTTTCAACACCTTACTGGGAAAAATGTAATCATTTTAAATATTTTAACTGTGTACAACATTCTACACTGATTCCATACATGTGAATGTTTCCATAATTTCTGTTCAGTTAAGACAATGTTGATTCTGCGAGAAACTCTGATTAGAGGCTGTGTCACACTGTGAGCTGAGCACAATCAGTCACAGGCCTTGCACAGGCCAGCCATGCACCTGCATAAAGACAAAACTATAAAGGTGACCTGTCTGCGGCTGTCAGGGCCTGAGAATTTAAGGCTTGCACGTTAAATAACATCTTTTAAATCCATTCATCATTATAAAATAAAAGCCTTTCATTAATAGCAGATTCTTCTTTTAATTTCTACATTAAGAGTGTTTTATCAGATCTATAGAACATACCAGCTAAAGAAAGCCTGCGTCATGTACATACAATTTAATGGAAGCAACATGCTTTCTGTTTTTTTGATGATGTTATTGCAAAGTGTAAGCATCTCATAATCGGGGGGGGAATCAGCACCAGCCTTCAGCCAAAGCTGGTGAAATATGAAAATGGCTGGAAGATTTCAGATACTAAATAATGATTTACTTTTGAGTGGCTGGTAAATTTGCACATTTATTTGTCAGTGGCTCACTAAGTGTTCACATTTTGATAATAATTGAATTTCCAATCCCATCTCATTCATCTAAAATGCATGTTTAATACTTTCATATCGGTATTAATCACAACAGTTTCACTAATGTTTGGTTGGAGACCTAATTTACCTTTGGGGCCACGGAAAATGAAAGCTTGAGTTTAATTAGTCGACCAGCGGTGAGATGTCACTGTCGAATGAAGAGGATGAACACAGTATATAAAATACACGCATAAGAAAAGTTAGACAGTTGGACCACCATGATAAGCTATATCTTTAAAACGTCATGGTGATTGTTCTATTTTTATGTTTCGATATGCCTCTTTAAAGCACCTTGTGACCCTATTCTGAACTAATGTGTGTATTTCTGTTTCACATGTGGGATATGAACATCT
Source organism: Lutjanus argentimaculatus (assembly GCA_034769285.1). Lineage (NCBI taxonomy): Eukaryota > Metazoa > Chordata > Actinopteri > Lutjaniformes > Lutjanidae > Lutjanus > Lutjanus argentimaculatus. The sequence goes on along the minus strand of JAWZSL010000012.1, from coordinate 11,875,775 downwards.
GCAGGCTGTGAAAACAACACTCCTGGGACAATAAAGGATTATCTATCTATCCATCTATCTATCTATTATTATTATTAAGGTTGACTGAGGGAATTTTAAGCAAAGTAAAAAAAAAAAAAAAGCACTAAAAACCTTTGCAAGAACAGGCCAAGCACTCAAATTTTATCCTCTGATATGTAACTTATAATCCATAAAACATGCGTGGCTGATCACATTAAAGCTACAAGCAGTCTACAAGGCAGCTAAAATGTTTGTGTTCTGTGATTCGTACCAAACATTAAATCCATTCTCACCAAATGTTTTTTTAAATGGAAACAAATGAAAGCCGCTGAATAAAGAGTCATTAATGTGCCCATTAAAAAAAACGGAGATCGGTACACTGCCCACTACAACATGGTAGTACCAGTTACTTATATTACTCCCCCACCCGTCTCATATGCATCATGCAGGACAAAGTCATATACACCTCCGCCCTCACAGCCCCCCCTTCCTCCTCCTCCTCCCCTGGGTTCTTCCTTGTGATTGGAATGAAAGGTAATGGTCCTGAAAGAGGAAGAAAGGAGACTTTCCTCCTCTCTTATCTCTTAACACCAATAGTCAGTGGAGCAAACTCTGCACCACACACACACAGTCAGAGGCATCCTTATGTATGCACATGCACACACACACACACACACACACACACACACACACACACACACACACACACACACACAAACTGTATATCTGCTGCAGGATGATGGCAGAAATAACATTGGTTTAATTGTGAAACACATCAAAGGAAAAACACATTTCGCATGAGGCATCTCAGAGGATGAAAGAATATAGTAATAGTAACAGTTTTGTCTCTTTGAGAGAATATACATAAAAAATCCGGAAAGATGTAATGCTAAACAGATACAAAGTAATTTAATAGGAAGTTTAAAATATTCATAAATATTGAATTAATCATTTATAATAGATCTTAAATTAACCGCCGTCCTTGAAGTATTAGATGTGAGGAGAGAAGCAGTCTGTGATAGAGAAAGAGAAACGATAAAGAATGAGCCCTCTAGACATTTTTCCTTCCCTGTGCTAACATCTCCTCAGTCTGATGAATGAATATTCATGTTTGATCCAGACACTGCTGCTCAACAAAGGCAGGGAAAGCCCTAAAACAGATATCGCTCCACTTCTGATGTAGAACTCACAGAGCCTTTCTACACTTTAGTGCAGATCAGGTTAATATTTATCCTACATCACTGTCTCTCGTCTCTGCGTGATGGTGTGTCTGCTGGGTGATGAGCTGATGCATCATTGATACACACAGGAAGATCTGGACAACACGTTCTGCTGTGAGACATATGTTTTCATGTTCTCTTCTGAACATGTATTCATGCACTCTTAGAAAAAAGGATGCTAACTAGAACCATAAAGGTTCTTTGGCTTGTTCCCATGGGAGAATGCTTTTTAGTTACTTGTAGAACTTCTCCACTTGGAACCCTTTCAGAGACCTCTACCCAGAGCCCAACATAAAGGGTTATACTTAGAACCATTTGTGAAAGATTTCACCCAGAACCCCATATGAGAGGTTACACAGAGAACCCTTCTACAGTGTGATGGTTCCACCAATATCCTTCGCAACCTTTATCTACCAAGAGGTAGGTTTTATTTAGAAGCAACCAAGGATTTCTGCCACAAACCTTTTTATATTGCAAGGTTTTCATCTACAACACACTGATGGGGTTCTACCAAGAACTTTTTAACATTCCAAGGGTTTTATCTAGAACACACTCAGGGGTTTTGAACCTTTTAATATCCCAAGGGTTTTATCTAGAGGCCACCCAGGGGGTTCTACCATGAAGCTTTTTGTATTCCAATGGGTTTTTATCAAGAACCTACCAAGGGTTCTACCAAGAACCTTTGTATTTTCTAAGGGCTTTATCTAGAACACACTCAGGGGTTTCTAGTTAGAACCTTTTTTTCCCCCTTTTAAATTATGGTACATAGAACCCCTGCCGAACCTTTGATGAAAGAGTCCTTTAAGGATTTCCAACAATTAATGGGAACCTTAGTCTTACAAGTAAATGGTTGGGAGAGCACTCCAGCTCTTCAGGAAGAACCCTTTTGGAACCCTCGTGCACGTGAGTGTGTGTGGGACAGGACAGACGGTGGAGTTAAGGACAGTGAAGGCTGCTCTGATCACATCCTCACCGCTGTTCCCGCTGACGCAGCATCCTGCTACTGGAATCTAGCTGGTGACCTGAAACTATTCACTCACTTCCCCTGAAATCCCCCTGCGTTAGTGGAACGTGTGTGTGTTGTGTGTGTGTGTGGTGTGTGTGTGTGGTGGTGGATGTATGTGTGTGTGTGTGTGTGTGTGTGTGTGTGTGTGTGTGTGTGTGTGTGTGTGTGTGTGTGTGTGTGAATAAGGGCTGAGTTGGCGTTCTGTGAGCCTCTCAGAGATAGTAGTGTCTTACAGTAGATTACAGTGGATCCAATCCATACGCCCACCAGGCTCAACTAGACCAGCTCTCTATTCCTGTCTGTCCCACAGCATAAGGAGGATAATAATGGGGGAACACACACACACACACCTTCTCAAAAATAAGGCTGACGACAGAAGGTGAACTCACCAACAACTGGAGTAATACAACAGCAGTTACTGCATACAGAGAGATGAATATCAGATCAGTTCTTAGTGTTGTGGCTGTCAGTCTGAATATGTACTGTATTCATCACGGGCTCACACACTGATAGAGGGGTGGAATCCTTCATCACATTCACACCCACCTCTTTCTTGCACTGCAAGGATATGAATGACATATCCTGAGCAAAAAGTGGGGTTCACTGGTGGCAACAATACACAGAGCAACTGTTTTGGGCAACTGTTGAGGAGCAACAGTGCTTGTTGAGTTGACTAAGCATGGTCATTTGAACCATTTAGGCACAGGCTGCAAAAAAACATTTAAGCTGTCAATTTGTGTGTCTCTCTTGCCCACTCCCTTTGTCCTTTTTGTGTGTGGCCTGTCCTCTTCCAGGTCTCCATGGTGGAGAGGAGACAGTGTGGAGACAGGAAAGGGGGCAGAGAGAGGGGATGACATGCAGCAAAGGGCCGAAGGCGGGAGTCGAACCAGTGGCCACTGCAGAGGACTAACAGCCTCCATACATGGGTCGGACACTCTACCAGCTGAGCTAAACGTCCGCCCTATATTTTTAATTTATAATATGTCTTATTTTTATATTTAATTTACAATACAAGGTCTCCATGGTGGAGAGGAGACTGTGTCCCACAATCGACACCTTCAGTTAGGTCAATGTCCTCCTGGATTAACGTATATTTTAATTTTATACAAATGATTGTCATCAAACATCTGTTTCATATCATTAGAATTAAAAAAAATCTATTTCTATATTTGTCTCTGGTGAAATATGATTGGCATTGGTCTTCATTTATGACACTGTATATGTACAGACTAAATATTTCAAATGATGAAATTGTTTCTAGCAAAGACAAAGTACTGATTGTTTAATTAAGGTCAACATCACTGGTTGTTTATTTGAGGTTTTGATTTCCCCCCTTTTTACTTTGTCTAACCTGGTTGCCTGTTGCCTGTTGATGTTTCCTTACATGCACTGCTTTCTTTTTTTTTTTCTTTTTTTTTCTGTATCACAAACCCAACACTGACAACAACTGTCTTTAAAAAGTGAAATGAATCTGAAAAATATTCATACTATGTCTTACACTTGTCACATTGGGAAATAAGTATGCTTAGAAAGGTTAAAAGCTGTAAGAAAAGCAAAGGAGAAAGAGTAAGAGAGGGGGAGAAACTTTGATGTCTTACTCCCTGACAGATGTTACATATATGTTGTTGGGTGTGACAGGAAAACAAGAGGTGTGTGAAGAAGAGCTCAGATTAATTTAGATATACATTGAGTTCATCTGAGAGCACAGAACAGAGAGAGAGCAGATAGGGTGAGGGCAGAGGGGTTAATAAGGCAGTGGGAATAATACGAGCGTTGGCAGCTCAGTGTGTCACTGCCTTCTAGCCCCCTGAAAGAGCAGGAGACACACACACACACACACACACACAGCAGGAGAGAAGGACACGGACTGCTCAGTATGCAGCCCTGACATTGTCCACATCTGATACGGGACATTAGCCCCTAACTCCCTCCATACACCGCTGCCCTTCACTTTATATTACTTTATGTTAATAGAAAAATATTACATACAACATCATTTGTCTTTGTTACCAAGGCACCCCACAACTGATTTAAATGCATGTGTTTACCTCTACAGACAGGTGAAGACAGGGGGAAGGGTGGGTGACGGACTGCGTGTGTGTCTATGCATACGTGTGTCTCAGTGTGTGTGTGTGTGTGTGTGTGTGTGTGTGTGGTATAAACACACGCATCTCGTTCAGATTTATTGATCTTACCCACCTCTCACCAGGACCATGCTGTAACATATATATAGGCAAAGAGAGTGTGTGTGTGTCTGTTGCTGTGCAGATGAGTGTTGAGTGCAGGACGCTGACATCAACCTGCCATCGCCCCCAACTCCAGCTGTGTATTAAACACTGCTTCTGTTCTGAGGCAAAGAATGGTGTAAAAAACTCACTCTGTACACCTTTTTTCTCCAAATTAATTTGTTTGTTGTTTTTACTTGTAATAATTAGATGTTTCTTGTTTTATGTGCCATTTTATAGCATGTGCACTGATAAACAATAGCAAAAATTTAAATCTGTAATAGTAATCCAACAATTCCAACAAGTACAGGAATGACAAGCATAATCTCAACATCTGTAAAGTGGTTAGTTTGAACTTTAAACATTAAACATTAAACTTTGGCCTCTCCAGTCAAGCTTTTGCTGCAGAGCCCATTTTGGCATCCTGTGGTGCGTTTCAACATGTGTATGTCTAGATTAGAGTTGTTGCCTCCAGATGCTGCCACCTTCATCAGGCAAATCTTTTAAAGATTTTCTTATTAACGTTATCAGGTTACTTATTAGCATTGACTTTAAATCCACAATACAGATAGAGTAGTAAGGCTGTGATGATACACTCATCTCCTGATTCAATAATATTATGATACTTGGGTGCTGATTCTATATGTATTGATTCAACAATCCAACAATTGATTAAGGAATTGTGGAAAAAAAAAAAAAAATAAGAGGCAGTTTTGCTTTTCGCTTTGACACCAAATCCTCCACAATCATCTTGACAGTCAACTTTCCTTACTCTCATCACTTGATGGCAAGTGAAATCTGACTCCTGCGAGTCCACTGCTGCTGATGTACAGAACAAACACTTTCAGTTTATAATTGTAGCGTATGTAGTATTGATAACACTTAGTATTTTACAAATTAAGTTTCTTTTTAATTTGATGAATGGGCTGATATGTAAAAATGAACTATTTTATTTATATAAAAGAAAAAAAGCAAAACAATGTTGAAGGCAAACAGCAAGTAATGTAATTGGTGTGAAATCTGTGTTTGATCAAACACCGTTTAACATCGGTAAGACTTAATACTGCAGGAAGCCAAACTGTAAAACAGCAATAAAAGTTTTTAAAACGGTTCAGGGAAATTTTTACGTGAACAGCAATCACTTAAAAAGTGATTAGAAATAAAGCTGTATTAAATTAACTTTGTAACACAATAATTCCGATAGGTGTGGACATAAATAAACAGTTTATATGCTGCATTAAATTAAGATAGCAGTTTATCATAAGCATATAGAAAATATACACTAAAAATAATAGAATTTCATTCCAGTGTTTTCACCATGGGTTTCTATTTTGAGTGAACTACATCAACTATGATGCATAACAATGTAGTGCACATGTGTGACAACCTTCAGTATAAGCTGCCACATAATAGGTGAGGATAAGACATCTGACAGACAGGTCAATGTCAGACTGTCTCACAGCACAACGTCTCACCCATGATGTCCTCTCTGACCCCTCACCTTAGAAGCTTAGAGGTCATCTAAACCTGCCTGCCTGAGATTGTGTGATTATGTATATGTGTGTGTTTGTACTGTTTGTCATTTCCACATTCTCTGTGGGCTGTCATCAGTGTTCCCATTAATCCATACATCAATGGATCAATGCTGGGCTCCAAGTGAGGCTGAAAGCTCTCAGCCATATCGACCTGTCATTTGAAACCCTGATGATCACTGGACTTTAATGTAAATGACACCTTAACATCAGTCAAACTATCAATTTAGTTGTATATATATCTCTTAAGTATTCACGGATGAAGCAGCGTCCTCACTTAAATTTCAAATATTATTATTTTGACCTGTGTTTTGGTGCCTGCTGGTTTGTGCAAGGACTTCATATCAAAGCTATATGCATGCCATGCTGTAAGACTATTGATCTTGCATGTGAGTAAAAGTGGGTACATTGTCATGCATGTAAATGGTGTGGCATTAACAGAGTGCGAGGACCTTCTACAGTAAACGATCCTGCACTTTGTCATCTCTGGGATGTCAAAGCTCATACGTTACACTGTTAAAACACCCCCATAACTCTACCACCCAATGTTAATCCTACAGCACACTAATATGTACGCTAGTGTGCATGCATGCGTGTGTTATGCATGTATGTTGTATGTGTGTGTGCATGTGTTTATGGTATATATTGCTCAATCTCTTTAGTGCTGATTATGAAGGTGTAGATTGATAGTTGGCCTTGACACGGTGTTTAATCATATTGGCATTCCAAAGCAAAGAAAAATGGCAGTTGTTATGAATTAACATGGTGACATCATGTAGAGGTCATTCATTAGCAGCAGTTCAGAAACTGAGAAGAAGCACAACACTGAGGAATTGGATGGATGGCAGTCAAAAGCAAGTGAGAAGGAGATATCAAGTTGGAGGCCAGAGGTGAAGTCTATGACCATGAGAGAAAAACTGAAGACCCAGCTGGGCTGTAGAAGCCTGTCATGCAGTAGATCTCCTACTGGAAAGGTGCAGAGCTATCTGACAGGTACATCACTTTGTCTGACAGTTCACATCTGACACACAGGCAGGAAAGACATCTTCTTCAAGACAGGGTCTGACCCACACAGCTGTGACTCACCTCAAGCTGCTGCTCTGCAAGTCAGATCCAACTGCTTACCCACTAACCTACTCAATATTAACAACAAGAGGGGCACTCAAAGAGCGCAGTCCTCTGCCAAGGCCAAATTCCCCATGTTGCAATGTTGACAAAAGTTGCAGTGAATCCCCTATAACTGTGCAGGCTTAGCAGGCCGCCAGGCTAACAGACATCCCTGCCTAAAAAAAACAACACAGAGTATATATTTATTTGGAAATCAACGCAGTGTTCCTCCAACAGTTGCCATGGGTGGTGGCCAAAGAACTGTGCAGCTCTCAAGAACTGATGAATCTGCACACTCATCAGTGTTTCCCCTAGGGGGCTGCATCTGACAATCCCAGTAACTTTCCAAACCTGTCAATCCAACTTTCAAGCCTACTTCACACAGTAGGTTTGAACTTCTCTCAAGCACTCTATTCCATTATTTACACAACCATTTAGGGCACGTTTCATGTGTACAACTGAGGGCAACATAATCACTGCCTTACAAGACAGACTGTCTGATTATTAGAGATGCGCTTTTTGGATTTTCTTTAATGGAAAATTAAATTGTATGTTCATAATAAAACACTGATTGATCAATAACATTTTCTCCAAAAGTGCTCCAGCTTAGTGCCAGGCCTTGTCCTCTTTTCTCTCTCGCTCTCCACCTTTTCCTTTTTCCAACCTTTTTTGTCCCCTCTTCTCTTGTCCTGTCTTCTCTCATATTTATTTGCCCTGCCACTTTCCTCTCCTCTATTTCTCCCCCTATTTCTGCATTAAAATGTCTAAACACAGACATATGTTACACATTTTGTGTACTTACATTATGCAAAATGTTTCCAACAATGTTCAAACACAGAGAAATCCATCCAGATCCAAATTCATGCAGATATAACAGACACTGATCAGCCAGACACTGGTTATGGTGAATCAAGCTGAAAACTGCCACATTCTGTTCACTGTCCAATCGATCGGTGCATCGTTACTGAATATATGCCTCTTATACACATATTTAAATGCTTTCATCTCTATGAAAATCATAAACCTCAACCCAACATTCAGAACAGCTATAATCTCCTTTGCCTTTCAAAGTGGTGGACAACCCCAGGCCTAATGCTACTGTTGGATTCTTACAAGACTAGCTGGTTGAAAACTGACCAAATGACCTCGCAGAGGAGAATTGAGCATGAGTATTTCACTTTTAGAAGCTTTCCCAAAAGTGGCATAGTATTAATTGTACAACCCTTCAGCCTTTCATAGACTACTGGGCATGTCCTGACTAATACAGATTTCTACAGCTACTCAATACTTGTATAGACACAGAAGGAATTCATGTCTCCCACACCGCTACACACACACAATAAATGAAACAGGAAGAAGACAGAGAAGATGGGATACTGGGAGGAGGGTATAAGAGCTTGTGCTCATTACAATCAATTAGGGTCAAGTTGAGAGCAGAGTTGGGTGGTGAGAGGGGGGAAGGAGAACGGGAGGCAGCAGCGAGGAAGGACGAGCACTAGGGGGTGGCATCCTGGCAAATGTGGAAAGAGGGCCAATTAAAGTGAAAGCAAGGGGAAATATGAATGATTTAGTGCTTAAACACACATGGGGACACACACATATATCTATGTAAAGCACACATCTATCGAATATAATGTCAAGCTCAGTGTAATCCTACAGGAGTAACTAAAGGATGAAGCCTACATGAAAGGACCTCTCAGCCTCCATGAACGCTTTCAACTCTGCGGCCGTCATGCCACACATTCACTGCTGTTTGACTGTTTCACATTCGAGGCTGGAATCATTTTCTTGGGTTGAGGAGAAAATAGAGTAATGGACATCAATTCAAGCTCAAATGATAATCCTGGAAGTTATATCCCCACCTTCAACCACTGAGCTGCATTTCCAATTACCAGAACTGAAGGGGCTGAACAAGAGCCACACCACAGCTGAGTGTTGAAGCCAGTGCAGAAGCATTAAGATGCAGCACTTCTAATGGCCACTAGACAACAAAACTCAGAAAAAAAACTTTACCTTCTCCGTAGAAACAAAAGTCCAATATTTTCCGCTGGACGTAAGCAGGATTTCCCCCAGGGAAGTGGTTAGTGGAGGCAGTAAGCGCTCAATTGTCCATAAAATTCTAGAGGTTTTCAGAAGGCCTAAAGGAGTGCTCAACCGATTTAGTGTTGCACATCCATAAAGTTGTGGGACTCACAAGCTCAAGCAAGAAAAACACTGGATCCTTTCCCATAATGCAACGCAATAGCATCTTCCATTAGATAGCTGTTATTTTCTCTTACTTTAGATAGCTCCCTTCAGAGCCCAAGAAGGCATTAAACAACTGTTTTCACTGGCTTAGTACTGTAGCACTGCTTGTGATGAGTAAACAGAAGTTCTTGTGGAAAATCAGTGGAGTGCTCCTTTAAACAACACACAAGTTGTGGTCAGTTAAAACTTCTTAATATCTCTTCAGATCAAGGGTGCAGATGTCATTACATCTTATGGGGGGCAGTGGTGAAATTTAGCCCTGGACTTATGGTCAGGGTGGTGCAAAGTGTAACAGATGACTTTGTTTTGATTGCTGTTGCTGTCTTTCGGTCTGCAGTGTTTTGAGTGAACTCCATTTTAAAAGCAGGTGTTTCACGGTAGTGCCATATTTTTTTCCACAGTAAAAACTTTAGTTCCTTCATCACTGAGACTCTTTTCAAATCCTTTTAATCTACAGGCACAATCCGTACACGTCCTTTACTCAGGAACACCATTAAAGCTAGAATCAGTAGGCTTTGTCCAAGCTCTTCATAAACACATCAGGACGTCAAACACCAACAGTGTGGGTTGGTGAAATGTCCTGAGCACAACAAAACAAAGAGAAAATCTGCAGCCAAACGTGCAGCAGGAAAAGCTTTATTATTAGATAATAACTTCAAGTGTGAAATTCTGACTGCTTACAGAAAACATAATACACGTAACCTCAAAATAAAAACGCACTCACCCTGATACATCTCTATCCCTCTCCCACTCCTACTCGCACACACACACACAAACCACACACACAAGAGTGCAGCCTTATGTGTGTTTGACTCATCTAAGTGAGATAATCCAGTTTTCCGGATGAATTCGCCTTTGTGTCCCGAGGGCAGAGATTAAGATAAAGATATTAAACAAACAAGAGGCCCAACTCTCCCCTTCCCCCTGCTGCCCATTTCTCCCCCAGTATATCAGCCTCTTCCCTCCTCCATCACATCCTCCTCTTCCTGTGGTCGAGCCACGCTTGTTGCTTTCCCTTTCCCGCAATACACTCAGGCTCGATGAAGACAGCAGGTCTGACTTTGTTTGCTCCAGAGACGTGCAGGTCCTGAGTCATACAGTAAGTCACTTAGGTGGAGTAACACACAGGCAGAGAGGTGCTCACCTCTCTGATCTGAAATGAAGCTCCCTCCCCCCTCCGCTCTGCTCTTGTGACAGGGTTGACTGGCTCCAGATCGGAAGAATAAGAAAACATGTCAAAGGCATTATCAACAGTACAACAGCTATGATTGTGATGCTTTCAGAAAGAAAAGAGAGAGAGTGAAGCCCTGCTATCTTCTATTCTATTTAGCACTGTAAAGACAACACCAAGAGCCTGATTATCTGAGCGCTACGAGTGACCAGAAACTGAGAGATTTTCACACCAGTGCAGACTGATTGACAAGAGGTAGGGACAGAGAATAACTTCCTGCTGCTGCAGCCTGTTTAAAGACTGAACAACTAAGTTCTAAATGAACCTCAGACACCAAGAATTCAAAACACAAAACAAACGTCAGTACAGGGAAAAAAAAACATTTGCCATGGAAGCAACAAAAAGGGTCAGAGCATGCTGCAGTATGAGTGAAAACAAGACATAAAACTGTACTGAGCTCCTCCAAAATCAGCCTCCATCATTTTAATTTTGTTTCATTTTATCTCTTCTCTTCTTTGGTTCCAATTATTACTATTTCTTTCAATTGTTAGACTGTCTCTTGATATACATTCTTTTCTCATTTTTGAATCATTTGTTTGAAAAGTTGTTTTCATTCTAGCATACTAAACAACAGTATGTTCTACAGTATGCAACAGCTTTTATTTATTCAGGGAAAGTTCACTGAGTGGAAACCTCTTTTGCAGGAACTCCCTGATCACATCCACACAGTTACACACATTCACACCTGGAGGCTGCCCAGTACAACCACAGTCTGATCTGTCAGCTACTGAGCAGCTCCACTGGAGCAGTTGGGGTTGTAGTTGCTCAAGGGCACCTCAGTGATGGCAACGAGGGAGCAGCAAGTGCTGCCTTTCACTTTCTGCACCCAGAGTTATCCTGCCAGGCTGGGGGATTGAACCAATGACCTTTCAGTGTAGTAATGTGTTTGCTGCATAGGCTAGTGTTTGTTGTGGGTGCAGTGCAACTTATAAGAACACATGCAAGCAGACAAAACACAACACGCAAAACACAATTTACACATCATATATGTCTCATTTAGAGAAAAAAAGAGCAATGTAATAAATGAAAAACAACCATATTAAGACACTCGTTCACCAACATGTCACATACATACTTCGCTTAAAGCAAAAAGAAAATGTTTCCTATCATTTCTGAATTTTGGTTTTGCCTCATATGCATGGTCAGATTGGTGAATCTGTTTCTTAATTTTCTTGAAAACTTGAGACTTGATACAGTGTTGTAATGTGATAACCATTTACTTGTTTGTGTTTCTTAAATCTCAAATTAGCATATTTCGGAATTTTCCCTTCAAAATAGAATTAAAGACTCATGCACACCTTCAGTTTCTTGTAGCACAGGCACGTAGATGGAAAAAAGAGAGAGAACTCCTGCACACTGTCCTTTACACATTGTCAGTTTTACCTGATGAAGGTCTAAGGGCTGAAACGTTGTTTTTTGTAAATAAAGTTATATGAAAGTAAAGGACAGTGTGCGGGAGTTCTCCCTTCTTTTCCACAAGATTTTTTCCTCCAAAAGCTGCCCAGATCTTGACACATCTCGTCTTCTGATCAATTTTGTTCGTAGATGACGGTCTAAACCATATTAACTACACTCATTTCTATGAGAAAGAAAGAATCTCTTCTCTTTGTCCAAGGAGGTCAGTGTATTATTTCACTGCAGGAAACCCTAAACTTAGACTGTAAACCTGGTGGTGGTGATGAAAATCTGAATTTTAATTTGAGCGGCTTCGAGTTTGAATTCTTGAATACCTTGAGAGCGACAGAAAGAGAAAAAAAGAGTTCTCTCTTAATGCATCGGTGTGTAGGAGGCGAGCGAGAGAGAGATCTAGGGGTTTGAGGGGAGAAAGTCTTTGCTGAAAATCTCTCTCTCTCTTTCTCTCTTTGCAGGAAGACATCAAACAAACACACCTGCTCCCCGGACCAATCCCCTCAGCACTGCCCCAACTCTCCGTGCCTCCGCCATACACTCGCACACTCCCATTCCTCATTACACACACAAGCACACACACAAAACACATAAACGCACACACACTCACACGCACAGTCCCATTCCTCATTACACACAGCGAGAGCAGAGCAGTGAGAGATCGCGGAGAGCGAGCGGGAGCGGTGCTTTGGTGTAATGGGAGGAAATGTTGGTGTTTCATCTGGAATTGATGAAGTCTTGTTTCAGCGGCTCTCCCCGGAGCAGGGCCGCTGTGCGCTGGCTGTGTAAATGAAAGGAGCAGCCGAGACTGGACCGGAGGAGCAGAGAGCCAGTCGATAGAGCTGCTGGAGAGTCATACTGAACTGCTTAGAGACTCAAAGCTTTAGTGAGTAGGAGAGGGCTGTTTCACCAAACAAAATGAACTGACGGGCAACACAGATAGAGACGTTTAAAAAAAAGTATATAGTGAAAGATAACGGCAAAGAGTATCACTTTAGTTTTCCTAAAAATACAGCATATAAGTGTGGGACATGCTCTGTAATAAAATCTGATTTTATCATGCCAGCAAACATTATCTGAGGAAAAAAAGTAAACACTGAGGCTACAATAAGAACACAGTTAATGATAAAACAGAAAACAGAGAAAAAGGGAAATGGCAATGAAGAGTGAAGAAGCAGATCTTCTATAGCTTTTGTAGCTTCAGCAGTTTTAAATTTCAACACATTTGAGAATACAGGAAGTAAGACTGTCAAAAGTATCAAAGTACTGATACTTTTACAACACAATGTGTTAAAAAAAGTATGTATTTAAGTGCTCATTCATTCTTTACTGTCCAGCAAAACCAGCATTTAGTGACTTTTGCAGGCCATTACAAAAAAGAGGTTCTCTTTTGTTTTGTTATGCTCTCGAAAAAGATATAGAGCAGGGGTGTCAAATGTACGGCACAGGTGCCAGAAACAGCCCACCAAAGGGTCCATTTCAGCCCACTGGATAACTTTTCAAAGTGTAAAAAATGTAAAGCAGTCAGTTATCCAGACCAGGACACAGTCCTCTGAAAAAACAATGACTACTTATTGTGGTCATGTTTTAAGATATTGAACATTGCGCTAAATATTGTCAATCAGCAGCTTCATTACAAAATCATCTGCATCAGACTTGTAAATGGTTTGTAAGGCAGGAGAAAACTTCACCTTTTTCCTAATGAGCTTCCACTTAAGTTGGTGCTGTGTGGTGATGCCAGAATTGCTTCACAGGACGGGGAATGTCTGGAAAATTAAATTAATTTCTAGATCATGATACTGTTGAAATTGCACTTTCTTAAGGCATCTCAGGCTGTTATCACCGGTTTTGTAAATGGTTGATCAAGTAAAAGAATGGTTCATTAATTGTGAATGTTTTTAGAATGTACTTTTACTTATTATCACTAAAAAACAGAAGAAAAAAAAATTTTGGACTGTAAAGTGGCCCATGAACTACAATGAGTTTGATTCCCCTGAAATAGAATATCGTGTTTTCATACTCATATTGTATCAAAGTTTAAAATTCTGGTATCATGTCAACAGTAACGGGGAGAACTTGCCTGATTGATTCTAACAAGCTGACAATTCAGTTTGATATCAGGCTAAGAAAAAAACAACATATACACATTACTTTTAAAATAAAACCTTATATCATAATTTTATCTGACAGTAGAAATGCAAGATTTGTCAGTTGCTGTTAGTAAATGCAACATAAAGATAGTCAAGTCTCATTCCTTGGTCGTCAAATACCAAAGTTTTGGGTTGATAAAGCATCCTGCACACAGAAAAAAAAAGAAAATACAGACAGAGGTCACGGTCTCTGCAGGTACAGTCACCACCACACACTTCTAGTGGATCATAGAAAATTCCTACATAGTATGACTTATTTTTTTATAATGCTCTTTTTTTCACAAATTTTTATAATTGTATAATTATTCATGTTTTTTTCTCATCTGCTCATTATCCATGGACTCCTCCGGAACTGCTTCTTCAAACAAAATGACAGACAGCGATAAACCCTGACCTGGTAAGTGAAGACGAGCGAGAGAAGACTTGTGCATGAGCACGTATCTTGAATGATGTAAGAGGTCTTAGATCTAATAAAGGCGGCGTAGAAGCTGATGTAAATGCTTGTTCTAATAAAACCCTGGTGTTAGGGGGTGTGCAGAAGCAGATTTAAGTGCTTGTTATAATCAGGCTCAACTTGGTGTGTCTGTGCTCTCCAGTCAAGAGAGTGTTGTCTCAGGTTAAGCAGACAGAGATGAAAGGAGGAGGAGGAGGTCACCTCTACAGACAGACTGTAATCTATGAAGTACTGAGCGGCAGAGATTAGACACACACTATTTGACTTTTCCATGAAAACTAGAACGTTGAAATAAAACCACAACAATTTAGAAGGATTGGTTTCATTTTGTTTGCTGCAGCTAGTTGAGATGTCGAGTTGTTACATATTAGATTTAATCACCTCTCCAGATGACATCAGAAAGGTGAATGAATGTAAAGTTCAATCAACTCATTAAATTAAGCTTCTAAAGAAACACGTTCAGCATATTAGCGGGCTTCCCAGCATGCATTGTTTGACAGGTAAATCTCTCCTGAGACCCTACTTTGTTCAAGTTTGAAGAAAACATATGAACTTCAATGTCTCTGATACACTTTAAGATAAATCTCTTAAAGATACGATAAAATTTCTTGTTTTGATGATGGTTAATATCGAGTCAGTCTGTACCGCTTCCACTTCCACAAAAAATGAAGCAAGCTCTTTATCTTAAGTGAAGAACTGACTTTTTAAACTGAGAGAATGTAAAGGGAAATCTACTTTGTTCGTAATATTTGTTAGTATGACTTAAGAGTGATTGGTTCATATTTAACATCTTGAGCTTATTGAACATGTTTTCTCAAGTATACTGGAATTAATAAAGGAATTTATTTTACTAGAAATGTTTATTTTGAATAATTACAAAATCACCTCAACTTGTGTTTTCAAATTCAGTCAACTCAAATTTCTACGGCAGCCTCAACACTTTTTAAAGTTAAATATACAGTGCAAACATCTGTTCAAATACACTGGAAGAAATGAAAAAGTTGAGAAAAGATTTTTGGGTTTCAAGCCCAGCTAAAACTCTTAAGTTTTGAAAAAAAATTAACAATAACAACAACAACAGCTTCTTTGGATAAACTTAAATCTTTGAGTTTGAGACCCTAAAGATTTATATTTTAAAAACTAATCTCATATTTTCAACTGCAACCATTTAATTTCAAGCACTCAAACAATGGCAGACTTCTTAAACTCAAAGATTCAAGTTTGTCTAAAGAAGAAAAGTAAGTTATCTCATAAGAACTTTTTTAGTTTATTTCAAAACTAAAGTTTGAGTTTATTAAAAACTCAAAAATCTAGTAAAGGCAATTACAGTGCACAGACTCATACTGTACTGTAACGCCTGATCTCAAATTTCATCCTCGCTACGGGGGGTGGATGCTAAGACACAAATACACACACAGAAAGGCAACCCACAAACAGTAGCGTTAATTTGCAGTGTTAGTTAGAAATAAACATTTGTGTTTGTCTAATCGCTGTGAAAACTTGGCTTGTTAAGAAAGCAGTTCAGACAGCAGAAGGAGGGAATCCGATCAAACATTGTGGACAAATAGAAAGAGGCCCATTAGTCAGATCAAACATGTAGGCAGTCCGACAGTGTTCACACACACACACGGCCTTGTATGGGACAGCTGTTGTGAGGGTTGGCTGAGAGTTAAATGACACAAACAAAGAGAAAGAGGCAGAAAAGAGGGGGTAAAAGCCTCTGACTCCTCATTCATGACTGACCAAAAAAATGTACTTCTGTCTCCACACACGTACAGATCACACAGACATATATACAGTACACAGGGCCATCTCAGCCTGACTGGGCTA
Organism: Lutjanus argentimaculatus; assembly: GCA_034769285.1. Classification (NCBI taxonomy): domain Eukaryota; kingdom Metazoa; phylum Chordata; class Actinopteri; order Lutjaniformes; family Lutjanidae; genus Lutjanus; species Lutjanus argentimaculatus. Next base: position 11,859,366 of record JAWZSL010000012.1, on the reverse strand, counting down.
AGAGAGAAGAGATTAATTAACATTTTTATGTAAATGAGGCGTTTGTGTCTAATTATTTCTGTTATTCCAGCAGCAGCAGGCTTTGATGTGCCAACGGTGGATTTAAATAGAGGGAGATTTCCATCACATCCTCCCTCTGCGTCACAGCCAGGCAGGAGACAGAGACAGCAGAGATTACACACTCCACTGGGACACACACACACACCGTCTTGTCCCGCGCACACACACATACAGCGTTACATTACCTCCGAGGAAAAGTCCTTATGTGTTTCTATGTATTTGCTGCCAATGCACTCAACACTCAGGCGCTCACATGTTTACAAACTCAACACACACACACACACACACACACACACACACACACACACACACAAAAATACACACCCCTCCTGCTCCTCCCAGCTGAATCAGTCGAGTGTTGGAGAGTGGAACCATTAATTGGCAGAGCGTTCATCAGTGTGTTATCTATCTGATGGGAAGAGGGCCTCCATGGCCTGTTTGGTGCTAGTTTATGAGCTGATATTAAAGGCTGTTAAAGTACATAAAGGGGATAAACTTTTACAACCTGAACTTATAGCCAGAAACACAGGCAGCGTCATAAAGGGCCGATGTACACTCGGCGCACACTGCACCGCCAGGTCAAAGAGTCTACAGTAACTGTGGGACATCTGTGGACATGCTGTGAAAGGTTCTGCTCTAACCAAACAAGAAGAAATTCCCAAAAATAGAAAAGCAGGAAAAATGATTGTGTGTCACCACTAATGCAGCCCTAAGTGAACTTATTTTCCTTCTATAATGACAACAATATATAAAAAGTTAAAGGCACCCTGTGGAGTTTTTGATCACAAGTATTGTTACGGGACAATGTTTTTATTAGGGGGTCCCTCTTTAGTTTGTATTGTGCACATGAAGACACACATGAATATGCATGCTTGATGATCTACGCATTCCTACCGCCGGTTTCAGGCAATTCTGCTGATCAACAGTTAGCAGTGTTGACATGTAAGAAAAAGCAATGGTCGACCGATGTGGGTTTTTCAATGGCTGATCCCAATATTTAGAGGGCAGTGCCGCCAATGGCCAAAATATGATGGCAATATCAAAACAAAGGAACATCATGTATAATTCCATCATTCCATGCACATGAAAAGCTAATATATATATATCATTATCTAACCCTGTAACATGTTGCTTTAGATGGAAGTTTTGTTTTATAAATGTGTTCTATGTCTTTGTGGCTATTGTGCCACATTGTAATTTATAATGATTAATTTAAAATACAGACAGTCCATGCGAACTACTTTTTGTTTTTTCATTCAGTTTAAACTAAAAATTGACATTTTATTAAAGCTGTCGGAGGATTGTGCTCCTTGCTCCGATCAGTGTCACTCTTGCTGATGTCTTGGTTTCCCAAATCTCTTGACTGGAGCTGATACATAAAATTTCAGCCAACAATCACAATGAACAAAAATATGAGAAAAACACCCCAATTGACAAATATCAGAATTTCCCTTCAAATCACTGGTAGTACAGTATTTGTTGAAACCCACTTCATTCACAGGGTAAAGGGTTTAGTTGTTAGTTGTCCTTTTTTCTTATCTTATAATCTCTTTCCTTCCTCATTGGCTCTTAGCCAGTAAGGTCAGGATTGTAGTAGACCAACGACATGGACTGGTTCGTGGAGAGGCATGGAGGAGTCCGATGGAAGACTGCTGACAAAGAGGAAGGCTTAGCAAAAAAGAAAGGCAGACATAAAGAGGGAGAAAAAGTGTGTGAAAGGGGAGAGGTGCGGTGACTGTGGGAGAAAACACATCTAAGAACTGTGTACAAACAGGGATCAAGAGGCAGGAAATGAGGGTTATTCCTGAAGGGGCTTTTGGGTCTGATCCTACAAGTGTTCCCTCCCCGCCCGCTGTAATAATGTGAAGGCTTGAAACAAACATTGTGATAACACCACGACACTGTATCCTGTCACTCTGAGCCTGAGGGAGCCAAAAATACCAGCTTTCCCTCTCTTTCATAACTCCTGACACCTGACACTGCTTGGTCTCCTCCTGAGCTTATATTCATCCTTAGATCACTGTCAGGTAACACACACACACAAAGACACATACACTGCGCATGTCCTAACATGTACTCCTCACATACATATTATTGCATGTACCTGCACGTGCGTTGCCGTGAGTTTCAACCACATTTTAAGATATTCCTTCTATTCATAACATCCTGCAATGTTAGGGAACTTACATTGTCCACTGACTCCACAGATAAGCGCCTCACTTCAATTACATGTAGTGAACCCAGCAGGGCTCTAATCTGCATGTTAGCACACGGATAACTAGCTTTCTCTCTCTTTCCAATCTCCCGCCTTTTCTTTTCTGTCTGACACTTCATGTACTGCTGATAGGGATCACTGAGTGTATTATCACACAGAGTATGTGTCTGTGCTATCAGAGTGGGAAGTATTACTGGCTGTCTGGGTACATGTGCGCACGGGGTGTGTTTGCGGGGTTGAGGGGATAGTTCGGATTATTTGAAATTGGGTTCTATGAGGTACTTATCATTAGTCAGTGTATTACCTACAGTAGATGGCGGTCAGCACGCCCCCAGTTTGGAGAAGCAGTAATGTACTGCTGTGGACAGGGTCAGCAGCGAAATGTATTATAGACACCTAAAAAAAATCTACATCAGATTAGGTGTAGCTATATTTTCACCGCTTTACCCAGTAGGAGGTTTGTTAATTTTTAACAGGGCAGATGGCGCTAGTTCATTTGATTCATCTGCCATGTGACTATATAGCTGTATAGACCATTTACAGAATATTATAGATCCGAGACAAAACTGACAGAAAGGCGGGACTGAGAGAAAAAGGCACATTTACAAATCTGTCTGTTATTTCAGCACCATGGACAGCACCAAGAATTTATCATTACACAGCACTTTTAGGCTACTGATAGAGCCATGGTCGGGGCCATAGATTTCTAACTCAGATAAAGGATCAACAAGTCAGGCAGGCTAGACTAACATTCAACTAAACAACAACTCTGCCCACACTCTCTGCTAACTAGGGGATGGAGACTGGGTATAGCAGGTTCATAAGGAGGATGCATTTTGCTAACAAGGGGAATGGCATTCTTCATCATTTTTTCCCCAGATTGGTTTTGCCTCGCTGTCAGATGGGAAACTGTTGTTACATCAGTCAAATATTGCTTTACCGAAAACGATTCCATTGACAAAAACTGTAACCGTACCTTACAAAAAATTAAAGTTACTGGTCGACGGCTGCCTCAATCTGTTACTTTGCTTGGTTATTGTGTGATTATTGTGTGACAACTGCCATCTACTGTAGGTAGTACACTGACTATGGATAAGTACCTCATACAACCCCACTTCAAATAATCAGAACTATCCCTTTAATAAACAGACTATGTAGCTCTGTGGCCCAAAAAGCTCCAACCTCAGTTCCCTTTGGTATTGGTTTTGTGGACAACAGAGATTTATGGTGAGTTCATTTTTTCCCAACCCCCTTCAGTTCTTTATAGCTGTTTGTAGTCGTACATTATTTTGGGGGGAATCCGTCCTGTTAAAAGTCTTTGCAGTGAAATATTTACTGAGATTATGTAGGCTTTTTTGATATCATGCAGTGAGATTACCAACGGGGCAAGGCAACACAAATAATGTCCCATGAGATTCCATGTAATGCAAACAGAAATCTGGATGTGTCAAGTTTTGTTCACGGTGCTCTCTCTGGAGTGACAGCCTAACTGCTCATTATGTTATATGTTCAGCTCTTCTGAATGGTCCATTTTCCATTTCCAGTGTTGACGTCTGCTCATAGAGGCCATTGATCCAAAGACAAGCTGCCTTGACTGATTGCTGGGAGGAAACGCTGGCATTATGGGCATCTCTGTGTGTTTGTGTGTGTGTGGTGTGTGTGTTTCAGATGGAGAGTGTGTGACTGTAGAAGGAGGCAAAGCGGGTATTAGTCTGATGAAGTCATACAGGAAATCAATGTCGTATTGAAAGGAGAAAAATGCCCTGCCCAGGGGTGGTTGCACACGGGCCTGCACACAAACACACATGCACGCCTAACAATGAGACACAGTGTTATGTGCTATGAGCAAAAAAGACAAAAGGCTTGATGCTGAAAAATGAGCTGGTGATATGTCAAGTTCAAGTACAATGCTAATAAGAGAGAAAGGCAAGAACATGCCGTCAAGCCTTTCAGATACTCCACGTGTCCTGCCTTATTCCTCCAGTTTTGTTGGTTACAAGCTGGGTCTAAATCAAGGCTGGGTACTGTTCACATTCGAACGGATACAATACTGGTGCCAGTACCTAGAATTGCGTATGAGTACCCAATGGTACCTTTGTTTCTGTACTTTACTATTTTTACTTATTTAGAACATTTTGTTATTTATTTAAATCAGCACAACAACACTACATGAAATAAAATCCCTCCTTACCTCCCTCTCCCCTTCCAAATACTTACAACCTGCAGCCTGTCAGTCTCTCTCGAGGGCATATAACGTAGTATTGTGTGTCTAAAGTGTTGTCTGTGTCACGTTTTGAAAAGTTTTTTTTTTTTAAGTTATTTTTTTTTTGGCATTTTTGCTTTATTTGATAGGACAGCCAGAGAGTAGACAGGAAAGGGGGCAGAGAGAGAGAGGGGACGACATGCAGCACAGGGCCGAAGGTAGGAGTCGAACCAGCAGCCGCTGCAGAGGACTAGCAGCCTCCATACATGGGTTGGACGCTCTACCAACTGAGGTAAACGTCCGCCCCTTGTTTTGAAAAGTTAAACCATATTTTATATATATTATTTCAGCTCACTATTGCCCTGACTTACTGTGATTTGAACAAGCTACAGGGGTAACGCCACAGCCTCTTTTTCTGTTTCTCTCAATACTCAAATTACTCTCGCCCTGGTTCAAAAATTTGGCACAGATTGAATGAAAGTAAATCGGTACTTGGTAGTACTGACATAATTCGGTCTGTACCATTAAAAGTACAGAGTTCAGTACCCAACACTCATCTAAATGTAGATATCTTAGTAAGTGTGCAAATACACTATATGTTTCCATATGAGTATTTCTGTGCATTCTGTATTTCAAAAGGCACAAAGTGCGGGCGGGCTCAGGAAGAGTAAGTGTTTAATAATTGATGGGGCCCAGAGACAGGGCCCTATAGATGGGGATGGACCGGGTGACTGAATTGTCAAGACACACACACACACACACACAAGAGAAAACACAAACACACACACAAACCATACTCCATGTTCTTCACACAAACATACACACATAAACATACAGAGCGGTCCATCTCAGCTGCACTCCTCTTGATCTCCACTCCAACCACATCAATTGTTAATAAAGCCGGGGCCTGGGCTAATTTCTAAAGATTATTCCACTGTTTATTCTGATCAATAGAGCATTTCTATTCCTGCAGGCCCTCATGGAGATGTTTGAAGGAGCGGGAGAGCGAGGGAGGGAAGCAAAGACAGAAAGACAGCGAGAGGAAGAGGTGGGCCAATATCTTAATGACTTTAGTCGCAGCGGTGTCTCCGGTGCCTGCTGGAGCTCGCAGCTCAGAGGGGAAGTTAGGTAGATCTTAGCCTTGGGCTACATCGCATGATTCCTACCAGCAACTTCAGGAGTCGGAGTGCGGCTTAGACTGGAGTGGATATTAATTTCACTGACCAAGTGGCGGACAGGGGTGCTCCATAAGACCATCAGTCACCAGCCCTAAGCTACTCAGCGGCTATTACTATGGTAATCTATACCCCAGGCCTGTGTGTGTGTGTGTGTACTTGAGAATACACACGTTTTGTGTATACGTGTGCAAGAGGGAGGGAGACAAAGACAACAGAGAGGGATTGAGCAACTACTGTAAGCGCGTATCAACACTCATTAACAGAGACACACAATTACGTAGTCCCACACTTATGTTTCTGTTCAACCGGCATATGATGTTCACAGAGTAATTAATCATAAAAGGCGGAGAGGGGGAGGAGATGAGGAAAGAGTGGTGGGGGGGAAGGAAGGGGGGAGGAGTTGGAGGGTGGAACAACATTATGAGTCTGGGTAATTGTCTAATTTTCCTTCAGAGAGCCCAACGAGGAATTAGAAAACAAACTGCTGGTGCAGTTGCTCCGTTTCCTCAGTTGAAAGATGAGGAAGGCTATCAAAGCATCCACCGTTCACTAGAAGTATAATAAAATAACAAAAACCAGCAAAGATGTTTGTTGAAAAGTTATTGTTTTCCATTTTGTCTCTAATGACTGCATGATTAAACTCATTCCAAAGGGGCACAGACTGTTTGTGACCATCTAAATGAACAGGAATGACAAAAAAGCAAAAAGAATGGGTTGTCCTGCATAGGAATGTCAATAATTAATCATTAATCAATTAATCTCTTCTTTTTTCTTTTAAAATTGATATTTGTGCCCAACACTATGTTATAACATGAAAATTATACAATATTTCTTAGGACATTTTCATATTTTGAACCCCACACCCACCTACCCCTCCCCATGTCTCCACTGATAAATAAATTATCCAGAGAATATCAATATAAAGCAACAGTACATTACCAAAACCAAAACTTCATCATTCTCTCATTTTCATCAGCATGCTTGTAAAGAATAATCAATTCGGTAAATAAACAAAAAGGAAAGGAAAAAAGAAAAAAAAGTTTTATAGATATACATAAAACAAAATGCTTTATCAGCTGTCATTCACACTCATGTGATGTGTGAGATCACTCCTTGGTCATTGTCTATTATTAAAATAGTCACAATTAATCGCCCTTAAGAGTTTAACCAATTAAAAATGTATTCAATGATAATCACTAGTCTAGAAATGGCAGTAACTGCACCTCATTTGACATTGTTTAGTCTGGTGGAGCCATTTGTTCAATAAGGCAACTTTAACTTAAAATGAGAAAAAAAAATTACAAAAAAAAGACGAAAAAGAAGAAAATTTAAAAATAAGAGCAAAATGGTTAGGGTTACGGAAAATGCACAAAAATTTGCAACCCTTCTTCAGTTTTTCATACTTCGACATACTAGCTGCGAGAGATGTGTGGATATGTATCAGTTTTTTGTTGGTGATAAAAAAAAGAAAAAACCTTCAGCAAACTCACTCATGGAGAATACGCCTCCTGGAAGAGACCCAAGTAGGGCACACGCACCTATGTGTATGTGTGTGTGTACACCAGGGGACATTTTTGCACAAACACACAGATGTGTACGCATGCACACACCAGCTGTCATACAGATGTAAGCACACAAGCAATCTTAGACAACAATGCAAATGTGGCGCAGTCACAGCATTGTGGATTTTGTGCAGCTTTATGAGACAAAAGCAGGAAAAAGAAATTATCATCACGGATCAGAGGTATTACTACTAAATCCACTCTCACTGAATGTATAGACAAGACTGAACAGAACAGGCCTAGATGTGACAAATCGGACAGACGTGCAGACAGGCTAGACAGACTGGCACTAACTTGTTAGCCTTCCGGTCACCCATACCCTGTTCTGCTAACGGTAGCACTTTACTTTAAAGCTCTCTCTTTTCAGCAGGATAAAATAACAAGGTAAAAGTGTGAAAACAACTTGAAGTTACCTGCACTTCAGTAAAAGCTGTTTCTCCCCCCAAAATTAATTGCTTCTTACTGGGGACATTGAGTGCACATGACAGTGAAAGTCAAAGAGGTAGGAAGGCATCGCCTCGGTCCTCCTTTGTTCGGTAAATGACTAAATATTTAATGTTCCGGGGCTCTTAAGATTAAAGGTAACATGTTGTCAGTAATAGTGGAGCTACTTCAAAGGATGTAAATTATGCATTTCTTCCTTTAGCAGAGAAATCAAAGCAGGTAATGAAGATTAAAGTTTGTGGACCCTCCATTCTCTCTCTGGTTGAGGAGAAAGGAGGAGAGGAGACGAAGAGACAGGGAAGAGGACCTGCGTTAGGAAGGTTAATCTATTCGGAGCGTGGGTTATCTGATTAAAGAATCATTGTGTTCATTTAATCTGTTCCAGTGAAGCTGCTGTATGGAGCTGTGAGATAGTGGCGGGGCAGGGGCCTGTAACCACGACTGTCAGGAGGTGCTGAAGCCAACCAAAGTGGCAATCAAAGAAGTACATGACTTTGGGGAGATGTGCACAAACCAGCAACGCTACAGTTGTTCTCTGTTCAGTTGTGTTTGAAGTAGACAAGTGGGAAATTGTGAGTATAGAAATAAGAGACAGGAGAAGGAATTAAATAGCTTCCAGTCACAACAGCACACAAAGTGCAGGCATTAGGCCTTTTCCAAAAAATGGCATTTGACTAGGGTTGGGTACCGAAATGCGGTGCCAGTATGGTGCTGGTGCCTATACCTTCTGGACCAAATCACAATGCAGATTTTGCTGCTACATGCCTGAGCTGTTGAATGAAGCAGTTGCCCTTTGCTGCAGAAATTACAGGAAACAAAGGCATCACTGCACAATATTGCTTACATTAACATGATAGCAGCACTCTCTCTAGATGACTCTGGCAGCAGGTAGCCTACCATTAGCTCGTATGCCAAAAGCCAACAGTCTGAAGTGTGGCTGTATTCACTTGAAAGGATTTGGGCCAGGGCGTGCAACAAAGGTTTTAAAACATTTGTGTGTAAAGGGGGGAATCATCTGTTGACGCAACATACTTAACTGCCTGTGTGACCCAGTGCCAAGGATATACACCTGCAGAGCAGGCGTCCCTGGCCCTGGTGATGGGGCACATAGATATAAAACACTAGATGCAATGTGTCTGATGACCGCAGTGATGATGATAACTGCAGCCTTGTCTCAGATCAGCAAATATGATTATATTTCCCTAAAAGGATTGCAGAAATTTGTAGAATACCAGCAATACCAACTCAAAATGTATTCAGCTCTTATTAGGACTCAAGCTGTTATTTATACATTATTATAGTTGGGCTAATTTCTATTTATCATGTGAATTTGTCATATAAATTTAAGTGTGTATCAGAAAAAAACCCAAACAATACCCAACCGTACATTTGACTCTCACTCTTATTCCGTCTGACCTTTCCTCCCCTTCTGATGTATCCATGTACAGATGGAAACTACACTGTTTCTATCAGAGCTGGGCATTTTTTTTGTCTGCAAAGCGCAGTGCTTATGAGTCCCCCTCAGGGCTATATTTTACTCCCATCCACCTCTCTAAGACACCAGTTAGAGCACAATCCCACTGGCCACCAGAAGGAGTTGACATTTAGAAACACAGGGTTTTTTCTGTTCTCTAACAGTCTGCGCTCCTCCATGAGAAATGAGGAAAAGACAGAAGATGCTAAAAGGAGAAGAGAGGCGCTTAGCCCCGTCTTCACACCCATCCGCTCTGCGCCAGCTATCATTTAGGCTATCCCACATCGCACCTCCCACAGGCTCCAACAGAGGAGTCAGGCCCATTAGCCTAGCGACGAGAGCGCTAATCGTCACATTCCATTACAGTCAATGGCAGCATGGTGATTCTAATGCCCATTTGGAAGAAGTCATACAAGGGCCGATGTTGCGTCACCAGAGCAACAGGGGGACACAAACCAAAGAGTGACTTTGAGGTGATGGAGGCTTGGCGAAAAATTATTATTTGAGTGTTTGGGCCATTAATTATACTCAACAAAAATATAAATGCAACACTTTTGTTTTTGCTCCCATTTTTCATGGGTCAAACTAAAAGATCTAAGACTTCTTCAATACACATAAAGTTTCATTTCTCTCAAATTGTTTGTGACATATAGAGATGCTGATTAAAAAGCAGAATTATTGCAAAAAAACAAAACAAAAAAAAAAACACATTTATTAGGCACTGAAATTTGGCTATTTCACATAGGGCTACAGATACCAGTTTGTTTGTTTTTTTTGCTAGGAGGGCAACGTCATGACCCATTGTACTCACTGCAACTCATTGGCTAGTAGTTGATGAATTCATTGGTTGGGTTGGTTAAGTTTAGGCATGAGGGAAGAGAGGAAAAGAAATAAAGCTTTTGTGAAGACAGAAAAAGTCTTAGATCTTTTACTTCAACTCCAAAACAAAGGTGTTGTGTTCATATTTTTGTTGAGTATATACAGTATATCTCTTATGGATTGAGTTGAAGATACTTTGGGATCATTCTCAGTATTTCCTCTCATTCCCCTGATCTAAACCAGCATAACTACATCCTTCTATAGTGTCTGAGACAGTGTCGAGAGGCACAAATGTGAAGTGAACAAAGCCCAGCGTTATTCTATTGGAATCAGATTCCTCTTTAACTGAACATAGACTTATTGATCACAGTGAAACTACACAAGAGCAGCTTCCAAATGAAGTAAGGTGTGTGAGAGAGAGAGGAGCAAGACAGAGAGACAGAGGGAAAGAAAGAAAGTGAGAGAGGGTGTGTGAGAAAGGGGTAAATAACATCTTCATCTCCACTCGCATCTGCAGCAGCCAGTCAGTCAGGCATCATTAATCCAGCGAGGAGCCTCATCCGTTGTGTATTGGTTCATTTTACAACACTATAGTACTGTCTAAATATTGACAGAGCGCTGTTGTCTGGGCTATTGACTGTCATCAGAATGCTCCCCTTCAGAGCCGAGTGTAAAAAGGAACTGTGAGGATCTGATGTGTGTGTGTGTGCATGTGTGTGTTGGAGAGAGCCACAGCGCTTGTCTTGCTGCCTTCACATGGGCAGCTCATGTAAGCACAGGTGAGAGCCCACAAAAAGCACAAGCAACTCATGTTCATGCAAACACACACTTAAATGTACGATGTGTAAGAATTTTAGTTTAAAGATTCTACAAGGAGGAATGAAACAGTTTCAATTTATTGCTAATTTATTAAGTTAACGAGACAATCCGCAATAAAATCATCTGTTTCTGTATAGATGTAGATAAGCCAACTAAAACAAAGCAGGAAGAGATTTTCTTTAGATAATCTTATTTTTGCCTAAATATTTTCTGGTTGTTAAAGCAGAAGCACAACTGCTTTTGCCCACAGGGGGCTCCAAAATCAACAAAAAAGTTGTTTGTAGGAGCTTTAAAACATTCAAAAATGAACTAAAATGATCAACAGAATGTGAAGAAATGACAGTTTTGGCATCATGTCAAAGACGTCTATGTATTGTGTTGCAGAGATATCTACCGAAGTGAGCATGTTAACCAGCTACCATGTTGTACCTCAACAGTGAGTCACTGTAGCGTCAGGTCTGCCGTAAGTCCAACAACTCTGGGGTGGTTTTGTTGTGGTTTGGCTGCTGGCACACCAGGGCTGACCCCAGCATACCCCCCACTAAAGCCTCTGAAGGTGGTTGGGCATCAGTCACCGAACACTCTGTGCATTATTTTTAGACTGTTTCGCCTAGTCCTGCCTAGCTGTGCTGTGACTGACTACTACTACTGTGCTCTGATTGGTTGTGAGTATGAGTGTAAATATTGGCATTAAAGAGAAGTTTAGAAAGGGTCAAACATACCCAGGATTCTGGGTTTGTGTTCAGTGTGAAGCTAAATGTCAGTGTCAACTTGTTTCAAACTTAGTTGACTTATTTTCATTTTTTAAAATTATTATTATTTTCGGTTGCAGTTTGATTAGGTTTAGACAAGAAAAGTACTTGGGTAGGTTTAGGAAAAGAACAGAGTTTAGGTTAAATAGACCCTTTCACAATATTAGAAAAGCTTTCTTTCACTCACAAGGACAGCACATCACAGTAGGGTGGGACTAGGACGGACAGTCTTGGGGAAAAAGAAGTCCCTCTCCTGCTTCACAACTCTCCTGTCCTCACCTGAACCGACCGTTGCTTTGTCATACACAGAGTCAGAGTCCTGGTCAGAGCCACTGTAAATGATCCCAGTACTGTATTCCCTGTCGTCACACTGGCCTCTGTTGCTCTCTGAGGCTGTGTTTGGTCCCGTCCGTGTAAACCCCAACACTCCCCCAGTGCTCAGGACCACTAGCTGCACAGCTAACTGAGCTATATAGCTGAGGGCAACTACAGGTAGTAGCACTTGGCGGTTACTCTGGTGATATGCTGCCCTCTATTTGTTTGGAGTTTGAATTCAACAGGTGGCCAATTCTTAGATATTACACCTTGGAGACACATGCATGTATTGTAGACCAACACACACAAACATACACACTCAATCTGGGACACACAAAGGAGGGCTGTAGCTTCTCACAACTTGGCTGTCCTCTAACATTCCATCACCTCAAATGATTTCTATGCAAATAGAGCAGCGGAGAAAAATGCAGCAGCTGAATTAAATCCGAAACACATTTGGTCAAAAATCAATTCCCCTGGTCCTCCCCTCATCCACACAGACAGCCTACTCTCCCTCCACTCTCCCTATCCCACAGCACACAGCCCTGGACCGCTGATAAATATTCATTTTTTATATTTATGTTACAGAAAAAAGCTGTGATGGGCAAAATAGGGAAGCATCCCCAACAAAAGCCTTTTGCAAACACACACAAATGCCCATGCAAACATGAGAATTCGCAGTGTTCAAATAATCAGATAACTACACATGGATCATTTAATAGAGAATAAATAACACTAGATTTACATTATGATTTAACTGGGTTATACTTTAACCAGACTGGATATGGTGTGTAAAAGCAGATTTCTGACCCCTGAGCACACACGGCGCTTTTAAAGTCCTTCTACTGCTTTCTACCCGGCGTGCCAGAACAACCACGACTCTCCTAACAGCACTTGAACATTCTCTCTTTCCAAAAAGAGATGGTAATTACTTGACAAATCACTGCCTCTTTTAAGTGCCAGATGAAAGAGTGTAAATGGGGGGAAATACGCAGGAAATAAAATAAAATCCTCTTTTTTTCTGTTCTCAGTTAAGTGGCCGGAGAGGGAGAACGGGGAGATATTTAATGTTGCTTAAATATGCAGTGTGATTCCACCCGCTGATTAAATTATAGCAGATGAGATCTTCTGTTGGCTGGAAACTTGAAAAAGTCCAGAGCTGTTTAAAAATGCATCAAACATGCTGTTGGATTAGCTCTCTGTCTCTGTCTTTCACTGTCTCGCTGAGGAGGAGGAGGAGGAGGAGGAGGGGAGGACTGGGCCGTGTGGAGGAGGGGGAGGAGAGGAGAGAAGACAGAATCAACTCTCTTCACAAATGAGACTAATGCTGGTGCGTTTGACAGAGAGCAAATATGATAATGAAGAAGTCAAAGCGCACTTAATAATGAAACGAATGGAAAAGGAATTATTTGAATTAAGCCGACCCGCTGAAAACTGCGACAAAGCATTTGTGTGTGTGTGTGTGAATGTGTGAGAGCGTTTTAATTAGTGTGTTTGCCAAATGGTCCAAGTGAGAGCCCACTGGGTCCTGTGCTCTGCACTTTTCGCCCTCTTCCTCCACTCTTCCTGCTCTCTCTTTCTCTTCCTCTCCAGAGCCAAGATGTGCATATGTTTTGGGCTGCTTTAATTTCTCCGCTCATAATTGGGCTGAACCGCAGGGAGCCCTCATCCACTGGGACAACACTGTAAACATGAGTTTACTCTCTCTATCTCTTTCTCGCTGGGTGGGAGAGCTGCTCTCAGCTCACACACACACACAAGCTGAAAACACAATATAGCGAACTGATCAAACAAATAAACTACCAACCAAGACGACAAGAAAGGGGGGCTTTACTCCGACCCTCTATTTCCAGTGATGAACAAAGAAACACAAACCGCTCAGAGCGCCGCTCCCGCTCACTCAGTGACAGAAAAAATAAATAAATAATTGAGCGCAAGAGAAACTGTTTGAAGAGTCAGAGGCTTCTAGCTCACCACATTGCATCAGAGGGGCCAGTAGACATAGAGTACTTTCCTGCAGAGACGGGTAATGAAGGCGGGTGGGAAGTTATTCATAAGAATCTGACCGTGTAAGCACTTGTGTAGAGACATGATGTTTAATTTGTAGTTTGAGCAAAAAGAAGTTTTCAAGTCCGGCTGCACAATAATGTCACACTTGAGTGGGCAAACAGGTCAAACCACCTCCATTGTGCTCCTTCAGGGAACAGCCAAAAAATGCAGTGTGGGACTCTGGCACGCTGAGGGTTAACAGGCTGAATGAGCTTTGGAGCAGTAATAGGTTGTCCAAAAATGTACCGCTTATCTTATATAGCATGCTTCCATAATTCAGATGCTGTTTGCATGTCTGTGTGTGCATGTTTTCGTTTGTTTGTCGATGTGTACTGCACGCTCCTGCCTGTGTGTGTGTGTGCATGTGTGTGTGTTTCTGCACATACTGTATGTGTGTTGGCGTGCTCCTGAGTTCAGAGGTAGTGACAGCTTTGACAGCTATACCTGCCAATGGCCAGATCCCGGCGATAACCCCTGCTGTCGCCACAAAGCCGACAGAAAAAGGCTCCAATTTCCCCCCCAGACACTGGGCCAGTCTGTGGAGGCAGAAAGGGGGGGTGGATGGAGAGACAACCTCCAGCCATTCTCCACAATACACTCTCCTCATTCCACCCCACTAACACATGAATGGGGATCCAATTGATTCTTTTTCACCCCAGTCCATTTTCCCACCCGGCCTGACACAGAGAGAGGATTTTGTGCTCATCTGCCCTTCCTTGTGTACTTCATATCGGGGAGAAGACTTATAGAAAGGGAAGGTAAAAAGGGGGGATCTTTATCAGAAAGCGAATTAACGCTCAAAGTGCTCCATTTGGAAGGTATATCAGGCCAATCCATTAAAAGGGCCTTCAGAAAAGAGCCCGGCGCGGAGGACACCTTGAGAATGAACAGAAGACCTTGCTGAAACAGCACTCTTCACACAGGAGGAGAGAGAGGGAGAGAAGACAGTATGGAGGTTTGTGCCACGCGGGGCTGCATAATCACCTGCTAAATAAGGGTTATACTTGTTACCTGAAGAAGAAAAAAATTACAGAAATAAACTTGCTCAAAATTCTAATTAATAATTGACAAAAGCGATCATCAAGGCACACTGTTAGAGTCATAGTTAGTATTTGATCTGGGTTTGTTTGAGGTACTCCCAAGTTAGGGGAAGCAGAGAGGGACACAGTAGCTGAGTAATGAACTGCTGTGGCCTGTGCTGAGTGATATATATAACAGTGGTTTCCCATAAGAAAAGACTGTCTAACAGAAAGGTAAAGCTGCAAAAATATTCTAAATACAGCATATGCTTAAACTGCTTTTTATTTTTTTAAGGTGGTCTGTTTTTAAGTGGCTAAAATAGCTTTTCATGTCAACCATGTCCACAGCAGTTCATTGTTCGCCTCCATGCTAATGTCTCTGTCTGCTTCTCCAAACTGTGGGCGTGTGGATGAACATCTACCATTGGTAACACACTGACTGTCGATAAGTACATCTTACATCACCACATCAAATAATCTCAACTTTGACTTTAAGAAGAAAAAGAAATTTCACCAACTTTCAGAATCTCTCATTATTCTCTGTGAGTAAATAACTTTTGTTCCTGTTTTCAGTATGCAGCCTCTCTGTAACACAAACTGGCCCGTGTGCATTTCCTCCGTCTTGCTCTCTCATGCACACACACACACACACACCAACACCACACAACACACACACCTGCTCCAACAGTGAGTTCCATTAATCTTCTCCCAGGCCCTGTCCTCTGCGGGCTGACCAGGTGAGGGAGGGGGAGGCTGGGGTCAGAGGCTAGAGGAGTGCCCCTGTCTGGATGGGGGCCTCGTGAACATTAGCCCCTGGCCAGTAGGGTGGGGGGCGGTGGAGGGACCACCCCATACTGACTGAGAGGTCAGCGATTGGAGAAAGAAAAGTGATTTTTGAGTCTAAATCTAAGGGTGAAGTCACTGTAGACAACTGGACAAGGAATAGAGGAATATGGTAAAGATTACCACCATGATGCAGTCTCATATGACACAATGAAGTAAAAAAGGAACACAAAATAGTTAAATCACTTTTTCACACTTTTTCAATAAAAACAGCAGCAGAGAACATAAAATACAGTGAAGCACAATTTATAGTTGCTGCCTCTGTGAGGCTCTATATGACATAAATTTGGTCATCAGTCCAGGGTTTTATGCCCATAAGTGCTAACAAACATGTGTTAACATGTCCAATTATGCAATACTCAATGTACCAAAAACAACACTACATGCCTGTCCATTTTTGGACTTAATCCATGCCTTAAGACTAGTGGAGGCTGCCAGTCTTCTTAGCAATGGTCTAATTTGTAAGGTCACAATCATGTATAGGGTCCTGCACCTATAATAATGAGAATCTGCTGATGTGGTATCTGATATTGCTATTTTATTCCATAATACAGCTGCACTCTTAGCCCACAGTGGGATGATAATAACATTAGTAAAGTGCTTCACATCTGTCCTTTGATTGTCTTCTATAATACTTAATTTATTGTCCAACACACTTTATTTCTGGACATAAAGTTTCAGTGTGGAAATTCAGAAGTTATAATGCACCATACGTGATTTACCTGATAAATGTTGCTTAAAAAGTAAAATACTGTAGCAAAACATTCATTTTATACCCAAAGCTGTGCACATATCACTCATTACGTACACTATTCAGTGTGGATATTGTAACTGAAGCTGATAGCTGCTATTTATTTGTGCAGCTCTATGCTTCATTTGCGCCATACACTGTACATTAGGAAAAGGTTTCAGTGTTTTAAAGGAGAATAATGGAATGTTTTATTATATATGGAGATAAAATGATGCATCCTTTAAATTGCATTTACTGGTAATTTACAGAACCATTGCGTGGTATTTGTGGCATCTAGTGGTGAACTTATAGACTGCTAACACCTCACCTCAGTCTCCCCTTTCAAGCATGTAGGAGAACCTGTGGTGGCCACAAAGCAGCCCCAGAGAGGACCTGTTTCCTCTGTAGATATAACAGCTAATTCTAGGGTAACAAAAAACACAATGATCCTTATTTTCAGCTAATCATACACTAATGAAAACAAACTTTATACACATTCACTCATCACAAACATCACAAACTGGAAAGACAGAATGGCATCATTCAAGCTATGATGACCGTGCAGACCTGGTTTAGGCTCTTACAGGTCCAGGCTGCCACCGTGCAGATCACCCCAGAGGTGACCTCATCCCAGCCTGCTGATGGGAGAACAGAGACCCGGCCCCAGGGTGAGCCTGCCTCTTTGTGCCTCTCCTCCCCAGGAGAAGAGCCTGAACAAGCAGCCCCTCTGTCTGGAGCACCTACCAAGAACAGAGACTCAACTCTTCCCCTGGCATTATGGAACAGCTCAATGAACAGGGAGGACACACACAAAAGTGAGAGACAGGCAGAGGGAAACAAGCCAGAAGTAAGGGCTCTCATTTGTATTAGCGTATTTACACAAGCCCACACATACACAGGACTTGGCAGTATAGTTTGAAGAGGATGACTGGTCATCAACATGAACTTTATCAAACAGAGAAGTCTGTTTTCTCTACACAACAACAATAACTCAACACTCCTTCCCCGTCTCATTCTGTCATTGTGCAATCTCATGTTCACTGTAAGGTGATGATGATCGTAATGACAGTGATGATGATGATGACTGTGTGTGGTTTGTGTCATTCTTTGAGCACCACAGTGCACACTCTGCAGAAGCAAGGGTTCCAAAAGGGTTCCTCCTTACGGGCTGAGGTTCTACCCAGAACCATTTGCTTTTTTTTGAAGAAAGGGTTTGTCAAGAGCTCTTTGTAATGGGTTGTATTAAGAACCCTTTTCATCCAAGAGTTCATCAAAGATGGTTGAACTCCTTGACAAAGTATTTTATCAATGTTCTTGGAATATAATAGGGTTCTCAACAGAACCCTCTGAGTGTGTTCAAGATAAAAACCGTTTAAATATAAAAAGGCTGTCAGTAGAAGCCCAAGTGTGTTCTAGATAAAATCCTTGGAATATGAAAATATTCTCAGTAGAATGCCTGAGGTGGGTTCATGTTGGCACCCTTGGATGGAGGAAAGCTGCTTAGTAAATCCCCACAGAGGGCTCTGAGTAAAACCTTTGTCTGAAAGGGTTCCAAGCAGAACTACTATAAAAAGTTCTACCAGGAACCAAAAAGGATTCTCCAGTAGGGGCAAGGCAAAGAACACTTCATGGTTCTAGTTAGCACCTTTATTTTTAAGAGTACCATGCTGAGAGGGAAGACTGTCCTCTTAATCCAGGTTCAAACTGAGAAGTAAAAAGTACAAGACAATTTATAAAATGAGAACATAAAAACTTAAAAACACACACTCGTCTATTCCTCATTACTGGATCCCCTCCCACCTGCTCACCCACTCTCTCTCTCACCACACACACACACACACACAACACACACACACACACACACACACACACACACACACACACACAAAACAGACTTGAAAGTGTGTGATATGCGAGGCGTGTTGATCCTGTTTATAATGGCGAGTTTCCTGGTGTAAGCTGTTGGTCTCCCCTGGCGTTGGTCTCCCTCTTCTCTCCAGCCCCTCATCTCTAATGCATGAGCCAGCCAGAGAGACCGCCGAGGCCAAAGAACGAGCGGGAGTGAGAGCGGACAGAGGGAGAGGCTAACCCTGGCACTGCGGCGCAACACTTTCATATTCTAATAAACCCAACATGAATACACCCATATACAGAAAAGGGAGGAAATTGCATTTCTAAAACTCTCTCTGTATCAAAGGGCATTCCGCTGAACATCTCTCATATGCACACACAGACACACATAAACATGCAGTCCGGCATTTTCCAAACCGGGAAAAAATGGACTAACACAAACACACACACACACACAGGGAAGGCTCAGAGGGATTACAGTCTGCTGACGACAGCAGTTGAATACACACACACACACAGGCATAAAAACACAGAAAACTTCTTAAGAGAAGTTCTGTTTGAGGAAGTTTTAACTGGATGTCGGATGCATGAAAACAGTGGAAACCAATTACTCTGATCATATCGATGCATCTCTGAGAAATGGCTGCCCCCTCAAAGTCAAGATTTGAATCATCAGTCGGCGACCCCTCAGTCAACTGAGATTCTTCAAGTCAAGCAGTTGTTTTTTTGTTTTTTTGTCAGACGGTGTACAGTGTACTTTAGTCCCAAGAAGTAACTACAGAGTGAGCGATCCTTGCTTTTTCTCAAAAATAAAATCATTCCACTACATCAAGTCCTCCTGTACCATTGGTGAAGATTTCTGCAACGGGTACAAGCAGCTGTGGATCCGAACCCAGAGTGAGTCTAAGTGAAGCATGAATATACTCTCAAACAGACACATACAGGGACAGTGGCGAACAGCTGCAAACACCACAGACACATAATAGTGACTGAGACAGAGGTGGGAGTAAGTAACACATGTGCAAGTCACAAGTAAGTGTGAAGTTACTGAGGTGAGAATCAGGCAAGTCCGGTCTTAAGAAATGCTGATCAACTCCCCAGTTTCCAGATCTAAATCTGTTAAAATACAGTCGTCCTGAACAGTTAAGTTTTATTTTCAACATTAGCGAAAACAGCTGCAGCCTGATTACGCCTTGTAAATCTTACTGGTATTTGACATTTTGTGGTAATCAATAACAAGCCACCTAAATGAACACCATTGGAGAGAGGGATTACAAGAGTTGCACACTTGAAAGTGATTCATGAGCATTGCAGCTGTGTTAGCTACTGAAGTGTCTGCATAGTTTAACTGCTAATTTCATAGTCACATATCTTTTTTTGTGGATTTTTGTAGTGACAGATTAAGTCAGATGTTGTGGTGGTTGTGCGATTTTTGTGCTGCAGACATTGCATAGTGTTGTTCTCTTCTTACTACCATCATTGACAACATAATCCTTGAATCTAAATTTTCATTTTGGACTAGCACCCTCAATCATAGTTACCTTGTTGGCCTCCACTGGTCTGTCTAGGTTGCCAGGTTTGCACACACTGCACTAGAAATCAGCCAATCACCCAAAACACGAATTTGCGACTTAAGTTTGACTCAAATCTGATTCTGAGACAGCTGTACCCAGAGAGGCCTAACTCAGTAAGTTCCAAGATAACGTTATCTTCTGCCATCTGCTTAGAAGTGGTGCATTTACAGTTCACAGCAACTTAATACGATATAGCCGCTGGATTTTGTTTGATATCTAGTGTTTTTTTATGTGTGATTTTATGTGATATATCTCATTTCATCAATGACATCATTGTCACACAATGTTAAAAGAGTGTCGCACGTTGTCGCTGCAGAGTTCAAGCATTAACTTTACCTTAAAGAATTTTCTAGCAGCTCCCAAATCAACTTTTCCTCAACTAGGCTCTACTATTCAACTACAAATAGTTGAATATTTGTATTGGTAAAAGAAAGAGAACAAGTGAGACAAAGAGTAGATCAGAGGGAAAACACATACACCAAACTCCAACTCAAACGGGTGCCTCATTTCTGGCCTCATCTCCTTTAGAGCAAGCCATTTAATTTCAGGCCGCTGATACCCATCCCTCCTTTCACAAGAGTTAATATCCCATTCTCCCTCCTCCTCTCTGCTGCTGTGTGATGGAGTCTCAGTGACAGCCTGTAATGCAGGCCTGTATGCATTGATTATATGACACCCTCCATTCAGGTGTGCTATTAAAGTTCCCCTCCTCTCTTCCTTTCTGCTCTGCCGGCGGAATAATGTCCAATAATAAGAGGAGCAGGTGACTGGAGCCGAGGCAAGAGCCGAGGCCGGCCCAGACAGAAACACTGGTTCCTTGGGCAGGACTAGATGAAGATACGCCCATGTTATTCACCCCAGCACCATGAGCCATGGAGGAACAGGGTGGGGGGAATGCATAATTGCATTTAAATTACATGAAGGGCGCTTTGACTACCCTCTTGTCTGGCTGCCACTCCCCCCTGCAAATCTGTACTCATGTAAAATCCGGCCATCCCACCTTCTGCAGCTCCCCTCCCCCAACGCTCAGCGAGGACGCCCTCATGTCCGTCCCACACATGAGCATACAGTAAAACACAGGCACAGACAATATGCCTTTAATTAGTGTTCAGTAATGAGTGTGTGAGCATTAAGAGGTGAAACAAGAGCTCGATGTGGTAATATATCACATTTCAATCTGGATGCTCTTGGGGTAAGGTAAGTAAAAACACAGATGGAAAAGTTTTTGTTTTTTGTTTTTTTTTTGAAAAGTGACTGACCAACATCAAACATGAATTAACTGATTACATTAATTAAATGAAGCAATGATCAAAACAAACACAGGCAAACTACAGGAAAACAAAGAACTGTGGCCAAATCAAAAACTAAAACAAAACTTTCAACAAGAAAGTCCCACCTACCTGAATCAAAAACCATACAAACTGCTTTCCCGCCTGTGCTAGACAGAGGTTAGTCTCTGCATATGTAAACTAACACATAAGGATGGACAAAGGAAGCTAAACCTGCTCCAGTGTAACATTTGCAAGTACATTAAACCCTAAATGCATTTAAGTCTAACTCAAAATAAGACACAATTGCAACACCAATATCTGCCTCGCGGTTGTATGCCTCTGCCATCCAGTCAAGTTTACATCCATGTCTGTCCAGATTCATATGTTTGTCCAGTGAAGACTTTGAAATTCTGCCATGATTAGCATCATCAAGTCTTCAGTTATGTCCAAAAACAAGTTCTGTGAGGTCACAATAACCTCGACCTTTGACCTCCAAATTCTAGATGACACCAAATGTGTGTCAGACAGATATGAGGTCACAGTGAACTTTGGCCACCAAAATCTCATCGGTTCATCAATAAGTCCAAGTGGACATTTATGACAAGTTTCAAGAAATTCTCTCAAGGCACTCTTGAGATATTGCATTCAAAAAAATGGGACAGATGGATGGACAACCCGAAAATATGATGCCTCCGACCACAGCTGTTGTCGGTGTGGAGGCATGACAAGCTGCAAACACAAACACAGCTGCCCCGATTACCAGAATTATGGCACGGTCGCACGCGCACAAATGCAGGGGAGTGATCATTGCCAACCAAGACAAACTCCACACGCATGTTTACTATTGGTTGAGCATGTGATTTTGCCCGTCAAAGTTAACCAAAGTTGAACTCTGTGCCCTTAGTGGCATTTCATAGCAGCCACAGTAAACCAGGCAAATCCAGGAGGCAGACCCAGTTCATAGTAACCATAAACAATCACAACAATTATGTTACTAAATGGTATCATTACAGGAGCGCCAAGTATCTGTGTTTTAATTAAATGTATAGATGCAGTATCTCTCCCCAAGACAAACATGGAGGAGACTCAGAAAAATCCATTTAGTGAGGTCCAGAATCCTCTTATTGTAAATCAAAAGTCTTGGATTATGAACATTGTACCTAATATAAACAATGAGAATGCATTACCACAAAAAAAAAAAAAAAAAAAAAAAAAAAATCATTATATTTCTACAATTTTAAAATTCTCATATCATCATATCATGGGTTATCTTATGACTGCCACCACAACTATGGACAAACAGATTTGTGTATCTTAGATGATTAAATTTAGATAAATTCAACACCTGGATTAACAACATAGCACAGATTTTCAGATTCGATAATGAGGCAATGATTAAAGTAAATATTTCTACAATATTCTGAGTGTAAATTTACAGTCTATCCTGTAGGTTAGGCTGTAGGTTGGTACACAAACCCATTATAGTAACTAAAATCAGGTCATATTCTACCAGCTGTAGCAAGCCTCAGACAGACAACATCTTTAAGCCTTCTCTCACCCACACAGTATTCCTCCTGTATAGCACAGCGGTCTACCTTCACCATCTTTGCCTTCTCTTTCTGTCTTTCTGGGAAGCTCCGGGCCGAGAATAGAGCTCAGAGCTCTGTGGTTTACATAAACCACAATACCTTCTCAGCTCGGAGGGGGAAAGAAAGACACAAGCATCTGTTTTTGTTTGCATTTTATTCCAAAACATAAAATTGAATCAATCTTTTAATACTCTGGATTGTATAAACATGGGAGAGAACTGCTTGAATAAATATCAAGAATGAAAATGGATTTCTCGTCGACGACTATTATCTATGTGGTTTATTTATGAATACCACGGCTGGTGCCAAAATAGGCAAGACATAAAAATACAGAGATAATGTGTTTAGCCTTTTTCATTTTCTTCTTTTTAAGTGAAAGAATAAATATTAGGATTTACATCACATTTACATTTTTATCAAAATCAAGTTGGGCGCCACTAAACCTGGAAGCACCATTTCTATCTGTGGTTGCCAGGACAACTGTGAAAATAACAAGAGCAACATGACACTGACATCTTTAACAGGAAAATCATTAAAAGCAACATGAGGGGCCAGATGATGCTGTCTGTGCCACAGTCAGTCTGTGACTGATAAACACCACGCCGGATCCATAAATAGACTAATAGCTCTTTCACTGCTCCCACTACAATGCACTCAGTCAGGACGGTTAGTGGGTGTTTTTGTAAAAATGATAGATAAAATCCTCTCAATCTCACAGACTCATAATAGTGGTGTGTAACATCAGACACAGTGTGAGATGCAAACATACACACACAAACACGGCACACACACCTAAACATATCCCAGGGCCATCTACTGACGGCCACACAACACCCACGACGCTTAACTACTTCTCATACACACATATATTCATAAGGTATTATGCAGAATAACAGTTTTATGGATTTTAAATGGCATTCATTTACGAACACTGTGGCTAGCCATCACATGGAAGGGCTATTTTATCCCCTCTTAATGTAGATCAGTCTTCTTGGGTGAGATGCAGAGGGAGGTCCAGGACATTAGCGAAGTTGGATCTGTCTTCAGCTACTGATTAAACACTGGGCCGAGGTGAGGGAAGAGAAAGGTATCGCATCAATTGGGACTGATGCACGAATGCATAATGGAACCATCACATGAATGGTATGCCTCCATTAATATCCTCTGAGTGTGAGAATCCCAGATAACAAGAAGCCTTTTCCGTTCATATTTCTTACCTCAGATTTTTACGAGCGACGGTCCGGTTATTACCGTACACCGCACAGAGTGAAACAAACTTCACACAACCGCACTAAGAAGCACAGCAGATCCTCCACAGCCCGGGAGATGACTTTCTATAGTCTGCACACGCTCCAGTGTGTGTGTATGTATGTGTGTGACAGGTTTATAGGAGTCATTTATCCTGCTCAGCGGGCTAGTGTAGTGCGGAATGGTGGCCTGAGTGCCAGGCGTAGCTTATTGTTGTGTAGCCTTTATGGGCTACATTAAGTACAGCTGAGTGAGAGGGAAACATACAGTACAATACCCTGAGCTCACACATGTCATACACACAGAGATTAACTACCTCCCTGGGCCCAGGGCAGGCCTACATCCACTCAGCACAAGACCCTGGCACACTCCCTCCAACTGCAGACATGGGTGAAGCAATGTTGAGTGTGTGAAAATGTATGAAACTAACTGCAAAAGTTAAAGGAAATGTTCAGTTAGCATTTGAAGAAATGAACAGTGAAGGATGCACTGACACATCAAAGCTATAATAGCAATAACATTTCTGCATCAAGATGTCTAAAAACACTAGATATACTGTACGTTATATGTTTTGTTGAGTAGGGTGTATTATCCCAAATGTTTCTACCAATGATCAAACGCAGAGAAAGCCATAACTTATTCAAGGTAACTGTGCCTTTCCCACTAGTCGTTGTTAGCTAGTTACTACAGACAAATCTGGCAAAGAAGTAATAAGCCACCATTGCTATGGGGGCATCTCCTTACAGTTTGAGTGCGAATGAATGTGAGCCGTCATAAGAGGTTTACAATTTTCTACTTTTACACTTACTTTTTATGTAATGTTACTTTTGACAACAATGTCTAGGAAGTTGGGAAGAGCCTGTGCAGTTTGGCTGTTCCAACAGTCATATCAAACCTCAACTTTGGAAAAAAAAAAAAAAAAAAAAAAAAAAAAACAGAACTACACAAAAAAATACACAAACCTTTACTTCATGAGGAGTGTTGCTGTCTGAGACCAGAATACAGAGGACCATGATGTGTCATAGTAGATTAAAAATATGTCACTTCATCTATATTTTTTAATATATGTTACACAGTACTTAAAGGTGGCAGAGGTGTTATCGTTGTGAGTCAGTTCGCACAAGGTCGTTGTTGAGTTGGTTGGCTGGCGGGTAAATGAAACCGGTCTTCCCACCACTTGCACCTCTAATGCTAAATCCTAATGGTATAGTGGATGCACGGCTCCAGTGCGTCACCAAACCATATTTCAGGTCCACCAAAAAAATACACAGAAATGGTGAAAAAACAGTTTAATGGTTGTACTACACAGTTCAGTACTACATAGTTCTAAGCCTTTTCACATTTTCACAACTATATACTAACATGTAAAATATGTTTGGAAGAAATTCCTTGAATTCCCTTTACATAGACTTTAACGTTACCTGATCACGTCAGATAGATTTTAACAACTCCCATGACTCCACACCACTTTGTGACATCACCAAACCACATTTTTTGTTATTGTTTGAATGTGAGAGAGACCACTTGCAGCATAACTTACATATTGTGCATTTAACAATCTAAAGAATCATTCTTATAAATACTTCTGCTTAAGATCTTGGAGGCTGATTTTGCTCTAAAGTAGATGAGGCAGTATTTCAGTTAGAAGCACCACAATCCAGATGGTGAGAGATCAGAGCAGGTCATTAAAAAGCCTCTCTCTGCACTCCTCTGATCAATCTGAGCAATAAAAACAACATGGATTACACATCACCGCTGGACTGCTCATTATTGGCCTCGTTGATAAAACGAAAAAACACAAATATGTGTGCACACACACTAACAAAAATACACACGCATTCTCAGACACACTGGCACAGACAAACAGGTCCAACAGTCAGGCGATTTTGAAAAGCAGTTTTATTCTCTCACTTACCCACTTATAACACCCCCCCCACCTGCGTGTCTGCTTTTTTGAAAGCTTCATAAGCGTCGCCTCTTCAACTGTGTTCCACAGTGTAAAAATAGAGGCCATTATATTGCCTAATGCCTACCTGCCAGCCCTCTATGCTCCCTCCTGTACACGAAGGCTTTTACATGATGAGGTGGCTGACATGTTCCACACACACCATCCATTACCATATGTACACTGGATGAGACTCAGCCTGCGCAACTTATACTAATGCATGTTTGGTATGCCCTGTGGGGGTGGGAGACATGCGCGCACATGTACGCACACGCACACACACATAAAACACGCTTGAACAAAGAGATGCGCAAACTCTCTCCCATAGAAATATAATGGCAGCACTGTGATATGCCACTTGTATTAACAGCAGGATGCTTTTAAAGTAAATAAAAACATTATAGCTGGCTCTCTGGGTGAGGCTAGGTCCTGCTTCCGTGTATGTGTGCGTTTGTGTATGTGTTTGTGCGTGTGACTAGAAGAGGGGGGCAATCCTCTGCGCTAGGGTGGCGGTTCCTCCTCTAATTGCCCCTCTAGGTGCCTGTGTGCTGGAGAGCTGAACTGAGGGTAAACACAGATCTACAGATGATTAATAGCCAGAGGTCAGGGCAGAGCACAAACAGGCAGAGAGTCTGAGACCTCACTCCAGCCTACCTCGACCATCCAAAACCTACACACAAACACACACACTGCGCACCAGGAGAGTCTGTTTTTCGACAGCCACATGTGTTCACGCTCACACATAAAAATCCAAAAAGATCTATCCATCCCGGAGAGGTCGGCGGTAAGCAAAGAGGTAGAGTGAGCAGGTCAGTCAGAGGTGAGGGTGAAAGGTAAAGATGAAGGGTGAAGGGGAAAGGTGAGGGTCACCGTGTCGGCCCACAGCTGAAGTCCTTAACAAGCCATGATCAATACATGAGCAGGAAACCCTGAGCTCCTGTTTCTGCTGCATCCCGATGCAGCTGAGGGTGGTCTCCCAAAGATTTTACACTGTAGCAGTGAGAGACGCACACCCTGCTTCTATTACCTGCCCACTTTGTCTTCTCTGTCCCCTGACAAACACACACACACACTGCTCTCCTCCCTACAGTACGTCCCATGCACACGTTTCTATCTCTCGCACCAATCTGCACACCAATAACCACACACACACACACATCCCCAGCTGAATGGAGTCAGGTTGGGCGGCCCTTCATTTTTCATGCAAACGGTAATTTAGTGAGACTGCCTATTGATTGAGCGCCGCTTGTCTCCCAAACAATGCCACTTCAATCAGCGGCCTGCGGGGGGAGGGGGGGCTGGGGGAGAGGGAGGAGATGGAGGGGAGAAGGTGGGGGAGAGGAGGGAGGGCTGCCGATAGCTGCAGTGACTGATTTAAGAGATGGATAAAAAGCAGATACGTCCCCCGCCCCTGTACTGATTAATGACAGTGGCCAGAGCAGCCCTGGACTATGCATCATGATTTAACCACCAGCCCCTCATCTAAAGATTAGTGTGCACGCACGCACACACACACTCACTGTAAAAGCACCCACACACACAGTGTGTACTGTACCACACAGAGAGACAAGACACGGAAGGTGTGAAGAGAAGAAAGGGAAGTGAAGCAGCAAGAAAGACAAGTGAAAGGATAATGGGGGCGCGAGGAGATACTGTATGACTGTGTGGAGTTGGTTTAACTGGCAGAAATGTGCTTTTCAAAAACTAAACTCACTAACAGACCAGGAAATACCGGAGACAAATGTGGAGACAGATATTTCCAGTACTGTAAAATAACATCACACATTCTATGAATGAGTTTATATTTACATACCAAAGTTATTTTCTTGTCAGTCATGTGGCTAATTGTGTGCGCCGGCAGCTGGACATGGCAGGAAGCTCAGGGACAATATGTGTTACAAAGTTGGCAAGGGTGTCTACTAAAGGGAATCTTTGCAGATTTTTATACAGCTTTGTATCATTACAGTGTGGGTAGGATACGCAAAAGATCAACAAACCTCCCTCCATGTCGCCTGCAGTCAAAGCTCCCCATTCATTTGCCAAAAAAAAGCCAGATGACACAAAATCATGCAGCAAACTCCCAGGCAGAAAAACTAAGCCAATGTGGAAGTGCCACAAACTGTAGCTCCTCAAATGGCCATTTGAAGCTGGCTCCAAGTGCGAGTCAATCCCCATATTAAAATGTCTGACTTCGCAGCAGAAAGAAACATATTTACAACCTGGTTCAAAGACCGTTTTTGGTCTCTTTATCTAATTTCCCTGTTCATGACAACTGTACAGGTGGTGAATTTTGTTTCCTGTTTCAAAAAAATTAAGCCTTAAAGTTGTACATAATTAAGGGTATGCCCACTTTCAGTTACAAGTAGGAGTTGTCACAGATGACTAGGTGCTTTATTCGGCCACCTCAGCTCCATCCACGCTGTACCTCTTTGTACATTTTTGGATTAGACAGAAGTTAGCCGGAGTCAGGCACTGCCAAATTGTGACTGCAAGAACCAGCACGCTGTGAGCTTGGTTCCTCAGAAACCTATGGGTAATAGTATTCACTACACAATAAATGCTCAAAATGCATCATCTTGCAGACTTTTGCTCTAGGGCTATTGTCTGAACTACAGATTGTATTTCCTCATTTTCTGTATACTGGTCCTCCACAGGCAGTCAGATTGAGAGATGGGAGGCCCCTCACCACTTCCAAATCAAAACATCCTATCCAAAACCAACTAGCCAGAGCAGCTACTCAATGACCATGACAGAAGGCAACATTTCTGTAGATATGAAAGAAAATGATTTCCAGAATTAATAGCATATTGCTGGAATCAGACACTTGCAGAGGAATTATGGCGTAAGGAGGAGGAAGAGGCCACCACAGCCAAGTGTCAAGCACCACCAGTCTAGCAGGATAGCAGTACAGAGCTGGCCAGAGCTAGCCAGGGACAACTGAGGGTGCCACTGCTGTAAATGTGCACCAGTGGAAATATACATTGACTCACTGTGCTGCAGCGAATTTCACTGAGGCCGCTTTATTTTGGATCAAGTTGCTGAATCTACAGAGGCTCTGAAATATCAGACGCCTAACTGTGCTGTTTATTGATAAATGTATGGTGCTGTCCGTGGTGCTGAAGTAGCAGACAGACATGTAATCGCACCTTTTTCTCTTGGTCCCGCCCTTCTGTCAGTTTCATCTTAGGTCTATAACATTATCCAAACTACTGAATATAGCCACGGAGGAATGTCAAAAGAGTCATTCATGAGTCAGTTTGCTTGTGGGTGAACAAAATTAAACTGGGTTACTTAAAAGAACTGGTCTGCTCATCACTAGGGTGTTCATCCTACCTCCTACTTAGTGTGGAGAGAGGAGTGCTGGAGACATACTGGCACTGAGAACAACACCCAAGGCCAGTGGGGTGAAACAGAAGTCTCAGCATAGCATAAGTGCAACATTACATGGTGAAAACACACAATGCATGTTTTGGCTTTTTTTAAATTTTTTTTTTATGAGACCTGGTTAAGAGTAATGTTAGCTTAGCACATACACTGCCTTGAAAGACAAGCGGCCCAGCGTATTCTGTCTGTTATAAGTATTGCCATACCAGACGATCAGAACTGATCATTTGGGATTTTCTAAAAGCAAAATAGTTTCTTGAACAGCTGCGAGAACGCTAAGAAGCATACGCTCCTTATGTTTTTTCAAGGACGTGCCTTACCAGCTACAACCAAAGTGGGGAGAAGGTCTTCATTCTTTATTGAGTAAAGCACTTAGAGACTGATTTGTGAGTCTAGGTTGTTGTAGGTTTTTTTTTTTTTTTTTACCTTTAGAGCGAAAGGGAACACCACACCACAGCCTGTTTGTCTATTTTCTCTGATCATGTAGGACCAACTTCTTAAATATTTGCATCTTTCTAATGTATAGACAGTCCAGTTTTATAAAAAGATCATACTTTCAAGCACTGAAATACCCCTTTAAAATCTGGCTATTAAAGGACTGTTTGTTTTCTCGATGAAATGGTCTGATCTATATACTATGTCAGAAAGTAGTGATAAATGAACCGGTTTTCCGAGACTCCGAGGTCTCATCTTCAAATCTCTTGTTTTGTCCAGCCAACAGTTGGACAAATCGAAAGCAGAGCATATTTCACCTCATGGCGATATATATAAAAAACATGTAAAACAACCATCTAATGAAACAGCAAAAAGAAAAGAAGAACAGTATCACAATGACAAAATGGAGGTGAGGATAAACTGATTTTCTTTAAAAACAGTTGTAATCAGGTTTGGTTTAATGTAAATGTGTCCAGAACTTGCTCCATATTCCCACACTGTATCACTTCATACACAAGTCAAACCACTGCTTTCCCTCACAATACTGCCAAAAACCTGAAGTAAGGTGGGAGCACTAAGCACCAAGTTCACTGAGAAAACCAGTTCTGTGATGAGCTTTAATACCCCTCTTGTTCAACGATGAGTCCATTTGGTCTTTGTCATTAAGGTGTTCAAAAGGTTGTGAAAATGATTCTGTTATTTGCACCTCAACACGTACAGCAGAGCCCCGCTACAGTCCAATCAGTCCATCCCATCACTGCTCGCCTAGTCTAATACAAGCTGGACAAACCAGACAGAGCAGACAGACATTAGACAGAGTCTAATGTCACAGTTTGTGCTCAAGTGCAGTGCAGAGACCTCGAGTGCGATGTAAAGTTGTGCGAAGGAAAACACTGACTCTGGTCCATTAGTTGTGTTGGAAGCTGAGGAGGAGGAGGATTGGAGCCCCTCCCTGCGGCTGCTAAAATATTCATCAGACTCCCCGAGAGCATGTCTGCTAATAGTTATACATGGAGCAGGAGAAAGAAGTGAGAAGGAGGAGGAGAGGAGAGGAGAGGGGTGGGAGCGAGGCAAGAGGAGGAGAAATTGGGGAGATGAGCGATGCTCCCTGTGTGCATGTCAGCTAATAGTCAAACATGGAGCGCGAGGAGGGAGGGAAAAACAGGAGGAGAAAGAGGGAAAGTGAGGAGAGGAGGCTGTTTAAATAGTCTGTGGCTGCACGCTTGGAAATTAAGGTGCTACCTAGAACCATAAGGGGTTCTTTAGCTTGTCCCCCATAGGAGAATCCATTTGGTTCCTGCTAGAGCACAAAATAAAGGGTTGTACCTAGAACCATCTGTGAGAGGTTTTACCCAGAAACCGCTATGAGAGCTATGTTGGAATAGCTCCACCCAGAACCCTCTCTGGGGGTCCTACTCAGAATCTTTCTGCCCTCTGAGGGTGCTAACAAGATTTTCATTATAAGGGTTTTATCTAGAACCGACCCAGGGCGTTTCACAAAGAACCCTTTTTCATCTCAAGGGTTTCATCAAGAACCTAACAAGGAAGTTCTGCCGAGAACCCTTTTATATTCCTAGGTTTTTATCTAGAGCACACACAGGTGCTTCTACGTAGAACTTTTTTGTTTTCCAAGGGTTTTATCTAGAACAAACCCAGGGGGCTCCACCAAGAACATTTTCATATTACAGGGCTTTTATCTAGAACCCACCCAGATGGTTCTACTGAGAACACGTTTATATTCCCAGGGTTTTAGCTGGAACCCACCCAGAGGTTTCTACTGAAAACCTTTTTATATTATGGTACATAGAACAAAAGAGTTCCACAAGATTTTCAACAATCTTCAAAGAACTCTTTCTTCCAACAAGGGTTCTTTATATGAAAATGGTTCTTAATGGAACCTTTAGTCTTAGAAAGAACCCTTGATGTACCTTTAATGAAAGACCTCTTCAAGGATTTCAACAATCCTTGAAGAATTATTTCTTTCTAAAGGGGTTCTTTTGGAACTGTCGTTTAGTCTTACCAAGAACCCTTGATAAACCGTTTCTTCACAAAAGGGTTCTTTAGTAGCAAATAGTTCTGGGTCGAAGCTTAGCACTTCAGGAAGAACCCTTTTGGAACCCTTATTTCAAGGAGTGTGAAAACACACGGGATGGACCATGTAAAAACGCAAAAGTGAGGAGGAGAGAGACAGAAGGAGGAAGGAAGGGAGAGAAAGATTGAGAGGGAGTAATCACTCCTTTTCCTCCTCCCCTGCCATCACTCGGCCCTCTGAGCTGCATTCCAGATTGATTAAAAGCCCCTCTTGTAATTGTCAGATCTTGTAGGAACCATCTCTGTGTTTGAGTGTGTGTATGTGTGTGAGAAGGGGGGGGTCATTTGTGTGAGCAGGATAGAAGAGAAACCCAATTTCAATCACGTCAGCCAGTGTAACAGTAGTCACTTCAATAGCCACCAGTCGCTACATCAATCAGAACTCCCACTCAAGCAAAGAAATATTGTTGATGTTGTTTTGTCTTTAGGAACAGCAGCCCAGGTAGCCGAGGCTCTATCTATGCATCCTAGTGAAAGGAAAAAAACATACATGTGCATAAACACACACACACACCCACACACTCACACACATATTTCTGCAGTCATTAAAATGAGAAACGGCCGTTGGTGTAGAAGCTGTTGAAACACCATTAAGAAATGGAGACAAATGCAGTGGATCCCAGCCTGCTATGGCAACCTTACTACAGTAAATCAGACAGTGACGAATATTACTGAGACCACGCTGCATGCATATGTACACACACACATTACACGCATAGACAAAAGACAGGCGCACACACTCGTCCGCACACAAACTGTGCAAACAATCTGCGAGGCACCTTCCAAAAAGGCTCCTTCGGTGGATTAATGAGTAATTATCCTAATTAAATGTTTCCTGATCATCCGTTATGATACATGGATGATTATTATGTTCAGAGATGATTAAATGATAGTATAACACAGCAGTCTGAAATCATTTCAAAGAATTAATGAGCGTTTGTACAGAGGAGCCGAGTGGAAATAAGGCACAAATTAAAGATTGAATTAACTTTGATTTAATCAATTCAGGACTAATTGTGAGCCACAGTGATAGAAAAGTTTTGCCATTTAATCACAGATGGAGATGCATGTTCTGTTCAGTTTTTTCAAGGTAGAACACTCACACAAGTTCAAATGTGAAAAAATGCATCCTCACTAACTCAAACTTTCTGCAGGGCTTTTTATAGCACAATACAGTTTAGCAGATAGTAACTAATATGCAAAAACCTGTTTGTAGCATTAGATATATGCCAATATATACTTGTTATTTCAACATTTTAACCTGAACACCCATGTGGACAGTCTGCAGTAGATTACAACAACTGTATTTTCTACATCGCCTTAGAGTTCACGGTGTTGATCAAAACTTTATGAGTTTTTTATCAGATAGTCTTCGAGAGCCTTATCAGATATTGCATCACAGCTTGGTCTGGTGACCTTTCTGCGCAGCTGAAATCCAAACTGGTCCGACTGCTGTAGACTGCATGGAAGATTAAACGGGCCAAACAGCATACGTCCTTGCAGGCTACTTACAAATGGGCTACACTAGAGCAATCCAATAAAATAGTTACTGACCCATCCCATTTTCTACATTCTGAGCACCAGCTATGTCAATCAAACTTTTAAAGGCACAGTTCACCCCAAAAATCAAAAATACATATGTTTCCTCTGGCCTGTAGAGCTATTTATTCATCTAGATAGTTTTGGTGTGAACTGCCAAGTTTTTGGAAAAATTCTCCATACGAATGTAATGGAATTAATGGCATTTGGTTTGTGGTGCTCAAAGCACCTAAAAAAGTACTATGAAAACCTCAGCAGCAACGTCTCTTTACAGAAATCATGACCCTGCTTACTCAAGATAATCAACAGACCTTATTGTGAACAGTTTCATGCAGGAACTATTTTTTTCTTCATAACCTGGGTCATGATTTCTGGAAGAAACATTTCTGTTAAGTTTTTCAAATGTATTTTTTGGCACTTTAGGCACCACAAGGCCACGTGCCATTTAGTTTCATTATATTCAAAAGAAGGCCGACATCTCCATGGCTGGTATCTCCAAAACTCAGCAACGTACACAACAATCTAGATTAATAAACAGCACCACAGGCCAGAGGAAAAACATGTATTTTTGATTTTGCAATGAATTGTCCTATTAAAAAGTGACAGATAGGGAATGGACACTGGATGGACCTTTAGGAAAAGGGATTATTCTGTTTCTGTGTTTTTTGTTGATTTTTTTTTTAATGTAAGATGTCTTTTCATGGCTGTTTTAAGCTCTTTAATCAGTAAGATTTTATCCAGAGATGCAGAAAACACCACACTCCAAAGCTATAACAACTTTTCTTCTGATCCTTTAAAGACATATCTGCTCCTATGACCAGTTGATTGTGTTACTTAGCCCAATGTAAACCAATAAACAGGGCTAACCTTGTAAGCAGGGTCGATGCTTATTTAAAAGCTCATTGATTAACAGTTGTGATTATTGATCATGCCATGTGGCCCCAGACAGGATTGACGGATCTGATAGGTCAGGGTCCAGATTCACAGAGACAGACAGACCGTCGGACGGGACAGGACAGGACAGGATGAGAGAAGAGAGAGGATGGGCAGCAGGCAGAGACAGATACAGCAGATAGAAACACACACAGACACACACTCTGATACATTCCTCTTCTCAATCATGTACTAACTTGAAGAGATTACTCGGAGTATCAACTTATTATCTGTACAGTACTTGAACCTCTTCAATATTTTGCCCTAACCCCTATCTCCTGCTCCACCGCCTGATTCACTTCTCCATACAGTCCACGGTGCAGAGCAGAGTAGCTGCATGTGAAGGAGATAGTAAGCAGTAATATTCAATTATTGTATGCACGGCGTCCCCGTCCCGCCCTAAATTGATTTCTTACAGAACGGGAGGCATCGCTCAGCACTGACACACAGCCATGTTTCCCCCATCTACCACATCCCACGCAAATTACTCCTCCATCTGCTCTCCCTCACCGCATCGCGCATTTTACCCCTCTCCTCCCTTCTTTCCTCTCCTCTCCTCTCTTCCCCTCTCTCCTCTCCTCTGTCATCATCTCCTCTTCTCTCCCCCGTCAGACTGCACAGCTATCTGTGGTTGGCATGGGCCCCGGCTCCCATACAGTGCGTTTAATCTGTCTTTAATCTCTTTGCATTGTAATGGGAAATGGTTTTGTGTTTTACTATTTGATTGAGGCGGCGAGCCCGCCCCTCATCACCATGGGACTTCTGGCTGTTTAGGAGTGGGAGGTGTTTTCAATTTTTCCCTTGCTCAAATTGTCTTTTATCAAAGAATTCATATCAGTAATATGATTCTACATATTAACCAGGCTGTTTGTAAGTGGCCTAATAGGAAAATAGTAAAGAGTGGAGGGAGAAAGAGATAGAGCCTGAGAGTGAAATGAAAACTGGCTTCCACTCAGAGAATTTTTTAATATTACACTGAATTAAGGCTGAGCAATACATCATAACATATCGATATGGTGATATGAGACTAGATATCGTCATAGATCTTGGATATTGTTATATCGTAAAATGGCATAAGTGTTGTCTTTTCCTGGTTCTATGTAAATTTCTGAACTTACCAGACTGTTCTAGCTTTTCTATTATTTGCATTTAGAGTTGCAACTAAAGGTTATTTTCAGAAAATGCTCAAATACCATTTTAGGCCCGGCAGTTATATCATTGTCCATTGTGATGTTTCACTCTGGACATCATCATATGCCAATTTAATGAACATCACCCAATCCTACTAAAAGTATGGAGATATTTATAAGCCATATTACCCAGTCCTACACTGAAATAAATGAGTGTGGAAAAATATTTTTGAGTCCATCCAGAAAAGCTGCAATGTTTAATTCTCCACGACCATGCAATATTATCCAGTCAATTTTTATTTTGTCACATTTTTTAATTTTATGCTCACTTTTTTGACTCAAGTTTGAGCTCCAACAAGATTTTGCTTCTTTGTGGAATACCCCCAGGTGCACTTCTTGATTTACAAATTTCATTTGCAAATTACGCATTTTTTGAGAATTTTTGTAGTCCTGAATCTTTTTGGTGAGGTTACTTGAAACACTCAGAACAGAGTGTGGCTTTATTCTGCCTGGAACTAGTTGATTTAGATTTTTGATGTATTATACAAAAAAATAAATAAAATAAATCACAACTTCCTTCTAGGCCGCAATAATCCCCCCCAAAAAAGCCTGTGAAATCCTGGAGGGACACATCTTTCGATGTAATATTCTGAAGCAGAAAAGGCTCAATGTGGCTCAGAGTGGTTGTTTAAGTTGTGAAAGTTTTCTCCCGTCAGGTTATACCATCATCATAAAGACCTTTACAATTGTACCTTTAATAAAGCCACACAGAGAGGGAGTAGGTCTAATCAATACTTCATATAGTGGGGATTATTGTTTGTTCAGACTCAACATAGATTCAAAACATCCAGGCTCGATAGTCATGTAAAGCTAGAATTGATTTCTTCATAAAAGCAGTGAAATTTTTGATGTTGGTGTCACATTTATGATTTTTTTTTTCCCCAGCATTACATTTTTTATTCATTCACACATTGTCACTTTTACAAAGAACAGGCCCGCGGTTAACGCTGAATGGCATTTACAGTCTCCACTAGTTAAAATCAACAAAAACCCAAACATGCATATAAACGCATACACAAACACACATATAGGTATGCACGTATGCACACACACACACACACACACACACACACGCACACAGCTTCGTCTCTCCTATTCTAATTAAAGGGACCTCTCTGCCCTGGGTGTGTGTGTGATATTGACACTTAGCTCCGTACAATAAACTTTATTGGCAAGCCCTGCTTGATTACAGCACTAAACTAGAATAACAAGGAATATGGGAGGAGGGGACGTGGATTCTATACTAAACAGACATTAGTGGGCTCTATTCAAATATCTGCTGCATTTTAATAGTGAGCCCTGAAAGGCCTCTGGTTCTGTGTGTGGGCACCAGCAGTGAGACGAAGCTGAAATATACTGAGCACAAATAAAAATGACAGGGGTGAAATACAGCAAAGGTAGAAAAATAGAAAGAGAGGAGAAAAGAGATATATATCGAAGGATGGAGGAAGGGAAAGAGGGATAGATTTCCCGTCATTAATGATCTATGGAAAATCCTCTGTCTATTTTCAGATATACTGTTAATGGCTGCTCGCTGCCATTAAAATCGTTGCCGTCCTGAACTCAGCTATTCACATATTGGCTGCTGCTTCATCTAATATTCATCTGCTGGAGGTCAATGGCAGCGGTGGCATGCTTAATTTGTATACACAAATTAAGGGTGGAGAATAAGACTTTTAAATGAGTATAGAGTTGAGGATGAACTAATATAGAATTTATAGATTTATTACACCTCAAAAACCTTCACTTTTGTCTGCCTTTTCACAGATTCAACAAAACAATAAGTTTGTCTTTGGGTGTTCATTAAAAAGACCACAAATTTCCTAACACATTTTTAAAAGTCTCAGAGTTGTGAACTGTATGAATGTATGACGCAAAAACACATGAACAGAGTAGAACTGGGTACCGAACTTTCAGACTTTTATAGCACAGACTGAATTGCTTCAATAATATCGAGTGCTGAAAAATGCTTTGTCTTTTGATACCAAATTTTGATTCCTTAGGAGTAAATTTCCATGTTGTGGTTTATTTTTTATGTTGTACAACCGCTTTCAGTGGTAAAATGACGATGCTGATACACAAAACTAAAGAGTTGATAGAGAAACTTAAGTTTAACCACACTGTAGGAAATAGGTTTATATTTTTATGCTATGAAACTGCTTTGAGTGTGTAAAAAGGAGCTGAAAAATAGAACTAAAGATTTGCACTGTAATGTGTAATGCAATTTTCATTTCGTTGAAAACAGATTTTATAAAATTGGTATTCATAAAAGTATTGTTCAGGAAGCAGTATCAAAGTCAAGGTATCGCTACGCTATCTAAAATTTTTGAACGATACCCAGCCCCAAGCAAAGAGGAAGAAAGAGTTTGTCTCAACAGCCCTGCTGAAAGAGGAAACCTAACAGACTCTGCAATTATTTCCTCAACAATGGTGTCTCAAACAATACCTGGAGGCAAAGACTTTGCAAAACTGGACGCTAAATTACCAGCCCAAGTGCTAAATCAATTAGACTAAAACGGCAGGTGAAGCAGTAGGTGGTGTGTCAGTCGTTTACAAGTGTAAACCTGATCTCTCCCTCCATGTACTTTTGGTACTTTGTGTTAAAACAAAAACAAGGAATCATGAGGATTCAAGAGAGAAACACTGAACTCATAAGTAACCTGACTTCAGCGAGTGGTGCACTGTGCATCAACAGAAATGACCATGCAGAGGCCTGATGCAGAGGTCACCAGCTATTAAATGTATTCTACTGTTATCAAAAAGTTTAACAGAATAAAGAAAGATTAGAAAATATGTGCCTGTTTAAATAAATCCTAAATTTTAATTCCATACATTAAAAAAAAAGCCTGTGATAACAGAGTTGTGACTCAAGAGCAAATGAACCGCAGCTGTCTGTCCCACAGAAGCTTCGACACTCACTGGTCGGCTCTCTCTGCTCAGTCAGTTGAACTACAATGACCCCTACTGGCCTGAAATGGTACTGGGTTGGTGCGCTCCTCAGACAAAGAGCTTATACTTCAGTGAGAACTTGTGGCTCTGGATCTTCAACACACACAAAAAACGCATTCAAGAGGAGAAATGACAGAGTAGGTCATTCTCTTTTTCTTCATGTAAGATAAACTGCATTTTCTCCTCCACAATCCACACAAAAGTCCAGTTTTTGTTGTTTTGAGTTTCTGTCTTGATCTTTGATTCACTTCCATCTTTAGACTCCAAATTCTTCTCCCCCCCACAGACATCCTCCTTTTTTCCCTCTCTCTCTCGAGGCCTTGGCACCCTTGGCAGGGCCTCTCCCGCTGGGTGTGTTGGCAGAGCTCTGTCTCTGATTCACCCACAGCGTGCCCTCTGGCTTAACAGGCTGGCACAAGGACACGGAGCAGAGTTGAGAGAGGAGGGCAGGAAGCATGGAGCTCCAGACTGATAGAGCCATATATTACCAAAAGAAAGTTATCACAGAAGAGGCGAGAGGCACGAGTTAAGTTATTTGAGGTACAGATGACGGTTTTAGGCCCGTGGTTTTTGTGAGCAAGGCACAAAATGCGAGATCGTGGCAGCAGGTTTGCACGTGTGTCTGGAGGAGAACATTAGAGTGAGACACACACACGCCGCCTCACCTTGAAGAAGCACTGACCCCACACACCTTTATTGCATCTCCAATTAGAGGAGAAGGGAGGGAGGAAGGGAGAGATACAGAGAGGGAGAGACAGAAAGAAAGAAGGGGGAGAGATGTATTTCATAAATGTAGTTCCATAAAGAGCACTGACCCAAATGGCATTCAGTAATTCTTCCCTGTGCCAGAGGGGGTGGGATAATCAGAAACTTCATCAAGCTCACTCCTTCCTCCTCTCCTTCCTTGCGTCTGCAACACCTCCTACTGTCCCGCCCTCTGCTGGAACCTCTTAAACAAAAATCGCGTGTAATAACTGCACAATGTATACAGTGCATCCAGAACACGCATCAAAGAACATCCCTCTATCCCCACTTCATCGCTTCATTTTAATTAAACAAGTTTCCTCCACTCAGAGTCTCGCCATCTCCCATCTCTTTGATCTGTTCCCATCCGACTCACAGTGAAAGAAACAGCCCATCTCCATCTTTGAGAAAGTTGTAAGTGTTTGATTCGGAAGACTTCCAAGCAGCAGTGGTACAGCATTGATTTAACGGAGCAATATGTAACAATTGTGTGTCCAAAAATGAGTACTGCAGTCCAGAGAGCCATAGAAGGTATATTAAAATAGGCTGAAATCCTTTTTATTATACGGTCTTTGGTTGAAGCAAGTTGTTTCCCCTCGCCTCCCCCTCCCCAGACTTGAAGAAGCACGGGCAGGCTGCAGGAATGCAAGACAAACGTAATATTATAATTTGACAATAACAAGCGAGGATGAGTCGTATACTTAAAGCTGATCAGCTGTTTTTAACTGTGTAAATCTAAATCCATTATCCTGAAAACAAAAGTTCAGTGACTGCCTGCCTCACTGTCTGCCAGAACAATTAACATATTACTCAATCTAACCATTACAAACAAACTCCTTCTAAAAGATTGTTAATGATTTCTTACAGCTCATAAACAAACACCAACTCATTCTGCAAGCATCCAGCATTAATTTGAAATCTTACTAACATGAAACAGGTCATTCCGACCCGGAATAGAAATTTCAAAGGAGGACAATGCCCCTGTAGTGTTCATGTCACAGTGAGTATTTCAACTTTGCGTGTTTCCTTGATCTCTGATAAAATATCGTAGTCATTTTATGATTTATTACAGTAAATATATTACAGATTACTCCTTTAATGTACAAAAAAGGCATCTGAAAGCATAAAAAAAACAGTTCCTTTGTCAAACACTACACTACAACTATAACTACAACCTCCTCTGGTCTGTGTGCTTCTACTGATAAAAGCAGAACAAATTCCTTTTTGAAACTGCTCAATAAATTCAAATCCGTCTTTATGACAATGTCGGCAATACATATCAGATCTGTCACTGCTGTGTTGAGATGGATGTGGGAGGGCAGAAATCTGAAAGAAAATAATACAATTAAAGTGTGTCTCAAGCACCAAGTCCCCATCGATCCATCCGCTCTCTTTTCCAATACACTATGGACTTAACATGGACTTATTCTTTCTTAAGCACAACTGGGACCGCTCCCTCCCCCCTCCAGGGTGCACCACTCACACAATGCTTCAAAAGAACATTTTGTTTATATGTTCAATACCGGCAACATCAATAAAATTATCCAATCATTAATTTCCTATTCAATACAAATTTAATGCAGAGCCACGGAGTAGCCAGCTCATATCCAATGAGGACATCATATCCCCAATCACTCACACACACAACACCACACACACACACACACACACACACACACACATATTCAGTGGGACTGTCCCTAAAACAGCAATTCCTCACAGACTGACTCAATACTGTAGAGAGGAGGGAAAAGAAGGAAAAGAGCAAATAAGGAGGATGGGAGTGGTGGGAGAGGGGGACATATTATTTCTTAAGCACCACTGTCAAGGTGAGAGTCTTGGCATTGGCAGCTTCGACACAGACAGTTTTTTGTTCTGGTCTACTGTGTATACATGTGGAAAGTCTGGTTTGGTCATACAGGATGATTATGGAACCAGTGAGGGAGGGAGTATGCAGATAGACAACATAGAAAGAAGTTCAATATAAAATATTCCATTACAAGTTCTGCAAAAGACCTCGTCAAGACATGTAATATTATAATACAATAGAATGTTTTGACTCCCTGATGAAGGTTTGATGTGGAAACGTGTTGGAGTCTGTTTGTTTTAAGGTCTTACATGACCGTGCCGTAACAATAAAGGCATTTTAATTGTTTTAAAAGAGTGTGCCTTGGAGTTTTTTGTGATTTTTGCGCACGTGTCTCTATCCAAAGAGCACCTCAAACACACACATTTTGAGTCCAGGAAGCACTTTTACCCCAACATTTTTTTTAGAATATTACAAATTATATTATGGGATGATTATTACTGAAAAGAAGCTGATTAAGATAAAGAGATTTTTAAAGAGAAAGTGCACTAATTTTACACATCAAAGTCTGACTACAAATGTGAAAGTGATTAAAAAATGGTCCTGTGGTCACGGATGATGGACTTGATAAACACATTATGATTGGCTGCATGTCATAAAGTGCAAATGCCATGTACAAACAGAAAAACTGAACTCACTGCAAAAAGTTTACGTAATTTAAGAGTTATAAACATTAATTTGACATCGCTGAGCAATGGATTTTGTGAAGGACAATATTCTGGTTGACATTTGCTAACATTTGCTAACAAAAGACCACAGTGAACTCTTGATCAAATATTAATTACAAAAAAACATTAAAAGATTACACAACTAATGTTACATTTTAGTAAGTTCTGTCACAAATTAGCTTTGTTTTTGTAAACAACAGTAAAACAACTGTAAACGCAGAAGCCGCAACAAATCTGGAGGACATCTGGCACCTACTCGACTTGACTTGGGGCTACATTAGCATCTACTAGTATAATACAGGAATCTCTGACTGAATTGACAGCACTCACATTGCATTGTGGGTAATGTATCCACCAAATTTTGACAGGGAAGAAGGATGTGTGGAATAAAAAAAAAGATACCTCTGGTTCTGCTTCATTGATTTGTATATATTTTCTTAAAATAAAAAAAAGTCTAAATATTGAGTCTAACAGTGGGGTTGGGGTATTTTTGTTTTATTTTGTATGCATGTTCGTATGTTAGTGCTATTTATCCATCTTGTTTTAGTGTGAGTTGCCAAGTTTTGGAGATATCAGCTGCAGCGATGTCTGCCTTCTCTACAATATATGGGAACCAGATGATACTCTGCTTGTGGTGCTCATAGCACCAAAAGAATACATCTGAACAACTCAACAGCAATGTCTGTTGAGTTTTTCAGCAGAAATCATTTTACAGTTACTCAGATAATTTGCAGACCTTGTTGTGAGCAGTTTCAGTAGGAACTATTTTCTCCCTACCAAACTGCACCCACTAAACATATCCGTATTGATTTTGGGGTAAACTGTTCCTGAGTACAGTGTCTAAGTAAACGTACTTTAATTTGATGACCACAGGGGGCAGGTTTATGTTAGCAGAGGAACATGGAGGAACGGGTGTTGAGAAAGATATGAAAACTTTGGCTTTTCATTGAAATGAAAATATTTCATACATCATGGTTTCACTCCGACT
Source organism: Lutjanus argentimaculatus (assembly GCA_034769285.1). NCBI lineage: Eukaryota > Metazoa > Chordata > Actinopteri > Lutjaniformes > Lutjanidae > Lutjanus > Lutjanus argentimaculatus. The sequence continues at coordinate 11,816,618 of JAWZSL010000012.1, read as the reverse complement.
TCTGTAAGGAGCTCTTATGCGCTCTGATCAACAAGCTCATTCATGGTGAATTTTAAGATCAATGGCAGGTTCAACAGTTCCATGCTCGATGATAAAATCTATAGCTCTCTGTTGCATGTGATTAGGAAATGCGTGGAAATGCTATCAGTATCGAATATTATACAGGTAGTGAACCCAGCTGAACCCGGGCCTACTATAGCTCCCGACATGATACACATCAGGTGGAGCTGTGAGGTGCATGCGGTGTGTGTTTAACATGTTAGAGCTGGTGAGATGACACGAGAGCCAGGGTTCATGGGTCAAGTAGAGTCAAACCAGGTAGGCGATTGGCTGATCAGGTCTAAGTGTAATGACTAATCAATGGTTGAATGCATTAGTCTAATCTAATGGGCCAGGTGGGAGAGGACAACGCTAGACGCATGGAACACATGATTGAGCACAACATGCAACAGCAATGCAATCAATAACACATAGAGTGGTCTAACCCCAGGGGGGGTCCCCACTACTGGAACGACCTGCTCCACATGCATTTAGGAGGTGCTCCGTATGCGTGTGTGTGTAAATATGTATGGTTGGTTGGTTAGGGGAGGACAGAAAAGGAACCGAGCTGTTTTAGTCTGATTGATTGGATTATGAAATGAAATGAGGGAAATCAAAGCCTTTTGTTTCACTTCAGCGAGTAGCGACTGTGTGTTTCTGCCCACCTAAAAGAGAGAGAGATGCACTAACAGAACTAGAAGTACTGGCTTGCAGCTGTGTGCCTCTGCCAACCAGTCAAGTTACAGTTTACGTCCATGTCTCTCCAGACTCATAAAATGTTTAGTGGAGATTTTGAAGGAATTTAATAAAGATATTCATTGTAGTTTTTGCAAAACGGAAGTTGTCACTATACATGTGTAATTCAAGTGAATAATTTCCACTGACAAACATGCTGTCTTCACTGACAGACTATTTTTTACAGAGGAGTACAGATGCCCAATAGAGAGCTGAACATTATGATGTCACAGTAAAGTATATAATATAAACATTTTTTTTTCATCATTTTATCCTATTAGACATTTGTGTGAAATTTGTTATGACCAAAAATGTGTTCTGCGAGGTCACAGTGACCTCACAGTGAAGAAATTCTGCCAAGATGTTCCTGAGATATCAGATTTACAAGAATGGGACAGATGTGTGGTCACTATGACCTTGACCTATGACCTCCAAAATCTAATCAGTTCATCCTTGCATCTAAGTGGATGTTAGTCCCAAATTTGAACAAATTTCACCAAGGCATTCTTGAGATATCGCGTTCACAAGAATGGGATGGATGGACGGACAGATAGACGGACTGTACAACGGCATGGAAGCATAAAAAGAGAAAGTGGTTTAGGTGATTGGGTGCATTTTACAATTCAAAAGTGAGATTGGTGATTAAAATAAAATGCAAAAAACAGGAAATGAATCATCTGTTTATACAATCAGGGGAGGAAGAGGTGAGACGTTTGTCATATTTAGGTTCGTCCCAGGAGAAAAGAAACCCTCCTCTGTGTGTGTGTGATCTGACCTTCCAGCATCACTCTGTGACGAGCATTACGTGAACCTGTTTGTGGGTTAAAAGCATTGCTGAACTCCCAGATACCAGTCTGTACATTACAGAGGTCATTCACATCTCTCACCCCCATCAGATGAATGTGTTTTAATGCAGAGTGTGTAATGGAGAATAATGCTGTGACAAAAGAAACACAGATCAGACGCTGACATTTGGTAAATAAAGGAAAAAGCTAGCAGAATTAGATTCATAATTTGTTTTAAAAATTGCTGGAAATTTATAATGACTATTAAAAGGTGGCAAAGAATTGATCAACTCAAAAAGAGAGCAACCATGAAGACAGAGAGAGAGATGACAAGTTAGGGACAAGAGGCAGTCACAGCAGAGGACAGGCCTGGGTCAATACTTGCAGCACATGCTGCTGACACTGCACCCCTCAACACACACAGACACACAGAGACACACACACACAGACACACAGACACACACACACTTTCACATGGACATGTACACAAAAGATAGAGAGACATCAGACTAATCAGTCAGCCGACGTCAATATTTCAAGAGCAAGACAGAGAAAAGGAGAGAATGCAAGTGTGTGTTTGTGAATAAGAGACAGACAGACATCACAGACAATTAAGGAACTTTTACAGACTGAATTAGGTCTTTGTGACACAGGTAATACTTAATTATTTTCTTTCTACCTAACAGAAAAAAAATAACTAACCAAAGAAACTAATTAGTGATGATATAGCTGAAAAATCTATCACAATAAAATGTTTCATTTCAGTCGATATTAATAATCATTGATCATTTTAATAATTAATATTTTTAAGAAAGACCAGGAGAAAGAAGGTTGAATTTAACCACCTGCCATCTGCACACATTTTCTCACTCCACACTGTTTCTGTTGTTGTGTCACATGTTGAACTGGTGGTTTGCATTTAATTAATTATTTAATTAATTAAGTGAAACTATTGAACAATTTATCTTATTGCTATTGATGATGCATCTCTTGCTGATTCATACCACATTTTTATTGTCCATGCATAAAACTATTCCTCTTCTTGTGGTACTTAAAAAAGATAAAAGAGCCCAGCACTTAAAGGGTCACTTCACCCAAATTACAACATAACATTTTTTTACTAACCTCTGTGGTTTCTAGCAGTGCAGAAAGTTTTGGTTTTATTATCAATGGTAACAGGGGCTCTTGCTGCTTTTTAATATGATTTTTCAGTGTTGTGAGCAACACAATCATTTAAGCACACAGACTGGAATGAGGCAACTGTTTAAAAATAAGGGCTGGACTGATTTCCATCTTCCTACTCTTCTTTTTATATTTAAATTGTTTTACTTAGCAACAATTTCAATTAATTTTCTCAGGCAAAAATGGGAAAATTCACTGGTTCTAGCAACTTAAATGTGAATATTTAATAGTTTTCTTGTTCCTCTATAATTCTAAACTGATATAACAAGATATCTAAAGACATCCCCAAGTGCAATATCCAAATCACAGAAGCTGCAATTTTTTGATAAAGGAAGAATGGGTGACAAAACAGCGTTATACTGAAATGCTGTAGAGCTGCAGAGATGCCCTGCACTACAAATCTTGTTCTCCGGCTGTAAGAAAACATGGTTGTTTGGTACAGACCCTAACAAATGTCACATCATCATGATTTTTATAGTTTTCCTCAGTGAAAATGAAGATTGTGATGCAAATATGCACAATATGATTTTTTTTTCCCATATCATGCAGCCCTAATCTCATTACCTCACTGAACTGAACTGTACATGCACCCTAACATCATGTTTTGGTTTGTGTCTGTGAGCATGTAAGTGTGCCTGTGTGCATGCGTGCATGTGACTGTGTGAAGCAGGGGCTGTGTGATAGGGCCTCTCCATCTTTGAAATGAATTAGCGTGCGGTGCCTTATTGAGTGAGGTCCAGTGTTTAAGTGAAACTGATGAGAGATGTGTGAGCAGCGAGGACTGGGCTATAAGTATGTGGCTGAGGTCACAGGTTAATCCCTATTGATTTACTCCACCGTCTGCATACAGCCACACAGGAAGACAAGGAAGGAGAGGCCTGCTTTAAAAGCTATCACTGAGCACAAACCCAGGATAAAAATCGCTGCTCACACGCACCTTCACATCTCGCTTACCTGATGCTAAGTAGGGTAAGGACAAGAAAATTAAGTATCATTTAATCTAAATTGGTAGTTAAACAGCCTCTACTTAGACAGATTGCAGACCATGACCTCCTAAATGATCAATGAGAGATATGATCAATGGCTTCATTTACACATGATCGTATGATCAGAAGCACTTGTCTTCATTTGAAACGAAATATAAAAGAAAGGCATGTTTTTCAGTAAAATGGGGTTTAAGCAGCGGTGAGTAGAGTACTGAAAATCTATACTCAAGTTAAAGTACAATTACTCCCATAAATAAAAAGTAAAGGGAAAATTACCATTTCAGAAACCCACTCAAGCAAAATTAACAAAGTACCTGGTTAATTAGTACTTAAAGTACAAGTTATGTTACATTTTAATATTTTTTAGGGTGTGCTGCATTTATGACAGTAACATTAATGTTGAGGTTGGCTCTACATGAGGTTAACTGCTTTCTGAAGCACACCTATTAAAAAGCGCAACAGACCACTGGCTACAAGAGAAGTTATTGTCAATAGTCTCAAAGATTAATGTTACATGTGAAATATCAGCATAGCTAACATTAGCTAGTTAACTATATTTTCACTCACAGTATGTGCAACTTATTGCAACCTCTTGTTCTGGGTTTTGCTTCATCATCATCACATCGTCAGAAGATGGGTGATTCTTGTTTTTCTTTCAGGAATTTAGCTATTTGTAGAGACGCTCCTCTCCACTCAGTCCTCGCATTTAGAGCCATATAGACTGTACACTAGTTGCGTTATTAGTTTACGGCATTTCCACTCAAAGTACCTAGAACTTTTAGAACTTGAAGATTTCTTCAAATGTCTTTAAGATTCAGATCAGTCCATGAAATATGAAAAATCGACTGCTGTTTTTATACATTTTTCATGCCACTGTACAACAACTGTCTGGACATCTGTATTGTGTGCTTTTTTATTTAACGCCATAGTGATATGTTGAGGCATAACAAACAAAAAACAATCTACAGATTTTTAGAAATGAGTCAAAATGAGTACTCGACCAATCAGAAATGCAAGCCCCACCCCAAAAGTCCCTATACTTTTGGAAAGTACTACCCCTTTAACGGGGGCTTTTGGGGAGGGGGGGGGGGCTGCAGTGGAAATGCACTGAGCTCCTCTAAAAGTTTCTAGTACCTGAGGAAAGTTCCTGTTGTGGAGATGTGGCTTATGGTTGTATCAGTGTATAAATGGCAAATTTAGTTAAGGAAACATAAACTACGCGGTAAAAATATAATCAGTTCTACAAAACTGTGGAATTACCATTTAAAAAAAGAACATGAAAAGTAAAAAAGTACTTTTTTTTAACTGTGCATTACTTCACAAATAATCAAAATATTATCAAAATTGCAATATGGCATAGTGGAAAATCCAAACTGCAGAAGCTACAACTGAAACATGGTTGTTTGGTACAGACCCCAACAAATGTCACATCATCACAATTTTAATTTTTTTTTTTTCAGTGAAAATGAAAACTGTGATGATCATTCCCTCTAACTGTGAATCATATCACAATCGCAATATGTGTCAAAATAATCGCAATGTGATTTTTTTTTTTCTATATTGTACAGCCCTAATACCCACCCATGGGTTTAACATGGGAAACACACATGGACACTGTGGCCATATCTGTCAGTGTTGTGACAGATTTAAATGGTTCCATCAAACTGTGAAATCACAGCGACAAAGACCAACAGAGCAGGCCACAGTGTGTGTTTGATGAGAAACCCAAATAATAACCAGACCAAGCTGTATTTATAAACAAGCTCTTCACAATCTCACCCCAGAGGAGGAAAGGTGAAATATTACATTAATATGAACAACTATTAATAATACCACCCCCCCCACTCTGTTCCCCTTTCTCTCCCCACCTCTTACCCCATCACTCCTTCTCTCTCCATCTCTATCTCCCTCCCTCTCCCTCTCTCCCTCTGCCTCTAATCCTATCATGCGGGCAATAAGTGTATGCACCATGAGCACATTTAATTTCTGCGGTTGGTTTTCAGCGAGCCCAGAGGTGAGCCTTAATAAGGATCAATGGCACTTTATCTGGGACAGCACCCACTTCACAGCATGCAAATTACACAGCAACCCTTAAAAAAAGAAATGGATTTAATTAAAAAATGTAGAACCACGGGCTCTGGAAATTCAATTAAAGGATTTATGCAAAGGTTGGCTAGCTTTTTGTGTTGCAGTTCCTGCTTATATAATGAGCTTTTCATATTAAAAATCAATAGGTAATCTGGGCTAGGGGATCGGCTGCTTATGTACATTTTTGAAATCAATTTGAAAAATAGTCCATCAGCTCCATGTCACAACAAAGAGGGGAGGGAGCGGTGTGTGTGTGTGTGTGTTTTATGTGTGTGTCGAGCTGGGGGGGTCAGTGGCAGGAAGGCAGTAGGAGTGGATGGGTGAGGAAGGGGTGATAGGTTACATCTTTCTCCTCTCTGAGGGTCACAGGAGGAAAGCTCTGAAGCTCTAAAGGTAAGAGAGCTGGAGAGTGAAGGAAGAGTTGAGGGTAAGTGAGTAAAGGATGTCTCTCTGGCCAGGTCAGTTTCTGCCTCTTTGGCCTGTTCTGATCCCTTCTATTAGAGACACAGAGTCCCTTGGCAGTGAGGGTCTAGCTGGCTCTGACCTGTGGCTCTGGGGTAATTTAGCCCAGCCCCGACTCAGACTCAGCCCAGACTCAGACAACCCAGGCTGGGGAGACGTCCTAATAGCCTCCCCGAGGTGTCTGGAGCTGAAGCAGTGGAGAGGACGTGGCTGAGGCTTTAAGGAACATTTCTTCACAAACAAAACTGCCACAAAACAACAACAACAACAAAAAAATTATAAAAAGGAAAAGCAACGACGATAGGATTAATGTATCAGTGAGTCCATCATCTGTTGTTTTTTTAGGCAGTTTTTTGGATGTCATTTTATTTTGCTAATTTAAAGGAAAACTACGTACTGCAGTACAAATAGTGAATTGGTGCCACAGCCAGTGTTAAATATGTCAAATCTATATCTAATATACAATCTATAGTTGAAGCAAGTTTGCCCCTGCCTCCACCTCCCCACACTCGAAGCTCAGGCTGTTTGCCTGGCTGCAAGAACACTGCAGGAGCCCAACACAAGCACAACATTATATTTTGACAAGGACAAGCAACAACAAACTCTCCACTGTAAGTTGATCAGCTGTTTATAACTGTCAATTGTCTGTTAATGTAAAGCTGAGCCTGTTATCCTGAAAACAAAAGCCCACTGCTCTGATAATACACCCTGTGGAGTTCAGTAACTGCTTTACTGTCTGCCAGACTCCATTAACATTTTGCTGAATTTAACCGTTATAAAGACCTACTCCTTCTAAAAGATTACTGATGATTGCTTATGACTCATAAACAGACACTAACTCATTCAGTGAACACGTGGCATTAATTTGAAAATTTCAAAGGAGAACATTTTTTTGTCAGAAAAGCCAGTATTTCAACTTAAGGTAAGGGAAGTTTATTTATTTAGCACCATCCAGATACAAAAGCACAACGTGCTTTACAGGAGCATAGAAATAAATAAAACATTGAGAGAATATTAAAAGTAGATTTAAAACACCATAAAAAAAGGCAAAAGCAAGCAGATAAATAGTTAAAACACTTAGCATGTTCCTTAATCTCTTATTACATATCGTGATCATTTTATGATTCAGTACAGTAAATATATTACATATTTCTACTTAAATGGTCTGCACAAGTAACATCCACTGCTCCACGACTCTCATTCAGCAGCACAGTACACATCCACTGAGCTGGAGGACAAGTGGGACAAAAACATTTTCACATCTAACTTGGTGAATTAAAGATTTATTTTGACCAAACTGAGATGGTTTTGGTGAGTTTTATTTTGTTTTTGTCTGTTGAATTTGAATGATGTGGGTCTTACAGAGTTAACAAGATAATTGAAGCTTGTCTTAGCTCAGGAAAAAAAAAAAAATTGGATTCAGAGGGTGTTTAGTTGTATTTTTCTGTTCAATAAAAAAAAAGGCGTAGGAACATTTCATTTCTTGACATTCTGTGAGTTTATTTTGTTTATTTATTGTACGTAGCAAACTTGGCACACACACATCTCCCAGCTGCAGCTCCCAATATATGGGCAATCCTTGATTGCTGAACCGACAGTGGCCAGTTGGAAAATTTTAACATTTCTCCCACCCTTAATGTACACTGTGAAAAAATGCACAATAAATACCACATTATCAAAACTACAACTCTAGTGCAGGATTAAGTGGACACACAAAATTCAAATCTTAAAAGTTTTATTGTTAAAAAATTGCCTTCTTCAACTTCTTCCACTTTCAACACATATTGTTCATGCCTCCTTCACACTTGTATAACTGTACGCAGGCAGGAGGGGTGAATGACTGACTGCATACAGTAGCAGACTGTCAGCATTTGATTGGTTCTTTATTGATCCAGACACGCTCTCCATCACATCAACTCATCCACAATAAACCATTTACACAGTTTCCCTGTGCAATGGACCACATAACCAGGCCTCAGGCCATCTATGTTCTCTATGTGTGTGTGTTTGTGTGTGTGTGTGTCTGTGTGTGTGTGTGTGTGTGTGTGTGTGTGCGTGTTTTCTTTAATGAAATGGTATCTCCGTGGACAATAATCCCAGTAACAGGATTGGGCAGGAACACACATGTCAATACAGCCAAATGGGATTGTATGCTTTTATCCATCCCCACACCAACACATCTTTCTCTCCCTCTGTCTCCCTCTGTCTCCCTCCTCCATGTCTCCTCCTATGTCTCGCTCTCATACATAGCACAGCAGCACAGCAGGGAATGTCTGACAAGAATATCACAGTCATTATATCTAGTAGCTCCTCAAAAATGACCTAAAACACATTTTTTAAAGGAAATCGGAGCATCATCAGAGAGGTCCACTCTTGAGTATGTGAAGCTCATCACAGTTAGCATAATGTGTAATATTCTGTCTACACAACTGAGGAGAAACCTCCACAGTGTCTCCAGCCAGGCTGGAGCTGACCCCCTCCTGTGTAGCTCCTAATCATCCAAGAGGACTCTATTACAAGGGCCTGGCAGCTCATCTAACCCCACAGAGGAGAAGGGGGCTGGTGGGTAGATTGGGACCTCTGCTCCTCTTTCTTTCCACATGGTTGAGCACCACACACAACAGCAGAGCGCACAGACACACACACACACACACACCACAACACACACACACACACACACACACACACACACACACACACACACACACAGAGACAGGTTGCCTGAGTGTGCGGCAGAGCCACTGCGTCTGTGTGCTACACCAGACAGCAGATAGAGCACCTGACCTCACGTCTGTCTGCAGGAGAGAAACTGATAAAGAACAGTGAAGTAAAGACAGTCCCAACCACTCGACCTCACTGTACGTCTGTTATATGCTGATGTCTTCGATGCAGAACCTGTCTCTGGGGTTAAGGCTTAGCAGAGGAGGCAGTGGCGGTCCCACTACTCCTGACTGAACAAGCGTCTCTCTAATACAGCCCTGACTGCTAGTGCCTGGTCAAAAGTTCAGCCTGTGCATATGTAAAAAGGTGGCCTGGTGCCCGAGGCAGGATCCTGGGTAAAATAATCACGCTAAAAACGCTAAGAAGCATGGGACTAGGCGAGAGCGCTGATGAAACCGGCCCCTGGGGGAACTGAGGTGTCTGATTGGACCGGCGGAGCCTCTTAGGCCTGTGCCCGTGACACCTCCCCTCCCTCCCCTCTTTCTATCCATTACAGCGGATGATGAGGTGCTGGAGCCACTGCCCACATGGATCTCCATTCAGCTCAGCACTGTCTGCGCCTATAGTTAAGGTATAGATTAGATGAGTATAGGCTGAGCACAGCTGCTCGGAGCCTGAGGGTACACTGATCTTGAGGGAGCAATCAGTCAGTCAACAAAATGTCACAGGGTCAGCGTTACAGCGTGACAGGAAGATGACAACTTCACAAAGGTTACAGCCTAACTAATAAATGCAACAATCACTGAAACTCACTCTGCCTTCTGTTTAAATGTGTCCAAATATGATTCAAAGTAAACGGTCTAATAGTGTTACCTCCTGAACGTCGAAGGTTCAGATCATCAGTTGGAGACCTTTCAGTCAACTGAGATTCAAGTTGAGCAGTCATTTTTTGTTTCTTTTTTTTTTGTCAGTCAGTTTTACAATAAAAAATAAACAGAGAGAAGCTAACAAAAATGTGCAGGCATAATATTTCAATGAGAAACTATAAAGAGGAGGAATCATAAATATATATTTATTTTAGCTGTCTCACTTATTTAAAAATTTCATTTAAATCCTTGTGACAACGTGCTGGTGGGTACCTGTTGAGAGAAGGAAATGAGTGGTTGGTAACTTCAAAACTTTAGAGTCTCAAAATCTCCACAAACCACAAAAAACTAACTGTAATGGAAGTGGAGAAGAGTGATTGAACTGGAGCACAGGTGACGAGCTGCCAGCCACTTCACTCCAGCGCCCTACAGAGCATGCGGGCATGTGATGCTTGATTGTACTTGTTTTTACCACTGAAAGGCTCAAACTGGTGTTGGTATATGATTGTATGAGTGTTTGTAAACATGATAAGAAGAACTGCTAAGCACGAGACCCTTTTCTAAGCTTCAATACATTTGTTTAACCAGAAACAGCTGTTTTATTGCTCTCGCCAAACTCACCAGACTCCCTTTGCAACATTCTTAACAGCTTCATTCAAACTCAATAGAAGTTAAGTAAAACTCTAACGACAAAATTAACTGTGATGGAAGCAGAGAAGAGTGATATAAATGGAGAACAGGTGACATGCTGTTAGCTACTTCAGCCACCCCAGTGCACCGCGGAGCATGCAAGGCAGGTGACACGCTGCAGTGGCTGACAGCACTCTCAGCAGCCTGGCAAGAGAGATGCTCTGCGGTGCGCTGGGATTTTATACCTCAACTATCAGCAGTAGAATTTACTTTCTCTGACTGTGTGGAATCTGATATTCTCACATCACAGGTGACGAAGACAGACATTACAATCTGAATGTCAATAGTAAAATACAGCCATGTTGGCTGATACAGAAGTTAAGTGGGAATTGTGACTGAAAGAAAAAAGGAACGACTCTCCATTTTGAAGAGCCAAATCTGATTCGACTGACAATATTCTGAGACGGGCACAGGCCTACTGTCTAATAAGCATATATATACATTGTCAAAGGCCCGAAATCCTATCCTGAAATACTATCAATTAAATCAACAAAAATCTGTGTCAATCAAATTTTAAACATTAAACAGAATTGTGATAACCACTGCATCTCTTGCTCACTATCTATAACACACACACACATATATCCAGGCACATACACAAACAGCACACACCACTGCAGGCCAGATCACTCAGCGCTGATAATCACACCAAAGGACACAGGGAAAACTCCCACTCTAAACACGCTGAATTAAAGAAACAGGAGTTACAGGCCTGGTCGCACAATCTCTGATAAGTAGATCAAGGCACAGGGAGGAGAACATGATGTTAGTGAGAGATAGTTTGGCTGATTAAAATGTCATGGCTCTTTATAGATGCCTTTCTCAACTCAGCAAAATGAAATCAGCCCTGTGCATCAATAGCAGAGTGGGCTGTGCTCCCTGCTAATAGAGAAGTTTCTTGCCTTTAAGTAGAAGCCACAACACAAAGAATGCAAAACTGATTCAAAATATATTAGCAAAATACATTATCAGAAAGATAAAGAAAGTGAAGAGCTGATAAAATAAGACAGCCTGAAGCACAATTAATGAGGGAGCAAAGCATGAACATGATTGGATGACCAAGTGTGGCGCTTATGGCCTGACATGACATTTCCTCGCCTTTACTACAACAATCAAATTAAAGATTTAGGACCACATGTAGCTCCAGGTGTTTTCAGCACACTCCATATTGTGAATTCATGTGTGTGTGTGTCCATGTGTGTGTGTGCACAACTGTATATCACTCCACCTGTGCTCCTATAAATCAAACCTGTGTTTTAAATGAGAGGCTGGTTATTTGCGCAAGAACACACACGGGGGCTTTGTGATTGTTTTTTGGAGTCGACATTCTGCTTGTGTTTGCATCCCAGAACAATCTCCATGGATCCCGCAAGCGTACGCAAGCAATTAAAGCGATACCATCTTCATATCCCTGCAACCAATAACTGAAATAATATCACTGTTTTATTAAGCCCTTAATGTGGGGGCAGAAGGAGTGAGGAGTGGGATTTTAAAGAGGATACACTTTCAGGGGCCTTATCAAGCCCAGATTTAAATAAGAGCAAATGCTCAGCTTAAGGGTGTGCCTCTGTATCTGTGTGTGTGTGTGGCCTTTATCAGACATGAGTTTTGGCTAATCGCTGTGTCAGCACACCCAAATTTAATTACTAGCTCTACCTTTGTCCTTTAATATTTACTAACATCTACACTACGTTTAATTAACCACGTGTAGAAAAGCCATAGCCTCATTCTGGAGAAAAAGCCGCTCTGCTAATTGCATCTGTGTGCTCACATCTTAAACATTAACAGCTTTCCCTAAGACACACAAAGAACATAGTAGTGTCACCCACTTTAGGGTGTACTTCCAAATCATCTGATTAAAAAGCATGTTTAACACATTTTGGTCTGGCTACAATTGACACAGAGCAGATTTGATGATTACAAGAAGACAGCAAATGATGAAAAAGAGCTGAGAAAAATGCTATGGACGGTAAAGAGGAAGACAGAAATAGTCAAATTGAGGAAATGTTCAGCTTGGCATTTTGTGAAAGGTGCTGAGGAGCAGTTCTTCTCATCTCTCATCGTATGTCAGAAGCAGGAGAGACAAATGACGGCCCGAGGCCTTGTGTCTGTCAAACATGATGGATCAGAATGACGCTTCGCTAAAGCTCCAACACACCGCCTTTCAACACATCACATTTTCCCTTCAGTGCAAACACTAAATTGATAAAGTATGAAGAGCAGCTAATGGAAAGATGTAATAGTCAAACTAAAGCATATATTAGGAGACGATGGAGCCTAAAGGGTAGAGTGCTGCTATCAATTGAAAAGTCTCACAGAGCAGAGGACACAAGTTAGACTAAAATAAATCACAGTGTTGGATTTTATCGTTCCTACTCAAAGTGTGTGAGGACGTTAACCTCAGGCTCCCAACATCACCTTAAAGGCACACACACACACGCTATGAACACTCTCATGCAGTGATTTATTGTCCACCCCCACGTAGATGCATCCTGACACACTCAAAACAGTTGCCATTTTGAGCTGTACTTTAGAGGTTATTGCCTTGAGAGGAAACTTCTGCACTACGCAGTCTCATATATATTATGATCTAACTGAATGCCATTGACAGCAACAGTTACTGCAGATGTAATGATTCATCAACTTGGCCAAATTTGGGTGAAAATTCTTAATGCTCTGACAACTGAGGTGCAATCCACAAAAAGGCCACTTTTAGCGACATTTTTGCAAATTGCCACAGTATGCACACAGTCATGGTTTAATAAGGCCAATAGAAAATAGGCCTACATCACCAGAACAAATCAAAAAGAGATGCATTCCTGAATCACCAAAAATCACACTCTCCAGTTCCCAGCTACACCTAAAAATTCTGTCCAAAATAGCATTGGTCTGTGCACCCCACATTCTCACATGACAAATCCCCCATTTTTTTCTCGAAATCCATAAAAAAAAAACAAAAAAAACATTGACTTGAAGGGCAACCCCCAATGGCTCCTTCAGTACCTTTAAAGAGTAAAGAGCTGGTCCACTGTTCCCGACCATAATGACATCTGCAAAATTCCTTTTTAAAAGAACCACTATGAAGGATTTAGTTGCATCTAGCAGTGAGCTTGCAGACTGACACACACCTCGCCTCACCCTCCTGTTTCAAACATGTAGGAGAAGCTATGGTGGTCCCAAAACTTGCAAAAAACACAAACAGCCATACTTAGAGCTAGTGTTTGGTTAGTCTGGTCTGGGCTACTATAAGCAGTTCAACACGGAAGCCTTCATGGAAGTGGAAGAGGACCTGTGCCTTCTGTAGATACAGGCCTAAACAACTTATTTTAAGGTAACAAAAACATATTATACACTAATAAAAACAGTGAATATTACATTCCATAGCTGCTGTATTGAACCAATAGAGCCCCCCTAAATCTTACACACTACAACTTTAATCACTTTCAAAGAGGCTGAGCATCATGACACCCCAGTAACTAAAGCACACCCTGCAGTCCACTCCACCAATGGAATAGACAAGGCTCTGCATTGCCTAAAGAGCTTACTTCTACTAGGTTTGAGTTCTTAAAACTGCTCCTTCCACCAGCTGACAATATCACAAGTTCTGGTTATTATACTTAAACAGATGTCCAATAACAAAACACTACAGGAAAGTTGGATGCTCTAAATTACTGTTCAGTGCATAGGCATTGAAATGATCATGGTCTTCTTCATGCAAAATGCTGATGAATGGAGGCCATACTCTCAAATCAGATGAAAACTCTGTTTAGCTAGAGGTTTGTAAGTAAAGTAAAGCCTGTATGCAGTTGTTTGGTTCCAGAGCCGGAGCTGCATGTAGCCCAGTTATACACACTTGATAAAGCTGTATCTCCTGCACCACCTTCTGCTCCTTTCCCACCAGAGAATGACATTTCACGTGCCAAGCTCCCTACCTGGGACCAGTTTTCCAAGGGAGACCAGGATCTCATGACAGAACACAGTTCCCAGGGTCAAAGAGGCATGCAAACTCCCACCAGCATCACAACAGAGTGTCATTTCATTTCTCTGTGGGAATCTGGTTTTATTGTTGCTTCAAAACTAAACTTGTAAACAGATAAAATCCACACGTCCTTCTGGCCTGGCACCTAGCTTCCTGTCTCTGTATGTCTCAATGGCAGCCTCTGTGGACATAATGTCTTTACTGTATCTCTGCTCTCAGACAGGTCTGAAGTTAGCCTGTTAATATGACTCAGAGCTTAAGATAATGCATCTGAAAACATCTGCTAATAGGTTCTCCTGATGGGAACGGGATTAATGGTAAAAACATATTTGACAGAGAGCTTATTATCTTCGTACTCTGGAGTACATGACTGCATACGAGCAGAGACTAGAGTTTGTGCAGTGCATTTACTGTAACCTAATAGCCGCAGTACACAGGATCTGGAAAATCGCCTCCGCTTGTGAGAGGATAGGGGGAGCCACCTCTCAGAGTTAAATAAACAGTGACAGGAGGAAGAGGAAAACAAACCACAGAATATCTCTCTATCTGTGAAACCCAGACTCTCTGCCTGAGCCCTCAGCACTCAGCAGATCAACCCCTCTCCATCCTTTTCCTCTGCTCGCTCCCAGGAACATGCCAAGACAAATATATAGGCTGAGTAAGGGACGGTTACAGTCTACAGAGATACTTATCCATTATATTCTGTTGCTCTTTGGTTGCACAGATTGTGCACTCATCAAGTTACAGAACACTTCGTCAAACGTGTTTTCTTCCTTACCATAGACTTGGTGAAAGGTCTGGCCAGTGTGAAGAGAAAGGTCATCAGCCACCAGCTCTGGTGAATGGAGGTGTACATCATGTTTCCAGGATGCACTGCGTTGGAGGTGACGCCGTGAGGCGAGAGGCGGCGGTGGAGCTCGTTGCTGAAGAGGATGTTACAGAGTTTGGCCCTGTTGTACGCCAACATGGACCAGTACTCTTTCTTGGGGGGAGACAGCAGGGCCAAGTCCACCTTACCACACGAGTCTAACAGGTCTGTGAACCTGAAACAAATAGTCAAAGATCAAGAGTTAGTGAGTGTGTGTCTGTGTGTGTATGTCTGCTTTCCCCTGGCAGATGCGTGGTGCTGGCTGCATACAAATCAAAGACGTGACATGATGTTCTTTAATTGCCTGCGACAGAGCTGTTAAACTCCAGATGTTTGACAAGGCCCCTTAAACATTACACTACTCGTTGTGTTATTATGCAGTCACACAATAACATCGCAATACACACAGGCACGAGAAACTACACTCCCTGTGTGTCCTGTGTGTGTGTGTGTGTGTGTGTGTGTGTGTGGAGAGAGATGGGCTCCAAACTGGTGGAACACATCCTACATATTAATCCAGTCATTAGAAAACAACCAATCAAAATGTCACCTGGTTTCCTTGTTGTGATTTTACAAGCTCGCTGCCTCTTGTTTACTGTCGCCTTCCGCAACATCCTTGCTTGGCTAAATTACAACATCTGCAGGCTTTTCATTTCATGTGCTGCAACTTCATAACTACTTTAGCAAGTAGAGGTTGATAAATCAATTGCCTGAGCACCAAATGTATTTTTCCTTTTTTTCACAATGTGTACATGTTACACTGAAGTTGTGCCTACAGTAGTTACAACTGACTGTGGTCTTATAGTGGTACTGATACTTAGGTTTTATATAAATTATCTTAAAAGCATAGGTCATCAGGTGTCCAGCTTCTGGTATTTTACAACTTTTGGTTGAAAGTGGACGATATATCGGAAGAAGAAAGAAGAAGCAAAAGCGGATTTTTTCAATGTGCTGTTTGTTTGTTTTCCAGCTCCTAATGCATTACCAAAGGATGTATGTTTCGTAATACGCTGCTATTTTGTAATACCATCTGTATAGTCTCTGTAGGTTTCAACAAACTAAATTTAAGATTTTTTAAGACCATTTTGAATCTAATTCAAGACCTATTTTACGTACATACTGGCAAAAACAAGTCTTCTAACTATCCTCTTAATGAAATCTGCCAATACAAATCACATAATGTAAAACTTCCTCTCCTTTCCACACTTGAAGGTGGAGCATGAAGCTACGTAGCTAGGTGGGCTCTGACTGGGCTGCACAGTTTGCATTAGTTTTCTACGAAAACGACGAACAGTACTCGTCAGTGGCTGGCTACCAATATGACGGGGCTAATGAAGTAATGGTTTACTAAGCCAAAACTCAAACAGCTAATGCCATCTTTTCAGAAGAACTAGAAACACAAAAGACTATAAAAAAGCAAAAACTGAGTGAATGGAAACAGGAGTTTGGCTAAAATATGAGACACAAAAGGACAAAATGTACAGTTTCCTTTGTGCAGTTTGTACAGTACAAGAAGTCCAGCTCATTTTTCACTGGAAACGATGCTTTCAGAAAACACCACATCATAATTCACAGAAGGTGGACAACACAAGTGTCACAGTTAAGGAAGGCTGTGTTAAGTTGTGTTAAATTACCTTTTCTGTATTGTTTTTACTTATGTTTACATTTGGGCCACCAAAAATGTACTTGGCCATCAAATTTAGGGGTCTGGAGGCCCATGGGACCAGTGCTTAAACATACTAGCGTCTATCCCTGCAGCATGTGGTATGGGCCAAAATGACATGACACAGAAATAAAAATAAACTAACTTTACGGTGATGTGGCAATCAATGAATTACTCTGCGGCTGCCAGATGATTCAAATTTGCGTGACGAAATAGAGATTTTGCTTGATGGAAATATCTCATACATCAAGGTATGCATCTAGAGTCGCAGCTTAGATCTATCAGAGGTAATTTTGTTAAGGATATTATCTCGTGTTGTTTGACCAGATCTGATGCAGAACTAGGGTAAAGTAAACCTGTATTAGGCCAATTCCACAGTAAGCCCCTGTGGTGGAAACTGATAAAGTGTCTAGCCATTACCCGCATGTCCATGTCTCCCACCCCTGTCCCTTATAGGTCAATGCTTTACCAGCGGACAAGGGGCTTAGGGAATACAATATGCTGGCAGGTCAGGGGTCACACGCCGCTTGTGAGGGGAGGCTAAGTGAATAAACGGGAAATCAGCGGAAACTGAAAATAACTCAAACAAAAAAGGGAGCGACTTCAATAGATGTAATATAGGTCTGGAATGAGGTGGACAGAATGGAAGATGTAATATGAGATATTGTCTATTTCCGCTCCTTCTTCCCCTCCCTCTAGTCCTTGTCAGTGTGTAACTGACTCTCTCTGGTCCTGCCTAAGCCCTCTTTGAAGGGGTTAAAGCCACTGCTGCTTGTAGAGGAGAGAAGGAAAGGTGAGTGTGTATGTTGGGGAGGCAGGAGAAGGAGAGAGGGAGCTGTAGGGCAAAGAGTGAGGAGAATACCTGACCATTCTTGTCCTTGCAATATGTACAACCCCAATTCCAAAAGAGTTGTGATGATTTGGAAAACATAAATAAAATACAAAAGTTTGTAAATCCCTATATTCAACTGAATTCATTACCATTCAAACTAATAAACTTTATTGTTTTTTGCAAATATATAGTTGAATTGATGCCTTACCACTGTGACATCACTTTTACTTTTAACAACACCCGGCTCCATTGTCGTATTTTTTTGTTTCAGAATGCACCACACATTTTCAATGGGAGACATGTCTGGACCGCAGGCAGGCCAGTCTAGAACCTGAACTCTTTTATTACAAAGCCACACTGTTATAACACGTGTAGAATGTGTATATGTAGATGTGCAAGACAGCCCAATACCATCACAGATGCTGGCTTTTGAACTTTCCATGGGTAACAGTCTGGATGTTTTTTTTCCTCTTTAGCCCAGAGGACACAACATCCATGATTTTCAAAAACATTCAGAAATGTGGACTCATCAGACCACAGCACACTTCTCCACTTTCAGTCAGTCCATCTTAGATGAGCTTATGCCCCAGAGAAGTCAGCAACGATTCTGGATGTTGTTGCTACATGGCTTTCACTTTGCATGGTTGAGCCTTAATTGTAGATGCAGCAACAAGCTGGGTTAACCAACAAAAGCCTTCTTTTAGTATTCCTGAGCCCGTGTAGTAATATGCTTATATAATCATTTCGTTTTTTCATGCGTTGCTGCCGGAAGAACTGATTTCTCAAGATTCTCTGAATCTTTTAATGATATTATGGATTGTAGATGGTCAAAACTTTGGTGAAATTCTTGTAATTGTGTGTTGAGAAACATTGTTGTTAAACTTGCCCACACAGTTTTTCACAAAATGGTGAACCAACTTTGCTTGTCAGCCTTTTGAGGAGGCATTCATTGGTCAACTTTCATTGGTTTGAACATAAAATATCTTGTCCTCGTATTGTTTTCAACTGAATAAAGGTTGAAAAGGATTTGCAAACTACTGAGTTCTGTTTTCACTAATGTTTCACACAGCGTCCCAACTTTTTTGGAATTGGGGTTGTAGAAATTTTACACATTTTGCCTCTTCCTGCAAACCAAAACTTGTATGAACTCACTGTTCTCACTGTGTAGGCAAGTCTTGCATCAATCAAATGTTGTCAATACCCCTTCATGACATGTTTTCTTTCAATAAGCTTTTCTTCATCTCTCTTCCTCTTCCTTTTCCTGCAGCACGTAATAGCAGTGTGACCCCAAGTGAATCTGAGTGTCAAACCATCCCGTCCGTTGCTCCTGTCCTCTCATGCATGACAGTCTGTATAACATAACTCATACGCGGGCCCCTGTAATAGTGCCGCTGTTTGATCTGCTAGAATAACTCTGCGTATGTTCTCCTTGTCTCAGGTCACTCCGCCAAGCTCCAATCAATCACTCTGCTTGGCTGTCTGACTGACTGAAGCCAGGATCAATGTCGCACACACACACATACACTCACTGACTCTGAAACACATGGCTCAGGGCTTGGCCTCACAGATCACTGCGAGACATCATGCTTGTCTACTGTATGACAGGAAAAAACAGACGCCTATATGGAGCAGAGTCGCTTGACAAAAAGATAAGACTTAAAAAACAATGGCAGAAGGAGGGAAAAGAAGGGAGAAAGAGGCTGAGTCAGGGGGTCAGACAAAAAAGAGCAGATACTTGATCAAAGTAAATTTTAGCTGAAAAGTCCATCCATCATGTTGATGATACGTTTAATTCATAGTGACAGCGTGTGGAGGGAAATGAGTTTTCAGTGAGTGAGGCTGTCATGTTTGACAATATGCATTAAGACTGATCTATCAGTTTGTAGTGAAAACTGGCCAGTGTAGCGACTGTAACGGCATGACTGGACTAGAAGAGTTGTTGGAATAGACGGGGCAGTTATGGGATATTACTGCTTAAACTCTATCAGTGGAACTTAACTGTGAATGTGGGGAAACACGGGCAACCAACAGCATGGTGCTCAAACTCAACAAGAGCACTGCATTCTGCCAGGGGGTTGATTTCCATTATCCAACCTGCATGGAACATGTACATGCCCTCAGTGTTGGAAGGTGCATTAGAAGAACAAAGCCCCTTTTCCAAACACATTGGGTGGTTTGGCTCGACTTGGCACTTCAGTCCAGCACAGCAGGGATTTGCATCTCAATTACAACATGGCTAACTGCTTGAGGGTGTGTTTTACACGCATTTAATATTCTTATAAAGTCTTCGCAATAAACATAAAATTAAAAGCTTTAATTATAAAGCAACAAAGGCAGGAAATGTTGGGTATTCATAACAATTAACTTAACGTGACTCCTATCCAGCTGAAAGAGAACATGAAGCAGTAAGATAGTGCAGATACCTGAAAGCACAAACAGCGATGTAGCAGAGAAGCTAAACTTCAAACCATAGAGATTCAGTTAGAAGCTACAAAAGTACTAAGAGACTTTAAAAAGTGCCTCTCTCACTTGCTTGTTTGTGGGGGAGAAACAGAGGATATCACGGGTTGGCCACAGTCAGCAAGAAGTCACCACAACACACTTGAGGGCCAATCAGCCATGCCTTGGCTCTACTCTATGGTCCATCTCACGCACAACTAATGACAGTTCAGTGTGTTATAACTGGTAATGGAAATGCATCACCTTTTCTGCTGTCAAGTCAAGTAGTGATAATATGAAAGTGTATTTTGTAGAAAACTGATTAGACTTATGCAACCTCATACAATGAGGCACAAGGATCAGGTAACTACATGTATGAATTTGTCTCTCATCATGTTTTTCACACATATTGCATTAAACCAGTTCGTTAGGAGTTAAAGGTACACTGTGGAGTTTTTTGTTATGTTTTTTTCTTTTTGGTCTAGTATTGCTATTAAAACATTTGTTTCTCTCCTTTGCTAATGTTTTATGAGGTAGGAAACGGATTCAACATGTTTGTTAGACTTCAAGCACACACACAGAGCTTTGTTAGCAACAATGAAATTTTATTTGTTTACAAAAAACTCCACCGGGCACCTTTCAGTTTACTAATAAAAACTGGCTAAAATATATATATTTCTTTGTGCATTCAACATTATTTAAAACTAATAAGGATGATAGCTATTGTGTCTCAAAGAATGCAAACAGCCAAAGCCTGAAAGAGCCAAAACTCTAATCCTACTCCTAACAGTCTTTTCTTGAGACCATACTGATGCACTAAAACAAATTAGCCAACTTTGAAAAAAAAAATAAAAAAAATCCTAGTTTATTGTCTTTACCTGTGGGACTCAGAGGACACCACCACGACGCGGGCGGGGGCAGAGCGACGCAGCACGTCCTGTAGGCACTGGACAAGCAAGAAGTGACCTAGATGGCAGGTCTGGAAGGTGGACTCCAGGCCGTCCTCTGTCAGACTCCAGGGCTGAGTGCACACTCCTGCATTACACACCAGAATGTGTAGGGGCCTATACAGAAGGAGGAAGGCAGAAAATAAAACATGTTTGATTGTTTATTGATTACAAGTGAAAACAAAGAATGCACAAAATGGCATTTTCATACCATATTAGGCTGAAGAAGAAGTAAGGAGAGCAGGGAGCCGAAATGAAAAAAAAAAAGGCTGGACTAGAGAGAGGAAACAGGGTGTCTTATTCCAGAGAGTGGCAGACTTTAGAGGTCTGCAGAGACAAAGCATCAGTAATGCTGATATGATACAGAGGTTTCCAGTGCAACTCCCCACGGCTCGACAGGTACTGTAGATACCGAATACAGCTGGCGGGAATCCAAGAGCAACAACACATTGAAAAGCAATCTCAAACCGTTTCAACACACAAGGGTGGTGGAAGTAATGGGTGTTGATACAGGCTCTGTGTAACTACTCTGAGTAACCAAACCCACCAACACATCGACTGAGCAGAAGAGTGCAGATCAAAGGAAATACACACACACAATCATGATATAAAAATCAACTGACTTCATTCAGGGGCCTGTAAAAAAAAAAAAAAAAAAAAAAAGCAGACACATTTCCATTCTTGCAGACTTCACGTGGGCGAGTAGTGCTTGCGTGCCAGTGAACAGAGATTGCAGGATTGGTCAGGGCAGTGAGAGATCCTTGTCGGTGACAGCGTCGCTCCAGCGAGCTCGAAACCACAGTAACACAGCAGAACAATCCAAACACACCCCACCAATTTTTAATTTCTTCCATTAGAATTAATTATGAGGCCGAAGGCAATTTGTGTACCCTGTGTTTAAGACTGCCTACTGGATTAATTAAAAACTGGATGCTGGAAAATTAATGTGTGAATTGTTATGCCTTTCTATAATGAGCCATCCCATGCTATTACATAGGAGTGTACTGTACGATCACCTTCAGGCCTCCGAACACACACAAGGTTCATTAAAGAGCACAAACCTAGTCACAAGTCAACTTAAAGAATGCCGACCTCAGCACTTTCTATCAACAGAGCACACACTAACATCAGCAGTGAGATATTCAAATTTTCACCCAAAATACAAAAAAGGTAAGGAAGTCGACTTAATGACTTGAGAGACAAAAAAACATCTGTATATAAATGACCTTTGTGACCTGCACTCAAACCTGAGAAAACAAGACAGTCGGGTAAAAAACCACTGTGATGTCAAGTTATGCTCAGTTTGAAAGCAGACAAAGCACGCTGGTTGTTTTTGGCCCAGTGTTCCCCTGTTTAATAGAGTGTAAAGTACAGCAACATTGTGCTATACGAGGCAAAACTCTAGTCTGTCACCGGTGTACTGACTAAACGCTGCACAATAACACCACAGACATGAACTCTTGACCTAATTTTCAACCTTTTCACTTCAGTTGCTTCTCTTTATATAAGTTATACATCATAGGGAAAGTTCACCCCAAAATCAAAAATACATATTTTTCCTCTTATCTGTAGTGCTATTTATCCATCTAGTTTATTTTGGTGTGATTTTGGAGATGAGCCTTAGAGATGTCTGCCTTCTCTCAATTATAATGGAACTAGATGACACTCGGCTTCTAGTGCTCAAAGCGACAAAAAATACATTTGAAAACATCAACTCAATTACTCAAAATAATCCAAAAACTTCGCTGTGAGCAGTTTCATTCCTTTTATTTGTATATTTGTTCTCACACCAATGTACATGGAAATTGATCATTTGTCTTATAAGCCCGTTTGGGCATCTATTGAGGCAAGATACTAACTTAGAACAAAATCGAGACTCCCAGATGAGTAGATTTTTGTTGTTAGACATAATTTACTTCATCTAAATGTCAATGGCACTATTTAATTATACATGTTCTCAGTATAACATTATGACGGTCAATTTATGAATCTATCAACAGTCAGATAAAAGTCATCTGATAATCTGCAGTGAAGTCAAGGCTGCAGCTGTGCCAGCAGTAGAAGGAGTAAAAAAAATAAAAAGATAAGATACATAAGATAAGACAAATAAGATGAGATAAGATAAGATAAGATCAACTTTATTGATTCCACACCAGGGAAATTCACAAGTGCATCTAAGTAAATTGATGATTGCAAAAATCAACTATGTTTGAAGTGACAATTAAATTAGAGGCGTCTTGTATGTTTAAATAGTGGGTCCACTATTTTGTTTTTTTTTTAGGTTTTTATATCATCCGATCACTTCTAAGCTGTGTTCATTATCTATTCAAATCCACACATTTAAATTTTGGTCTAAGTACATATGTCTCAGCATCAAAATGCTATATAAGCTCACCTAAAAACTGTGGCGTAAGTTTCTGCGTGATGAGGTTAATTTATAAACCCCTGAGGTTGAAGGAGCAGCATGTAAAATATGGCCACCTGTCAAAGCCAAACAAACAGGGGGCAGCGAATCACCAGGGTAACAGCAAACTGCTGCTTACTATACTCTCTGTTTTAACTCTCTTTGGCTGCAGCTAGCTTCCTAGCTGCCGTTAGCTCAGTTAGCTTTGTAGCTAAAGGCCCTAATGTGACTGGAGCTCAGAGCACCAGGGGAGTGTTTATGTTTCCACCGTGGGAAACCAAACCGGGCTCAGCAGCCTCTTAGTGAACATGGCCAAACCAGGACCAAACACAGTCTCTTAGACTGACAACAGAGACAACTGCATCGAGCTGATATACAACTGTTCCGATCAGGACTCCGACTCTGCGGACTAAAGACAGACAGCAGATGGGGACAGGAGACACATGAAGCGGAGAGAAGTGAGACGGAGGTTGGGCATCAGAGAGGCAGCGGGCAACTACAATATTTTCACATTTACTGCAGTGAATTAAGTATTTATTTTGAACCAAACTAGAGCTGATGATTATTGAACAATAGGAGACTAACAAAGACTTTTTGGTGAGTTTTATTTTGTTTGAGTTTGAACTGTGTTTTACGAACAAGCTCATCTTAGATCGGTAGAAGAAAGAAACTTGAATTCAGAAGGCGTACCTCACCATTTGTATACATCTCCTAGCTAAGACTACAAGAGGATCAGACTCCTTTTGTCAGAGGGGAGAGAGAGGTTTCTTCAAATAGTTTTTAAGAAGTCCTGAGAGAATACAGCTCAGCTGACTAGGACACCATAAATGTTTACATCTTGTGCTGTCATGACCCGAGCTTCTCATCCATGAGTAAATGCACGCTTCCTTCTGCAAAGTGATACGGTTGGTGGACAGTAGAATAAAAATAGTTTCTACATGAAACTGCTCACAACAAGGTCTGTGGATTATCTTGAGTAACCAGGTCATCATTTCTGAAAGAGGACATTGCTGCTGAGTTTGTTTTTCTTTGGCATTTTGAGCACCACAAGCCAAATGCAATCTTGTTCCATTATACTGGAGAGAAGACAGACATCTCTATGGCTGATATCTCCACAACTCACGTTAAAACAATCTAGATGAATACACAGCACTACAGGTAAGAGGAAGAATATGTATTCTGATTTTGCGGTGAACTGTCCCCTTAAGGTTTAAATTAGGTTTGTTTCCTTTTTTGTGACTTTACTGTAAAGGGAGAAGAGGAAACCTCAAAGTATATCACAAATTTGTGATCAAAAACTCCAATAAACAACTTTCCTCTGGCCAGTAGAGCGATTTCCCCCACGCAGCTCAGATGGGCCTCTGGTGAGTCTGCTTGTAATGTAAAAGGCCTGTTAATTCAACTGCCCACCAGTTAGTCCCTCTCTCATAAGCGCAGGTCTAATGAATGTCTTTAATAGGCCTATTGCCGCGTACCACAGTCCCTCTCTCCACATTAAGACCTCACACAACACTGTGTGCACTGTGCAATCTCAGCGCTGGTCAAACGAGGGTGTTAACTACCAAACAGGGAGACATCAGTTTATATATTTACTTTAAATAACCCCCCTGGGTATGACCCCTGACCTCTATGATAATGGGGGCCAGCAGGAAGAGATTGCCTGTGTGAGCTGGGCTCAGACTACTGGTCATTAACACTGCACTTTATTGGCAACTGGCACTGGCAACACACAAATAGATGCTCCACTCCTCCTGATCCATGCCCAAACTCACATACCAGAACTGCATACCTGTAAAGCAGTGGTTCCCAAATGTTGAGTCGTGAGGCAAGTCCAGGTGTGCCATGGGATTTCATACAACAATAAATTAAATAAAGTATTGAAATATACAATACAATTAGGCAATGATTGAATTTTTGAGACAATATCAGTAGTTTGTATGCACTCATTTCCTAACATAAAGGCAAATTCTTTACCCTAAAAATATAATAATGGACAAAAATAAAAATTATCATTCAAAGCAAACCCCAGTTTTCACCATTTGTGCAGCTGTCAGATGGTGGGAATTATTAGAGTATGTGTCGCTCCTTCTTTTCCATTATCTTAATGTTAATTTTGTGAACTGTCTGGTTTAAATGGGAGTTCTGCTGAATTGATGTAATTTTCCGACATACAATACGATACGATGCAGTTTTAGTGGGTGTGTTGCTGATTTGATGTAATTTTATGATATGACATGATACGATACCATACGATACCATATGTGGATTATTATAACTCACCTAATCAATCAAACATTCATCACATTGTTGTTGCTACTATTATTATTATTATTATTTTATTATCATTATTGTAACATCTAGTATTAGTATTATTATTTACATACAGCTTACATATTTATATGTACTACTTTTCCGTACACATACTGTAGGTTTACTATTGATGTTCTGTTACTACTGTTCTCTCTGTCTCTGTTCTTTTCTCTCTCTCTTCCACCCCTCCCACCTCCCCTCTTTCCTCCCCTTTTCCTCTTTCCCTCTCAACCCGACCGGTGCCGTCAGATCACCGCCCACCATGAGTCATGGATCTGTCCGAGGTTTCTGCCTGTTAAAAGGAAGTTTTTCCTCGCCGCTGTCGCCAAAGCGCTTGCTTATGGGGGAGTTGTTTCAACTGTCGGATGTAAACAAAATTATTGAGTGTGGTCTAGACCTACTCTATATGTAAAGTGTCTTGAGACAACTTTGTTGTGAATTGGCGCTATATAAATAAAATTTGATTTGATTTGATTTGGTTTGATATGATACTATACGATACCATACAATATGATACGATACAATTTTATTGTCAGTATACATTTTGTCTCTTTGGGCAGCTCGGCTCAAAAAACTTCACACAGATTAAACATACAGAACGCATATGACACAAACATACAAAAACACAACAAACAGTCATGACAAATATACAGAGCATATCACATTATACTCTTTGGATTTAGATCTCAGTTAGCAGCACATTCATTTTGGTTTAGGACAGATTGGGGATTGGAGGGCAGAAGTTGGTATTCTCCATCTGAAACATGCGAAGAATCAGAAAAGATAGTTTCAAGTTAACTGTTAAATTATTTTATTATTTAATGAAGAATAAAGTTGTTCGTCAAATTTTATTTGGCATTAGTAAATAAAAATAAATGTTTACAGAGTGATAAGAGTGATAACATCTGTTAGAGGTGATTTTGCAGAGGTTTCGGCTTGCCCTCTGGTGTGCCCTGGGCAAACAAAAATTGAAAACCACTGCTGTAAACTGTGCAAAGACACACAGCAATTAGAGAGTGTCATGGCCTCCATAATGTAAAGTAATGGAGGAATGAAAGACTAATGTGATCTGGCTTGCACGTATCTACACAGACCACCTTCCTAATATGCTTGAAATTACAACAGGATAAATGCATTTAAAAAAAATACAGGTGAAAACAAATTGCATGTGTTAATTACGAACCATTCAGTAGAAATTGTATTAGGGGCATTCTGTCAACGCTGTCTTCCATCAATTACATCCCGATGAAAATTGCACTGCATTCAACAATATCAATATCCAGGTAATTTCATTTCAAAGGACAGGCAATTAAAGCAGAATCGGGGTCAATGGAACACAAAGCAGCGTGAAAGCCACTGACTAAAGCACTTAAAAGCAAGGGAGTGAGAAACGAGAGAAGGAAAAGAAAAGGACTCTGATTACATTTCACCTGTCAATGACACGCTGCTGGAGCATTATTGTGTGTGTGTTGTGTGTGTGTGTGTGTGTACAAGTGTGTGTGTCTGTTTGTCTCCGTGTGTTTACAAAACTGTGTGTGCATGTGACCGCATGTATGCACATATCTGTGCATGTTGCGTGTGTGCACCCGCTCCTGTGTGTGTTATGCCTGAAGACATAGTGCAATAATAGAGTGGTGGTAGACTCAGACAGCTGCCCAGTGCCATTCACAGCTCAGAGCTCCCAGCCTCCACTCTGCTCTGTTCGGCTTCTGATGAGAATTAATGTACTCTGACGTCCCCTGGGACTCCCCCACTCCCCCCCCAACAGCACAGCTAATGAAGAAATACAACCTTGCCAAAATACTGAGGTGGAGAGAGCGAGCGACACAGACAGGGAGAGACTGAGAGACAACATGAGAGAGAGGCACATAAACAAATCACAAACAGAGATATGCAAAAAAACAACAACCAGGAGAGGAATTCCGGGGACAGAGGGGTTAAAGGGAGGTCAGTACACTTCTGTGTAGATGGGAGGGACACATGTAAAAGATGGGAGGGGACTATAGGACACAGAGTGAGGGGAAGCCACCATGAGGTTTGGCTATGACTCAAGACACGTGTCCTGGATGGCCATACCCTGCCCCAGGGCTGCTACGGGCAATGACTGCCCTGCCTCTCCCCAAGGGGCTCCCCTGACACCCACACACACACACTCACACACACACAAACACTCCCCTCGCCTAGAGACCTGCGGGTGGATGAGCAGTATGGATGACAGGATACATGACCCCAAAATAGCAACTGTGCGACCGACCACGGGACGCAAAACACATGCCGTAAAAGCTGACCACCACAAAATAAGTCTGGTAGTCTGTTCGACCAATGTCAAGCAAATCACCACAAATACACACACTCACTCCTGGGGCCTTGTCCATATGGTGTCCATCAGTAACAGTTTGGATGTCCTTAAAGGATGGTGTATGCAGGAAGTGAAGTGGGCCTAAATGACAGGCCGTGTTTAATCCTTATTACTTTTTACTTATTTGTTTCTTTATTTCTGTTTCTTTCTCTCCTCCATAGTAGGCAGAATAAAAAAACCTGACAGGTGAAATAGTACTGACAGCTATCAACTGCGAGATTGTGTCATGACTTGTGTTGGTGGGCGTGCTGCTGTACATTTAATTCACAAACCATTTTGAGACAAACTCTGCCCCTGTCTCTTTTCAACAGAAACTCGCCTCTCTCGATGGTCTTTTACATCCAAACTGATGCAAAAGGTTAATTTTTTTAACTTGTGAGCTTTGAAATTTGGTCAGGGAGGGTCATGATGGTGCCTCTTGTACATTTCTAGAGGTTTTAGTTCCACTCTCTGTCATGGTTTTGGGTTTTAATTGTTTTCTGTTTTATTCTGAAGTTCTTGTCTTCCCCCTCGTTTCAATCTTATTTCCTGCCCTTTGTCTTTTTCCATCCTTTTTTGATCACTGATTAGTTTCGCCTGACCCTGCATATTTATTTATGCTTGTTACCCTGCTTTTGTTGCCAGTTCATCTTTGTCTCTTGTCAAGTGTCCAAGCCTTTTGCGTTTTTCTTTGCTTTGTTTTTGAGTTTGAGCACATTAAATCATTTAAACCAACTCTACCTGTCTGCGTTGTGGGTCCATATACTTGTTCCTGGTTACTCCACTTAACATGTGTGACACTCTCTTATCCTACCAAAATGTAGGTAAATAATCTGAAGAATAGCTGAAATATATGAAAGAACAGGAAACCCAACATAGAAATATGTTTTTATATTTTTGGTTTATACTCACATTTTCTTGGCCTTAAAAGAGTCAGCAAACTCCCTGACACTGCGGAGAGAGGCCAGGTCGCACATCATGGCTTCTACTCTTGCTTTGTGCTGAAAAGACAGGAAACACAAACATATGATTGTAATGAGCAGCAAGAGCAAAAGAACAGGATCACCACTGTTTTTTGATTCTGCAAACTGACACTGTTTTTATCACTGTCATCAACTCCAGCAAAAAGTGTTATCACAAAGTCCAGGTAAGGTTTTTCACAATACCAGAATTTTAAACTTTGATACAATACTTCTATAAAAGAACAATACATGATACCTCTTTTGATACCACGGCAAAACAGAAAAAGTCAGGGAACACTGACTGGGTTTGGTTCTTTTTTTAGCGCTTTAGTCATTTCAGATATTGTATTGTTTTAAACACGGGTATTGAAAAAGTATCTAAGTATTAAATACTTAGTTTTAGTCCAGGTCTCCCCAGATTAAATATTGATCTCCTTACATGTGAATGTTAAACACGAATGTCCATTGTGGAAGAAGGATCACTGCTTTGAGGAGTTTTTCCTTATCTGCACTAAATCTAAAGGCAAAAGGATGTTCTATACTGTACAGATGTAACATGTCATTGGCAATGGAAATCGATAATTTGTGATTTGTGGTTTTGGGCTATACAAATAAAGTTGACTTGACTTGATTCTTACTTTCACTCAGGCTTGTAAAACATATGTGAAAAGGTTGTTGACATGGGGCCACAGTCCTGTCTAAAGACTCTTAAAGAACTCCATTGCTTTTGACTGCATGTTCTCATTGCATGTGTGAGTGTGAGTGTGTGTGTGTGTGTGTGTGTGTGTGTGTGTGTGTGTGTGGTGTGTGGCTCATCTTACACCATATGTTGGGAGACAGGGTGAGGATAGGAGAGGAGAAGAGAAAGATAAATGACTTAAGAAGTGAATGCATAGCTGCATTTACACACTGAGGGAGACAGGCTAAATATTCATCATCCTCTCCATCCCACTGTAGCATTGTGCTGCAGGGCAAAGGCCTCAGCAGAGACGCAGGCAGGCCTAAAGGAGTATTTCTCTTTAATAACGGCGTACGACCAAACCGTCCCCATCTTCCTGTCTGCCTGTTTCTCTCCCATCCTTATTGCCTTTCTCTACAACTTTATCAGTACAGGCCCTCTCAAAGGAGAGGGTTCATACGAGCTCACACAGGACCTTACAGTGTACAAGTGCGTGCAGCGTGAACCGGGGAGCAATGCGTTCCATTCAGACTAACGCTCCATTAGACTCATCCCTCATGCTGGAGAGGAAAGAGGAGTGAGATATTGCTCCCAGGACTCCCAGCTGGGCTCTGGGTTCAGTAGCACCAGGTATTCCTGATGCTCCCTCTCCCCCTTCATCCCTCCCGCCATCCCTGAGGAACGCTGTCACCTCACATTACACCCCGGAAGAGCGTGCAGCGTTCCGCTCCCCGTCCACTGCCACCGCTGCTGCTGCTCCTGTCAGCCTTTTCCCCTGATCTGATCTCCAGTGTGTGGGCCCGTCATATGGGAACGTCTTTCCCTCCACGTATCTGTCTCCACAGAGCCAAGAGTACATGACACTCACAGCAAGGATGCTCCATGGAGCAGTGAGCACAAAGAAAACAAGAAAGGGTTAAGAGCGCCTTCTGATGGAAATGTGATTCTTCAGGCATTTTACAGACACCTTAACTGCCCCAGGGCATATTTATACATGCATACACAAGCACATGCACACACTCACACACACACAACAAATTCAATGTTGTGACTCAAGGGTAAAAGCACGCTACCACACCATTATCTATGCCTGAATTATTCTCTTGATGCTACTCTATACCATTATATGGATGCTATTACAAAGCATTAAAGGGCTGATTATGGCTATTATAGATATGATTATAGGGTACCTGCTTATATGATCTGCACACAGCAATAATCACAGGTGAGAGGAGACAACTGTCTAATTTAATGACTTGTATGTGCAGCATTCACACTCCTGGCCACTTTGACACGGTACACATGCACAGAAATGCAGGTAAAGCAAAAAGAGGTTAGCTGTAAAAGAAATCTGGCATCTGGTAGGGCTGCCCTGTAACATTCGACTAAATGGAGTTGGTGAGAAGAGTCTTAGTTGACAAAGTTTTCATTTAACGGTTAGTCACAGGGAAAAAACATGTTAAACTTCCATTTAGGAACTGGGCCTTGCCCTTTGACCCAGGATTGTGGCAACATGGACCTCTTCTCTTAGAATGCGGAGGCACTTACACATAACAGGAACCAGGAGAGTGTTGGTGTTTATTTGCACTGCTAGCACAGGAGCTTTGGACAGCTGGGAGGAGTTTGCAAACCTGAGACGGGGGGGAATTCTGTCAGGGAGCCTCGCCAGAAGGAGCACCAGAACCAGAGCTGGGTGGACAAATGAACCGGAATCAACAGCCACTGAAGTCACCTGCACAGTGCTGCTAACTGTGCTGTAGATTCAATTAGCTAGATAGCTCAGTTAGCTGTCTTTTTAGACTGAGATACAACCTACAAGATCAAGGGAGGCCAGTTTAACAACCAGTACAGGACCGAGGTGATTTACAACAGCTCCAACCAAAGATATACATCAACTATTGTGTTGATAAGTCCACAAATACAGTGGAAACCTCTTCCAGCAATCATGACTGGCAGGGTCAAATTGGTTACTATAAGCTGGGGGTCAGCAACCTGAGGCTCCAAAGCCATATGTGGCTCTTTTGCACCTCTCATGTGGCTTTGTCAAAAAACTGAATGAAAATGAATTACAGTTCTTTTTTGTTAGCACATTTACCTCAACTCACCCTAGGCCAGCTATAGATGGCAAATCCAAAAAATTAAACATCTCAGATAAGAACACTTGCAACTCCAGACAGATTTTATTTTTTCTGTTTCAGCCAAACATTACTTTTTTAAATAGTAAATTACTATAACTGGATTGTTTAGTTTACTTTATTTCTCATACAGACTATCTAATCATCTAATTGACATTTGTAGTGCAACTACTCAACCAATGGTTGAACTAACAACTAACCAGTCGACTAGGAAAATATTTAGTCAGGGACAGCCCTAATGTGCATTTTGAAAAAGAAATTTACTACGCACTGAACTATGGCTTTATCACATAGGGCTACTGATACCTTTTTTTCCCCAGGAGGGCAAAGTCAGGACCTGTCCCACTCTGCCTCTGATTGGCTTGTACGTGATGCCTTTGTTGGTTGGGTTGGTTAGGTTAAGGCACGAGGAGTGATTTAGGATGAAGATCAGAGGCAGAGTAGCGGGACATGACTTTGCCCATCTGAAAAAATTGAATATCTGTGACATTATAATAACAATTTAGTGACTATTAGATGCTTCATCTCAAGATAAAACTGCATATTTTAGAGTGGGCCTTTATTGTGACCAGTCAAATGCACACCTGTGCAATAATCCTGCTGTTAAATAAGCATCTCTGTGTGCCACACCTGTCAAGTGGATGGATTATCTTGGCAAAGGAGAAGTGCTCTGTAACATGGATTATAACAAATTTGAGAAGAAAATTTGATAGAAATAAATCTTTCGTGTGCACAGAAGAGGTGTTAGATATTTTACTTCAAATCATGAAAAACAGGAGCAAAGACAAAAATGCTGCATTTATATTTTTGTTGAGTGCATTTGGACAAGTGTAAAAGGAAGATGAGCGATATAATGAGAAAACTTACTGGAAAGCTTTTAGTTGTTTTTATGAAATGTGGAATTGAATTTTTCATGAGGGAAAAATGAGACATTACTTCCAAACAAGGTCAGAGCAGGCAGCAGCGTGATCATTAACAGGTCAGTGTAAGGCCTGCTCAACAGGGTAGCCCTCCATGTGTGTATGACCAGCAGAGAAGATGAGAGCAGGTGTCAGCTTGACGAACACGTATCCCCTTCTCTAGAGACAGGGGGGGAAAGGGGAAGGAGAGCTGGAGTAATGGGAGACCAGAGGGAGGATAGAGGGGGGTTGAAGGGGGGCCACTGGAGCAAATCCAGCAGGGAGAAGGTGAGCAGGCTGCCCGCCTACCCTCCCCCTGCAGATTGAAGTCTTGCGAAGAAAATAAAGTTTATTGCCTGGAAAGAGGGGGGAAAAAGCATGTAAAAAGCATTAAAGCGATGGAGGTGAACAATTAGACAGATGGCCAGGTTTTGGAAGGAGAAGAGGAAAAAAAAGGGTAGAAAAAGAGAGGAAGAACGCACAGACGCAATCGTTCAGGGTTTTTATGAGGACCCTGACAACTCCTGGTCTCTTCAAGGGCGAAGGAAAAGTGAGAGGCAGCGAAGCCTCTCTGGTTAACTCTGGAGTAATCGCTGAGTGTGCAACACCACAGAGCTCGGCTCGGGGTGACAGAGCTTACCGCCCCCAGCTACACACAACCTATCGCTCCATCTAAATGCAAAGCTAATTATGAATGAAACACACAGTGTAAATAAGCTTCTGATGGCTTGAAAACTGAAAAACTGTGGCAACTTCGTGTCTATCTTCATGTGTGAAAGAGCCAAATGATGGGGGAAAGAAATCGGCAAGGTCATCGTGATGATAACATGGGCATCAGGGGACCGCATTACAGAAACTTAGGTCTTAAGTTAATATAGGAGTCCAGGAGGACAGAGTCCAAGACAGGATTCTTCTCAATATGGTAAGCAAATCATAACTAACTCGATAAGTGCTTGATCATTTATGTTATATTTAAATGTTTGTTTTCTGTTTCCTGGTGTGTGTCTTTTCTGACATATAGTATGTTGCAACCATTTGTTGGGTCGCTGCCATCTTTGTCTCACTGCTTATGAGTTGAAATAAAATACAATAGCTATCAATGCATTTTACACCATATCTTATTCTGGTTAAACAGTATATAAACCTTAATACACAATACAATACAATAAAATACAATAAAATGTCCTATAATGGTACGCAACATTTACATTTTAACAGTTTTCCATTACTTAATTATCAAACAAAGTATATCAAACAATTAAAATTAAACTTTACTCATCTATTCTCGTGAATCCAATCAAGACTGTAGAATGACGAAAAAGACATTTTCAGATCATGAGGAAGGCCGCAAAAAAAAAGGGGGTTCAACGTGAATTCCAGAAGGTCACGTGACAAATTAAAAACACTGCTATTAGTTTCCTTCGGGTCCTGCCTCATGTGTAAAGTATTGCATCTTAATTGATTGAATGTATTATGTCAGTGTAAAGGGCCAAAAATGGGTACGTTAGCTAGAGGCAACACTGTACCACAGAGACTTTGTAACCACTGTAAACAAACATTGAAACAAAACAAAGAATGTAAAACAAACCACTGCTACTTCAAGATAAAAAAAGACAAGACTTAGAAACCGTTCACCTGACTTTTCACCATCACCATGGTTACCAAACAGTTAAGATAGGATTTGCAAGTTTTTGTAATACTGCCTTAGAGCCCTGAGCCCTCCAGCTCCTGCCGTCAACCCAAGAGAACAGCTGTCTGTAGCATGACAAAGACCTCTGCAACCTTCACCAGGAGGAGGGAGAAAGAGGAAGGATGGAGAGAGTTGGCCTCTGCAGAGGTTCTCCTCTTCTGTCCTGGTGTTTTCTCCATGCGTTGGGGAGTGACATGTGGTCACTGCTGTGGAGAAAGATGGAGGCAGAGTGGGGGGGGTGGAGGGGGGAAGAGCCCTAATACAATTATAACTGGGGCCATCCAATCCAATAAAATGAAGAGGTATTAGAGCAGGGGAGCCCCATCCTGTTCAATAAGACAGTGGACCACTCTACTAACTCTTAAAACACACACATGTAGGCATACTCGCACACGCGCACACACAGGTACACACACTTCGCTGACCCCTTTAATAGCATAGCAGCCACCCCTAATGGACGCAAGCAAGTGGAACCGCCAAATAATACACTGTCTTAATGCACTAGGCTCAATCTCATCCACCCTTCTCCCCTTATCCTTCTCTCAGCCTTCCCTCTCACACTTTAACCCCTGTTTCCATCTTCCCTCACCTCCTGCTGCCCCCTCACCACCTCAGCTCCCCCTTATAGATCACCAAAGCAGGGGCAACACTTAAGAAATCAAAAGTACCCCATATATACAAAACACTTACCCCGTAGACCCCGGTTAACACCACAGGCATGGATGGAAAAGGATGGTAAAAGACAAAAGGTGGTGGAGTATTTCAGTAGTTTGATGTGCGTGCATTCTCTGAATATGCGATACCTGATATCAATATAAAGCAGCAGTATTACATGACTGTGTTTTAACCAGCAGGTGCGGAGGTAAGGTGTTGTAATGGCGGTGAAAGTGAATGAGCAGAGAAGACACCATGTGAAAAGGGCACCTTATAAAAGCAATTAGAGAAATGACTTTGAGCCCCTCTTCTTGCTCTGTAGATTAGAACAGGCCTCGGAGGGAGGAACACAGAGGAACTCAGATCTCTATGACCTTGTCCGCAACACGCCACACTAAATTGGTCATCAGCTTTTAAGACTGTATTTTATCATAGATATATATTTTTAGCGAAAAAGAAAAAGAGAAAAGAAAGGTGTGGAGGGGGGGGGGAGCTGTAGTGCAACGTGCTGGTCGTATATCATCCTGTCACAATTATGACGTTTGTTCATAAATACCAACCAATTTCCTCTCCACCTGGCTAAGTCACATGCGCTTGTGCTTATACACCAACAAAGAAATATGGACACACACCACGTGCGACGAACGCACATGCACGCCGCAAATAAAGAAACAGACACATCTGGCTGGGCGCCCTACCACAGGTCTGAGGATTGACCTCCACACACAGACAAAGAGACTGAATACACACTCAAACATGCATTCAAACGCCTAACACACAAATGAACGCACACATGCTCTGCACATTACAAGCACACACAAACAAACAAATGCACGCGCACATACACATCCAGTCACTCGCTGACATGCACACACACTGCAATTAATAGGGAGGCAGGTCTCTGGTGAGGAAGAGAAAGTGCCTGTTCAGCACATACAGGCAGAATATGCAATTTCCTCCAGTTAAGTCTGTATTAAATTGATTTCTTCTTTCTCTGACACGGACTGGGTTTTTCCCCCTAATGAAAGCTGGATAATCTACAGGTTTTCCCTTTCCTGAAATCAAGTTACAAATCAAGCAATCGCAGGGGCAGATATGGGAAAGGTGAAGGAAGGACATGGGATGATTTTCCAGATGAGAAACATGGAGAATGAGGCACAAACGTGCTGATACTTTCAACACGGACATCAGGGGCACCTCACACACACACTCATGCTCTTACACACATACACTAAAGGCCAGGCCTCGGTTAAGTACTCGCTGACATTTCTGTTCAGTGACGTACTAAGGCTACTGCGGGCCATGTTAGTAAACACAGCATTAATGACTCTAATTAATGAAGCACATTAATTATTAAGCACTTCAATCAGTTAATCGCTCATTCAAAGCTGACAAGGAGTCATGTGGAGGCTGCAGAGAAACACTGAGCATGCTGAGAAAAACACAAAGAAGAAAAAAGGGGAAATAATTACAGATAACCTGTGGTTTTTGTTTTAATTTATTTCCTTCAGTTGAGTAAATGTAGCAATACCACGATATGAAAACACTCTAATTCTTTAAATGAACTTAATTATATCATGGAAAGTGTTTCCACACGTTAAGTTGGCTTTCTTTCAGCATTAAGTTGGTCCAACGTAATTTTCTTAGATTGCGACATTTAATTTGTGGATATTAGGGTTAATTCAACTTATTTACTGAGGATGGGTCTGACTTAATTTAATAGGGTTATTTCCACTAATTTTACAGAAGTAAAATGACATGAGTACATAAACTTGATCCAACGCAAGTAAAATCAGTTGAATAACACAATTGCTTGATGCTGAAAGAAAGCCATTTAATTACATGGAAATACTTTGCATGATTTAATTAAGTTAATTCAAATAAAAACTTCTGGGTATAACTTAAGCTTACAGCAACATAAAATAGTACAGCAAACATATAATGCAGTCACGGCTGCATTTGTTTTTACATTAATAGATATATTTTTGTTCTTTTAAGCTTTCTTCGAGTGATTTGACATGCATTTCAATGCACAAACTCATCATCCTAAATCTAATGCAGTCTAACTCTTCTATTATAAATAGATTTAAACAAATGTATTAGTAAGTATTAGCAGAAATCTGCACTTTAAATAAAACTAAAAGTGCTCATTATGCAGACAAAACAGCAGTTGGATAATTGTGTTTTATATCATAGGATTGTTAAAACTGATGCATTAACTTGTGAGCAGAATGATAATGTTAAAGCTGGTCAAGGTGATGCAATTTTAAGTACTTCATATATTGCTGTGTAATTGAATTTACTGTATAGTGATGCATTATATTTTATATGCTCATTATAGTTTTTTGTAATCTTAATCTTCAATGTAACTATTAACTTTAACTATCAAATGAATTTAGTGAAATAAAAAGTGTAATATTTCCCTATAATGTCTTGGAGTTGAAGTGTACAAGAGCATCACATGGAACTTCACTGTGTTTTTATTCTACCATAGTTACTTTTTAATTTTCTTTTATATTTCTTCTCTCTTAATGACTCTCTTTTTAATTACTATTTCACATATTTGATTCCTTTAATTATATGGATGTTCCTTTTTGTTTTATCTATGTTAAGCACACTGAACTGCACCTTTTTTACAAAATATGCTAAATAAATAAATTTGCTTGCTCAAGTAATGTAAAAGTACAGTGATTGAGTGTATGAACTGAACGAAATGTATGAAATTATGATATAAAAATCTTTATAATTTTTTTTTAACATTTCAACTAAAATCATACAAATAGAAAAAATACATTATCTGGCAAATTGAGTGAACATTTTGAGCAAAGATAAATTGCTGCCAAACAAATCTAATCATTTTTCAAAAACAGGACAGAGGTGACACGTGAGTGTGAACGTGAGTTTACACACGAACAAAGTGCAGGAGGACTGTAATCAAGCCTGTTACTGTGTTGCCATTTCTTTACCTTTCAGAAGAGAGACAGACAGGTCAGAGAGAGGGGAAAATAAAGACAGAGAGATGGAAAGAGAGGGCGAGAGTGTGTGTGAGAGCCCGAGACACACACATACACACAGACAGAGATGGGAAATGAAAAGGACAGGGCGGTCATCATAATTGCAGAGTTTGCTTTTCGGATGCAGACAGACCAGGGCCATGGGGCCTGAGGCACATATCAGATTCCACACAAACACACACATACAAACTTACACATGCACCCATACAGTACATACCAACACACACAACACACACACCACACACAACACACACACACACACACAAATATTCAACTGTTAGCTGCCTGTGCAAGAGTTTTTTCATTAAGGCAAAGGACAGCTGATATCATTTTAAAAGTGTTTTGTGTGCATTTGTGCTCTATAACGGATAAAGTGTGAATTGAGACGCTAACATC
Source organism: Lutjanus argentimaculatus (assembly GCA_034769285.1). Taxonomy (NCBI): domain Eukaryota; kingdom Metazoa; phylum Chordata; class Actinopteri; order Lutjaniformes; family Lutjanidae; genus Lutjanus; species Lutjanus argentimaculatus. The sequence continues at coordinate 11,777,915 of JAWZSL010000012.1, read as the reverse complement.
CACCTTTCAATCCTAACAATGTTATGTTATAGACCTGCTCTGTGTCTTTCTATCAGAGTGTGTGGTGTGTGTGTGTGGTGTGTGTGTGTGTGTGTGTGTGTCCATTTCTGCCCCTATTTTCATGTCTCCCCTCTTTTTCGTCCAGCAGCTCGCAGCCTGATCAGATTTACATTAAAAAGTGATGGAGATTTAAATAATGTGTCTATGTTCTCAGAAAGACATTAAGAGATTTTCATCTTACTCTCCTCTTCCTCTCTCTGTCTCTTTTCCTCTCCATTTCCTCACCCTCTCCTGCTCATATCTCCCACCTCATCTCACCCACTCCATCTCCGCCAGATTCGCAGACAGTGCACATTTTCTTGCATGTCTTCAGTGTAACCGATACCCCTAACAACCAGGATTTTAATGCGATCCATATTGCTCCCTAATATTTCAGATCTCAGAATAAGCACGGGCAATTACATATTTACACCCAGCTTATTTTGCAATTCTGCACAGAGACTTTAGTGTCTGGCTGAGCGGCACACGCAGACTTAGATGCTGATTATGTTGTGGTTAGATAACAATAAAGTCAGAGAAAAACTCCAAGACCCTGTGCACTTATACTCTATACACAACTTTCTATTTGGGGGTGTCAGCAATAAAGCTCTCAAGTACAAAATAATGTGTTCTTTTCAAGTGCGGCAGTAATGTGATTGCTTTATCTAAACCTGCTAGTTTTACACTGTTTAATTTCTCCTGAAACACTCTCGTGCTGCCTTGTATCATCTCGCTATCCGCAGGGCTGGTACAACACACTCGCAGGAAATGCATGCATTTACACATGTGTACACTGTTGTAGTGAACACACATCGCTGTGCAGAGATGATAAATTAAGCCCCTTTGATTTGGTTACCCGAGCTCTTTTTGTATCAGCCTTATAAAAACATAAGCATAACATAATTGAATAAGAAAGAGAATCTGGCAATTAAGAAACATGGAGGCCTTTGATGTGAGTAAGTGTATAATAGGCCTTTTGATGAGGGAGTGTTTTACACTCCGCAGGGTCTGGTATGCACTTTGATTAAAAGCTCTTTTGTTTGGCAGTATTCTAAACTGCTTACCATTTTCCACTGTCACAATAGTTTAGCCTGGAAATACAAGAGATTGTGCCTTTTTTTTCCTCTTCTCTCTGGGAAAAACTCTGGTTTTCTCTGGTATGAAATCACACAGCAGTGATACTGAGGTAGCGTTATAAGAGGAACAAATGAATGAATTAGAGCAGCAATGATTAGTTGATTAATCGATTATTGGATCGAAAAAAAAAAATTAGATGCCAACTATTTTGATAATGGTTTGATCGGTTCGGTCACTTTTTAAACAAAAATGTAAAACAGGATGATCAGAAAAGCAACCCAGGAACTCCAAAAAATGAATGGTAGCAACAAGGAATGAAAAGACTTTATTTTAGTGGTTAAATCCACTACAGGTCTTCATCAGCAAACAGAGGTGTAGCCACACCTATACAGCCGCACCAGCCAATGAGAGGCACATGACCCAGACAAACGTAACAGGTGAAACTGATGAGACACAAAGATGAGATAACACAGAAGAAACAGAGAATAATTTTCAAAAATCATAAATAAAGGATAAATAACAATATATAAATTATAAATAGAAGCTGTGAGGAAAAAAAAAACAGGGAGATTTATACAAAGATAAAATAATTAATCATTACAATTTTTCTTACAAGATTACACTTCTTTTTCGTTTGTTTAAAACCCCGATAAGATTTCAAATGATTTAGCCACTATAATGAATGCTTTTTTTTTCCTTCCTTCTTGCTACCATTAATTTTTTGGAGTGCCTGAATTATCCAGTTTTTCCCCATTTTCCAAGAGCACCAGACACATTGGCTAGGTTTACATGCACACAATATTCAGTTTTTTGTGATTATTCTGAAAAAAGGAAATATTCCAACTAGGCTGTTTACATGCCTCATGAATATTATTCTAATATTCCCGTTTACAGGCAGCTGTGCATACTCTGATTATGTATGCTTCTTTCAGTCAAGATAGCATTTTAAGTTTTGCACTGGTGGTGAACTTGTTTGACAATACAAATTCAGCCTCCCTCTTTCATTCAATTAATCACCTTCTTGAAAAAGTAAGCACTGTGATATTTGTGCATAACCAAAAACATGTTGTTTGAAATAAAATCTTTAAAATAATTTTTAAAAATAGGTGTGTTTTTCCTTACAGCCACAAATTTGAGATTATTTTTGTGCACACATCTCTACCCCTCTCATCCTGCAAACCGTTGGCTATTACAGCACAGAGCAGAAGAGGTTGTGCGTCACAAGCTGCTGTAAAAACCTCAACTTAAAATTCTGAATTTGCTGCTTACATATCCTCCTAAAACCAGAATAATACCACCATATCCCACATGTCTTAATCAGAATATGCTCCATTTGGAATAAGGCTTTATTCAGAATATCCAACCAGAATATGCTGTTTACATGAGCTTTACTGAATTCAGAATATTTCCATATTCTGAATATTAGTTGAACACTAGTGTGCATGTAAACGTAACCACTATTCATCTCAGTTGAGCATACAGAGCAACCAGTTATTCTTTCTTTCTTTTCAGCATTTTCTCACATTTTTTCAGCATTTTACATAACAATTAATCGTAAAAAATAATTGGCATGTAATGACACCAAAAACTCAAGGTACTATAATACCATGATAAAACACTCCAAGATATGATATTTATTGTGATATTAAAAAACAAAGAAAAATGATTACTTGAAAAAAATGTTCTTTATTAAGGCTACTACAAGGAAATTTCGCATTCTTTTGATTTACCTGTAATGAATGGAGGAGCTACCTGGGATAAAATGCGTTAGAAGGGTGGGAGGGGGTGATAATGGCACTACCAAGTATGAAACAATAATAATTATCATTAGATATAATGGTAATTTCCATGTTCATACACACATTCATTACCACCAACTACACCATTTGTATGATCTACCCCGTGTGTTGATAAGGTCATGTGGTTTTGAATTCTGTTACGGTGTCATACAGATTTGAATAATAGGATTCTCATCATGCATCTTTAGCCCCTTGTCGCCTGATAATAGCCTGAAAGACTCTTGTTGAACGGTGTAATAAATGCATCATGTGACCTCGGAAAAGGTCGGGGGTCAGCGAGCCACAGATTGTCAACGGAGCACAGGCCTGACAGAGAATGAATGATGCCTTGTAAACAAATTGAATTATTGCTTTAATTCATGCAGTCTGATTAAATTTGCAGAGAGAGGAGTCCTTCACGAGGGAGCGGAGGAGCAAAGGAATGATAGCGAGGAGGAGGAAGGAAAGAAAGAAGAAGAGAAGGTGGACAACGGGACATGGACGCACACCCTCTCCCTCCATCACTCCATCCCGCGACATCTTTGGCTCCACTGAAGGAACGTAACTGCATTAACAGTCCCGATCATCTCACAAGACTGCGCGCTGCTGTCCGTAGACAGCGAGTCTTCCTTTTGTCTCTCGGCTAAATGTAATAAAGTTGTGTTAAATTGAGTTGGGCCGAGCCACCAGGCTGACTCCCTGCCCTGGCACGAACTGGGTGACAATAAGCAGGGGACAGATCTGAATTCAATAAACTGATACACAGGTTACAGTTTGTCTGTTGCATAAACATTTTAAGAAGTTTAGGTAATTGAGAAAGAAAAGAAAATCAGCATAGGGCTAAAACAGCTCAATTAGACAGCAGCAGGGGATCAAGGATGCTTAAATCTGAGGAAATCTTTGAAGAAATATGTGTGAGCTTATTGTAATGGGCAAATGGGAAAGCCCATCTTCTATGGTAGATCCCATGAACCTAAAAAACCCTGAATGAAACATCAGTATTAAGTTTGCTCTATCACCCAAAGCTGCATTAGGTCTCTCCTCAGTTTGCTCCTTAATTCCATCCGAGTAATCCCACATTATTGCCCTCTAACAGTACCCTAAACGGAGAATAAAAAGTTTGCTCCCCTCTAGCAGTGTATTACCAGGAAACAACAGGCCCTCTCCTCATTAAGTTATAGATATAAATGCTCCAAAGCATGAAATTACCCCCGAGCCTCCCTCTCCAAATAACCTGGTTTGCAAACAAATGATCCGAGCACAAGCAGTAAAAGGCAGATTATTAAAATAATAGGAGGGATTTAAATTTGCATCCACAGAACAATTCAGCAAAGGACTGTGCAATTACTCCTCCCCCTCCTCTTCCCCTGTTCATTCCACCTTTCCACTGGCAAGCTGAGTCCCTCGCACTTTATTGTGTCCATCTGTTCTTTCGAAGAAACAGAGTTTGGTATCTTCAGGTGTGTCAGGAGTATGCACACTTATCTGGTTATTGTTTACCTTAATCAAAACCACAATCAATTTACATGCTCATACGTTCTTATTCTCCTCTGCCCAGACTGTTATTTCTCTCTTCCTATCTTACTCTGTGATAAATATCTAACTTTATCCTAAGACAATAACAGTCCCTCCTCCTCTGCTGGAGTAAATGGGGAGCGATGAGAGAGTGAGGTGAACAGGAACGGACAAGGCAAAGGGTGCTCAGGTCTGCATTACCTCTGAGTTATGGCCCCCATTTGCATCTCAATCAGCCTCTTTGGAGAGCCCACCACCTTGGTAACACCCCCATCACGCTGCAGCCACCCTGGGTAATCAGGGAGATTTAGTGGGACTGGCAGCCTACCGTGGGCACCCCCTGGCTGGGGCTCGCAGCTCATTCCCAGCCCCTGGTCTCGCTAAGGGCCCTCTGGGCCACATCCAAACACAGGAGAATGGCAGCACTTAACAAGACTGAGGAAGACCAAAATAGACGAGCAGCAGGAACAAGCCATAAAACAGAGGGAAAACAAAGCACCCGAGTGATTGTAATAGATGTTCTGCCGTAGATGTCTGCATAGTGTTCTGTATCGCTGCCTCATTATAGCAAACAGAGAAAAAAGAAAACAAACTTGAACTTGTGACCTTAGGTGAGAACATTTTATCTCAGAGTTGATGATGGCGCTGACACCATCCCACTGCTCCCCTGCAGCAGGAACAGGCTCTCTCCAACATGTAATGGGAGGATGTGCACCCACAAACACAAAAATGCACCCGCGCGCACATGCACGCGGCTACATGGTGTGATTTGCAGATAGTGAATGCTCCACTTGAGAGTTGCCTCTCTAGTTAGCGCTGCTGTCTCATGGCTGAACCCTGCTAAGGTATTATTACCTACACTCAGCCCTATTGATATTGTGACTCCAGCATCTGTTCACCTCCTTGTTACTGCCTGGACCCCAGCACAGCGGCCTATCTGCCTGTGTGCATGCCGTGTGTGTGTCTGTACCTGTTTGCTTGTGTGTGTGCATGTGTATCGCAGACCTCTGGGGTAGAGAGTAGTCACTGTGCACAGGAGAAGGCAAGAGGCTGAGGAGGCTAATAGAGAAACACTCGACACACCAGGGGCCTAATCAACTGCGAAGGACGCGTACCCATAGCTCCAAATCTCTCTCGCCTTTCTTTCTCCCTCTAATCTCACTGATACTCTAAACTCCACACTGCCGACACCGATGCCACATCGCACAAAGACTTTGTAAGTGAATCTTGTAGGAAAACAACAATGAAAGAAAGGGCTCGACTGGAAACTTAAGTTGGAAACACAGATGGCTCAGGTGAGCAGAGGAAAAGACTAAAGGAGAGTGAGGACCAAAGACGGAGAGAGTCAGAATGAGGAGCTGAGGAGTTTCAGTTATCAGAATCAAATATTAGTGGGGGAAAAAAACTGGGGAGTGGGCAACATTAATCAAAGTGTTCACCTAGTGGGCAGCCATATGGCAGATCAGCACGCCAACAGTGCAAACTTGCTGATCTTCAGTAACGGGGTGCAATTAATTCCACTGGCTGCATTCATCTCTCCCTCACACACTAAAGGAAGGGAAGGAGAGAGAACAGAGGAGGGTTTGTTATGACTCTTTACTCTTCCTCCTCAACTCTTTTCTTCCTTTCTCTCCTCTCTAGGAGCAGAGGAATCAAACCCAGGTGATGAATGAGGTGGACACAAGGGCCTCAGGTAGCTGCTGTGGCGATGGTGGGGGGAGTGATGGAGGGTGGGACAAGAAAAAGTGGAGAAATTAGGAAGCAGAGAGAGGAGGAAACAGCACTGGGAGGGAATTAGTTTATTCACTGTCTTTACACTGTCTGGCCCGCCAAATGTCCCACTTTTCTCAATAAGATTTTGCTAATCTAAACAAAATTTTTGAGAATGATTAGCTTTGCTAAAAGATGCAATTCATATTCTCCTCTTTTTAGAAAATATCAACTTCTATCAATTTTTAATGTGAACATATACCTGACTTGTGTGTTTATGTACAAACATGTACACCTACAGTAACTCATGACTTCCCAAGAGCTTTCCAGAATTTTTAAAGTCTTCCTGAGATTCACTCATATTATATAAGACACTCTAAGAACTTATTGTCAGACTTCTATTAATGAATACACATTAAAATAAAGAGAACCGTCTCTTTAGAACAATCTACCTCCACCACTTTCTTTTGTCTTATTTCTATATGTAATGCTCAAAAAACTGAACTATAAAATAATTTGGAAAGGAAATTGCAAGGCATTAAAATCTATATCTATATAACAAAAACTGTTTGGGTAGGAGCGTTTCCTAAACTCAAACTGAGTTCCTTTGTGGTGCTCGTTGGATAGGGATATTTACGTTCTATAAAAAAAATCACAAAGAGCTCAAAAGCAATTTTTTATTTAAAAACAATTAAAATGTCTTTATTGTCACAGCACAGTCATATTGGACCTTAAAACAAACAAAGTCTGATGCATTTTAGCATCAAGGGAGTCAAGAAAGATAAATACGTATGTGACAAAAGTAATACTCATCATTACTGAGACATTACTAAGACTTTAAGGATTTCATGTACTATTTTATATAAAGTATACCAACAACATCACTAAAACGACAAAGTCAGAATGCCGTGCTATTTATGAACCACTCTAATGAGTCGAAGGCACGCACAATACCACTGGTCAAAAAATAGAGCCTCATAAATTCAATGTAAATCCCATTATCTGGCCCACATAATAGCTGTTTCTACGCAAGGCTGCGCAAATAAAATACTGTCTGTGAACGCTTTCCAACTCTCCCAAAAAGTCATTGTTGTGCCCATAAAATCCTTTGAAAGGTGGCAGAAAAACTTTGTGTTATTTGCATGAATTTGTCAGAGTAGAAGTTAAAGTTTGAACTTTTAACAGAGGCACAGTCAAGATTATCCTCAAAACACAATCTCAGTAAATCTGGGCAGAAGTTTCTCTCTGTGCAAGATTAAACCAAATACAGTGGTTTTTTTTTTTAATCAGATATCAGTTCATTAAAATGTAAATTAAAAGAGCAAACAACATAATGATAAGTGACGTCACGTTTCTTTTTCTGTTGGATAGAGAAGGATTTTATGGGAAAAGATGGTCAGCATTTGAGAGTTCAACTTGGTGAGCAGGCAGAATAAAGTGAGCACAACCTGACCATGTACACACACATACACACACAACACACACACACACACACACACACAACATACACGGGCTCTCAAACCTCTTTTGGTTTTATGTAAAATTAGCGTTTCCCCTGGCTCTTAACACAAGCTCATCTCCATTAGCCGCAACCTAGTAAAACTGACTCCCGCAAATGAGTTGTGGATATGCGTTCCCTCGGCCCTCTCATTCTCTCCCATCCATACAAATATACTGCATGTGCTATCTCACGTCCATATCTCTGCAAGTCAGCTCATCCCATAGGCCTAGTCACCATACCACCCATACCAATATCATAAATGACTGTGGGGGAAGCCTTCATTAGGGCAACAATGCCCCTCCACCCCCCTAATCAGGGCATTTTCTTTGTGCGCATTGGGATGGTGCTTTATGGCCCAAATGGGGCTCCGTTAATGAGGAAGTACACATCTCCATTTCCTGTCTAGCCATGTCGGCAGTTCCTGTATTTGGCCCTATTATAATCACAAGCCTTTTTTAATGAGCTATATTCATCTTGGTCATGCGTCAAACACCACGTACACATACAATAACAGATTCAACGAAAAAACACAGAATTAATTACACCACAAAAACACTGTGACACTTTTGCCAAACACCACACAGCCATGTAGCTTATTACTAACCTTTTATAAATTACCAAATGAGTGTCAGGAGAGATATTCAGATGTCTTTAAAGCATCTAAACTGTTAAGGCTATTTTATGGTAAACATTAGAGATACAGATAAATTACAGATGGAGCCTTCTGTCCGTACTCTGCATTCATTTTGTCCATTCTTGTGTATGTTTTCTGAAAGCTCACAGATCCGGACAAAACGGAGCAGAACCACTGGCAGTCATGGGAGAAGTGTAGCAGTGTAGCTAATAATTCAAGTGAGACACAACCACTGGACATGGTGTAGAAGTTTTAAAAATCCTAAAGAAATGAAAATGACATTTATCTTCTGTTATTTAGTGAAAATAATTCTCTATCCACATGTCCCAGTGTATTTAATGGGCACAAGGACCACCACTGACCACAACGTTGCCTCCACTTTTGGCTCTTTTTCAAGAGGGTCGTTTTTACAACCTCCTCGAGCCTTGCCATGTTTGTTGCAGCCAGAAACTTTGAATTTCTTCTTTGGGGCAACTCTTAACTCGGGTGTCTATTATTTAACATCCATGCCAACGTAAAGGATGGATGGATGGATGTAGGAAGTGACCGTTTTAGTCTTACTTTAGAGTCTTATTTGGCAAAGTTTTATTTATCATTTAGTCACAGAAAAAAAAAAACTCTCCATTTGGGAGCTTCACCTTGCTATTAGGCCCACGATGCAAGTATCAGAGATTTGTTGTAACATGGACCTTGTCTCTCATAAAACTGCCCTGCTGTAGCTGCCATTAGCTAGCTAGCAAAGTTAGCAGTCCCAGACTGGGACACAGCCTCTAAGACTAACAGAGGCCAGTTTGATGACTGATACAGCACCAAGGTGTTTTTACAATGGCTCTGACCACTGGTTGGAGTTGCACTCCAAGCAGCATGGGTTTAAACTCACATGACGCCAGCTGAATCATTGCAATGTCACAGTAAATTCCGTTACAGTGTCCCCACAAACTCTGAGCTTTTTCACATTCTGCTCTCGGCCCGCTCATTCCTCTCAATCCCCTTCTCCACACCTCTGATCTCTCGAAGTCCCCGTCTTTCCTTCTCTCCATCATCCCCTCTTCACTCCCAGGCCTCGTTGACATTAACCTGGAGCACTCGCATTTTCCCATGGTTCTCCATGTTGCTCTCCGCATGTCAGAGCGGGAGGCTTTATGGCCCACATCCATCAGCGTCACATGCCAGGATTTATGGGAGATGGAGTCCAAACCTGATCGCTCTGAATCAGTCTTGCTGAAGCCGACCCCTGGGCCGCTGTGGGATGTAATGGATGAGCATCCTTGCCCCCCACCCCCACCTCCCTTCACTCTCTTCTCCTTCCACCTCTCTCCTCACTCTTCCCTCCGTCTCTCATGATTTTTCCTCCCCTCTGCCCATCAGTCCAGTCCTCTGCCTTGCCCTAGTTGGCTCGTCTTGGTCATTCATTTAAACCTAATGGAGATTTGGTTACCAAAAATTAATGAGGCAGACTCACTCAAGGAAATATCCAACATACACTCACATAGACATAAGCTCATCATTCATTGCTGTGTGTAGGGTTTTATTTGGGCTAATTTATCATGACACTGTATTAATAGGCAGTGGTGCCCTTCAGAGGAGAGATGAGAGGCACCAATTAACTCTGTTCACTGTTCAGTGCTACAGACAGACCTGTAGGAATGACAAAGGTCTGTCAAATTACTCTGTCCTGTAGCAGCTCTCCGTCTGTTACAGACCATCACGGTAAATGACGAGAGAGAAGAAGCTCAGTGCATGATCAAGTAGAGCTGAATTAGATCTAATATTTTTCCAGATATTTTATATAGGAGCTTTGTATTTCTCCACCTGCTCTTTAAAATCTCCATTAAGCCTTGTCATAATGGTAACTGTTCATACGACTGTCAAGCTTTCTGTTTTCACACCGCACATATACAATTCATAATAGTAACTGGGCAGATATACCATTTTTCATTTCTAAAACAGTAAGGGGTGGTTTGTGACAGAGGCAAACAAAAACAGACATCTTATGTCTTATTTGAAGGTGGCAAGCTTCAGTTTGGTTGGCTGAAATGGCAACTTTTAGTAGTAGCTTGCTAATAGACTTTATTAGCTGTAGCTGTTGGCAGCCATGTTTATGTTCTACACAATTACCCAATATCCTGCTGGTGATGCTTGCCAGTCAGCTTGCTGACAAACATGTTTAACACTTACGATTTGAAAACTCCAACTCTGAAAGACTCAGGAACACTCCTGTAATTGTGAGGAGGGGCAAACTGGACCCAAAACCTACTCGATTATCCTCTAGTGTGGCGCCAGCATTAGGCATGTGGAGATTTCCAAACCTTGACAGGACTGCTGTGCATAGTTAGTTACAGTTGCTAAGCTACGATTGGACATTTGCTTTTCAGAGGAGCAGTTTTGCGAACAGTCAGTTACTAAAAGAGTGCTTAAAAGTTAACTGTCCACTCAGAAAAAATAACCCAATCCATTATGACAGCACTGGTGGAACAAAAAGCTCACTAAAGTTTGAGACATCATATCATCCACCCCTCGGCAGAATTAATCAGCTGAGCCCCTGTGGTCTACATATAGTGCTGTGTGACTGAGGGAGTTAGAGGTTAAAGGTCAGACTGTGTTCACTGGTTTACGGCAGGTGTTATTGCAGTTATTTGATATATTTACTCAACCTGTTCACCTTCTAACCTGCCTCTATATAGAACTGGTTATCTAAAAGTTGTACAGTAAACACACACCCTCACACACACACACACACACACACGCTCATTTCTCAACTGGCACGCATGAAATAATATTGCCCTGCGGCCCCCCAAACAGGTCTATACCCTAATAAAGGCTTTACACCATGAAAGAAACACAGCGAGGCAGCTCCGACACCTCTGAGCCTCCCTCAACACACACACATACACACAAACACACAGGGGCTGTGACTGGTCACAGGTCAGGAGAGCCTGTAGCTCTCTGTGGTCCTGGAGAGCAGAGCCGCTTGAACCTGTAATATGCTCCTCTCTCCCCTGGTGCCACTTGTTGGGGCTTTAGTGCGGGGGAAATTACACCTGCTCTCTAGCCTGAGACCAAGACTGACACACAGAGACCACTGAGAACTGGGATTACTCACTCACAAACACACAAACACACAGGTAAACCAAAGAGGAACACATGTGGGAGCACATGTGTGGGTGTGCATGTGTGATGTGGCATTAATACCCCCAACAAAACATTTTATAGGAGTGCTTCACACACCATTAAAACACTGGTACCATTTTGAAAGTATGAGCAACCTAAATAGTGATAACAGATTAAAAGGGATAGTTTGGATTATTTGATGTAGAGTTGTGTGGAGTGCTTATTGATGGTCAGTGTATTAGATGCCGGTCATCATGCACCCAATTAAGAGAAGCAAAAAGGGGCACCAGCATGGAAGTTAAACAATGTACTGATGTTGAAAGGGGGAGAGGGTCATCAACAAACCATTTGGCCACTTAAAAGACCAACCTAAAAAAAAAAAAAAAAATTGATATCAGTTTAAGTGTATGCTATATTTAGAATGTTTTCACCGCTTTACTCTCCAACCCGCGCTCTTGTGCTCTCCAAACCAACCAGACTCAGTTATTTTACTTCGCAGAACACAGAAGTTGCTGGTCTACCACCGCTTGATCAGTTAGTTTGTCTGTGTTAAGTGTGTGACTTCAGTGAATCCGAACTCGCTTTTAAAACACAGAAGTTACACAATAACACAAACAATCTAACAGATTGAGGCAGCGGTGGATCAGCTTCTCCTGATTTTGCCAGCGGATTTTGGTTGGATCGGAGAAAGTGATATTGGCTTATAGAAAAGTGGTTTCTGGTCTGAAAAGGCTGTCTGTCGCAAAGGTGAAGTGGTAAAAATATTCATAATATAGCATAGACTTAAGCTGATGATGTTTTTTTTAGGTGAACCTTTTTTGGGTGGATATAAGGTTGTAAAAAGTATCAATACTTCAATACTTTTCTAAATCACATTGGTTAAAATGATAAAATACTAACATTCAATAGCATCTTAAGTTTCAAAGCTATAAAAGAAAAACATAACATCTATGTGATTCTTCAAAATCTCACTTCAGTTTTAGCTTGCAGCATTGCAAAACCAGACAGTGTCCGGTGACTTTTTCTGTACAAGCACTGTGTGAAGGTTGATCATTAAATTATTATTTCGACAAGTTTTTTCCCCCTTTTTTATCATGGCATTGAAAGATGTACTGAGCATTGTTTCTTGTACTGGTATTGTATCAGAGTTTAAAATGCTGGTATCATGACAACTCTGGAAAAAAAAACCTTTTGTTGCTGACCCTGTCCACAGCAGATCATTGTTTAGCTTAGCAATGCTCTTCTCCAAACTGGGGGAGTGCCGACCGCCAACTACTGTATGTAATACACTGAATATCAATAAGCACCTCTCACAACCCCACTTCAAATAATCCAAACTATCCCTTTAACAGCCTTGCTCTCCACCCACCATTCCCACAGGCAACAATGAAAAGAAATCATGACTATGACCTGGCTTTACCATCCAGAATTAAGTAAAACAGTGATTTATTCACTTCTTACACACAAGATCAATCTCTTGTGACAAAGTTGTGTAAGATTAGGATACATTATGCTGCTAATACTGTTCTGTAGGCCTAATCATGTGCCAGTGTGTAGGCTTAATCACTGGTTAGATGGGGAGGCTGCTTCATCATCGAAATGTTCAACTAAAATGAACACAACATCCAGCCTACTCTGCAAGTCAAATGTGAGCTGAGAGATAATCATTGATATGGGGCAGCAGGAGAGAATGAAACTAATAAAAAGGCAGTGTATCAAAGTATCGCAGTTAAGCATTAGTCACGTGAGGGCAACTACGCCACAACTCTGGTGTTCTCTAAATGAATCCCCCTCGTCCCATGCTTGATTTATGGACCTGTAAAAACACACGTTGTTTTTAATCTACTGCTGCCTGAATCTGCCCCTCTAATGAAATGTGGATCTGAGTGTGTGTGTGTGTGTGTGTGTGTGTGTGTGTGTGTGTGTGTGTGTGTGTGGTGTGTGTGTGTGTGTGTGTGTGTGTTTGATAATGATGTATGGGCTGAGGTCTGATTCTTTGAGCATGAATTTTCTCTCTGATAAATATGCATTCAGTTACACAGACTGATTAAGCTGTAAACCAGTATTAACTCTGTGTCAAAGCACATACAAACACATACATACACATACTTAGATGCACAGACACACACACACACACACACATGTGCACACAAATTCCCAGAAATAATGATAGCAGTGCCTGGGGCAGGATTGTTTGGATGCCTGGAGCGGTTCACTGATATCAATTCCATGAGACCTGACTGCAGAGGATGTCCTATAAACACAAGACAAGGCTCAGAGACAGAGCCATATCAGCAGAAGCCACAGAGTTACAAAGTCAAGAATGATCTGCAAAGTTCTGCACCAAAGTGCTATATATTAATGAGAAAATAAAAAGAACCCGAATGAAACAAAAAATGTTTAAATTACCTGCCACAAAAGTGTGATTCAGTAGAGCCAGAAAGCTGAGAGGTCTACAGAGATTAATGCTTGTGGTGGTTGTTTGTTTTCAGTCATTGTTTCAATAACAGTTTGTAGTGGCTGTCTGTCTCTGTCTGTGTTAGAGTGTTTTATCTTATGTTTTATTCCTTAAAAGCCTAAACAGAAACAAGGACCGCAAATCAGCTATGGCTAGAAGTCCTCTCAACCTGAGGGTCACAACATAATTTCCGGGGGTTACCAAGAATATTGTTGCTTTGTTTAAGTAACTAGGCCCAGTCACCCCACCAAAATGTGTGTGTGGGTAAATGAAGGATGTCATTGCTGTATGATGGAAAAAAAACTGTGTGAAGAGAGTGAAAAGTCAGAGTCTCCAACAGTATGCGCCCCTGTCCTGCAACACTGTGGACACATCAACAAAATTAAAGTCTTAATGATTTAATTATTATTTTTCTTTTGGGGTAGAAGCTATTTCAAATGTAAATTAGATGTTTGGTGTTTGAATTATACTGTTTTCGTCTATCTTAAAATATCCATTAAAAGATACAGGTGATTCAAAACTTTTGAGAGTGCACATTGCGTACATGGCATATGCATGGCAAGAAATCCAGATTTAGGAGTGACTGTTTTGCTATTTAAAGGTAAATTTTGCTTGCTAATACACACATTTCTTTTAGAGAGAACCCTTGACCACAGAGAGCTTTGTGACTGTTATTCTTGATCGGAGTGACATTGAAATATGTGACTTACAGTGTCAGGGTGGTCGGACGTGGCAGCTGTTGACTTGTTGTGACGCACTTGTCTGGTCATTAGCGGCCAATCCTTCTGTCCTTCACAACCAACATAAACTGACAACAGGATGCCTGTATGCATGCACACTCCTCTCTTTCTATATATATTTTTTTCCTCTTTCTCGCATGTGAAATGCAATCAGACATGTAGGACAGCACATGCATACACACACACATTCATTAAGCACCCATCTCATGTCTGAATATACTCTTGGTGGGTTATGAAAGATGATGAGAGACAGCATCAGACAATTTAAATCTCACAGAGACATCAAACACAGAATTACATCTAATTAGCCTTTTGCATCTCCAATGAACTTTATCATGGGATCTGAGAGCCTGCGCTCATTTCAAACTGCGCTAAAGATGCTAAAAGAGCTCGGGGTAATGTTGGATAAATGTTATAGCCCCTTGCCAGATGGTTTTCTGCATTCAACATTGCTATGTTTGCTTGTTTGGCAGACATCAACTGAGCCTGAGACTATTTGGCTGCAGCTTATTACAACTGGCTCATCTCCTGATTTAAAACATTACAGTGGGTGCTGGACTTGTCTCTCTGTGGTCAGCACTTCTCAGACTTCAATAAAAACATTCTCGGCTGGCACAGAGAGAAAAAGAGGGAGAGAAAAAGAGTGAAAGAGATCCAAGCAACCTCTCACCTCTCTCATCATAAGAAGCCCTCGTCCCAGGGCTATGAGCCCTCCTTCAGAGTGAAGGATGAGAGTCTGTCAGGTTCAAACAACAAAGAGGTGCTGCCTTACACATCCTTCCTCAACCTGTCCCCTTCAGTGGCGGTGACATCATTTAAATCATTTAAATCCTCCCCAACATGACCTATGGCAAGTGACCCGTCATTCGAACGCTCACACCTCCATGTGAGACGACTGCGGAACTGCTTATTTAGCAGAAAATACCACCCGGCTAACTATGTGATTTATTCAAAATTATTCCTCCGCGGTGCTCCTTCACACGGAGCGTTTGCCCATAGTTCACTGTGGTCCAGGCAATTAGGAGCAGGCCACACCTCTCCAGGAGACAGAGCACCTGGCTACAGCAGACAGACATAAGGAGGAGGAGAGCCGAGCGGTGCACAGCTTTTCACGACGGGCTGGAATAACTAAGCAGAGCAGTGAGGGAGTGAGGAATGCAAGCCAGGCACTTTAGGATTCATTTAGGTTCCCCCATCTCCCTGGTCACTTTATTAGCAGTCTGGGAAGAGTGATGCATGTCCCAAAGCTATGCAAAATGCATAATCAAGCATTTAAATACACACCATGTGAATGGGCAATGTGCATGCACGTGTACACGCATACTGTACTCGTGAAGTGTGTTACATAGATGCATAACACGCACGCTCAAAATGCTTACGACCGTAAAACCTCAAGGTATTACTCTTACGTACTTGTACACATTTATACTAACAGTCTATACCACACAAAGCCTCCGTTAGTATTCCCACAAGCTGCATTGTAAACGTCACCTGTGCAATGTAAAGAAATCCTCAGTGGTATATTAGTGTAAATCCTAGTTGCCGAGTTTTGTGCCGTTGAATCAGAGTTGGATGAATTTGCGGAGAAAGGGGTTTCCTCATCAAATTTACATATCGCAATTCCACCCTCATTCCATCCATCCTTTCTGCTCTCCTCAGCACCAGGAACATAGTTGGGGACCTTTTTATTCCCAGTCTACAGACAGAATGCAGGTGAGACACAAACAAATAAATAAGTACATAAAGAGAGATGTGAAGGTCTCCCTGGAGAGGTGAACATGCGCTACTAATATGCAAGGAGGAAACCAAACGATTTGCACGACACCTCTTTCAGGAAATAAGGGAGAGCCGCCACTCCCTCAGTGATTCAGTGGATGCACCTGAGACTGGAGGAGAGGGTTGGGAGAGAAGCGGGGATGTACAGGTATAATGTCGGTGTAGTCTGGGGACAATCTGGAAAGGGGCTCTAGGGCTGCTTAAGTACAAGCTTTGACATCACCAACAACAATCTCCACTGGATTTATCTGAGCTTTAACAGTGGTGTGTCAGCAAATCCACATGCAAAAAAAAATTACTTTTGCTTATGCTTTTTAATGAAAGAAAGTGCACCATGTGGGGCATCCTAAAGGACCATAAAAAGGTATGTATGTTTTAATTAAAGGCATAATATGTAAGTTCTGCTGCTATGGGTCTCTCTCACATTAAAACAATAATAAAGACAAAGTTTGATGACATTGTGAAGTAGAGGGGGATAAGGGGGAGTTGTTGTCTTCTTTGTTAAACAACCACCATTGTCGATGTAAAGCATGTTCATGGACGAGGTAATATTTAAGTTTTATTCATGTCAAGCTTTGTCACGTTCACTGACTTCCTTCTTCACTCTCTGACATACTCATCATATCACATTTTTTCCCAGAAGTTACAGCTGGAAACCCACCGTTAACTTCAATAAATTATGGATTTCTCTGGGTTTGACAAGTGTTGGAAACATAAGGGATGATATAATAGGCCTAAACAAGTAAGGCAGTTATATTCAAAATAAAGTGGTTAGTCTCCTGGTCTAGATCAGCAATTATTGATATTGACTGAAAATAAACATTTTATCATGATGAATTTTTCAACTATATTTCCCAGCCCCTTGTTATTATATGGTGTTATAACATTTTGGGCAGGGTGCACGATATGTTGCGAGATATAAGACCAAAAAATAGGGATGCGACGATACCAAAAATTCAAGGTAAGATAATACCATGACAAAAACACCATGATGCGATATTTACTAATAATAATAATACTAATAACCAATCTGATGTGCACAGTTTTTTTTGGGGGGGTTTTTTTTTGGTTTTTTTTTGCTCAAATAAAATTTGTTTTTCCTTTTAACTTAAAGTGGTTCTGCTTCCCTTCTTTATAAAATAAAATAAAAGTATCCAGCCATGACTTAAGTATAGGCAAAAACTCTTGGCAATGAATGTTTGAATTACTTTGTACAATTGCAAAACAAAACCAATGCAGCAGTCAGTAGCAATATTTAACAAAATGATAAATAAAATAATTTAACATGCAATATCACAATAGATATTGTCACAGTCCAGTAGGGTTTCAGTATTGCAATATTCAATATATCGTTACATCCCTAGTTATGCCTAGTTGTTGCCTGCAAGAAAATAAACATTTTGTGGTATGGTGTTGAGATTTTAAGCAGTTGTGAAATCACAATAAGAAAAGATTTATAGGGAAAAAATAAGCTAAAGTATCAAATCCTGCAAGATTTAAGACATAAAAATGATGAACTATGATCTACTGGGCTTTTTGGCAGCATATAAGAACACTACAGACCTGCTCACTGACCTGGGAAATGGGCTGCAATTTCCTTAATCATTCTGAGAGAAAAGAGGAGGAAAAAGTGGTACGGAATCAAAGGGTGAAAGGAGGAGGACAAAAGTCTTTTGAGGCCTTTCTCAAAGATAAAAAAAAAAGAAAGAGCCTCATAGGGAGCGAGGGGAAGAGAGGGGAAGAGTGACTAAAAGAGCAGCATCCTGAGGCCCTGGAGGGGGCTGCAACCGACCAGGTCAGCATTTCACATGTGTCACTTCCTGTTGGCCTCAATGGGAGGAGTGTGGCGTGGCATGGTGGCCAGCGGGGCACAGGGCCTGTCAGACTGACACAGGAGGTTATGCACCGGGCAAACGGGTATCCACACACACATACACACACACCACTTCTCCTATGCAAACAAGTGTGATTCAGGTTAAATGTAGAGCGAGGGTGACACAGACAGGGGTCTGAATGAACACAGTCATGCAAGAAAGTAGTTTATTGTACGAAATGTGGGACCCAACCAGAACTTTGCCACCTCGTGCTGCTGTATGTAGGCCATGACGCATAAACATGTGACATTCTCATTATAAATCATAGGCTCTGAGCAGGGAAAAGCCAGTTTGAATTGTTAAGATTGTGTCTTTGGAAGGCTCGGGAACCTAAGTTTATGTACTGACATTCTCAAGAAGAGACCACCTCCCTTCCATCTGTCTTTCAAGACCTTTTGCATCTCGGCTTCATGAAAATCCAGTCATTTCACCTGAAATAGCAGACGCTTGGAGAGGAACATAGTGTCTCATTGATTCTGATGTTACCTTATCCTACAGCCTGAGAACCAGCATATCTACAGCACATGGGTAGATTATCTATATATACACATTTCTATAGATCGTAAGGCTTGAATCTGAGAAAAACTGGTGAAGGTGGAGGTTGGTGGAGTGCATTCTTTGTCTGATTTTCATATCTAGCAGAGGAGCCGTCTGTCTATTGCTGACCGCTGCTTATCGGTTCTCAGTCTGCCTGTCTCGCTGTGCCTCTCTGGCCTGTGTTAATGTTGCTGTTTGACATTGCAAGCAGCAGGCTTTTTTTCTCCCAGCAGCCTCAGTGGACACTGAGCTTTAGCCTAATTGGTTCCAGAGCAGACCCTGACAGAACTCTCCTCAGCGGCACACAGCCATATTAATACCCCCCTGCCACACACACGCGCACACACACACACAACAAAAACAAGCACAGCAATCAGTGACTAGCTCGCTAATTAACGCCCTTACAAAGCATCTCATTAGCATGTGTTGTAGAACGGGGCAGTGGGGGAAATAAGCATTTTGGATTTAAAAAAAAAAGGAAAGAAATTACAAAATACGACCATGTATGGCCGTGTGTGTGTATTGTATTCTACTCAGGGGCCAAGGGCCTTGGTTGGCCCACCGAGCAGTGGGCTGTATCTCAGGGGAGTCCATTACAGCTCTCTGAGGGAGACATTGGAGTCAAAGATAAGCAGAATTTTAAAGGCAATCAGGAAAAATAAATCTCTGGCACGCAGGCAACACTTTGGTTGTTAACCAGCAACTTAACCTGCCTGCACTGTGAGTGGAATAGGAGATGGATAGGTAAGGGACTGTGGGAAAACAGCTAAGTTAAGTCATAGTTAAGGCAGAGGCCACAAGCTGCAGAGCTGAACAGTTTACACAGTAGAGATACCTGAAGGACTCTATATGACGATAGTAAAATGCAAAATATAAATCTGTTCAATGGGTTCAAAATTAATGTTTTTTTTAACTTGCCTGGTTAGGCAAATGGGTCAAAAATCTACTTGCCAAAAGTATATTTTTACTTGCCCCTATACAACCTACTTGATTTATCAATGGTTATAAAATAAGAATTGTGTTTCTTATAACATGATACACTGCTGTAATCAGTTTCACGAGTACCTGACTTGCCTCAGTATTCATGTTTCGTACAAGCACTGGCAAGACCCCGGAGAAGGGGATGTGGGCAGCCCTCTTACCCCTCGTCTAGACTGCAAACGTCTAGACTGCAAACGTCTTGACAGCGTTCACGCCACACTGAAGCTGTCTATACTGTACAGGCTCTGTATTGTCTGAGCAGGGTCCAGCAGCAAATGAGCAGCCAATCTCTCTGTGCAGTCTACAGTTTTCCTTTGATATGTGTGAATATTCCTGATGTATTTTTCCATCAACACCAGAGGAATTAAAGTTAAGCAGTGAAGTTGCCTAGTGGCAGTAAATGTGCAGTTTGTCCTCAAATAAACACTGCACTTACCAGCCGCTGGACAAAGTGAAGGGACTCTATGGGATTACAAACTGGAGAAGACCTCGCTGTCAAACTTGCAGAAAACTGCACAATGCATAGTTTCATCCACATCCTTCAACTAAGCTCCTGTTTCCAGGATAATTGAAACGTTGATGCTTCAGCTCATAAACTTTGTCTTTACCCACCATCATTTTATCGCAAGTGCCCGATTGGTACTGCGCAAGTCCAATGCTCAACAGGGATGAGTTGGAAACCAGATGGCTTACTCCTTAGCTACTTCCACCATCAGCCCCAGAAAAAAAGCTCTTGTCTTTTTTTTTTGCCACTTGCCCAATTGGGTAAGTGAGTCACTAGATTTAGTAGCATGACATGGCATTTTACTTGCCCCTGGCAATCAGGCACATTCATATAGTTGAGCACTGCAGTGTACATGAATCAAGATTTTGGCTCTCCAAATTTATCTGCCTTTTCTTTTTTAGTACAAATCTGTTACCATGTCTGACTCTCAGCATTTTCTCTTTCTGTCTTACCATCTCTCCCAGCACCCATCTGCTGCTTAATCCCCTCCTGGTTTTACTGTGGCTTCATCACTGCCTGTAAAAACAGGCCCCTTTGAACCCTATAAAGGCAACCAGCATCAGGCTTATTGTAAAACACAATCATAAGGTAAATGTTTATCCCCTCTCCGCCACTCTAAACTCCCCTAATGAGCCTGCTGGAGGGGTTTCACCTCACAGCTCGAATAGAGGCAGAGAAAACAACACATTCTGCTCAGATTAGGCCTGCGGTGGGGATGCAGCTAAAGTCCCATCATGAAAACAGTATGTAGCATAAACACAGCAAGAAACTAATTTCATGATAAAAAGTCAGCAAAATCACAAACGGGTAATAGAATCTCTAAAGGGCCAAACAAGCTTTATAATGTCAAGCAGGAATGTAATACTTTAAAGGGATGGTTTGGATTATTTGAAGTGGGGTTGTATGAGGTACTTATAATAATAATGAGTGTGTTAGCTACAGTAGATGGTGGTTGACACGCCCTGCTTGGGGAAGCAGAGAGGAGCACTTGCACAGAAGCTAAGCAATGAACTGCTGTAGACGGAATCAGCAACAGAATGCATTTTAGCTACTTAAAAAAGGTCCACCTAAAAAAACACCTTTTCGGAAGGGAAACCATCATCATATAAGCCAAATATTGCTCTCTCCAAATCAACAAAACTCCATAGGTGAAATCTGAACTTGCATTTTACCATGCGGAATACTGGAGTTGCTGGTTTACCGCTGCCTCAGCCAGTTAGTTTGTTTGTATTATTGTATGACTTGGGTGAATGGAACTATCATTTTCAAGCACTGAAGTGAAACATTAATACAAACAAACTAACAGATCGAGACAGCAACGGACCAGTAACTCCTGTGTTCTGCAAGTTAAAATAGCTGATTTTGTTGGTTTGGAGAGAGTGATATTTGACTTGTATAACAACAGTTCCCCTTTGGAAAAGTCTGTCTGACAGCAAGGTAAAGCAGTGAAAATATTCTAAACTTAGCAGACACTTAAAATGATACAGATTTTTTTAGGTGGACCTTTTTTAAGTCCCTAAAATACCTTTTGTTGCTCATCCTGTCCACAGCAGTTCATTGCTTAGCTTTTGTACTGGTAGTACTCTCCGCTTCCCCAAACTGGGGGTGTGTAAACCGGCATCTACTGTAGTTAATACATAGATTATCAATAAGTCTTCACACAACCCTAGTGCAAATAATCCAAACTATCCCTTTAATAATAGTTAAAGATGAAGGAAAAGCACAGGACAGATCTTTTTTTCTTCTGTAAATTGTTCTGTTTATACCGTTCCTGGCAGAGCGCAGTATGATTGGCTGGGAAGGATAAGCCCTCTGACCCTGCTCTTCCTAACAGCCAGTGGCTGTTCTGACCTGCCCATTATCCATCACTGACCCCACTATTATACCCACTGTCAGTACATGGCGCTACTGCTGTACGGCACCGCCCTGCGCTGCGGTTGAGCCATCACTCTCACCTCTGAGCAGCCCACACAGCCAGAGACAGACAGAGAGAGTTAAAGAAAGAGAGAGTTCAGAGTTATAGTAAGCAGGTAGTTAGAGGTCAGGGGTCCTGTGCAATCGGGACAGCAGTTCCACTCCTGGCAGCTGGAGCGGAACTCTGAGAGGGACCTGGAAGTAGATATGATGACCTTTTGTACAGAGGACCCCAAAATACACCCTCTTATCAAAATGACCTTAACGCAGGAGCATGGGAAGGCAAGCGGAGTCCATCCATCATCTTAAAGATTAATCCTCCTCTCTATTCTTCTGCTGAATCTATTAATAATGTCGCCAGAGGGGAGAATTTGCGGCAAAGATTTATTCTGATATTGTGACTTTTATTCATTAGCCTATAACAGGGGGGATTCCTTGAGAAGGAAATATGGAGTGAGCTTAGGGAATGCTAATTCACTCCTCGTGCTCCGTTTGAACTGTACAGAACTCTATTAACTCAATCATTTCATTTGCTGACAATCTGCACATGCCACATGCCAATGTGCCACAAATAGGGAGGATTATCATTTACACTGCAGAGGTCACCGATCATATATTCTGAGCAGCCTCCATTTGTTAATTCACAAACATTTAACAACGTCCTGGATGATTCTGTGTCAGGTGTGAAGCCTGAAAATCAATTTGACTGCAGAATCTGGTCGTTGGATCAGAGCTTTTCTTCACTCATTTAGACAAAGCAGCTACATTAATAGATCTGTACACTGGATTTCACAGTGCGGAGCAGCACTGACAGCCCCAGGGGCATACTTCAATTAGAGACTTGGGTGAGTTTAAACACTGCAGATCTACTCTCGCTCAAAGGCGTTTGTCTCCCCCTCTCTCTCCCCCTCCCCCTCTTTTCCTCCCTCTCGGGCCGCTCTCTCTCCGTATCTGCGCTGTGCACTCACTCTCCTTCTTCTTCAAGTCCTGCTCTCTGTAATCAACCCACTGCTAATGGCTTATTCTTTCTGCTCCAGCACCCACATTTCACTTGTTTATTTTCCCACACTCGTAAATCTGGGGACGCGTCACAAGCGCAGCGATATTAGAGCAATAATCTCAGGTAATTATCAGATGCCCTCTCTCACTTTCTCTCTCTCTCGCCCTCCCTCTTACTCTCTCTCTTTTGCTTTACACAGAGACACTAGTACAGAAGTTTCATTACCTCTCCTGGGGTGCGAGTAGGCACTTTAAAGATTCTTAATATGACTACCTAAAACTTTTCTTCTCATCTAGAGACCTGACTACATGGGTCATATAAAAATTTATTTCATGCCATGATACATGAACAAATGTAACATAAAGTGTGACTCACATCCACAAGTTAATTTTTATGTATACAGTCCCAAATCACAAATTTGTATCAGAGAGCTTTGCTATTTGAAGAACATTCAACACCATTTTGAGATAGTCTGCATTGGCCAAAAAATGTCAACAGACACATGTGCAGGCAGTAGAGGTGCACAGAGACATCAACAACAACAAACAAACAAAATGATCTGTCTCTGTATCTGTATCTGTATTTGGATAGAAGACCAGAAGTAGGTGTGGTGTGCAGAAATCAGTTTAATGAAGCCAACCACCTCCCCTTGAACTAGGGAATATTGAAAAATCATAAACTGAAAAAAATGTTTTACAGATCAAATTTTTTTTTTGCTGGATTGCAAATATAAACTGTCAAGATAAACAAGTATATAGAAACATCCTTCAGTTGAAGGGAAGGTAGATACAACCTTTTTAACTATGTCGATTTAATCAGAGAGCTGATTTTTTGCAAATAACAAGCAACTTCAGATAGAAGAAACATCCATTTCCATCGCAATATTTTTTAAGAGTATTGTAAAAGTAGAGGCACTGATTCAACTTCATTACTCAAGTAAAATTGAAAAAGTACAGGCACTAAAATGTACTCAAACTATAAAAGGAAAAAGTAGCCTTCTAAAGGAAATTTCTACCAGCTGCTTTTGCCTGATTTGTCTTTCTATGTCTTTTACATCATTTTCGTCCTGTTAGGTCTGTTGTGCCTGATATGCACTGATGGATACACCAAGGAATCATATTTTTGAGTTATCGTCCCGTTCATTCAGGTTGAAATTGCTCCTGATGTTGTGAAGGCAGCGCACACTGATGCAGAGTAACAGTTATTAACAATTCCTCTCAAATGCAATAAAACTAAAGGGAATAGCCTGTTTTGACAATGTAAGAAGTAGAAAGTAGAGATATTTGTATTCAAAAGTCCAGTCATCTTCTAAAATCTGCAGCATAACCCAATGTATTTTTCTATTTCATTAATTAATAAAAATTCATTCTAAAACAACATGTTACTGAAAACCAGGTATATTAGATGTAATATGCATGGAATAATGGAATGATCCATGACTTTTCTTTGTTTTGATGTCAGCATTATATATTGTACATTGGCTGCCCTGCTCTCTAAATATCAGCACTGTTATCAGTCATTGGGCTCATACATTAGAGTTTCGAGCTAAATCGATGCGTTCTTGAAGGTCTGACTGGTACTTACCCACTCCTGCTGTATGGAGTTAACCGCCTTGCTGGCCCGGGACAGGTTTCGACAAGCCAGGATTACATGGGCACCATGCAGAGCAAAAGACCTGGCCGTCTCGAAGCCTGAGACATGATCGGGAAGACGGAGGGAGAGACAGACAGACAGACAAAGACATGAAGAGAAAAAAGAATGAAAGCGAGAAATGCTTCAAAGATTTTTTTTTTTTTTTCTGAAGATAACTTTGATTCTCAGGGGTTGAATCTAATGGTGCGGTGGGGGTGGTGATGGTGGGGGTGCAAGTTAAAATCCCTATCAATTTTCCATATAATTTCTTTCATTGAGTAACCCAGTGGTCTAGTAGAGGCAGTTAATCATTTCTCTCTGAAGTGATGAAACTGATTGAATTATTGTGGTTCAAGACTTTTCCTCTCCTCGTCTTAGATAAAGTTTTGGATCTGACCGCCGGCTCTCGAGAAGGTGCCGCAGCTCACGCTGGGTTAGAGGAAGGGAGGTCGGCTGTTAATTATGTTGGTAATTATACAGCGATGGCAGTAATTATGAAAACATGGCTCATAATAGAGGGACCCAAATGAACAATCGAACAGACATGACATTCAAGCTGAACCTCGGTGTGATATTTCAGCACATCAAAGCTGCTCTGATAAGGACGTTCCTCCCATGAAACGAGGTCCACAGATACACACAGAATTTATCAGTCCGAGACTACTTCATGGCTCCATCCAAATCATGTACAGTAGTCACGATAAAACTGACAAAAACTGAAGATAGAGGGAGAGAAGTTCATTTCTAAATTACAAGTCTAAATGGGTCATTTCAACCCATAGGTTGAATTAATTTATGAGATTCACTTTTTTTTCCCTTCACCGTATTTTTATTTCCTTTGACATTTACTATCCTTCAAAGCGTTGTGGAAAAGTTCAACAGCACAGAGCAGCGTTACATATTCCAGTCTGACTTCTACAGTAAATACAAACCACAGTCAGATGCACACATACGTACAGTGTGAGTGTCCTGATTGACAAAGTGACGGGCACAATAATTGATTGTGGCAAAGAGGGTCTGAGAGGCAGAGTGTATCAGAGGGTGGATTAATATGAACTGTAATTAGATTATATGTCTTAATCTGATTTTCATTAAGAGCAAAACTGGGAGGCCTAATTGTGAGGAGAGTGTTAAGGACTAATATCTATTAAAACTCAAAATTGGAGTCGGATTGGAAGCCCTCTCTGACAAGTGAAGCATGGAATTAAATTATATGACACCTTATTAGGTGTAATGGAGGGGACTGTGGCTGTGAGCGGAAATCATTTAACTCACAGGAAATGGAAATGAAAATAAAAACAATATGACAGAAAAGGAAAAAAATGAGCAGCGTGACTCCCAAAGTAAACATGTGCTTTGAATTTGCAGGTGGAGCAGAAGGCTTTAGGAAATACATGTCATAAAAGCTCCTTAATGTCATACAAAATGTCTGTGTTCTCACTGTAATTTAGACTATGGCTGGGTTGCACCAACAAGGCCTCATTTTAAACCTCTTTAAAACATGGTTTAACTTTAAATTATGATGCACCAAACTTAAAATTAAGATTAAATTCAGACCTCTCTTTAAACCTTGGTTTATTTTTCACTCTAACCCTAGATTAAAGAAGGTTTAACTTTTAAAATGGCTGTCTTTTTTAGATGGACTGAGCAAAATAATCAAGTCCCTGAAGAAAGTTAAGGGATGTGTCTCTTCTTTCTTTCACTCCAGTTGATCCGTTAAAACAGTCTGCCAGTTGCTGCCAGATAGTCTCTTTTTTTTCCTTATGCTCTTGTCCATTTTTATAATCTTCTATTATTTGGCCATATTGGTCTATTATTTTTTCTCAGTGAAGGAGAAAATAGAGCTTCTGTGCCAAACCATCATGAGTAGGTTAACTATGCTAACTAACTTTTTAACTGGCTAGAAAACAACGTAACATTTTGTTAACTTTCTATCGAGTGACCAAACAAAGTAAAGTTTATGTAAACAATGTAAACAATATGACAGAAAAGAAAAAAGGATAAGGATATGTCTTGTTTTAAGGTTACAGCACATTGAAATTTTATAAAACAGAAATAATCTATAAGCAGCAACAGCGATCAACCTAAATTTGCAAATGTTAAAAAGCGGATTCCAAACA
Organism: Lutjanus argentimaculatus; assembly: GCA_034769285.1. Classification (NCBI taxonomy): domain Eukaryota; kingdom Metazoa; phylum Chordata; class Actinopteri; order Lutjaniformes; family Lutjanidae; genus Lutjanus; species Lutjanus argentimaculatus. Next base: position 11,751,013 of record JAWZSL010000012.1, on the reverse strand, counting down.
TGCCATAATTTAAAAGCTTTTTTCCCAGCCTTTATAAATTGGACAAGAGTACTGGCTGCTGGTAAACAACAACACCTCGCACTCACTTGTTGTGTGTACAAACCATGAAAGTGAAATTAATCGACACCAGTGTTTTCCATAATGGAGAACAAATTAGAATATGGCAGCAACAACAGCAGCAGCGCCGAAGCCATGTATTTCCAATGACAAATAACAAGGGCTTGACATTAATTGTGAAATAACGAGAGTGGCGTTGCTGTTACAGAGACTCCCCGCCCTCTCACCCATGTTGCCGGTAGAGAGGGCCGCACTGAAATGAGTTCCTGGTCAGGTGTACAACAAAGAGAGCCTGTTTCAGCAAGTGTACGCTGATGGTGGAACATGACAAGAGGTCAGACTGGGGTTCCTTTTGCTCTGGTGGATCGACAGACGCCATAAGCTGTTTTACAACACACATGAGGCCCGACTATTATGCCAGGCTATTATGATCTTTCAGGTTCTTTTGTGTAATCATGGTAAAAACAGATGTATAAGACAAATAATTTGTGTATGATCAGAACAATTGTTTAAAAAGCTGGGAGATGAAGACGACACAATTCAGCCTGTTTAAATCAGATCCTCTGATTGTGTGCTTGTTCAATCTGAACATTCACAACGTAACAGAAATACAGTAAATGGCTCAGCTATTGTTGAAAATTTGTTTTACTGTAATGTATAAAATGCATAAAAAATTGTGTAAAATGTCCATTAAGCAGTGAATGCTCTTCATGGTACATTAGGATCCTGGCCCTACTGATATCCCCCAATAATGAGTGTGATTTAGTGATTTCACGCTTTGTTTGTCCTCCCTGGCCCGCCGCCCCTCTCTGGATCCCCCTCGTACACAGGTGTATTGGCTCAATGTAATGAGATCATTACCAGCCTCGTCAGTAAACGTGTTTATTTGGCAAACGGAGCTGCCTGCTCCTTCTCTTGATCTGCATCCAAAGAGGCATTTAACTAAAATAAGCTCCATAGTACAATTGGGCAAACAGAAGTCAATTCAGATCATTACAAGACCTGTGGGTAAACATGTCGAGTTCCCACAATCCCCTTTCAACAGAGCTGAATTTGTGCAACGCAGATGATGAACAGGCTACATATCAGCCCACCCCAGTGAATTATATGGCATTTTTTAACTGTAGTGCACAACATAAAAATATGTTGTGTGTGCTATTAATAAATATGATAGATATATGACTTTTAATTGCACTGTTTATGTCTGTGTATTTCTGACTGGTTTAATTTGGTGCAGCTGACTTAATTTATGCATCAAAATTCGTTGGTTAGTTGAGTGTTTTTTAAATTTGTGGATTTATTAACCGTGATGCAGATCACAAGAAAGCTGCAGTCCTCTTCCATCTGGTCCAATCCCTCCATACTTCCTATTTAGCACACTATATTTACTGTAATTCTGAGAGATGTATGCACTGTAATGCCCTCAAACATTTTGCAAAGGAACAAAAAAAAAGGACTGTCCATGGTATGTGCACTATACTTTCTGCTGTAGCCCAGAATCAACAATAAATACAGGCACACAATGTCATGAAGAACAAAAAAAAGTCTTGGATCTGCAGCTACTCTGCAGTACAACATGTTTCAAGCTTGGCACTCAGCCTCATGTATCGAGAGGTCAACACTGACATGTCTCTAGAAATAAAAATAGTGACAGGATAAATTTGTCATGGCATAAAACTGCAAATACAAAACAAGAAGATGATGCTTGCACTGTTTACAAAGAATAGAGAGCATGTGATTCATTTTAGGTTATTAATGCCATTGAGTGCCTGCGTTTGTCATTTAAATTTTATGAATTTAAACATGTTAGAGGATTCCCTGTCAATTAAGGAAAAAAGATAGAAGAGAGGAAAAAAAAGAGAAAACACCATACTTAAAAAGAAGCCACAAGAAACCAACCCAGCATGGTAATAATTCTTACACATACTGTACATACACACACATATCCTGTCCACAAGTACTGAGTACCCTCTCTAAGATGTTGCGCCTATAATGGCCAGAAAATTTTGCCATATTTGGCTTGTTTTGTGTAAAGTTATTCACCATGGTGACCATATCTTTTAAAGGCAGCAACCTCTGTCATGGGTCCAAGCCACTCTGGCCAACACAATAAAATCTGTTACAAAGGATGTCACAATTTCAATATTAAATCGAAAACTGATTAAGATGAGATTCCCTGTCCTTTGGCCTTTGATTTCAGCAAATGAAATCAAAGGCCAAATCAGTGATTTTCTCAGTACTTATTTTCTCTCCACCCCCGCCTATTTGTGGAATCTGGTGTGTGTCCGAATAAAAGAGCAACACTTCAAAGAAATCACAGAAAAAGCTTACCAGCCGTTATAGAGCACACAACACTTACATCATGTGTAGACCATGTTTTTAAAGAAGAAATTGAAAATGTAAATGACAGTTTTCAGTGCATAAAACAAATTATCTGTTGACCTTTACAAATCAAGACTCCATAGTCTAACAGTGGCATAGCCGTCAGTGGAAAAAAACAGAAAGTTTAAAATCAAAAAATCAAATTTAATCCAATCGAACAAAGTCGAAAAGTCAAATTGAATCACGGATTTGGAGACTTGTGACACTCCTACCTCTTACTGTCAGTGCAACCTCTGCTTTAGTAAGACATTTGTCCAGAATGCCTATCTTTGTACATAAATGTCATTTATATTTAACTTTTAAATCATAAATGAATAAATGTAAAGGCAACAGCTCCCCTACTTTTTTCTCTGTATCATCACCACTTTCTTTTAACAATTCCAAGTGCTATAGATGCAAATATTACAGTCATGCAACTCTAAACCTGTCAGTGATGACACAAAATGATGATGATTCATAAGTGTCCAAAATATCTATTTACAGCTCACTATAGAGTAAACTGTTGAGTTTCTTTATGCAGAGTGAATGTGTTAACACGAGAGTCAAACTCCTGACTGTCTCAGTGATGAGTGCACCTGTTCCTGCTGCTGCTGTGCATTTCTTGTCCCAAGAAGTGAGGAACGGTGCAACCCCCCCAGTCTTTCCGACTTTTAAGATCCCCTCTAATTCCCCTCCATTAGTCCAAGAGGAGGGAGATGTCACCCCAAAAGTGGGATGTATGGTTAGTAATTACAGCCCAAGGTTGAGCTGTTCCAGGCGAGAGCACTGGAGTGGTTCTATTACCCCTCCCTGTCCCCTTCTGCCTCCTTCCTACCCCCCCACCACACACTGCTGTCTCACCATCCATGCAGCCCTATCTAGTACCCACCCACCCCCCTCTCTTCCTCTGACCCTCTGTGTCAACCTCCAACTCCCTACACAATCTCTCATCATGGCCTCACGTCGCACTGGTCACCCCTGCTCCTCCTCCTGCAGCCGGCCTTACCTGACCACACGCACACATACACACACACACGGAGGCCAGTAAACTTGACAAACACCAAATCACACACATGCACAAGGATAAACACCTCATGCACACATATCTCCTGAGCGTCGGGGCTATTTTCATCACTGTCATCAAACCCCCCCCCCCCTTCCACCATCATGTAACTTTCATCCCCTCATCATGTGCAGACTGTAAACTCGATAGGTCTATAAACTACTTGACTACACACAATAACCCAGTACCCTTTCATTTTATTTTACCTACAGCCTTTAAGCACATATATGTATTCCATCCTCTCTCTCTAACCACTTCACTTCTATTATATTAGAGCTGTAATCATTATTGAACCCTTCTGGCCTCCAGCATAATACTCTTTGCATGTTACACCAGTTTGAGTCTGCATAGCAAATTTCATCCAAGGTTAATAAAGTTAAATAATTTGACTAACCAACCATAACTGGTTCTCATTACGTAGCCAATAAACACATTCATCAGAGAGGACATGAAATGCCGTTGAAAAAAAATAAAGCTCTCCTTCGATTTCCTCGGCAGCTCGGTTCACACAAGCTGACACAGAGAACAAACAGAGCAGGACACGGGCCCAGAAGACACACACACACACAAAAAAAAACCCAAAATACTATCAGACTTGTGAATATAAACACAGATGCACTCTGGATGTCATCTGAACCACACGCAGCCACTCAGAGATGCTCAGAGACACACATGCCGAGACACAGGCACCGCATGCCACCCTCACCAGGAACATCTTTTTATCCATCTAATTCCTCCCACTATGAATAATGCATTTCCCTCCTTACCGAGGCTCGGGTTTAACGCATCACTGCGCGGGTCTTTAAGGGGGTCCTTATTCATAAACAGCAGTGCAGTAAATACCAGAGCTTTGCAGCCAATTTAATGGCAGTTATGCTTAACAAATCTGCCTCAATCTAATGATCAGCCACAAAGCTAGGCTATGGGTTTAATCTGCGCACAGAGGCTCCCCCAGCTCTGCGACTCACTGAATATGCTTAGGGATCTCTCCATCCAGAGAGAGGAGAGCACCGGCCTGACACTTAATCCTCCCAACACAACACCGGGATCAACACAAACATAGAACAATGTTAGTCTTTCATGAATAAGAATAACATTCAAAGTCCTAAAACACTGCAGGGACGATGCATACAGATACTAAAAACATTATGAAGCGCTCCTTTTCCAAATCCTCGCTGTTCCCTGCCTGGACTGTCTGACTCTTTTCTGCTTCTTATTCCAACATTGACCCTGCACCTAAACAACAATACAATGTGGAATTTAATGCATGCATTTAGAATGAGTAGAGCTTTGCAGCTGCAGGTACAACAAGCTCTACAACAAGCTGCTGTACAGAGTGACCAAAAAAGTTCATTAAAATTCTAAGACATGTTGGCATCAAAAGAATAAACACAGCAAATGTGGAATAATACGAGTTGTGAGCAGAGTTATTTTACTTTCCGTATTTTCCATTAATTTTTATTTTTATTTTATTTCTAAATTTTTTAAATCCAGTTTAGTTTCAATTAGTTCCCAGAGTGCGACTGCTCATTTCAGTTTAGTTTTGATAGTTCGAAAATGTTTAGATTTAGATTAGTTTTTAGTAGTTTCAGTATTGGTTTTTGTTTTGTTTTGTTTTTTCATTATGATATGGGGAGTATTTATCAGGGGCAAAATTTAAAGGACCAGTGTGTAGGATTTAGTGGCATCTAGCGGTGAGCTCACTCCTCATGACAACCTCCCTCTCCAAGTGTGAAGGAGAACCTACAGCCATCATGAAACTCAAGCAGAACAGGAAGGGCCATATAGAGAGCTATTGTTTGTCTGGTTTGTCCTTCCTGTGCTACCGTAGAAACATAGCAGCCTCCATGGAAGAGGACCCACGCTCTCTCTAGATATAGAGGCCTCATTCTAAGTTCACAAAAATACAACAATTTTTATTTTCAGGTGATTATACACTAATGAAAACTTACTCATGAATATCATATTCCATATTCTGCCCATAAATTCTCCTAAGTCTTACATACTGGACCTTTAAAAAGTTCAGAACAGGAATTACAATACAAAAAAAGGCTTTGTGGAGAAAGTTGATTCACAGTCATGTAGACATCCCAGTCTCAATAAACACATGCATCAATGCCTCCTCATGTTTGTTGTGTGGAGAAATTTGACCAAACTGACATAGACTGAAACTAAAGGCATTTCCTGTATAGCTTTATTTTATTTGTTAGTTTTGTACATAGACAAAATCATTTCGGTTAGTTTTTGTGTTTTCTAGAGTATCTATCTTTATTTCAATTAACTACAATGTTTTTTTAACTCTTAGTTTTAGTGAACTATAAAAACTTTAAAAAGTTGGCTATTCCATCATTATTGATCAATATTTCTATAACTGTTTGTCTAGAAATTTCAGTTATTAAAAGTGAAATCAAACCTTAATACTAGTGTATACTGCACTGGGATTAAAATGGCACATGAAAGACATTTGTGCCTACCTGTATGTTTTATTTGAGTGATTCAGAGGGTCAATATGTTATTTTTGACCGCCACTCAACATACATTCTGCTGACACAACATAGCGCCGCGCTGTAAGAGCGTGGGAGACTGACGCTGCTCCCCAGGTAGGAGGACACATATATGTAGTTAGACAGTGGTCCCAAAAGGGATGTCACAGGACAAAGATGACTGCATGTGCTAGAAGAGCACAATACAAATATAGTCCTGCCTCAACAGGAAAAAATATTTTAGGAATATGCTTACACTACAAAAAATAGTGTGGGAAAATACATGATAAAAATGTGAGATTTAAATTTTTAAAAATCAATGTTGTGCACTCATTTTATATGAAGAAAGAAAGTGTTTTTTCTCTGAACCCGGTGGGTGCCAGAGATATCACGACAGTGGCCCTTTAAGGACAACTGTTCCATGGACCCCTGGCCAGTGAATAACCTGAGAGTTAGTTGATAGAAGGGGAATTAGAGCCAGAGCAGGAGTATGTAATGGGGATGGATAGGAGGCTCAGGCCTGGGTCAAAGCCGCTTAGGAATCAATGCAGAGGTACAGGTGTACAACCACAGGTCTATAAGAGTAAGAAAACCTTTAAAGAGAGGGAAGAGGGAGAAGGAGAGAAGTAGAAATAGGGGGAAAACAAACTGCGATCATTCATTTCCATTATCACAATTAAAAACACCATTTGGCTTGGTACTGGTTTTTAATTTACAAAAGAAAGCAGAGAGAGGAAGACTAATGTTGTGAACGCAGCACAGTGATCACACCGGCAAGACAAACCGCATTACTGTCTCGCCTCCCAGCATTATTGCAATGGAGCTTCAAGGCTGGTCACAAACGCAGACACTATGACATTTCACGCATAAATAAACTCATATAGGTGCTTTTCATGTCTATGTGCATTAAGAACTAAATCAAAGAGCTGAAAATGTAAATTTGCTAATTAAATAATATCCCACCATTACTAATAAAAATGTCACAATTCCTTTGGAGGAAATAAGCACTGAAGAAAATGGAAATAGCCTTGACACTTGGATTAAAACACTATTGATGCCATTAAAATGCTAAGTGGGTCCAACCAATTGGCAATAACCACATTTCACTAGTGGAATGTCAAAGGAGCACACGAGTAGTAGCAATTACTATTAGAATACAGTTAATTATGGCTGCTGCATATTTAATATGTGGTAAAGTAAAACAAAGGTTATGTTAATATGAGTTTATTAAGCATTCACATACGATAAAAATGACTGTGGGTTGTAGCTATGTGATGCATTCTTTGGAGAAAAGCTGCT